>OY756243.1:4714294-5998588 GCA_963576875.1 Acrobasis repandana | reverse complement strand
ATGATCTGCCTATAAAATGGCGGAAGTGTATCGATAACAACGGCGCATACTTCGATTGATTAAATAATAATTTCATTAAAAAAAACTTGTTACACTTTTTTGATACTGAACAGCAATTTCATATGTAAGGACCTAATATATAAATAAGTTAGCTAAAACTAGAAAGAACCTAAAACTAAAAACCTAAAAAAATATAATATAATAACTAAAATATATTATTAAATTTGTAGTAAGTAGGTATTTAACTTTTGTATATCTGTAAATATGTAAATTATTTTATCTTACTTTTTTAAATAAACTATTATTAAGTTCGACCAAAACTAAATGATCAAATTAATAAGGAAGTTAAATTTTTGATCTATTTAGGTCCCCCGGGCCCAGATGTTTTCTTTACAGTTTTCCTCCCTACAAAAAAAGGGGTATCATACCAACCATCGCCTTCAGTGTCACTATATAGAGTTTACACTGTATAGTATACCTAGTTATGATAGGGATGTGGACAGGCAGGGTCCAAAAAAATATATTTTATTTAGTTCGTAAGTTAGAACTTTTATCCAAAAATAATGGACCAATATTTTTCAGTTTATCAAAGTAATGAAAACTCACAAAGATACAGTGCATCGTAGTTTCGGAGTGGGGGTGATTGACGTCACCGTCAAGTGAAAAAGCGGCTAAGTGGCGGCGAGTCGGACTCGCCCATGAAGGGTTCTGTAGCAGCAAGTAACATAATATAAAAGTTCTAAAAGTAAATTGCGGTTTACGATTTAAAGAATAACTATCTTTGATACCGAGATAGTTTTAATTGAAAGTACATACTTTGAGGTATTTACCACATTTTTTTCAGAATTATTTTAGTAATATTTCAAGTTACAGTGGGGGGACACCTCAAATTTTAACTTTGTATTAGATTATCTCAAGACTGGGGGGTTTGATCTACATAGTTTCAAAGCAGTTTTTGTTGCATTTTAAAAGACCTTTTCAACGATACCCCACACGTTGGGGTTAGTCCAATTTAATTTTTTAAATTCACTTTTCGTTGAAAAAGAACCATTTTTTCATAATTTTAAAAACCAACTTTTGGAACTTCAATATCTATCTCCACCAATTTTCGTGACGGTAGCGGCGGAGTACGAGCCCGGACGGACAGACGGACGGACGGACATGACGAAACTATAAGAGTTCCTTGTGGACTATGGAACCCTAAAAAATACATGTACAAATAATATTTTTAATCTACCTGATGAGCTAAAATATTTTTTAGTCTAGATCCAGTGACTAGTGACTCTAGTGAGATACTGAAATGGGCTAATAAATAATAGTTACATTATGTGCAGTGCAACATAAACCTATAATGACATATGGTCTTTCAATATGTAAACAAAGGAATTCCGCGTGAATCAAACTCTGATTCACCATGTTTATATTCGTGTAGCCAAGCGGAAACTGGATGCTTATCTGAAATAGAGTGGATGTGTTACTAATAAAGACTATAGATACTTTAAACGTTTTAATTACTTACCTATTTATTTATACAGCATTGCAATCCTCGGAACAATATCTAAATTAAAATCCCACAGTACAGATGTGAGGGGCGCGAGTTAAAATATCACTCGTGGTAGTCGTGGCGAAATTTTTCATCACATACTTTTAAACTTACTCTTTCTTTATATTTAAAGTTGAATATTTTGTTTCTACTAGATCTTCACATCGAAGGGACGGCAAAGTTGAATAATGGCACCCCTCCTTTCCACTCTCGCTACCAGACATTTTTTACAATGGTTCACAATGACTCGGCGACTGGTTAGAGGCGCAAATCTAGATCCGGGTACTGAGTGACACTAGTGTGTAGGTTTCCTTATATGACCGTACTTTATGTACTACTTACAGCAGAGATATGGGATTATTGTTCTGGGACGTACAGTAGCGGCTTATGTATTCTGTGGTAGCTGGCGCGGCTTTAGGGGATGGCGATTGGGGCAGTCGCCCAGGGCCTCGCGCAACAACCCGACCCGTTCTATTGTGGTCCTTAGTTTTTTTCATTACAATAAGTATTCAAATAAGCTCTTCCAAAAGTCCATTTCTTTTTTATTTTGCAGCGTTCGGGAAATCCCCGTGCTTATTTCTTTCTCATAAAACATAAAAAAATACCTAATTTCGAATCACATACTACTGTGCACAAAGAACAAGGGACTCGCAAAAATCTGCCGCCCGGGGCCTTGCAATGGGGTGCCGCTGTATGTACATGAGTACAAACACAGAGGAAGGAACAAGTCGCGCCCATGTCGAAGAATACATATGCCCATGTCACAGAATACATATGCCCATGTCGCAGAATACATATTCCCATGTCACAGAATACATATGCCCATGTCACAGAATACATATGCCCATGTCGCAAAATACATATGCCCATGTCACAGAATACATATGCCCATGTCGCAGAATACATATGCCCATGTCACAGAATACATATGCCCATGTCACAGAATACATATGCCCATGTCGCAGAATACATATGCCCATGTCACAGAATACATATGCTCATGTCACAGAATATGCCCATTTCGCGCCCAGTAAGGATTGAACTTGTGCCTCGCACGTGGTCGCAAAGCGGTGCCGAAACCAAGCCACCACACCACCACTAGGTACTTCAAACTCTCCTGATAACGCAATGAGGTCGATGATAATACTTCATCCCGAATTTCGAACTATACTCGCGTAACTTACTTATTTAACCAACCCTTTTACCGACCAACACCAGTTGGTTGAGGATACTATCGGAAACAATTGGATTCGATCAAAAGATAAGAAGACATGACCCATGAATAAGTAAGACCATTAGAATTTTTTTACGATTCAATTTAATTCATTGAATGTTTATTCAGTAGCCTTTGCAGGCACTATTACACGTCAATAAGTTTTATATACATTATGTGTAATGTTTATTTATATTTAAATTATTAACTAGATAAGCTACCGATACTAGCGTTTCGCAACGACCCACTGCTGAGAAGAAACCCCGAAAGAAACTCATTTACACAGTACCTAACCAAAGTATTGGTTCCTACTCGAAACCTAATTACATTCTTATTACTCTGGACAAACGATTCGTATAACTGAATTTACCACCCGGAGGGGCCGCCTGCGCGCATAGTAATAATGTAGGTACATTTTTCGAAACCTAAACGAGGAGTGACAGGCCTGGTAGAAACAATGTAAGGGCTTTGTTTGAAGGCTTTGTCATTATTTCTGTCAATTTACAAATGAAGTTCGATCTAAATTATGTGAGATTATATTTCGATGGCGTAGCATCATTCGAAGCGATTTACGTATAAAGTCTAAGATATAAAAGTAAGTAAGTAGGTCCATTTTTATCACGTCGTGAAGACAAGAAGTGACCGATAAGCAGACAATATATTTAGAACTGGGTCAATTTTAAGATATCTAGTCCCGAAACACTTAATCAGCTGTTGCTAACCTCCGCTTGCGTATTTATTTAAGGCCGTACCTGAATTTTCCAGGGTTCAGTGCTGCCCCCATTTAAGGCCGTATCTAAATTTTCCGGGGTCCAGTGCTGCCCCCATTTAAAATAAATCATTTCAAAGAAAACGGAGACATTATTTAAAATTTTGCTACTACCAAGTCCTAGATAACCCTTCAAAGTATTTAATGAACTACTGTTTACAGTTTATAATGAGAACGTTAAGCTTTACTACGCACATTTGCCAAAAGTGGCCGTTTTTTGCAAATGTGCGTAGTGCTTTAAATCTTGTTTTATTTATATTGCCTGGAAGAGACTGGACAGCATATCTAATTCTTATTTTAGGTACGCTTAGACCTTACTTTTCGTACTTATAAGTACTTACTTGTTGTTAATGTAAGGCAGAGCCATGCTTCCTCAACTGGGTCATCTGAAAACCAGCGTCATGGCCTCAAAAAGCCTCGACAGTCGACATAATGCTGAGAGAAATCATTTTGGTAGCATACTTTAATTTTTTTTAAAGAGGGGTGTTATTAGTTTGATGTATATCTGTCTGTGGCATCGTAGCGCACGAACGGATGGACCGGTTCAATGCGGTTTTTTAAAAGTAAAAGCAAGTTCCCTTGCGGTGGTTCTTAGCTATGTTTGATGAAAATCTGTTAAGGCGTTTAAATTTTTCTCTAGCAAATAATAGTGTCAGATGCTATTGATAACAAATCTTTATTACAGTTACATAAGGTTCATTATAACTTGCGACATAACACTCGAAAATCATTACGACCGCGCGGTTAGAAAGTAAAATAAACTTTATGCCACTGCAACAAAGATTACTATATAGATATTTAACGTAAAAAGCATAGGTAATATAGCAGAATCTTGTAGAAAAATTAATAGTACCAGCTGCTCACAGAGATGGCAGCACTCAAATTACTAGCAAACCTGCAAAAGGTAAGTAATATAGGTTTTTGCTCTTACTTTGGTCTCACTTGTCTCTAAGGTGGTGCAAAGACAAGTGAGACCAAAGGAGGAATAATTTAATTCCCCCTGCACCATTCTACCATCGGACAACACGACGTGGACAGGGATTCCACCCATTTTTGGTCGATATTCCTCCTCATCGTACCTCTCGATTCGCCTCCACCTTCATTGTGCGAACCGCTAAGGTGTAGAATTCCCTCCCTGCGTCGATGTTTCCCCATACATATGATTTAGGGATTTTCAAGGCAAGAGTGAATAGGCACTTTTTGAGTCTGCGTGATACACTTCCTGACACATCAGGCTAGATAGAGGTCAAACGCACTCAAATTTCTAATTAAAAAAAAAAGAGCAAAAATAAAATTTTAATACTCACTTATCTAGTATTTGAAGCTATATTACCTACCTTTCGCAGGTTTGCTAATAATTAATATGCTGTCATCTCTGTAAGCAGCTGGTAGGTACTAATTTGTTACCAAGTTTTGCTGTTTATGGACTCTCCTATAGGTTCTAAAGCGTTGGGTGCCACTGCTTCAATTGCTACAAAGGGATAGGAAAAATAAAAACCAGATAAATTGATTAAATTGTTGCATTATAAAATTCTACCATACCTATACATACATAACATATACTTTAAGTATTAAACACTTTTACCAAACAACACACATAGGCTGTTATACTGACGGAACGGACAGAAAATAAATTCTTTTGTACATTCATTCAAAAACGTTAAAACGTTTTTATACAAACACGGATAATCAATCGCGGTAAGTACCGTATTGCTAATAATGTCATTGTACCCGAAAAACTATGATATTACGAAAGCTAAGTCTATTATATGTATAAAAAAAATGTTGTTGGTTTGCAAAAATATAATAAAATCACGCTCGTAGGGACCGAAATAAAAACATGAGGTAGAATAGGTTTCTTTTTGATTTAAAATTCGGCACGAAAAATTACTGTTTTTCCATTTATATACAACAGCCTAGCAAAACTCGTCTTATAGCTATGCCAATCATTGGTCGTAAATAAAATATACATCTATAAAGGTATTTTTTAATACTAAGATACGTGAGATGGCAGTTACACATAAGGAAATCAGCGCTTTACTAGAAAATAAACCCAAGAGAGCGAAAAAGCGCTACACAAGTCTCTGTACCGTGCGGGCATGTAACATAATTATATTTTTAACAAAACAAAAACAACCGACTTCAATTTTTTTAGGAGTTTCTTCCATTTCTCAAAAGTTTTTCATCATATCTTCACCAAATTAAAATGGGATCAACTTGGTAGTAAAGGCTTTCAAATAAAAAAAGAATCATCAAAATCGGTTCACAATTGGCGAAGATATCGCGTAACAAACATACATAAAAAAAAGAAAAAAAAACATACAGTCGAATTGATAACGTCCTCTTTTTTTTGAAGTCGGTTAAAAAAAAAACAGTCGAATTGATAATCTCCTCCTTTTTTGAAGTCGGTTAAAAATTGAGAAAAATAATAGGCGTGGCGTGAAAAGGGACTAACATTATTACATTGCCACCCGATCAGGACGTTTTTTTGATTTACTAATTCGTGTTGAATCTCTTCAAGTATCGTTTTGTTTTCTTGTGATTTTTGTTCACAATTGTCTTAAAAAGGTAAAAACCTTATGCATTCTACGAGAAAAACACCCCCAAAAACTAAACCTATTCTCTCTTTGCACGGACAGTGTACACCAGGGATATAACAGGCGCGTTACCGATCCCGAGGGGCATTTTTGGAACGCTTAGTCCCTAAACGAATAGTTTTTCCATACAAAAAACCGTTGGTTTAAGGTGAATACCAAGCAGAAGTGGCGCCCTCATTTGAAATAAATTGTTAACTCCTAAATATAGTAAAAATTTCCATATTTACTAGATAGACCTTTAAATTATTTTATGAACTTCCGTTGAAATTATTATTGGTGATCCGTCTAGCTTGCCAAAAGTGGCCACTTTTAGACACAAGCTAGACGGAATAATGTAAATACTTTCAACGGTGGTTCATAAAATAATTTAATGGGCTATCTAGTGCCTAACATTGAGAAATATGGAAATTTTTACCATATTTACGTGTTAACAATTTATTTCAAATGAGGGCGCCACTTCAAGGTCAATTGCTTCTAACTTCACCTTAATTACACACATTACATTAAAAAGTTATTAAAATGGAAACATTAAACGTTTCTTTTATAGCTTCTATTAACCCTTTCCGAGACACTTACGCCTATTTATTAATGTAATTATTACATAGCATTGCACATAGACGTACCTAATTCATAGTTTTTGATTAATATTGAGGCACCTTGCGCATTAGAAGCCACGACCACGACCAATGGCCGCAACGACCAGGAGTGCTATTTTTAAACGAGGGAAAGAAGAAAGAAGTCAGCAAAACACAAAACGCGTAGTTTTCCAAGTCATCACTTGCATAAAGACAATCGCATCGAATTTTGAAAACGTCGCGTCAGTCATAAGTTATATTTAGCAAATAAAAATAATAATGGGGTCCGTTTGCACCCTTTGGGTACGGAACCCTAAAAAGCAGCCTGAATAGGAATGGATAGGCACTCATTTAATGGTTTCTTTGACATATTTTGTACACTACAAATGTAAAAAATATGAGGTAGACCACTCATGAAAATTCTTCGCATACGATCAATTCAAAAACGCTCGCGCAAATCATTCGTTGTGTGAATGGAGATATCAAAAATGCGTCCCTAGTTTAACTACAGAAATAAGTTGCGGCCAAATGCGCAACTTTTATAGTGTTTCATCAGTTAATCTGGTCGTTACGGCGACTGGTCGTGGTCGTGACTGTTTAGTGAGCGAGGTGCCTTAGTAGACATTAGAGCGTTTACACGGGTTAGTGTTAGTACAAATACCAAACAAATACTAACAAAGTCCAAGTGCGCGGCGGCGCCGTAAGGCTTTCAAGGCCTTAATTCACATTGCAGCTTGCAGCGGAATGGATGCGAATGTTTGATTTAACTCCACAAAGCATTTTGAACCCTATATCAACGCGGAAAACGCGGGAATCTGAACCGCACAGTTTCTCTCTTCATGCTAATTTGTACTGTATTCTCCTAGATTTTAAGTCATTATTCTCTGTAAATTTCTTAAAATTCACCTAGATTGTCAACACCAACAATCCTAGTTACAATGTAAATTGAGCCTAAATAACTGCCGAGGCGTCGCAATGTGTAACTCAGGGTTTTCATTTCAAAAAATATTACTAGTCATTTATTTATTACATTTGCCAAGTTTTTATAATTTCCCCTTAATTAAGGAAGGAAGAGTTGCATGTGGTTGTGTCTGTGACTGTATTGTGAATAATATACTTATTTCATTAACACTTCGCCTGCTGAAAACGCACCTTATTTTTCGTTAAAGACACATTTTGCGAAAGGGACATTTTGCGTAAGGGACATTTTGCGACGATACCCTAGCAACCTAGTCATTTATTGCATGATTAGCATGCCCTTGTCATTGAATACATTTAGGGTCAGTTCACACCGAGACGCGACGCGACGCGACATAGCGCGCTCTTTGGAAAAATTATAGAACTTGTTTACTACACAAAAAGATACTAATTTCAGCGACAGCCCGCTATGCCGCGCTGCGCAGCGCTGCGTTACGCGGCGCAGCGTTGTCTAGAAAAACAAGTTCTATATTTCTACAAAGTGCGCGCTTCGTCGCGTCGTGTCGCGTCTCGGTGTGAACTGACCCTTAGTCTATGTGTTCCTGTAGGCAAAATGAAAAATCTCACTCAGTGGTGGCCACTAACACACATAGAAAAATCTGAATAAATACTTAAGTTATGGATCTACTAGTTACACAAAAATAATTGTTTGAAAACAAGATGTTTTCACTTTTCATACCATCACATCTTTATCCTTACAAGGTAGCAAAGGCAAGGGGTCGCACGAAGTGACATGTTTAACTCTAGACTAACCTAAGACTGCCATCTCAGTACGTACTATGGGAAGCATTCAAGCTCACAGCATCAGCAAGACTGTGTAAAAAATAAGGGCAAACTGCGCAATCTGAACCAAATCTTCACATCCAGGTCATCTCGCGTGCTCCTTAGCCGCAGCTGTCAATGCTTCCCCGACTAGCACTCGGTCGCCAGCCGCCAAGTCAAACTTGAAGTCCTTCGGAGCCTCAAATAGCAGAATAATAGTACTGCCCATGTTAAACTGGCCAAAAAGCTCTCCTTTCTTCAAGTTGACCTCTCCTAACTCTCGTTCGTCAACTCGGTTTCGTCTTCCTTTCGTGTTCGTTTGTAACTCCGGATCGCTGTAAATCTCTATGGATCCTACATTTGTTGCCCCGACAGCTGTCATACTGAAGAAGCCATGTTTCCATTTACCAACGTAAACGGCTCGTTCGTTCATAGTAAACAAACCTGGTATTAGTTTTGCCATCCAAGGGTTCACTGACAAAAGTTTTCCAGCAAAGTGTCTCCGGAATGTGGATGTCCAGTCGCACGGGGAATGGAATCTGTGGTAGTCTCCTGGAGCTAAATATATGATGCACTGGTGCAGTATATTCTTCTTATCTGTTAATAACGAATCGTAATAGTTGTCTTCCTTCTTCTGGGACCATTTGTTGTCACCTAAGAATTCCTCGAGGCTGTAAGTTACTCCTTTGACTTGTTCTATTTTATCTGTGTCCGCCGGCCCGCAGTTTAAGACTACACCATCGCAAGGGGACACGCACGGAGCTGGAGATATGTACCGCGCTCCATCACGCAAAGGGCGTGTGAAAAAAGCGGATAAACTTTTATAATATGTTAAATCACTCACTGCTGCGTCATTTAGGTTCACATTAAACATTTTCACATACGTTCCGTACACGAAACTCCTGATGGAAGTTGGAAGCTCACACGCCGCTATGTGCCCCCACAATCGACTCGTTATTCTGAACGGAAACATTTCGTAGAATCGTATTTCAACTTTCGACACTTCATAGTTAATGCTCGCCCGAATGTAACACCATCCCACGTACATAACACTCCCGAGAGGTACCCAACGAGTTATTATGGTCCTCAGATTCATCCATTTCGTCTTCTGAAGGGAATTAGTCGAAGTCTTTGTTTGGTGTTGATGCAGCGTAGATGTTTGGCGGAACGGGCAGTGCGGGCGCCGTTTCAGCATCGGGTTAATGACTGGAAGGCAGCTCCGTATCAACGTCGGCGGGAACATATTTCATTCGACCACCTTCGGATGTTGTTAAAAATAAATTGTTTATTTTTCTTCCAAATTTCCGTAAATTCGCGCAACGTCCGTGTCGTCCGTACACCAAGGGTAAACCATAAACAATCAACAACTGATTGACTTTGACAGTTTGTTTTTTTTATCTTATCAATAGTGTTGTGTAATCACGATAAGTAGTGAGTGGGTAGCTGGACGAGACAGGTTTTTGAATACATAGTAGCTCGTGACGTATTTGAGTTTTGAGTTTAGTTCTCGGTTCTTGCTCGAATCTTGTGAAGAATGACGACGCGGACGACGAGGTTTTAGTACATTTAAAAAACAGTTGTAAAAATCTTACATTGAAGTTATTTTTTATCGATTAAATACCGATTTTTGGAGATTGCTTAATTTGATTTTTGATTGACAGTTCTTAACTATGGCGACTGGCGCTCTAAAATATTCGTAGTATGACACATAGCATTGTTGACGTTAATTTAGTGAAATTTCGTTTTATCCTTTTGTTTTGTTTTCCTAGTTTAATTTCGTAAACATATGTCCGTCTGCAATGGAGATAATACCGAAACCGGCTCACCAAACAGTGCTCTGGAATCAACGGAGTTCCGTGAACGCGCGACAAGTTTTCACGAAGAAAATGTCACGATTGAAGAGTTTCGGGGCTTCGGAAAGAAGCCGGTGGTCGTCGTGCCGCGTCACGATATCACCCAGTATCTAAAGAATCCCTATTTTCATGGCGAGTCTGCCGATCCCGGCAGGCTCATGAGATACACTCGGGATTGTTCCGTAAAGGTTGTTAATGATGACTTAATAAAGTTGAGAAACTCGTTTTTGATTCGGTCTCCGCGTTCGGACATCTCCGAGTCCAGAGCGGACGAAGCAATGGGTCATTTGAGGTGTAAAATCTGCAAGAAGATTTATTCTAGTGAGAAGAAACTACAGAATCATGAAAAGAATAAGCATATGATTGTTTACCGGCCGGAGAGTAAGCCGCAGAAGAAGGTATCCTTCTCGGACCATGTCATAGTGCACGAGGTAAAGGAATATCATAAATGCAGGAAATGCCCTAGAATATTCGAAGATTACAAGTCTCTGAAATGCCACACCAAGCTAAGGCACAAGAAACGTAAATGCTATATTTGTAACTATTGTAATAAGAACTTTGTTGATAGAATGTTTTTTAAAATCCACATTCGTTTGCACTGTGACGTGTGTGGACAGCTTTTGCCGAATAAGGCGAGACTGGCGGAACACCGGCGCATAGTCTGCGGAGTACTCAAACTCCACACTTGCAAAACTTGCAACTACAACTTCTTTAGCTTTATGGACTTAAAAGACCACAGTTATGAGCATTTAAGTACATTTTTCATTTGCGATATATGCAAAGATCAATTTGGAACTAAGTGTGCGGTATCGCATCACTTGAGGTTCCTACATTCCAAGCGTAGACCAAATTCGTTGTATGACATGCGAAATTTGGGAACGGAAAGGTTGTACCTATGTAAATTCTGTGATGAGAGTTCTGTTGACCGTGATCTGATAGAAGCTCATGTGCAAATGTTGCCAGACCTTTCGAATCGTGTTATTACAGGCTACAAAGATTACTATTTCTGTGATCAATGCTTAAAGAAGTTTGTCACAGAAAAAGACATGCTACAACACAAGTGGACACATTTTCTAAAGACTAGTGACAATTCACAGATACGAAAAACAGTACAGACACCAACTCCGATATTGAAAACGAAATTCAAAATTGGGGAAAAGATACCGGATCACTTCCTGCCGACTATAGTCCTGGAGAGGATCAGTATGGGAGGCAAAGTTGTGGAGGATACCATTGATTTCGTTGACATTAACAACTTTGATGTTGTTCACGGAGTGATCAAGAAACCCATAGTAGACCCGAAGAGTAAAAAGACTCTTATTTCTAGGTATCAGTGTGAGGTGAGATTGGTTTTGAATATTTCTTTGTATCATTTATTTACTTTTGAGAACTTAATATATTTAATTTATCTTTGGAAAATGTTCTCCAAAATTTTTATTTGTTAACAATTATTCTTTTTCTTAAAACCTCCATCTGTAAAGGTTGTCAACTAAGTTTGTCTGATCATTTCTTAACCTGTGACATATAATAGCTTCCTGGATCAAAAATAATTTATTTGGTACTGTTAAGAGAATAAAACGTCACAAAATTATGTCACTTGCATTTTGAATGTGATTTTAGATTTATTAATGCAGAAAAACGGATATTAAGAGCGCTATTTGACTCCATAAAACTATGACGTCACAGTCTGATATTTCATACAAATCTCATAGAAAATGTTTGTTTTGACATTTAGAAATAAGTGTCTGATTTGACTTGTTGAAAACTAGCGGATTAGTAGATACCAAGTTTTTTATGAAATAATTTAAATTGTACAATCGGATATCGAATTTAGTAGTAATGTATAAGAAATTACATTCACCTTGTTATAAATATTTCAGACTTGTCAAAAGTACTACTCGTCGAGGTACTGCCTCACTCGCCACAAGGAAACTCAACACAGTGACTATGAAAACCTGCGATGCAATGTGTGCGAAGAAACTTTTGTCTGGCCATCGTTGCTCCAATCACATCGTTGCATCCGTTCTTACGTCCCTAACGAGATGCCATTCGACGATGCCAGACCAGAGATACACTTTGACAATCTCCACGAACTAACTCAGAATGGTATTGATGACTTCAATATAACGGATAATGATGATTACATGAACTCTGTGGACTTTGAGATTCCAGCGCCAATTGTGACATTGAATGAGTGCGATGAGCAGTATAATATTCCGAATAATCACTTGCAGAACTTAGGTTACAAAGTCGTTATGCAAGAAGTGCCAATAGAATTCTAATTTTTATTGGTGTTAAGAGGCTACGTGAACGTCAGCGGCGCCCCCGCATAAAATTATGATGCCATTATTTTTTGTGCATGTATCAAATTATTTCATCTGTTGGAGGATACATTTTAAAGCTACAGTAAAACTTTTCGACAGTTCATATTTTGTAGTTTAAAACGTGCATCATAGCATAGATAGACCTTCACAGTGATAATGCAGATATTTCTAATTTTCTTTTCTTAAAACTAACATTTCTAATACACAAACAGTTAATTTAAAATTATAGATCAAATACTCTATCAAACACACATGACATGACCACACCGAGGCAAAATACTCAAAATACTAGCAGCATTTTCCCGCTGCATGCAATGCGCTGCTGTGCGAAAAAGCTGCTAGCTCTTGGGTCTCCAGTTGCCTCGACGAGGCGCTATGTAATTTCTTTAAAAAATTGATCATTTACCATTAAAAACTCGTCATTACCAAATTGCAGAAAGCAGAGTACTTTTGATACATTTTGTAATTACTTTACCAGTTATAAGTAAATTTCTTCATAAACATTGAATGTCTAAATTTTCTACTGCAAATTAGAAGACAAGAAACCCAGTTTGAATGAGTCTCTAGATTTCGAACATGTCTATCTTTAATTGATTTATTATAAACCGGTTGACTCACGTGATATAGTCGGAAAAGGCCGACCAGGTTTCGATCGATTTAGACGATCATCTTCAGGGCGAGTGTCAGCGGCGACCCGACGATGTCGCTGTCCGCTCAGCGACTATATCACGTGAGTATACCGTTTTATATTAACCAATTATTGATTTATCTCACGTTAGTTTTAATAAAATAATCTGTCTATCTTATTTTATTCAGAAAAACTAATTTTCACTCGGTTTACGAAAACATAAATTTATTTCAAAGGGCGTCACTGGCGTTTTACTTCTGCCTTATAATGACACCTAAATTATCTAATCAGTGTACTTTTCACCTACCTAACAAAAGACATTACAATAGTTTTTAAATAAAAGTGTATTTTTCTGTGTAGTGGTTCAAAAATGGACTTAAACGGACTATGAAAGGTATATCAATTATAACATAGATAAAATGTACATACAAACATATAATCCATTATTAGTGCAGAAAAAGGCTGCTGCGTCGAGCGAGCGTGGACGCCCATCTAAGAAATTATTTATTTATTTATAAAAACTTAACTTACTAAAAATTGTTAACAATTGGCAGACTCTGCCCCCATTTGAAATAAATTATTTGAAAAGAAACGGAGATACCATTAAAAATTTTGTACCATACGGCTCTAGATAACCCTTCAAACTATTTTATAAACTACTGTTTACAGTTTAAGGTGAGAACGTTAAGCTCTTAGCATTTTTGCGGAAAACGGCCACTTTTGGAAAGTATGCTAAGAATAGACTACCAGAAGTGGTCACTGCGCCTTCCATAAATGCATTTAAAAATAGATCAGACAAGTGGTTAAGGACAAATAAAGTGTCGTTAATAAATGTGAAAAGTCTTTATGGACTCTCAGCACTGTGTGCAATAGACATATCAGCTCTTAGCTGCTTGCCTAATAAATAAAATAAAATAAAAGCTATAAAGGCGAGATAAAGACATAATAATTATGGAAGTAGAAATAAAAAATGGTGCGTTCACCAGCTTGACGTAAAATCGGCCCGAAGAAAACTTTACTTGTAAGTGCTATAGACAGGGTCTAAAAAAATATACTGAAGCTATTTTAAGGGCGAATTCAGTCAATAATACTGAACAACTTTCCACTAGTAATGTATATCGAAATATGGAAAACAGTAATGTTTATCAATATATGTATTTATCATAAAAATATTGTATCGTTGAGTTAGTATCCTATAACACAAGTTTAAAAACTTACTTTGGGGCTAGCTTAATCAGTGTGATTTGTCCCTATATTTAAAAACAAATTTTAAAAAAGTAATTTTTGACCTCCCATACAAGTTGACCGACCAGCTGATCCAAGTTTGTATGGAAAGCAAACTTTATTATCCTTGGGAAAAGTTGTTAAGTATCATGGACTGAATTCACTCTAAGAATAGTTTCAGTATATTTTGTTACACCTTATATATATCGAAAAAAGTTCAATTAAAATAAGAACTAGTGTGTAATAATAAATAACACAGAAATTATGGTTGTATGTATTGTATGATTGGTGTTTTCTATATTATGTTTTTCTTTATACTTGTATGTTTAAGTTTTGCCATATTATAAACATAGTTATTCTGTGAAACATAGTACTTTTTTTTAGATACATGACATTAAAAATATATAGGGTCTAACAAAATATAGTAAAACTATTTTAAGGGTGAATTCAGTTCGTGATACTAAACAACTTTCCCCAAGGAACATGTGTCGAAATATGAAAAAATTAGTTTTTGCTATACAAACTCGGATAGCTGATCAATCAACTTGTATAGGCCAAACATTTTTTTTCGTATTTCGCTATATGTTTCTTGGGGAAAGTTGTTCAGTATCGTGGACTGAATTCCCCCTAAAATAGTTTTAGTATATATATATATTTACTTATTTATTTATTCATTTACCAATTTATGTACACGGACAATATATACAGAGAATACTTACTGTATATTGTTACATCCTGTATACCAAGTGGAAGGGACATACCCGTAATAAATTGAACCACGGGCTATACTAGATGACTAAAGTACAATGAAATTAAAATAACAGTCAAAAAACCAAAAATAAAAATCGACATTCCCATACAAATCGCCCGGGCGGCCGTACTCTTGTATGGAAATGCCGAAAACTATTTTTGTTTTTTGACTGTTATTTTAATTTTTTTATACTATAATGGTCTAGTATAGACCGCGGTTTGATTTATTACGGGTATGTCCCTTCCACGTTGTATAAAGTAGGTATCTCAAATTCTGATTTGAGATACCTACTTAAAGTGGAAGAGAGAATTATTTATTTGAATTCTTATTTGATAGACAACTTTTATTAAAAACCTGGGCGTTTACATACTTCAAAAGCTATTACATCAAAACGTAGTTACGTGACCGCGTTGCAGTGTCAAGCAACAGTGAACGCTATGTAATGATGATAAAGTCTGATGTGGCTTGGCTTTGTATTGCAACGATATTATCGGACAATAGTCATGTTATTTCGGAGGAAATCTCCACTTATATCGATCCTGCTTGTAAAGTCAATATAATAGTTTTTATTTTATTTATTGATTAATACAGCATAACAATGCTCGGAAAAATATTAAAAAAATTGTGATGAAAATTTTACGACACGACAACTTCATCAGAAACATCGTGGAGGGAAGGATTGGGGCTAAAAGAGGGAAAGGAAGGCCAAGGTTCATGGATGTAGTTAAGGAAAAGGCTAAAGTCGCGTCTTATCCATTTATTCTTCCAAGCTGGTCTGGAAGAAAGAAAATTATAATGTACCAGCTGCCTCTCCTCCCGCGCAGATTAAGAGCAAAATGCGAATCTTTTGTTTCTCCTTTTCCACCTTCTCGCCCACCATCACGCTAAAAGTGGACTTTGGGTCTTGCGGCCCTGGGATCTGTCTGCTTTGAGCCGCAAGACCCAAAATACTCTGTCTGCCCTATTATGGAAAAAGACGTGAAAGTGTGTCGTGTCGTATAGGTAAGTCAAGCATTTGGCAGAAGATCGGGAAAAATGTAAGATGCTCCACTGATAAGAACATAGTTCTTAACTTTATTGATTCTTGGTGGAATTTCCAAAATAATTTGTTGTACGACTTGGTGGGCGGTATGTTCGGTTAGGAGCTCAAGTAAGATCCTCCTCATTTAATTGTGCCTTTATAATGTGTTGTTTGTTTAGGTTTAAGTCATACTTGTTTAAGTATAACGGTCCTATAGAAACATTCGTAAACATCTTCCCTTTAATATTCAGTGATATACAGGGTGCATTTGAAATTTTTGGCATTAATTTACTTGTTAACATACTCACATAAAGGTTATTTTTTGGTGTAACAATACTGCAATCAATGCAGTAATTAAAAAGTATCAAAAAGTAAAAAAATAAACAAACTATAAAAACATCACGCTCGCGAGAGTGCTATGACCCCGGCGCTGGTAGGTACACTCACCAGCTGTGACGCGGGCGGCCGGCATACAAAAACAGACTTTAAGAAGCGTAGATAAGGTTTAAAGTCGAGTGGGGAAAGGCGATGCACACGCGACCGCTTGAGAATAGCAGGTAATTCTGTACTACGGAATCTACGGCGACGCGATGAAATTGATACTATTATAATTAATGATTTTTGTGAGTTTTATGACGATAAGCTTTTTTATTTATAACTAGCTGTGCCCGCGACTTCGTTCGCGTGGTTGTCGGAATGTTATATAGCCTAAAGCCTTCCTCTATAAATGGACTACCCAACAAAAAAAGAATTTTTCAAATCGGACCATTAGTTCCTGAGATTAGCGCGTTCAAACAAACAAACAAACTCTTCCGCTTTATAATATTAGTATAGATTGCAGTAATGGTGTCTATCAAGGAGTCTTACGCATGTTTAGAGGTTTTCTTATTATGAAAATGAAAAAACTTTTGATGGACGTTTTATTAGTCTGAAATTACTTTGTATCATCATGAGTTTGGTGGATATTTAAAACGATGCCAACGATTTCAAATCCACCCTGTATAGCATCTAACAAAATATACTTACGGACACTATTTCAAATGTGAATTCAGTCCATGATATTGAATAACTTTCCCAGAGGTACATATATCAAAATATGAAAAATATTTTTTGGCTTTTCATACAAACTCGGATCAGCTGATCGGTAACTTGTATGGGAAGTCAATTTTTTTTTATATTTCGTTATATTTTCTTGGGGAAAGTTGTGTAGTATCATGGACTGAATCAACCCTTAAAATAGTTTCAGTATATTTTGTTAAGACCCAGTACTAAGTATGCAGCCATTCCTTTGGTCTGACAGTACCACAAACGAAGAATTCTAACTCCCGACCAATATAAGGAGCGCCTCCATTTGACAACTTTTACAAAAAAAAATGCGCTTCTTATATGCTACTTATTCATAAATCCAAACTATTTTTTTGTGTTTTTTTTGAGAGATGCTACCTTGTTTTAATTTTTGTGATGCGGTAATCATATTATATTGTACTGAAATGTATGTAACCTTACCTGGGCCCGAAACGTACAGTAATAGTTTATCAGGTCCAATTTACTTTGACAGCAAAGTAAGTAAGGTTGGGTAGGTTATGGGCCCAGGTAAAGTTGATATTGGATTTTTTTAAATTCCAGTGAATTTCAATGCTAGGAAAAGTGCAGTGTTTTGTTGTCTGCTTTTTTTGACAATTGAAATAAACTTGAGTTTTAAATTGATCAGAGAAGTAAATAGAACTGAAAAGATGGTAGATGTTACCTGATTGTAATTCCATATTAGACTATATCTGTTTTTAAATGATAAATATGATCTTAAGATTGCCTGATTTTTATAAGTACATGCTGTATTCTCCTGGTGATAGATATCCGGACCGTTACTCCTTAACGTGCCACGACATCAGTCAGATAGTGTCCTATTTCAATGTCAAACCATTTGAGACTATATCATTATGTAGCGTAGCGCTCAATTTTGACACTGAACGCTGTATGGCCTGTCGCGTTTAGAGTTAATAAGGCTTGAAACTAGAGATAGCTGAAACCGTCGCGAGTCACGTGTCTCTGTTGCACATAGGGTTTGTGACAGAGACGGACTGAACCCGTCCGGGGCGTCCGTTTGACGTAGTTTGAAGCCTATGTCCATACTGTTGTTTGAAATATTTTAGTTGTAATAATATATACCTATTATGTATGACATAAGCACATTTTTTGTTGTAGTTTCAAGTATGTATGTACATATATTAAGAAAGATGTCATGCCACTGAGCGTATGTTAGATGCAAGTTGTACTTGTAAGTACACAATAAATTGTACATACTAACTTAAGTGTTTTATTCTTCCTTATTTGTTTTTTTTTTAGAAATATTTTACGGCCCTGATTACAAGTCCTTTAGAGCCTTTCTTTAGTTTTGTTGCTTCTTTATTCGTAACAAGTTACGATCAACGGTTGGTATAGGCCTTTGATTGCTTCAAGTAACGCAAACAAAAAGGTTATGTCACAAGACTAAGTGTGAGATAACATATACATCAGAAGAAAAATAAATAAAATACGGTGTTCCTCAAGGAAGTGTTCTAGGACCACTTCTATTTCTGATATATATATAAATGACTTGCCAAAAGCTATTGAGCACCCTATGGTTCTCTTTGCTGATGACAGTACTATAATATTTGAATGTAATAATCCCGTGACATATACAAATTAAATAAATACGACATTGAATAAAGTAATTGAATGGTTAAAAAACAATAATCTAATAATAAATCTTGAAAAACTAAATGTATGGCATTTAGTCAAAGACAAAATGAAACACATGTTAAACTTGACATTGCTTATTCAGGGATTGATATTAAAGAATCGGAGGTGACTAAGTTTCTTGGATAATATATAGAGAAAAATATGACGTGGGAATCCCAAATTAAACATATTTGCAAAAGACTTAATACCTATTCATATGCTTTGTATATGTTGAGAAAAGTGGTTAATCAAGATGCTCTTTTAACTGCTTACCATAGCTATGTTGCATCGACGATAAGATATGGTCTGATTTTCTGGGGTAATACAACAGCAAAAGAAGAGGCATTTAAAGCACAGAAGAAGTGCATTCGTTCATTAAGTGGAATACGCGAAGGGAATTCAAGTGTACCACATTTTTACATATTGTTCAATCGTGAGCATGAGCATTCATGACACCAGTGTCGGTTTTAGCTCTACAAGCGCTCCGAGCGAGATTTTCACGCCCCCCCTCCCCCCCCCCCCTCCCCCTCCCCCAAACTGCAATTCAGACTCTGACATAGGCTTCAATCTTATAGGATTTATTTTTGCCGACGGGGGGGAGAGGTGCAAGTACGATATAGGATTCTTCAAATTTGCCGCCTCATTATAAACGAAGAGAGGGACGGGGGGTGCATACAAATAAGAGTCTAGGAGTTGCTGCCATTAACCAGCCGCTATTTATATATTTATTATTACCTGTGACCCCCCCCCCCCTTGCCCAAAAAGGCCCCCTGTCGCCCATTTGTATCTGGCGCCCAGGGCGGTCGCCCAACCGCGCCCTACCCTAACGCCGCTACTGCATGACACCAAACTACACCAATTTCACATTAAATCCACTAGATTAATTTGCGAAATAAATTAAAAAAACTCCAACTGTACTTGACTTCCCGCCAAAAAACCCTGATTTGTTTTTCGTATCTCAAAGTAGTGTCAGACATAGCTTAGCGACTGTCATTTTTATCCCATCAAAAGTTATAATATTTAATATTTATTTATTAAAAAAAAGGTTAACAGCCAGAGAAGAGAACCAACGACTTAACGTGCCTTCCAAACAAAGCTTGAGACTTGAGATATTTTTTTCCTCTTCTGTTTTCGTACCCTCATATTATGCTATGAGGAAGCGAAAGTTTCTAAATTTCGTTATTTATAAGCGTTATGAGCATGACCATTCATGACATCAAACTACACCAATTTCACATAAAGTCCACTAGATTCATTTGCGATAGAAATTAAAAATCTCCAACTGAACTTTGAACTGAAGTTTCCGCAAAAAAAAACCCCTTACCCTGATTTGTTTTTCATATCTCAAAGTAGTGTCAGATCCTGACATAGCTTAGCGACTATAATTTTTATCCCATCAAAAGTTATAAATTCTATTCCCCCTACCTTATCTGAACCATAAAACTAGATTGGAAGATTTTACTATTGGTACAGACCAATTAAACCCTGGCAAAATAAGCTTCAACGAAGTTTGATCGCCAATTCGCCACTGTCAAGAAAAGAAAAAAATTTAACAGCCAGAGAAGAGAACCAACGACTTAACGTGCCTTCCAAACAAAGCATGAGACTTGAGATATTTTTCTACTCTTCTGTTTTCGTACCCTCATAGTTATATTATGCATAGGCAGCATAGGCCTATGCTATGAGGAAGCGAAAGTTTCTAAATTTTGTTATAAGCGGTAGCAGTAGAAGAACTCAAAAAAATGCGGCATTAGAGCGGTTTCGCACTCCGTCCGATCCGAATCCATGAAGTAGTGCGTAACTGCTCTTTTGTGACGTGTGAGAGAGAGCGGTTTCGCACTACTTTCACGGATTCGGATCGGACGTTCCGCACTACGTCCGATCCGAATCCATGAAGTAGTGCGTAACTGCTCTTTTGTGACGTGTGAGAGAGAGCGGTTTCGCACTACTTTCACGGATTCGGATCGGACGTAGTGCGAAACCGCTCTTACTCATCAACCCTAGAATACTTGTAGTAGTATTTTTTTCAGTTTGATTTGGATCTGAGATAAAGCTACAGTCATTCATGTCATGTATAATGCCATGATGTGGGGTAGGTGAGAGTCGGGGTATTTCCGGTGGTCCATGGAACTCCTCAATTACATTCGTAGATAGGGTAAAAGCTGTATATGTAGTGTCAACTACTAAGTATGAGGCATCAGGCAACTGCCAAGTAAGAGGGTGCAGTCAGAAATGCTTGATTATGCTGCTGTTCCTGAATATAGTACGCCCCATAGTAGTATTTACCATCACCAATAATATTGGTTGGTATATAACACTTAGGATTAGGAAGGAATTGCTTGATTTTCTGGGTCCTCCAGACTCCGGGACTGCTCCCAGGATGAATTCCTGGCTAGTGGCTTGGTTATCTATTATTTTGACTCCTTGAAAAATGGCTTGCTGATTTATCGTATCGATGGTAGGTATACGTACCGAGTACGATTATTTTAATAAAGATGATCGTTTTGATCGCGTCCTATATAATGTAATGCTTGGTGTCTTAGATCATTTAATACTGGTGTACACGGGTTGATATTCTAGTTTTATAATTTTCGATTAAACGGTACACGAGCATTCCCAAGCATTTTTTGACACATCACTATCGTTTCTGTTGCTTGCTGTCAATCAAATGTCAAGTTACTCAGTAACAGTGCGCTGAAACTACAAAGACCATAAATTTTGTATGGAGTTTGGCTCTCTTTTCATGGCGACCAAGATGGCGGCTATTACTATCTCATTCTCTCAGTCGAGTTTCTCTTTCGTTTTAAAAATAAAACTGCTCGTTTCGTCATGTTGTCGTTCGTGTTCGCTATCTTGTTTTCTATCCTAACCCTGTGAGAAATTGAAAAGTTTAGTTTTGCAATTAAATTCAGTAAATTAGTGATACAGTAGTGTAATTGTGTTAAACGACTTAGATTATATTAAATGCCTCCACTAATAACTAAAAACTTTACAAATATGTGGTATTATAAACCAATCGAGTAGGTAACAAGAAAATAATATTTATGGCAAAATTTCCTTTGGATGAAGCACAATAAGCAAACAGTGAAAAAGTAATAATATTTATGTTTATGTTTGCATTTTCATTTCTTTCAAAATCGAAATAAATAGTAATAAAAGTATTTTCGTTTTATTTTTGAGTCCTCATATTTTATGTATATAAATATTTAAAATATATATAATAAATGAAAGACTAGGGAGGACCCATGATGCGTCATGCTGCAGTATCGATATCGATAAAAATATTGAATATATTTGTATCGATACAATCTAAATAAGTATCAAGCTCTAACAAGTCACGTTTGACGTTTTGTTACTTAATTTTGGTATTGGTAAGACCGGCAAGCGGCAAGTGGAGTTATTTTTTTTTGTATGGAGTCCCGTCTCTTATAACGTAGGTAGTGATTATATTCTCTTTGCTCAGTAACTTTACTATCAAAACTCAGTGGGAGCCGTAAAGTGAAATTATTTTGTATTTATTTACAAAACTCGCAATCAGCACGAGCAATTGTCTTGAACTCATTAGATAAGTTTAATTAATCACTGTTTACTCTCCTAATGAGTAATCCTTAGTAGAATTTACGTAAAACTGTTAAAACTTGCGTGTAGTTTACACGCCCAAGACTAGAGTACCTACATTGTGTTTTTATCGAAATAAATCATGTCTGTAAGTGAGAAAGTGTCGCTTTCTGATGCTCTGACCAACGTGGATGTGTTGGATGAGTTAACATTACCCGGTGAGTCCTAACGAGTCATATTTATCGACAAATAGACTAAGAAATAAATGGGCGAGGCATTTCCTTCCGCTCGCTATTGCTAATACTAAGCATAAACACAAAAATTTCCCCTGATAGAGTTGTTAGCTTAGCTCGAAGGGACTGTGACAAGCTTCTTAAAAGGCCGTGGTCTTGCCCACGGCCTTTTAAGAAGCTTGTTGAACCTCTATTGGCACCCTCTGACCCCGTCGCTATTTTAATCCCGTTCTTTTGAATTCAATAGACTGAAAGTGTGACATTAAGTCTATTACGAAACCATTTTTGACTTGTGATTTTTCTTATACCATCGACCCATCTAACTCTAGGCGCTACACTATGCCTGCATTGCCATTTTAATAGCCTGAGAGCAAAAAATAGACAGGCATCTGGATGTGGTCAGGCAGATGTAAAACTATCGTCAAATCTTTCAACTGGTCCGGCTATTTCTACTGCACTTCGCTAGGTCTTTGACATACATTGGAGAAGATAAAGCAGGAAGAAAAAATTATGGTCGGGCTCCACAGAAACTGAATGATTCTGTGCTCTGTTCTAAGAAACAATATTATTTCGTATTTTGACTTGCACACACCTAGTAATAATCAAGTATTAGTTAATACACAGCGCAGCTTCTCTCAGTTTCTGTGGAGCCTAGCCTATAGGCATAGAATAATCTCTTCTTCTTCGTCTAAGCGCGTTCCCGATTGCATCCTGAGCTGTGCTGCTTTGGAGCCCGGGGTGCGCTATCCCGCTTTTTCTTCTCCAAATATAACTTGCATGTCAATGGTCACCCAAGGATGCCAAAGACCTAGCAAAGTGGAGAAGAAATGAAAAATGAAAGAACAGTTTAAATGATTTGACTATAGTGACTATAGATTTTAGTTTGACCGGCCGCCTGCCTGATGTCAACCCACTTTGGGAATGTGTTAGTGCGAAAAGTTTTACTACCAGCTGCTGCCCGACGTTAACCCTACTTGGGAATTCCTTAGTCCTTCAGTCGCCTCTTGGAAGACATGGAGTGGTCCTATTCTAACCTGGAACCACACAACATATAGGCATAGAATATATACCAAAAATATGTATTCAACATATGAGACTTATTATAAAATGTATTGTCAGATGAGCAACCCTGCATCGAGGCAGCTCCCTGCTCCATTCTGTACCAGGCAAACTTTGACACCAACTTCGAGGATCGGAATGGCTTCGTTACCGGCATCGCTAAGTACATTGAAGAGGCTACGGTTCATGCCAACTTGGTATGTGGAATTATAAAACACAGGAAACAAAATTGAATGTTTAATATGTTCTATACACAAGCTAGATACATTGGGATTCTTTGCATTAGGGTTTGAGCTAGCAACTTAATTTTGATTCGGTTGACTGGTAGAAGGCAAGTCTGCCGTTTACAATTTTTGTAATAAAGTTGAATAAATAAAAATCATCTTTTAAATATAAATCTTATAAATACAGCGCAAAAACTTTCATATTTTATATCATCTTTTTGCCCCTCACTATTTAACATCTTAATTCCAGCTTCTATGCTCTACTCATAATATGGTGCTGTGCTCTTCTAAAAAATTAACTTTTTATATTCATTTTCCCTGTTCTGGGATTTCTCTCAAATTCTTTTGTTACCGCTGTACGACTTTGGAGTGCCCTTCTCGACATCACAAGAGCACGGTCGCTGATCCCGCGACCTTAAAATGCTCTTAGACTATGGTGCAATAAATATTAAATTAATGAAAAAAATAGTTAATGTAGAATATTATAATAGTTAAAAAAAGCTACAAAAAGCACCTAAAACGTCATGATATCCAAGGACTGAGTTCCAGATACTAAGAAAGTTTGCTACCGCTGGAGAGCAACTTCTGTAAAATATCGACCCACAACTCATCTGCTCATAGTCGAAGATTGATTGCAGATTTAGAAGAAAACAAAAAGAAAATGTATAGTTGGAGAACTAAGATAAAGCGGTAAAGCGCACCCTTAGCTTAGCTCCGTAGCAACACAGCTGAGGATGCAACCAGGAATGCGCTAGGACGAAGAAGATTTTTGATCCCCATTTTCCGACTTGCATTATGATAAGAAACTCTAATTCTGAAGTGTTTTCATTCAGAACGAGCTCCTCGAAGAAGGCAACGCGCACGCCGTCATGCTGTACACTTGGCGGTGCTGCAGCCGCGCCATCCCCCAGCCAAGGTCCAATGAGCAACCGGACAGGGTGCACATTTACGAGAGGACTGTCCAAGTGTTGGCTCCGGAGGTCGATAAGCTACTCCAGTTCATGTACTTCCAGGTAAGATATTGTCTTTATGGGGACTGCCTCCGTAGTCCAGTGGTCATGTGACCCGGTTGTGATCTGGAGGTCGTGGGTTCAAATCCCACCGGGAAGCGTACTTTGTGAAAAGTTGTTTCCAGTCTGGTTAGGATATTGCAGGCTTGAATCACCTTATTATCTGAAAAGAAAGATGATTCCGTACTTGGGAAGGGACGTAAAGCTGTGGAATCCGAACACCACCTAGTATTTGTTTAAACCTATCCTCGCATTGGTTAGGTTACCCTTTGGATCGCGGAGGTCAGACGGCAGTCGCTCTGTGTAAAACCAGTAACCTCGTCAAATCATCGTTACCGCTGAGGATGCAGCCGGGAATACGCCCGGATGATGATGACTGTCTTCATGGGCTGCTAGGCCTTTTCTCCCACGGATCTATCACGCATCTACGGCAATCACTAACCCGCCTGGCCAGCGTGATGTTTATTGCCAAATTTAATTTCGTATTTACATCATTAAGATACACATTTACAGGGAACAGAAGTTTAAAATGATGCTGAATGACGCCTTAACATATTTGTACCTAATTTAAACCTTGTATTTAACTGAATTTTGTTGGAAGTAAGAAAATTAACTATTTAAAGTAATATCTTCTATTTCAGCGCAAAGCGATAGAGCGCTTCTGCGGCGAAGTGCGTCGCCTCTGCCATGCGGAGAAACGTCGCGACTTTGTCTCGGAAGCGTACTTGCTGACGCTCGGCAAGTTCGTCAACATGTTCGCCGTGCTCGACGAACTTAAGAACATGAAGAGCTCCGTCAAGAACGACTACTCTACTTACAGAAGGTAATTCTAAAAAATATTTGCTCAGTGCTCACGCTCGGCAAGTTTACCAACATGTTCGCCGTGCTCGACAAGCTTTAAGTACAGACATAATTTTGTTTAGAAAAAGGGCAGTCCTACAAACAAGTATACTGAAATCATGCAAACCGAATCACTAAATAGTACAAAACCGTAAGGAAAGAATTATTTTTTGTATTTTCCATAAAAACAAGTAATAAAAACGTAATAAAGTTACCTTACCTTAAAAAATATTTTAATAGGTAGTAATTAGTTTATAGTCTAAATTTGGCTGTTACCAAAACAAGTTACCCTGTATGATTGATTGTTATTTTGCCAGGGCTGCGCAGTTTCTCAAGGTTATGTCGGACAGTCAGAGCCTGCAGGAGTCTCAGAACCTCTCCATGTTCCTCGCCACGCAGAACAAGATCCGGGACACCGTCAAAGACGCGCTGGAGAAAATTAATGGTGTGTATCAATGTACAAGTTTATTTGCTGGGCAAATAGGGTATATTCATGTCTTTTTTTTATTTTTTTAAATGATTCTTTAAGTTATTATATAAACGGAAAAAAATATCACACTCACAGAATATTATTAAATAAGCTTAAAAAAAATAATTAAAACTACTATCATTTTCGGACGACTTAAACGCGGTGCCATTTTGCGGTTTTATTCTATGACGTCACCGCACACTGTCAATGTCAGTGTCAATACTGTCAATGAAAAAAGAAAAACAAAAAATAGTAGTACCATATTTTAGGTTATAATTAATTGATTGACTTGTCTCATAAGTATAAAACTGAGAAAAAATATAAATTTATCAAATATATATAAATTATTTACGTCACGGCTTTTAATCCTCTGAGTTCAAAGGATGTTAAATTGGAATTACTTGCGAAGTACGAAGTCATCATAAACACATCAATTTTAGGCAGATTATCTGACTGTATCTACCACAACAAAACCGCTTTTAATCATTTTAGCAAGTCTTTTTTCACCAGGGGTCAGACTTTCAGCTAATAATTCTCAAAGAACACTAATAATTTAGCAAAACAATGAAAATAACCTCCAACAATCATACAAATTACAAACAACAGTGACAGATTCTCCTTCTTTCTAATTTGTGGTTGACAGTACAGACTATTTAGAAAATTCAGTTTGACAGTGTTTGGTGTCGTCACGTTTCGTTCCGCCAATAGCGTTGCGTTTCGGAAATTTGCGAGGGAATTTGAAAAAGATAACTTTTAAATCATTAATTTCTCAATGGAAACATGTTAAATTAAATATATATATATATATGGGTATTTTTCTTTAGCAATAAAGTTAACACATAATTTTTTTTGTTCGTTTCTGAATCACATGCATATTGTCTATAGCGTTGCGTTTTGAAAATTTGCGAGGGAATTTGAAATTTACAACTTTTAAATCATTAATTTCTCAATGGAAACATGTTAAATTGAAAAAATATATATATGGGTATTTTTCTTTAGCAATAAAGTTTACACATAATTTTTTTTGTTCGTTTCTGAATCACATGCATATTGTCTATTAAGAAAAACCCCGACTGTCAAGAACGCCATCTAGTGATGTGTAGCGGAACTACCGATACGACTTGATACGGATATCAAGTCGCGCTACGGATAGCGCCATCTATTATTTGCTCGAGAAAGCTCTGCCTTTAAAGCGTAAACCCCCAATAACTTTAAAACGGCTGAACCGATTTTCATCAAACATAGCTACGAACCTCCGTAAGGGAACTTGCTTTCACGTAAAAAAACCGAGTCCAAAACGGGCTATGCTTTTGAGACGTCATTGCGGAATCTATTTACCTCAAATATGTCTGATTCAAAAACATGTCTTTTTTTGATGTTTTTTTTTTCTCTTACATCAGGATACGAAGAGTTGCTGGCGGACGTGGTCAACATATGCGTGCATATGTACGAGACCAAGATGTACCTGACTCCATCTGAGAAACACATGCTCGTTAAGGTGAGACGTTATAGTCGATGTTTCAGATTGACGCCCGAATTATTGGCGTACCCAGGCGCGTTATACGGGGGGAGTCGGTTCATGTAAAAAAAAACATTAAGATTTAACTTGGGCCTGTTTTTCTTGGGAGGGGGGAGGCAGTGTCGGTCCATATAAAAAACATTAGGCTTGTACTCTTAGCTATCGTAAACAGGACTGTTTTCTTGGGGGGGGGGGGGGGGGGGCAGTGTCGGTCTATTTAATATCGGTCAATTCAAGAAACACTATGATTGTACTTATTATCAGTCTCAAACTAGAGACCGTCCTCTCGGGGATTGTCGTAGTAAAGGGAAGAGTTGCCAAAAATTTTAAACGACCGCAATGTGTCTTTATTTCGGGGGGGGGGGGGGGGGGGGGTGACGCGCTGCGCGTAAGCCCGGCGTTTGGCATTCGGCCAGCGCTGACGTCGCGTCGACGCTACGCAAACGCCGACACGACGACGACGATCGAAAGACGCTCTAAGGCCTCTCCCAGTTTTACTGTAATTCAATTTACTGTTCAGGTGATGGGCTTCGGTCTGTTCCTCATGGATTCCGATGCGTGCAACATCAACAGGCTCGACCAGAAGAAAAAGATTCGCCTCGACCGCATCGACAGGATCTTCAAGGTACGCATCTATCTGTACTGTATGTGTTTCATCCAAATATAATTCCCTAGAATCGTAAGCAATCCCGAAAAATCATTCCACGCGATATGTACCCGCGGCGGGCGGGGTTAAAATATGAACAGCGCGGCGCGACAGTTCGCCGTGACACTCGAGTCGTGCGGTTGTGTCGCAAGAAGTTCCCTTTGAGAATATTGCTGTGTTTTTGCGATAATCGATTCATTAAAAGTGCGGTCATGTGCCGTGAAGTGGTGTAGAAGTCATACAGACATGAAAATTAGTTATTAAAAAAAAAGTCTCACGTAAACAAGGTTATTTATTTTAGCGTTGCGTACTGCATAAAAGGTACCTTCCGCGCGTTGTACCTCACCGCTCGTTGCGTTGACTGCCCCACCCGACCGACGACGACGCGTGACCTTGTCGCGACCAATCGCATGCATCTTTGTCTATGTGTGCGTTCGAGTGTTTCATTGTAATTACTGTTCGTTTGTTTGCGTAAATGGAATTAGAATCGAAGCAGTGAATGTAGGAGCGTTAGATTTCTAGGGAATTATTGTTCGTAGATGTAGTATCCGAATCCGAGTATCTGTTTTTGTACCTGCGTATCAGTATTCGTATGTTCAGGCCTTATCTGTATCTATGTTCTTCGTCTAAGCGCAATTCTGGTTGTATCCTCAGCTGTGCTATTTCTGAGCCGAGAGGGTGCGCTTTCCCGCTTTTTCTTCTCTAAATATAACATGCATGTCAGTGCCAAAGACCTTGCAAAATGGAGAAGAAATAGCCGGTACAGTTTTTATGATTTTGCTATAGTTTTATGACCGGCCGCCGCCTGATGTTAACCCTCCTTGGGAATGCAATTGTAGCACGAGATGTTTGTGCTTAGTCCTTTAGTCGCCTCTTACGACGGGATTCACTACAGGAGGAGATCGAGTGGTCCTATTCTAACCCGGAACCACACGGATTATCTGTATCTGTATACAATTATTTGCTTGCCTGCTGCCAACGCTCCTTGGGTATGCTCTAGCAAAAGATATTAGTTTTCATATTTGGTGAAGAAAAAGCGGGAAAGCGCACCCCAGGCTCCTAAGCAGCACAGCTGAGGATGCAACCGGGAACGCGTGAAGATGTGTTGTCCAATTATTTACTATTATTGTATTTACAGAATACCCGTGTGGTTCCGGATTAAAATAGGACCACTTCATCTCTTCCTGTGGATGTCGTAAGAGACGACTAAAGAACAGGACTAAGCATAAACATCTCGTGCTACAATTGCATTCCCAAAGAGGGTTAACGTTGGATGGCGGCCGGTTGTAAAACTTTTGGGAATGTATTTACATTCCCAAAACGGTTGACTTCAGGCAGGCGGCCGGTCGTAAAACTATAGTCACATCATTTAAACTGTTCCGGCTATTTCTTCTTCATTTTGCAAGGTCTTTGGCATCCTTGAGTGGCCATTGACATGCATGTTATATTTGGACAAGAAAAAGCGGGAAAGCGCACGCCGGGCTCCGAAGCAGCACAGCTGAGGATGCAACCGGGAATGCGCTTAGATGAAGAAGAAGATTCTGTTTGCAGAATCTGGAGGTGGTACCTCTGTTCGGAGACATGCAGATCGCGCCGTTTAACTACATCAAGAGATCCAAGCACTACGACCCCAGCAAGTGAGTGACGTCACATTTAAGGCGGAATACGAAGAGAACTGTCGAAACTTTATGTATTTCTGTTCACTAGAATCGATTCACCTGAAGTGATTCTAAGCGGTAAATCATTTTTTGTAAGTTTGTTCGTACACTTCACAAGGTGCCGCCTCAAAATTTTAAAATTAAATCAATATACCATTTTAAAAAAATGTTAAGAAATGATATCTTAAAATTAATTTTCTTCCAAAACTCTAAAAATATAAATTGAGGAATAAATATTTTCACTCAAAAATATTAGTATTGTGATTCCTTCTTCATTTTCGATACAAAAAGTTAGTTATGAAAATAATTCATATAAACCGATAAGATCTCCATTCCGCGTCCATCCCCCCCCCCCCCCCCCGCTTCACAGTCAAGCGAAATATGTAAAAGCATGCGAAGTGCTTCGCGGATCGCCCCGCACCTCATCCCCTCAGATTCTCTTCGTATTCCGCCTTAACAGAGAAATTAAAAAAACCTCTTCTGCTATGACTGCCTCTGTGGTCCAGTGGTGGTGAGTTCAAATCCCACTAGGAACCATATTTTGTGAAAAGTTGTTCCCAGTCTGGTTAGGATATTGCAGGCTTGAATCACCTGATTATCCGAAAAGAAAGATGATCCCATGCTTCGGAAGGCACGTAAAGCCGTTAATCCCGAACTCTATCTAGCGTTTGTACCTATACCAGGATTAATTCTGGTCTACCCTTTGGGTTTCGGAACTCTGTGTAAAACCAGTAACCTCGTCAAATCCCCTAGGTTAGGTAGCGGACCCCGGGCTCTGAAAATTACATTTTTTGTTATGTCATAATTAAATTGAATTATAAGAATTACGAAATTGAAAATGATGTCAATTTGTAAATTTAGTATGTACCAATGTAACTAAATTATGACATGTCTAAGTATACAAACCTTTAAGAGGGACCCGCGCCAAGCTTAAGCCAGACCTTTTTTAATAAAATTATCTACTAATTGATTTAGAGCAGCGAGCAAATGACCTACTATATGTTTTCGCTTATTATTTTGTACATTTCCAGGTGGCCAATGTCCTCAAGCCCCAACCCGCCGTCGCCGCAAGCGGACCTCATGGTCCACCTTCCTCAGATCAGGGAGGAACACCAGAACTATATCTCCGAACTGGCTAGATATAGCAACGAGGTAACAATATAATATTTAATTAATTAAAACTAACGTGAGATAAATCCATAATTAAATAATTTAAATCTTATTTAGGTTGACTCACGTGATATAGTCGGAAAAGGCCGACCAGGTTTCGATCGATTTAGACACACGAAAAAAATAAATAAACGGGCAAGTGCGAGTCGGACTCGTACATGAAGGGTTCCGTACCACCGTACAGTGTTTTAAAACGCTGAAGAAACACGTTTCTTGTATGACGACCCCCTTTAATTATTACCTTTATCTTATTTTTAGTATTTGTTGTTATAGTGGTCATAGTAATACATACTCGTAAAATCGGTGAAAATGTCAGGTGTCTAGCTATTACGGTTCAAGAGATAGAGCCCTGTGACAGACGGACAGACAGCGGAGTCTCAGTAACAGGGTCCCGTTTGCACCCTTCGGGTACGGAACCCTAAAAAAGACTATTAATGTGGGCTAGCAACAAAAGAGAGAGAGAGAAGTTATATGAAAGGTGATGTATGAGAGAAAAGGAAATACATTGTTAAAATAATGAGTGAGTCAAATAGGATTATTGTACAGGTGTGAAAGAGAGGGACGAGCGGAAGGGATTAAATACAATATGCATATGACGTTAAGATTGTATAAAAAAAGAATTCTTTTTAAAGAATTAAAATAAAAAGAAGTATACAGAAGAAATTGATTTTATTCACCACCCTGCCCCACATTAATAAATTCCTTTTTTGAAGTCGGTTAAAAATAATATTGTTTCTCATAGGTGACGACGACCTTCAAAGAAGCGGGCTCCGATGCTGAAAACAAGGCGGTGACGGAACTATGCCTAAGGGGACTGCAGCTACTGTCGTCCTGGTGTTCAGTGCTGACTGAACTGTGTTCATGGAAGCTGCTCCACCCTACTGATCACGCCAGCAATCAAAGATGCCCGCCTGACGCTGAAGAATATGAGAGGGTAAGTTAAAGAATCAAAGCCATATCCTCTAACTGCTCTTGCTAATATATGGCTCTGGTAGTACAGAGAGGTTCGTGCTCCTGCAGTGGAGACTACAAGACCTGATGACGATGATGAAGTTATAAAAGGAATTTAAACATTGACTGCAGCCTCCCAAAGACATTAAAATGCGGGCCTTAGGTAGGATTACATTTGTTACTAATTCCTTCTGGAGTAGCAAGCCTGAAACTGCTATATTTCTGGTGTTTATGTTTGAGTAATCAGTAAGACGTCTTCCATTGGCCAGACAATGGTTTTTATACAACTTTTTGCAATAAAGAGAATCTAAAACTTTTAATGCTGCTTCATATAGGCCATTAAAATGGAGGCCTTAACGAGGCAGAAATAAGTATTCATCTCATATTTTCAGGCGACTCGCTACAATTACACATCAGAGGAGAAGTTCGCCATGATCGAAGTGATCGCCATGATTAAAGGTCTGCAAGTGCTGATGGCGCGCATGGAGACGGTGTTCGCGGATGCCGCTCGAAGGTCCATATACGCTGAACTGCAGGACTTTGTCCAGCTGGTGCTGAGGGAGCCGCTTAGGAAGGCTATCAAGAACAAGAAGGACTTGATCAGGAGGTAAGTAATCGTGAGGTCCAACAAACATCGTATCTTGCATGTGGCGACGACGCAGCGTTCGTGTATCATACACTGCGCTGAAATCATTGCGTTGCGACGACGCAGCGTTCGTGTGGCATACACTGCGTTGAAATCATTGCGTTCGTGTGGCATACACTGCGTTGAAATCATTCCGTTACGATGACGCAGCGTTCGTGTGGCATACACTGCGTTGAAATCATTCCGTTACGATGACGCAGCGTTCGTGTGGCATACACTGCGTTGAAATCATTCCGTTACGATGACGCAGCGTTCGTGTGGCATACACTGCGTTGAAATCATTGCGTTGCGACGACGCAGCGTTCGTGTGGCATACACTGCGTTGAAATCATTCCGTTACGATGACGCAGCGTTCGTGTGGCATACACTGCGTTGAAATCATTCCGTTACGATGACGCAGCGTTCGTGTGGCATACACTGCGTTGCGACGACGCAGCGTTCGTGTGGCATACACTGCGTTGAAATCATTCCGTTACGATGACGCAGCGTTCGTGTGGCATACACTGCGTTGAAATCATTGCGTTGCGACGACGCAGCGTTCGTGTGGCATACACTGCGTTGAAATCATTGCGTTGCGACGACGCAGCGTTCGTGTGGCATACATTGCGTTGAAATCATTGCGTTGCGACGACGCAGCGTTCATGTGGCATACGCTGCGTTAAAATATTTGCGTTGCGACGACGCAGCGTTCGTGTGGAATACGCTGCGTTGAAATCATTGCGTTGCGACGACGCAGCGTTCGTGTGGCATACACTGCGTTGAAATCATTGCGTTGCGACGACGCAGCGTTCGTGTGGCATACACTGCGGTGAAATCATTGCGTTGCGACGACGCAGCGCAGTCGCAACGCCCGTGTGGCAGAGGCCTAAGTTAATTTGAAATAAAGCTGTATGAATGATTATTCTACTAGTAATACATAAATATATAATGTAATATATTACTAGTAGAATAATCATCAATCAAACTTCTAGAAGTTTCTGGCTATCGTTAGAGCTTTTTGTTTTTCACAGTATCATAGTGTCAGTCCGCGAGACCTGCGGGGACTGGGCGCGCGGCTGCGAGCCGCAGCAGGACCCCGCGCTGCGGGGGAAGAAGGACGCCGAAGCTAGCTTCACCATTAAAGTGCCTAGGCGGAACGTTGGTGAGTACGAACCTGTTTAAATCTCTTCACCCCCACTTTAGATACCACCTATGGCAATAAATAAAGAAGTGTCTTGTACGCTGCTAGAGGTACTTTAGCAAAGTTCGCTAATAAACCGTTGTCGGCAAAATAACGTTTTAATGCTATTTTACCGCTAGTGATATCGAAGTGAACACAGCTATTTGCATCGAAGTGAACACAGCTATTTGCATCGAAGTGAACACAGCTATTTGCATCGAAGTGAACACAGATATTTGCATCGAAGTGAACACAGCTATTTGCATAGAAGTGAACACAGCTATTTGCATAGAAGTGAACACAGCTATTTGCATCGAAGTGAACACAGATATTTGCATCGAAGTGAACACAGCTATTTGCATCGAAGTGAACACAGATATTTGCATAGAAGTGAACACAGCTATTTGCATAGAAGTGAACACAGCTATTTGCATCGAAGTAAACACAGCTATTTGCATAGAAGTGAACACAGCTATTTGCATCGAAGTGAACACAGCTATTTGCATCGAAGTGAACACAGCTATTTGCATCGAAGTGAACACAGCTATTTGCATCGAAGTGAACACAGCTATTTGCATCGAAGTGAACACAGCTATTTGCATCGAAGTGAACACAGCTATTTGCATCGAAGTGAACACAGCTATTTGCATCGAAGTAAACACAGCTATTTGCATAGAAGTGAACACAGCTATTTGCATCGAAGTGAACACAGCTATTTGCATCGAAGTGAACACAGCTATTTGCATCGAAGTGAACACAGATATTTGCATAGAAGTGAACACAGCTATTTGCATAGAAGTGAACACAGCTATTTGCATCGAAGTAAACACAGCTATTTGCATAGAAGTGAACACAGCTATTTGCATCGAAGTGAACACAGCTATTTGCATCGAAGTGAACACAGCTATTTGCATCGAAGTGAACACAGCTATTTGCATCGAAGTGAACACAGCTATCTGCATCGAAGTGAACACAGCTATTTGCATCGAAGTGAACACAGATATTTGCATAGAAGTGAACACAGCTATTTGCATCGAAGTGAACACAGATATTTGCATAGAAGTGAACACAGCTATTTGCATCGAAGTGAACACAGCTATTTGCATCGAAGTGAACACAGCTATTTGCATCGAAGTGAACACAGATATTTGCATCGAAGTGAACACAGCTATTTGCATCGAAGTGAACACAGATATTTGCATAGAAGTGAACACAGCTATTTGCATCGAAGTGAACACAGCTATTTGCATAGAAGTGAACACAGCTATTTGCATCGAAGTGAACACAGATATTTGCATAGAAGTGAACACAGCTATTTGCATCGAAGTAAACACAGCTATTTGCATAGAAGTGAACACAGCTATTTGCATCGAAGTGAACACAGCTATTTGCATCGAAGTGAACACAGCTATTTGCATCGAAGTGAACACAGATATTTGCATAGAAGTGAACACAGCTATTTGCATAGAAGTGAACACAGCTATTTGCATAGAAGTGAACACAGCTATTTGCATCGAAGTGAACACAGCTATTTGCATCGAAGTGAACACAGCTATTTGCATAGAAGTGAACACAGCTATTTGCATCGAAGTAAACACAGCTATTTGCATAGAAGTGAACACAGCTATTTGCATCGAAGTGAACACAGCTATTTGCATCGAAGTGAACACAGCTATTTGCATCGAAGTGAACACAGATATTTGCATCGAAGTGAACACAGCTATTTGCATCGAAGTGAACACAGCTATTTGCATCGAAGTGAACACAGCTATTTGCATAGAAGTGAACACAGCTATTTGCATCGAAGTGAACACAGCTATTTGCATCGAAGTGAACACAGCTATTTGCATCGAAGTGAACACAGCTATTTGCATCGAAGTGAACACAGCTATTTGCATCGAAGTGAACACAGATATTTGCATAGAAGTGAACACAGCTATTTGCATCGAAGTGAACACAGCTATTTGCATAGAAGTGAACACAGCTATTTGCATCGAAGTGAACACAGATATTTGCATAGAAGTGAACACAGCTATTTGCATCGAAGTGAACACAGCTATTTGCATCGAAGTGAACACAGCTATTTGCATCGAAGTGAACACAGCTATTTGCATCGAAGTGAACACAGATATTTGCATAGAAGTGAACACAGCTATTTGCATAGAAGTGAACACAGCTATTTGCATAGAAGTGAACACAGCTATTTGCATCGAAGTGAACACAGCTATTTGCATCGAAGTGAACACAGCTATTTGCATAGAAGTGAACACAGCTATTTGCATCGAAGTAAACACAGCTATTTGCATAGAAGTGAACACAGCTATTTGCATCGAAGTGAACACAGCTATTTGCATCGAAGTGAACACAGCTATTTGCATCGAAGTGAACACAGCTATTTGCATAGAAGTGAACACAGCTATTTGCATCGAAGTAAACACAGATATTTGCATAGAAGTGAACACAGCTATTTGCATAGAAGTGAACACAGATATTTGCATCGAAGTGAACACAGCTATTTGCATAGAAGTAAACACAGCTATTTGCATAGAAGTGAACACAGCTATTTGCATCGAAGTAAACACAGCTATTTGCATCGAAGTGAACACAGCTATTTGCATCGAAGTGAACACAGCTATTTGCATCGAAGTGAACACAGATATTTGCATCGAAGTGAACACAGCTATTTGCATCGAAGTGAACACAGCTATTTGCATCGAAGTGAACACAGCTATTTGCATCGAAGTGAACACAGCTATTTGCATCGAAGTGAACACAGCTATTTGCATAGAAGTGAACACAGCTATTTGCATAGAAGTGAACACAGCTATTTGCATCGAAGTGAACACAGCTATTTGCATCGAAGTGAACACAGCTATTTGCATCGAAGTGAACACAGCTATTTGCATCGAAGTGAACACAGCTATTTGCATCGAAGTGAACACAGATATTTGCATAGAAGTGAACACAGCTATTTGCATCGAAGTGAACACAGCTATTTGCATAGAAGTGAACACAGCTATTTGCATCGAAGTGAACACAGATATTTGCATAGAAGTGAACACAGCTATTTGCATCGAAGTAAACACAGCTATTTGCATAGAAGTGAACACAGCTATTTGCATCGAAGTGAACACAGCTATTTGCATCGAAGTGAACACAGCTATTTGCATCGAAGTGAACACAGCTATTTGCATAGAAGTAAACACAGCTATTTGCATAGAAGTGAACACAGCTATTTGCATCGAAGTAAACACAGCTATTTGCATCGAAGTGAACACAGCTATTTGCATCGAAGTGAACACAGCTATTTGCATCGAAGTGAACACAGCTATTTGCATAGAAGTGAACACAGCTATTTGCATCGAAGTAAACACAGCTATTTGCATCGAAGTGAACACAGCTATTTGCATCGAAGTGAACACAGCTATTTGCATCGAAGTGAACACAGATATTTGCATCGAAGTGAACACAGCTATTTGCATCGAAGTGAACACAGCTATTTGCATAGAAGTGAACACAGCTATTTGCATAGAAGTGAACACAGCTATTTGCATCGAAGTGAACACAGCTATTTGCATCGAAGTGAACACAGCTATTTGCATCGAAGTGAACACAGCTATTTGCATAGAAGTGAACACAGCTATTTGCATCGAAGTAAACACAGATATTTGCATAGAAGTGAACACAGCTATTTGCATCGAAGTGAACACAGCTATTTGCATAGAAGTGAACACAGCTATTTGCATAGAAGTGAACACAGCTATTTGCATAGAAGTGAACACAGCTATTTGCATCGAAGTGAACACAGCTATTTGCATCGAAGTGAACACAGCTATTTGCATCGAAGTGAACACAGATATTTGCATCGAAGTGAACACAGCTATTTGCATCGAAGTGAACACAGCTATTTGCATCGAAGTGAACACAGATATTTGCATAGAAGTGAACACAGCTATTTGCATCGAAGTGAACACAGCTATTTGCATAGAAGTGAACACAGCTATTTGCATCGAAGTGAACACAGATATTTGCATAGAAGTGAACACAGCTATTTGCATCGAAGTAAACACAGCTATTTGCATAGAAGTGAACACAGCTATTTGCATCGAAGTGAACACAGCTATTTGCATCGAAGTGAACACAGCTATTTGCATCGAAGTGAACACAGCTATTTGCATCGAAGTGAACACAGATATTTGCATAGAAGTGAACACAGCTATTTGCATAGAAGTGAACACAGCTATTTGCATAGAAGTGAACACAGCTATTTGCATCGAAGTGAACACAGCTATTTGCATCGAAGTGAACACAGCTATTTGCATAGAAGTGAACACAGCTATTTGCATCGAAGTAAACACAGCTATTTGCATAGAAGTGAACACAGCTATTTGCATCGAAGTGAACACAGATATTTGCATCGAAGTGAACACAGCTATTTGCATCGAAGTGAACACAGCTATTTGCATAGAAGTGAACACAGCTATTTGCATCGAAGTGAACACAGCTATTTGCATCGAAGTGAACACAGCTATTTGCATCGAAGTGAACACAGCTATTTGCATCGAAGTGAACACAGCTATTTGCATCGAAGTGAACACAGCTATTTGCATAGAAGTGAACACAGCTATTTGCATCGAAGTAAACACAGATATTTGCATAGAAGTGAACACAGCTATTTGCATCGAAGTGAACACAGCTATTTGCATAGAAGTGAACACAGCTATTTGCATAGAAGTGAACACAGCTATTTGCATAGAAGTGAACACAGCTATTTGCATCGAAGTGAACACAGCTATTTGCATCGAAGTGAACACAGCTATTTGCATCGAAGTGAACACAGCTATTTGCATCGAAGTGAACACAGCTATTTGCATCGAAGTGAACACAGCTATTTGCATCGAAGTGAACACAGCTATTTGCATAGAAGTGAACACAGCTATTTGCATCGAAGTGAACACAGCTATTTGCATCGAAGTGAACACAGCTATTTGCATCGAAGTGAACACAGATATTTGCATCGAAGTGAACACAGCTATTTGCATCGAAGTGAACACAGATATTTGCATAGAAGTGAACACAGCTATTTGCATCGAAGTGAACACAGCTATTTGCATAGAAGTGAACACAGCTATTTGCATCGAAGTGAACACAGATATTTGCATAGAAGTGAACACAGCTATTTGCATCGAAGTAAACACAGCTATTTGCATAGAAGTGAACACAGCTATTTGCATCGAAGTGAACACAGCTATTTGCATCGAAGTGAACACAGCTATTTGCATCGAAGTGAACACAGATATTTGCATAGAAGTGAACACAGCTATTTGCATAGAAGTGAACACAGCTATTTGCATAGAAGTGAACACAGCTATTTGCATCGAAGTGAACACAGCTATTTGCATCGAAGTGAACACAGCTATTTGCATAGAAGTGAACACAGCTATTTGCATCGAAGTAAACACAGCTATTTGCATAGAAGTGAACACAGCTATTTGCATCGAAGTGAACACAGCTATTTGCATCGAAGTGAACACAGCTATTTGCATCGAAGTGAACACAGATATTTGCATCGAAGTGAACACAGCTATTTGCATCGAAGTGAACACAGCTATTTGCATCGAAGTGAACACAGCTATTTGCATAGAAGTGAACACAGCTATTTGCATCGAAGTGAACACAGCTATTTGCATCGAAGTGAACACAGCTATTTGCATCGAAGTGAACACAGCTATTTGCATCGAAGTGAACACAGCTATTTGCATCGAAGTGAACACAGATATTTGCATAGAAGTGAACACAGCTATTTGCATCGAAGTGAACACAGCTATTTGCATAGAAGTGAACACAGCTATTTGCATCGAAGTGAACACAGATATTTGCATAGAAGTGAACACAGCTATTTGCATCGAAGTAAACACAGCTATTTGCATAGAAGTGAACACAGCTATTTGCATCGAAGTGAACACAGCTATTTGCATCGAAGTGAACACAGCTATTTGCATCGAAGTGAACACAGCTATTTGCATCGAAGTGAACACAGATATTTGCATAGAAGTGAACACAGCTATTTGCATAGAAGTGAACACAGCTATTTGCATAGAAGTGAACACAGCTATTTGCATCGAAGTGAACACAGCTATTTGCATCGAAGTGAACACAGCTATTTGCATAGAAGTGAACACAGCTATTTGCATCGAAGTAAACACAGCTATTTGCATAGAAGTGAACACAGCTATTTGCATCGAAGTGAACACAGCTATTTGCATCGAAGTGAACACAGCTATTTGCATCGAAGTGAACACAGCTATTTGCATAGAAGTGAACACAGCTATTTGCATCGAAGTAAACACAGATATTTGCATAGAAGTGAACACAGCTATTTGCATAGAAGTGAACACAGATATTTGCATCGAAGTGAACACAGCTATTTGCATAGAAGTAAACACAGCTATTTGCATAGAAGTGAACACAGCTATTTGCATCGAAGTAAACACAGCTATTTGCATCGAAGTGAACACAGCTATTTGCATCGAAGTGAACACAGCTATTTGCATCGAAGTGAACACAGATATTTGCATCGAAGTGAACACAGCTATTTGCATCGAAGTGAACACAGCTATTTGCATCGAAGTGAACACAGCTATTTGCATCGAAGTGAACACAGCTATTTGCATCGAAGTGAACACAGCTATTTGCATAGAAGTGAACACAGCTATTTGCATAGAAGTGAACACAGCTATTTGCATCGAAGTGAACACAGCTATTTGCATCGAAGTGAACACAGCTATTTGCATCGAAGTGAACACAGCTATTTGCATCGAAGTGAACACAGCTATTTGCATCGAAGTGAACACAGATATTTGCATAGAAGTGAACACAGCTATTTGCATCGAAGTGAACACAGCTATTTGCATAGAAGTGAACACAGCTATTTGCATCGAAGTGAACACAGATATTTGCATAGAAGTGAACACAGCTATTTGCATCGAAGTAAACACAGCTATTTGCATAGAAGTGAACACAGCTATTTGCATCGAAGTGAACACAGCTATTTGCATCGAAGTGAACACAGCTATTTGCATCGAAGTGAACACAGCTATTTGCATAGAAGTAAACACAGCTATTTGCATAGAAGTGAACACAGCTATTTGCATCGAAGTAAACACAGCTATTTGCATCGAAGTGAACACAGCTATTTGCATCGAAGTGAACACAGCTATTTGCATCGAAGTGAACACAGCTATTTGCATAGAAGTGAACACAGCTATTTGCATCGAAGTAAACACAGCTATTTGCATCGAAGTGAACACAGCTATTTGCATCGAAGTGAACACAGCTATTTGCATCGAAGTGAACACAGCTATTTGCATCGAAGTGAACACAGATATTTGCATCGAAGTGAACACAGCTATTTGCATCGAAGTGAACACAGCTATTTGCATAGAAGTGAACACAGCTATTTGCATCGAAGTGAACACAGCTATTTGCATCGAAGTGAACACAGCTATTTGCATCGAAGTGAACACAGCTATTTGCATCGAAGTGAACACAGCTATTTGCATCGAAGTGAACACAGCTATTTGCATAGAAGTGAACACAGCTATTTGCATCGAAGTAAACACAGATATTTGCATAGAAGTGAACACAGCTATTTGCATCGAAGTGAACACAGCTATTTGCATAGAAGTGAACACAGCTATTTGCATAGAAGTGAACACAGCTATTTGCATAGAAGTGAACACAGCTATTTGCATCGAAGTGAACACAGCTATTTGCATCGAAGTGAACACAGCTATTTGCATAGAAGTGAACACAGCTATTTGCATCGAAGTGAACACAGCTATTTGCATCGAAGTGAACACAGCTATTTGCATCGAAGTGAACACAGCTATTTGCATCGAAGTGAACACAGCTATTTGCATCGAAGTGAACACAGCTATTTGCATAGAAGTGAACACAGCTATTTGCATCGAAGTAAACACAGATATTTGCATAGAAGTGAACACAGCTATTTGCATCGAAGTGAACACAGCTATTTGCATAGAAGTGAACACAGCTATTTGCATAGAAGTGAACACAGCTATTTGCATAGAAGTGAACACAGCTATTTGCATCGAAGTGAACACAGCTATTTGCATCGAAGTGAACACAGCTATTTGCATCGAAGTGAACACAGATATTTGCATCGAAGTGAACACAGCTATTTGCATCGAAGTGAACACAGCTATTTGCATCGAAGTGAACACAGATATTTGCATAGAAGTGAACACAGATATTTGCATCGAAGTGAACACAGCTATTTGCATCGAAGTGAACACAGCTATTTGCATCGAAGTGAACACAGATATTTGCATAGAAGTGAACACAGCTATTTGCATCGAAGTGAACACAGCTATTTGCATAGAAGTGAACACAGCTATTTGCATCGAAGTGAACACAGATATTTGCATAGAAGTGAACACAGCTATTTGCATCGAAGTAAACACAGCTATTTGCATAGAAGTGAACACAGCTATTTGCATCGAAGTGAACACAGCTATTTGCATCGAAGTGAACACAGCTATTTGCATCGAAGTGAACACAGCTATTTGCATCGAAGTGAACACAGATATTTGCATAGAAGTGAACACAGCTATTTGCATAGAAGTGAACACAGCTATTTGCATAGAAGTGAACACAGCTATTTGCATAGAAGTGAACACAGCTATTTGCATCGAAGTGAACACAGCTATTTGCATAGAAGTGAACACAGCTATTTGCATCGAAGTAAACACAGCTATTTGCATAGAAGTGAACACAGCTATTTGCATCGAAGTGAACACAGCTATTTGCATCGAAGTGAACACAGCTATTTGCATCGAAGTGAACACAGATATTTGCATCGAAGTGAACACAGCTATTTGCATCGAAGTGAACACAGCTATTTGCATAGAAGTGAACACAGCTATTTGCATCGAAGTGAACACAGCTATTTGCATCGAAGTGAACACAGCTATTTGCATCGAAGTGAACACAGCTATTTGCATCGAAGTGAACACAGCTATTTGCATCGAAGTGAACACAGCTATTTGCATAGAAGTGAACACAGCTATTTGCATCGAAGTGAACACAGATATTTGCATAGAAGTGAACACAGCTATTTGCATCGAAGTGAACACAGCTATTTGCATAGAAGTGAACACAGCTATTTGCATAGAAGTGAACACAGCTATTTGCATAGAAGTGAACACAGCTATTTGCATCGAAGTGAACACAGCTATTTGCATCGAAGTGAACACAGCTATTTGCATCGAAGTGAACACAGATATTTGCATCGAAGTGAACACAGCTATTTGCATCGAAGTGAACACAGCTATTTGCATCGAAGTGAACACAGCTATTTGCATCGAAGTGAACACAGCTATTTGCATCGAAGTGAACACAGATATTTGCATCGAAGTGAACACAGCTATTTGCATCGAAGTGAACACAGCTATTTGCATAGAAGTGAACACAGATATTTGCATAGAAGTGAACACAGCTATTTGCATCGAAGTAAACACAGATATTTGCATAGAAGTGAACACAGCTATTTGCATCGAAGTGAACACAGCTATTTGCATCGAAGTGAACACAGCTATTTGCATCGAAGTGAACACAGCTATTTGCATAGAAGTGAACACAGCTATTTGCATCGAAGTAAACACAGATATTTGCATAGAAGTGAACACAGCTATTTGCATCGAAGTGAACACAGCTATTTGCATAGAAGTGAACACAGATATTTGCATCGAAGTGAACACAGCTATTTGCATAGAAGTAAACACAGCTATTTGCATAGAAGTGAACACAGCTATTTGCATCGAAGTAAACACAGCTATTTGCATCGAAGTGAACACAGCTATTTGCATCGAAGTGAACACAGCTATTTGCATCGAAGTGAACACAGATATTTGCATCGAAGTGAACACAGCTATTTGCATCGAAGTGAACACAGCTATTTGCATCGAAGTGAACACAGCTATTTGCATCGAAGTGAACACAGCTATTTGCATCGAAGTGAACACAGCTATTTGCATCGAAGTGAACACAGCTATTTGCATAGAAGTGAACACAGCTATTTGCATAGAAGTGAACACAGCTATTTGCATCGAAGTGAACACAGCTATTTGCATCGAAGTGAACACAGCTATTTGCATCGAAGTGAACACAGATATTTGCATCGAAGTGAACACAGCTATTTGCATCGAAGTGAACACAGCTATTTGCATCGAAGTGAACACAGCTATTTGCATCGAAGTGAACACAGCTATTTGCATCGAAGTGAACACAGATATTTGCATCGAAGTGAACACAGCTATTTGCATCGAAGTGAACACAGCTATTTGCATAGAAGTGAACACAGCTATTTGCATCGAAGTGAACACAGCTATTTGCATCGAAGTGAACACAGCTATTTGCATCGAAGTGAACACAGCTATTTGCATAGAAGTGAACACAGCTATTTGCATCGAAGTAAACACAGATATTTGCATAGAAGTGAACACAGCTATTTGCATCGAAGTGAACACAGCTATTTGCATAGAAGTGAACACAGATATTTGCATCGAAGTGAACACAGCTATTTGCATAGAAGTAAACACAGCTATTTGCATAGAAGTGAACACAGCTATTTGCATCGAAGTAAACACAGCTATTTGCATCGAAGTGAACACAGCTATTTGCATCGAAGTGAACACAGCTATTTGCATCGAAGTGAACACAGCTATTTGCATAGAAGTGAACACAGCTATTTGCATCGAAGTAAACACAGATATTTGCATAGAAGTGAACACAGCTATTTGCATCGAAGTGAACACAGCTATTTGCATAGAAGTGAACACAGATATTTGCATCGAAGTGAACACAGCTATTTGCATAGAAGTAAACACAGCTATTTGCATAGAAGTGAACACAGCTATTTGCATCGAAGTAAACACAGCTATTTGCATCGAAGTGAACACAGCTATTTGCATCGAAGTGAACACAGCTATTTGCATCGAAGTGAACACAGATATTTGCATCGAAGTGAACACAGCTATTTGCATCGAAGTGAACACAGCTATTTGCATCGAAGTGAACACAGCTATTTGCATCGAAGTGAACACAGCTATTTGCATCGAAGTGAACACAGCTATTTGCATAGAAGTGAACACAGCTATTTGCATAGAAGTGAACACAGCTATTTGCATCGAAGTGAACACAGCTATTTGCATCGAAGTGAACACAGCTATTTGCATCGAAGTGAACACAGCTATTTGCATAGAAGTGAACACAGCTATTTGCATCGAAGTAAACACAGATATTTGCATAGAAGTGAACACAGCTATTTGCATCGAAGTGAACACAGCTATTTGCATAGAAGTGAACACAGCTATTTGCATAGAAGTGAACACAGCTATTTGCATAGAAGTGAACACAGCTATTTGCATCGAAGTGAACACAGCTATTTGCATCGAAGTGAACACAGCTATTTGCATCGAAGTGAACACAGATATTTGCATCGAAGTGAACACAGCTATTTGCATCGAAGTGAACACAGCTATTTGCATCGAAGTGAACACAGCTATTTGCATCGAAGTGAACACAGATATTTGCATCGAAGTGAACACAGCTATTTGCATCGAAGTGAACACAGCTATTTGCATCGAAGTGAACACAGCTATTTGCATAGAAGTGAACACAGCTATTTGCATCGAAGTAAACACAGATATTTGCATAGAAGTGAACACAGCTATTTGCATCGAAGTGAACACAGCTATTTGCATAGAAGTGAACACAGCTATTTGCATAGAAGTGAACACAGCTATTTGCATAGAAGTGAACACAGCTATTTGCATCGAAGTGAACACAGCTATTTGCATCGAAGTGAACACAGCTATTTGCATCGAAGTGAACACAGATATTTGCATCGAAGTGAACACAGCTATTTGCATCGAAGTGAACACAGCTATTTGCATCGAAGTGAACACAGCTATTTGCATCGAAGTGAACACAGCTATTTGCATCGAAGTGAACACAGATATTTGCATCGAAGTGAACACAGCTATTTGCATCGAAGTGAACACAGCTATTTGCATAGAAGTGAACACAGCTATTTGCATAGAAGTGAACACAGCTATTTGCATCGAAGTGAACACAGCTATTTGCATCGAAGTGAACACAGCTATTTGCATCGAAGTGAACACAGCTATTTGCATAGAAGTGAACACAGCTATTTGCATCGAAGTGAACACAGCTATTTGCATCGAAGTGAACACAGCTATTTGCATCGAAGTGAACACAGCTATTTGCATAGAAGTAAACACAGCTATTTGCATAGAAGTGAACACAGCTATTTGCATCGAAGTAAACACAGCTATTTGCATCGAAGTGAACACAGCTATTTGCATCGAAGTGAACACAGCTATTTGCATCGAAGTGAACACAGCTATTTGCATAGAAGTGAACACAGCTATTTTAGTGAGTATAACTATAATAGGTATACTTGTCAGGTGGTCCCATAGAAAATTTATCAAGATCGGTTGTGTACTTTGGTTTTGAAACCAAAATAACTGGAAAAAAGATGTCTTCTAAGTATACACAGGAGCTGAAGACGGTTTTTAATTTTGAAAAATTATTTAGCATGAGAAATGCTAAAAAACAAAATGTAACCTCGCTCATCCGAGCCTGTTCTCGGTTACATCCTGAGCAATACTGCTTTTGTATTGTAAAATTAATTTATTAAGTTACAAAATGCAAAATTTACGCAGACGGATCTTTTGTTCTTTTTTTTATAATTACATGTTTTTTTCTCTAAGGTCCATCGTCCACTCAGCTGTACATGGTGCGCACTCAGCTGGAAGCGCTCATCTCCGACAAGTCTGGCGGCAGGCGCACGCTCCGCAAAGACCTGGACGCAGGCACGCTCACCCAGATCGAAGCCTTCCACCGGCTTAGCTTCTACTGGCCATACATGCTTAACTTGTCAGGTACAATTTTTTTATAGGGTTTTTACTTTTTTAGGCATTCAATATGGTGTACTAAAGCACTCAAATTAAATAATTAAATGGTGAAAAAATACTAAGTGTGTGGGACTTAGAGAACGTGGTCAAAATACGACCATGCTCATACCAACTGACCTATCACGTGTCCCACCCCGCACCACAGAAGACAATAACCCAAGCTACAATAGAGTAACAATAGGCATGATGACTGAAAAATTATTTTTGGCCATCGGTTAGATTATTAAACATTTTGGCACTTATTTTTTCTTTTCTCTGAGAAACAATAAATGACGAAGATACAGCGCATAAAAATTTCGCATGACGTCACGCTTTCGTACGATTTTTGACACATCGGTGACGTCACAAGCCCCCACTCTGGAACTTAGATACTCTGTATCTTTATGAATTTTTACTTTTTTGATAAACTGAAAAATATGGGTGCATTATTTTTGGATAATTAGAACGGACTAATTAGAGTATAATATTACTTTTCTGACCCAGTCATCATCCTTATTGTTACGCTACTATATTCAAATTTTTCTGTTTTTCCTTAAGGCTGGCTGGTAGAGAATGCATTAGCATTAAGTCCACCTTATGTAACATTGTGGTCAATAAAGATTTAATAAATAAATAAATAGGTATACTACCTACTACTATTTTATCACCATTTTTTATTTCATTATTTAATTTGCTAGTTACATCACTTACACTTGTTGTACACCTCAACTTTAACGTCTTTTCCTGACCGATGGCTTATTTTAACTTACGCAATGCTTGCCTGTTGTTCCAGACTCTCTCCAGAAATGCTGCGACCTCTCTCAGCTGTGGTACCGTGAGTTCTATCTCGAAATGACCATGGGCAGAAAAGTCAATGTAAGTACCCTATTTTTAATAAAACAAAAGCCTTAAAAAAAGTAAAATTAAAAAAAAACCCTATGTTAAGGGGCGCCGACCTTTGCAATTTCTTAAATAATTAACGTTTCAAAGATTTTTTTGAAATAGAGAATCACGCCCCAACCCCACTAAGGGCTATACCGTTGCCAGTGAAATGCTGTTAGGCGACTTAAGGACTAAGAAATAGCATTTCCAACACAAGGCTTTTTTTTGTTCTTTTTTGTTTGCCAATGATTATTTATTTTAGAAAGTGTTTGCACCCGCATATTAATTCTCATAGGTATTTTGGCTCCCAGGCACCCATTTAGTCCGCGTCCCTGCCTATGCCACTCACAATTGGCGAAGTTAAGATGTTGTAAATATTCTATACAGTTTACTCACGTAGTGTAGTCGGAAGAAGAAAGTACACACGCACCTTTCTTTAAAATTTTCGCAGCAGAATTAGTCATTATCTTTAACATTTGTAGTATATATATGTGTATGTATATTTATATAAGTATTTATATGTATTAAGTGTATTATATGAATGTATTTAAGTATACTTGTAAATAGTAAATTATTAAGTACATCTTTAAAGCGCCTATCGCAATTAAATAATTTCTGTTTTTCCTAAAGGTTGACTGGTAGAGAATGCATTAGCGTTAAGTTCACCTTTTGTACCATTTTGGTCAATAAAGATTTTAATAAATAAATAAATAAATGCCGACTCAATCGATTTAGACGATAATTATTAAGGCGAGTGTTAAGAGCGGCGACCCATGACTTTAAAAATAGATATTTAAAAAAAAATTTCAACCTAATATTTTTGTACAGAAATGCACAGTACGCCACCAACACAACGAAGAGTGCAACGACCTCATCACCATGGAGAAACGCATACAGTTCCCCATCGAGATGTCCATGCCGTGGATCCTGACAGACCACATTCTGCGCAGCAAGGAGCCCGCCATGATGGAGTGAGTGATTTCTAACCTAAGTACTGTAAAAACCTAGTGATTTCTCTATTTTTAATCAAATTGTGAGGGTACAAAACGCATGTGCAAGATTCTGCTACATTGAAGAGTGTGACAAGTCGTAATTATAGAGGTATACAGTTCCCCATCGAGATGTTCATGCCTTGGATCCTCACCGTCCACATCTTGCGCAGCAAAGAGCCCGCCCTAATAGAGTGTGATATCTAACCTAAATACTGCAAAAACATAGTGTTTTTTTTGTTTGTAAACAAATTGTGAGGGTACAAAATTCATGAGCAAGATTCTGCTACATTGAAGAGTCATTATTATAGAGGTATATAGTTTCTCATCGAGATGTCCATGCCTTGGATCCTCACTGTCCACAGAGGTGGAGGTGATTTCCAACCTGAATACTGTAAAAACCTAGTCATTTTTCTTTTTTTAACCAAATTGTGAGGGAACAAAACGCATGAGCAAGATTCTGCTACGCTATATTGAAGAGTGTGACAAGTTGTTACCAAAAAAACTGTTCTTTACAGATACGTCCTCTACCCCCTCGACTTGTACAACGACAGCGCTCAGTACGCGCTGACAGTGTTCCGGAAGCAGTTCCTGTACGATGAGGTCGAGGCTGAAGTCAACCTTTGCTTCGACCAATTCGTATATAAGCTCTCCGAGCAGGTCTACGCGCACTACAAGCAGCTCGCTTCCAGGTAAAACTGTACCAAAGAAATTAATAAGAGTATTTCATACAGAACGGAATATCCTGTAGTCCCTTGCAATATGCGTCCCCACACCTCTCCCCCGCTCTTGCCTTCTCGAGAGCGAGCGAACACACACGCATTGACGTGTGCACGGCGGCACAAGATGATGATATGATTTCCTTTTTCCACCACCATCACGCTAAAAGTGGTCTGGGCCTTGCCGCCCTAGGCTCTGTCTGTCCCGTTAAGGATAGAGACGTGCGTGATAGTGTAGTAATACATCTCACAAATACAAGGCAACCTCCGTGGCGTAATGGTTAACAGGCTAGACCGCTGATCTGGAGGTTCTGGGTTCGATCCCCACCCAGGGCAAGTTGGAAAATGGCCTTTTCAACACCCTTGCTCGTAAAGTGGATCTAATTTCACCGGTTTAAGATATATAAAGCAGCTCATAAAACACGCGTGTGTTAGAAACGCAAATAGTGAAGTTATATTCTATAACCACATTATTTGCTATTGCGAAAAAAAGGGACAGAATTAATGTTGAATCCAGTATGAATAAGAAAGTAAGAAAGTTTGACAGTTGTGTGTGAGATAACAAGGTGAAGGTTAGACAGAGAAAAATAATAAATAAGACATCGAACGTCTTCGTTGTTCCAATATTAATATTTGTATACGCTTCGTACTGTTTTTTTTTTTTTTCAAATTTCGAATTACATGCCGCGCGGCGCCGTTCAGTAGGTAGCGCCTCGTGCTGATTTTAAAAAGTGAAACGACGGCAAAGCTACAGTGTGCATCTCAGTTTTATGGTTGAGTTTATTTAAAATAAAAAATATCAGTTTATTAGGTATTTTTCCTCGCAAGTGCGTTGAAATACGTTGTACGATATACGTGCGAATATTGGTTAAACACACTCAGCTCCAATACGCCCTCGCCTTCGGCTCGGGCTGAAATTCCGCTTCGTGTGTTATAACCATCATAACGCACTTATATCTTAATCTACTATATTTATATGTGTGTTGCAGCATGTTGCTGGACAAGCGCTACCGCGCGGAGTGCAGCGCACGCGGCGCGGGCGCGGTGGTAGCGGCGGGCCGGTACGCGTCGCTGCTGCGGCAGCGGCACGTGGCGCTGCTGGGCCGGCACGTGGACCTGTGTGCGCTGGTGAGGACACTTACCACACTTAGCCCTATATTGCCGCCATTATGAAAAATTTCGAAAAACTGAATCGACAGGAAAATGCTATATACCTAATTATTGAAATTGTATGTTATTGTGTCATGTAGTGGATATATATATTTTTTCTCATTCCTGTTTGCGTATACGAACCCTTTTGCACCCCATTTATCACTTTCTCAAAACGTCCCAAAGGTATCTTCTGGTAGACAGCGCTTTGCGTTGGCGGCAAAATTTAAGACTCCTATTTGCGTGTAATTTTCTTTCTGTACAGGTGGCGCAGCGCATCAACGCAGATATGCACCGCGCTCTGGATGCGGCCGTCGCGAAGTTCGAGGCCGGGGACATCACTGGCGTTGTGGTGAGTTACTCAATACTTAAAGGTCACCAACTAACTTAAAGCCAGCCGTGTGGTCCCCGGCAGAGTAGAATAGAACCACTCCAAATCTCCCCGTGGATGTCGTAGAAGGCGACATAAGAATCAAGCCGAACAAAGCTTATAAATCAGTGATGAGACCTCTCCAACCCGTCTGGCCAGCGTGGGGAGTGTAGGCCAAATCCTCTGACTGCTCTGGCTAATATATGGCTCTGTAAGTACAGAGAGGGTCGTGCTTCTACAGTGGAGACTACAAAAGACCTGATCATGATGAACTAAATGACCCTTTAGTTTTTTTTTTCAAATACAGTTCGTTTTTACAGGCTTTCCCTAATACAACATAGCTATAGATTATTTACTAAATAAGGTATACAGGTTGAATTAGAACCTCGTAGGTATATTGAAGGTCCTCTATAAGCGAAATAAAAAATACATATCCCGTCATATGTATGTATGTTAATAATTCAAATTGTTTTATCGTATTTCGCGTGATATTGTGGGGAATTTAACCAGTGACATAGACATAACCTTGCTGTAAAAATGTGCGCAATGGAAAAATAAAGTAAAACTTGTTTATGTTGGTGAAGCGAAAGAGGTCTGTCAGGGTCGTAGCATGTGGAGGTCCATAGTCTCTGCCTACCCCTGTGGGAAACAGGCGTGATAGTATGTATGTATGTATGTTTATATAATCTTATTTGACGACCTCCGTGGCGTATTGGTGACCACGCTAGTCCTCCACTTGGAGGTTCCGGAATCGATTCCCAGCAATGGCTAGTTGGGACATGGACTTTTTCAAATAAAAAAATATAGTAAGTTTGAGTTAGTATTCAAGTTTAAAAACTTACTTTGGGGCTGGCTGGATCTGTGTACTATGTCACTATATACTTTATTATTATCCCTATCTACCACCAGGAACTCGAAGGCCTGATAGCAGTGAACCGCCTTTGCCACAAACTCCTCAGCCGCTACCTCACCCTGGATGAATTTGACGCCATCTTGCGAGAGTCCGACCACGGGGTGCTTGCACCGTACGGCAGGATCGCCCTGCACGTATTCTGGGAGTTGAACTACGACTTCCTGCCCAACTACTGCTACAACGCCGCTACTGACAGGTATGTTCCTATGGTAGCTCGAACGGCAGGGTTGCCCTTAGTTTGTTCCTATAGTAGCTAAATTCAATTCAATTCAATTAAAATGACAGGGTTGCTCGTGGTTTGTTTCTATAGTAGCTAAAACGGTGTTCCTATAGTAGCTAAAATGGCAGGGTCGCCCGTGGTTTGTTCCTATAGTAGCGAAAACGTTGTTTCTATAGTAGCTAATATGGCAGGGTCGCCCGTGGTTTTTTCCTATAGTAGCTAAAACGGTGTTCCTATAGTAGCTAATATGGCAGGGTCGCCCGTGGTTTGTTCCTCTAGTAGCTAAAATGGTGTTCCTATAGTAGCTAATATGGCAGGGTCGCCCGTGGTTTGTTCCTATAGTAGCTAAAAAGGTTGGGTCGCCCTAACAGGCATGTTTATTTATTTAATCTTGTACGAAATGCAATTTGTACAGCACAATACGCGGAATTATGCTAAAACCTATGTTTCTATGATAGATCGAACGGCAGGTTTAAAAAATGGCGTTATTTGTTTCAGATTCGTGAAGTGCCGCGGCATCCAGTTTACAGCGCAGGTGCAGCGCGAGAGACCCCAGCAGTCCGGGCACGCGCTGCTTTGGGGCTCCAAGCAGCTGACCCTGGCGTACTCCACGCAATACGCGCAGTATGCAGGTACTGTCTGCACCATACTATAAAAGACGAGTGAACAGGTGGAGAGAGATGTCACTCAGCAGTCTACCTACCTCACCATCATCAGGTCAGTTTTTATGGTCTCCACTGCAAGACCATGACCCTCTCTGTACTACCAGACCCCATACATAAGCCAGAGCAGTCAGAGGATCTGGCCTACACTCTCCACGCTGGCCAGACGGGTTGGAGAGGTCTCACTGATGTTTATAAGCTTTGTTTAGCTTGTGTTTCCTACTATTGCTTGATATCAATTTTGTTTGACCTGTGTTTGATCATGAGAATCTATTCAGAATAATAGTAGAAGGATAAATAAAAGGGAGACGAGGAAGGGGAAGACCAAGGATGAAGTTTTTCCAACAAATTAAAGAAGGGTTAGGAATGGTCTTATCAAGACATTAAAAAGATGGCAGAGAAAAGAGAGGAATAATAATAATAAAGAGAGTAAAAGAGTATTATCTTTCCTTAACGTAATGAATAGTATACCTATATACTATATATTTGTTTATAGTTAGGTATTTATATGTATATGTATTTATGTATAATATGTGTGTATGTTTATTGATGTATTGTATATTTATGTTTAACATTTTAGATAAGTACTTATATGTATTTGTAACTATAGTCTTTTGTACACGCCTACTACCTGTTTTCTTCAATTTTCCTCTCCTGGGTCTGCTGGAAGAGATTTCTTATGAAATAAGCAGTACCTATGTACTCTATTTTCTTACTTTGTACGTTCCTTTGTTTGTATGTTGCGTACATGAATTTTATAAATAAATAAATAAAATAAATAAATAAATAATAAACGTTTATTACTCAACGTAACTACTAAACATTCCAGTACAACTTAAAACTAATTTACACTATAGGTACAAAAGTTTCCAGTGTTAGTACACTATAGAACGATTTAATTTAAATCAGCGGATTGTGGTGGGCTGATACTTAAACTAGGGAATATCCTGTATCTTAGGTTATTAACCCTCCACCCCAGTGAATGGAAACAAATATACAAGATAAGGGTGTGTGTACTATTATTTGGAAAAGTGTAGTATTGTTGGAATGGAGGCATCTCCACTTAACTCCACCGACAAGAGCAGGCACGCAAGTTAAAAGAAGTAGAAGGATGTTTCATCGAAATGACTTTTGAAAACAAAAAATGAATTCTAAAACATAAAATGTAACGTTGTCCCCAGGCTTCGTGGGCCCCCAACACCTCCACGCGCTGGTCCGGCTGCTGGGCTACCAAGGGGTGGCCGTGGTGGTGGCCGAGCTGCTGGGGGTGGCTCGCGGGCTGCTGCACGGCACGCTGGCGCAGTTCACGCGCGCGCTGCAGGCCGCCATGCCGAGACACTGCAAGCTGCCCAGATACGACTACGGCTCGCCCGGTATGCATGTCGAAAGGAGTGGCGGTTTGCTTGTTCCCCCCCCCCCCCCTGACCATTGGGTAGTTTCCTGCGTCAAAAATAAATTATTTGGTACTGTTAAGAGTCTCCTTACTCTAGAAAAAATCCGAGTTTCTAAGGGTGTAAATCTTTACATACTGATGGTAAAAATGATTTAATACACTATATTTTCTTTTAAGTTCATATTTTGACTGTGAAAACCAATTACAAAACCAATACATGCCACTTCTTTAAACTTACAAAATTTTACCGAAATCTGACATGTCGATTTCAAATAAAACGTAGACTACGTTTGTATGGAAAAATCTAGGGTAAGGGGATTCTTAACAGAATAAAACGTCACAAAATAATGTCACTTGTCATTGATTACATCCATTTTGAACGTGATTTTAGATTTATTAATGCAGAAAAACGGATTTTAAGTGCGCTATTTGACTCCAAAAAACTATGACGTCACAATCCGATGATTCATACTAATCTCATAGAAAATGCTTGTTTTGACGTTTAGAAAAAAGTGTTTGATTTGACTTGTTGGAAACTAGCGGATTGACATGCATATTATATTTAGAGAGTTAAAAGCGGAAAAGTGCAATGGCTCCGAAGCAGCACAGCTAAGCAACCGGGAACGCGCTCAGATGAAGTATCAAGCGTTTCAGTGATCTAGTTATTTATTTTTTCTACTCCTGTACTTTTTTAGGCGGTGATCCCACTGAACCGCGCACCGTCGCGGAGCGCGGCGCGGCAGATTTTTAACATTGTATGCAAGTAGCTCAGTTTGTATAGAAAACACGCCTACTCCCACCCACTGAAAACGCGTCACCGCGCGGCAGCGTCAGTATGTAGAAACCGCGCTCCGCGACAGTGCGCGGTGCAGTGGGATAACCGCCTTACATAGTCACGAACAATAATATAAGTACACAGATAATATGACTTCTGAAATGTCTATACTCTATTTCTCATTACAGCAGTGTCATAATGTCGCCAAAACGATACGACTAGCTGCCACAGATTACTGTATAAATAGGTTAAGGTTTTACTCGATCAACATAACTTCACAACAAATAAGCACAACTACAAACTTAACAAACAGCTAAATTCATACGGTTTTTATATAAAATAAAACTCCGAGATAAATTCTTTACTGCCAACATAAGAAAAACGTATTTTAATATCGTCACTGACAAGTAAACATCAATTAAAAACAAAGTTAACCTGCCAAACATATGTCAAACATTCCATGCTTCAAACTCGATTACTGTTTGCTTAATTTTTCATTATATTATATTCAATAAATACCTACGGTCTATGTACCTACCATAATACTAGTCGTCACAACACTCGAGGCGTCTTACGATGTTCGCCAAGGCTTACATCGTATCACGCGCCAATCGTCTTTTTTGAGCCGTCTTATACAACTGTTGCATAAAATACTATTACTGTATTATTTTGTTGAACAGGTGTGCTGGGGTACTACCACGCCCAGCTGACGGACATCGTGCAGTACCCTGACGCGAGGACGGAGCTGTTCCACTCGTTCAGGGAGCTCGGGAACATCATCTTGTTCTGCATGCTCATCGAACAGGTACGAATAAAAATATAGATCACAAACTTTAGCCGTGTGGTCCCCGGCAGAGTAGAATAGGACCACTCCAAGTCTCCCCGTGGATGTCGTAGAAGGCGACTTAGGAAACACAAGCTGAACAAAGCTTATAAACATCAGTGAGACCTCTCCAACCCGTCTGGCCAGCGTGGAGAGTGTAGGCCAAATCCTCTGACTGCTCTGGCTAATATATGGCTCTGGTATAGTCTGACCACGACCGCGTACCACGCCTGAGGTTGCGCGGGGAGGCAGGGGGGATCATGGACTCACAAGAGATTCATACTGTCGGATAGATCTTAAGATATTACACATTGGGAAAAGTTGTTCAAAATGAGGGACTGAATAACTCCTTAAGATATTTGTACTCAATTAAAGAGGACTTTGAATAGTTAAGATATCGAAGTACAATATTTTGACGCTGTATAGTGTCATATTATATCCAATTCTTATTATGGTTCAATACGATTTTTGAGCACAAATAAAAAACCAATATAAGTGAAATTAATGTGTAAATTAAAAGTACTCTGCTAGAAAGCCAAAATCCTGTATTACGATTATTTCTAGATATCACTACTCATAGATTAATATTGTATATACTGAAATCACTACTATCTCGCCCGCTAGCCATACAATTGATGCTGGGTACTTAGGTTGTTCATGAAAATTCAGAGATGGCGCTTGTTCGTAGAAAATGAACGCTTATACCGCCATCTTTTCGAAACTAAGCGGTACTACTACGAATGCACCTTTCGAACTAGTAGCTCCATCTAGCTCTGCAACATTTAAACTAAAAATCTAATTACGCTTCAAAGTGTGAAGATTGTCAGTGCTCTAATATTTGTTCGTCCATAGTGTAGTAGGTATGTAGTTTAAGTACAAATATTATTTATTTTAAGAAGTGATTTCAAACAACTTTTTCCAAATGTATATGAAAATACGAAAAAAAATCACTTCCCATGTAACTAGATAACGTGACTGCTTCGATTTGTATGAGAACCTATTTTTTTATAATATCCTATATACACATTGGGAAAAGTTGTTCAAAATGAGGGACTGAATAACTTCTTTAGATATTTGTACTCAATTAAAGAGGACTTTGAATAGTTTATACGAGTACGACCTATGTTATACCTTCGTTCAAGGCTCTGAGTCAGGAGGAAGTGACAGACTTGCTTCACGCCGCGCCCTTCCAGAACATTCTGCCGCGGCCCTTCGCAGCTGGTAAGTAAGATATGAGAAAAGTCAAGGTTAACTTAGGGGCCGTGAAAGTATTATGTAAGCACCAAAAGGTCCCCCATCCTCTTTTGGTGTTTACGTAATACTCTACGTATACTAGTCTTTGATTTGCTTATTTTGATGACATGGGGGAGGGGGTCTAGACTCTAGACTTCCATTACGAAATTATATTTTTTATTTATTTTTTTCATTCCTTGACAATGCTTTTAAAAATGATTTGATATAATATAGATAAAACTGTGATGTTTTGTTTATTCCTTTAGTCGCCTCTTACGACATTTACGGGAAGAGATGGTCCCGAAGCCACACGGTATACTGCCAAAATTTTACATCATCATCCGAGCGTATTTCCCGGTTGCATCGTCAGCAGTTACGCTTCAGAGCCCGGGGTCCGCTACCTACCCTAGGTGATTTGACGAGGTTACTGGTTTTACGCAGAGCGACTGCCGTCTGACCTCCACAACCCAAAGGGTAGACCAGAACCAATCCTAGGATAGGTACAAACGCTAGAAGGCGTTCGGGACCAACGGCTTTACGTGCCTTCCGAAGCACGGAATCATCTTTCTTTTCGGATAATCAGGTGATTCAAGCCTGCAATATCCAAAACGGACTGTAAACAACTTTTCACAAAGTATGCTTCCCAGAGGGATTTGAACCCACGACCTCCGGATCACAAGGCGAACGCCTTGACCACTGGACCGCGGAGGCAATCAACTGCCAAAATTTTACATGTCATTTCAAAATAAATGCTAGAAAGACTAAGTTTGTATGGAAAAGTCTAGGGTAAGGTAAGGGTACTCCTATTTATCTGGACTATACAAAATGTTTGTTTGTTTATAACTTTATTGTACTAAGAAAACACATAATTAAAGACAAAACCAACATATAGAGTAAATTGACAACGGCGGACTTATCCCATAATGGAATCTCTTCCAGTCAACCCGCGAATAAGTAGATAGGACAATTACTCACAAGAAGGGTAGAAGTGCCTACATAGAATATAAGAAAGCAGCATATATACGGACTAGTAGCCGTGTGGTTCCCGGCAGAGTAGAATAGGACCACTCCAAGTCTTTCCGTGGATGTCGTAGAAGGTGACTTAGGAAACACAAGCTGAACAAAGCTTATACACATCAGTGAGACCTCTCCAACCCGTCTGGCCAGCGTGGAGAGTGTAGGCCAAATCCTCTGGCTGCTCTGGCTAATATATGGCTCTGGTAGTACAGAGAGGGTCGTGCTCCTGCAGTGGAGACTAAAAAAGACCTGATGATGATATATACGGACTAAACTAATATATCTTGCATTCTTCTTCTCCTTATCGTGTCGATGGTTATATTTTATTGGACCAGAAACGGGCCACCTTGCATTCTGCATCATATACGTGCATTCTTACTACAAGATATATAATTATACGTACATACATATATGTTTTCGTTTTTAGAGGGCGAGAAACCGGAAACCAAGCAGAAGCGTCTGGAAGCCAAATACGCCGCGCTACAAATAGTACAGAACGTGGACAAGTACGGCACCGCCAAGGTTAGCTCTTGTTTATATCTCAAATCATACTGTCTAACATTTGAGAGCCAGGCTCTTGTCGGTAACATTGTGTGGAAAGAGACGCACACAATGACTATTTTTACCAGAGATAATGGAATGGTTTGCTATTGCCTTCTCCGTTCCACACACTAGTAAACTTAATAGTCACTAGTGTGCAGGATTCCTCACGATGGTTTCCTTCACCGGAAGCAGGTTGTGGTAGTTGGAAATTGTCGTACACGAGTACACACTTGGAGGTACAAGTCGCGGCTAGTGAGCATCGAATTTGTGCCTTACAAGCGCAAAGCGAGTGCCTAAACCGCTTGGCCACCAACACTGCAACTCAAATCATACTTCTTCTTCTTCGTCTAAGCGCTTTCCCGATTGCCTCCTCAGCTGTGCTGCTTCAGAGCCCGGGGTGCGCTTTCCCGCTTTTTCTTCTCATCATGGACGGATTTCACTGAAATGGCTTTGCTAGGCCGCCCGTTGCGCATTTCCTAGTTTTTAAGATAATTATGTCCTGTTTTTTTACTTTTGTGCAATAAAGGGTATTGTATTGTATTGTAAGCCAGGGGAAAGGGGAAAGTGTTGGTTATTGCATGGTTATAAGAGCTCGCGAGGTGTACTGTTCCTTCAGAACCACTAGTATTAATTCTGTGCTAGTGGTTAAAAAGTTGCCATGTATGATTTGAGTTTCTAACCCGTGTGTTTCGGGGTTAGAAATCCATCTTTTCCTGTGGATCTCGTAAGAGGCGACTAAGGGACTAAGCACAAACATCTCGGGCTACAATTGCATTCCCAAGGAGGGAATGTCAGGCCGTCGGGCGGCGGCCGGTTGTAAAACCTTTCGCACAAATACATTCCTAAAGAGGGTTGACGTTAGGCAGGCGGCCGGCTGTAAAACTATAGCCAAATCATTGAGTGTTCCAGCTATTTCTTCGTCATTTTATTAGGTCTTTGGCATCCTTGGGTGACCATTGACATGTATATTATATTTGGAGAAGAAAAAGCGGGTAAGCGCACCCCGGGCTCCGAAGCAGCACATCTGAGGATGCAATCGGGAATGCGCTTAGACGAAGAAGAAGGCTTTGCCCCAGTCGGGTAAAAAGAGCTGATGATGATATGATTAGTGCAACAAAGCCAGCAGGTCCGGTACGTACCTGGTCGGTAAGCCTTGTGAGCACAGGATAACTGTGCGGGCTAGAGAGTTAGTTTAAGCTGGGATGTGGTTTTTCCCAAGGCAGCTTCTCATAGGTCAGCGCGAGGAGGGGCGCTGATCTTACAGTCTCATTTTAATGGTTCCGTACCCAAAGGGTGCAAATGGGACCCTATTACTGAGACTCCGCTGTCTGTCTGTCTGTCCGTCTGTCACAGGGCTCTATCTCTTGAACGGTAATAACTAGACACTTGAAATTTTCACCGATTATGTATTACTGTGGTCGCTATAACAACAAATACTAAAAATAAAATAAAGTTAAAAATTAAAGGGTGTCGTCATACAAGAAACGTGTTTCTTCAGCGCAATGACCTTCCATACACATGGACTTCGCGTGCCCGCGCTGACAAAGGAACGGCGAAAGTGTGCTTAAAGTCAGAGTAAGCACACTCGCGCTTCAGTCGTTTGTTGACAGCAACGCCGCAATCATGCCGAAGTGTGCTTTGAAACGGTGCCGAAATAATACACTAACGACGCTAAAAAAGGATAGTGTGACTTATCAGTAAATAAATTTTATTTATGAATATTAACACGCGAAAAAGTGTAAATAATACGGTAAAATAATTTAATTTCATTAAATAACACGAATGATTGACTAATATTTATATCTCTTTCACTTACGCTCGTCAGTAAGAGACAAAAAGGAAGCGACTAGAACACAGTCAAATTATAAAACTATAGAGTCGCTCTTTTCGTTTAATTTTAAAGTAAGATATTACTTTGTACTTATCGGTCTCATTTCTTTAAACTGTTAGTTGGGTATTCAATATTGTTTATTTGTAGTATAAATAGGCGCGAATATTTTGAATTGCAATTTTTGGAATTTGCAAAATACTAAAACCTGTAATAAACAATTTTATTTAAGCTTTCCTGTAAACGAGATTATAAGAGAAAATTGGCGTAAGTTGGTTGCAAGAGAACGATTTGAAGAATTTTACAAACCAAATAAATCAAGCGTTATTTGCTCAGATAATTTTCTTGAATCTGATACATATTACACTACCAAAGGATTTAAACGTTTAAAAAAGACAGCTGTTCCACAAATTGAGGTGAGTAGTGACCTGTACCTATATATAGTACAAGTTATAGACGAAACTCCTAACAATGAAATTAAGAGCCAGATAGTTGGATACATTTCAGGATTTGTGGTGTACCAATTACTAAAAAAGTTAGAGTGTGATGATTGTAAAAACAACCTGCTTGCTACTCAAAAGGAGTGGTTTCATAAACTAGTCGATTTAAAGGACATGGGTGGCTTATGCTATGCATCAAAGGATGTCTTTGTGATAAAATCCGAAACAGAAAATATTATAAGACATTACAATAAACTCAGCGGCGGCAAGATCATCTCAAAAAGTATGATAAAGCCTTTTTAGACACGACAGTAGAAGTCCTGAAGTCTCTTTTGAACGTAAACATATTTACCCAAATTGATGCACACGCTAAGGATCAGTTGAGTCATATTTATGATTTGACCAAAGCAGTCATACAGATATATGTTAACGTCCGTCTTCACTACATATGCCAAAAAGATACCTTGGAAAAAAAGACTAAGTCTAAAAGACAAGTTTTCAACAAGTTAAATTTATTCCAGGGTACTTAGTATCTTGTTTTTTCACGTATAAGTAAAAAAATATTTTCAATGAAAAAGGTTTTATTTACACACATCATACATACATACTTACACTATTTATTACGTCTTTATCCCTAATAGAGCTTATATTTGTGCGATCAAATATTGTTCACTAATATAAATCACCCAATATAAAGTATCGAAATAATATTTTATATATAATGCGGCAATACATTTAAAAACTATAAAAAAAACACCTCTTTTTTTCAATTCCATCAAAAACAAAAACGCATTGCTACTCCGTAAATTTCTTTGTTCTTGACAATTTCTAAAATCAACTACATAGCTTTGACTGACTGATAACTATACATTGCTTTTTAACAACTGAAGTTATTGTGTAAGACTCGAGTGTCAGCAGCAACGTATAGACACAGCAGTAGAAGCTAAATATAGTGAAATTTCTAGCTTGCCATTTTTGAGCTTTGTTATTGTATGACGTGCTATGTCCATGTGTATGGAAGGTCATTGCTTCAGCATTTTAAAAAAATTGTACGGTGGTACGGAACCCTTCATGTGCGAGTCCGACTCGAACTTGCCCGTTTATTAATTATTGTACATCTACCCGTCACTCCGTCATACATATGTTCTGTAATTGTGTTTCTCAAATACAGAATAAATTAATTTATTTGTATAATTTGTGCAGCAAAGCCAGCTGTCCCGCGAGGGCGACCTGCTGACGCGCGAGCGGCTCTGCTGCGGGCTGTCGCTGTTCGCGGTGGTGCTGCGCCGGCTGCGCGGCTGCCTGGCCGCGCCGCAGTGGCCGTCGCCGCCCGCGCAGCACCACGCCCCGCACGCCGACGACACCGGCGAGTTCCACAGGTCATACACTCCATTATTACTACAATAAATACATAAATAAAAAATATATATATATAAAAAAAAAAAATTATAAAAAGTGACCTTTAAGACAGGTTCTTAGGATTCTAGTTCAGGAACCAGTCCTCGACAACAGCCCTGTACACCTTCACTATAATATATCTACTAATGTCATGTTTATACTGTTACATTTTGCACAGATTATCACTAAATTTAGTTATTAAGTTAACTGTATGTAGTTGTGATACAGACACACTATCACGTTGATGTGTTTATGTTCATATCCGTGTTTTATTTTTATAGATTGTGGTCGGCTCTGCAGTTCCTGTACTGCATCCCCGTCGGCGACACGCAGTTCACTGTCGAGTGAGTGAACTAAAGTCTCAGAAGGCAGTAAGAGTATACAGAACGGAATCTCGTAAGGTCCCGCGCAATATGCGTCCCAGTTCCCCGTCCCCGCACCTCTCCCCCGTCCTCGCCTTGTCTCAGGGCGAGAGCGGGCGAACACACGCATTGTCGTGTGCACGGCGGCACAAGCACGAGGGAGAGGTGCGGGGACGGAGAGCAGGACGCATATTGCAAAGGACCTTAGAAGATTCCATTCTGTATACTCTTACTGTCTTCTGTGCATAAGTTTTTGTACACTTGCAATAAAACTGCCGGATTTCTATGTATTATTTAGGAGGAGGTTCTGGGTTCGATCCCCAGCCAAGGCGAAACGGAAAATGTTTTTTTTTTTCTAACTGTCCCGGACTTCTGGGTCTTGGGTGTTTATTTATATATTTATTTAGGTATTGTAAAATATTGTCGCGAACGAGATAGAATCTTCCCGAACAATATTCGCGAACGAATACTACGATAGAATGGTGCAAGCTAAATTGGCCCATATGTCTTGTGTCATAAAGTCTAGAATTGCTTAACCATGTTACACACACACATACCCGGCGCCTGGATGCTTCGAAACACATTCGTCGACTATGTAGAATATTCGAGATTAATGTGGACCTATTCGATGTATAGATAAATAGGGAACGTTGGGTGCGCCACGGCAGTTCAATACGAGCTATCAAAGCGATCACTTCGAAGCGAAGGAAACCTACCTTAGTGCGACAAGTGGTAGTACCTGCGACTACCTTGGCGATATACCTGGACCTCAGCTGCAACACGACTTGGACCTTGGACGTTTGGAAGACCATCTTCACGTGTCATCTTAGGGTTCCGTAGTGAATAAATCCCTCATACGAAGTTTGGCGTTTCTCTCCAAATTCAAACCCCAGTTTCGTAACAATATAACACAGTTGAGTGAGTATCATATATAACAAGTTTAGACTTATTTTGGGGCTAGCTCAACCAGTATTATTTGTCCTCTCGTAGAATAGAATCACTCCAAGTCTTCTCGTGGATGTCGTAGAAGGTGACTTAGGAAACACAAGCTGAACAAAGCTTATAAACATGAATGAGACCTCTCCAACCCGTCTGGCCAGCGTGGAGAGTGTAGGCCAAATCCTCTGACTGCTCTGGCTAATATATGGCTCTGGTAGCACAGAGAGGGTCGCGCTCCTGCAGTGGATACTACAAGACCTGATGATGATGATGTTGTCAGGGAGCTGTTCGGCGAGGGCCTGCACTGGGCGGGCTGCACCATCATCGCGCTGCTGGGGCAGCAGCGCCGGTTCGAGGCGCTGGACTTCTGCTACCACATCCTGAGGGTGCAGCGCGTCGACGGGAAGGACGAGAACGTCAAGGGCATCGTGAGTTACTTCGTCATTTCCGGTCTACTGTTGGACTTAAGAGCCCCCTACTACCCTAACGTTACATAGAGCGATCTTCAGTGTTCATCAATATTAACGAAGTACTCACTTTGAAATAAAAATACAGCAAAGTTCAAGACTAACTCTAGTCATTATACGAGTATGTATCAAAAACACGGTCGCTTAGTTTTCTCGATAGAAAAAAAAAGCGAAGTTGCCTCCAAATCACCTCTGAATAGGGGATCGGACAGGTCTTACCAAAAAATCTTTATTGTAATTAGAAATTATGTTAATTGAATAAACTGACCATTCAATGAGTATTTTTGTGAAATAATAATGATTTATATTTTTAAATCATAAAATAAAATGCGTTAATTGCAATATTTTTGATCTGTTCGCCACCATGAACGAAACACCGATCACAGCGCGTTACGTCATTTGTTTGTAATTGTCATTTTTGACGGCTGGGGTAACCTCAAAATGTCAACATTACTATGTGAATTTGTGGCCTCCACTACTGCCATCCTTTTCTCCACTTGATTGTTTGATGTTTACTCAAAAACAGATGACGTCACGCGGCCAAGGTGACAAATGGGAGCGTTTATGCGGCATTTTTACGCATTCAAATTTTAAATGTAATTTATGTATACTTACAGCCTTATTGAAATAAAATATTATTGTTTTTGGTAATAAATAACCATTCTAATTACTTTCAAACACTTTGTGAAAAATTGTCCGATCCCCTATTATACTAAAACGGCTAGTATACGGCATTTGACTCAATTTTTTTATTCTACATTTATAAAAATGTTACATAATCCGAAACTGGAAACACAAGATTTTTTTTTAATCTGCTCAAATTTAAGTAAGTTTCAAACCTTTGAAATCTGGTGGAAAGGGAATCTATCAAGTAGCAGAAAAAGGATGCACGTACTGCTGTGTGACGTCACTGCCATTAGGTTTCGCAAGCACGAAAGAGATGTCCCCACCACGCTCCCACTTTTCTTTATACCAATATTTGAAATGCTTTTTATCAACCCATTTTCTTGCTGTTCTCGAAATATATCTTTGTAGTGATATTTCTTGTTTCGAATTAAATATTGTCCAAAAACAAACACAGTCAAATACCCTATTCAAGATATACATATAGAGATATAGAGATAAATTAGCTCTTGTAACTTTGGATTATAATATTATTAAATATAAGGCAGTCATCATAGCTCGCTGTCTCGCTTCGACTAGAGTAAATTTGTGTGCAAGCGGGAGCAAGATTTAGATTCACTGGCTATATCTATACTAATACAGGGTGTCTCAGAACGATCCAACTATTACAATGCTATATAGTTAAAATAAAAACTTTTTGTAACTAATATTTATTAATACCATCAAACAGAAAAATAATGAAATTTTACTTTTTAAAAATGACATTGTTCAAATGGCGTCCGTTTAGTTGTCGGCATTCCTCGAATCTTTCACGAACATTACGGAAGATTTTTCTTAGAAGTTGTCGAGAAATCAAGCTTATCTTTTCTTCGATATTTCTTTTTAAATGTGCCAAATTTCGTGGATTGTCCTCGTAGACAACGCTCTTAAGATAACCCCATAAAAAAAAATCTGGTGGGGTCAGATCGGGGCTTCGAGGCGGCCACTCAATGTCACCCCTCCGTGAAATGACCTTTTCAGGGAAGATTTCGTGTAATGCTGCTAGTGAATTGTTAGTGGTATGTGCCGTCGCTCCATCTTGCTGGAACCATGTCAACTGATTGTAATGTTCACATTCTTGCAGTCGAGGAGCAAGAAAATTGCGTATCATGTCGATATAGCGTGGTGAATTTACTGTGACTGCTCTGCCTCTGTCCTCAAAAAAATAAGGCCCAATGATGCAGTTTGCTGACATAGCGACCCACACGGTTACTTTGGGGCTATGCAACGGGCGTTGATGCAACATCATTGGGTTAGATTCTCCCCAAAAGCGACAATTCTGGCGGTTTACATAACCATCCAGGTGGAAATGCGCTTCGTCACTAAAGAAAATGTTGTCAAAATTGTTAAATCTCTCCAACATTACATTCACATAATTGAGTCTTGTAACGAAATCGTTTTCATTCAGAGCTTGCACAATTTGAATTTTGTATGCCTTAAGATGCAAATCAGATCGCATGATGCGGTGAATCGTTGCTCTAGATAGTCCTAATTGTGACTCGCGCTTCCTGACGCTGACCCGAGGCTGTTGCCTTACTGAATTTGCAACTAACTCTATGTTTTCCGGTGTTCTTGCAGTTCGTGGACGGCCATGGTGGGTGTCGCCAATAGTGTTTCCGGTAGTGTTAAAAGTCTGGATCCAAGCGAGTATTGTTGCATTGCTTGGTGCTTCCCCAATATTCCGCAATCCATAATGAAGTCGGAATAACCGTCGAACACGAATCAGAGATCGATTGTTTTCATAATAAGCACGAACACAAAACGAACGATGTTCTCCCGCGTAAATCATGGCGGCAATTAAAAATTTAAGAACGGATCAGGCACAGGACACTCACTACATACAGCCAATTCGCTTAATTTGCGTTTCGTTCACTCTCGAAATAGTCGGATCGTTCTGAGACACCCTGTATTATAAAGAGGAAAGATTTGTACCTATTTTTGTATGTTTGTAATGAATAGGCTCAAAAAGTACTGGGCCGATTTAAAAAATTCTTTCACCGTTGGAAAGCTACACTATTCCCGAGTGACATAGGCTATGTGTGTACCACGGGCGAAGCCGGGGTGGACTGCTAGTTAAAAATAAAATGAAAAATGGCGGGATTTTTAACGCCAAATTGTCTTATTTTTTTTTTAAACCCATCGATTTTTGTAGAAATGATTTTTCAACAGACACAAACAACAAGAAACAGAGCATACTAAATAAAATTTTGTATTAAAACAACATATGTGACGTTCCAGGGGTAAAGGTACCTTATGGACGCTGGCACTTACGACATTGTGTTTATTCAAGCTAAGTTAATTGTACGAATTGTTTTTCTAAACGTCCTAAGCGCCACCGTCCATAAGGTACCTTTACCCGTGGAACGTCACATATAACCTCGCTGATCCTAGCGTGTTTCCGGTTGCATCCAAGGCATACTGTTATTATATCTTTTTAGTTCATTTATAAAATTTTCACGCGATTTTTCGAAGCCGAAGATTTTTATTTTATTTATTATTTTATATATTTTTTTTTAAATAATGTCATAATATGTTTTTCCTTTGCAGCCCCTCAAGCGCATGGTGGACCGCATCCGCCGCTTCCAAGTCCTGAACTCGCAGATCTTCGGCATCCTGGCGCGACACCTCGCCGCCGACGACGAGCGCGCGGGCGTCGAGCATGTCCGCTGCTTCCCGCCCCCGTGTGCTCCGCAACACTAGACCTTATTGTATGTGGCATAAAGCATACTTCTCCGTGACTTTAAGACCATTTGTTATAATCTTCTTTAAAACCAGTATTTATTATAGAGGATTATAGATTGTATATCCGGGAGCATAGAGCTCAATCTCGCAGATCTTCGAACGCGAGGGCGTCAAGCATGTCCGCTGCTTCCCGCCCCGTGTGCTCCGCGACACTAGACCTTATTTTATGTGGCATAAAGCATAGTTCTTCGTGACTTTAAAACCATGATATATTATCTATAGGGGAATATAGATTGTCTAAAGGGGAATATAGATTGTATATCTAGGAGCATAGACCTTGAACTCGCAGATCTTCGACACAATAGCGCGCCATGTCGCGGTCGACGAGCGCGCTGGCATCGAGCATGTTTTTTTTTAATTCATATTCATTTATTCACTAAAATTTGTAACAGGTACGAAGAAGTTTGAGCTTCCCGCCTCCGTATTCACCACAACATTAGACCTTATTGTATATGCCATAAAGCATACTTTTCCATGACTTTTAAACTTGAGCTATTTTCAATATCCGTTTGTCCTAGCGCAGGTCGGGGAGGGGGGGGGGGGGGGATAGAAAGACTCAACTATATGACTGTACGGTTTCTTTTTCCATTATATAGACGTATCGCAATAATTAACTGGTATTGACTGTCATATAGCATAGAGTTAATTTTTGCTTGTGTTTTGGATCTTTTGTGGAACCGCTTCCTGTGCGGTGCAGTTAAATCTTATATCTCTATGCACATAGAGTTTAGTTAATTACAATATATTCCCAACTTGCATCTAGTATACGTGTACAAGAGGGTAGGCCTTTGCCCAGCAGTGGGACAGTATAGGCTAAAAATACTTGTATTGCAATTAAGAAAAAAATACTCGAAGATAATATTACTTTTATAAAAAATGTCCCACCAAGTGCTGTAGATTAAAGAAATACATAGTTTTTCTTCCCTTTCGTTAAAAAATAATACTAATGATAATAATAATACTAGTAGGTACTTTATTTCATATATTAATTTGAAAATATAATATTTATAAGCAAAATTAGTTACATATATAACGTGTAACAAAATATACTGAAACTGTTTAAAGGGTGAATTCGTTTCATGATACTAAACAACTTTACCCAAGAAAAATATATTTTTTTTACAAACTCGAATCAACAGACCAGTCAATTTGTATGGGAGGCCAAAAATATTTTTTTATATTTCAGAAAGTTGTTCAGTATTATGGACTGAATTCACACTTAAAATAGATTCAGTATATCTTGTTACACCCTGTATAATTTGCATTTAGGTAGCTCCGTAAGTACTAACAATATATTAACATGAAATCGCAAATTTTTACTTACTATTCCATTCCTTTATTTAATTTAAATAATTATTATGGTGAATATAAATAATCTCATTAAAAAGACAGTATCTTTACCAGTAACTCTCGTATTCATAAAAAAAAAATGCAAACATTCGCTAAACCTATTGTTGTTAAAATGTTTTGTCTGAAAATTAGGAAATGTTAGATATTTAATTTGGACAAAATTAGGGAATGCAATCCCATCCAATCTCGCGAGATCTGGTTCGACTTTTGGCCGAGATCTCGCGAGATTGACGAGATTGCCCCTCCCACAAGTAATTTGTTGTGGGGGTAAAGCATCTCGCGGAACTTGAACCCGGAATCAGATTTAGGATCCAAGATGGCCGCCCGTATTCTTTTTTATTTTCTTCCTGACTGCAGCACCTTACCTGTTTTTGAACTGGAAACGGAATGCAGTCGATTTCAACATCTGAGATCTCGTAAATGGCAAGATCTCGCGAGATTACAATCCGTAGACAATATAAATGTATATTTTAACTAAAATAGGCTTAGCAATCGTTTTTTTAGCCACTTTTATGCCTAAGTATACATAACATATAAAAAAAGAATTCCAAAAAGTGGTTGTTGCTTATGTATTCCGTAATACTGATTTAGTTATAAGTATATTGTATGTAGATTGTAAGAACATAATTGTATGTTAAAGATTTTTTATTCAATAAATAAATTATACACTTTTCTGAAGTAATTACTACATATTCCTATACTCCCAGACGATAATATTTTTGTGCAGTTGTTTTTGCAGCTTTACTACTAGCACAGAATACAGTAAGAGTAAACAGAAAGGAATCTCCTAAAGTACGCGCAATATGCGTCCCCGTTCCCCGCACCCGCACCTCTCCCCCGGTTCTTGACGGCCAACGTGAGACATCGTGGCGAAAACGGGGGAGAGGTGCGGGGACGGGGAATGGTGACGCCTGGGTGACGCATATTGCGCGTACCTTAGGAGATTCCGGCCTGTGCTACTAGCTTCTAAAAATCTGCACTGATCTTTAAGATGAAGTACCAGTGGCGCCAGTTAAGGTGGAGGTATAGGCAAATGACCTTGAAGTGGCGCCCTCACTTGAAATAAATTATTAACTCGTAAATATGGAGATAATTTCCATATTGCTCTTCGTCATGCACTAGATAGCCCTTTAAATTATTTTATGAACCACCGTTGAAAGTATTTACATTAGTCCAGCTTTAAAACTTGCTTCCGCCAAAAGTGGCCACGGCAAGTTTTAAAGCTAGACGGATCACCAATAATAGTTTCAACGGCAGTTTATAAAATAATTTAAAGGGCTATCTAGTGCATGACGAAGAGCAATATGGAAATTATTACCATATTTACGAGTTAACAATTTATTTCACACTTCAAGGCCATTTGCCTATATCTTCGCCTTAACGTACATACAAACTTTTGAAAAGCACGTAAATAGCAGAAACAAGGTAAAAAATTATTAGTACCAGCTGCTCACAGAGATGGCAGCACTTAAATTACAATACAAAACATTTAGGCTGCTGGTCCACCGAAGCGAAGAAATATTAAACCAATAGGATTGCACAAAATCTCCGCTCCGCTTCAGTGGATACATTACGAACTAGTTTGAAAATTCATACAAAACCGGGAAGCTGAGCGGAGCGAGACGTACACGTAACACGTACTTACGTCGTACGTGTACCCTCGCTCCGCTTCAGTGGTCAGATACAGTACGCAACTCCGCTCCGCTCCGGTGGACAGGCAGCCTTAGAGATGCTTATTTTAAATAGATCAATAGATGGCGTATTATTTACTCCTTTTAATTGTTCAACTTTATTACAAAAATTGGAAAAGGTCAACCTAAAGTGATGGTGGTGACAAGTGAGACCAAAATAGAAGCAAAAATAAAATTTTAATACCTAGTACTTATTTTAATATCTTTATTACCTACCTATCTCAGGTTTGCTTGTAATTTGTGTGCTGCCAATTCCCGTTCCCCGTCCCCGCACCTCTCCCCCGTTCTTGTGCCGCCGTGCACACGTCAATGCGTGTGTATTCGCCCGCTCTCGCCCTGAGACAAGGGGGACGGGGGAGAGGGGCGGGGATGGGGAACGGGTACGCATATTGCAAGGGAACTTACGAGATTCCGTTCTATATGTAATACTCTTACTGTTTTCTGTGGCTGTACCCTCTAAAAGTGTTACAGCAAGACTAACAACTTTTGTTTAACGTAATATACTATTAGCAAGATTTTACACATTTTTTAGTTCAAGTTTGCATATCCATCAAACGTTAAGGCTATGTTTGATAGGCGCCGCCGCGTGCGCTGCCACGTGAGCGTAGTACTGCCGCGTGCCGATTGCCATAGATTTAAGAAGAGTAGAAAAGCAAATTTGATTTTATTTTTGAATAAAAAACCTCAATTAAAAAAAAAGTCATAAATATACACTCTACTAGCCTTTATTCGGCAAACTGATTTATCATTTATAGCTGATGATGAGTTTAGTTTTTCTAAAGTTTTTCCTCTATGGACAATAGTGAGAGGCCTGACAGGCTTTCATGTCCCATCAAAGTTCTTAGGTATTTTTTTATCAGTTTTAATTTTGAAAAAATTTCTGCACGTCGCGGACCCCTTATAGTTGCTACGGCAGATACGGCGGTAGCTACGCCCCTGTATTATACACTATATTCTCTTAAGTTCATATTTTTTGACTGTGAAAATAAGTTACATCTAGATGTAGGCATATAACTGGTTTTCATATATGTAATTTCTTGAAAATTATAAAATTATGCCCAAATCTGACACGTCGTTTCATAATAAAAGTTAGACTATATTTGTATGGGAAAGTCCGATTTGGTCTAGGGCAAGAGGACTCTTTAAGTAAGTGAATAAAAGACTTACTGATGTAATATGGTTAAAATAATAAAAACCAAACTCAAAGCTTGATTTTTTATTGTAAATCAACAAAACGTAACAATATGGCTTGGTTATACCCAGGGCCGGATTTGGGGGAGGGCAGGCACTGCCCCCGGGGCCCCCACAAGAGAGGGACCCCACAATAGATTTAAAAAAAAACTATGTTTTGATGGTCTCGAATTGGAATGGGAAGCACTCGTTTTCAAAAATGAATATTATAACGAATAGTTTTCAAACGAAGAGGTACAAAACCTGGCTATCGAAGCTAACGCTACTACTATCAAAAGTGATTTACTCCGGAGCAAGATTTCAAAAATAAAATGTTCTGTTTACCCCATTAGGGATAAAGACGTGATAGTATGTGTGGGTTTCTTTTATTCGGAAAACAATAAGGGGCCTCGATTCTTCGTTGCCCCAGGGCAATACCAAATATAATATAATGAATCTTAAACTAATATTAAATAAGACCTTCGACCTCACGCAAAAAAAATCAGAGATTTCACAAAAGGAACTAAAATAGTAATAAAAAAAAGTAAAAACATCACACAATACAAACTTAACATTCTTCTTATATTTAAGAGCTGGGCTCTTGTCGGTGGAGTGCTTTCCATGTCTTAACATTACGGCTTGGTTATACCAACTCCTATACTAATATCAATCAACTATGCAGATATGCAAAAAAGTATCACAAAAAAAATTAAGGGCGTGTGCTGCGTCAAACGGGACACGCGACGTGTTTAGTCTAACTCTATCACAAATTATACGTACGAAAGAGACAGCAGAATACGTCGCGTGATGCCGTGTCTCTTTTGCACGTAGAATGTCCCGCTCGACGCAGCGCACGCCCTTAAAAATACTTTAAAAACTAAATGAAATATAAAAAGTACTTAAAATTAATAACAAATACTGCTATCACATTCAGTCGCGATTTTAAGTCTTGGCAGGCCGTTCGTTTTTATTAAATTTGAATTAAAAATTAATATTTTCCATCGCATCTAAATCGGCCCAGAAGTTTCACTTTATCGAGTACAGACAGACAGATATACGCGCCGGGATCGCTTTTACACCGGCCTTGACCCGGTTAGCACGGCCCTACTGCCTGATTATGTATATTCTTAAAAGCTATATTACAAATGATTGTTTGTTAACTTAAAAACAATTTTTTTTTTAACACACATTCTTTAAGCAATTTAGCTTTGTGCTTAGTTCCTGATATGTGGTCTACCTCGTTCTTGTTACAAATTGTGCAATAGAAACTGTTGTTCTCTTTTCGAAGACCATTGGACTCTATTAATATTTTATATTTATTTGTATGATTGAATCCCATAACGTGGCTTTCAATATTGACTTCCCAATTTGTTAATGTTACATTGCAGGTTTTGCATAAAGATTCAGCAGGGTTTTTCGTTTTTGTAACATGGTGATATGGTTTTGAGAATAATGCTTGAGCAATTTCTGTTTCTGGACAATAGAGAGTATGCATGATTTTTTTTTATATTTTTAATCGATAGTCCTCGTCGAGAAATAGCCGCAAAAAAAAATCAGTGTCGAAAAACATGTATATGGTGTAGAAAATAAATATTAAAAATAGCAAGTAGATTATAACAACTAAAACACGCCATTTCAAAATATGACGTCAACGACTGCAATATCCGCTAGAGACAGAAGCTGTCAACGCATGTTTTTCTTTTTTGGGTACTTTCGATGTTATCAGCCAGTGATGTTTGTTAAACTTCTATAGAAAAGTACATACATTTCGAATGTCATCGATAGTCAAACTACATGGACGGACAGTTCTACCGAACGCACCCAAACTTGTCATTTCCTTTTTATGAACGTTGTCGTCATTTCCCTTTTGTTTGTCAAAAGTTCCCGCGCAATATTTGCATATTTTCAATAATTTATTTCTAATCCAAATAAGAGTCAGTAAGAAAACTAATTAACTAGGCGTAGTAACGTATTAAAAGAAATTGTAAAATAAAAATATGAGCCGGATTGGTATTACATGCATATTCCTTATTTTCTTTGTTTGAAGTTTGTTTCTCATCAACTGTAGAGTCTATTTCATTTGAAGGCTGATGACTGTGCACCTTTTAATTTAGTTTTATGCCGGATACCCATTATGTGTTCTATTTCATTTCTATTACCAACAAACACACTACATACTTGGCAATAAAATCTGTCATTTTCTTTTTTAAGTCTATTCAAGTCTAATAACATTTGATATTTATTTGTGTGGTTAGGATCCATGATATGCATGTCTGTATTAACATTAGTGTTTGTTAATACAATATTGCAGACTTTGCATAAAATTTCTGATGGATTAGACGATTTAGCAAAATGATAATGTAGTTTTAGGAAAATTTCTTGGAATTTTACAGGTTCTAAAACAGATGGATCATTACCTTGTTCTCTATGAAAAGTATCACTATTATCTATGGTATGATCGGCTTGCTCTGTTTGTTCATTTTCCGGTGACTGTTCATCATAATCAGTTTCTGTATCGGATGGCGCATCGTAATCGTAATTTTTTTCATCGTCTGAAGTTTCCACATTACTTTTTGCATTCTGATCAATGGCTTCTTCTCCTGCCTTTTTAGTTTGGGTTTCAACCTCGGTTTGCTCATCATCAGTAGTGTCAACATCGTTTTCTGTAGATTGATCAAGTATTTCTTTAGCTGTTTGGATATCTTTGGTTTTTACGGTTATCTCATCATTTTCTTCTTTGCCATCTGAGGCTTTGACATCGCCTTGAATCACTTCTTCTGGAATTTGTGCCTGAACCTTCTCATTGCACACTGGTAAATATTTATTTAAGAAGTTAGTTTTATGTTTAACACCCGTTATATGTATTATATCGTTTTTATTACTTAGATACACTTTACATATTTGACAGTAAAATCCGTTATCCTTTTTTTCAATCCCGTTAGTCGCTAACAAGATTTTATAATTGTTGGAATGGTTTGAACCCGTTACGTGGATTTCAATATTAACCAACGAATTTGTTAGAATTATATTGCAAACTCTACATAAAGCTTCATTTGGATTTTTCGTTTTAGTAATGTAATAATAATGTTTGAAAAAAACTGTTTGGACATTTTCAATTTTCGCTGTAGAAGGATCATTTTCAGTTTTCTGAACGGACGGTTGAGCATTTCCTTTATTAACTATGTCCTTTTTAATTCGTTCAGTAGCTTTTTCCAAATTTTGAGGATCGATATTAGGCAAAGCAGTCTGTACAGTATTTCCATGCTCTTGAACTGTTACAGAAATACGACCTTCGCTAAATTGACAATAAATTTTACAGGCAGCATCAATATTATGATTCAGAAATTTATTTTTATGCTTATTACCAAATAAATGTTCTAGTTCGTTTTTGCTAGTAATAGAAACTTTGCACGCGTAGCAGAAGAATTTATTTTGCGCTTTAGTCAGTCTATTTACTTTTAATAACTCGTTATATTTCGTAGCGTGATCTTCGCCGGCGAAATGATTATATATGTCCAAATTAGTATTTGTTACAAGTACGAGTATATTGCAAACTTTGCAAACTATTTCTTTGTCACAGGATGTGTTAAGTATTTGGTAGTTGATGTTTTCAATAAAATCTTCTGGAACCTCTTTCATTTCCGTATCTGAGTGATGGCTGTTATCATCTATCTGAGCCACCTCATCTAATTCATCAACATTTTCTGCATCAGAAAAATCCGTGCCACTATTTCCAAACTTAAAATCTTTACGAAATGATTTATATAATATGTAATCACCTTTCGTTTTGAAGTTATTAAAACTGTTAAAAGAGTCATTATTATCACTTCCAACTTCAATTGCTATTTGATGTCTAACAGAGTCTATATGCTCTAACTCGAATCCTACAAGCATAGTGTACTTACATATTTCACAATAACAAACATCAACCATATTTTTAATTCCGTTTTCTAATAAAAGGTTATTATAATTGTTGATATGATCATCTGCTTTTATATGATCATCCATATCTTCGATAGGCATTTCTTCATAACATACGCGACAGTTTACAAAATTATTTAATGATTCTTGCATGTGATAATGAATATTGCATTTTTCTTTTCTAACTTTGGATACCTGGACTACTGCTTTCGCTTTTGGGGATAGTAGAATTTCTGTTTTAATGGCTTCAGTATCATGTTTCCTTCCTGCAACTTTAGAAATAATATTCTTAACTTTTTCTTGTACATTTTCATCACATTTCAACTGTTCATGATTATTACCAATTGTATGGTCCTTAAAATTGTGTGTATCCATAATACAGTTGTTGTTGTTTATTTGATCTGATACTTCATCATTACATTCAGGGCTACTATTGGAACATTCTCCATTACTTTCACATTCATCTACATCACCAGATTCTACTTCATCACCCGATTCTACCTCATCACCAGATTCTATCTCATCACCAGATTCTACCTCATCACTAGATTCTACCTCATCACCAGATTCTACTTCATCATCAGACTTTACTTCATCATTCAAAAAGTTTCCAAAAAAATATGTTTTATTACCTTTAGACATTATATAGTTTTTATTTAAGTCTTTACCTTTCCTACCTAGCGCACGATTTAGGTTGGTGATGTGATACAGCAGAATCTTGTGGCCGACGACTCTAGGCAGTAGAACCAGTTCGTTGCACAGCATACAGTGGGCGAAGTCTTCATTTATCTGGAAGGAAGATACAATAAATAAATAAATATACAACGTTGAAGGGACATACCCGTAATAAATCGAACCACGGTCTATACTAGATCATTATAGTATAATGAAATTAAAAAAACAGCCAAAGAACAAAAAAAAATTTCGGCCTTTCCATACAAAAGTGCGCGGCCGCCCGGGCGATTTGTATGGGAATGTCGAATTATTTTTTGGATTTTGACTGTTATTTTAATTGCATTATACTTTTTTTTTCTTTAATTTATGGCTTGACGCTACTGCGTATTTAGCCAGGAACAAGTTAATAAAACGTGGGAAATTCTTTTTTCCTAGCAAGTTACAATCAAAGGTTGGTGTAGGCCTTTGATTGCTTTAAGGGAGCTTCTGGCGACAAATCTATACGTGTCCACTGGTTTTCATAGCAGATTGAGTGGCAGACGACGCCCGAAGACGCCCACACAGTCCGCGAAACAAATATCACTACAGCCGTACTATGACTGTCCATTTTAACTATTCCACATATTGTTCATGAGCATGAGCATTTATAACACCAAACAACACCAATTTCATATTATAAAGTCCACTAAAATCAATTTGCAAAATAATTTAAAGAAAACCCCACTAAACACCTTGACTTCCCGCCAAAAACTCCCTGCATTATACTTTAGTGATCTAGTGTAGCCAGTGGTTCAATTTATTACGGGGATGTCCCTTCCACTTTGTATAGGGACAAATCACACTAATCGAGCTAACTGCAAAGTACGTTTTAAACTTGTGTTGTGGGATACAAAATCAACTGCCTCCGTGGTCTAGTGCTCAGACATTTGCCTTGTGATCAGGAGGAGATCGTGGGTTCAAATCTCACTGGGAAGCATACTTTGTAAAACGTTGTTTCCAGGTTAGTTAGGATATTGCAGGCTTGAATCACCCGATTATCCGAAAAGAAAGATGATTCAGTGCTTGCAGAAGGCTGCGTGCACTTAAAGCTGTGGGTCCCGAACGCATCTAGTGTTTGTTTAAACCTAACTTAGGATTGGTTTTGGCTATCTGAACTCCGCAACCCAAAGGGGTCTACCCTTCGGGCTGTGGAGTTGATATTGTTGATATTTCAGTAGGTATCATGACTTAAAAAAATATTTTAGACCCATCAGGTAGATAATATATAGATTATTAAAAAAAATGTTTTAAAACGTATTTTTTCCTTTCCCTAAGAAAAATGTAGAAGAGACGGCGCATTTCAATTTCGCATACGATTTTCACAGGGCGGTGACGTCACAGCCTCCACTCCGGAACTTCGATGGTCTGTATCTTTAAGAACATTAATATTTTTTCATTAACCTATTTCCCACTGCTGGGCAAAGGTCTCTCCTATTTCCTTCCATACGTCCGTGCTCAATGCCATTGCCGACCAACCACGTTCAAATGCGTCAAGGTCGTCGCGCCAACTCTTTCTTGGCCTTCCCCTGCGACGACGACCATTCTGACGGATACTAGGGGGAAAAGGGGGGGAGCTTTGCTCTAGCGTTATTTATTGACGGATTTCAATCAAATTTCAGAGGCACAATAAGGGCTTCATTCTATACAAGATGTTGCAAAAAAAAACCAAAAGGAGTGGAGGGGGGTAAATGGCGGAAGTTTGCTGTAGTGTTATATGGACGGATTTCACTGAAATACATACATACTATCACGCCTGTTTCCCACAGGGGTAGGCAGAGACTATGGACCTCCATTTCACTGAAATGACTTTGCTAAGCCAGGGGAAAGTGTTGGTTATTGCATGGTTATAAGAGCTCGCGAGGTGTACTGTTCTCACAGAACCACTAGTATATAGAAATTATATCTCACCTCTCTGATGCAGTTGATATCAATATCACGACAGATCTTCTTTCTATGTCTCTTACTTTCTACATGTTTCTCCATCATATTCACTTGTATTTGCATTTCGCACAGTATACAAATCAATTCGTCTTCAGTCTCCACAAACCCATTAAAATTATTAGTATGAATCTTAAGACGATGTTCTCCGACGATGATTGTTAGAAAATCATTACCGTAAACACTTATTTTGAATGATAAGTCCTTTTTGTTTAATTTATTTATATATTCTGGTGTGGCTGGAGTTTCGATTTTAACGTTCAAATCTTCAGAATAGTATTTCAAGAATTGTTCAATCAAATCTTTGTTTCTTAGGGACTTTCTGTGAATATACGTTTCTTCGTGTTGTTTTTTATTATTCTTTAAAACTGCTATAGAGCATGCCTCACAATAATATCTTGTTTCTGATGGGGTTACTTCAGGGCAGTTCAGATTGGGGGTTTGGCCTCTAAGTATGATTAGATCGAGTATTTTTTTCATGTTAATGTGGTTTTTGCTGTTGTTGTGTTCCTTTATGTACATTACGGGCACATGAACGTTGCAGACGTGGCAAATGAGGGAGTCTGAAGTGAGGTCATCTGTAAAGAATAGTAGTGTTGCCAACTAATACTGTACTGATATATATTTGTCCCTATATATTTATATTTATTTAATTATTATTTACTGATATACAATATATAGATACACAGATACACTATCACGTCTTTATCCCTAACGTGGCAGACAGAGCCTAGGGCGGCAAGGCCACTTTTAGCATGATGGTGGGCATGAAGGTGGAAAAACGAAATCATAACAGGGATGGGTTGCTAACCGCATCACCTATTGATATGATTCAGATTCTTGCCCATTTCTTCGATCGGCTTTTACGAACTGCACGGAAAGAGAAGCAGCTGGTACATCCTTTTCTCCCAGACCAGCATGGAAGAATAAAATCAAGATATAGTTTTATTACTAAGTTATCATTTAGATTCCTTACTCCACCTTCTCGCCCACTGTTACGCTAAAAGTGGCCTTAGGGTCTTGCGGCCCTGGGCTCGGTCTGCTTAGAGCCGCAAGCTCTGTCTGCCCTATGAAGGTACTCCAAAATGCCGCCTACCTATGTCTTCCTCATCACTGTCTTCAGGCATTCTCCACGCATTTAACTTGAACTCGTAATAATCCTCTCCACGTGGCACCCTCCATAACGGCTGGACACCTCCGCTGTCATAATGTCTACTTAGACTGTTGAGGTCTACTGCGCCCAGTGGTATTATGTATGATGTGTTGCTTATATTCAATTTGTACATGTTTGAGAAGGAGTGACTGGAACCTGAAAAATAAACAGTTGATTGTCTTCTTCGTATTAGTGCATTCTAAGCTGTCTTGCTTGGGGAGCCCAGATTGCGCGATTGCGCTTATTCTTCTCCAATTATAAAATGCATGTCAATGGTCACCCAAGGATGCCGAAGACCTTGCGAAGTGAAGAAGAAATAGCCGGAACAATTTAAAGATTTAGTTATAGATTTACGACAGCTGTTAAGGCAGTGTATTTCCAACATCTTTTTCTTTGTCCTAGCTTGTCATTATTTGGGGTGGGCTCTCCTCGTTCTGCGGCGCCAGGCAATGGCAGTGCATTTCCAACATGAATAATTTATTTCTAATAATTTTAAATACTTGTATAAATAAAAGTTTGATACCATTAAACTACTGAAGACACTATGATGAGGAGGCGAGCGAATATTAGCCCTATTTAGTTGTATTGCATGGCTAATATGTCGCCCCTGGAAACTTTTGGAATAGTCCTTAGTAGCACTTATATACAGTGGAGGATTCACCAGCAGGTTGAGCAGGCTAGAGCCTTACGTAGCTATTACATCAGACTATTTATCATATGCGATTTGATATATATTGCATACATTGCCTGTCTTGTAAAGAACAATCTGAATGTTATCTTTCAAAACAAGCAATGTACATGAAATCGCATACGATTTAGTCTGGTGTAATAATAGCTACTTAAGGCGGTCGATTTTAGAGGGGCGGCAAATATGAGGTCATTTATCCCCTATAACCCCGTGCATTGCAGCAGTCAAGATAGCAGAAGAGCACTATACTCGTATAAGTACTTCAGTGAACTCGAGAACTTAGGTTAGGGGCTGCAAAATATTAGCCTACCTACTGACGGCGTAAGGGGAAATCCGCCACTAGAAAAAAAAAATTAAGTTCTTACCTAAGTATATGAAGTTTTCACCAGCAAAAACAAAATTAGAAAGTTAATTGAAGCTGCTTGAAAAATAGTAAGTTTTTGGAAAATTGAAAATAAATGAGTAAGTAGGTAGGTACTTTTATTTTTCTCAAGGGCACATAGGTAGCTACCCTACAAACTCAACAACAATGAATGACCAAGAAACAGTAGATTGAAGATTATTCAAAAGGTGAAAATAAAGTTTATGGACATACTTACACAAATATAAAATACTCTTGATTGTGATTTTAAATACGGTGAAGTTTAGAAAGTTTTCAAAAAGAAATTAAAAACTCCGTTGATCAACAATCGTCATTTTGAAAACAGACTGACATTACTTGAGTTGATATAACGTTGACATTTATCAAATTTTTAATTTTGTTTTACTGGGCAAAGTTACTGCAAATTGTACAGCCATAGATAAATTTATGTGATCGCAGAATAAAATAGAAAAAAGAAAAAAACGAATATAATATAATATATATTTATGTAATTATATTTATGTATGTTTATATAGTTATGTATCTTGTCTATTTATTTATTTAGTTTTGTATTATAGGTACACGCAAATTACCTCTTTTTTCCCATTTCCTCTCGCGGGTCTACTGGTAGAAATTTCTTTAGAAATAAGTAGCACCTAAGTACTATGTTTTCCTTATTTGTTATGTGTATGTTTATTAATTTTCCAAGTGTACTTAAATAAATAAAATAAAATAAATAAATAAAAACTTAGAATGTACCAGCTGCTTCTCTTCCCGCGCAGATTGTAGAAAGAATGGGGAGGGAAAGTGCAAAAATCCGAATCATGATCACATCATGTAATGTTGCATTGTGGCTATCGACCCATCGTAGTTTCGATTCATTTCCACATCAAAAAGCTCGGTGATTTCTTGTGTAGTGTTCGGGAAATTATTGTCAAATACAAAAAAAAATACCTAAACTACTTTAGACAAGCCTCCCCCCAGGATTTGCAAAATGACCGATTTGAAGCGTCTGCATCCACTGAATATTTTATCTTAAACATTGTACATTGTTCTAACATGGAGTGTAGGTAACACTCCATGTTTTTATCAGGGCCGGATTTAGGGGAGGGCAACCGGGCCTCCACAAAAGAGGGGCCCCCACAATAGTTAGTTAAAATCTTTATTGCACCAAAACATAATGATACAGAGTACAGGTCGTGCCTTTTAGATCTTTTTAGAAGAACTTTTAGATCGCTCTGAAGTTGCCTTACTCAGGTTACAAACAGGGACAGAATATTTACCACAATAATATTTTTTTTCAGAATGATTGCAAGAATGTAGATATGATATATATACACAATAAACAAAAATAAAGCAAATTCTATCTGCTATGGGTATTTTACTACTGCGACGCGAATCGCCTCAACTTCAGAGCGAACTAGAAGTTTGGCGCGACCTGTGATAGATTAAAGAAAACAGATGAGAAAAGGCCTCCAGAAGAAGAAAGAATCAGAGTAGTATAAAACTTTTTCTTTGATATAGCCACGCTATGCATAATGCATTGCCCAGGGGCCCCCACAATGGCTAATCCGGCCCTGGTTTTTATCATACGTATTTAATTTTCAAACAACAAAGTCTGGTTACTTACCGATGGAAAGTTGTTTTTTTACACTTTGCCGATACTTACAGTATTTTAACACACACCAAGGCATTTTTAATTACCATGTTTTCGTTATTATTTTTTTGTTTAAAGAGGTTGATGAGTTTAGATGAAGCGAAAGGGGTCTGTTTGGATCGTCGTAAGTGGAGGCCCATAGCACCCCATAGTCTCTGCCTACCCCTGTGGAAAACAGGCGTGATAGTATGTATGTATGTTTTCATAACAACAGATTAAACTGTCTAAAGTACCAGGCGTATAAGTTTACGGAGATAGCTACAATGCCTACAATTAAACGAGACAAATCAGTGTTATATGTGATGTCTTCTCTAATTTTACATCTATTGTATGGAAATGCCGTTTTTGTATTTTGACTGTTATTTTAATTTATTATAGGTACTAGTGATCTAGTATAGCCAGTGGTTCGATTTAGGGTTGGGGCCATCCGTCAGTACGGAACAGCATTTTCCTATGTTGCTATCCGTTCCGGCGCTCTCTCTCGCTCTAGCAAATAACGGTTCTGAGCGTTCCGTGCTGACAGATGAGTCCTAACCCAACCCTTATTGCGTATATTATGTCCCATCGCGTTGTATATAAAAGAATTGATTAAACTTTAAACGATTAATAGATAGTGTTGCGAACTCCTTTTTATTACTCTTTTTTATTGTATTTTAAATTATTTTTTGATGTTTTTTTTTCTGTTTTGGAAAGTAAAGTCATATGCGTATTAAAAGGTTTTTTTTTCTCTTTCACGAACCCAGCGCAATAATATCGATTGGTAATAGATAGATTGCACAAAAACAATGAAAATGAAACAAACAAATATATATATGTAACTTATAATATATTTATCATAATCTTAAGCTATGTGCGCTCGCTTGGCCGGCGCGGGCGGCGATTCGGCGCGTCGTCGCTTGCGGCGAGCGAGCGGGCACGCGCTCAGCCCCGCGTGCGCCTGCGCGGCCAGCAGCATGCCCAGCTGACACTGCGCCTGCGCATACACAACAACCACCATCATCATCCGAGCGTATTCCCGGTTGTATCGTTGATTTGCCGAGGTTACAGATATTTTAAAGGCTGCCAACGAATTCAAATCTGTGCTTGTGGCACAGAATTATTATTAGTACCAAGGTACAGAAGGAAAACTCTTGGATAGGGAATTTGCTAAATTAAACAGCCTAGCCTTAGCCAGAGCCCAAACCGCTCGGCTACCACCGCTTCAAGTAGTAACAGAACAGTTAGTGTAAAGTACCTCTTCGTGCATCTCCTTGGCCATCGTGTAGACGCTGTGCTCGCTGCTGTTGTACATCAGCGCGTTGGACAGCATCAGCAACACGTCACGCTGGAACTGCGCTGTCGTTCTGCAAGAGAATATTTATAATTAAAAAAAACTATAAAAAAATTATAATAATAAGACTGCAATACCACAGAAGACAATTACACACAGAACGGAATCACCTAAGGTACGCGCAATATGCGTCCCCGTTCCCCGTCCCCCGCTCTCGCCTTGTCTCAGGGGAGAGCGGGCGAACACACACGCATTAACGTGTGCACGGCGGCACAAGAACGGGGGAGAGGTGCGGGGACGGGGAACGGGGACGCATATTGCGCGTACCTTAGGAGATTCCGTTCTGTACGTAATACTCTTACAGTCTTCTGTAGCAATACTACACTACACAAACCGATTTTGATAAAATTTCTATGGGACCTGACAAGTATGCCCAATAAAAACTTGAAAGAAAATATAATTGGGAAAGACGCCAGGACTCTTGGCGTCTTTCCAATTATATTTTCTTTCAAGTTTATACTTTAACAGCAGAAAAGTAGTTACTTGGTTGGATCTATGCATTTTTTTTGAAATTACAAAATCCTGCCGTAATTGTGACTAGTCTAAAATAAGGGTGTTCTTAAGGACTGCTTATTTAGGGAATATTTTTCATGAAAGAGTTTATTAACTTTATTACAAAAAAAAAATGTAACAGGCGAACTCTACGCCCATGGCCTTTTCTACCAGTCAACCTACAGGTGATGCCGATGAAAACAAAAAGCATATTTTGGAGCAAGTACCTGATAATTCCTGCGTCGATGTTCTTCCTTATGGTGGTGAGGTCCATGGGTCGCTTCACCACGATGCTGTACCCGGGGGCCTCCTCGTCACTGATCGGCCGCAGGAACAGCGATGCGTATTTATGCGCGCATAATCTGTGAAAAAAAAAACTGTTTTTAACCCCCGACAACTAGATTATTTGCTGGGCAAATTAAAAAAAACCCCGACTCGTCAAGAACGCCATCTAGTGATGTGTAGCGGAACCACAGATACGAGTTGATACGGATATCAAGTCGCGCTACGGATAGCGCCATCTATTATTTGCTAGGGAAAGCTCTGACTTTCAAGCGTTTACCCCCAATAACTTTTAAACGGGTGACCCGATTTTCATCAAACATAGCTAAGAACTCCGCAGACAAATAGGCAGACATTAGCGTCAAACTTATAACCTCTTTCTGTTGACGCTTGAAATTCAGGTCTTTCCCTAGCAAATAATAGATGGCGCTACGGATATCAAGTTGTATCGGTTGTTCCGCTACTCATTACTAGTATAGTATTATAGTAGCGGGATTTTTTTTAATTTGCCTAGAAAAAAACTTGTTTAACACAAAATAAAAAAAAACGGGTAAGTGCGAGTCGGACTCGTACATGAAGGGTTCCGTACCACCGTACAATGTTTTAAAACGCTGAAGAAACACGTTTCTTGTATGACGACCCCCTTTAATTATTAACTTTATCTTATTTTTAGTATTTGTTGTTATAGTGGTCATAGTAATACATAAAATCGGTGAAAATTTCAGGTGTCTAGCTATTATGGTTCAAGAGATAGAGCCCTGTGACAGATCGAGTTAAAAACGCTGAAAAAAACACGTTTTTTGTATGTCGACCCCCTTTAACTTCAACTTTTTTTTAGTTTTAGTATTTGTTGTTTTAGCGGCCACAGTAATACATAATCGGTAAAAAATTCAGGTGTCTAGCTATTACGGTTCAAGAGATAGAGCCCTGTGACAGACGGACAGACAGCGGAGTCTCAGTAATAGGGTCCCGTTTGCACCCTTCGGGTATGGAACGCTAATTAACATTGAAGAAAAAAAAACACCCGACAACATTTCTTTTAATTTTCTTCTTCACCTTAGCACGTTCCCGGTGGCATTGCATCCTCGGCTACTTCTTCTCCAAATATAATATGCATGTCAATGGTCACCCAAGGATGGCGAAGTTCTTGCGAAATCATATAGTGATTTCATGTTTTTGTCAATAAATCAAGCATTTTCATTCAGAAAGTGTGTTTTGGTGAAGTGGAACTGATGGAGAAGACCAGAAATTGAAGTCGCTTTTTTTGTTTATTATTTTTCTTTCATTTTTAAAATTATTATAAACTAGCTTTTGCCAGCGGCTTTGCCCGCGTAGACTACACAAATTAGATTGGTTTTTTTTTTTACACTGGGGTTGTAATTTATTAAATTCCAATTAATAGATTATTATTTTTTACTAACCACTCATTCAAAAATGTCGTGTGTCTCGCTTCAAAAATGACGAAAATTCATACAAACTTGCAACCCCTATTTCACCCCTATAATGACGTAATTTTCAAAATCTAATAAAAGTATTATTATTTTATACAAACTACTAAACTACATAAAAAATTTCATGTGTCTCACTTTAAAAATTACGAAGTTTCATACAAACTGCCAACCCCTATTTCACCCCCTTAGGGATGAAATTTCCAAAAATCCTTTTTTAGCGGACGTCTCCTAGTCACAATCTACCTTCCTGCCAAATTTCATCTTGATTGGCCAAGCAGTTTTAGAGATTTCGTGATGAGTGAGTGATTTTCGGTTTTATCTATACTAATATTATAAAGCGGAAGAGTTTGTTTGTTTGTTTGTTTGTTTGTTTGTTTAAACGCGCTAATCTCAGGAACGAATAGTCCGATTTGAAAAATTCTTTTTTTGTTGGGTAGTCCATTTATAGAGGAAGGCTTTAGGCTATATAACATTACGTTCCGACAACCACGCGAACGAAGTCGCGGGCACAGCTAGTATACATATATAGATAAAGGGCTCGTTACTAGTGCCGTATATAAGCTGTCAGTCTTACCTGCTGTAGACCAGCATGACGGACTTCTTCCACAGCCGGTGCTGTCTCTCCGCGTCGCTGGCGCTCGGAGACTCCGGCGCGCTCGCCTCCGCCGCGCTCTCCGACCCGGAACACGCTGAACAAGACATATACACTATCACGTCGTTATCCCTAATGGGGTGGATAGAGCCTTTTCAGTCTCGAGGCTCTAAGTAGACAGAGCCCAGGGCCGCAAGATTCAAAAGTTACTTTTAGCGTGGAAGAATCATGTTAATAGGTGATGCGGCATCACATTTAACATGATTGATGTCATCATCATGACTCTCTTTATTCTTCACTGCAGGAGCACGACCCTCTCTTTACTGCCAGAGCTTTAGAGCATTAGCCAGAGCAGCCAGAGGATTTGGCCTACACTCTCCACGCTGGCCAGACGGGTTGGAGAGGTCTCACTGATGTTTATAAGCTTTGTTCAGCTTGTGTTTCCTAAGTCACCTTCTACGACATCCACGGGAAGACTTGGAGTGGTCCTGATCTACTCTGCCGGGGACCACACGGCACATGATTGGCATTGACGCCCATTCCCTCGATCAGTGCCCCCCCCCGCAGGGTAAGTCAACCAAAGTCACAGTACACTCACTTCTGGAATCCGATTTCTTCTTTCGAGAGTAGTCCCTCTTTTTTTTGCCATCTTTCTCTTCTTCGCGACTCAACTGAAAAAAAAAATACAATAGGGATGTTGGTTTTTGAACTATCGCGCTACGAACAAATAATTTATATATACTCTTTCTAAACACCGGCAACGTTTTTCGAGCAATTTCAGTCCGTGATACTGAACTAGTTTCCACAAAAACAATTATCGGAAAACAAAAAAATAAAATCGGCGCTCAGCCAAATGGATTTTGTATGGGAGGACAAAGATTTTTTTATCATACAAAAAAAGTGTGATACCTCCATAGGCGTGTCGTCGTCAGTCTCCGTGTGATCCTCGACCTCTCTCTGTTCCTGGTACTCCAGCTGCCCGGCTGGACCCGATTCCTTTATCATCTCCTTCAGCGGTATAGAGTCCTGCCACAAACACAATAAAAATATAAGTTAACTCTTGCCCTGTTCAAAAATAGGGATGATGACTGGGTCAGAAAAGACCCAGTCATCATCCCTATTATTGTTATTAGTCCGTTAGTCAGATTATTCAAAAATAATGTACCCATATTTTTCAGTTTATCAAAAAAGTAAAAATTCACAAAGATACAGAGTATCTTCCAGAGTGGGGGCTTGTGACGTCAACGCTGTGTAACAATCGTACGAATGCATGATGTCATGCAAAATTTAAATGCGCTGTATCTTCGTCATTTATTGTTTCTCAAATAAAAGAAAAAATACATATACAATATTTTTTAATAATCTAACCTAAGGACCAAAAATATTTTTTTTCAGTCATCATGCCTATTAAGGCCGTACCTGAATTTACCGGGGTCCAGTGCTGCTCCCATTTATAATAAATAATTTCAAAGAAAACGGAGACATCATTTAAAATTTTGCTACTACCAAGCCCTAGATAACCTTTCAAAGTATATTATGAACTACTGTTTACAGTTTACATACCTTGAAAGGTTATCTAGGGCTTGGTAGTAGCAAAATTTTTAATTGACGTCTCCGTTTTCTTTGAAATAATTTATTTTAAATGGGGGCAGCACTGGACCCCGGAAAATTTAGGTACGGCCTTAACAAGACGTTTCAAAAACTACAACCCGATAACAAGAAAATTCTTACTAAAAAGTATGAATTAATAAGTCCGCCATTTGTTAAAAGTATATTTTTATTTTGGAACAATAAAGTTTGATAAATAAATAAATAAATAAATTATCATGGAATTATTCAACTGATGCAAGCTCGGCACCCATTTACGGCTATCAATGTCTAATAAAATATACTGAAACTATTTTAAGGGTGGACTCATTCTATGATACTGAACAACTTATATGGAACATCGTCTTTCGGGAGAGGCCCTGTCATCATCATCCACCGTATGCCTGGTTGGATGTTCAGCAGTTATGCTTCAGAGCCCGGGGTCCGCTACCTACTCTAGGTGATTTGATGAGGTTACTGGTTTCACACAGAGCGACTGCCGTCTGACCTCCGCAACCCAAAGGGTAAACCAGAAAAAATCATAGGATAGGTTTAAACAAACGCTAGATTTTCTTCTTGTTCGGGACCCAAAGCTTTACGTGCCTTCCGAAGCACGGAATCATCTTTCTTTTCGGATAATCAGGTGATTCAAGCCTGCAATGTCCTAACCAGGCTGGAAACACCTTTTTACAAAGTATGCTTCCCAGTGGGATTTGAACCCACGACTTCCGGATCACAAGGCGAACGCCTTGACCACGGAGAGGCCCTGTACATAAATGATGATACTAACGTCATCATCCTCCTTCTTGATGTTCTCCACCATCTGTTCTGGTACCTTCTCCTCCTCTATCTCTTGTTCTGGCTCCACTTTCGGTTCTATAGGCGCTGGGGCTACTTCAGGGAGAGGCACTGTACACAAAACACACAAAGGTAAATTTACCCATAGGATCTTTGGTAGCAAAGTTACCACATTGAACCTTATGCCTTTAACATAAAAAACTAAATTCTCGTCTGTGTGAAAAAATTCCAAAAATCCGCCATTTTGTTTCTTTTTCAAGACACCTGTAAAGCTACAATCCAAAAAGGGTCAACAATATTTTTTAACCGACTTCCAAAAAGGAATAGGTTATCAATTCGACCCGTATGTTTTTTTTAAATTTCTTTTTGTATGTTACGTGATGTCTCGATTCTTTTTTTTATTTGAAAGCCTTTACTACCAAGTTGATCCTATATTAAATTGGTGAAGACATGACGAAGAACTTTGGAGATGGAAGAAACTCCTCAAAAAAAAATAACTTTGTTTTATTTTTTGACAAAAAAAATATCTTTTTCCAGAAAAAATATTTACCTTCCGCTACATTCTCCTCCTCAACTACAGGGGCCGATTCTTCCGGCAGCGGTATGCTCTCAGGAGGCACTGTCTCTTCCGTTTCCGTCTGTATTGGAGGTTCGACGACCTCGGGTTGTTCCGGTTGCACTTGCTGTTCGGGTTCCGTTGGTGGTTGTTCAGTCGTCGTCGGTTGTTCTGGGCTAGAATAATAAAAATGAAATTAATGTTTGTTTGGCCAACACTGGTGTCAGTTCAAGCTGCCAATGCAATACAATGATGAAGGCTTAAGGCGCTATGTTTACAGCTCATAATACTGTGAGTGTTTTTGAAAAATTACTGTAATTAAAATAGGTACACAGTATATTTTTCAAAAAAATTACATAGGCATTTTAAGGCTTTTCAACAGACACCCACAATATCCAAAACACGATTGAGCATTTTTGGCTCGATAGAAAAGAATCAGAAACATACCGCTAAAGAATCTAATGTAAAATTAATGAAAAATAATATGAAGTAGTTTAATTGTAGCAATTTTTCAAAAATACAGTTTGGTAAATGGTATTTTACGCCCGCTAGTCGCGTAACATAGTCCGGCTCTCTCACTCACGTAGCGGTGAAGCTACTACTCAGACGTCGATTTACTGTGAGAGTGTGGTACTTCCCCGGACGAGCCGGCCCATTCATGCTACTAGCAAACTGGGTTTTGCCGGTACCGTGGCTCTACCACAACTGAAAATATACCTTCGTTCATCATCGACTGTGACCGTAATCTCTTCTTCCATGACCTCCTTTGCCGCTTCCTGTACAGGAGGGGCTACTTCGGGCTCTTTCACCTCTTCTTTTACCTTAAAACACGAAAAGTATGTAAACCTTCATACTTTGAAGTATATAATGTTTGTTTGTTTATTGTACACAAGAGAGAAACACATACAAAAACTAAAAAGTAAACCTACAACGGCGGACTCATCGCGCATAGGGATCTCTTCCAGTTAACCGGCTATAAATAACTAAATGTTGTCGCTAGATGGAGCTACTAGTTCGAAAGAAGGTAGTTTCGTAGTGGTGTCGCTTAATTTCCGAAAGATGGCGGTATAAGCGTTCATTTCCTACGAACAAACAAGCGCCATCTCTGATTTTTCGTGGACACCGTCGGCCTAAGTACCCAGCATCCTTTGTATGGCTAGCGGGCGAGATAGTAGCGACATCTAGAAATAATACAGGATTTTGGCTTTCTAGCAGATTGGGCTTTTTCCATTTTACTCTATGGTATTAGATAATGCTGGTTAAAAAGAAAGGAAAAAACGTAGAATCTGCCTCCGTCCCCGCGGACACCGTAACACCCAATCAGGGATCGGGAACGGGAAATGGACGAAAATCTACAGCATTCAGAGGAAAATTTTAACACACTCACAATAATTTCTTTAACTGAAAACACGTATTGTCTTTTTAAATTCGTCTCTAGTAATATTAGATGGTATGTTTAAAAAATCTCATGTTTACCTTTTGATCTTCCGGTTGTATGACCTTGATTTCCGGCGTGGGGAACTTCACTTCCGGGAACGATATTCTCACTTCCTCTTGAGGTTCGGGGGGAGATTCTTGTACGGGCGGCTCTTGTGGGCGTTGCTAGAAGATTAACAGGCGTCACTCGTCAAGCTATTCTTACCCGACTACGGCGAAGCAAGGGTTATGTGTTTCGCCGCTAAAGACCGAGCGAGCGAAGCGTATCGGTATTATTATCGGTGTATCGGTATTATTATCGGTGTATCGGTATTATTATCGGTGTATCGGTATTATTATCGGTGTATCGGGAATATTATCGGTGTATCGGTATTATTATCGGTGTATCGGTATTATTATCGGTGTATCGGTATTATTATCGGTGTATCGGTATTATTATCGGTGTATCGGTATTGAACAAAAATGCTTTTGTTCGTCTGCCTGTTCTCGCCTACAGGTCGAATTTTTCAACCGATTTTGACGTAAATTGACACACAAGTTCCTTGATTTTTTCTTTAATTGATCGCGATTTTTGATTGGGGGAGAAATAGAAGAGGAAACTTTGCTTCCGCGTTATTTATTCATCCCCCGCGCGCCCGCGGCCCGTGCGGCAGTGTTGATTAAGCTCCGTATTTTTAATTTCCACGTAGTAGTAAAAGTTACTTAAATAGTTTGAAAGTTACATCAGTGCAAAGACAATTCAGTGGTGCGTTGAACAGTAAAATTATAAGCAAATCAAACAACGATTAAACTGTTAAATAACAAAAGCAAATTCAAAAAATATTTGGTATAAATGACTGTGCAGTGTTTCAGTGTGTTCGTTAATCAGCTGTGACTCAGCTGACAAAGACAAAGAAACGAACTTTACCGAAGAGACATCCCGAAAGTTGCCGAACGGAGTGTAACATATAGTTAACTATTTAATCGCATGACTCATACAGCGATTGGAGTAGTGGCGCTGTAGCATAGCTAATGCGCGAGTGTCACGGGTTCAAGACTGGCTGCGGACATTATCTTTTTATTTATTTATTATTATTATTTTTTTTTTGGACTTTTTGTTTTGAATATCAAGTGCGTTAATAAACAAGAAAAAGAATAGAAAAACAGTGCAAATTTTTTTTTTTTTTTTTTTTTAAATTCCGTTGGGGACCATTATCTACGACAACCCGAACGATCGACGCTGCGCAATAAATGCAACAGTAATTATTTATACTTATTAAATACAATTAAAATGAAAAGAAACATGAAAATGGCATCACAAGTAATTCTTTGTAATAAATGTGAAAAATCTGTAAACAAGAGAGACCTGCTAAAGTGTTCTACCTGTTCCAAAACTTTACACGCCGATTGCACAAATCATCCTCGTAAACTATTTGACATAATGACTAAAGAGCGTAAAGCTACCTGGAAATGTGCTCTTTGTCTGCGAAATCCAGTTGAACGAAAAAGCATGACAAAATCTCGCGATAAAAAGGCTCAACCTACTACAACGCCTACCTCCCTACAAAAAACACAAACAGAACCAAGAGAACGGATATTGACGGGCGTCCCTTCCTTAGATCCAACTAACAACATTACCTCGGACTGCTCAATGGATGCACCTAGCTGTAGTGATTCTGATAAGGTACCAGCACTTGACTTACAAAATCAATCAAGTGAAAAGGCACAACCAAGGACAAGTTCACCCCGTACAAAAAATGATTCCTTAATTGAAGAGACAGATTCACAAAGTGAGTATACCAATATTACACAACGTAAGAAAATTATAGTAAATGTTCCCATTGAGAATTCATTTGGAGAATTATCAAAAACTATCTCGGACTCTGATAGTGATGAAGAGGATACTTGTCATGACTCCACACAAACTAGACTACAGCGGAGCTGTCCTAATATTGCTCAGGAGGTAGAAGTAGAGACATTACGCAATGATATTAAATTATTGAATGCAAGAGTTGACAGTGCTGACCAGGAAATAATTAACTTATTAGAAGAAATAAAAGATCTGAAAAAAGAAGTAGCAAAACGTGATGTTCGTATTGACCAGTTGACCAGAATTTGTAACTCTGCATCAAAGAATCCGGCTACAAGCTGCAGAAAGACAAGAAGACGCTCCAGTTTAATCAAAAATAAAATCGCATTTGATAATGTAAATTACTCTTATAATATGAATTCAGTTGAAGCAGCGGCACCTCAACACCTTTCTCAGCCAGAAATAATATCTTCTTCAAAGAACTTTCGATCTGATAAAGTTAGTACAAATGAGAAAGGCGAAGACTCTCTTAATCAATGTCATCAAGTTATGATTTATGCAGATGAAAGGGGTAGAAACGTAAGACGCATAGTCCAGAGACTCTTAGGATATAAATATAGTGTCAAATCCACGCTTAAGCCCTACGCAAACCTGGAAACAATTTTGAGTGGTTGTAATAAGGATTGTTGCGGTTATACTAAACAGGATTTTGTTATTATTCTAGCAGACATACGTGATAAAAATACAGGAAAACTCTATTCTACTTTACTTGATAAGGCAGACTCACTTAATAATACAAATATTATCGTAGGTGATGTATCTACGTATGTAACAGGAAAAAATAACAAAACTAATAATTATAAAGAGTCTTTATATTCGCTACATTGTGACATAAGCTTTTTCGAAGTTATGCTTCATGAACATTCGAATAATATTCACAAATTTGATACGTGTAAGTCAATTTGGAGGGCCATTATGTACAAAAAATGTAAATTTGAACAAGACTTGTATCAAACTAAATATGATGATTCTCGGAGTCAACAAATATTATTGCTAGATAATGAAGAGTTTTTTCGTTAATCCGGGGTTTGAACACTCCTTATTAGGGACTGATTACGATATAGAAAGCTTGAAAAAAATAAATTTGTCAAAAGATAAACAGTACTTAACTGGCAATGATATTTGTGAGATTGAATGTTCGTACTTGAATGTTTATCATCAGAACGTGTGTGGAATAAATACAAAAAAGGATCAATTTGAGCTATATATAGAATCGCTTAGCAATTCACAACACTATATTTGTATTACTGAACATTTCTTGAATAATGTATCTATTCAGCTTCTTCATTTCGACAATTACAATGTAGGAACATACTATACTAGGTCAAAAAAAGCAAGAGGTGGTTCATTAATAATGTTTCAAAAGAATAGGCGTGTAGAAGAATTAATTATTTGTAAAAAACTTAGTAAGTTGGATTATTTCGAAATTTGTGGTCTTAGAGACCTAGATACAGGTGTTAATGTAATTTGTTGTTATCAAAATGGCACAAAAACAGAATTGTTTCTTGAAAACCTTGAAGTACTACTACAACATTTTTCCTTTAAGCAAACCATTATATGCGGGGATTTTAACATTGATATGTTAAAAGATGAACAAGTGAAACGTGATTTCTTAAATATTCTCAAGAGCTATAACTATAGGCATCTTGTCAACGAAGTCACTTTTAGGAGAAATGGAAGAGAGTCATGCATTGACAATATGCTCATCAACATACAGCAAAGTAACGTATCCGAAACTGTAGTAGACAATAATGGTTTATCTGATGGTCATGATGGAATCTCTGTTAGTATCAAAGTTGAGAAAGAAGTAAAAGAACGCAAACAAAAGAGCATAAACGTGACAACCAGAAATTTTAATGAAAGAAACAAAGTGAATTTTAGGAAAGAACTTAAAGATATGGATTGGTCTAATCGAGGGATAAATTCATTTTTAAAAATATTTAAATCAATATTTGATAAATGTTATAAAAAAACCAAAAAGAAAATTAATTTAGAAAAACACAAAAAACTAAGATGGGTGACCAGGGGTATAAAGGTATCAAGTCAAATGAAAAGAGTGATGGCGTACCTTGATACAGAGAATTGTCATAAAACTCTAATTGACTATCGGTCCAATTACTTGAGAATATATAGGAAAGTGCTACGACAAGCCAGAAAATTAGCAGTACAGTCAGAAATAAAAGCAGTAGAAAACGAAACGAAGGGAATTTGGCAAGTGGTTAATAAACATAGAAATAAAAAAAAGGTAAATGGCAAAGAAAATATAATACTTAAATGTAACAATAAAATGGTAGATGATCCTCAGGAGATAGCTGAAATTTTTGATGAGACTTTTGATCACAATAGGAAAGATGAACATAAAAACTCTCAACATGCTATGACTTTACTTAAAAATAATATTAAGCGGATTGACAATAGTATGACCTGCTGGAGAACGAGTGCGACTGAAATTAGAAACATAGTAAATAAAATGAAAAACAAGAAGTCATGTGGCTTTGATGATATACCAGTAACAGTTATTAAGGAAAACATCGAATTTCTGGCTGAACCCTTGGCAAATTTCTATAATAATTGTATGGCTAAAAGTGTATTTCCAGATCAGTTAAAAATTGCGAAAATTATACCAATATTTAAGAAAAAATGTAAAACTGATCCAAAGAATTATAGACCGATTTCTTTGCTTCCAGTACTTTCAAAGATCTTTGAGAAATTATTGAAAATAAGGCTTTTATCTCATCTGAACTCAAATAAAATAATCAACCCCAGACAATTCGGTTATCAGTATGGTGTAGGTACACACGATGCTATTGAAGTATTGATAAATGACATTCAAGAGAAACTGAATAAAAAGCAAAAAGTCGCGGGACTCTTTCTAGATTTGAGCTCAGCATTTGATACTATAGATCATGACATACTGCTGCTTAAGTTGGAACATTATGGCATAAGAAATAAAGAACTAGCTCTTTTTAAATCGTATTTGAGCAACAGAAGACAATATGTAGAAATAAAAAGTGCAAATGCTGATAGCTCAACAGAGGGAGTTTATAAGTCAAAAATGAAACAAGTGCATAGAGGCGTACCACAAGGTTCCGTCCTGGGTCCAATTTTATTTATTATATTTATAAATGATATAGTAAGTCATTTATGTAAACAAATCCCAAACATCAACGTAGTGTTATATGCCGATGACAGTAATGCAGTTATAACTGGACGCAACTTTGAGGAACTAGAGAGAACAGCGAACAAGGCGATAACAGTTTTTCATAATTGGCTTGTTACGAATAATTTAAAACTTAATACAAACAAAAGTAACGCTATTCTTTTCAGAACTACTTCGCGTAATAAAGAAATAATGACAGTAAAATTACAAAATAAAAATATTGAATGTGTAGCAAATACTAAATTCTTAGGGGTTATAATAGATGCTGACTTGAATTGGAAATTGGAACTTGAAGCTATTGATGATGCAATTAACTCCTCATGCTATGCACTTCGAAGTCTTAGAGATGAGCTGACTAAAGAACAACTGAAGACAGTGTACCATGCTCTGGTTGAGTCTAAATTGCGCTTTAGCATAGATTTTTGGGGCAATAGTTATAAATATAATGTACAGAGAGCTTTTTGGGCTCAGAAAAGGGCAATACGCGCCATGGCGAGAATTCCGCCCTGGGAGTCATGTGAACCTTATTTTAAAAGTTTTAAAATTTTAACTGTGCCATGTTTGTACATTTTGGTTCTTTTAATCAATTTCTACAAACAGAGAAATCTTTATGAATCAGAGGAAGAAATGATTCAAAGAGAAAAAACGCGAAGAAAAGATCTTATGACATGGATTCAACCTAAACTGAGAGTGACAAAGCAATGTGTGCGATATCAAACAGTGCTTTGGTTCAACAAGTTGCCTATAGAGTTAAAAGCAATACGTAGCAAAAAATTATTTGGTAAAAAACTGAAGGCTTATCTTTTGGAAAAATGTTTGTATACGTTAGATGAATTTTGAATGTCTGGTGTGTTGTGTTTTTATTGTATTTGTCCTATGATTATGCAAAATATGTATTCGAACACAAATATTGTTTTGTAAACGAATTAAATTAAATAATAAATTTATTAAGACGATACACGGTACCCAGTGCTGCCCCTATTTGAAATAAATTATTTGTAAGGAGACGGAGATATCATTTAAAATTTTGAGCTAGCAAAAACCTAGATAACCCTTCAAACTATTTTATGAACCACTGTTCACAGTTTAAAGTGAGAACGTTAAGATTTAGTTTGCATTTTTGCGAAAAACGGCCACTTTTGGCAAAAACGCAAACTAAAGCTTACGTTATCACTTTAAACTGTGAACAGTGGTTCATAAAATAGTTTAAAGGGTTATAGGGTTAGGGTTTTAGTAGCTCAAATTTTTAAATTATATCTCCGTTTCCTTACAAATAATTTATTTCAAATGGGGGCAGAACTGGACTCCGTGTATCGTCGTATTAAGGGAAAGAGGAACGTGTCGGTTATTGCAAGGTTATAAAAGTTTGCGAGATCTACTGTTCTCACAGCCATATATGTGTGTGTGTACGTATGTGTGTTAATGTATATTTCATCTGTTCCCTCGATCCTTTCATGATATCTATGATATATTGACTGGCCGTGTGGTTCCCGGCAGAGTAGAATATGACCACTCCAGGTCTCCCCGTGGATGTCGTAGGCGACTTAGGAAACACAAGCTGAACAAAGCTTAGAAACATCAGCGAGACCTCTCCAACCCGTCTGGCCAGCGTGGAGAGTGTAGGCCAAATCCTCTGACTGCTCTGGCTAATATATGGCTCTGGTAGTACAGAGAGGGTCGTGCTCCTGCAGTGGAGACTACAAAAGACCTGATGAACTTCTTCTATTCTTCATCTAAGCGCGTTTCCGGATACATCCCTAGCTGTGCTGCTTCAGAGTCCTAAAAAAGACCTAGAGTGCTATTTTTCATTCAGGGACTCACATTACGAATGATTTGCTCGAGTGTTTCCAAATGGGCGCATTTTTGAATTGATCGTATGCGAAGGATTTGCAAAACCAATGTAAATGTAAATGAACCAATGAACCAATCGTAATTTTGACATTTGTAGCGTACAAATGTCAAATAAATAAAATAATAAATAAATATATAGGGACAAATCACACTGATTGAGCCACGGAGGTCGTCAAAGAAACGTTCCATGGAGTATCAGTTCCGTTTCACGCTGCTTTTTAGGGTTCCGTACCCAAAGGGTGCAAACGGGACCCTATTACTGAGACTCCGCTGTCTGTCCGTCTGTCTGTCTGTCTTCTGTCTGTCCGTCTGTCTGTCCGTCAGCCACAGGGCTCTATCTCTTGAACCGTAATAGCTAGACACTTGAAATTTTCACCGATTATGTATTACTGTGGCCGCTATAACAACAAATACTAAAAATAAAAAAAAAGTTAAAAATTAAAGGGGGTCGTCATACAAAAAACGTGTTTTTTTCAGCGTTTTTAACATGATCTTCATAATGGCATTAACTAGGTACTTGAAATTTTCACAAATTATGTATTACTATGACCACATTAACAACAAATACTAAAAATAAAATAAAGTTAAAAATTAAAGGGGGTCGTCATACAAAAAACGTGTTTTTTAGCTTTTTAAAACATTGTACGGTGGTACGGAACCCTTCATGTACGAGTCCGACTCGCACTTGCCCGTTTATTTTTATTTTTGTTGAAATGTTGTTGAAGTTTTGAAAACAGTCCTTTCAATAAAATCAAAAGCTTTGGGGTGTGATAATGTCAGTCGCCAAATGATAATAAATTCGCTTGGGACCTTTCTTCCATTACTCACTCACATCATTAATTTCTCTCTTTCTTCCAGTGAATTTCCTGCTCTCTGGCGAAAAGCTTTTGTCCTTCCTTTACCAAAAATATCAAATCCTCAGACACTTAGTAATTTCCGTCCTATATCTATACTACCATTTCTTTCAAAAATCCTTGAAGCGGTGGCGCATAACCAAATTTCATCCTTTGTATTTCATAATAACTTACTTAGTCCCTTTCAATCTGGTTTTCGCCCCGGTCACAGTACTACTACTGCCCTTATCAACGTCACTGAGGACGTACGCCTTGGCATGGAAAATCAATTGGTTACCATCTTAGGTCTGATTGATTTTTCCAACGCTTTTAATATGGTAGACCATGACATTCTCCTTGCTATACTTGATCATCTTAATTTCTCTTCCTCTGCATTGGAATGGTTCTCCTCTTATCTCCATGGCCGGCAACAAGCAGTTCGAATGGACCGTGAGTTGTCACAATGGAATGATCTTACTTCTGGTGTTCCGCAGGGTGGAATACTTTCACCTTTACTGTTTTCCTTGTTCATTAACCTTCTCTCTTCATCCATTGGCTGTACTTACCATTTCTACGCGGATGATCTCCAAATTTATGTGCAAATCCCAGCTGAGGACGTTGACAGTGGAGTTACTCAACTGAACGTCACATTAGCAGATCTTCTCTCCTGGTCGCAGGATTACGGTATACAGGTGAACGCATCCAAATGTAAAAAGCAATGATATTAGGCAGTCCTCAGCAGTTGGCAAAAGTTAACTTAACTTCTGTTTTACCAGTAGTATACAATGGTGCCGTTATTGAATTTAAACCAGTGGTAAAAAATCTTGGTCTTTTTATTGACTCCTCGTTGAAATGGACTGCTCAAATAACTGAAATTAGTCGGACCGTTACTTATTCTCTTCAATATCTTAACCGCTTCAGAAATTTTCTTCCTATTAAAACTAAGATCACATTGATCCAAACGTTGATTTTTCCCATTATTGACTATGCTGATGTGTGTTATCCAGATCTTAATGTGGATCTTCTCAATAAGCTGGACCGCCTTCTTAACAACTGCATCCGTTTTATTTTCTGCTTGCGTAAGTATGATCACATTTCTGCTTTCCGTTCCAAACTCCATTGGCTTCCCATCCGACTGCGCAGGCAACAGAGACTTCTATGTTCTCTTTTCTCTATTCTTAAAAATCCCTTTTCTCCGCAATACTTGAAATGTAAGTTTCAATATCTTGCGGACATGCATGATCGGCAACTTCGCTCCAGTAACACGCTCAAGCTTCAAATTCCCTCTAGCTTCATGTCCAACTCCTTTACTTCTCAAGCCATACGGCTTTGGAATGCATTGCCCGAGGACATCAGACAAATATCTAGTAGACATTTATACAAGAAAAAAGTGCATGATTTACTTTTTGAATCTTTCAACAATTAGGAGAATTCATCGTTTCTTTCTGATCTTCAAATATATATATGTATATATGTATGTATATGTATCTATATAGTATGTTGTATGTATAAATATAGTATATTTATTTTATACGATATTTATGTATGATCATTTAAAAGTACTTATTATTTCTGGATTGTTTCTATCTATTTTAGACGCCAACTATCCTATCTGTTTCTCTTCTCCTAAAGGTTGACAGGGAGAGAATGCTTTAGCATTAAGTCTACCTATTGTAGCTTTTGGCTCAATGAAATTAAATAAATAAATTTATTATATTTTCTGCGTAACACAATATTAATATATTGCTCTTATGTATTTATTTATTTATTTATACTTTATTGTACACACATATACATGTTTAAAGTACAACAGGCGGACTTAATGCTAAAAGCATTCTCTAACAGTCAAACCTTTGGGTCGATTGGAGAGTTTTATGTGGGTGTGAATATATAAAGAAAACTTAAACTAAACTAAATTTAAAAAATAATAATCACAAGTTGTGATTATTATTTTTTAAATTTAGTTTAGTTATTATTATTCACAACACATACTATAAACATACTATTATTATTATTACATATACACAATTACTTACATACATATATATTACTTCATAAAATATATACCTACATTTTGCTCTTCCTCGTAGAGTTCGTACTGCTCAGACTAAAACAAGCTTTAAAAATCGTCTCCATACATATTATCTGTCGCTATGCCAGTAAGTCTCAGTTCTGTTAAGTGTCACTAAATACATTTAAATATTTTAGTATCGTATATGTATTATATATATCTATACATATTATAGAATAAGCTTATGTATGTATATATATGAGTATTAATATGTAAGTATATAATTAGGTATAGATACTGCGCCCACCTTATTCCGTACTATTAATTTTTCCTCTACCCAAAGGTTGACTGGAAGAGATCTCATCTAGCGATAAGTCCGCCTTTGTACCAATATTTTCTTTGTGTATGTTATTTTTATTTTATGAATTATTATGGTGCAATAAAGATAATTTGTATTGTATTACTAATTGCTGACACGACGGTTTCAAAAGTACGATGCAATGCGTCGAAACGCGAGTGGTGAGTTGGAAAACTACACGTTTTGTGTTTCGCTCAGTCCCTCAATGAAAAATAGCACTCCTGATGATGAATGATGATTATAAACTCACCGTTTCTAATTCCATTAAGTCGACTTCTTCAGTTTGCGGCTCCACTGTCATTGGTTCCTCCTGACAAAAAAAAAGGTTTTAACCGATTTTTTTTTTATGACATAAGACGCCAAACGAACAACCGGGTCACCAGATGGTAATTCATCGCCGCTGCCCATGGACAACTGCATTACCAGGGGTGTAACAAGAGCGTTACCGGCCTTTCAGGGCCTCCCCAGAGGGGGGAGGGAGAGGGGGCTCCGGCTCTCTCACTCACCGAACGAAGCATAGAAGCGGTGAAGCTACTACTCAGATGTCGATTTTCTGAGAGTGTGGTTTCCGGGTTAGAATAGGACCACTCCATCTCTTTCTGTGGATGTCGTAAGAGGCGACTAAAGGACTAAGCACAAACATCTCGTGCTACATCTGCATTCCCAAGGAGGGTTGGTGTCAGGCAGGCTGATCGTAAAACTATAGCCAAATCGTTTAAACTGTTCCAACTATTTCTTCTCCACTTTGCAAAGTCTTTGGCAACCTTGGGTGACCATTGACATGCATATTATATTTCGAGAAGAAAACCGGGAAAGCGCACGCCGGGCTCCGAAGCAGCACAGCTGAGGATGCAACCGGGAATGCACTTAGATGAAGCTGGACTAAAATCACTTGTTAATCCCTCGGGATTAAAACGCGAAAAAGACAAGCCGTATGGCTATGGAACGCCCTTCCCGTTGATATCCGCAAAGCCCCAATCGCCAAGCGTTTAAGAGTGCTCATTATCTTCACAAATTGTCATAGAGTTACGAGGTGATAGATAGTAAAGGCCTATGGCCTTAAGTCCGCCATTTACAGGTATTGTAATAAAGTTAAATAAAAGGAAACATAAATGAATATTTTCAACTATTTCGTATTTCCTTATGTTTCTTGACAAATGAAATCAAATAAAAAGGTATGTACAGGTGTAACCTAGGTAGGTTTATAAGCCCCAATCCACAGACAGACATATGACAAGTTGGATCCTTAGCTGTGTTCGAAGCCTCCTGGGGGGAGGGGGGGGAAACCCCTATATTTGGATCGGGGGTTAAAGCAGGCGACCCTACCTTGACAACATCCACAATCTCTTCGCCGGCCGGCGTGGTGACATCCACCTCTTCGTCTTCCTTCTTGAAAAGTTTCTCGGCCGGTCTGTGAATAGTAGGGGGTGGTAGTTACTCAAGGGGGGAAAATTCCCCATGTGTGCCAGTGTTATTTATTGCAATTAATATTGTTCCAAAGTCCTGTTATACACCCTTATTTTTGATTTAGTACACAAATAAGGTGTGATTCAGTCCATTATTTTGAACAACTTTTCCCAATAAATGTATAACGAAATATGAAAAAACAATTGTGGAAAGCGAAAATTTTTTTTTGCATTTCTATATACATTTATTGAGAAAAGTTGTTCAAAATGATGGACTGAATCACCCCTTAAAATTTGTGTACTAAATTAAAAATAAGCTTGTATACACTATCACGTCCCTAACCCGGGGCAGACAGAGCATTTTGGATCTTGCGGCTCCAAGCAGACTGAGCCCTGGGCCGCAATATACAACATTTTAGCGAAATGATTTATTTATTTTAATTTATGTGGGAAACAAACAATAGCCTTGTACAGTTGATGAAATAAGCCGGGGCGGGCCGCTAGTATAAAATAAATAAAATCTTAATAATTAAATTTTTAACAAAAAAAAAAACAACCGACTTCAATTTATTTTTAGGAGTTTCTTCCATATCTCCAAAGTTCTTCATCATATCTTCACCACATTAAAATGGGACCAACATGGTAGTAAAGGCTTTCAAATAAAAACAGAATCATCAAAATCGGTTCACAATTGGCGAAGATATCGCGTAACAAACATACATTAAAAAAAATATGATAACCTCCTCCTTTGTTGTAGTCCGTTAAAAAGAAGGAACATACCTGACGGGCCCCTTGTGCATGGTAGCCACCGGCGGTATGTGTAGATCTATGTCTCTGAACGCGTAAACATCTTCAGCCTTAATCTCGATGTCGTCGATGTCGACGGCGGGGGGCGGGGCCAGCGGGACGGGGGACGCGCTCGTACTGGCTAGAGGGAGACAGATATAATGTACTTAATGTTTTTTTTTCTTTTCTCTTTCTAAACCTTTTTACTAAATCTGCTTTCTCACTTTCACGCACATATTTCCTTAGTACTGATACCGGTTCCGGTATATAATAGTACCGGTTCTGTAGGGTAAGTACAGGAAACCCGACTACGGGGAAAATGGTATTACAAGTACGTTTAATCGGTAATTGCGGGCTAAGCAAGGAGTAACAGGTAATAATATATATTTACCCTACACGGTATAATTCGATTTATTCTAGTTGTTGCTGTGTTTGCACCAACTGACTCTTGATATGTTCTATAGCAGCGTGTTTGCTAAAGGCTCAAGCCAGACTTTTTAGTCTTCAAGTTAGTCATCGGTCTTATATTAATTCTTTCTTTATTATAAGCTGTAAGTTTTCTATCTAATTACCTTTTAGCTGTTGCTCTATTTGCACCAGCTGACTCTTGATATGTTCTATGGCCGCGTGTTTGCTCTCGTGCTGCGTGGCCCCGGACGGAGCGTTCTTCTCGAGCAGCATGGACAGCGTCGGCGCGGTGGCTGAAGGCGATATGGTCTCTGTGAATATTGGCTGTGAATCTTTATGGGGTTAGTGTGAGCGGCGTTATACATCGTGTTAATGAAAGAACGCAAAACCTCTCAGATGGTACCTCAGCCAATGAAACTGAACAACTTTTGTTCAATAACTTTGACGAAATAAAAAAAAAAACGGATTTTCATACAAATTGACTCGATCAGCTGATCAGTTTGTATGAAAATTTATAGATAGATTAAAGTTTAGTGTCTAGAGTGTATGTGATATATGTCTACCAAATACAGGGTTACTTCTAAAACACCGGTAACATTTTGGAGTAAGTGCAGTCCGTGATACAGAAATACTTCCGTAAAAACAACCATTGAAAAAAGAAAAAAAAAATCGGCTTCCCATACAAATCAGCGCTCAGCCAAATGGATTTTGTATGGAAATCCGAACTTTTTTTCGTTTTTCTATAATTGTTTTTATGGAAAGTAGTTCAATATCACGGACTAAACTTGCTCCAAAAATGTTGCCGGTGTTTAAAAAGTAACCTTGTATACGACCTCATAAATTAACTGTCTATTATTTTTGGATAAAATAACTTGCAAACTTAAATAGAAGAATATTTTTCCTACCCATTCATTATCCATTATTCCGTTTTGTCGTTCGACCAAATCAAGCTGCATGGAGTTGACTTACAATCCAATAAAGCTCGAAAAATCAGACTCCAGTGTTGGCAACTAACGTACACAATAATCAAACACAATTAGAAATAATAACACAGCTTACCAACTACATTGGCGGGGTGTGAGATGTGCTGGGGGGTGGTCACCACCGGCGAGGATTTCAGTAACGAAGTCAGCAGCGGCGAGGCGGGTGTCGCTGGTGTCGCTGTAAATATATCACATTTACAAGTACGAGTAGGTACTTATAATTAAAAATGAAACACAAACAAAAAAGCGAACTTTTGGTAATATTATATTAATATTAATATTATATAATAAAATAATAATTTTTATTCAAATAACTTAGAGGTAATATTAGATAACTTAGAGTATACATTTAACAATACATTAATAATTCATAAAAGCTAAAATAAATTAAAGGGGCCTGAGCTAGGATGAAAATCATCCTGTATTTCAGGCGTTACAAGGTAGTTGTTGTTGTTGTAGTTGTTTTTGTTGTAGTTGTTGTTGTAGTTGTTGTTGTTTATTTATTTAATTTTTATTGAGCCAAAAGCTACAATAGGTAGACTTAATCCTAAAGCATTCTCTCCCTGTCAACCTTTAGGAGAAGAGAAACAGAATAGTTGGCGTCTAAAATAAATAGAAACAGTCCAGAAATAATAAGTACTTTTAAATGATCATACATAAATATCGTATAAAATAAATACTATATTTATACATACAACATATTATATACATACATATATATATTTGAAGATCAGAAATAAACGATGAATTCTCCTAATTGTTGAAAGATTCAAAAAGTAAATCATGCACTTTTTTCTCGTATAAATGTCTACTAGATATTTGTCTGATGTCCTCGGGCAATGCATTCCAAAGCCGTATGGCTTGAGAAGTAAAGGAGTTGGACATGAAGCTAGAGGGAATTTGAAGCTTGAGCGTGTTACTGGAGCGAAGTTGCCGATCATGCATGTCCGCAAGATATTGAAACTTACATTTCAAGTATTGCGGAGAAAAGGGATTTTTAAGAATAGACAAAAGAGAACAAAAGTCTCTGTTGCCTGCGCAGTCGGGTGGAAAGCCAATTGAGTTTGGAACGGAAAGCAGAAATGTGATCATACTTACGCAAGCAGAAAATAAAACGGTAAAACGAAAAATAAAAAAAACATAGTAGTTGTTGTTGTTGTTTTAGTTGTAGTTGTTGTTGTAGTTATTGTTGTAGTTGTTGTTGCAGTTGCAGTTGCTTTTGCAGTTGCAGTTGCTGTTGTTGTTGTTGTCCACCAGCCAACCAGCAAACCTGGAGGAGCGGTGATCTGCGGCGGCCACCACGTCTTCTCCTGTCTCCTTCTTTTACCCACGCTGTCCACCTAGCTGCCTCTGTTTCCAAACTGAACTTAATGCTTCAGCTATAAAGTCCAAACAAGCATACCTGGAGAGGCAGTGGTCTGCGGCGGGCGCCACGTCCTGTCAGCCCGCGCCCGTCTCTCCTCTCTCTCTTTCAACCATGCCGCCCGTCTAGCTGCCTCTCTTTCTCTCGCTCGCTTGGCCGCCTCTATTGACGACCATATCTCTTGCAGTCTGTCTTCGCCGGTCAATGGGTTTTGGACTTCAGTTATGACGTTCTGAAAAATGATTGTATACTTAGTAATGTCATAATTCAGGTTCACTGGTACATATACTAAATTTACAAATTGACATTATTTGAAATTTCATAATTCTAATGATTCAATTTGATGCGGCTAGTATGCCCTAGCACGGGCTCCGAAGCACAACTGAGGATGCAACTGTAAACGCCCTAAGATGAAAAAAAGGGTATGCAATGTTAATCGTTTTTGAATAAGTACTCACAGTTATCTGTTCATACTGCTGGTTTATCTCAGCCAGGTTCTTCTGTATCTCCACGATTCTCTCCTGCGTCAGCCGTTTAAGGATGCTCTCCTGCGGTGTCTCCACGGCCCCCTCAGAGCTTCGCTTCTTACGCTTGGGGGTCTCTACGTGTTCCAATAGTGCGCCATATTGGGCTGCACAGCTGGATAAAACATACTTTTTTATGTAATTTCCTCATCACATATTATTTATTTACGGATGGACGCAGGCCACTTCCGATGGGTCGTTTTAGAAATCCTTGGGGGAAGCCTATGTCCAGCAGTGGACTACCTGTGCCTGATATAATGATACTACTTACACATTTAAAGCATGCATATTTCAATCTATCGCAGGTTGACTGGAAGAGACAGACTTATCCCATGTAGGATTACATAGGATAAGTCCGCCATTGTATATTTGATATTTTGTTTTATGTTGTCTTTTATACTTAATGTTTTTGGTACAATGAAGTACCAATATTGTAAATGATAGAAAACAATGGAGGGAGTTGAATACAGAATCGACCCCAAATAGGGATATGATGATGATGAAAGTAATTACTAACAAACAAGATCGAAATAACAACATACCTTTTCTGTGAGTACCAGTCAGCAGGCCTATTCGGCTCCCCGATCGTTTTCAACGACCTGGACACCGACATCCAGTTCTGGTCGCCACTTCTCACCACCGCTGACGCCAGGCATAGCTGCTCCCGGATGTTCCAAGTATCCAAAGGCACCCGTTTCAGCTGTAGACGCTCTTGTATCGAACTCATTTTGAGGTTATGTTATTGTTCACAATTTATACAATACTTCGTCAAAAATTGTTAGATATGTACATAGTAATAAGGTAGGTAGGTAACTTAATTTAAATATTCGAAATTATTGGAGACAAATTAAAAATAATAATACAATCAAACCAAGCTAAGCAAAAACTGTTTTGACATTTTGACACTGACGTCCCTGACGTTTGACTTTAACAGTTTTTTTATAAGTAACGCAAGAATCCTGCATATACAGCCATGTCTATCTGTATTGCCAATACATGGCTGAGTAAGCTATCCAAAATGAATGACTAAATCTCGTGTTAATCAGGCATACATATTAATCAACCATAGCATAGGCATAGACTAAGATCACACAAATCAACATCAAATCAATCCTACTTATGAATCCTACCTATTTAAATGTCAAAGTCATCACGTGGAGTGCAAATGGTTGTATTATTTATTTGTAAATATTTTGCTAGTTCGCCGAAACAATGAAGACCATAAATTTGTATGGAGTTTGCGACTTTTTTCATGGTGACCAAGATGGCGGCCATCTCATTCCCACAGTAGTTTCTATTTCGTTTTTTAAAAAAAAACAGTGTTCGTTTCGTCATGTTTTCGTTCGTTTTCCCCATCTTTTTTTCTTTCCAAAATCCTGTGAAAAGTGAAAAGTTTATTCTTGCAATTAAATTCAGTAAATTAGTGGTACAGTGGTGTGATTGTGTAAAAGTGACTTAGATCTATTAAATGCCTCCACTAAAAACTAAAAAACTTGTTAAATATGTGGTATTATAACATTTATATTATAACCAATCGAGTAGGTAACAAGAAAAGAATATTTATGGCAAAATTTCCTTTGTTTCATAATATTTATAATAGCATTTTTATGTTTTTCAAAATCGTAATTAAATAGTATAAAAGTATTTTTGTTTTATTTTTGAGTACACATTTATGTGTATAATTATGTAAAATATATATAAAAGACTAGGGAGAGAGGACCCATGATGAGTCATTCTGTGGATAGTATTGATATCGATAAAAATATTGAATATATTTGTATCGATACACTCTAAATAAGCGTCAAGCAAAGAATTTATAATACTATCTAGAATAACTACGAATAGTAATCTCACAAAAACGACATTTAAAATTAAACTTAATGATACCCACATAAAGCTCATATTTTCATAATGCTTAAATTTAAATACCTAACGTTTCCAATAAATGTACTTAAGCTATAGGCGTCCCTTTCTTGCAAACTGTCAGTGCATTAAAGTAGAAGGGAAGAGCTATAACTTTAGGTATAATTTTTGGGAACGGCTTTGCCATTTCGTAAGCATTCTAGATTTAAATACAATTTCTTTGGCGTCAAGCTCTAACAATAACAAGTCATGTTTGACGTTTTGTTACTTAATGTTGGTATTGGTAAAAGCAGCAAGAGGAGTTAATTTTTTTTGTATGGAGTCCCGTCTTAACCCTTCGTGATTGATACCTATTATATGCTCTTTGTACAAAGAAAATAATACTCTCGTGTCTCTCGTGTCTTTGTATTTCGCGTTGAAATGAAAACAGTAATTTTTTTCGTTTTCACTTTTTTAGTTTTTTTAATATTAATTCCTACGTTTAATTAATGTGTTATTATGTATTACATGTATAGTGAAGTTTACTTTTAGTTTAATGCCGATTTCCACTATTTTCAACACTGGAAAGTGGAACTTCCTATCCTAAGTGGAACTTATCCGCAAGAATGAGGGACACAAGGGCTTGTCGCGCGTGCCTCGACACAGACGGCAAATTGGAGAGGATACCCGACAACTGGTATCGAATGTTCGAAAGTCTTACTGGTGTTCAGGTAAGAATTAATTTCTTGATAGCGTAGGCAGGCTTTGTACAAACAATAAATGCACTAATGTTGAACCAGCGGCTGCTTTTCCCGCGCCAACTGTAAAAGCCGACGCGTGTCGCGTTTGTAACTTGCCAACACAGGTGTGAGATTTTTCAAGCTGCCTTAACATATTTGGCATATCTTGACGACTTCCATAACATGATAACAGCCGAAAACAACATCTTAGCATGCCTTCCGAAGCACAGAGGAGCTCGAGAATATTCTTTGCCACTTGTAGTCACCCATCTAACTTCGGTTCACGCCCTGGGTTGCTTAACTTGTGACAACTTAGGGTTGGTATAGAATCTAGCCGCAGGCTTTTCAACATAGGGGTAGGGGGGGAGGGGAGAAACCCCCCAATAAATATCCCCCTGCGCGGAGACGCGTAGTTTTTTTTAATGAATTTTTGTAAATAAAAAAACTGGTGTCATTGACCTATACATAGGTTAGGTTAGGTCAAAACTACGACCAACACACGCTAGGTCAGTTCTATCCATTTTACTAGGTTGGGTCCCCCAACCAATATTGAATATTCTGCGGCTAGATTCTATACCTTTCCCAAAACTTATTATATTTGTAAGTGTTTGTTGTTCCAGGTTTCCAAAAGTGACGGATATCCCAACTACTTTTGCATTGAATGCAAGAGCCACATCCATAAAGCTATAGCTTTTAGGAAGAAGTCACGGCGGGCCTTCTATGTCTTAAAAGAGATAATGTTGGTTAGGAAAGAGGTCAGTATTCTTTACTTATTACTATGCCTGCGACACCTCACTACAAGGTCTTTTATGGAAAACAAGTCCGTAGGGTCGCTGCTCCTTACACTCGCTGTGATGATAATCGTCTAAACAAATTTAAACTAGTCAGCCGTTTCCAACTAAATTACTTATTTGTTCTGGGAATGGTGGGATTCACTGAACTACATGTGTGGAGAGACTTGTCCCTGGCTTTGTATATCTACAATATAATTCGCAGGAATAGACACAAGATACTTGTGTGCAAATTTTCGTCAAAATCGGTCGAAACATGCGACCTATAGGCGAGAACAGAAACACAGACAAAAGCATTTTTGGCCCATCTCGAAACTGAGACGCTTGGTCATTAAAAGCCGGGCTATTCCTTGGATGAAAAGAATTGCACACAATGATGTCTCCTTGGCAGAAATAACAGAGTACAAATTAACATTTACACATAGCGCGACGAACCACTGGCCGATGGGGCAGAAAGGTTCTCAAATGGCGACTACGTACTGGTAAGCGAAGAATTGGACACCCACTCACAAGATTTTCAGATAATCTTACCAAGGTCGCTGGAAAGCACTGGACGCAGGCCGCTCTAGATCGGTCATTTTGGAAATTCTTGGGAGAGGCCTATGCAGGGGCGTAGCTACTGCCGTATTTGCCGTATCAATTATACAGGGCTCCCGGGCCACGGCCCCGACGTGCGTCAGCAAAACTTTTTTTCATAATTTAAACTGATAAAAATTACCTTAGAACTTGGATGGGACATGAACGCCTGTCAGACCTGTCACTATTGTCCATAGAGGCAGAAGCTTTAGAAAAACTAAAGTCCTCATCAGCTATAAATTATTTAATAAATCAGTTTGCCGAAAAAAAGACAAGAAAAGTGTATATTTTTAATTTGAATTGTTTGTAAAAAATTTAGAAAAAGTGACAGATAAATAAATAAATAAATAAATATATAAGGACAAATCACACTTATTAAGCTAGCCCCAAAGTAAGTTTTAAACTTGTGTTATGGGATACTAACTCAACGACACTATATTTTATGATAAATACATATATAGATAAACACCCAGACCCAGGAAAATATGAAAAAGGCCATTTTCCAACTTGCCCTGGCTGGGAATCGAACCCAGAACCTCCAGATTAGCGGTCTAGCGTGTTAACCATTACGCCACGGAGGTCGTCACAGATAATTATGATGAATAAATATTTCTTTTAATTTTATGCAAACATTTTCTTTTCTTTTGTGAGAAATCTTTACCCTTCAAAAGAGCCCTCAAACTAATTTTTATACGGGGCCCCGCCAAGGCACGCTACGCCACTGCCTATGTCCAGCAGTTAAGTGGCTGAAATGATGATGATGAAATTAATATTTCAGGTGAACCTCCCAGACATCAAAACAGTCAACAGAAGCAGTGCGAACCTAAAATCCTCACTTGAAATGTGGAAGCCGGCGAGGACGGCACTTTACATCATGAGAACTGTAGAAGGAGGTTAGTACAATTATGGACGAAAAATATAAGAGGTGATACCTGAGATATGGAATATATTATTGTTCTTTGTTAACAACCTTCACATTGAGGTGTTTTTTTTTTCTTTTGAGCTTTATTTGCAATCAGTTAATTCTGACTATAAGCAGATGAGGTGTGTGCTTATTGGCATTTTGGGTGCTGCTCCCTGCAGAGCAAGCCCATTATTTTTCCTTTTTTCATCCTTCTATGTCTATGTCGAAAATGTCCCGACACCGTTTGAGCCGTTTCATGGTTTCTGAGATTGTGAGTTGGACCGCCAACGGGTTCGGATGCTTTTCCAATCTCGATGTAGTATTTTCCATGACTAGTTATTTCTTCCTTCACTGTAGGCATATTTAGATATTCATGGACCCCTGCAGTTCTGATAAGCCATGGTGGGTTTGAAATCTGTTCTAATATGTAGTTTTGTACTCTTTGGATCATCATAATATTTGAGGCGCTAGCTGAGCCCCAGAGTTGTATCCCATAAGTCCATATGATATGGGCTTCAATATTGTTATATATATCAGCAACTTATTGTCAACTTTCAGGTAACACAGGTGTAATTCGATTGTTAGTTTAAATATTGTAGCTAGATGGAGATACTAGTTCAAAAGAAGGTAGTTTCGCAGTGGTGTCGATGCGAACAGACATGCGTCAAGATGCGTCAGATACCTTGATAGCCACTATTACTGCAATTATAAATAAAAAAACTAATCCTCATAAAACTCAGTAAATTTACTTTCCTAAGTTACTTTACTAGTCGTAGATTCCGTAGTAGGTACCGAATATTTGTTCCTACTTGAAACGAAAGCTTGAATTAATTACCTATTATTCACAATCGGTCACGTGACACCGCCCTTCCCCATTCGACTTTAAACCTTATCCACGCAACTTAAAGTCTGCTTTTGTATGCTATTTTATTTTAGTAAGTATTTATATTTTTTCATTTGTTTTACAGAAGGTACAATCCTAGAGAAGCAAGATTTGACCACGTATAAAGCTCGTACAATCATTGAGATAAGGGGGGAGGTGGGGGAGGTCCCAGAAGAGCCTGTGGAGGACAATGTGCCGCTCCTACCGATGGATGATGACCATTTCAATCAGGCAGATGACCATTTTGATAATAACTCCCAAGATATAGGTATGTTTATTTACTGACTGCCTACATGGTCCAGTGGTCAAGGCGTTTGCCTTACGAACCGGAGGTCGTGGGTTCAAATCTCACTGGGAAGCATACTTTGTGAAAAGTTGTTCCCAGTCTGGTTAGGATATTGCAGGCTTGAATCACCTTGATTATACGAAAAAAAAAAAAGATTACTTCCTTCCTTCGGAAGGCACGTAAAGCTTTGGGTCCCGAACGCCATCAAGCGTTTTTTTAAACCTATCCTAGGATTGGTTCTGGTCTATCCTTTGGGTTGCGGAGGTCCAAAACCTCGTCAAATCACCTAGGTTAGGTAGCGGACCCCGGGCTCTGAAGCGTCACCGCTGAGGATGCAACTGGAAAGACTTGAGGATGATGACGATGATAGGTATGTTTAGCCGTGTGGCTTCCGACTTAGATGAGGCCCACTCCATCTCTTGTTGTGGATGTCGTAAGAGGCGACTAAAGGTCTATGCACAAACATCTCGTGCTAGAACTGTCTGTCTGTTAACTGTTTCCTTCCATATTAGTCTGGGAATTAAGAAAAAACTAAGAATGTACCAGCTGCTTTTCTTCCCGCGCAGATCGTAGAAGCCGATCGAGGGAAAGGGCGGAAATGTAAATAATGTTATTAGGCGATGCGGTTAGCAACCCATCACTATTTTGATTCCTTTTTCTACCTCCTTGCCCACCATCACGCTGAAAGTGGCCTTTGAATGTTGCGGCCCTGGGCTCGGTGCGTTAATCAATCAGTCAATATGTCAGCCAGTCAGTTTCTTCTTTTTTAGATAATACAGCTGATATAAAAGAAGATCAGAAAGAGGAGGGGGAAGAAATTGACATGGAAGACATATTCAAAGGTCTCCCCGAGCCAGAGTCTGAGCCGGAGTCCGTAGTGGAAATAAAGGAGAAAAAAGAAAAAAAAAAGAAGAAATATGTTAAAAGGAAAAAGGGAGAGCCGAAGAAAGTGAAGATAGTGAAGAAGAAAGAATATTCAGCATTAACGTAAGTACCTACTTAAGTACTTTGACTGTGTCCGTGGTCCAGTGGTTAAGCCGTTTGCCTTGTGATCCGGAGGTCGTGGGTTAAAATTCCACTAGGAATATTTTTTTTTGTATAAAGTTGTTGGTTAGGATATTGCAGGCTTGAATCACCTGATTATCCGAAAAGAAAGATGATTCAGTACTTCGGAAGGCACCCCGGGAGCGGACCAAGACAAGCCGATGCGGAACCCGGGCTCTGAAGCGTTACCGCTGAGGAAGCAACCGGGAGTACGGAAGGGTGGTGATGACATAGACATCCGTTGCAAGCCAATTTCATTCTTATTACTCTGGACAAACGATTCGTATATCTGAAATTACCACTTGGAGGGGCCGTCCCGCTCTTAGTAATAATGTAGGTATATTTTTCGATACCTAAACGGGGGGTGACAGGCCCCGTGGTATGATTCGATTTATTTTATTTTTTAATTCATTACTTTATGGCCTGTAAAGGGCGCCACAGTGGATTTACTGTGACGTCATATAGCCTATAACCAGCGAACAGCCAAGTCGATTCCGACGATATCTTAGTTGTCAAGGTATAATGGATATATTCAAAGATACGAGTCACAGAGAAACACACAACCCTCCTTTTCTCTCCTCTCTCTTCCTCATAAGCTTCGCGGTAAAAATATTGTATTTTTGATTTAATATCCCATAACTTTAGGGCTAGCTCAGTCAGTCTGACTTGTCCTTATATACATGTATTATTTTATAACTTATACAAAGTGGAAGGGACATACCCGTAATAAATCACACCACGTGATAAACTAGATCATTATAGTATAATGAAATTAAAATAATAGTCGAAAAACCAAAAAAAATTTGGACATTCCCATACAAATTGAGCGGCTGCACACTTTTGTATGGAATGCTGAAATTTTTTTTGTTCTTTGGCTGTTATTCAATTTCATTATACTATAATGATCTAGTATAGACCGTGGTTCAATTTATTACGGGTATGTCCCTTCCACGTTGTATATAAAATTACTTACTTATATATATATGTATTATTTTATTTTTTATTAGAAAAGGGCGGGCGTTAGTCAACTTTGACGTCCAAGAGATATCAGAGGAGGAACAAAGGGACGCGTTCAAATTACGCACCAGCAACCCGATATTTACAGGGGCGCTGTACACTTGCGGCATATGTGTCAAAGTCATGCCGAGTGCAGACGCCCTTATGGCTCATTTTGATGTGCACATGAAGAAGGTAAGAGATTTTGAACCTTATCACTGTGATGTTAGACTCAATTTTTCAAATCACGCACCAGCAATCCGATATTTACAAGGGCGCGGTACACTTGCGGCATATGTGTCAATGTCATGCCGAGTGCAGACGCCCTTATGGCTCATTTTTATGTACACATGAAGAAGCTGAGAGATCTTGAACCTTATCACTCTGATATTAGACTCAATTTGTCAAATCACGCACCAGCAGCCCGATATTTACAAGGGCGTTGTACACTTGCGGCATATGTGTCAAAGTCATGCCGAGTGCAGATGCCGTATGGCTCATTTTGATGTACACATGAAGAAGCTGAGAGATCTTGAACCTTATCACTCTGATATTAGACTCAATTTGTCATTTGGCAATTATGGCTCATTTTGATGTGCACATGAAGGAGGTAAGAGATTTTGAACCTTATCACTGTGATGTTAGACTCAATTTGTCAAATCTCGCACCAGCAACCCGATATGTACAAGGGCGCTGTACACTTGCGGCATATGTGTCAAAGTCATGTCGAGTGCAGACGCCCTATGGCTCATTTTGATGTACACATGAAGAAGCTAAGAGATCTTGAACCTTATCACTTTGATATTAGACTCAATTTGTCAAATCACGCATCAACAATCTGATAACAAGGGCGCGGTACACTTGCGGCATATGTGTCAAATTCATGCCGAGTACAGACGTCCTTATGGCATATTTTGTTGTGCACATGAAGAAGGTGAGAGATTTTGAACTTAATCACTGTGTCGTAAGACTTAATTTGTCAAAACAATTACGAAAACCCTATATTTACTAAGGCGCTGTACGCTTGTGGTATATGTATCAAAATCCTGCCCTTAAGGCATGCAGCGCATTTTTACTGTCCAACCATATTTACCTTTCAATTCAATTCAATTCATTTATTGCATTTCATAATGTACATCAGTTCCAACTACTTAAAGTCACTGTATTAAAATAGCACACTATGAACCCTGTCGGGAACCCTTTAGTTGTTTGTTGTTTGTTTTTCGTGTGTGTAAGTGGCCAACACTGGTGTCAGATTTTTCAAGCTGCCTTAAGGCATCTGACATAGCTTGACAACTGCCATCTATTGATGAAAGCCGGGACCAACGGCTTAACGTGCCTTTCGAAGCACGAAGGAACTCGAAAAAAATTGTATGCCACTTGTGGTTGGTCACCCATCCAAATGCGGACCACGCCTGGTGTCGCTTAACATGCGCAATCGCTAGTAATGCGTACTACTACGACCCACCAAGCTTTAGTTATTATATTAGTTTCATATTACTTTGAACTTTATCACTGTGTCGTAAGGCTCAATTTAAGGCCATCTTTCTTTAATAAAAACTTATTTCCTTTAGAGCAAAGGCCCATTCTTATGCAAGATATGCAAGGACAAGTTTATGACAGCCGAAGACTTTGAATTGCACACCCAGGAGAACCACCTTTACAAATACATCTGCAAGATATGCCAAGATGTTTCTTATACTGTGTAAGTATCATCATCATCAGGTCTTTTTAGTCTCCACTGCAGGAGCACGACCCTCTCTGTACTACCAGAGCCATATATTAGCCAGAACAGTCAGAGGATTTGGCCTACACTCTCCACGCTGGCCAGACGGGTTGGAGAGGTCTCACTGATGTTTATGAGCTTTGTTCAGCTTGTGTTTCCTAAGTCGCCTTTTACGACATCCACGGGAAGACTTGGAGTGGTCCTATTCTACTCTGCCGGGAACCACACGGCTATGTAAGTATGCAGGAGACCTATTTTTCAATAATGCCTCTGGCCTTAAGACTCCCGTTACAAAATATACCTTAGTCAAATATGATATTGAAAGTTAGTCCGTATCATGGACTGAATAGATATAGTATTTATTTTATACGATATTTATGTATGATCATTTAAAAGTACTTATTATTTCTGGATTGTTTCTATCTATTTTAGACGCCAACTATCCTATCTGTTTCTCTTCTCCTAAAGGTTGACAGGAAGAGAATGCTTTAGCATTAAGTCTACCTATTGTAGCTTTTGACTCAATAAAAATTAAATAAATAAATAAATAGAATAGTTTTAGTTCATTTTGTAATTTGACTGGTGCAATAAAGAAGTTTCATATTTTATTATCTACTAGCAGTCCACCCCGGCTTCGCCCGTGGTACACACATAGCCTATGTCACTCGGGAATAGTGTAGCTTTCCAACGGTGAAAGAATTTTTTAAATCGGCCCAGTACTTTTTGAGCCTATTCATTGCAAACATACAAACATACAAAAATAGGTACAAATCTTTCCTCTTTATAATATTAGTGTAGAAGTGTAGATGTAAAGTGTATAATTGTACCGCTCCCCCAGCCGCGACATGGTCAAACACAAAAGGGAAAAACACATCGAAAAGCACAGGGCGCCGAAAGAGGATAGCGACACGCACATAAACTATGAAGCGGAGTTGTTTGACAAATTTTTGGTCATACCGATACCCGACGGAGAGAAGGAAGCCTTCTTCAAGAAGAATGTAGACGTTGGCAAGTTCTGTTGCGATATTTGCGGCATTGGACTGCCGTCTGCGCCCTTACGGCAAACCCACAGGGAAATGCATCTTAAGAAGGCAAGTGCTTATTTTTTACTTTCCCTTTCCCCTTTCCCCTTTCCCCTTTCCCCTTTTCCCTTTCCCCTTTCCCCGTTCCCCTTTCCCCTTTCCCCTTTCCCCTTTCCCCTTTCCCCTTTCCCCTTTCCCCTGTCGCCTTTCCCCTGTCCCCTTTCCCCTGTCCCCTTTCCCCTGTCCCCTTTCCCCTTTCCCCTGTCGCCTTTCCCCTGTCCCCTTTCCCCTGTCCCCTTTCCCCTGTCCCCTTTCCCCTTTCCCCTTTCCCCTTACCCCTTTCACCATTCCCCTTTCCTCTTTCCCCTTTCCCCTTTCCCCTTTCACGTAAAGACTAACGCACTGGAAAAATAATTATGTGATATTATTGTTTTAGCCTAAGGACCCGGAAAACACCGCTCGAAAGCAGTGTCCCCTTTGCGCCGTATGGTGCTTCAAGAGTGAAATTCTAGAGAAACATATGGAGTCTTTCCATAATTACAACTTCCATTGCAAGCTGTGTTCCTACGAAGCTCCCAACAGGTGAGGGAACATACGCATACGAGGGCCACACCGTAAAGTTCGGTAATAGAATACTTAGGAATAAATTAGAGTAAAACCTTTTTGGTGTTTGAAATTCAGTATTATTTCGAACACAATTCCATTTTTGAATTTTAAATAAAGTAAAAAAGAAAAGAGTATTGACCATTTGAATTTGACAAGTCGGTGAGAAAAGAACCTACGCGGGAACATTTTCGTGCAATAATTTTTCATAACTTTTGTCGAGGTTTATCTCAAGAACAATGTCTCGCCGAGCTTGTTTCTATTTATGAACTTGAAGCACCTAGTAAAACGACTATATATCGTTGGTATTCTGAGTTTCATCGTGGACGTTCCTCTCTTACCACAGTCCCTTCTACTGGTCGGCCAAAAACAGCGGTAACACAAGATAACATCGATGCTGTTCGCCAATTAATAAAAGAAGATAGACATGTGACATACGAGCAGATTCGGGTTTCTCTCAGCATTGGTATGACAGCTATTCAGACCATTTTACATGAAACTAGGTGTCAAGAAGTTAATTTCACGCTGGGTGCCCCACCGTTTGACCGAGGAACAAAAGTCGGCTCGTGTTAATAGGTGTCGGTCTGCTCTGCAACGGTTCAATAGAGGGAGCTCAAATGCAGTTTACTATATCGTCTCTGGGGATGAATCATGGATTTATTCATATGAGCCCGAAAGAAAACATCAATCGGCAGTTTGGGTCTTCGAGGGTGAGGTCAAGCCAACAAAAGTTATTCGCTCACGCAGCGTGTCGAAAAAAATGGTCGCTTCGTTTGTATCGAAAACTGGTCATGTGGCTACGATTCCTTTACAAGAACGAAGGACGGTTACTGCTGATTGGTACACAACAGTTTGTTTGCCGGAAGTCATAAGAGAACTTCGTAAAATTAATCCGAATCGTCGTATAATCCTTCACCACGATAATGCGAGCTTACATACCGCAAGCAAAACAAGCGCGTTTTTAAATCTGAAAAACGTGGAATTGATGGACCATCCTCCGTATAGCCCTGACCTGAGCCCCAATGATTATTTTACATTCCCAAGAATTAAAGATATGCTACGTGGTCAACGGTTCTACGGCCCAGAAGAGGCGGTCGAAGCTTACAAATCAGCTGTTTTGACTGTATCCACTTCAGACAGGAATTACTGTTTCAATAATTGGTTTGATCGAATGCAAAAGTGCATTGACTGTCACGGAGAATACTTCGAAAAACAATTAAAGTAAATATTATTATATTATCTTTGTACTTTTTTCTACTCCCGTTCTTTTCGGTGTGGCCCTCGTATACGCATAGCATAATGAAAAATGAGCCATTTGGTTTTTTTTTTAGTTTTAAGCTATTGCATAGCTTTTATCGCAGACTTTAAGCGTAGCGACAGAATAAAACCTAACACTGTTAGGTTTTATTCCCCCCACTCCGCCTATTCGGCAACCGGCGACCGGCACAGCGGCGCGGCGTTGAAAGCCGTGCATCGTCTAACGACGTTTCAGTTCGGCAGAATTCGGCACGGTGTTTGTGTGCGTGCGACTAGACTTATAATTGCATAAGTTGATAAAAAATGCTATGCAATAGCTTTACCGCGGCAGTCCCCGAGTGCCACACGTTTTTTGTTTTTGATATACCCAGTGTCACTCTCACAAAGACGAATCTAAAGACCCCTCCCAAGCTAAAATCCACTAAGCCGTTTAGGCTGCATAGCGTGCCTAAGAAATTTACATACCTACATACATACACTCGAAAAACATAACCCACCTTCTGGCGCAGTCGGGTAAAAAACATGTCATAATATACTTGACTACTATTTCAGATGCCTCGCAGAAGATCATTTGACACGAGCTCACAGCAAGATAACAAACGTCTGTCATGTCTGCGGCCTTAGTTCCAAGTAAGTCTTTTAAAGTCGTAAAAATGTAATAGGCCCATTTTGACATTTGTCATCGCGACGTAATTAGTAGTCGGGAGTTTTTGGCGGGAAGTCAAGGGGTTCGGTTGGGGTTTGCTTTAAATTATTTTACAAATTGATTTTATTAGGCTTTATTATATAAAATTGGTGTTGTTTGGTGTTATAAATGATCATGACATGAACAATGTGTGAAATAGTTAAAGTGGACCGTCATAGTACGGCTGTAGTGATATTTATTTTGCGGACTGTGTGGGCGTCTTCGGGCGTCGTCCGCCACTCAATCGTCTATGTAAACCAGTGCACTCGTATAGATTTGTCGCCAGAAGCTCCCTTGCAGCAGTCAAAGGTCTACACCACCCTTTGATTGTCTTGTTAGGATTAGGAATAAAGAACAAAATTAAAGATAGGCTCTAAAGGACTTGTATCCACAGCCGTAAAATTATTTAATAAAAAATAATTAGTAGTCGCAGTTCTAACATAACCTATATTTTTGTTATACCACTGTTATCCCAACTTCCCAACTAATATTATAAATGCGAAAGTGAGTTTGTATATTTGTTTGTTACTTCTTTACGCTTTATCTACTGAAAGAAGGACAAAGGGTACCTTTCATCCCGGAAAAAGTAATGTTCCCGTGGGAATTAGGAAACACGAGCGAAGCCGCGGGCAAAAGCTAGTAAATAATAACTTGGCGGCTAATATAATTAGTCGCCAAGTCATTATTTATAGTACCAGCATATAAAATGCCGTTACAATATCTATTATACGAATGTTTTATTTTTCAGGACCGTACCAGGCTTGCAATCACATGTATCGTTCTACCACTACGCCGTGTTATACAACAAGCATTGTGTCCTATGTGGTAACGGGTTCAAGACCGATGCCAGTCTATACTTCCATCAGTTTAAAGAGCATAAGTTCTTCGTAAGTACTTATTTATAAATATCACTTTAAGGCATACAGCGTCTTGTATCTTCTTAATTTTAGCGCATTCCCGGTCGCATCCTTAGTTGTTCAGTTTCGGAGCGCGGAGTGAGCTTTCCCGCTTTTTTACCTGCTACATCTGAATTCCCAAGGACCCACCCTCCTTGGGAATTCAAATCCAGCACAAGATGTTTGTGCTTAGTCCTTTAGTCGCCTCTTACGACATCCACAGGAAGGGATGAAGTGGTTCTATTCTAAGCCGGAAACCACACGGCACAGCATACAGCGTCTTAACTCGTTTGAAAAAAAAGTACCGTGTAAGAACTCTATTAGCCCATTCGGTTCGGGAGTATACGTTGTCGTGAGTAGGTTTCCGACTATACTGAATATTTATACACTAAATTATTTTCATGAAACATCTGTCGTATATTCCGCTAGGAACTAAACAGAACAGAAGAAAATGTTATACATTCCGCCAAAACAAAATGGTGGCAAAAAAAGTTGCATACCTCCAAGTTGCCCACCGTGTATAATAAATAGTTCTGATGTGAATAAAGAGTTAGTAAATAAAGATTTTATCTATAAATGAATAAATACGGATAAATTACACAGATTGAGCTAGCCCCAAAGTTTGAGACTTATTTTACGGGATAATACCTCTACAATACTATATTTTATAACAATTACATATATATATAGAACAGAACAGAACAGAACAACTGTCATAGATTCCGCCAAAACCAAATGGCGGCAAAAAAAGTTGCATACCTCCAAGTTTTATAATAAATAGTTGTCAATAAAGAGTTAGTGAATGAAGATTTTATCTATCTACCTTTACTTTTTTTCAGAAATTCGCCACGCCGCCAGCGGAGGGAGCCGAAAACACGTGCACCCATTGCAACGTACAATTCATATCCCAAAAGGCATATTACAACCACCTGCTGAAGTTTAACCACGAGGAAGCGAAGACTGTGCCGTAAGTACATCTTTTATCTCCCCTTATTTTTATCTTTCTCTTTTTTTTCTCTTTGTTTTTACTCTTTTATTCTCTTTTTTCCCCTCTTTTTTTCTCTGTTTTTCTCATTTTTTTCTCTTATTTTCTCTTTTTTCTTTTTTTTTCTTTTTTTTTCTTATTTTTTCTTTTTTTTTTCTTACTTTTTCTCTTTTTTCTTTTTATTCTCGTCCTTCGCTCTCTTTTTCTCATACGAACTCCGTGGCTTAGTGGCTTATCACACTAGTCTGCTACTCCAATGGTATGGGTTTGATCCCCAGTTAGGACGGCTTGGCCCTTGATTTTGGGTGATAATCTCTTCAATAATCATCATCATCATCCCGTATTCCCGGTTGCATCTTCAGCGGTAACGCTTCAGAGCTGGGGTCTGCTACCTACCCTAGGGGATTTGACTAGGTTACTGGTTTTACACAGAGAGACTGCCGTCTGACATCCGCAACCCAAAGGGTAGACCATAACCAATCCTAGGATAGGTTTAAACAAACGCTAGATGGCGTTCGGGACCCACAGGCTCTCTCACTCACCGAACGAAGCGTAGAAGCGGTGAAGCTACTACTCAGACCTCGATTTTCAGTGAGAGTGTGGTACTTCCCCGGACGAGCCGGCCCAAAGTGTGGTACTTCCCCGGACGAGCCGGCCCAAAGTGTGGTACTTCCCCGGACGAGCCGGCCCAAAGTGTGGTACTTCCCCGGACAAGCCGGCCCAATCATGCTACTAGCAAAACTTGAGTTTTGCCGGTAGTGTGGCTCTACCACAACTAAACCTCTCTTTCTTTCGCTAATAATAAACTTATATGTTGTTAATTTTGATGAATGTATGTTTTTTTACAGTTGGAAGTGCATGACCTGCCGAAAGCTATTCGACAGTGAAGCAGACTTAAGAGACCACTCCATCAGCAGCTGCAAGATCTTGCAATCCTTGTTCCCGATGCCGTGCCAAGTGGTAAGCATTCTTTACAGCCAACTCAGTTGAGGGGATGGATGCAAGAAGAGTAACTAAAACAAGTCATTACTAGTGGTTCTATGCCGTAGGCCAAATCATCTGACTGCTCTGGCTAATATATGGCTCTGGTAGTATAGAGAAGGTGAGACTGCAGTGGAGACTAACAAAGACCCGATGATGATTGATGACTAGTACTGTGAGAACAGTAGACCTTGTGAGCCTTTATAACTATGCAATAGCCATAAATTTCCCCTTACCACTGGCTTAGTAAAGCTATTGCTGTGAAATCCGTCCGTTTATAAAGCATACTTTCCCCTTGGCCCCCCTCCACTCTCCCTTTTGAAAATATGTTTGCAACATCTTGTGTAGAATGGAGGCCTTAGTGTGCCTCTCAAATTTAATCTGAGTTAATGATTAAATGAGTTTCCCCCTTTCCTTCCCCTAACATTAATAAATCAAGGAACTGTGTACCAAATTTTGTCAAAATCTGAGGTTAAATAAAACCGGCCAAGTGCGAGTTAAACTCGCGTGGAGAGGGTTCCGTACAATTGATTGAATTCTTATAGGTTTTCCTGTAATCTACAAGCAATGAACTACATTTCGTATTTTTTTCAAAATTTTAGGCTTTGTAGTTTCGGAGATCAGGCGGGGGGATGGTCAATTTTCGTCTTCTTTCATGAATAAAATCAAAACTATTTATTTTATAATTATAACAAAAATATATTTGAGATCCTCATAACGAGCCCTTTCATTTGATATATGACACAGTAAGGTTTGCAAAACTTTTTTTTAATTTCCTATTTTATCCCCCGAAAATGACCCTTATTTAAAAAAATATTTATTTACTTTGTTTATATGTGTTTGGGTCATAGGATTACACAATCCTACCAAATTTTAACTGATTCGGTCCAGTAGATTCGGAGCAAATTGGCTGTGAGACAGACGGAAGGACAGACAGACGATCGAGTGATCTTATAAGGGTTCCGTTTTTTCATTTTTTGTACGGAACCCTAAAAATGCGACCTCTAGGCGAGAACAGGCAGCATGTTGGGCCAATATCGAAACTGACACGCTTCGCTCGCATAGTCAATAAATAAAATGCAAGGAGGATAAATAAGATAAGGAGGGAGAGCATGCTTTAGCTTTAAGTCTACCTATTGTAGCTTTTGGCTCAATAAAGTTTGAATACATAAAATACAAGGATGTTGTTGGTGTGATCGTTGTATGGTTTTTCAGTGTGGAGACATGTTGTCAAGCAACAAAGATTACTATCTCCATTGCTTGAAGAAACACAATAGAGATGCGTACTTGCTTAGCTGGGGGAAACTGTGCCACATATGTGGCAAAACGGTAAGTACAAGCCTTGTTATCAATAGGCATGATGACTGAAAAAATATTTTAGGCCCATCGGTTAGATTATTAAAAAATATTATACACATATTTTTTCTTTTCTCTGGGACACAATAAATGACGAAGATGCAGCGCATTTAAATTTCGCATGACGTCACGCTTTCGTACGATTTTTACACATCGGTGACGTCACAAGCCCCCACTCTGGAACATAGATACTCTGTATCTTTGTGAATTTTTACTTTTTTGATAAACTGAAAAATATGGGTACATTATTTAAATACTTGTATTTACAATTTGCTTCTAATGAAATGTCAGTTTTTAAATTTTTTTAATTTATTTATTACTGATGTCCATATTTTGTCCATGTTTCGTTTGTAGTAGTAGGTAGTAGGTATATATGTTAGTCTGACTTTAGGAAGTGTCATACCTGTGACAAAGGGTAGACTCTGGTCTATCCTAGGATAGGTTTAAACAAACGCTATTTGGCGTTCGGGACCCACAGCTTTGCGTGCCTTCCGAAGCACGGAATCATCTTTCTTTTCCGATAATCAGGTGATTCATGCTTGCAATCCTAACCAGACTGGAAACAACTTTTCACAAAGTATGCTTCCCAGTGGGATTTGAAAGTACTACCTCCGGATCAGAAGGCAAACGCCTTGACCACAGAGGCAGTCATATTTTACCAGGTTAATATTATTTTCCTTTTTTAGTACACGGGTAAGCAATTCCCGCAACACGAGTGTTTCAGTGCAGACTTCGCCAAGTATAAGTGCTCAGTATGTGACATCGTCTTCCACAAGGCGAAGAGTGTGGTGTTCCACGTGCTACAGAAACATATGAAGAAGCCGTTTATATGTACTATATGCAACAATGCCTTCAGGAGGAGGTATGACTGTAAGGATCACATATTGAAGGTAAGTGACATAATCTATATAAATAAAAATGAATTGTTGTTCGTTAGTCTGCTTAAAACTCGAGAACGACTGAACCGATTTGGCTAATTTTGGTCTTGAAATGTTTGTCGTAGTCCAGGGAAGGTTTAAACGGTGAGAAAATATGGGAAAAGGAACGGGAACGGGCGAAACAAAGTTCGCCGGGTCAGCTAGTAGTAGAATATAATTATTTATTGGCTTATATTTAGGGTTGTCTGTACGGTTTCCCGTACGTGCCCCCCGACGTGGAATAGTTAAAGTGTACAGTCATAGTACGGCTGTAGTGATGTTTGTTTTGCGGACTGTGTAAGATAAGATATTTTATTTGGTAAAAATGTTGATGATACAGTTAAAGCACTCTTATTTTACCCTGTTCGGGTGTGCAAATATTGATTTACATAAATTATATGTAATTGATCAAACCTTTACTTAATTTCAGTTATTATAAATATATCATAATTACTTATAAAATGTCTAATATCGATTTAAATTACATTACATTAACTAGTCCAACTTATACATTCAATGTCATGTCATTCATGTCTTCCAGGCGTCGCGTCGTCCGCCACTCAATCGTCTATGACAACCAGTGGACTCGTATAGATTTGACTCCAGAAGCTCCCTTAAAGCAATCAAACGCCTACACCACCCTTTGATTGTAACTTGGTAGGATTAGGAATAAAGAAGCAACCATACTAAAGATAGACTCTAAAGGACTTGCATCCAGAGCCGTAAAATTATTCTAAAAAAAAATGTATGTGCTAGTGCCGCCACCTGTGCCGAGTTTTGCGTAATATGTCTTACAGGATAAAATAAACGGGCAAGTGCGAGTCGGACTCGTACATGAAGGGTTCCGTACCTCCGTACAATGTTTTAAAACGGTAAAAAAAACACGTTTTTTGTATGACGACCCCCTTTAATTTTTAACTTTTTTTTTTATTTTCAGTATTTGTTGTTATAGCGGCCACAGTAATACATAATCGGTGAAAATTTCAAGTGTCTAGCTATTACGGTTCAAGAGATAGAGCCCCGTGACAGACGGACAGACAGCGGAGTCTCAGTAATAGGGTCCCGTTTGTACCGTTTGCACCCTTTGGGTACGGAACCCTAAAAAAGTGTCAAAAATCTGCGTGACGTAATGTGTGGACTTGATGTTTTTTTTTAGGTTCACGCACCAGTCAGACCTTACGCGTGCCCTTTATGCAATCGGGACTTCTCTCATATAGACTTCCTGAAGAAACACGCCCTAGACCAGCATGACGTGAAAGTTGAGTTGGACGCCAAACCAAAGAAAAAGGATTTTTTGTATTTATACCCCAACATGAAGGTATGTAATTGTATATACTGATACACTATGACAACCTCTGTGGATTGAGATGTAATGGTCAACACGCTAGTCCGCCAATCCGGAGGTTCTGGGTTCGATCCCCAGCCAGGGCAAGTTGTAAAATGGCCTTTTCTAAATTGTCCTGGGTCTTGGGTGTTTATATATATATGTATTTATTATAAAATAAAGTATCGTTGAGTATCCCATAACACAAGTTTAAAACTTACTTTGGGGCAAGCTTAATCATGTGATTTGTCCTTATATATTTATTTATTACTATCAAATCTTTATCCCTAAGATGATATAGTCCCTAAGGGATAGACAGAAAGTGTTGGGTCTTGGCCTCTTGGCCACTTTGAGCGTGATGATGGGCGAGAGAGGTGTAAGTTAGAAGTCATTTAAACAGAGTGAATGAAACTGATTACGATGATTACACTTTGTCTAGTCACTTTGACCCATCACTATTATGATTTCCTTTTTCCACCTTCATGCCCACCATCACGCTAAAAGTGACCTGAGCTTTGCCGCCCTTGGCTCTGTCTGCCCCGTTAGGGATAAACACGTGGTAGTGTATGGGCGGGAAGATGGAAAAATAGTGATGAGTTGCTTAATTTTCATACAAATTGACTCGATCAGTTTGTATGAAAATTCAATTTTTTGCTATGGTATGATGGCATAGAGAAGAGAGGAATGGAGGCATCTCCACTTAACTCCACCGACAAGAGCAACTCTTTTCAAGAAAAGAGAGACTCTGTCGCACCACCCAAATTATTTCTCTACTTAGTCCTATGGCTGGCTGGCAGAGAACGCCATAAGGCGTTAAGTCCGCCATTTGTACACTGTTTTATGTGCAATAAAGTTTAAATAAATTGGAGCAAGCTCTTAAGGTTAAGAAGAAGAAAGTTGTAGAACAAAAGTGTTCAGTTTTATGGGCTAAGGTACCATCTAAGGGGTTTAGCGTTAGTGCATTAACTCGTTGTATATTTAATAAATAGAGGTCAAAATTAACCTGTATGTATGTATTTAAATCTTGAAGTCATGAATTGAATACAAAACCGTAAGCAAAAAAATCGTACATATTCTAATAAATGGCTAACTTACTGACTTCACTATCCATGTGGTCATCGCCCTCTCCGCTCGCCGGCCCGGTAGCGGGCGGTGACGTAGAGAATGCGCATTTGTCGGCTAATCAAAAATCGCGATTTAGTATAAATAAAACTGAACTTGCGTGCCAATATTCGTCAAATTTGGTTGAAAAATGCGACCTGTTTAATAATTTCTTAAACAATCGTTGTTATTTTATGAACGTTACTGCTGGCAACATTATTCTACTTATGTTTGTGGTCAACTTGGACGCCATCTTCCCTTTTGCTAAATACGCACAGACCTACCACTACTAGACCTGCATAGTGCGTGGCCACTTTAGTGCATCTCTTTCTATCTTTGATTGTTGCCTCCACCCATATTTTGCACACGTCACAGAACACACTATGGTTACTTACTTATAAAAAGCTCAAATAATCACCTTTTAAATGATAAAATCCTTAAAATCAATAACTTTCTTCGATCGTTTTGTGGTTTGTTTGGCCCAGATTTTGACAGTAGGCCAGCTTATAGCAGCCACGGCGATAGAGACAAAAAACATATTAGCGTTTCTTTCACACTCACGTTGTACTGTATTTGACAGTCTCTTTCTAGCAATATCGTTGCTAGTCTAGTAGTGGTAGGTCTGTGCCCGTAAGCGAAAGTTGTGCTCCGCTCTGTAAAATTTATTATTTAGCTAAATACAGTTAAAGTTTACTATAAAAAGTATTTTATTTTAACACGACCTGTAGGCGAGAACAGACAAACGGACTTTAAGCATTTTTGGCCAATCTCTAAACTGAGACGCTTTGCTTATTATGTTTTTTTTAGATGGATCTAAGCCTCATAGACAAGAGTATCGTGGACGACATGGTGATAAAGGTGGCCGACTACACCGACCAGATCTACGAACTAATACCGGATTACTCCGACTACATCATCACTAACGAGGATGTGAAAAGAAAGGTAATACCACAGAATTAACAAGAGTATTTCATACAGAACGTAATCTCCTAAGGTGCCGCGCAATATGGTTCCCCGTCCCCGCTCCCTTGTTGCGGGGCGAGAGCGGGCGAACACACAGGCATTGACGTGTGCACGGATGTATAGTTTCGTTTGTAGTAGTGTAGGCATAAATGATACTCCGCTTCTATGAAGTGCCATACCTGTGGTAATACGGTATTTTTAAATTTTTTTAATAGGCACAACAACTGGAAAAATTTTTTTGGCCCGTCGGTTAGGTTATTAAAAAAATATTGTGCACGTATTTTTTCTTTTCTCTGAGAAACAAAAATAGACGAAGATACAGTGCATTTAAATACTCCGCTTCTATGAAGTGCCATACGAAGAATATAGGAAGAATAGAACATAAGAAGAATGTTTTTGTCCCGACGGTTAGATTATTAAAAAAATATTGTGCACGTATTTTTTCCTTTCTCTGAGAAACAAAAATAGACGAAGACACAGCGCATTTGATTTTCGCATGACGTCACGGCTAAGTACGATTTTTACCTAGCGATGTCGTCACAAGCCCCAACTCTGGAACTTAGCTGCTCTATCTTTGTGAACTTTTACTTTTTGACGTGACAACGTCTAGTAACTCGATACTACGGGCTGCATGCACGAAAAAGATGACGTCATTGTCGCGTTCCGCAAGCGAGAGCGCGGCACGAACGAGAAAGAGAATGTTTGACTTTGTCACGTCAAACTACCGTCCGTAAACCGACTTTACAGACAACCAATTTTTTTTTTGATAAACTGAAGAATATGGGTCCATTATTTTTGGATAATCTACAAGACGGACTATTTAGATTATTACTGATCTTGTCGACTTTACTTGACCCCTATTACTTCAAAAAGATAATTATTTAAAAACAAATATTATTTTAATCTGCTCATAAATAATTCAGTTGTAACCCTTTCGAATCTGATGGAAACATGACAAGACGTTATTGCCATTAGGTATCGCGCGTACGAAATAGACAGCGAGATATCCCCACCACGCTCCCACTTATCTTCATACTAATATTTTAAATGCTTCATTAAATAACCAATTTTGATGCTATTTGCAGAAAAAGATTTCTTTTTAGTATTTTTTGTGGTTTCGTATAAAATATTGTTACGAAACTGAGGTTCGGTATTTGGAGAAAAACGCCAAACTTCTTATGAGGGATTTTATTACCACGGAACCGTAGGTTGACACGTGAAGATGGTCTTCCAAATGTCCAAGGTCCAAGTCGCGTAGCAGCTGAGGTCCAGTTATCTCGCCGAAGTCGTCGCAGGTACTTCCACTTGTCGCACTTAAGTAGGTTTCCTTCGCTTCGAAGTGATCGCTTTGATAGCTCGTATCGAACTGAACTGCCGCACTCACGGTTCGCTATTTATATGTATGGCAGAGGCCCACATTAATCTGGAATATTCTCCATAGTCGACGAACGTGTTTCGAACCATCGAGACGCCGGGTATGTATGTGACACGAGTGTAACATGGTCAAACAACTCTAGACTTTATGACACTAGACATATGGCCCAATTTGCGCCATTTATTTCTCTCAGCTGGGCTCTTGGTTGCTCATGAACATTATTCGGGAAGGTTCTATCTCGTTCGCGACAATATTGTCCAAAAACAAACAGTGTAATACCCTTCACTAGCTTATGCCTGTTCTCTCTCTCTCTCCCTTTCTCTCTCTGGGTCCGCTTTACGGCTGTTTCTTCTCCACTTCGCATGATCTCCAAACTCAAGAGTTGATAAAGGGTGTTGTTGTCAGGTGGAGGCAGAAGGGCAGGACTGTAAGAACTTCATCATTAGCGCGGACGCCCTGCGGCCGAGGCCCCACGAGGAACAAGACCGGAAGTTCCTGGTTTTCAACGAAGACGAGGCGAAAAAGAAGATAGAACGGCAAACGCCGTCCCCCACGCACTACACACCCCCTTTGATGTATAACATGTCTGAAGTAAGCTCCCCCCAACTTATCATCATCTTTTTTGTCTACATTTAAGAGCCAGGCTCTTGTCGGTCTCATTGTTTAGAAAGAGACGCACACAATTACGGTTTTTGGCAGAGATAATGGAGTGGTATTATCATCATCAGGTCTTTTAGTCTCCACTGCAGGAGCACGACCCACTCTGTACTGCCAGAGCCATATATTAGCTAGAGCAAGAGGATTTGGCCTACACTCTCCACGCTGGCCAGACGGGTTGGAGAGGTCCCACTGATGTTTATAAGCTTTGTTCAGCTTGTGTTTCCTAAGTTGCCTTCTACGAAATCCACGGGGAGACTTAGAGTGGTCCTATTATACTCTGCCGGGAACCCCAACTTATGGTCAATATCAATACTCAGGTATCTTGATTTGGGGAGCTCGGTGGCATGGTGAGAGCAAGACCTAGAGCTTTCGCAAGTTAAGTAACCCCAGGTGTAGTCCGCACTTGGATGAGTCACCACATGATCGTGATTCGGAAGGCTCGTTAAGCCGTTGGTCCCGGCTGTTGTCAAATATTATGGCAGTTGTCAAAAGCAAAACAAAATACAATACAATACAAAAATCTTTATTGCACCAAATAAGTAATATTAAAAATTACAAAATTTACAGAACAAAAAAATGGAGTAAGGTTAGAAAAAAAAGACAATAAAAATATGGCAGAGAGAAGAGAGGAATGGAGGCATCTCCACTTAACTCCACCGACAAGAGCAAGCTCTTAAATTAAAGTAAACAAATGGACGATTTATAATAAAATGAAGAATGTCAATGTCAAAGAGGTCTGTCGGGATCGTAGCAAGTGAAGGTCCATTAGTCTCTGCCTACCACTGTGGGAAACAGGCGTGATAGTATGTATTTATGTATGTCAATGTCAAAGTCAAATTCAAAATTGTTTTATTCAATGTAGGATAAATATATCACTTATTGGAGGTCATTATTTTTAATTAATTTTTAGTGCAATAGCTACAAACTACAAGCTTTTCGGAACGACCACTGCTGGGAAGATTACGCCTAAAAGAAACCCAGTTCAGTAAAGGTCCCTGTCCAGCCTGATGGCCTTTATTGCATTACAGATTTACACTTAAACTTCGTAACACTAATCGTATCCTTGTTGACAGGAAGAAGAATCGAAAGACATTAAAGACTTCATCGTCAGTGCGGATTCCCTGAGGCGGAAGCCGCAAGAGGAGCAGGACCGGAAGTACCTTAGCTTCAACGAGGGCGTGGCGAAGAAGAAGAAAGAACGTCCCACCACGTCGAAGCTTTCTCGACCTAAATTTAGCATGCCGTTCCTTAAGGTAAGTTCTACCCCCTAATACGGGATGGTTCCCTATTCATCATCCTCCCGTATTCCCGGTTACATCCTCAGCGGTGACGCTTCAGAGCCCGGGGTCCGCTACCTACCCTAGGGGATTCGACGAGATTACTGGTTTACACAGAGCGACTGCCGTCTGACCTCCGCAACCCAAAGGGGAGACCAGAACCAATTCTAGGGATAGGTTTAAACAAATGCTAGATGGCGTTCGGGGCCAACAGCTTTACCTGCCTTCCGAAGCACGGAACGGAATCATCCTAATCAGACTGAAAATAACTTTTTACAAAATATGCTTCCCAGTGGGATTTGAACCCACAACCTCCGGATCACACGGCAAACGCCTTGACCACTGGACCACGGAGGCAGTCAAGTGCGGGCCAATCCTAGGGTTGCTTAACCAGCGAGAGCGCGAGCAATGCGTACTGATGAAACGTCATCATCATCAGGTCTTTTTTAGTCCCCACAGCAGGAGCACGACCCTCTCTGTACTACCAGAGCCATACATTAGCTAGAGCAGTCAGAGGATTTAGCCTACACTCTCCACGCTGGCCAGGCGGGTTGGAGAGGTATCACTGATGTTTATGAGTTTTGTTTAGCTTGTGTTTCCTAAGTCGCCTTCTACGACATCCACGGGGAGACCTGGAGTGGTCCTATTCTACTCTGCCGGGAACCACACGGCTAAAACATGAAACATAATTACTTAGAAACAAATGATCTTACTTACAGACGCAAGAAGGTAATTTTAAAGACTTCATCAGTAAGCAAGCTCTGAAGCGGAAGCAACAGGAGGAACACGACCGGAAGTATCTTTTCAACGAGAGCGTGGTAAAGAAAAAGAAGAAAGAACAGCCGTCGACGTCGTCCCTATCGCACCGTGTTGTTTATAGCATGCCTACCCTTGATGTAAGTTCTAAACAAGTAATTATTATTAATAGTACAATACGATATAAGTGTGACTCACCATTATTGGCTCACTTTATTAGTGTGCTTGTTAGACAGGGGTAGATTAAGCTGACGATCCCCCCCTGGACACATTTGTTTTTTACTAACAAATGGGCCTTTGTTGCCAAAATAAAACCTTACCTTACCATGACGACCTCCGTGGTGTAATGGTCAACACACTAATCCGCCAATCTGGAGGTTCTGGGTTCGATCCCCAGCCAGGGCAAGTTGGAAAATGGCCCTTTTCAAATTGTCCTGGGTCTTGGGTGTTTATATATATTTATTATGAAATATAGTATCCTTGAGTTAGTATCCCATAAAACAAGTTTAAAACTTACTTTGGAGCTAGCTCAATCATGTGATTTGTCCTTATATATTTATTCATTAATCTTCAAATCAGCGCGGCGCGCTGCCTACTGGCTGGCGCCGCGCGAGGGGCGCGGCCGTTTCAAAATTTAAAAAATTGTACATTACGATATAAGTGCGTTATGGTGGTTATAGCACACGAAGCGGAATATCAGCCCGAGCCGCAGGCGAGGGCGTAAGGAGCTGAGTGTGTTTAACCAATATATGCACGTATATCGTACAACGTTTTTCAACACACTTGCGAGGAAAAATACATAATAAACTCAACCATAAAACTGTGATGCACACTGTAGCTTTCCCGCCATTTTACTTTTTAAAATCAGCACGGCGCGTGGCCTACTGGACGGCGCCCAACTTCCTTACTGTTACTTCTTAAGCTATTCCGTTTAGGCGGTAGAGCGTTCCAAAGTAATATACATACAAACATACACACGAAAAACATAACCCTCCTTCTGGCGCGGTCGTGTAAAAAGTGTAAGATTTTTTTTATAGATAATTGGGTACTAGTACCCGTACCCGGTATGGTACCCGTCTGGCCAGCGTGGAGAGTGTAGGTCAAATCCTCTGACTGCTCTGGCTAATATATGGCTCTAATAGTACAGAGAGGGTCGTGCTCCTGCAGTGGAGACTAAATAAGACCTGATGATGATGATGAACAAAAGGATTTTCTTGTTAACAGGTGGAGGAAGAGAGAGAAAGCAGAGGCTACAAGAAGGCGAGCTACATGGATCGCCCTTCGACCTCAGTCCTATCGCGTCATCTTAAATATAAGGCGCCTCGCAAAAAAAATAAATTTGAAATGTTCGATGAGGAGTTATAAGATCCATCCATATTCGCCATATCCTCTTGTTCGTTTGCCGTCTTAAATGTCTTTATTTCACCCTTTTTAGGCATACATACACAAGAGACAAAGCCCTGTGACAGATGAATATATGAACAGACAGACGGACAGACAGCGGAGGCTCAATAATTGGGTCCCGTTTTCACACTTTGGGTACGGAACCCTAAAAAGTATATGTAAATATAAGAAAAAACTGAAGTGTACGAATAGAAATAAGTAATATTAGTATTAAGTACTTATGTATATTGATTATTGACATATGTAATAAACAATACTAAACTACACAAACATGTTTTATTAAATAAATTACAGATAAAAATATACGCTTTGATCGTTCAAGTATTACGAAAGCAGAATTTTAGCCACTTTCAACCCCTCTGCCGTGTTAGCAAAAGTAAAAAAATCTCTTGTCCATATAATACGAGTAGTATGTGGAGATTTGTTTATTTTACAATATTTTTTTTTGAGAATGGAGAAGAGATTTGCTTGCTTTTGCTGACAAGGGGGCAGGGGGGTTAAAAATGGCCAAAATTCTGCTTACGTAATACCTGAACTGAGCAGATGTTGCAAAAAATATATCCATACTTACGTATTAAGCATAGGCCCCTCTTATGCTATATATGGCATATTTAGAATAGCAGAGGCCTGTTCCCGTGCCTATGCCTATGCTTACTACGTAAGTATTGATATATTTTTTTACAACATCTACATAAGTCTTTTTATTCTTTTCATCAGCAAGTATATTGTTCGTAGACAGGAAGACAGTATTCATAGACAGGTAGACAGTATTCGTAGACAGGTAGACAGTATTCGTAGACAAGTAGACAGTATTTTACTATATGTAAGTATAAAAAAATGTTTTTATCATGTTAACAGAGGTGACCTAACGTCTATAGGTGTTGAAGTCTCCTTTTAGGCAATCGAAGATGCCTGTGCCAGGAGGCTTCGCTCTTATTTATCTACTTTTACTTAAGGTGAATATATAAGCAAATGGCCTTAAAGTGTGAAATAAATTGTTAACTCGTAAATATGGTGATATATATATATTTCCATATTACTCTTCGTCATGCACTAGATAGCCCTGTAAATTATTTTATAAACCACAGTTGAAAGTATTTATGCATGACGAAGAGCAATATGGAAATTATCACCATATTTACGAGTTAACAATTTATTTCACACTTCAAGGCCATTTGCCTATATCTTCACCTTAAGTTAAGATCTTTACAACGGTTGCAATTTATATGTAAGTATAATAACATGACAATTTTTAAAAACATTGGCAAGAAATGTTTGAAATAACTAAAAAAAAAATGCTGACGTGATGGAAGTCCAGACCCCCGCCGATCATCACCGTCATCCTCCCGTATTCCCGGTTGCATCCTCAGCGGTAACGCTTCCGAGCCCGGGGTCCGCTACCTACCCTAGGTGATGTTACGAGGTTACTGGTTTTACACAGAGCGACTGCCGTCTGACCTCCGCAACCCAAAGGGTAGACCAGAACCAATCCTAGGATAGGTTTAAATAAACGCTCGATGGCGTTCGGGACCAACAGCTTTACGTGCCTTCCGAAGCACGGAATCATCTTTACTTTCAGATAATCAGGTGATTCAAGCCTGCAATATCCTAACCAGACTGGAAACAACTTTTCACAAAGTATGCTTCCCAGTGGGAAATTGGGAATTGAACCCATAACCTCCGGATCACAAGGCAAACGCCTCGACCACTGGACCACGGAGGCAGTCAATCTACGTAATTTGATGAAGTCTATAATAGCGCTCAAACACTCAGCGAACATTATATGTACCCGGCGGTAAAATTACATTCCGTTTGTTTGTTTGGCCTGACTGATTGGTACGAGTATTTCGCGATTATCTTTGGGCGACCGAGCTTCGGTGTCCCCCTCAGTGCCGGTTTTGGCTCTACCAGCGCCCCGGGCGACATTATCATTTGTCATTGTATCTGGCGCCCTGGGCTGTCGCCCAACCGCGCCCTACCCTAACGCCGCTACTGGTCCCCATAATGGGGACAACGGGAATACACTGGTAACTATAACCCGTGCCGTTCCGTGTACCTACCTACTATAACGTGCTCAGAAGGCTGGTATCATTACCACGTTGAATGGCAATGCTTATTTTCTGACCTAGATACCTACCTATGGTCACGGAGTCACGTGAAACTTCAATTAGTTTCCTTGTAGGTAATAATTTATACGTATGCATTATAAAAAGAGATTAATACTCGTACTCTTAGTCATTATAATTCAGCGAGATCTATGAACATAATTGCATTCTTTGATTTGTGGCGTCGGGCCTACTTCTGCTGTTTCAAAGAAACTCGCATTACATATATCTTATCACAGGATCACAGCGATAAAGTCGAATTTATTACGTATCTTGGTAGGTACCACAGACAGAGTAATAATTCTACGTACCTACAAGTTACGTGTACCTACTTGACCTGTGTACTTGACTGATTTGATTTCCTAGAACTTGCGGATTACCCTACCATAGAGTAGAGAACAAGAGTACGGTTCAAGGCAGTTAAATTCGTCTAGTTTCTTCGCTTTACCGGCTGCACCGCACATATTTTTATTGCCAGTATTTTCCATGCTACAGTTTGTGTACAAAATGTAGGTGACGGTGTTCACAAAGAAGACTTGTGTGAGTCACACGCACTATAATAACTAAACTACTCGTATTAACGTTAATTTCAGACATCATGATTGCACACTAACTTTATTGTGTAATTGACAACATTTCATTTTTCAGAACGTCTTAAATAAAAAATACCGTTTCTTTATTATCGTTTCCTGTATCAGGAAAAAAATATAAAAAAAAATTTTATTGTTTAATTTTGGAGAAAATAAATATAAACGTATAAATACGTAGTGACGTCACGTTTACGTTCCGAAAGAGTGGAAACCTTTGCCTAATGTTCTTTCGAAAACAACACTCAAATGTCACGGTCATTATAAATTCATGCTGATGACAGTGACAACTTACAATGATAACCCAAAGAATTTATAATACTATCTAGAATAACTACGAATAATAATCTCACAAAAACGACATTGTAAATTAAACTTAATACTACGCACATAAAGCTCATATTTTCATAATGCTTATATTTAAATACCTAACGTTCTCAAAAAATATACCTAAAGTTATAGGCGTCCCTTTCTCGCAAACTGTCAGTGCAATAAAGTAGAAGGGGAGAGCTATAACTTCAGGTATAATTTTTGGGATCGGCTTTGCCATTTCATGCGCATTCTAGATTTGTATACAATTTCTTTGTGATAACCTTAACTTTTTTTTATTACTATTCTAACTTCGCGTCGCTGTTGTGCTTTATTTTATGAATTTATTGTATTAGATATCTCATTATAAATTTTTAGTTACCTGCATTAGAATCGCATATTAGTTTGAAATGGATTCAGAGCATGTACCAATGAAAGATCCCAAGTACTGTTTTGTTCCATCGTGTAAAAACAATTCTCGAAAAGATGTCAACAAACTATTTTTTTGCGTACCTAACTCGGCCAAACAAGAGTGGTGCAACGCAGTAAATACTAAATGTCCTAAACGACTCTTGTATATATGTGAAGATCATCTGAATGTAAGTAAATATAATAGCATTAATTTTATTACACTCACCAAATCACCGCCATGGCATCAGCAACCGCACCCCACAATTTTACTGTAAATTCCTCAGATTCTGAGGTACATTCATTTTATAATGAGGCATGTGGCACTTTCGTTTTGATTAATTAGCTTGTTAGACACAACTAGATAACTAGAATAATTACTTAAAAATAATTACAAATTAACTGATATATTTTATCAAATTGTTTCAGTTAGAGGAAGATATGGAAAATTATCAGTATTGGATGACTGTCAAGGGACGACCAATACTAAAATCGAGAATACCCCCGTCTCTCTGCAGTACATCATCAAGGGAATCAGAAATGATTGAACCCAGGCCCAGCACTTCTGCAGCATTGTTAAAAGACAGTGATATAAGAGATATTGAGATGAGCATAGGCAAACCAATAATCACTAAATATCATAAAGGCATACAGGTAAAGCCAAAACAAGTTAACCAAGCAACTCATTGTGCATTATCCAAGAAAAAGACTAGGACTTCGCAAGTAGTCACGAAATGTGTACCAATGGAAGAGGAAATACCTTCGACACAAGGAAGCACCACATCTGCTGAGATCTCAGAAATGTCCTCAGCAGTTAGTGGAAACCCAGTGCTTATTCAGGGCAGAGGTTTTATGTTGAACCTGATTAAGAAAAAGCCTAATAATTATATAGGACTACCAAAAAGTTATTATTGGTTGATAGATTATTTAGAAAATGCAACAAATGTAAAATCTTTTAATATAATTGTCACATTATATAAAATAAAAAATAGTATTCCATTCTACCAAATTTCTGATATGTTCGAAGTGTCTTTGTCTACCTTGTGGAGAATATTTAACAAGACATTGTGTATGTTGTCAATGTTTTTTAAACAATTTATTTTCTGTCCAAGTATTTATGATGTTAAAAGAAATTTGCCTTCATCTTTTAACATAAATAAACAATATTCACATGTTTTTTGTATTATAGATTGCTTTGAAATTGAAATACAAAAACCATCAAATCCTGTTCATCAAGCCCTGACTTGGTCACAGTACAAAAATGCTAATACTCTTAAATACCTACTAGCTACAACACCTCATGGTTTTATTAACTTTGTGTCTAGAGGCTTTGGTGGCCGTACATCAGACGCAAATATAGTAGAAAATTGTGGTTTTTTGGATGTACTGCCACCCAAATGCACTATATTAGCTGATAGAGGGTTTAAGCATATAGATACTTTACTCAACAAAAAACAAATCAAACTCCTACGACCACCAAGTGTGTCAAAAGACACAAAGTTAACTAAAAAGGAAGCGGTCCAGTCGAAAGTCATTGCTAGTCTGCGCATACATGTGGAAAGAGTGATAGGAAGAATTAGGCAATATAAGTTTTTGAAACCTCATTCAGTCATAAATAATAAACTGATTGAATATACTGATGATGTTGTTATAGTAGCATGTGGATTAATAAATTTACAAAATTCTATTATAAGTAAAGAATAAAAGATGTTCAAAATTTGTACTTGTTTTATTTTGTTCTTCTTCGTCAAAGTGCGTTCCCGGTTGCATCCTCAGCTGTGCTGCTTCGGAGCCCGGGTGCGTTTTCCCGCTTTTTCTTCCCCAAATATAACATGCATGTCAATGGTCACCCAAGGATGCCAAAGACCTTGCAAGATGGAGAAGAAATAGCCAGAACAGTTTAAATGATGATTTGGCTATAGTTTTACGACCGGCCGCCTGCCTGACGTCAACCCTCTTTGAGAATGTATTTGTGCGAAAAGTTTTACAACCGGCCGCCGCCGTACGTTAACCTTCCTTGGGTTGGGAATGCAATTGTAGTTGTTTGTGCTTAGGTCCGTAGTCCGCGTAGGCAATATTCCGGGTTAGAATTGTTTGTTTTATTTTGCACTATCTAAAATATTCTTAAAAATAAATTTCTTCCAAAATTCTTCTAAACCATCCAACAAATTATTGACGTATTTTTCATCATAGTCCACCCAGTATTTATGAATAATTTTCGACTGTTCAAAAGTAGGATCTGCTATACAAAAAAGTCCTTTATTTTTTTTTGTAGCATGCATTTCCAACATTATTTGTGCTTCAAACTTGTTTTTTATTTTACCGTTCGTATCGTTCACATAATTTTTGAGGGTCTTTTCGCTTATGGAGCATTTTAATTCTAGAACCCAATCGTCACATAATCCATCAGGTGAGACTCCAATGATGGGAGATATTAAAATAAACCCTGTGTTTTTGATTTCAACATTAAAACATTTTTGAAGCTCCACTAGCACCTGCTTTTCCAAATTTTTTCCTCTCCTCATTGCTTTTGTCTCTGGTACCTTATAACCACCTAGAATGCTCTGTACTAAAGCACCGTCTTCAGTTTTGCAATGAACAGCTTCATATATTCTTGAGCCAGTCACTCTCCCTTGGCGTAATGAATGCCACAACTTTGAATCTGCTTGCCCTTTAGTATGTTCACAAATTTTATATACCACATCTCTATTTATAATGGTTTTACAGAAAGATACAAAATCTTCAAAGTTGTGATCATTTTTTTCATTGACAAAGTTTAACATTAAATTAAAAATACTAAAATCCGTCAATGCAGGTTGCCGATAGCCACAGTAATTCAAAATCAACCCACTTGTTACTTTTCGGCGTTTGCATTCTTCTGCAAACATTGACAAAGTCACATTCATTTGTACGTCTTCAGGCGATCTTTTACTTTTTCTAATATCTTTTGCTAATATATATCTCTGATCATTTATTGCTCCAGCTAATTTTGGTTGAGTCCAATAGCAAGTCACAGAAGTAACGGATGGTTCGTCAGAACGTTTTATGAGCCAAATTGCAAAACAAATAGCATGCTTGCATCCACCTGCTGATGCTGCACAATCATTGCATTCCACATTTACAATCTTTTCGGAAGACTCGTCTATTACCGCCGTTACTAAGTACAATTTCCCTTTTATTTTATGTTCTGGGGTAACTACATTTGGCTGAGCACAAGTTGCCTTCACGTTTGATCTCCACATATCCTATTGCTGTCACCACATAGGCCTCACGGGACGCTAACATTGCCTTGGCGCTTCTTGTTTCGGCAACATTATAACAATCATTATCGTGCATGTATTCCAATAACATGAGATAATCTACCTTGGGCAGATTCCTGCTATCCGCAACTTGAAACCCATCCGATACTTTCATGGTAATATATAGAACGACAACGAAAAGAAATGAACTAAAAAGGCGTCGTTCAAAACTCAAAGGCGTTTGTTTTTCGTTTATTTATTATTATAGGTTATGTTTAATTATAAGTGTCAACTGTCAAATTATGAAAAATAAACTTCAAAGTGACACTATTTTTTTTTGCAGATGTAGGCACGTATATATATTTCTTACAACCGTATTAATGACGTCACAAGGCGCTTATGCCTTTTTCGAATGCGCTAAAATTAAAAATTAAAATTTAATATGAAAACGTGCTCATATTAAGAAATAAAAAAATACGGGTAGCTTCTTTTTGTTTTTAATTTCAAATTATATCAAAAAATATATATGTCAGAAAATTGAAATGTTGTCAATTGTGTATTGTTTATACAGTGGCTGATTAACCCTTAGGCTAATTAGGATGCAGCCTAGGGCCAGCTTCTCGTACTATCCTTATATAATAGTGACGATCGGACGAATATTTTTGGCTGGCGTAGTTCAATCCAGTGGTTGCAAATGTTGCAATTGTTCAATCCAGTGGTGTTTATAAGGTTTTCAGCTATTGCTGATTTGCTGGTCTGCCTATTAATATTCTATTTTTAACGATGTGTTCCTTGAATCTTTGTTTACAAGTCTGAATTTTTCAGACTTCCGAAGACTCTTTTGTAGGGGCCCCTCTATTTTTAAGCAATCGTGTTTTCGAAACATATAATGTATAGAGTTAGTCCTGAACTTTGCTGTATTTTTATTTTAAAGTGAGTATTTCGTTACTATTGATAATATTTAAGAGCGCTCTAAGTACTATTAGGGTCATACGGGCTCTTAAATGGCGTCCGCGTGGCTCACGCCCGCCCGACAAATGCTGAGTGGAGACCATTTTGGTAGATACTTAGACTTAAGTTTAATACCATAGTTTAATGTGTGTCTAGAGTGTAGTCTGTGTATGTAATGTCTACCAAATAAACGATTTTTCTTTCTATATTCATTTTTAATAATTACATTAATTAAGTTTTTATTCTTTTTATCGTTTAAATGTAAAAACAATTGACATTTCTTCCTTTTTTTAGCGTAAACAAATAATGTATGAAATGGTATGATTGGTATGTCTAAATGTTTTTCTGCCAACTACGCTGCAATTCTATCATAACTGCACTACATATGCAGCACAAAGCTTTTGAACTTTGCTGCTCTAAAGCAGAAAAAAAAATGAAAATCCTTTACTGCACTGTTTAGTTTTTTTTATTCGATGTATCGGCACAGAATACAGTAAGAGTAAACAGAAAGGAATCTCCTAAGGTACGCGCAATATGCGTCCCCGTTCCCCGCACCCGCACCTCTCCCCCGGTTCTTGACGGCCAACGTGAGTCATCGAGGCGAAAACGGGGGAGAGATGCGGGGATTGGGAACGGGGACGCATATTGCGCGTACCTTAGCAGATTCCGGCCTGTGGTATCGGTGGAGAGATAGAGTGAAAGAGAAAAGTGATATTGTCTCTTGCACTTACTCTTAGAACTAGATGAACGAGAAGGATGAAGGAAAAGTACCAGGATAGATAGCATAAGTCTGCAGAAGTAAAATCCTACTTATGCATTGTATCATATCGACTTATGATATTCTGGTACAATTGCTTTACATACAGCTGGAAGTCAAGCTTATCTATCATAAAACTAGCCTAGATGTAAGATGCGTTCAGTTTGTTTTTTGTTTTTTCGTGTGTGTGTGTAAGTGGCCAACACTGCTGTATGCATCTGACATAGTTTGATGACTGCCATACAATGATTACAGCCAGGATCAACGGCTTTACGTGCCTTCTGAAGCACTAAGGAGCTTGAGAAAATTTTGTACCACTTGTGATCATCCATCCAAGTACGGACCACGCCCGGGGTTGCTTAACTTTTGAGACCGCTAGCAATGCCCATTGGGCCACCGAGCTCCTCAAATGCGTTCAGTTGGCCAACCTGACGGTCGTATGGAGTTATAAAGTGTGCGTGTGAAGTGATTAGTGATGCAAATATATAACCTTTTGAAGTCTGGGTTGACTGGAAGACATCCTTTCTTGGGATAAGTCCGCCTTTGTACAAGTTATTTCTTTTTCTCTTTGTATTAATAAATGTAGATAAATGTAATTTTTGTGCAATAAAGAAATTAAACAAACAAATTGCTTACATAGTAATTACATAAGCTTTTCTTGCAGTAGTTGAAAGAAAAGCAGAATATGCACCTCGCATTAAGTAATTTATATTGCACTTGTGCTTTTTAATAAATCGTGCTTTTTAAATAAGCACTCGGTGCAATAAGAACTGACTTTCTGCTCGGTGCAACAATCTACTATTTATTCTACAAGTGAAACTTTCAGTTTAGTATATGTGGCAACATTGTTCGTTATCAAAGAGAATTTAATCACTACGTTTTATTCGTTATCGCGTAAACGTCAAAAACAAAAAGTTTTGCAATGCAATCATCACTTCACAAGTTTTGTTTGTCTAGTCTTTAATTTTGTCAGTGTTAAATTAGCTCAACTTCGATAGTTTAAATACCTACTTAATTTATCAGATATTAAATTAAAAACGGAAGTAGTGTACGACAGCGGTGGTTTAAAGGTAGGAATATTGTATGGGCGACTACAGGTCTAGCGTTACATTGCCACAATAATATTATGCACTATTTATTAGTACTTTGCGTGCATGAAAATGTTTCAAAGTCTAAAGTTGTAGCGTTTGATGTTTAGCCGACGTCACGTCATCATCATCAGGTCTTTTTGACGACGAGCACGACCTCGGCACTACCAGACGCATACGACATAGTAAGATAATATTGTGGTCCGATTGCTGGTACACATTTTGAGGCAAGCTGAAAACTTCTTATACTTCTCCTTTATTAACCTAACTAAGAACTGCAGACCTGGCTGAAAAGTAGCATTGTTCCCACTTACACGACTCTGCTCCCACCCAACAAATAAAATATTATTGAAATATGGGCTTCAGGTAGTGCTCTTAAGATTTATTTTACATCAGCAACATAAATTAGCAGACAGCTCAGCAGCGAGCTTACCGTCATCAGACTGCTCGGTGGTTGAAGCCCTCCATGGGCTTGCGTGGGAAACAAGCGGTCTACATGCTGTCACTGACTGCTAACAGTCGCCGTGGCAACTAGATGAGCCTCCCTCCCGCCGAAACGAAGACCGCTGGGCGCCTGATAGCTGTCAGTGCGTGGAGCGCTGGGCGCCTGCTAGCTGTTGGTGCGTGGATTGCAAGCAGTCGTATAAGTTTAAGGCGGTGTTGGGTGAAAGCGCTGTTGTAGCTGAGTCGTGTAAGTGTGCTATGACCTTAACACTACTCTTTAACCAGGTCTGCACCTACCCAAATAAAACGAGTCCCCTCGATAGGGGTTTAATATTTAGACTTATTACCGACAGTTAAATTTGCTTTAAATCATTTCAGGCAAAACCCAGACACCTCCACAACCTCAAAGAAGGTGATATGGCAATTTTCCGTTTGGATAACTGTCGGCGACGTTTGTTATTTTTATTAATTAAAAAAACTACATGTTTCCGCGCATGGGATGTTAATTAGGGGGTTTCTCTCCTCCCCCCCCCCCGTACCAACCATCCAACCCAAAACTGTCTGCCAGCTCCTGGGACAGATGTATGGGTCTGGTAGTAGCTCACGAAATATTGTACTTTTTGTCTGATAGTGCAGATTTCTATGAAAACGACTGTAGGGACATATCCATAGATTAATTTTATGTACCTATGTGAAATAAACAAATAAATACAAACAAATAAAATTTAGATGAATCATTACATGACTATTGTTCTCACAAGTTAAGGAACCACAAGCATGTTCCGCAAAAGTATAGGTGAACACAAGTGGCAAACATCCTTGAGCTTCACCGTGCTTTAAAAGGCACGTTGCCCTTGGTCCCGGCTGTCATCTGAAAAATTTGACACAAGTGTCGGCCATTTATATGAAACAGCAAACTTTATAGTTGGTGATCTCAGCCCAGTTGCATTCTCAGCCGTGCTGCTTCAGGGCCTGGGGTGCGCTTTCCCTATTTTCTGCTCCAATATAAGTTTTTTTTTCAGTTTACATCTTTCAACATGACAAAAAAATAACTCAACAATGTATACTTTGAATTCTGGTGATGTATCATACGTCGTCCCTATGGACCACATTGACCTGAGATTCTTGAGAAGAAACGAGACAGCCGGTGATACAGTGAAGCCATTGTGGAGCCCCCTACAAGAGGAATATAGCGAATTTCAGCTGAAAGCTTGGCGGCTTACAGACAGTGACAGGTTAGATGAAGGTAAGAATGTATACCATTTATTCCCAGTAGTCCCTTCTAGCACTGTCACCCGTGGTAACAACTGGGAATTAACTTCCCAGTCATCTGGGTGACAAATTTTTCCAACTGTTCACTTTCATGCCAGAGGAGACAACTGGGAAGGAATCATAGCAATTGTCACCCGTGACACCGGGGGGGGGGGAGTATATCTTCTCTATTTTCTACATAAAACTTTTGTTTATCTATTTGTTTGTTTGGACATCACACAGAAGGCAGGGTTCAAGTAACTGAATATACTGAAAGTATTCAGTCGTAGTACTTAAGATGAATACCAAGCTACAGTGGCGCCCTCATTTTGAATAAATTGTTAACTGGTAAATTTAATGAAAATTTTCATATTTCTTGATAAAGGTAGGCACTAAATACCCCTTTTAATTATTTTATAAACTGCCGTTGAAACTATTATTGGTGATCTGTCTAGCTTTAAAACTAGACGGACTAGACGTTTTAAAGCTAGACGGACTAATCTAATACTTTTAACGGTGGTTCATAAAATAATTTAAAGGGGTATTTAGTGCCTAACATTTTGAAATATGGAAATTTTCATCATATTTACGACGAACTATTTATTTCAAATGAGGGCGCCACTTCTGCATTTGCAGAGAGTTTTAAGACCTAGTACTATAATATATCCTATGCTGGTTTGAGAGAAAATATGACAGATTTAATGTACCAGCTGCTTCTCTTCCCGCGCAGATCGTAAAAGCCGTTGGAGGTGTGGGCTACCGTGGGTACAGTTTATAACGTTCTCATTGTAAACAGTAGTCAATAAAATACTTTGAAGGGTTATCTAGGGCTTGGTAGAAGCAAAATTTTAAACAATGTCTCCGTTTTCTTTGAAATGATTTATTTTAAATGGGGGCAGTACTGGACCCCGGAAAATTCAGGTACGGCCTTAAAGGCAATCTTCCAACATGCCTCGAGAAGAAACTCGTCGACATGTGTATTTTTCCCGTCTTAACCTACGGCACAGAAGACAGTAACAGGCGGCACAAGAAGGGTGGAGAGGTGCGGGGACGGGGAACGGGGACGCATATTACGCGTGCCTTAGGAGATTCCGTTCTATTTAATACTCTTACTGACTTCTGTGCCTACGGCACCCAGACTTGGTCACTCACAAAATATAAGTTTAAATCTGAGATAAGGGATTGTTCTTAGGTTTAAATAGAAGTTTTGCCAGAGACAATGGAGCGCAGCGTATTAGGTGTCAAACTGATTAAGTTAGGAACACCACACTACCCTCCATGACAAAAGTTATGGATGTAGATAAGAAAGCAGCTAGGTTGAAGCACAGAATACTAGTACTCCGTACAGAAGTCTCACATTACAAAGAAATTCAAAGAAATATCTACTCAATGTGGTTAGTGATATGGTTTAATTTAATTCACGTCAGAACTCAGCACCTTTTCGTTTAGATACCTAGACATCCATTGCAGGCCAATTCAATTTTTATTACTCTGGACAAACGATTCGTATAACTGAATTTACCACTTGGAGGAGCCGCCGCGCTCTTTAGGTATATTTTCGATACCTAAACGAGGAGTGACACAGGCCTGATTGAAGTGATATTGGGCGGGTCACGTAGTCTGTAGTAGTCTGTATGCTGGCAGCATTGCCACTTATTGTATGGCAATGCTTATTTTCTGACCTAGATATAGGCCAGCCTTCTGGTCACGGTAAACTTCGACTTCTTTGAGATAGCGTCGTATAGGTCCCCATGGCCCCAAAGTTTCAACCCCAAAAGGCTCAAATATGTAGTAACTAATAAAATAATAATTTATCACTGAATAAAGAAATTTCTATTTCTATAATTATCAATACAATCATATTTGCGCCGTTTGAGGTTTTCAGCTGCTGCAATGCTATATATTTATTATTTTATTTTTCAGATGCCACAAAAACTACAACTTGTCACATATGCAACCTACAAGTGCCTGTTGCTTACCTGAAAGAACATAATAATAGTGAAAAGCACAAGAATTTCTTGCAAATTATTGATGAGGTTCTATCAAGACTACGGAGTAACGTGGGCTTCCCATCGATTGCGACTGCTGAATCGCCAAAACTCACCTATTACTGTGAAACGTGTTCTATTATAGTCCTCAATAAGGATAAAGATAAACATGACGAATCATCGACTCACAAAGAATCATTAAAACATGACGAACTTCTAGAAAGCTTTTTGGTTTTATATAAAAAAGACAATACAGTCAATTTAAATGATAAAGTTATAAATGATAAAGTTATCAATAATGCAAATAAACCAGCGCCTATAAAACGTGTATTGAGAATGGCAACGCCTTTGGAAGAATTGAAACTATATGTAAATGCGATGACAAAGAAAATTAACAGTAATATGGAAATTAGTGTTTTGGATGAGAATTTCATTACAATTAAGCTGGGAGACAGTTGTATGAAAGTGCACATTGATAATTTCCATGGGTTTGTGAAAGATTCCAGTTTTCCAAAGAATTCAGCAGTTTGCCTCCTATGTGACGTCACTGTTGCCTCCATAGGCCATCATATATGGATTGACCAGCACATGGAATATGTTACAAGGCCTATAGCTGATAAGCACTGCATAAGACAGGTAAAAGCAATTACAGTCTAAATAATATTTATTTTTAACAAAATATAAAACAATCGACTTCATTTTCTTATTTTATCTAAACTTTATTGTACAAAATACAATTTGTATAGCACAATAGGTGGACTTAATGGTATAAGCATTATCTGACAGCCAACCTTTGGCTTTTTTTTTCTTTTATGATTTTATTCCATATCTCCAAAGTTCTTATAATGTCTTCACTAAATTAGGAAACATCAAAATCGGTTCAAAATTTGCCGAAGATATCGCGTATTATAAACTAAAAAAACATAAAAAATAAAATTACAGGTCGATCCTCCTCTTTCTTTGAAGTCGGTTAAAAACAGGGGTGCTCGTCTATGCCAAAACAAAAAAAAGGAACACTATTTTATCATTTGTTGTAAAATAAAGAGTTTCCGCGTTTACTTGGACAACCCGCCCGGTATTTGTTATCATATTGTATTGTCTGGCACCATTGATATGCATGGGATCCCTTCTTTCTTGGTAAGCATGCTTCAGCATGCTATCGTGTGCTGCAGCATGCTGTAACACAGGCGAAACAAATGCCGTTCCGTGCTGCTAGATGAGATCCAACCCATATACAAACTATTTTATGAGATTAAATAGAGAACCAATTGAAAAAATACGTACAACCTCAACTCGTACGACTCAATGTATACGTACGTGCAAGTAGACTCGACTACTTCGCTCGTTTGTTCTATAAAAGTTCGGTTTGTTGGCTTTTAAACCAGACAGTAGCCTTGCTTTACGTATCTATGTCTGTCTCTTTCAGATCACTCAAGACTACGCTCACTGTATAATTTGCAACGAACTAATAAGAAGTGTTGGAGGACATAAAGTTCTAGCCTTGAATCATAAAGAGAATTTTGAAAACGCACAATATAACATGTTGGGTGCCACTCAAATGAAACAAACAGATGAAACAGCTGAAACTCCGCCGGGACAAAAGAAAAACGAAGAAAATGTTGTATGGAATCATAAAGAGAACATAGGAAATTCACAATATAACACGTTAGACACTTCCTGCCAACGCACTCAAATAAAACAGGCAGATGAAATAGGTTCAACACCGCCGGGAAATAAGAAAAATGAAGAAAATGCCTTGATATCAAGTGTTGGAAACAAAGAAAAGATAAGTGATAAACCAATAGAAACAAAAACAAAATATGTACACTATTTGATGTCTCAGACAGATAATCCTAATCAAGTCTTTTGCGGTGTATGCCGATGTGCTGTGCCAAATTTAGACGATAATATAAACGAGCATTTAAATGGAAGGAATCATAGAAATAAGTACAGTGAATTCTTGTCAAGCAATAAAATTAATAAAGTCATTAATGGTTTTTCTTGCAGCTATTGTAGATTACACGTGGAAAATATGAAAGAAATGCAGCATGTCTCAAGTCAATATCATAAAGTAAATATGCAAAAGGGAATCATTGGTGGTCAGACTTATTGTGAACCTTGTAGGGTTTATATAGACACGCATAATATGGCACAACACCAAAATGGACTGAAACATAAACGAAAAACGACAGAACAATCAGCTACTAGCAAAGATATTGCTAAAAGTAATTTAGTACTTGAAAATAAAAGTTACGCAATGGCAACATCGAATTTTAATCAAAATATGTCAAGTCTAAGTAAAGTATCGCAGACGAAAAGTATTCAAGCAGCTAATGATATAAATCAATTAACTACTGAAAATAAAAATGATCAAGTAAATATTACTGGAGCAAATGCACAAGGATTGACGGGTGTTATACAAACCCCTATGCCTGAAGAAAAGAATGGTGGAGTGCCATTGTCAGAAGCAAAGCTTCATTACTTATTGAAAGTAACTTTAAATCCTAAGGAGCTAGTGTGTATAGTTTGTAATGTTATACTACCAAATACTGCTAACAATATTACTTCGCATACAAATGGTAATAATCATATAAGTAATTACAACAACCTGTTACAGTTAAATAAGGTTGTAAAAGTAGACTCATATTTTCATTGTAATGTGTGTGATGTAACTATAACAAATCAGAATGAGGTAGATCACATTCTTGGTAAAAGACATAGAAATATACTTAGTGAAAATGATACTGTTTCTACTGTAAGTGATACTAATAGTGTTCAAACGTCTAACACTGAAATACAACCTTCTACAGCGGATAAAACATACTCAGAATACAAAGAAAAACTTTACCATTTTAAAAATTCTTCAAATTCTAGTTTAGTGATTTGCCGCGTGTGTGATGTACGAATGTCAAATTCAGTTGTCAACATTGCCGGCCATTTAAACGGATATAATCATACAACTAAATACAATGATTTGCTGAACCTTAATGGAGTCGTTCTGCAAGGTAATAATTTCCGTTGTAATAAATGCGACACATACATTACAAGAAAAAATGAGTTATATCATATATTCGGTACTAAACATCAAATTGCAATGAAGAGTGACGAGGAATCTGTAGGTTCTAGTAATGATATTAATATTTTTAGTGATGATGATAATGACGAGTCCGACACTTTAACTGATGGTTTTTGTAAATTTTGTTCAATATTTGTTCCTGTTTCAGATTATCTAAATCACATAATAAATGAAGAACATGTTGCTAATATAAGTCATACATATATGTATGACTTATATTAGTATATATATAACCATACAGGCAATGTGTCTGTTATAAAATGAAAGCGCAGATTTTTCCCAAGTTTGACAGAAAATAAGCCGTCGCTGGGCGTCGGCGTCGAGTTGCTACTTTCAATTAAATCTTGGAAATCCCACCGACAGAAAACTCGCATTTTAATAAGAGTTGGAACACATCTGTCAGCACGGAACAGCACTTTCCTAAGCTGCTATCCTTTTCTGTCGCTCAAAAGCGTCATTTGCTAAGCGCGAGAGAGTGACGGAACGCTTCAGCACCGGCCATGCTGAACCTGTTCGTACTCTTATTTAAATGCGAGTTTTCTGTCGGTGGGATTTCCAAGATACGTCTATGGAACTCACTAGCACTTACTATCCGACGCGCCCAAACGCTAGCCAGCTTTAAATCCCAAGTAAAATCGCATTTTCTATCCTTATGAAAGGTAATTTCCTTCCCTTGTTTCCACTTAGTTTCTTCATTTTGTCTTGTTATGTTTTCTTTGTGTAAGTTGTATGTATGTATTTAAGTATTAGGTGTATGTATGTTTATTATTATTATTGTATATAAGTATTTTTATTATATTGACCACCCCGCACTACCTAATTTCCCATCATTTTTTCTATATAAACGAGGTTGCCTGGAAGAAATTGCTTAGCGATAAGGCCGCCTTTTGCGCATTTCCTAATTTTTAAGATAATTATGTTCTGTTTTTAACTTTTGTGCAATAAAGGGTATTGTATTGTATTGTATTGTATTGTATAGATGTGTCCCAACCCTTTTTATAGGTCGACAACTCTGTCGATATGCCACAGTTGGATTGTATAATCCGCTGTTTCACAACCCTCTAGCTGTTTAGCATTACAGCTTGGTTTTGTTTCAACTACAAAATTTTAATTACACGATCGTTCAGTATTTCTTTTATTTTTTTAATTTATTTATGTCAAACAATTGTTATACAGGCTGACTTTTAAACCACCAGCCAAATTTCTGGAGTAAGTTCAGTCCATGATACTGAACTACTTTCCATAAAAACAATTAACGAAAGCTAAAATAAAAATTAGCCTTTTCATACAAATCAGCGCTCAGTCAAACGGATTTTCTATGGGAGGACAAAAAATTTTCATCGATTTTTAATAATTTTTTTTATTAAAAGTAGTTCAGTATCATGGACTGAACTTGCTCCAAAAATTTGGCTGGTGGTTTAAAAGTCAGCCTGTATGTAAGTATATTTAATTATTAATCCAATTTTTTCAGATAATAATGTACGTAAAATCAGAGAAAAAGTTGGTTTCGCATTTGTAATAAAATATAAGTTTTTTTATTATAAATATTGTTTCAAAATAAAATTTGTTAAACAATTGTTATATAGTAAGTACATGTAATTACCAATCCAATTATTTAGAAAAGGTTTCGCATTTGTAATAAAGATAAGGTTTTTTGATCATAAATGTGTTTTATTTTATCTGCTTCACAGCTATCCGTTCGGACTCGGGACTCCAGTTAAGGGCGAAAAGGGGGATGGTAGGGTTCTAACAACTTACAATGAAATACCAAAAAAAAAACGGTAGGATTATATAACGTCTTACAAAATATACTGAAACTATGTTAAGGGTGGATTTAGTCCATGATACTGAACAACTTTCCTAAAGGAACATATATGTCGAAACTAGCTGTGCCCGCGACTTCGTTCGCGTGGTTGTCGGAACGTAATATATAGCCTAAAGCCTTCCTCTATAAATGGACTACCCAACAAAAAAAGAATTTTTCAAATCGGACCATTAGTTCCTGAGATTAGCGCGTTTAAACAAACAAACAAACTTCCGCTTTATAATATTAGTATAGATTATATGTCGAAATATGAAAAATAATTATTGGCTTTCCCTATAAACTCTGATCAGCTGTTCGGTCAACTTGTATGGGAGGTCATAAATTATTTTTCTTATTTCTGTATGTTTCTTGGAGAAAGTTGTTTATTGTCTTTGTCATTTGAATAGAAAAATAATTTTAGGTTCCAAATTTACCGATTGCATAACAATCGCTTTTGATTAGCGTTCTCTGATATTACTTTACTAATATAATGTTCCCATATTAGGCACTGAAGGTCTATTATATTAGATAGTTGTATATCATTTGCTAGAGAGTGACGGAACGCTTCAACATGGCCGGTGCGGAAGCGTTCCGTCGCTCTCTCGCTCTTGCAAATGACGCTTCTGAGCGACAGAAAAGGATAGCAGCATAGGAAAGTGCTGTTCCGTGCTGACAGATGTGGCGCAACCCTAAGTCGCAAAGACGATTGTTCGAGTTTTTGGCGGGAAGTCAAGGGGTTCGGTTGGGGCACAGAATACAGTAAGAGTAAACAGAAGGGAATCTCCTAAGATACGCGCAATATGCGTCCGCGTTCCCCGCAACCGCACCTCTCCCCCGGTTCTTGACGGCCAACGTGAGTCATCGAGGCGAAAACGGGGAAGAGGTGCGGGGACGGGGAATGGTGACGCCTGGGTGACGCATATTGCGCGTACCTTAGGAGATTCCGGCCTGTGGTTGGGGTTTGCTTTAAATTATTTTGCAAATTGATTTTAGTGGACTTTATAATATGAAATTGGTGTTGTTTGGTGTTATAAATGCTCATGCTCATGAACAATGTGTAAAATAGTTGAAGTGGACCGTCATAGTACGGCTGTAGTGATATTTATTTTGCGGACTGTGTGGGCGTCGTCCGCCACTCAGTCGTCTATGAAAACCAGTGGACTCGTACAGATTTGTCGCCAGAAGCTCCCTTGAAGCAGTCAAAGGCCTACACCACCCTTTGATTGTTACTTGTTAGGATTAGGTTAGGTTAGGATTAGGAATAAAGAGCAAAATTAAAGATAGGCTCTAAAGGACTTGCATCCAGAGCCGTAAAATTATTTAATAAAAAAAAAGACTATTGTTCTACTCTCCCGTCAGGCCGTCGTCATCACACTGCAAAGTTCAATAAATTGAATATTCGAATAGAAATAACGAAAAATAATTGTGTCATAAAATATTCAATAACCATAAAATATGACTTCTTGACGTGTGTAGGTATACATATACATACACGTAACTAGGTATGCATTTTTATAATTTCTACCAACACAAGAGTACCGAATGAGTACGCTTTGAGGTATATACTCGTACAACTTTACGATGTCTCGAAGAAATGATGGAAAGCTTAAAAATATGGAACCTCTTTGTGTCTGTTTTTTAATTTATATAATTCGTAAGTAAATTACCTAGTTAAGGTGCTTAAGGGGCTACATGAATTTTTCAGTGTTGCCCCCATTTGAAATAAATTATTCGAAAGGAAACGGAGATATCATTTAAAATGTTGTCTTTGTAAAGCCCTTTAAACTATGTAATGAACTACGGTTTACATTTTAAAGTGAGAACGTTAAGCTTTTCTTAGCATTTTGCGGAAAACTGCCACTTAACGCGTTTTTTAGGGTTCCGTACCCAAAGGGTAAATATGGACTCTATTACTAAGACTCCGTTGGAAGCCAGCTACTAAATCCGGCTACGAGATGGGACTAAAGAATTCCGTTTCGTAGCCAGCTTCGAATCGGGATTATTTCTCCCATTTGGAAGCCAGCTACCAAATCTGGCTACGAGATGGGACTAAACGCTGTCCAGCTGTCCGTTCGTCTGATTATCTGTCCATTGCCAGTGATCTGTAGAGTTGCAGGCCATGCATCAGTTTATACTTAGTATCGATACTATTGAGTCTTATCAATACTATCGATATTCCGACTATTGGCCGACTCTATCGATAGACTATTAAGGTCTATCGATAACAAGGCAAATGACCTTGAAGTGGCGCCCTCATTTGAAATAAATTGTTAACTCGTAAATATGGAGATAATTTCCATATTACTCTTCGTCATGCGCTAGATAGCCGATTAAATTATTTTATAAACCACCGTTGAAAGTATTTACATTAGTCCGTCTAGCTTTAAAACTTGCCTTCGCCAAAAGTGGCCACGGCAAGTTTTAAAGCTAGACGGATCACCAATAATAGTTTCAACGGCAGTTCATAAAATAATTTAAAAGGATATCTAGTGCATGACGAAGAGCAATATGGAAATTATCACCATATTTACGAGTTAACAATTTATTTCACACTTCAAGGTCATTTGCTTACCCCTCCACCTTAATAGTGGACCGGGAGCGCTAAGATGAAGAAGATTAGTTAGATATAAAATTTCAGGAGGGACGACAGCGGCTAACGTTGCATTAGCAGCCAACGCCACCACAGGAACGACTGACATAGTATACCCCAGGGCTTATAATAACCCGTTCCACCCGGAAGACGACGAAATTAGAATAGAATCGGAGTCTGATGATAGCCTTAAGGAGGAAGGTGAACTTACAGAGGAACAGAATGAGGATACGAAGCAAACCATCAAGGTTTGGTACAGGGGCCCTGAAACGAACACTGACGAAATAGTGGAACAGGCCACCTAGTTGCAGCAGGGTTAGGGGGTGTTCATACATTACGTGAGGTGATTTTGGCAGATTTTTGACCCCGTGTCCCCACACGGTGAGATGTCGTGAGATTTGACTTGACCTCTTGCTCCCCCTAAATTTCATGTGAGACCTCATTTCCATGCTTTTTTTTTGTAAACTCATATGCTCTTTCATCCTGCCTTGAAACTAGTTGTACTCGTAACTTGTAACAGGTTGCTGAGTTATAAGTAGCTATTTCCTTAGTTTTAGCTTTGAATTTAATTACTTAGATATTTTTTAAAGTTAGTTTAATATTTTTTTGATGTTGTAGGTACCATGTTGTTAAGTATAGAATAAATAAACGTGTACGTTATTAGAATTTTCTCCTGTATGTATCCGAGTGTTTTCCATATTTATTTTTTGTAAACTTAATTTAAAGCTTTGGTAAATAAAAGAATGAGAAATAACTAAAAGTATTTTATAAACTTTATTTATTTATTATTATATTTCGACGTGAAAATACCCCCCTTCCCCTTTTTACTCTCAAGATTACAAAATAGCGGTAAGCTTTAAAAAAATCAAAAATGATGACGTCACCGAATGTATTTTAATGTGTTTTGGGCGATGCCATATTTTTGTTTTTAGATTTTTGCTGTGAGCCCTTACCCTAGACAGAATTAGACTTTCCCATACAAACACAGTATAGCTTTTATTTTGAAACAACATGTCTTATTTACTTCCCTGCTGGTTGGAGAAAAGGAAAAACTTAGAATGTCCAGCTGCTTCTCTTCCCGCGCAGATAAGGGAATGGGTAATGCGAATCATATTACCGAATAGGCGATGTGGCTAGCAACCCGTCACTATTTTGATTTCATTTTCCACCTCGCCTACCATCACGCTAAAAGTGGCCTTTGGGTCTTGCGACCCTGGGCTCTGTCTGCTTAGAACCGCAAGACACAAAATGATCTGTCTGCCCCGTTAGGGATAAAGACGTGATAGTATGTATGTTCTTAGCAACTGTATACTTGTTTAACTATATGCTGTTAGACATGGTATAGTGGTTTAGAGTTGTGTTATCATCATCATCATCAGGTTTTTTTGTCTTCACCTTCTGTCATGTCCAAGCTGCCCTACGTCATGTACCATAGAGGACCTTAATGAGGCTAACAACAGAGGGATCGCCGTGGTCACATACTGGTCAAAGATGATTTGAAATTGAAGCTACAGTAAAACCATTTCGACTCGACAAGAAGAACTGTAGGAGCATGACCCCTTTGTACTACCACTAGAACCATATAATAAGCCAAACTGCCACAGCAGTCAGAGGATTTGGCCTACACTCTCCACGCTGGCCAGACGGTTGGAGAGGTCTCATTGATGTTTATAAGCTTTGTTCATCTTGTGTTTCCTAAGTCGCCTTCTACGACATCCACGGGAAGACTTGGAGTGGTCCTGTTCTACTCTGCCGGGAATATACAGCTAGAGTTAAGAGTTATGTAGCAATAAAAACAATGAAGTAAATATTATAATGTCCTTTATTTAGTATCATAATCTTTGTCCCTCCTCATTTCTTTTAATAGGTTTTTACACGCACCGTCGTCTGTAAATAAGAAATATTAGGTCGGCAACATACAGGGTGATTTGGTACCTCGTAGCTATACTCAAGAAAAGTACTCTTTAAGCGAAATACAGGCAATAAATTTATAAAAAGTCATTTTATCCACCTGCTTAATTTTTGGAGCAAATTCAGTTTTTTATAACTTGTCTTATAGAAAGTAGTTCAGTATCATGGACTGAACTTGCTCCAAAAATTATGCAGGTGGATAAAAGTCAGCCTGTATATAACGTCCAACAAATATAATGAAACTATTTTAAAAGTGACATTACTCTATGATACTGAACAAGTTTCCCCAACGAACATATCGAAATATAAAAAAATAATTTTTGACTTTCCATAAAAACTGGGTTCAGATCAGCTGATCGGTCAACTTGTATGGGAGGCCGATAATTACTTTTCATATTTCGTTATATGTTCCTTGGTAAAAGTTGTTCAGTATCATGGACTGAATTCACCCTTAAAATAGTTTCAGTATTGTTTGTTAGACCCTAGCTTTACCTATATGTATACCGACATTTCTGTTACTTAAATGAAAAGGTGGATTAAATGTCGAGAGCGCCCTAGGCAAGTACCTAATGGGCGTCCCTGTAGCGGCCATGTTATAAATCTTAAGGCGACGTGGGTTCATAATTTGCAATACTGTGCGTGTTTTTGAAAAATCACTGTTATTAAACTACTACAGTTTAGTCCACAAAAAAATTACATAAAAATCTTAAGGATTTTCTACAGACACCCACAATAGCCAAAACACGATTGAGTATTCTTGGCTCGATAGAAAAAAATCACAAACATACCTCTAATTTGCCTAAATTTGCCTTTATTTTTTATTTAATAAATAAAACACTGCCAAATATCGCCGAGCACGGCTCCGGGCCTTTCTTCTCTTTCGACGAATATTTCACTTTGTTTTATTTATTATTTTTTTTTGTATTATATTTTCTTTTGTAGCCAAAACGGATAGATATTTAGATAATACATTTTTTGGTATAATTTTCATATAAAAAGGTGATTGTATAAAATAGTAATATGTATTATAGGCAAATTTAGGTAAATTTAGAGGTATGTTTGTGATTTTTTTCTACCGGGTCAAAAATGCTCAATCGTGTTTTGGCTATTGTGGGTGTCTGTAGAAAATCCTTAAGATTTTTATGTAAATTTTTTGAGGAATAAACTAGTAGTTTAATAACTGATTTTTCAAAAACACGCACGGTATTGCAAATTGTGAACCCACGTCACCTTAACGAAGTAGTACTGGCAATAGTAAACATTGATGACTGTAGTTAGCGTTACTACATGTGTGGTAGAGGTTTTTATTTGTCACTTTGCATGGCTGGTAGTTTTAAGCTACCGTTTGAAAATGTCATAACAAAAACCAAAGATATGAGCCGATAAAATTAAATACACATCAAAAAGTCGCCCATTTGAATGTCATCACCTGCTACCGGGATCGTGGAGGGCCGCGGCCGCGCGTATGGTAAAGTTAACAGGTTAGCCATTTGCTTATAAGAAATTTGGAAAAAAAATAAGTCTTTCTTTTTTCCGATCAACTTATCATCATTTTGAAGCTCGCAATATTGCTCGACACTGTAAAGGTCTTCGCACATTACACTGACTCAACGCCAATCCAATAGGTACCCTTCCAACTAGAACTATCGTTTCCGTATCAACGAGTCGTCAACTAGGTGATCAACGCGTCACCTGTGGACAACTTGGCGTCAATGAGTGGGCGTCGTCAACGAGTGGGAAGCGCATTGTCAACTAGATCTATCAGTCGTTATTCGAAGTTCATCTAGAGCAGGCGTAAAATGTCTCGCTTCTAATATCAAGAACTGGCATTATAAGCGAAAATACTAGATGACGAAAATAAAATAAACAGTAGGATAGGAACAGAAGATATTCATGATTGTTACGAAAAAGAAAAACGGAATTCCCCATATTGGCCGACGAGTTGGCAACGCGTCGCCCATTAGCCGCAAGCGCATTGTCGGTTCGTGCCCGATTCGTCAACGACGAGGGGCAAACGGGTCGGAGACAGTGTCAATAGGTGAACAACGCGTGGACAATGCATCGTACACGCATCGTATACTTTTAACTTAAAAGTTGACAAATTCACTCTTAACCCTTTCTGTACGGGTGGCATCTATAGTTGATTTCGCACAAACAATTTTTGTTATTTTTTTTCTAATTCTGTATCTATGGCACAGAATACATAAGAGTCAAACAGAATGGTCTCTCACAGCGTCTCCCGCAAATTGGCGTCCCCGCACCTCTCCCCCGCACTTTGTGAGCTTTGACGGCTCCAAACCAGGGTTTAATTACTAGCCGCACGCAATACGCGACGTGTGTTGTCTTGAGAACTGTCAACCAATAGTAACCATCATGGTGAGAAGGTGCGCGTATAATAATTGTTTATCCACCCAATACTCTAAAGAACGTATATTTCATACATTTCCAAATGATGAAAACAGGTAAGCAAAGCAACAATATAATTTCACGTTATTACCCAGCAACCATCTTGATTATATACCCTTCTCGTTCTCTCGCATAGGCGGGAGATACACAAGAGCGAGATTGTAACATTACCGGATTGCTAATAAGCAATCCGGTAATGTTACATAGGCTCCTCGCTCACAGGTAATCACATACACGCAGATGCCAACAAGGTTTCCGCGGGTTATAGTGCTAAATGCCATTGTTGACAATGACAACTTGACATGCTGTGCGTGTCAATTTGTCATCATCATCAAGCGTGATAAACATTTGTTTATTTTTATTGAATTTATTCATATAATTACCGTATAGTTTTGCGCCGAATATGCAAATTACTATATTACAATAGTGAATTAGTGAAATTAGTGCGTTACATTATAAATGACTCAATAATAATCAGTAAAGTGAACTAATGGTGAAATGGACAATGGACATAATGAAAAATATTTGTGAAGTGATATTATGTAGCTGTTTCCGACTTTCCTGTAACATTTAATACATATAAAACAGAATATTTTTTACGTCATAGTGTTCGCAAATCTTCCGGTATGGAAAAATATAATCGTAAATATGTCGAACTCGTTAGTAGGTAGGTAAGTATTAAAATAATTCTGCGGTGCGACCCTAAGTATAAAACTCACACATCGACGTGTGTACAGATAAATTGTTTCGTTTGTAGTAGTAGTAGGTATATATGTTACTCTGAATCAATGGAGAGTCATACCAGTGTCTATGGTACAAATTTTTTTTTACTGACTTAAAAATTAGAAGAGTTGCCTCATCTGTCAGTGTCATCAGTAAAAAAAAAATCTAAATTTCATCGTAACGAAAAAAAGGCGCGAATATTTTACAAATTTTGATGGCATCTATAAGTGCCACCCGTATTGCCGACATGCAACGTAAAAATTCAACATGACGGCTTAATAGTGCGGTATGACTAACAGGTGGGTAGTTATCGATAGTTTTTAATTTGTTTCTAGGTGTTTGGAGGTACTTGAAAAATTATTTACATATCGTATGATTCACATTGTATTGAGTACTTGCCTTCTGAACGCCATCACTGCAGGTTTACTCATTCGGGTTTTGAATATTTTTTCGTTAGCTCATAACAGTATATCGAATATATGTCGATTCACCTAAGCCTAGTACATCGTCTGGTGACGATCATACATTAGATGACCCAATTCTTGTTGAAGAGACAGAAGAAATAATTATTATAATTAGACTATACCTACCTAATAACTCTTTTCGTTTTCAGTTAGCTATATCTTGTTTGCCGCCATTTGTAAAAAAAAAAGTTTTTGTATTTTTTACTTGTTTTATTTACAGTGACCCTCCTCAAGAAAAGGCATTTATCTCATTATATTTTATAGAACTTATCGAATTATTTATTTTATCGTTACGAGAACTTCAATTGTCGATACATTATCAATAAAGGCTCAATCCTAAAATGTGTGGTTGTTTTGCGCGAATTTCGGTGATTCAATTTTTGTGGTATTACATAGTAAAATGTTATTTTTAGTATAAAATAAGATAAATAATTTAATTTTGGACATAAAATAATAGTTTGTGCTAATAAAAATGTGTGATTTTGTGCGTACAATGAAGTTTTCTTCCTCGTGAGTATTTTATTTTTTTTTGGGTACATTTTATCAATATCCCTTTATATATTTTATGAATTATAAATCTAAAATAGTTCCTTTATATGTGTTAAAAAAATCAAATCATTAAGGTCTAAGGTTTTCGAGATATCATACTTTAAAGTGGAGTAAAATTTTCGACGTGTCAAAAAAGGCCCCGTATTGAGAGGTAACATCGGTTTTTAGACCCCCATACAGAAAGGGTTAAATAATACAACATTTGGCTTACATTTCACTGCCATACCGTGAGTCGAGTTGGAGTTGACGCGGCGTTGAGTCGGTGTAATGTGCAGTGGCGGATTCACAAATTTACCGCCAGTAGGCTATTTACATTTTGCCGCCCCCAGTGGCGGATTTACAAATTTTGCCGCCAGTGAATGAGTGGTGGTGGAGCAAAAAAAGGTCATCTGCTTCACGCACCGTAGAGTTGTACGTGGGGCGTGAATCAGTATTGCACGTGGGCGTTTAAAAACAGCTAGCGGCGGGCCTGGGCGTTCACTCGAATAACTGCGAGTTGACTGCGGGCGAGGCACAGGGGGGACAAATTTGCCGCCCCTAAAATCTGCCGCCCTAGGGTCCAGCCTACTCAGCCTGCTGGTAAATCCGTCACTGGTAATGTGCGAATACCTTAACTCGGATACGTAGCTACATACCTACGTATGTGCACGACGCTTTTAGAGTAAAGGTTTGTATCGTCGGTAAACCTTACCTATGACATCGAGGCCATCTTTTACCGAGGAGTTCCGGTTCCGGCACCGAATGAACGCCAGCACTGGGTCTCCGTCGTCTCGATCAAACACCTAATCACAAACATATATAAACGTGACTCCAAAGTGTAAGAAACAACACTGGGCGTATAACCTGTCCTGGGCCCGTAACCTGTGATTTGCTTTACAGGTAACGGGACTAGTACGCATTCTAGGCTTATAACCTGACATTTTCAACAATGATGTCATCCGTGTCACAGTTTCAAGCTATCTAACTAAATTATAGTCTGGCGGTTTGTGGAACAACCATGGTACAATCAGAAGAGATATTTTGAAATCAGGGGGGTTACTCCATAAAATAATACAATAGTCGTCCGATAGTGACGTCCTATTTCTATGTCATACCATATTAGCCTTGATTAATCTAAAACAGTTGACTCACGTGATATAGTCGGAAAAGGCCGACCAGGTTTCTTCTTCTTCTTCTCAAAACCATCAGACGATTTCAAAAACACGATGCAATGCGTCGGAACGTGAGCGAGCGGTGAGTTGGAAAACTACACGTTTAGTGTTTTGCTGACTCCCTCGGCCTCGTACTCGTTGGAAAATAGCACTCCTGGCATACCTAGCTTGACGACTGCCATGTCATCTAATAATAAGAGCCGGGACTAACGGCTTAACGTGCCTACAGAAGCATTAACAGGGCTTGATATATGCCATACTAAGTAAATATGCTAGCCATGTGGTTCCCGGCAGAGTAGAATAGGACCACTCCAAGTCTTCCCGTGGATGTCGTAGAAGGCGACTTAGGAAACACAAGCTAAACAAAGCTCATAAACATCAATGAGACCTCTCCAACCCGTCTGGCCAGCGTGGAGAGTGTAGGCCAAATCCTCTGACTGCTCTGGCTAATATATGGCTCTGGTAGTACTGAGAGGGTCGTGCTCCTGCAGTGGAGACTAAAAAGGGCCTGATGATGAAGTAAATATGCTTACCGTCCCATCGGGCTCCAAGTTTATTTTTTCAGACTCTGAGTCAGTCGTCAGGAGCGGCGACGTGTAGACGCATGAGTTACGAGACACCAGTTCCATTTCTGTTAATATTTATCCACTTTAAGTTGAACATGTAACAGTGATGAAAGAAGGTATATATTATAAATACCTTAGTTATATACCTATTGTGGGAGGTTTTATTGTTTTACGCGGAAAATGGTTTAAACCAAAGAGCAAAAAAGGTACCTTCTATAGAGATAAACCGGTTAAAACCCATCTTTTGTCTTTTTCCCTTGCTTTTACTGTTGCTAGAATGAAATACTAATAATACTTCGCTAAATGTCAAAAATAAAAACGGCAAAATTTAAATGAAATAAACGAGCTGACCAGTCCCTCCCTCCTGAAAGCACTTATTCACGAGTTGACGCACGTACTAAAGTTAATTTACGTTTATGATTAAGACGGAACGTATTACAAAATCAATAAAAAAGTCATTTCCCCATACAAAATCCATTTCGCTGAGCACTGATTTGTATGAGGCCGAAGTATTTTTTAGTTTTTCTATAATTGTTTTTATATTACGAGTAGTTAGGACTGAACTTGCTCCAAAAATGTTACTAGTGTTTTCGGTGGTGTCGGCAGTTGCGCGCTTTGACGGTGGGTGTATTATCGGAGGATGTATACAAAGTGGAAGGGACATACCCGTAATAAATCGAACCACAGGCTATACTAGAGCACTAAAGTATAATTAAATTAAAATAACATTCAAAAAACCAAAAAAAATTCGACATACCCATACAAATCGTCCGGGCGGCCGCACACTTTTGTATGGAAATGCCAAAAAGTATTTTTGTTTTTGGCTGTTATTTTAATTTTATTATATTTTATTTATATGTACTATAATGGTCTAGTATAGACCGTGGTTTGATTTATTACGGGTATGTCCCTTCCACGTTGTATAGATAAGTTGCAATAGCAACCAGAACTCTAGAGATCGAGATGTAGGTTACTGCTAGCGCCATCTCGTAGTCTTGTGAACTACTCGTATGTTAGTTGTTATCGCCTCGTTGTTGTGTTTGTAGTTACTTGTAGTGGCGTAGAGGTCGCTACACTCGCCACACCTATACACTTACTCTCTGTCTGCTGCTCACAGTTGAACTTTCTGACGTGGCACGCGCTCAGGAATGTCTTGAACACCCCGTGGTCACACTTGGCACAGACCAGCCTGACTCGGCTTGGGCAGACGGTTGGGCAGTCGCCCCTGAATTTGTCGGCGTAATCTGAAAAAAAAGCATAGAGTGGGCTTTACCCGCAGCCATAGGTATAGAAGCGGAGTACCTACAATACTACAAACGAAACTATACATCCGTGCACACGTCAATGCGTGTGTGTTCGCCCGCTCTCGCCCCTCGACAAGGCGAGAATGGGGGAGCGGTGCGGGGAGAGATCTCTTAGATGGCGAAAACTTTGCGAAGTGGAGAAGACGGTGACGCTGAGTCAATAATTGACGACGATTTGGGAATTATGATAATCGCGCTCTTACCACATCAACAGGAAATTAGTTGCTTGATATACCTACCAGTTTCACCCAAAAAATCTTCATTTTCACTGCTTGGTCCTTCTTTGTCGGGATCTGGAATCAAAATCATCATCATCATCCTCCCGTGTTCCTGGTTGCATCCTCAGCGGTAACGCTTCAGAGCCCGGGGTCCGCTACCTAACTGGTGATTTAACGAGGTTACTGGTTTTACTCAGAGCAATTGCCGTCTGACCTCCGCAACCCAAATGGTAGACCAGATACCTATCCTAGGTGGCGTTTGAGGCCCACAGCTTTGCGTGCCTTCTTGAGCACGGAATCATCTTTCTTTTCTGATAATCAGGTAATTCAAGCCTGCAATATCCTAACCAGACTGGAAACAACTTTTCCCAAAGTATGTTTCTCAGTGGGATTTGAACCTACGACCTCCGGATTACAAAGCAAACGCCTTGACCTGGATCAAAAATTGCCAAAAATTGCGTTACGTAATACTTGAACGCTCCCCCTAGCTCCAAGTTAAATCATTCGCTGCTTTCAACAGAGGTACCCCGCAGGGGCGCAGGCTAGGTCTCAGAGGAGCTTAGGTCCCTGTGGAAGTACGCATTGCTAGCGCTTTCGCAAGTTAAGTAACCTCGGGCGTGGTCCGCAATTGGATGGTGGGACCACAGAACAACAAAGGGTGGGACCACAAGTGGCGTGCTTCGGAATGCACGTTAAGCCATTGGTCCCGGCTGTCGTCATTTTATGGCAGTCGTCAAGCTACGTCAGATGCCCTTAAGCAGCTTGAAAAATCTGACACCAGTGTTGGCCACTTACACACACGAAGGACAAAAACAACAAACCAGATGGAAGTGTTTGCAGCTTTCTGATGATTTAATGTTGTTACCTTTATCTTTTGGCTTCTTAATGTTTTCAGACTCCCCATCTAAAGCAAAGAATTAGAGATTTAGTTTAGTTATTTTCATAAATTATAAGGGTAGAGGTACACAGGTAGTAGAACGAGATAGTAATGTATGATAACGCTAGATCATTACTCGATAAACGCTGTCGCCGATGATGGTACTCATTTTTACGCAACTGAGTGAATGACTTGCTGTGACGTTACCAAAATTGTAACCGTAAAGTAATATTGTTTTCTATTGACAAAGTAATATTAAAACAGTACTGCTATAAGACGTCATGGTAAGGCCCCTGGTCTTGGGCCATTCCATTGGAAGAGAATACCTTGTTTTATTTAACCATGATGTGTATAGTGTACCGTACACTATACACATCTCTCTCATCTCAGCGTATTCCCAGTTGCATCCACAGCTGCAAAGCTGCGAAGCCCGGGGTCCGCTATACACATCATGGTTATCTAAACACAACTTATCTAAATTATTTATTTGGTTACCCTCCAAATTATTTTTTGAAGTGCCTTGTATACCTAGGTGGTTATATTTATTGAGTTTTTATTTAAGCATAATTTTGTAATTAATTGTAATTTTCGTGTAGTTATGTGCATGTGTATAAACCTAGAATGGGTTTTGCTCATCCCATTTCGATGTAAGTAGTTATGTTTTTGTAAATAAATAAAATAAATAAATGGGATGGCCCAAGACCAGGTCACAATGTCACGTCACGATAACGCTGTTACCACCCGTTGTTCTTTTCAGTAACTTTAAGGACTTTCTCAATTAGTTAATGAATATAAAATACTAACTAACTATTACTATTTCGTATATCGTGTAATTAATCTGTTTTTATGAATGATAGGTATATTGGATAATTCGTTCATAACTGGTTTGTTGAGTTATAAAATGCACTTTGCTCGGGTAATTCCACGGAGCAAGTAATTCAATCATACATATTTACATCATCATCATATCAGCCACAGGAAGTCCACTGCTGGACATATTTTCATATTTCGATATAATGTTCTGACTGAGTACAGTACTAAAGAATCATTCTTTGATTTCGTGCAAATCGCGCGGCGGAAGCTGAATAATATATTAAAATTTACTTTTAACGTATGTTTTTGAGTTTAATAGATTTATATGGACGGCCTTTATATTTCGTAATTGATAGAAAATGATAAATTAGCTTTAGTTCAAAGTTATACGCAATCAAACAGTCAAAATCTCATTACCAGTAATGTCCCATTTCCCAGATTTCAACATATTTTCTCATTTTATTTTGAAACAGGGTTAAAGAACGGGATTTTAGGTTTAAATTTAATAACTAGATTACTACTCTTATCTTCTATTTAAATACAACTGCATAAAGATTATAAATAAACAAATTTTGAAAGCTCGGAAAAATGTCCCAGGGTTTAGTAATAATTACCATTCGAAGACTTGGTCACACTATTTTTCTATAGATTTAGCGTATATAGCTTACTCTCTCGAACTCAGCGAGTGGCGTGACAGTCGTGGTCTGATCGTGGAGCGGAGTGCACGTACCAAAGACCATCGTACGAAATACTAATTTCAAAAGTTCCGTGCTAGCGAGACGTGGTAAAGATATTTTTCTCTTTACCATTTGAGATTGTATGGTAAGTACATTGTTTTTTTTTATGAATTGCTGTATTGATATTATTGATAAAAGAGAACAGTTTTAGATGGTTTATAATAATTAGTGATAATTTGGCAAAAGAATGGTAGGCAGATCAAAATGTGATGATATCTCCTTACCATTTATCTAATTACCGTATTACGGTTTTTGAGTCATGTTTTTTCGTTCTTTACTGACAGCCCGATATGCACGAAATCAAAGAATGGCCCTAAAATAGTTTCAGTATATATAGTTGGACCCTGACTGCCTTCGTGGTCCAGTGGGCAAGGCGTCTGCCTTGTGATCCGGAGGTCGTGGGTTCAAATCCCACTGGGAAGCAAACTTTATGAAAAGTTGTTTCCAGTCTGGTTAGGATATTGCAGGTTTGAATCACCTGATTATCCGAAAAGAAAGATGATCCCGTGCTTCGGAAGGCACGTAAAGCCGTTGGTCCCGAACGCCATCTAGCGTTTGTACCTATCCCAGGATTGATTCTGGTCTACCCTTTGGGTTACGGAGGTCAGACGGCAGTCGCTCTGTGTAAAAACTCGTCGAATCACCTAGATTAGGTAGCGGACCCTGGGCTCTGAAGCGTAACCGCTGACAACGTAACAACAACAACAACGACAACGGGAATACGCTCGGATGATGAGGATATTTAGTTGGACCCTGTATAAAAGGCCTATGACCTACGTACAATACCCGGCACATAAGTTGATCCAAAATGGCGGTCACTGCGCACACTTTTTCCTCTAATTATACCTGCGCAGAGCCGCCATTTTGGGTCAACGTAGGTATGTGCCGGGTATTGTAAATAAATATTTACCGTCGGCGTCTTGTTTGTCGGGATCGGCTTTGACGTCGCCGTCAGAGACGGCGTCGGATTTCGCGTTGGAAGAGTCGTCTTCGGCCTTAACCTTGGCATCGCCGTCATCTGCACTCTCGTCTATTAAACAGATACAGATCACTATCACGTCTTAGTCACAAACGGGGTAGACAGAGCCCTGATGCGTTATATGGCTGCGTCCTTATAATAGTACGTGATGTGAACTAGGATATGTATTTAATGTGTAAGCAATTTATATTTTGCTAATTTAGCACATCACGTACTAATCGTACGTGCAGATCTACTGTAAATAATTTAATATTTTTTATCGATTTTTAATAACTTTTTATAGAACGTACTTCAATATCATGGACTAAACTTGCTCCAAAAATTTGGACAGTGTTTAAAAGTCAGCCTGTATATAGTGATTTTGAACCTCGTCCCAGCTATATTAAGGTGAAGGTATAGGCAAATGGCTTTGAAGTGGCGCCCTCATTTGAAATAAATTGTTAACTCGTAAATATGGAGATAATATCCATATTGCTCTTCGTCATGCACTAGATACCCCTTTAAATTATTTTATGAACCACCGTTGAAAGTATTTACATTAGTCCGTCTAGCTTTAAAACTTGCCTCCGCCAAAACTGGCCACGGCAAGTTTTAAAGCTAGACGGATCACCAATAATAGTTCCAACGGCAGTTCATAAAATAATTTAAAGGGCTATCTAGTGCATGACGGAGAGCAATATGGAAATTATCACCATATTTACGAGTTAACAATTAATTTCACACTTCAAGGTCATTTGCCTATATCTTCACCTGAAAAAAAACTTACGTGCGAGTAGGTACGTATATTCTGCCATAAGTATCTTTTTGTTTCAAAATAATAAGTTTTAAAAAAAAAAACTATTTGCTGCAAGATTTTATTGTGAGCCCTAGAACTTATCAAGACCAAAAGTAATAAGCCCAGACTTGATGGGGTTGCAGGCGTGTTTTCTATACAAACTGAAATACTTGCATACAATGTTAAAAATCTGCCGCGCCGCGCTCCGCCACGGAGCGCGGTGCAGTAGGAACACCGCCTTATATAATCTCTGACAGTTTTTGGAGATAGTGTGTACGCCACAGACCATAGATCTGTGGTGTACGCACTACATTTTTAAACGCAAAACGAGTTTGAGCTTTCCGGATATTGACCGGATATTCTAAAGCCGCACCGCTTGTACGACAAATGAATTATTGTAAAACCGCTCCGGAAATGTGGAATTCGACGACGAAGATTGCAAGAAGAAACAAGATTTCTGACGTGAAAATCACCAAGAAAGGTACTTTGGTCTTGAGATAAGCCAGAGTCAAAAAGTATAGAAAACAGGTATGACATAAGTATGTTTAAGTTACTTACCCTCTCCAAGTTCAATTTCTACACCTATAATTGAAGGAAATGGCATGAAACAGTGAAAGGTAGGTAGGTATTAAGTAGTTGTTTATTGTACTTACAAGGGAAAGATTGCACCCATCGAAATATAATTTTCTAGAAACCTAACGCTTTCACCGTAACATTCACCGCTTCGGTTCTGATTCCATTTACGCAAACAAACGAACAGTAATTACAACGAAACACTCGAACGCACACATAGATGCATGCGATTGGTCGCGACAAGGTCACGCGTCGTCGTCGGTCGGGTGGGACAGTCAACGCAATGAGTGGTCAGATACGCGCGGATGGCACCTATTATGCAGTACGCTACGCTGAAATAAATACCTAACCTTGTTTACGTGTAATTTTTTTTTTGAATAACTAATTTTTATTTCTGTATGGCTTCTACATCTTCAAGGCACATGACGGCATTTTAAATGAATCGATTATCGCAAAAACACAGCAATATTCTCAAAGGAAACTTCTTGCGACGCAACCGCACGACTCGAGTGTCACGGCGAACTGTCGCGCCGCGGTACGTATCGCGTGGAATGATTTTTCGGGATTACTTACGATTCTAGAGAATTATTGTTCGTAGATTGCACCATTTTAAAAGCGTGTTTTTAAAAATAGGGGTGATTACAGGGTCAGAAAAGTTGTAAATGGCGGCTACCTACGTACCGGAAAGCGCAGGACACCCACCTGCCAGGAGGCCGGACGACCTGAGCAAGGTTGCAGGAAGACGCTGTATGCAGGCCGCTTTCAATCGGTCGTTTTGGAAATCCTTGGGGAAGGTCTATGTCCAGCAGTGGACTTCCTGTGGCTAATATGATTAATAAACCCAGCCCTAACACTGGGCCTTAAGTCCGTCTGTTAATTTTTTTGTAATGAAGTTAAATATTTAGAATATATAATAATAAAATAATAGTGTCAAAACTTACTAAGCCGAAGTAGCGCGACCGAACTTCGGCAAAATAGGAATTTCAACCAGTAACTTCGTTAATTCACCTAGGTTAGGTAGCGGACCCCGGGCTGTTACCGCTGAGGATGCAATAGGGAATACGGGAGATGATGACGGAACTTCAGTTGCGCAATTGGAATACGGGAGGATGATGACGGAACTTCAGTTACGTAATTTCGTTATGTCCTACCCCTTATTTGAAAAATATCAAACATTTGCTAAACCTATTTTAGTTATAATGTCATTATCTATCATTACAATATTTCACATAGTAAGAACGAGACAAAACATGTTTAATAGGAGGGTTAAAGTATATAAACTGGTCCTCCCCAAAGTTGTAGGCAATTGTTTACGACCCCCCTCCGACCTAAAAAATCGGTTGCCGACGCTCTTGTGTAACATATACATTGCTTTCAGTGCTCATCTCATCGCCTTTGAGCTTTTCTTGGGATCAAAAAAGGTATGTTTCGTTTACATCTGATTCAAGGTAGGTATGTCCGTGAGTTTAGAGACCTGAGATCTGAACATCGGTTGCTGACGCTCTTGCGTCACATTCTTTTGAGCACTTTCCTTCGCTTTCAGCACTAATTTCCTCGCCCTTGAGCTTTTCGTAGCGATTAAAAAAGATATGTTTCTTATATAGTGATTCAAGGAGTGTCCGTAAGTTCGGTCGCGCAAATTCGGTTTAGACACAGTATACTCGTATCAACTGATACCACAGAATAAATAATACTAACGGACAGAACTCTCACTCAGCAAATAAATTCAAAGAAATATCTACTCAATGTGGCTAGCGATATGGTTTAATTTAGCTCACGTCAGAACTCAGCACCTTTTTGTATAGATACCAAGACATCCATTGCAAGCCAATTTCATTCTTATTACTCTGGACAAACGATTCGTATAACTGAATTTACCACCCAGAGGGGCCGCCTGCGCGCATAGTAATAATGTAGGTACATTTGCGATACCTAAACGGGGAGTGACACAGGCCTGCTTATACCCCCCCCCCCCTCTCCCACCTGAACATCGACGTCGTTGCCGACGCTCTTATGTCTTCTTCAGAGCACTTACCATCGCTTTCAGCGCTTATCTCTTTGCCCTTAAGTTTTTCGATTTCTAAAAGAGAGAAAAAAGATAATAAAGCTATAAGCTTTTTTTATAAAGTGAGATTATTCTCACTTATATATATATAAGTGAGAATAATCTCACTTTAAACTGTAAACAGTAGTTCATATAATACTTTGAAGGGTTATCTAGGACTTGGTAGTAGCAAAATTTTTAAATAATGTCTCGGTTTTCTTGGAAATGATTTATTTTAAATGGGGGCAGCACTGGACCCCGGAAAATTCAGGTACGGCCTTAAAGTAGTGGCTTTGCTAGTGGAAAATAACTAACTAACAATTATTTAATCATTTAAAAACAAAAAACCTGACTCCGTCCGTATGCATTGACAAGATACACCAGTTGTACCTCTAAGATAAGATAAGAGATTTATTTTATTAAATATTTTAAATAGTAGATAGTTAATACGAAACCAAAAACAAAAATAAATTTTAATCCGCCTATACCACCTCGCTCCCGCTCCACGAAAAAAAAACAACGCTTTTAGCGTTAAGTTCGCCTATTGTTCTGTACAATTTGTATTTGATGGACAATAAAGATTAAATAAATAAAAAAATATAAAATAAAATAAAAAAATCCTCTTTCTAAATTTTTGATATAGATATAAGGGAATGGATATATCCTTTGTCACACGAATCCAATGACACCAGCTAAAATTCTTTAAACCGTTTAGGCTACATACATACACTTGAAAAACATAACCCTCCGTCTAGCGTAGTCAGGTAAAATGAGTAAGTACCTTTTTCGGACGCCGCCTCTTTGTCGTTGTCTCCAGCTGCAATTTTTTTAAACAGTAAGCTTAGCTTAGTTAGCTTAGTTTTAAAAAGTTTAGCTAAAACCAAATGTACCTCCCCCAAGGTATGGACAGACGGACTGCATTTCGACTGCCAAATTGCAGTTGAGATGCAGTTTGATTGCAGTTGACACTGCGGCGTGCAGTTACGCTAGCCACACGGTTGTTCTGCAATAGGATAGGACTGCTCTTTTAAAAAAGTATTAAAATTAGCAACACCTGCGGCGACCTCTACGCCACTTCGAGGAACTACAACCAAAACAGTGAAATTACAACATAGTTCTTAAGAAGCATAGGAGATGGCGCTAGCAGTATCCTATATCTCGATATTAGAGTTCTGGTTGCAACTTGACATATAGATATACAATCTCCGACAATGCACCGTTGGAACCGCGGTTACACGCGCCATTCCATGCCTGGCGAGAAGATATTCCCTTTGATGAGCATGCCACCTCGTTTCCGCTCCACAAGCTTCAATAGATATTGAATAAACGTTTGCTACAAAATTCGTTTTTAAATTTTTTTGATATAACTAGGTATCTGGGAACGGATTTAATATATACAGACAAATCACACAGATTGAGCTAACCCCAAAGTAAGTTCGAGACTTACCATACATATCATTTTCCATCTTAGCGTGACCAGGGATCGAACCTGGGACCTCCGGTGTGACAGCCTGGCATGATGACCACTAGGCCACAGAGGTCGTATAGGATATATCCTGTGTTAAGCGAATCCAACAAAACCAATTAAAATCCATCTAGTCTTTAAGGCTGTAAAGCGTGTCAAAGAGTTATATATGTATATACCTGTATGCATAAACTCGTAAAACATAACCCTCCTTCTAAATCAGTCAGGTAAAATAAGTACTTAAGTACCTTTTCCGGACGCCGCCACTTCTTCGTTGTCTCCAGCTGCAATTTTTTCAACAGTCATACTTAGCTATAATCATATGTACCTTCCCAAGGTAAACGGAGAGAGAGACGGGCTCTAGATAGACGAACCACAATTCGACTGCATTCTGACTGCCAAATTACAGTTGAGATGCAGTTTAATTGCAGTTGACAGTTGCAGTCGGTCCAACTGCAATCAAACTGCTTACTCAACTCCAATTTTGCAGCTGGTGTGCAGTCGAAATGCGATCCGTCTAGACCCTAAGATAGCGCAGGGTGATTGGTAGGTAATTCAATATGATGATAAACAAAATTTAGGCTCAATTCACATTGCCGCAGAACCGAGGTGAATTTTAAGAAATTCACAGAGGATAATGACTTCTATAATCTAGGAGAATTCATTACAAATTAGCATGAAGAAATAAATTTTGCGCGAATTCCTACGTATTCTACGGAATTCCGCGGATGTTCTTTTTGTTCTCAGAATTTTATACATTATACTCGTATTACAGAATTTTATACATGATATATATTATACATTAACATATCTAGTTCAATATGCTTCGTAGAGTCACAGATTAATAAATAGTTACGTAGAGTTTTAAATATTCGCTTCCATTCCGCGACAATGTAAATTGAGCCTTATTTCGAAACTTACGTCGAATTGGCCACAAAGGAATTTACCAACCACCGTTGAAAGTATTCACATTAGTCCGTCTAGCTTTAAAACTTGCCTCCGCCAAAAGTGGCCACGGCAAATTTTAAAGCTAGACGGATCACCAATAATAGTTTAAACGGCAGTTCATAAAATAATTTAAATAAAACAATTTATTTCACATTTCAAAGCCATTCGCCTATATCTTCACCTTAAATAATATTTTCATTAAAAAAAAAGAAAATTGATATAGCAGTGGGCCATAAAACCGACAGGGTAGGAAAATGATCCTTCCCTGTCGTTTTTATGTATTTATGTCCCACTGCTGGGCAAAGACCTCCCCCTTGCTGTTGCACTCGTCTCTGCCTTTTGCAATATTTTGCCATCCAGTCAAACTTATGTACATAGTCAGTGGGTGCCAAGGCCAACGCCATGCAAACTATTAGAGGGCATGTAAATAGCAAACTTGTAGACTAAATATTAGTACCAACTGCTCACATAGATGGCAGTACACAAACTACTAGCAAACCTACGACAGGGAGGTAATATAGGTTCAAATATTAGGTAAGTAAGTATTGAAACTTTATTTTTGCTCCTACTTTGGTCTCACTTGTCTCTTTGGTAAAGAGATTTAGGATTCAAGATGGCCGTCCACCACTCATTTTTAATTTTTTCCCGTACAGCTTTATTCCCTTTTTTCAATTGGACACGGAATTTAGTAAATTTTAACAATTTTTCAAAAAATCGCGGGTGCAACAGCGACTTATAAATTAACCTCCAGTGGCGACTAAAAACACCTGGATGATGATGAAACAGCAAGAGGTTTAGTGATTTTTACCATTCAACTGCGACATATACATATTAAATAAATATATAAATTATGTATGTATAAGTATCACAAATACTTACTTCTTACAGGATTAACCTTCCTTCTTTTTGATTTGGCTTTTGCAGGCTTGGATGCCTTTGGTCTCTTTAGCTTTCCTTTCATCACAAACCTTAGTCCTAAACAAAGCAAAAGACGTCAGGCATGGGGACTGGGTTAAAATAAATTATTTTGTACCTACTGATATGAAAATAAAAGCCGTGTGGTTCCCGACCGAGTAGAATAGGACCACTCCAAGTCTTTCCGTGGATGTTGTAGAAGCGACTTATGAAAACAGAAGCTAAACAAAGCTTATAGTTAAACATCAATGAGACCTCTCCAACCCGGCCAGTGTGAAGCGTGTAGGCCAAATTCTGTGACTGCTCTGGCTAATTAATATATGGCTCTGGTAGTACAGAGAGGGTCGTGCTCCTGCAGTGGAGACTAAAAAAGACCTGATCATGATGACGATTTTTTTATTATTTATTTATTTACACAACACATTTAATACATTAATGTTTAGTCCATTTACAATGCCATCATAATCTCTTTTGAGATTTACCGTGCATCGGAAATTGCCATGTTAATTTGCGATTATACACTATATAAAAAATAATAAAACTAAGATATTTTACACCACAAACAAACCGGAATGATATGCATTACAACAACTGAGGTGTTATTATAAAACCCTTTTTGTTGACGACGCCCGGTGCCGGTGATTTAAAAGTAGGTACTTTACCTGCATCGAGCGCGAACGATAACTTAGATATGGGATGATACTTTTTGTCTAAATCGATTGAGAAGTTGAAATGTGTGGTATGTTTAGTGTACCTCCATGTAAAATAGTATATGTGTTCTAAAGTTCTAAAAAAAAATATGTAATAATAATAAATTTAAAGTGGGATATTTTTTACAAAGTATTTAAGAACGTCTAATTTGGTATATTTTGTATAAAGTATTTTTTTAACTTACATTTAATGTTTTTCTTATTTATTTGTGTTTTTAATTCTCTAGTATTCTACGTGTCATCTTATGATGGTGGGTCTTCTTTTTATTTTGTATTTTTTCATTAAAGAATTCTTCTTTTAGTAACGTAAGTTTAATTTTTTCATTAACAGGTATAATTTTACAAATAGAAAATAGTTTATAATATTCGTTATTATATTTTACTTTTATATTTTTGGGTACTATTTTTTTCAAAATACGTAGTTGCAGTGAATAAATTTGATCAATGTTGGTTTTGTTTGTTCTGTTCGGTTCTTAATTTGTGTGTGCTAAATAATTAAAAACAATAAGTCTATCTGGGCTTGTTGTTTAATATCATGGATGATGAGCGCTTTTGTAACATTCTTCAAGCACTTACTTACCTTTACCTTTGACGGTCTTCTCCCCACCTTTGAGTTTTTCGATTTCTAAATTAGAACAATGAGAACTAAATACGTATCCATTTTAGCTAAATCAAACATGGAAATGGAAAAATTTAATTTAGCACGATTTGAAATTTCATCTTATTTTTACAGTCTATATTCTACTGCTGGACTAGAGACTTCCCGCAATAAAGGAAGGTTTTTCCTATAAATTAGCCGTGTGGTTCCCGGCAGAGTAGAAGAGAATCACTCGTCATCGTGTGGATGTCTAGAAGGCGACTTAGGAAACACAAGCTAAACAAAGCTTATAAACGTCAGTGAGGCTGAGACCTCTCCAACCCGTCTGGGCAGCGTGGAGAGTGTAGGCTAAGTCCTCTGACTGCTCTGGCTAATATATGGCACTGGCAGTAAAGAGAGGTGCTCCTGCAGTGGAGACTAAAAAAGACCTGATAATAATGATGATGATGATTGTAGGGTTCTTAATTTGTGTGTGCTAAATAATTAAAAAAAAAAAACAAGTCATTCTAGGCTATCATGGATGATGTGCGCTTTAAGAGGGCGCCTGATGTCAGTAATCTAAATTTTGCTCCCGCTTTCACGCACACAAATTTACTCTAGCCGAAGCGAGACAGCGAGCCATGTGGGGCGTCGGGAATCGCGGTGGGTCAATGAGGCTGGTTCTGGTTTTGAGGGTTTTTTCGTTTTACAAAGAATATTTAAGAGTTATTTAAAAAGAAAGACATATGATGACTGCCTTATGTTTAATACAATTATAATCCAAAGTTACAAGTGCTACACTATTGTATTTCTTGAATACTTTCTGTTTTGTATAATTCTGAGGTGATTTGGAGGCAACTTCGCAATGTTTTTCTATTGAGAAAATTTTAAGCAATCGTGTTTTTAAAACTAATTATGTTTAGAGTCCTGAACTTTGCTGTGTTTTTATTTCAATGTGAGTATTTCGTTAATATTGATTTAAGATCGCTTTAAGAACTTTAGGGTAGTATGGGCTCTTAAGGGCTAAGTCTTTTGTAACATTCTTCAAGCACTTACCTTTGACAGTCTCCTCCTCACCTTTGAGTTTTTCAAATTCTAAATTAGAACAATGAGAACTAAATACGTATACATTTTAGCTAAATCAAACATGGGAATGGGAAAATTTAATTTAGCTCGATCTGAATCTCCATCTTCTTTTTTATAGCTGGACTAGGCTTCCCCCAATAAAATAATGATTTGCCCATATTTAGCCGTGTGGTTCCCGGCAGAGTAGAATAGGACCACTCCAAGTCTTCCCGTGGATGTCGTAAAAGGCGACTTAGGAAACACAAGCTAAACAAAGCTTATAAACATCAATGAGACCTCTCCAACCTGTCTGGCCAGCTTTGAGAGTGTAGGCCAAATCCTTGGATTGCTCTGGCTAATAATATGGCTCTGGCAGTACAGTGGGGGTCGTGCTTCTGCAGTGGAGACTAGAAAGACCTGATGATGATTGCCTATAATCACCACGCTGGGCAGACGAGTTTCTGATCGCAGTAAGTAAGTAATACGGGAAGCCATATACGCCACCGGGACGTACTAAATAGAAATTGGTAAAGTACCTTTTTTGGTTGCTGTCTTGTTGTCATTATCTGGAGCTGCAAATTTTATTAAAATTATCTTATCTTATCTTATCTTATCTTATCTCATCTTATCTCATCTCATCTCATCTCATCTCTCATCTCATGTAATAGTATACAGAAGTATCATTTAAAACTCGCGTCGGAAATACACAAACCGAGAGTAACTAATAGAAATTGGTAAAAAAACTTAAGTAAGTACCTTTTTTGGATGCTGTCTTGTCGCCATTATCTGCAACTGCAAATTTTGATGTGACCCTTAGAGTGTTTCGTAAAATGAGTCGCGTAATATTACGCTGCGATTTTCATATGAAAGCAATGTAATAAAGCAATAATATACAAAGTGGAAGGGACATACCCGAAATAAATTGAACCACGGGCTATATTAGATCACTAAAGTATAATTAAATTAAAATAAGAGTCAAAAAACGTGAAACAAATTCGACGTTACCATACAAATCGCCAGGGCGGCCGCGCACTGTTATGTTATTTTCATTATACTATAATGATCTAGTATAGACCGTGGTTCGATTTATTACGGGTATGTCCCTTCCACGTTGTATGTAATAGTATCAAGGTACAGAGGTATCATTTGTAATCTAATGATGAGATGATCTAATAGAAATTGGATAAAAAAACTTATATTTACTTTTTTTGGATGCTGTCTTGTTGCCATTATCTGCAGCTGAAAATGTTATTAAGAATAAGGGCGCAGACAAACAAGCGTATATTTATTGTAGTTGTGAGTTGCGTAAAATGAGTTGCGTAATCGCACTGCGATTTTCATCCTAAAGCAAGTTGCTGAAGTATTACCACAGGCCGGAATCTTCTAAGGTACGCGCAATATGCGTCCCCGTTCCCCGTCCCCGCACCTCTCCCCCGTTTTCGCCTCGATGACTCACGTTGGCCGTCAAGAATCGGGGGAGAGGTGCGGGTGCGGGGAACGGGGACGCATATTGCGCGTACCTTAGGAGATTCCCTTCTGTTTACTCTTACTGTACGAGTATTCTGTGATATTACGTGTGCGTGCCCATTGAGGGACCATATATGAATTTTGAGTTTCCGAATGTGTCTGGCTTTAGTAAATGTTCTGAAAAGATTGTAAATTAATCCCCTAATTTGTAAAAGTAACCACTCTAAAGTTATTATAAATTAAAGGTGGTCCCTCAATCGTGACTGCCAGATTGCCATGTCTTCAAATCTAGTTAAAATTTACAAGAATTGTAAATGACTACTCTTAGTAAAGAGTTTGTAAAATTAAATTACTCAGTATCAGACCTTCCTGTGTACCGAATCAAAAGAACAAGCATGTCGAAATTGGTCCCTCAATCGATTACGTACGATCACATTTTGTAGGGATCCCATTGGATTTTTGCATTTTTGAATAGGTCAAGCTTTAGTAACAGCTCTAAAAAGATTGTAAAATCAACCCCTAGTTTGTAAAAAAACTCTACAAAGTTATAATCAATTATAGTTGGTCCCTAAATTGAAACTTTCACCATAAACAAAATTAAAAGGCAAATTTAGGCAAATTTAGAGGTAGGTATGTTTGTGATTTTTTTCTATCGAGCTAAAAATGCTCAAGCGTGTTTTGGCTATTGTTTGTATATACGAGTATATTTGTGTATTGGGTGTCTGTAGAAAATCCTTAAGGCGACGTGGGTTCACAATTTGCAAAACTGTGCGTGTTTTTGAAAAATCACTGTTATTAAACTACTACAGTTTATTCCTCAAAAAATTTACATAAAAATCTTGAGGAATTTCTACAGACATCCACAATAGCCAAAACACGATTGAGCATTTTTGGCTTGATAGAAAAAAATCACAAACATACCTCTAAATTTGCCTTTATACTATTATTATGTATTACTATTTTATAAAATCACCTTTTTATACGAAAATTATACAATAAAATTTATTATCTAAACATCTATCCGTTTTGGCTACAGAAAAAATTATAAATATAATACAAAAAAAATAAATAAAACAGTGAAGTATTCGTCGAGAGCGAAGGAAGGGTCGGAGCCGGGCTCGACGATATTTCGCAGTGTTTTATTTAATATTATTTTTGTATTATATTTATAATATTTTCTGTAGCCAAAACGGATAGATATTAAGATAATACATTTTTTGGTATAATTTTCGTATAAAAAGGTGATTTTATAAAATAGTAATACGTATTATAAAGGCAAATTTAGAGGTATGTTTGTGATTTTTTTCTATCAAGCCTAAAAATGCTCAATCGTGTTTTGGCTATTGTGGGTGTCTGTAGAAAATCCTTAAGATTTTTATGTAAATTTTTTGAGGAATAAGCTGTAGTAGTTTAATAACAGTGATTTTTTAAAAACACGCACAGTATTGCAAATTGTGAACCCACCTCACCTTAATTTAAGTACAATCTTTTCGGAACATTAACTAAAGCCAGACACATTCGGAAACTCAAAATTCATATATGGTCCCTCAATGGGCACGCACACAGCGACGTAAGTATTTTTATTATATTGACCACCAAGCACTACCTACTCGTAATATCCCATAACTTTTTCTATTTGAACGAGGTTGCCTGGAAAAAATTGTGTAGCAATAAAGCCGCCTTTTACGCATTTTCTAATGTTTAAGATAATTATGTCCTGTATTTATCTTTTGTGCAATGAGGGGTATTGTATTGTATAGGTATAGGTACTTACTTCTGTATAATTATATACTTACTTCTAACAGAAGGACCCTTCCTTTGCTCTGCTTTGGCTTTAACAGGCTTTGGCCTTCGAAGTGTCTTTGGCTTGCCCTTCATCACGTGTGCGTTTCTTAGTTCTAAAGCAACAAGTTTATTGCTAAGCAAATTAAAAAACTCCCGACTGCCAAGAACGCCATCTAGTGATGAGTAGCGGAACTACCGATACGATGTGATATAAAGTCGTATCGGTAGTTCCGCTACTCAACACGTAGCGCCAAAAGCGCTGCAGTAGCAGTACATTACATCTATTAGTTGTAAGAGAAAGCCCTGACTTCGATAGAAAAAAATGACAAACATACCTCTAATTTCTAAATATAACACAAAAAAGAATAAAAAATAAATAAAACAGCAAAATATCGTCGAGTACGGGTCCGGGCCTTTGTTCGCTCTCGACGAATATTTCCCTTTTTTTTTGTATTATACTTATTTATAATATTTGATATATAATATAGATTTTATAAATAGTAATATGTATATGTTTTTAGGGTTCCGTACCTCAAAAGGAAAAAACGGAACCCTTATAGGATCACTTTGTTGTCCGTCTGTCCGTCCGTCCGTCTGTCAAGACCCTTTTTCTCAGGAACGCGTGGAGGTATGAAGCTGAAATTTATATCAATTACTCAGGTCTACTGTCCCTTGAAGCTGTGAAAAAATCAAACTTCTAAGCCAACGCAATCAAAAGATACAGCCGTTTATGCCGCAAATTTTCGACACTTGCAAGGGAATCAAAACCTACAGGGTGCTTCCCGTGAACTCAGAATCTTGAAATTTGGTACGAAGCAACGTCTTATAGCATAGATAAAGGAAAAGTTACGAAAACCATAAATTTTTAGTTACATCACATAATATTTTTTTTTTTAATAATTTTAAACTTACTACCCATTTCCTCATAAACGCGTAGAGGTATTAAATTGAAATTCATACCAAATACTAAACCTTGCAGGTTTGTACGGAACCCTCGGTGCGCGAGTCCGACTCGCACTTGGCCGGTTTTTTTATAGGTAAATTTAGGCAAATTTAGAGGTACGTTTGTGATTTTTTTTCTATCGAGCAAAAACTTTTCAATCCTGTTTTGGATATTGTGGGTGTCTGCCTTAAAACTCCTATGTAAAGTTTTTGAGAAATAAACTGTAGTAGTTTAATTACAGTGATTTTTCAAAAACACTTACAGTACTTATTTTTGGCTCTGAACTGACGGAGCCTTAAGGGTATGATTTTTCGGGGCTCAGTGCTACCCCCATTTGAAATAAATCATGTCAAAGGAAACGGAGATATCATTTAAATATTTGACTTTGTGAAGCCACTTCAAACTATATTATGAACTACTGTTTACAGTTTAAGGCCGTACCTGAATTTTCCGGGGTCTAGTGCTGCCCCCATTTAAAATAAATCATTTCAAAGAAAACGGAGACATTATTTAAAATTTTGCAACTACCAAGTCCTAGATAACCCTTCAAAGTATTTTATGAACTACTGTTTACAGTTTAAAGTGAGAACGTTAAGCTTTACTACGCACATTTGCGAAAAACGGCCACTTTTAGCAAATGTGCGTAGTAAAGCTTAACGTTCTAATTACGGCCTTAAAGTGAGAACGTAAAGCTTTTCTTAGCATTTTTGCGGAAAAGGGCCACAAATGGCAAAAATGATAAGAAAAGCTAAACGTTAGGGTGCCCTTCGATTCTTTTAAAATTTTTGTTTCTAATTTCGCCGAACCTTATTGGCCTAAACTTGTAATGCAAAATTATTGTTTAGCTTACCTAATTGATGTTTTTGCACAATAATAGTAAAGCCTAAAAAATGTTACCTCAAATTTTATAATCTCTAATATTAGATGTCTTAAATTCGTTTGGCTTTTATTTCTTTACACGTAACGATAACCTCGTAAAACTATGTTTGAGACTATTTACGCGACAACAAAGATGGTGGAATTTTCAAAAAAACGCTCAAAAAAGCTAAATGTTGTGCTATAAAAGTCAGTTGCCGGCCAGCAAGCCGAGGCTGCTGTGGCGAAAGTTCTTTACATTTTACTAGGTTAGGGCAAACCTATCGGTTAGGTTAATTTAGAACTGCGACCAACGAGCGAAAAGCGAGCGTGCCGCGGCAGCGGCCGGCGAGTGTTAGGAAAGTTCTATCCATTTTACTAGGTTACATATTGAAACATGTTTTTATGAACAGTTTTATCGATAAGGTAATAGTTTATATGAAATGTTAGCTCCATATAACTACTGTTTTTCTGTAACAAAAATAATTTTAAAATATTTTTTTATTAAATTTTGTTCGATAATATGAAACTGCGATGATTATATTATTCGATTTCTTAATAAATTTGGGAAGTAAATATACGGCAATAAAATCTTAGGGAAATCAAAAATAAGTAAATTAGGAATAATAAGTTTGTGCACCAACCAAAATTAGGAACACAAAAAATTAGGGGAGCCAATAGAGACCCGATACTTACCTATCTTTTGTACCTCTGAGTACTTATTAACTTTGATTTAATTAGTTAAAGGGTCAGGACCCTTTCGGCGGGTGGCATGTTCGATCTATTTACTCATAAGCATCAATGCATGTAAATGTTTTTTAGTCTGCAATAAATCTCAGAGATAGACACGCATTTTTAATAAACTCTTACCAGTCCATTGAACAATCAACCTTAATACGCTATTGGAAGGTTCAAGTATTATTCTATACAATAGTACTTACTAGAGGTATCTAGAGCCATGGACGAATAAATAATAGAGGACTAACAACCCCATACAAAAATCGTACTCTGCTAGAAAGCCAAAATCCCGTATTATTTCTAGATGTCTCTACTATCTCGCCCGCTAGCCGTACAAAGGATGCTGGTACTTAGGCGAACGGTATCCATAAAAGAACAGAGATGGCGCTTGTTTGTTCGTAGAAAATGACCGCTTATACCGCCATCTTTCCGAATTAACCACCACTACGAAACTACCTTCTTTTGAACTAGTAGCTCCATCTACAACATTTTAACTAAAAATCGGTTTACGTTCAAAGTATGGAGGCAATGATTTCAACTAAGGATAAGCCCATCGGAACATTCTGCATAAAAATTCTTCATACAATTCAGCGCCCGGGGCGACCACGCCGTGAACATGGCCGCAATTCGGTTGTAAAATTATCGCGTTAAAATTCCTTAGTATTTTAATTATTTATATAATTACAGTTACATAGTTACAAAACCGGTTATGTTACTTACCGATGATACGATATTCCATGTACTTTTTTAACCTATATCGTAATTTTTGCAGCCTTTACATGCGCAATCAGGCACTTTTATGGCATTTACAAGTATGAAACAAAAACGGGACCGAGGACGACTAAGTCGCGTTGGTCCCCAAACCGACTTTATCAAGTCAACGAGTTGGTGCCATTTCTTCGCGCGGTTGGCTTAGTCCTTACCTTACGCTAGTAATATATAAGTCAATGTATGGGGGTTGTTAGTCCTCTAGCATTTGTTCGTTCATGCTAGGGCCTACCTTTTAACCTGAATTTTTTTCTTTTCTGAATCCTTGGGCTGATGCTCGAGCGCACGTCTTTTGTACCCTCTTCTTCTAGGAAATGGAAATAATAAAAGATATTTTAGATTGTAGGCAATATGGCATCTTTATACAGGATATTTGTTTAATCAAGGCATCGACTATACATCGTCGAAGAATCAAGGGCTAATTTATTGTATTTTTGAAAAATAATCGTTTTAGTATAATTCGGCGGTGATTTGGAGGCAACTTCGCAATTTTTTTCTATCTTGACAATTTTAAGCAATCGTGTTTTTGAAACATTTAATGACTAGAGTTAGTACTGAACTTTGCGGCGTTTTTATTTCAAAGTGAGTATTTCGTTAATATTGATAATATTTAAGATTGCTCTAAGTACTATCAGGGTCATACGCGGTCATAAACTTTACTGTACAAAATACAATTTGTATAGCAACAATTCTAGGCGTCCAATTAGCTTGTCAGCTACTTAGCTAGTCTACTCAAGATGGCTACGACATATCTACTTGATCAGAGATTGGCAGTGAAACTTGGCTACCGCTTACTTCGCAATTTCGTGTCGAGGTCATTGGGTAATGTTTAAAAATATATTTTACCTTGATTCGTGTGTCGTTTGCGTCTTCTATGAGGTAGTTGAGCTCCTGCAATATAAATTAAAACAATAGTACTCGTAAGTTTTTTTACGAGGGGCTAAACATAATCCTTGCCATAAGGGGAGGGCGGGGGGGGGGGGGGGGGCGGTTGGCAAATAACCCGTACTTTTTGTCAGGCGTGAGGCCGCCTAAAGGCCAGGCTTAGCGCCTCTACTGAGTGCAGGGGCAGTGGCGGCCTTAGGGGATGAAGAGATTCCTCGTTCTTAGTTACAATAAAATGAATTATTAATTCAAAACATAACTGAGAAATTCATTAGGTACTATTGTGCACGCCTCCTATTTGCAACCCCCCCTGCAACAACGCGCGCTCTGCTCGCACACAAACTATGTAGGGATCTAAGGTCGCAGTGCAGTGACTGTCACTACACTCACACTACTCACACAGTCAATGAGAAAAAGTTACCCGCTTTGACTACTTACTAACTACACCCTACTTACCTGTATTAAGATGGTGGTGGTCACAGTATTTCATGGGAACCATTGCGCCATCGATAATTTCTGTAAAATAAAATTATATATGTACCTAGTTTTAGATAGGTCCCTTAGAAATTTTATTAAAAACGGTATAGAGTTTGATTGTTATCTGACGCTTTGACTGTTGTAAAGCGTGCCGTATGCTCATTATTGGAAAACCCTAGGCGTGTATTTTAGCAGCCAAAGTGTGTCTGCCTTTTTTCCAGTTGACACACTTTGTCTTTATACTAATAAGGGATTATTCCAAATAAGCAATTTTTGATAAGTTTGCTTTTCAGAGACATTTATGTGGTATTAAAGGTTTTTTTTCAGACGTTTAGCATAGCTTTTTAAGTGTGTCTTAGATTTGTTGCCAGATAACAACTAATTCAACCATTTCTAATTCAATGACTAGTGATGTGCCGTTTCCGTTCCCCAGATTTCCGGGAACGTGTCCGGGAATGTTCACAAAAAATGGAAATGTCAGGGAAAGTTGTAATTTTATTTGTCAGACATATTTTTTATCACTGTAAATACGAGTATATTTTACTAACGTTAATGCATCACTCGATATGGTAATAATGCCACTTGTGTGGATACCCTCGCACCGTCTCATCTTCAGGTCACCAAGTCAAAGGCCGGCGCAGCAGCTGCCACAGCAGAGAGCCTCAAAACGTGCAAATATGTAGACATCGGAGTAAACTACATATTTGAACCTTTTGGGGTAGAAACTTTTGGTCCGTGGGGTCCTTCAGCCCATAAGTTATTTAAATACTTGTCCACAAGATTATCCGAAGTATCCCGTGACCAAAGGGCTGGAAATAATCTGGCACAAAGAATCAGCATCGCCATACAACGTGGCAATGCTGCCAGCCTTTTGGCCACGCTGCCGAGGGGTAATATCTTAGTGGGATTACATAATTTGTAATTTTTTTTAGTTTTAGTTCTTAGAGGTACTTATAAGTTTTAATTTATAAAAAAAATATATATTATTTAGCTTTAATTTAATTTAAACTTTATCATAATAAAGATAATTTATATACCTACAAATACATATATCCAATATTCCGTAACATTCCCTAGAAATACGGGAACGTTCCCAAATTCCCCGAGAACGTTCCATAATTCCCGGGAATTTGGGAACGTTCCCGGGAACGGCACATCACATGACCTACATTGAATTGGCAGTGAGCGGGGACATCCTTCACACTAACCTTTATGGCACCTCATATATCCCATCTCGCATTTGTTCAACAGCGACACATAAATTGTCTTATTAGAGTTTCTATTCTTCATTTTCATGCAAACTGGGTCTTCCACTGCTGGGCAGGCTATCTCCTGACATTCCGTGCTGGTTTTCTTACTGTGCTTAACTTCGGTTAATTGCTTTTTGAGGGATGCTGCTGTGTGCAGAACTAAAAAAAAACCAATACACTAGGTAGTTTACAACAAGTCAAATCAGATACTTTAAAACAAACATTTTCTATGGGATTTGTTTGAAATATCCGACTAATGACGTCATATTTCCTTGGAGACAAATAGTTTTTCTGCATTAATAAATCTAAAATCACGTTCAAAGTGGATGTGATCAATGACAAGTGGCATTATTTTGTGTCGTTTTGTTTGTTGTCAGATTTTTACCCAATATTTATTCAATACCCAGGCATCTGACGCCTAATAGCCTGACGCCTAGATTGACGCCCCCTGTTCACTAATGTGTGGGTTGTGTGGGTGAGGGGGTGGGTTATCTATGCGCTATCAGTGTTATTATGGGCGAAAGGTTGTAAATTGAATCAAAATAGTGGTTTTATGATACTGAAATAAATTATATTAATGATTTAAGGTTCATATTATAACTTGTAAGAAAAGAAAGTAAAGTTCATTTAAATTAATTATTTTCGGAAGTATCGACATAGTACCGATAACTTTAGCAAAGAGTTTCACATCACTATGATTGTGATCGAAAGAAATCCGTCACGTATGGATCGACTATGATATGTATTATTATGGAGTAACCCTCTTATTCTTATTTCTTTTCTGCCAGAGCAGCATGGTAGGAAAAATTAAAAGTTGTGCTGGCTGGATAAGCTGTAGCGACCAAGTCAAGATAACTTTATTTAAGGCTATTTGCCAGGGTTTCTACACGGGTGGTCTGTGGGCCTGTTGCACCAAAAGATCGTTAGATGCTATCCGCGTCCAATACAGTGATATTTTTAAAATGTTGTTGAGACTCCCTCGGTTCTGTAGTGCCTCTGAAATGTTTGCGCAGGCCAGAACGGACGGATTTCATGCATCCGGAAAAAAAATGGCATCACTGTTAAGAAGAGTGAGGTCGAGTCACAACATCATTCTAAAAACTGTGGCTGATAGACTGGATTCGCAAATAATGGGACACCTTGTGCAGGGGACCATGCCGGTGGCCTTATATGGTCAAATTTAAAGGCATACCCGCAGGGCCCTCTGTACACAGAGGTTGCATTGTATGTTACCAAAATACTGTGTAGCTATAAGTACTAACACTAGTTTTAAGTTACTGTAATACTAACAAATCATGGATCATGGTTATCCGAATAAAAACAATTGAATTGAAAATTGAATTGATAAAAAAATTGTTTCGAATTCCGAGGCGAAATTCCACAAGCCTGTTGATTTCGGCCAGGAAAAACACAGGCTTTTGTAGTTCAAATTCGCACTCCAAACCTCAGAGCGTTTCGGCCGGTCCGACAGCGGAAACCTACAGACTTTTGGAGTAAGTAAATATTAATCAAGTGAGATTACAAATGCATGTTCATTTCGGCCAGGAAGCACACAGGCTTTTGTAGTTGAAATTCACACTCCATACCCCAGAGCGATTCGGCCGGGCCGAGCCCTACGGGTTAGTATGAAAATAGCGTTAAGACGATACACGGAGTCCAGTGCTGCCCCCATTTAAAATAAGAAATTTCCGTTTCCTTACAAATAATTTATTTCAAATGGGGGCAGCACTGGACACCGTGTATCGTCTTAAGGTGAAGTGGTAGCATAAGTGGCGCCCTCATTTGTTATTCATAAAATAGTTTGAAGGTCTTTTTAGACATTGATACAAATATTTTTTTAAATATCACCATATTTAGTTTTCAACAATTTATTTCAAATGAGGGCGCCACTTATGCTACATTCCACTATGCAACTACATATCCCCGAGTAGCTCATCCAGTTCAAAAAGGACATTGTAAACAAGTAGTTAGCTGTCATAGACACTCGGAGCTTTTCGGTTCGCCTTCGGTCGTAGCCATGTCGTAGCAAACAGCAAGTGAAAACGTTATATAATTTACTCAAAGAATGAAAGAGATACATAATGCTATTTTCATTGTTTTACTCTGAGGTTTTACTGGAACAGGATAATACCGGCACGTGCTTGGAAAGGCATCTGACATAGCTTGTCGACTGCTATTCAATGATGACAGGGACTGCTGGGACCAATGGTTTCACGTGCCTTTTTACTCGGCCGAAACGCTCTGAAGGTATGGAGTGTGAGTTTCAACTACAAAAGCCTGTGTGCTTCCAGGCTGAAATCAACAGGCTTATGGAATGTCGCATTCCCGAGAAATGCACGCGTACGAAGGTAGGTATGTAGGTTTCCGCCGTCGTCGGACCGGCCGAAACGCTCTGGGGTTTGGAGTGCGAATTTGAACTAACTACAAAAGCCTGTGTGCTTCCTGGCTGAAATCTACAGGCTTATGGAATGTCGCATTCCCGAGAAATGCACGCGTACGAAGGTAGGTATGTAGGTTTCCGCCGTCGTCGGACCGGCCGAAACGCTCTGGGGTTTGGAGTGCGAATTTGAACTACAAAAGCCTGTGTGCTTCCTGGCTGAAATCAACAGGCTTATGGAATGTCGCGTTCCCGAGGAATGCACGCGTACAAAGGTAGGTATGTAGGTTTCCGCCGTCGTCGGACCGGCCGAAACGCTCTGTGGTTTGGATTGCGAATTTGAACTACAAAAGCCTGTGCGTGCTTCCAGGCCGAAATCAACAGGCTTATGGAATGCCGCGTTCCCGAGGAATGCACGCGTATGAAGGTGCGGGTAACACTTAAATTATTATTTTATTACATACCAAGCAGAAATGATAATATTTTTAATTCCATAGTAATACGAAAAAATGTGTGTCACGCATCAAAACTCCATTTTCTGTATAAAATTATTTTGCAATTAATATTTGCGCAAAACTGATTAAAAGTTAATGAAGTTTGAAAACAGCTTGCAAAATCAATAAACGTTATCATAGTAGTAGTTAGTAGTTACCCAGCTAGTAAGCCAGTTCTTGTCCTACTGGTGTGGGAGAAAAAAAACTTAAAATGTATCAGCTGCTTCTCTTCCCACGCAGATTTTAAAATCTGATCGAGGGAATGGGCGAGAATCTGAATCATCTTAATAGGCGATGCTGCTACCATCACTATTTTATTCAGTTTTTCCATCCTAACGCCGTAAAGGGCCTTTGAATCTTACAGCCCTGGGCTCTGTCTACACCGTTAGACGTGATAATGTATCTGTAATAAGCCAGTGTGGTGACGGCAGAGTAGAATACGCCTCCATATTTCGAGGTAGTTCTAAATATGAAACGAAATGTTGGTATAATTTGCCACCATCTTTAGAAATGCAGTCTCTTCTTTATCTTAGCGCGTTCTCGGTTGCATCCCGGTTAATGGCCTGGGCACCCAAGGATGCCAAAAACCTTGCTAAGTGGAGACTAGCCGAAATTTTAATGATTTGGCTATAGTTCTACGCCCGTTCGTTTGCCTGACTTCATCCCTCTTTAGGAATGCAGTTTTGGCACTAGATATTTGTGCTTAGTCCTTTAGTCGCCTCTTACGACATCCACAGGAAGAGATGGAGTGGTCCTATTCTATTCCGGAAGCCACACGGTGTCATGCTGTAAAAATGAAAGATTCCTGTAGAATTGTCAAATAACGAACGATACATGCAGGCGATTGGCTAAATCGTTTGGTTGGTAGATGTATTAACCAGACTAGGGAAAAAGGATAAAGCCAAATTATACTTATAACACTGAATGTATATAGTACTCTGTGCTCTGGATACACAATGAAAGCTTCTATCTCCCAGTGGCGGATTTACACATTTGCATTCAGTAGGCTATTCATATTCTGTCTGCAATTGTTAGAGCGTAATTAGGGCGTGAAATCAATACCAACTTCAAGTACCGTGAGTTTTGGCTGACCGTAGACGCTAACGTCTGTAGTTAATTATTCTATGGAACTCTGTACAGCGCCCCTATCGGATAGTCCTACTCAGTAGTCCGATGATCAGATCATCGGACTACTGAGCCTTTTTTAGGGTTCCGTACCCAAAGGGTGCAAACGGGACCCTATTACTGTGACTCCGCTGTCTGTCCATCTGTCACAGGGCTTTATCTCTTGAACCGTAATAGATAGACACTTGAAATGTTCACCGATTATGTATAATTGTGGCTGCTATAACAACAAATACTACAAATAAAAAATAGTTAAAAATTAAATGTGCGTGTGCTCTGAGGACCACTCTCTCGGAATTCTTTGAAAACATGCTCAGGATTTAGTGAACATTCCCAAAGAATTGTGAAAGTTGGAACCAGATTTTGTGAAAATCTAATAAGCGAGTTATGGGATTTGAAGTTGGACCCTCAGTCCACACATAGAGGATTGAGGGTCCACTTGTACCGGATAAACTAAGGGCACTAAAGACAAAGTCTTTAAGCCAAAATGTAAGATAATGCCAAACAAAAATTGTGGAAACAAGATATTATAGCAGAACATTGTATTATTATCTATATCTCCGTTCAAAATGGACCCTCACGTGGAAAGTTTATTACGCTAATAATAACAAAACCATTAACTTTTGATTACTCTTTGAAATCCTATATCATAGTAAATAAATTGTGAAATTTTGTGAAAGCAATAATAGATCACGATATCACGTTGGTTAAAAATTATCACCTTGTTAAAATTCGGACCCCCAGTCCTCAAATTTTTTGTTTTCGTTTTGTTTCGCTTAACATATGATAGCTAAGAAAAACACAAAATTATCTCCGATTGTAAAAAAAATGTGCTACAAATACAGTACTATTGGGTAATAAAAACACCTTTTATTGTACAAGAAAATCAAGTTTTATTTTTATTATGTAAATAATGAAATAGGGTGACAACATCTTGCATAAAGCCTAGTGCTGCCCACATTTGAAATAAATTATTTAAAGAAAAAATAGAGACTATTTAAAAAAATGACTTTTGCAGAATGAAAATAAATTATTCAATAACGCAATGGTTTACCTATCGATCTATTCCTTTTTTTAAATAACGTCTAAAATTTCTAACCGAAGCAGCGTTGGACTTCATTTACCCCTTTAAATTGCAGCATAGATTAATAAATGTAGAGTTATAGCATCAAAAAACTTGGTTCGATTTTTCTCTTATTATCATCATAACATTGAAAATTACTATTTATTAATACATGACATTTGTAGTACATATCCAAATCAGACTTACTTTAAATCGAAAGTTTGATTTCCTTGACCGCGAGTGTCTTGCTTGAACAAAGATGTGCTTGCACATTAATTAAATCTTTCCAACTTTCACAATTCTTTGGGAATGTTCACTAAATCCTGAGCATGTTTTCAAAGAATTCTGAGAGTGGCCCTCAGAGCACACGCACATAAAATTAAAGGGGGTCGTCATACAAGAAACGTGTTTTTCAGCGTTTTTAACTTGATCTTTATAACGGCATTAACTTGAAATTTTCACCAATTATGTATTACTATGACCACAATAACAACTAATAATAAAAATAAAATAAAGTTAAAAATTAAAGGGAGTCGTCAAACAAGAAACGTGTTTCTTCAGCGTTTTAAAACATTGTACGGTGGTACGGAACCCTTCATGTACGAGTCCGACTCGCACTTGCCCGTTTATTTCTTTTACCACCAGTGGTGTATGTATTTGTGTACAATAAATACGTCATCGTTTGTACCTATTTGTACCACCAAAAAATTTGTCCTTAATGGGGTCAAACATAGAGGACTTGCAAAACTGTCTCTCGGTCATTTTTTGCAGATTATTTGGAGATACTCAATATTTGGGAAAAAATATTAGTTAAAAATAAAATACTTGTAAACAAAAAACCTTTATTAACTGTTTCTGCGCTCTGAATCACCTATTTGACAATAGTAAGTAAGAAAATATTTAACAATAAAAAAGACACTAAAATTTTTTTTATATCTACAAATGTACTTAACAATTTACTATTTAATTCCGTACAAAATATAAAAAATCGGCACCCTTATAGGATCACTCGTGCGTCTGTCTGTCCGTCCGTCTGTCACAGCCAATTTACTCCGAATCTACTGGACCGAATCAGGTGAAATTTGGTAGGAGGTAATATCCTATGACCCAAACACATATGTGCAAAGTAAATAAATATTTTTTTAAATAAGGGGCATTTTCGGGGGACAAATTAGGAAATTGAAAAAAAAACCTTACTGTGTCATATATCAAATGAAAGGGCTCGTTATGAGGATCTCAAATATATTTTGTTATAATTATAAAAATAAAAAGTTTTGATTTTATTCATGAAAGAAGACGAAAATTGACCCCCCTGATATCCGAAACTACTGAGGCAATAATTTTGAAAAAAAATACGAAATATAGTTCATTGCTTGTAGATTATAGGAACACCATTATGAATTCAATCAATTGTACGGAACCGTCTCCACGCGAGATTAACTCGCACTTCGCCGGTTTTATATTTACTAAACTAACACAAACTTAAAACTAATTAGAATTGTAGCTAAATCTATAAAAAAAAGAAGATAAGCTTTCTTTGCTTATTCGAATCATATTATGAAAAACATATTTGTTTGGTGTAACAAGTATGTATTTAAACAAAAATAACCTAAATAATAAACTCTTAATAAACAAAAAAAAATTAATTAGAAACACTTTATCGAATAACGTTTACATAACATTTTGTTCCACAATAAATTACAAAATGCATTAAGTAAAGCAATTTACATTGCTGCGGAATAAAAGCGAATTTTAAAACTCTACAAAGCATATTGAACCCTATGTCAATGTGGTAATGTATAAAATTGTGTCAGCAAAAAGAACTACGGCGCAATACGCGGGAGGTTCCGCGGAGTTTCTTTCTTTATGCTAATTTGTACTGTATTCTCTTAGATTATAGAAGTCATTATTTTCGTTGAATGTCTTAAAATTCGCCCCGATTCCGCGGCTATTTAAATTGAGCTTTAGATTGTAGAAGAAACTTCCAACATCATCATTGCGAAAAAAAGGCCCACAAAATTTGTATAAAATAACTTTTGCATGACGCAGCGTCACGTAAGCAGAATTTGAGCCATTTTTAACCCCCCGCCGCCCTTGTCAGCAAAAGTAAGCAATCTCTATCCCTCCTCTTATGCTTACGTAAGCATTGATATATTTTTGTAAAATCTATTTATTTATTTATTTATACTTTATTGTACACACATATATGTACATGTTTAAAGTACAACAGGCGTACAATCTACTTAATTTTTAATTCTTTTTTGAGTAAGTATAAATTATTCGCAGCTATTATTATATTATTTCACTATCTATTTAATTTCAAATCAAAATTACAGAAATTTGCCAAGAAATGTAAAAAAATAACTAAAAAAGATAGCTAATGTATTGAAGTCCAGACCCTCTCGCCCCCTTTGTCATCAAAAATAACCAAATCAAAGAACCCCACCCCCCTTTGGTGCTTACGTAACACTTGAACGGCCCCTAACAATATTGACTGAAAAGGAGTTGTAGTTTTTAAATACCGCCTACTTAAATTTACCTTTGATAAGGGCATTTTTTAGCTTGATTATGTTTCCATAGAATTATATTTCGCTGCATAAGTATGCAAGTGTTGTTTGATCACAAACTACAAAATGGATGACAAGATGGATAATAAAAACTGAAAAAGTAAAGGGGATGAAACAACCACTTCATGGACATCGAGAATATAAAAAAAAAGGATTTAAATTTTAGTTAGTTTGTGTCCCACCGCTGAGCAAAAACCTCCCCTAATAAGAATACATAATACTAACAAAAAAAAAACATATCCACATTTTTGGAAGTTGGTTAAAAATCCAAGACTGATCTTAAGTCTGAGTGGAAAAAAATCTGAGACATCATGACAAACCTATCGACAATACAACTTTGTACTCATTTAGCCTAATATGTATAACAAACAAGCTCTTTCTTCATCAGATATAGAGAGTAAATGTTAGAACGCCACATATTTATACACGAACGAATTTTCCTTAGGGACTAAAATACAGGATGAAGATCCCCGTAGCTATAATCAAGGTAAGTATTATAAAGCGAAAAGAAAATACATATTTTGTCATATGTCCCTCGTTTCATATTAAAAAAGATATCAGTTTTAGTAGTAAAGTCTAGTAGACTCTACAATCAATGTGTGTTACCTACCAGTGATGACTTATGGCTCTGAAACGTGGTCCCATAAGAAGGCTCAAAGTAGGAGAGGGCTATGCTCGTAGTTACTCTACGTGATCGAATCAGAGATGAGGAAATTCGTAGAACTAAAGCGACAGCGGAATAGCTCCTTGAAGTGGCAGTAGGCGGGACACATAGCACGACGAACTGATGACAGATGGGGCAACAGAGTACTTTTTAAATGGGGCAAAAAGGATTTCGAATGGCGACCACGCACTGGTAAGCTAAGCGTTGGACACCCACCCACAACGTGGTCAGACGACCTGACCAAGGTCGCCGGAAAGCGCTGGATGAAGGCCGCTTCAGATTGGTCATTTGGGAAATCCTTGGGAGAGGCCTATGTCTAGCAGTGGACGTTATATCGTAAAAACATTATACCGTCGTTAAAAGAGCGGCTTACCAGGTAAACAAAAGAAATATAGAAAAAAATATCTCCGGTACACAGCGAGCAAGTAGCTAATCAAGTTTATACGAAAATAGTACATTACGATATAAGTGCGTTATGGTGGTTATAACACACGAAGCGGAAGATCAGCCCGAGCGAAAGCGAGGGCGTTAGGAGCTGAGTGTGTTTAACCAATATACGCACGTATATCGTACGACGTTTTTCAACATACTTGCGAGGGAAAATACCTAATAAACTGATATTTTTGATTTAAAATAAACTCAACCATAAAACTTTGATGCACACTGTTGCTTTCCCGCCGTTTTACTTTTTAAAATCAGCCAGCACGGCGCGCGGCTACTAGACGGCGCCGCGCAGCATGTGAATTCGAAATTTGAAGAAAAAAAACAATTTTTCTTCCAACTACGCAGTAATGTTATGATTAATCACTAAAAAACCGATCACAAAGTGAGTGCTTATTGCATCAAACCAAAACAGTGCAATAATGGTTGTATGAAATCTCATTGTTGCACTGTTTTACTTTTTAATTTCTCATTATTGCAGTCTTTCTCAGTTTTGCTTTTTAATTTACCATAGATGCCAGGCACAGATGTTTAAGTTTTAATAAAAATGTATGCATTCAATCAAAAAGATACTGGCTGAAAAAAAAATTGGCCGACGAGAAAAGACCTTGTTAAAAAAACAAAAATCGTGTATTCTGTACCATTTAAAAGTTTTAAAGTCAAATTATTTTACAAAAGAAAATATTTTTAAAATGGAAAATGACAGCGAAAGTGATAAATTCGATTTGCACGACAAATTCAACTATAGAGAGCATATAAACAGCTGCAAATGATATTATTAATAACCTTTAAGTGCAAAAGTTCCGGGTAAAATAAGTAAGTTAAGTTAGTTTTGTTTATAATTTGTATTTTATACTCAAAGAATATAAGAAGTTGAAAGAAAAGTAGATTACGCACCTTGCTGAAGTGAGTAATTAATGCACTCGTGCTAATTTAATGCCCTCGCTGTCGCTCGGGCAAAAACATAGCACTCGTGCAGTAATGACTCACTTTGTGTTCGGTGCAGTAATCTACTATGAAGCGTATGTAAGATACAAAGATAAATATTGAAACAACGATGACGTTCGATGTCTGATTTATTATTTTTCTTTGTCTAACCTTCACCTTATGTTATCTATCTCGCTCACACACAGCTGTCAAACTTTCTTACTCTCTCATTCATACTGGATTTACCATTAATTCTGCCCCTTTCTTTCGCAAAAGCAAATCGTGAGTTATAGAAAATATAACTTCACTATTTGCGTTTCTAACACACGCGTGTTTTATAGGCTGCTTTATATATCTAAAACCGGTGAAATTAGATCGATTTTATGAGCAAGGCTGTTGAAAAGTTCTTTTATGTAATTTTTTCTTAGATACTCTAAAATAAATAAATGTTTTTATTACTTATTGATATTGCTTGACAAAGCGTATTGCGGATATTTATTTGTAACTAGTTAAGTACAACTTTTGACGATGCATATTGTGGATGCTTTTTGTACCCTTTTTGATCTTGTTGCTGATGAAACTTTGTAATTTTTTGATGAAGCCTGTTGTAAATAAATGAAATACAGTTATTTGATAAGTTAGATGTTAAAAAGATACCTTATTACTTATTATTATTTAAAATATTTCTGCCGACTTCCATGTGTGTATTGAAAATTTAGCGAGTGTGGACTTTTAAATAGGTTTTCAAATTACTATTTTGATTAAAACTACGTTCTAAATGTTATATTGGTATGGTTTCCCACCAGGGTAAGTTTTTAATGGACTTATTATTTCTCGTTATGTGAATTATTATACAACGTGTAACAGAAAGGGGGTATCAACCCAAAAGGGAGTAATCGTACTAATCAGTGTGAACAACTTTTACTATGGGACCATCCCTGAAATCGCAAGAAAAAATCTGCAGCTCCATACAAAATTAAATACCTACCGTGCCAAAAGGTATGAAAATTAAAATAATGAAAAAATAATGATCAAGGATGGTCCCATAGTAAAAGTTGTTCACATTAATTAGTACGTTTACTCCCTTTCGGGTTGACACCCCCTTTTTGTTACACGTTGTATATTTTAAGCAAATTTTTGTTTGCACTTAGAATTTACAAATGTATCTTTTATATACTCATATCATCATTTCAAGGCGTGGGGGGAATGTGTTAAGCGGGACATGATGGACAGGGGGGTTAGTACAGATAAAATAAATGATAGAAAACGATGGAGAGAGTTGACATACAGAGCCGACCCCAAATAGGGAGAAGGCGAGGAAAATTATGATGATGATCATTTCAAATATTTTTGCCAGCGTCCATTTATAAATGATAATTTAACGAGTGTGAACTTTCAAATGGTATTTCAAATGTCTACTACTATTAAATCTACGTTCGCAAATATCACATTGATACGGTTTCTCACCTGTGTGAGTTCTTAAATGATTTTTTAAATTACTTTTTACAGTGCATGTATATTGACAAATATCACATTGATACGGTTTCTCACCTGTGTGAGTTCTTAAATGTGTTTTTAATTGTCCTTTTTGATTGCATTTGTATTGACAAATATCACATTGATACGGCTTCTCACCTGTGTGAGTTCTTAAATGTGTTTTTAATTGTCCTTTTTGATTGCATTTGTATTGACAAATATCACATTGATACGGCTTCTCACCTGTGTGAGTTCTTAAATGTGTTTTTAATTGTCCTTTTTGATTGCATGTATATTGACAAATATTACATTGATATGGTTTCTCACCTGTGTGAGTTCTTAAATGTGTTTTTAAATTACCTTTTACAGTGCATGTATATTGACAAATATTACATTGATACGGTTTCTCACCTGTGTGAGTTCTTAAATGTGTTTTTAAATGTCCTTTTTGATTGCATTTGTATTGACAAATATCACATTGATAAGGTTTATCACCTGTGTGAGTTCTTAAATGTCTTTGTAAACTACCTTTATGGTTGAATTTATAATGACATATGTTACATTCATATGGTTGCTTACTAGTATGCTTTATTAAATGTATCTTTAATCCACTGTTAACTTTAGTAAATCTACACTGGCAAATATTACACTCATATGGTTTCTTGCTATCGTGTAGTCTCATATGTTTCTCGAATGAATCATTAGTAACATTTTGGTAATCACATGACTTGCATTCAAAGTATATCTTTTCCTTCATAGTATGATTTGTAATGTACACATTCATTGATTTATCATTGGAAATATTTCGCTCAATATTTTTATTAACAGGCTTTTGGACAATTTTATTATCTAAAGATGTAATATTATCTTTTTCAACTTCTTGTATAATTTTATTGTGATTTTCGTCCGTAATTGCTGGCTTCACTAGTGTTGCTTTTTCATGCTTAAGTTTCGCTGCTTTAGGTTTCTTCGCGGAGGGCGCTTCTGTAATAGTTACATACAATTCAATCTAATAATTTTTCTATAAAATGAACCGAGTTAAATACCAGTGGCAGTCACAGAAAAGCTAAATGTTTACTTAAAGGACATATATTTCAAATTATTAAAACCCAAATTACATAAAATTTTGATAAAATGTCTATAAGACCACCTGAGAAGTACCTATACTATTTCAAACAACAAAATAATTTTCTAAATCGGTCCAGGCGTTTTCTAGTAATCATCCACATAGTTACATAAAATATAAAAAAGAACAATTTACTTTTTAAAGTCGGTTTAATGTTTTATATGAAGACTTGTTCCATTTCGCAAATTAAAATAAGTTCGATTTATGATACTATGTAGGTACATACATGTTCCTAAGAGAATAATAGCGAAAAAAATCTCGTCTTACGGTCCCAGTATATCCGGTTAGGGATAAACACGGGATAACTAATTATAGACATGTGCGGTCGGGGACCTCCGTCAGCAACGAAGTTCCTCAAGTTTTTTCTTCAAAAACCGTTAGGAGATATTCGGTTCTATCCGGCTTAGCTCAGGTATTATCATGAAATAAACGCCTTGTAACGTTTTTTTTTTCTATTTGTTAACTCCTACGAGTATCTACCGCACATCTTCGTTTTAACAGGGCGTGTCGAAGGCGGTTTAAAGTGTCTCAGATCAAAGGAAGTTGCTACCCGAGCAGAAGATGAGGATGATAAAAATGTTAATGCGAATTAGAATATCCGGTTTGGGGTAGTGATGTGCCGTCCCCGGGAACGTTCCCGGGGAATTTGGGGACGTTCCCAGGGAACGTTCCCGTTTTCTAGGGAATGTTACGGAATATTAGATATGTGTATTTTTATTATAACCATATCAAGTGATAAATTTACGTTAGTAAAATATATTTACAGTTATAAAATATAGTTCCCGGGAATCTGGGGAACGGGAACGGTACATCACTAGTTTGGGGTTCACGTCCTAGGCCGTGTAATTTTTTGCCCGCAACTAACTAATTGCAAAAATAAAATAAGATTCTTTTACCACAACAGTACCTCGTGTAAAAATAATAGAAATTCTTTAATCGCAACTGGTTGCGATGACTGCCGGAGCGAATTTTTCATTTTTCTCTGGTTAAAAAGTTTTTTTTGGAAACGTATACACCAATAGAATTATCATGTTTTCAAGTGGTGGTTTTCATCCGAGTTTTACAACTAGTCTACTTACATACCTGCTACGTTATGCATGTTAAGAGCCCGTATGACCGCGATAATACTTAGAGCGATCCTAAATATTATCAATATTAACGAAATTCATTTTGAAATTAAAACACAGCAAACTTCAGGACTAACTCCAGTACTCGTATATGTTTCGAAAACACGATTACTTAAAATTTTCTAGATAGAAAAAAATTGCGAAGTTGCCTCCAAATCACCTCAGCATTATATTAAAACAGAAAGTATTTAAGAAATAAGAAATAAAATAAATTAGCCCTTGTAACTTTGGATTATAATTGTATTAAACATAAAGCAGTCATCATGTCTTACTTTTTAAATAACCCTCAAATATTCTTTGAAAAACGAAAAATACCTCAAAAACCAGAAACGCGTGAACCAGCCTCATTGACCCGCCGCGATTCCCTACGCCCCGCATGGCTCGCTGTCTTGCTTCGGCTAAAGTAAATTTGTGTGCGGGAGCAAAATTTAGATTATCAACATTAGGCGCCCTCTTAAGGCTCAGATGCACTGTCTGAGCTATTACATAAATAATGTAGAAGATTTGTCGCTAAAGGTCGTGGATTGCCGACGGTTGCCCACGGTCGCCGATGGTTACTAACGGTCGCAAACTGTCGCTCGTTCGCAGAGTACGTACTTACCTCTAATATTAGCTTTCTCAACTCCTTTGGTATTATTAGTCTGATTAACTTCCGATGTTGTCAATTTTACTCGAGCTATATTCTTTGGTTTCCGTTTAGCTGCTTTAGGTTTCTTCGCGGGGGGCGCTCCTGTAATAGTTACAATCCAATTTAACACTACCGGTACATCAGGTTGGTAATGCATGGCTAGGGGCCCCAGGGCTGGATTTACCATATTTGGGGGCCTTAGGCTCAACGCTGGCCCTAGCCCTTGATCAAGGTATAAGGGGGGGGGGAGGGGAGGATGTTTAAACAGAATGCTTGATTTTGGGAAAGTTTTTCTAATTTTTGTCCGGTAAGTAAAAAAATATATTTTTCCAAAATTTCTCAAATATCTATGCTAATATTATAAAGCGGAAGAGTTTTTTTGTTTGTTTAAACGCGCTAATCTCAGAAACTAATGGTCCGATTTGAAAAATTCTTTTTTTGTTGGGTAGTCCATTTTTAGAGGAAGGCTTTAGGCTATATAACATTACGTTCCGATAACCACGAGAACAAAGTCGCGGGCACAGCTAGTTATTAATATTAGAACAGTTTTCAAAATTCAAGCGCCATATAATAGATATCCCTGCACATTTTGACACCTCTTCCATAATGACAATGATAATATAATTACTAACGTAAATAGAGATATCTCCAATTTTTACCGATTTACGGCCATGTCACACTGGTGATCACATATTCACATTTTCAATGGACTCGCCTGGCCCACTGGACTCTTATTGAGGCGTGGCCCCTATTCCTACTGCCTAATAGTTAATCTAGCATAGGCAGAGAATTATACACACCCGTGTGGTTCTGGGTTAGAATAAGACCAGTCCATCTCTTCTTGTGGATGTCGTAAGAGGCGACTAAAGAACTAAGCACAAACATCTCGTGCGTACAATTGCATTGCAAGAAGGGTTGACGTCAGGCGAAATGGAAATATTTATCGATAACTCCCCTATATAGACACACACATAGACATCCCCTAAACACACATACTTCATACGTGCATAAATACACATTTATTTATCTCTCATCTAACACACACACACCTGGTTAACTATTAATGTAAAAAGTTAGAGAGCGGAGTCTCCTGGCACAAGCATATTTTTTGCTTAAAAGGAGGCTTCGGCAACGAAATATTGTAAACATTTTTTAGTTACCCAATAAACAATTTTATTTTTTTATTTTCATTTTATTGTTTTATTACTTACCATTAATTTTATGCTCACGTTACATTGCTTATTGCTTCTATATCTTACCTTTATCATCTAAATCTGTAATACTCTCATTTTCAACTTTTTGTGTTTTATTTCGGTTTTCATCCGTAGCCTGTGCCAATTCTACTGGGGTTGTCTTCTCTGCTTGCTGCTCTACTTTGGGTTTCTTCGCGGGGGGCGCTCCTGAAATGTTTTACCACCATTATTACAAATTCCCCGCGCCCCTTTGTTCTCTCGCGCCCCTAGGGACGTGCCTAGTTTGCCTTAAGGCCATACCTAAATTTTCCGGGGTCCAGTGCTGCCCCCATTTAAAATAAATCATTTCAAAGAAAACGGAGACATTATTTAAAATTTTGCTACTACTAAGTCCTAGATAACCCTTCAAAGTATTTTATGAACTACTGTTTACAGTTTAAAGTGAGAACGTTAAGCTTTACTACGCACAATTGCGAAAAACGGCCACTTTTGGCAAATGTGCGTAGTAAAGCTTAACGTTCTCATTAAAAACTGTAAACAGTAGTTCATAAAATACTTTGAAGGGTTATCTAGGACTTCGTAGTTGTAAAATTTTAAATAATGTCTCCGTTTTCTTTGAAATTATTTATTTTAAATGGGGGCAGCACTGGACCCCGGAAAATTTAGGTACGGCCTTAAGGATAATCCGCCTCTAAGGACTTCACTTTTTTACCGCGAGACTTTATATCAGTTGTCGAGCCTCCAGCGCAAGGCATAGGCATAGTTTTTGGTCGGATATACAGGGTTACTTTTTATTAACTGGCAAATTTTTTGGAGCAAGTTCAGTTCATGATACTACTTTCTATAAAAAAAGTTATTAAAAATCGATAAAAATTTTTCGTCCTCCCATACAAATCCGAGCTCAGCCAAACGGATTTTTTATGGAAGGACGAAATTTTTTTATCGATTCTTAACAACTTTTTTTTTATAGAAAGTAGTTCAGTATCATGAACTGAACTTGCTTCAAAAATTTTGCCGGTTATAATAAGTCACGCACGCACGAAAATGTTTGTTGGATTAATCGGACGTTCGCGTTCAAATCATTGCATCTACATGAGATGTGACTTAAACTATAGTACCAAAGTGTCAACATAAGCCAAATTGGTTAGTACAAGTCTAAATAAGCAGATTGTAGCTTAAAATGTATACGTGGGTAGTACCGTACTGCGCCCGGGGCGGCGCGTTGTAGTGGCGGAGATCGATGCCCAGCGCGTGGGCAAACTCGCTGCCGTAGAACACAAGCAGCTCCGTGAACCGAGGGATAATCTTCACCGTCCTGAAATATCATTCATGTAAAATATAAAGAAGACCGTTTTGTCCCATTCAGTTGTAGCTAACGCCGTGTGGTCCCCGGCAGAGCAGAATAGGACCACTCCAAGTCTTCCCGTGGATGTCGTAGAAGGCGACTTTCCAACCCGTCTTAACAGCGTGGAGAACTGCTCTGGCTGATATATGGCTCTGGTAGTACAGAGAGGGTCGTGCTCCTGCAGTGGGAATAAAAAAGACCTGTTGATGAGTTGTAGCTGTCTCCATAAACTTCACTTACGCTTGCTAGCTCTTATACACCTAGTACCTACTTTCGACAGTTTATAAGCGAAAACCATACGCAAACATGGTTTGTAAACATGCCTTGGTGTTTGTTTAAATATTACTATATAACTCAAGGATCACGGCAAAGCCTAAAGAAATAACTTTCCATCGGTAAGTAATCAAATTGTTTGAAAATTAATTACATATAATAAAATTAAGGCCGTACCTGAATTTTCCGAGGTCCAGTGCTGCCCCCATTTAAAATAAATCATTTCAAAGAAAACGGAGACATCATTTAAAATTTTGCAACTATCAAGTCCTAGATAACCCTTCAAAGTATTTTATGAACTACTGTTTACAGTTTATAATGAGAAATTTAAGCCGTTAAAGTGGCCGTTTTTCGCAAATGTGCGTAGAAAAGCTAAACGTTCTAATTATAAACTGTAAACAGTAGTTCATGAAATACTTTGAAGGGTTATCTATAGGACTTGGTAGTTGCAAAATTTTAAATAATATTTCCGTTTTATTTGAAATAATTTATTTAAAATGGGGGCAGCACTGGTCCCCGGAAAATTCAAGTATGTAAAATAAATCATTATTAAACACATTATTTAAAGACATTATTTAAAATTTTGCTACTATCAAATTCTAGATAACCCTTCAAAGTATTTTATGAACTACTGTTTACAGTTTATAATGAGAACGTTAAGCTTTACTACGCACATTTACCAAAAGTGGCCGTTTTTCGCAAATGTGCGTAGTTAGTAAAGCTTAACGTTCTCACTTTAAACTGTAAACAGTAGTTCATAAAATACTTTGAAGGGTTATCTAGGACTTGATAGTTGCAAAATTTTAAATGAGGTCTCCGTTTTCTTTGAAATGATTTATTTTAAATGGGGGCAGCACTGGACCCCAGAAAATTTAGGTACGGCCTTAAAGCGATCATACAACGTGGAAGGGACATACCCGTAATAAATCAAACCACCGCGGTCTATTATACTAGACCCTTAATTTGAAGAAGAAAAAAAGCGGGAAATATCACCGCAGATTCCGAAGTAGCACAGCAAAGGTAAGGATGCTACTCGTACCACGGGTTAATCATAATTTAATACATACTAAATGCATAACTTTATTTATTTATTTAATTTTTATTTTATTTATTCAAGAAATTTTAATATCTTGAATTGAATGTCCAAAAATGTTTAATACGAGTATTAGATATATACCTATATCTAATTTAAAAGTACTAATAACTTAAAAATATTTAAAATAGTTGATCAATTACCTTTTGAGTGCGACCTCCTCTTCTCTAACCAAATTGGTGCCCGACAGGGTCCTAAATGATCCTAAATTGTATTGTTGTTATCTTATGAACTTTATGGTTTGCAATTAAATTGAGTATTGATTAAGGCCGTACCTGAATTTTCCGAGGTCCAGTGCTGTCCCCCATTTTAAATAAATCATTTCAAAGAAATCGGAGACATTATTTAAAATTTTGCTACTACCAAGTCCTAGATAACCTTTCTAAGTACTTTATGAACTACTGTTTACAGTTTATAATGAGAACGTTAAGCTTTACTACGCACATTTGCCGAAAAGTGGCCGTTTTTCGCAAATGTGCGTAGTAAAGCTTAACGTTCTCATTATAAACTGTAAACAGTAGTTCATAAAATACTTTAAATGGTTATCTAGGGCTTGGTAGTAGCAAAATTTTTAATGGTGTCTCCGTTTTCTTTGAAATGATTTATTTTAAATGGGGGCAGCACTGGACCCCGGAAAATTTAGGTACGGCTTTAATTTGAAAGGTCACGCACATAAGGACACAAGATACAGCGTCTGACCTGTAGTATATCTGCCCCTGGTACTGGAAGGCCACCAGGTTCTGCTCTCGCCAGCTGCGCGCGCAGTTCACGTAGCGCATCCAGTTGGAGCTTGAACCGTCTAACGCGTCCACCACCGACAGCTGCTTCTGCTCCGGGGACTTTATCTAAGGAAAAAGACTTAAAGATAAGACTTAAGAAAGACTTTATATAAGGAAAAGTCATAATATGAACTTGCAAGACAATATACTTAGTGTATTATATCATTTTTGACCATCAGTATATGGAAAACTTTTACACCCTAATATTATCTTTCAAGTTCATATTTTAACTGTGAAAACCATTTATAACCCTAGATATATGCAATTTCTTTAAAGTTACGTACTACACGTCACACCAACTTAGTTAATTAGTTTTGTGTTAAGTTTAGACTTTAGCCACGCCGCGGGCGCTATAATTTTCAAAACTTTTTTGTAATATTCTTCTGTGTAAAAATAAAGTTTTTAGTGTTAACCAAGTGTCCTGAACTTAACTTTAAACCGCCCACGAACCTGCATAGCCGGCGCTATAAATTGGTTTTTTACCGAAATCTGACACGTCGCCTCAAAATAAAACGTAGCCTACGTTTGTAAGGGAAAGTCTAGGGCACAGAATACATATTAATACAATGTAAGGGAATTCTTAAATTATTGAATTAACACATTCGCAGTCCATTTAATAGACACAACACAATAGAAAAGCAATTGTGTACCACATACATGTGGGTCACGGACTGTTGATGTATTAAAAAGCATTAGACGATACACGGTGTCCAGTGCTGCCCCCATTGGAAATAAATTATTTGTAAGGAAACGGAGACGTCATTTAAAATTTTGCTACTACCAAGCTCTAAATAACCCTTCAAAGTATTTAATGAACTACTGTTTACAGTTTAAAGTGAGAACGTTAAGCTTTACTAAGCACATTTGCGAAAAACGGCCACTTTTGGCAAATGTGCGTAGAAAAGCTAAACGTTCTAATTATAAACTGTAAACAGTAGTTCATAAAATACTTTGAAGGGTTATCTAGGAGTTGATAGTAGCAAAATTTTAAATAATGTCTTTAAATAATGTGTTTAATAATGATTTATTTTACATACTTGAATTTTCCGGGGACCAGTGCTGCCCCCATTTTAAATAAATTATTTCAAATAAAACGGAAATATTATTTAAAATTTTGCAACTACCAAGTCCTATAGATAACCCTTCAAAGTATTTTATGAACTAATGTTTACAGTTTATAATTAGAACGTTTAGCTTTTCTACGCACATTTGCCAAAAGTGGCCGTTTTTCGCAAATGTGCGTAGTAAAGCTTAACGTTCTCAGTTAAATTTTAGATGATGTCTCCGTTTTCTTTAAAATGATTTATTTTAAATGGGGGCAGCACTGGACCCCGGAAAATTCAGGTACGGCCTTAAATACAACGCTCGGAAAAATATCATAATTATTTGTGAAGAAAAAAATTCGAACTATCGGCCCCTAAAGTCACCATGAGTACACTTCCAATTGTGCTCAAAGAATTACGCATGCTTCAATGATGACTAGATAGATAATATAGATCTATCTAGTCATCATTGAAGCATCATTGAGGCTAAAAAATATGGATATATAGGCAAAATAAACCGGCCAAGTGCGAGTTAAACTCGCGTGGAGAGGGTTCCGTACAATTGATTGAATTCTTATAGGTTTTCCTGTAATCTACAAACAATGAACTATATTTTGTATTTTTTTTTCAAAATTTTAGGCTCAGTAGTTTAGGAGATTAGGGGGGATAAAATCAAAACTATTTATTTTAGAATTATAATATAACAAAAATATATTTGAGATCCTCATAATGAGCCCTTTCATTTGATATATGACACAGTAAGGTTTGCAATTTTTTTTTAATTCCCTTATTTGGCCCCCAAAAATGACCCTTAATTAAAAAAAATATTTATTTACTTTGCACATGTGTGTTTGGGTCATAGTATTACACCATCCTACCAAATTTCACCTGATTCGGTCCAGTAGATTCGGAGCAAATTAGCTGTGACAGACGGACGGACAGACAGACGCACGAGTGATCCTATAAGAGTTCCGTTTTTTCATTTTTGTACGGAACCGTAAAAAAATGTATGTTCTCCGTTTTTGAACCAATTAGAAAATTCTTTTTTTGTTTGAAACCGTATGCAAGTTGGTCCCATATCCCATTGTCACCAGGTGAAGGTCTGATGATGGGATCGTCGAGAAATCAACTCCTCAAATATTATATAAATAAATAAATATAAATATATAGGGAAAGATTACACTGATTAAGCTAGCCCCAAAGTAAGCTTTAAACTTGTGTTATGGGATACTCAACGATACTATATTTTATGATAAAAACATATATAGATAAACACCCACGACCCAGGACATTTTGAAAAAGTTATGCATACATATAGTGATTTCAATGCATTCTGAAGGTAGTGTGTCAAGTGGAACTGATGAAGAAGACCAGAAATTAAAGTCGCTTTTTTTTATGTTTAACCCCTCCTTCCAAGGTATTATGTCTTATGTTATGTTTATGGTATATACAGGATGATTTTGACCCTCTGAGCTATATTCAAGGAAACTACTCTATGTGCTTAATAAAATATACATGTTCTATTACAATTACCTTGTTTGATAATAAAAAACAAAGATAAAAGCCTACAAAGTCGTACGGCAAATTTCCAATCGCAGTGATACCGACCGGCCGCCATATGATCGCTCGCCCCGCGCGCCGACGGTGGGATGGGAATCGGGCGACAGCGAGGTCATTGACACTAATAATAATACGTTAGCCATGTATTGCAAATGTGGGGATTTTTCCTAATGAAAAATAGTAAAAAAACGTATCCTTTTTCTTGCTATTTTGTGTTCTAATAAGTGATTCTCATTCCAAGATTTCAGTATAGGCTCAGTGTTTCAAAATCAACCTGTATTTTAAACAAAAATAAAACTGTGGCACTCCGGGAATGCCGACAGAAGTGAAAATGTTGAGCACCACTGGCAAAGAGTATATAAACCACTGGTGGTGTCGGTAACGAGTTCAATGGTTTTTTCCCATATCAAAAAGTGCCCAACGCGCCTAATGAAGTTTTCACTTCAAAAAATCAATTTTATCTATTTAAATAAAATAGATATTTGAAAATGATTGTAATTCGTGTTACCTGCCAGCAGTACATGGATCTAACTTCGTCTGTCCGTTTTCCCTGATACGGTCCGAAGCGTACGCCGCGAGGCAGCGTTAGTGTACTGAATATTCCTAGGCCTGCCCCTGCACATAACAATACAAAATAACCTATAAAGATATAAATATACAATTTACACATCAAGATAAGTCAATATAAGTAACAACTTTTCTTGTTCCTGTGAAAACAATTTTTAATACTCCGTAAAACTCCGTATTACGTAAAATAGGATTAAAGTGGAAGAATGATGTACTTTTACTATGTTCCTAGTAAGTATACCTATGTTACTACTTATGATGGGAAGAAATATACAAGGTACTTAGGTACAAATATTTTAGGTGTGATTCAGTTCATCTTTTTGGAAAACTTTTCTCAATAAATAAGCTTATATCGAAAATACGAAAAAGTTTTTTTACTTCTAATGCTGAACCCAACAATTTTTATTGTGTAATTTGATATATGTTTTGGGAAAAGTTGTTCAAAATTCAAATATAAACAACATCAGTATGAAAAACTATGAAAAATATTACAATATTGTGAGCAAATAGACGTATGTACTTAGGTATAGTTTATAGACATAATATCACACAGATTGATTGGGCAAGCCCCAAAGTAAGTTTTTACTATAATATAACATAACACTCAGCGATACAATAATATTTTATAATAAATATATATATAAAAAACACTCATGACCCAGGATAATTTGAAAAAGGCCATTTTCCAATTTGCCCTAGCCGGGGATCTAACCCAGAACTTATGAGTGGGGGACTAGCTTGGTTACCAACTTACCACCAATACGCCACGGAGTTATTTTGATCAAATAGTTATATAGGTATATATGAGTCTTATTATTATATTCTCTTTTTTTTTGTCTTTATAGTTTATACCAGTATAGGTAAACATTAGGTAGAGATCTGTGGATAGAGCACAGTCTGAGCCCAGGGCCGGATTTAGAGGATGGCAGGTTGGGCTACCTGCGGGTTGAAGTGGACTGCCACTTCAATGAGCTAATCCGCTCAACCCGCCCACGAGGCTCGCAGCGTAGGACACCCACCTGCTAGGTGGTCGGACGACCTGAGCAAGGTTGCAGGGAAATGCTGGATGCAGGCCGCTTCCGAACGGTCGTTTTGAAAATCCTTGGGAGAGGCCTATGTCCAGCAGAGGACTTCCTGTGGCTGATATGATGAAGTTTGGCTACTGCCGGGAGCTTCCACAGAAGAGGGGGCCCCACAATACAGATATAAAGATAATCCTCTCCTTTGTTGCTCCAGAGCCTCCAGACCTCCAAATCTGGCTCTGCTTAGGCCTAAGCTATTGCACTTTATATTTTAAATAGGAAAATAAAATATTTTTGCATGCCTGAAATGGTGAAATGTGTGACACTTATAATATTGACTTATTATTGTAACTACCACCTATGCACATTTGTTGCAAAAAAATATGTTTATGAAGGTGAGATTCGGCGTGCGTACCTGGTATAATGGAAGGCGCGATGTGTAGAAACACCTTGGGCACGGTGAGCGCGGCGCGCGGCACCCACGGGGGGATGCCGGCGCGGGATCCCACCTGCGGGCGGAGGTATGGGAGGATCAGGGATTGGGGACTTGTGGTTATGGGAGGATCAGGGATTGGGGACTTGTGGTTATGGGAGGATCAGGGATTGGGGACTTGTGGGAGAAAGTTAACATTCGAAAATGTTGATCAGTTTTCGTAATCTTTCTCTAGTCTAGTTTTAAGACACTCCTAATAAGTATCAAATTACTACTTCGGGGCCCACGATTATTTTACAATAAACGGGCAAGTGCGAGTCGGACTCGTACATGAAGGGTTCCGTACCACCGTACAATGTTTTAAAACGCTGAAGAAACACGTTTCTTGTATGACGATCCCCTTTAATTTTTATCTTTTTATTATTTTTAGTATTTGTTGTTATAGCGGTCATAGTTATACATAATCTGTGAAAATGTCAAGTATCTAGTTAATGACATTATAAAGATCGAGTTAAAAACGCTAAAAAAACACGTTTTTGTATGACGACCCCCTTTAATTTTCAACTTTTTTTAATTTTTAGTATTTGTTGTTATAGGCGTCCGCAGTAATACATAATCGGTGAAAATTTCAAGTGCCTAGCTATTACGGTTCAAGAGACGGAGCCCTGTGTCAGACTGACAGACAGCGGAGTCTCAGTAATAGGGTCCCGTTTGCACCCTTCGGGTACGGAACCCTAAAAATGTATTTTTTGAAAACGAACTACTATTTTCATGAACCTGAAATGTGTGAAATTACCTATAACATTATAACCATTATACATAAGCATAGGTAACTAATCAACATCATCATTACTAGCTTAGCTTAGCTAGGGGCTAGTTTAATCAGTGTGATCTGTCTTTATATATTTATTTATCACTGTACCCTTACCGGGAGTTTCAGTGCCGGTTTTAGCTCTACCAGCGCCCCGGGCGAGATTCCCCCCCCCCAAACGTACGATATAGGATTCTTCAAATTTGCCACCTCATTGTACACGAAGGGTTGCATACAAATAAGAGTCTAGGAGTTGCCGCCATTAACCAGCCGCTATATATATATTTATTATTACCTGTGACCCCCTCTTGGTCGCCCCCTGTCGCCCCTTAGTATCTGGCGCCCTGGGCGGTGGCCCAACCGCGCCCTACCCTAACGCCGCCACTGGGGAGTTTACAGTAGGTAACTCATTGATGTTTAAGCTTTTTTTAGCTTGTTTCCTAAGTCGCCTTCTACGACATCCACGGGAAGACTTGGTCGTCCTATTCTACTCTACCGGGAAGCATATGGCACGGCAACTAATATTTAAAAATATTAAAAGATCTACCTTGTCATCGGGAACCACCAGTAAAGGTCCATGTATGGCGCAATATTCATAGACGAAGTCGGTGCATTCGTCGCAGTCTGAAATTAAATATTAGCAGGATTTGGTAGGTATTCGAACATCTACATAGGCAATTACACAGAGGTTTTATTCTATTTTTCACAAGCTTTTATTTAAATTTAAGCCATATCCCGGTATCCGATTGAAATATGTATGCTAATGTATAACAAATGACAATGCAATATTATTATAACACCAAGCTGATCAGATGATGGAGCCGGAAGGTGGCTTTAGGAACCCTGTGAAAAAACGCCACAATTACTTCGAGTTTGGGCTCATTACATTTGTTTGGATGTGTACCTACTTAGGCCTCACAATAAAAGCTTGTAGGTATTATATCAAGTACAAGTCTATATCACTATCTGACAGACTTAACTGGCGCATCTGATTGTAAGTGTCTTTAAAATACCTATATCTCAAGGTCATTATCTTTAACAGCCTGTGTCAGTCCAATGATAAGGGCAAGGACTAAACGCAGACAATGAGAAGCTTGTCTGCATTTGATTTGATTGGGCAGGGCAGGATAGTGATGATCACAGTAGATACGATAAAGTTTAGTACTTTCAACATCGGCAGCGGCACCCCTCTGTATTCCACGGCCGGGAATAGGCAGGATATGCCATCAATTTATATAGGTATGGTAAATCAGACAAAATAGTAATTTGTGATGGAGTAATTGAAATGTGTTGGTGGTACTTACAAATATACTCGTCCAAATTTGGTTCTTCGATCTCGTAATAGCTGATCCGTGGCTTGCGCCGCAAATTGAATCGACTCATGGCGCCAAGTAGGTACCTATTATAGGAATAAATTGTGCAATTTAACTATTTTGATTAACTGCAAGCAAAACATAGTTAAAAACCAGTTTATTGTAAAATGATTTACCAAAGAAATACAAGAAAATTACCAAAATTTTGATTAAAACTGCAGATACAATATTACAAATAGAAAGTACACTGTCAACTATTTATTTGATTGCCCGCTTTTTGCCGCCAACATTTGCTTCGCTCTTCCCGCCAAAACTATTTTTCTCAAAACAATTTTTTTTTTAGTTTATGGTAGAGTTGTCTATGGCTGGACATGCTGTACACATGCTAAAATTCAAATGCCAATACATTGCTGGTTGTTTAAACGATTCGTTTCGTTACAAAACAGGCAATCACAATCATCATGCTGTTTGTGGAAGGAATCCGCAGGATGCCGAGTGGGAAGCTTTTTTTCTTTCCTCTTCCAAAGTCCAATGTTACCATCTGACGTGACGTACTGACGTGACATTGACAGTAGACTGTGACTGACACTGACATTTCTTTCAGTTAATATTTTTGTTTTGTCTTGCTTTCGTTTCGTCGTTGATGAACATTTTTGTAAAATTCAAAAATAATTTGTGAATGTTTGCTATTCAATGAATAATGTGTATAATTAATCTAAATTGACACACATTTAATATAATTAAAAATATACTAAATATGGATGAATATTTGACTGATGCGAATAATAAATTGGTAGGCATATTTTAATTTCCTCCTAATACCTACCCCGGCTACGCACATGCCTGTTTTATATTTGAGACACTTTCGAAAATAACTCTATACGATTGTGAAAACCGCATAAAAATGTGTACAGTAGTTTAGAAGTAGTAACCAGATAGACAAACCTCACTAACAACAGATGAATGTGAAAAGCAACTTTATTTCTCATTTTGTAAGAATAATACAGATACATTATCACGTCTTTATCCTTAACGGGGTAGACAGAGCCCAGGGCTGTAAGATTCAAAGGCCACTTTTAGCATAAGGGTAGTCATTAAGATGGAAAGCAGAATCAAAATAGTGATGGCTTGCTAGTTGCATTGCCTATTAACATGATTTAGATTTTAGATTGGCAAAGCTTATAAACATCAATGAGACCTCTCCAACCCGTCTGGCCAGTGTGGAGAGTGTAGGCCAAATCCTCTGACTGCTCTGGCTAATATATGGCACTGGTAGTACAGAGAGGGTCGGGCTCCTGCAGTGGAGACTGAAGAGACCTGATGATGATGACCAATATTATGCTACCCTATTGTTTCAGAGAGAGAATAACTATGCTGACCTGAACCTAGTCCTAGGAAATGAAAGCTGTGACCTAGATTCTGCAATAAGCTCAGTTGTGTATGCTTTATTTTTAAACTGGCAATACCAGCAAATTAAATGCAAGACCTGCACAAGGTTCGCTCGCCGAGAAGATGTCAAAGACAGCATTTTCTTACCCATTCTGAACGTGGACAGAGAAAGCTACCCGTTGAAGACAGAGGTTGTATACTTTTTGAATGAACATGGGTTGAATGAAAGTCATTTGGTGTTTCGGTAATTCTTTTTGTTTTTTTTTATTTTTTTTTTAAGTTTTATATAATAGAGATCAGTAGGCTTAAGGGGAGGCCTGCCCAGCAGTGGGAAACTTAAGGCTGATTAAAAAAATTAATAAACAACACAACTCTTATAAAAAGTAGATCTCTTATTTATAAGTCATAATTGCAGTAACAAATATGGTAATCAAATAAAAAATGATAATTATAATAATATAGAATAATGAAATAAAAAATGGTGAAAAAATTCTACATGGGCACGACTTGAACCTGCGACCTTGGTCTCAATACGACCATGCTCTAACCAACTGAGCCATCACATGTTCAACCCCACACACCGAATCTCGCCACCATTTGATATTCCTATAACACGCACTAGGTTTGCATCACCACATTTATTATTTAATCCTTTCACCGCGAGAATTGTGAATATCCATAGTTTTTAGTCGGATAAATTGCTCTCGAAATGGACAAAAATGTTTGTCGGATTTATCCGACATTCGTGGTTAAAGGGTTAATTTGAGTACTTTAGTACTGCATCTTGAATGCCTAAAAACCCTATAAAAATAAATATAGTAATGTTTAGAAATGTCATAAGCACATGATTACTGCTGGAAATTGGAATATGGAAAAGTGACAGTCCCCTTATTAGGTATCTCCAATCTGTACTGCGTCTCTCCTATCCTATTTTACAGAAGTTGCCCCCCAGAAGAAGTAGCCTTTCTCTGAAACTTAGTCCTTGAATATTATCTTCTTGTCTTCTTATAATTTAAGAGCTTGCTTTTGTCGCTGGAGTTAAGTGGAGATGCCTCCATTCCTCTCTTCTCTCTGGCATCGTTTAAATTTCCTGGGTACAACCTCTTTTTAATTTGTTAATAATCCTGTTACCTCTAGATGTCACTACTATCTCGTCCGCTAGCCATGCAAAGGATGTTTGGTACTTAGGCTGACGGTTTCCACGAAAAATCAAAGTTAGTGCTTGTTTGTTTGTAGAAACTGAACACTTATACCGCCATCTTTTCTAAATTGAGCGGCACCACTACAAAACTACCTTCTTTAAAACTAGACTAGTAGCTAATTAATTTTATTTATTCAAGTACACTTGGAACTTTACAAACATACACTTAAAAAAAATAAGGAAAGCATAGTACTTAGGTGCTACTTATTTCTAAAGAAATTTCTTCCAGTAGACCCGCGAGAGAAAATGGGAAAAAGAGGTAATTGGCGTGTACCTACAACACAAAACTAAATAAATAAATAGACAAGATGCATAGCTACATAAACATACATAAATATACTTACATAAATAAATATATATTCATAAAGCATATATATATAATAAATTCATATGTTAATATTTCTAAATATATTAGGATGATAAATACATTTAAACTAAAACTCGAATTAAGCATGAAAGTATGAATATGAATGATGGTGATATTGGAATTGCATGCACTTCCCCATAGTGAAATCCATATTGGCTTGAGAACAGTCTTAAAAGATCGAGAGCTGGCACGAATTTTTGGGTAGGTATTTGAGGCAAGTTGAAAACTTGTCTTAAATACCTACCCAAAAATTCGTGCTAGCTCTCGGACCATAAAGACTAGTGGGTCTATGAGAACAGTAGACCTCGCGAGCCCTTATAACCATAGATTAATATTGTATATACTGAAATAGATAAGAAACTGTGGCTTTAACATCAGATCAAACCAGTGGCGCCATCTGGTAACATGCTTTCGCAACACCAAAGGACTAAAAGATGAAATAAAACGGTGAAAAAATTACTCCGTGAGCTGGGACTTGAACCCGGTTCAATACGACTGTTCAATAGCCTAAACAACTGAGCTATTGAGTGATTAACCGCGCATGTCGAATTTATCCATCATATAATATTCCTATCAAATAACAAATGGTATATAAAATATACTGCCTGAGTGGGACTTGAATTCGCAACGTTGCTCTTATTTTAACCATGCTCTATTCAACTGAGCTATCACGTGTTCTACTTCGTATGGCGAATTTCTTCACCATTTGATATTACTATTCTACAACATGAATTTTTTTTTTCATTAGGAGTTAGGTCAGCTGATTCGTGACTAGATGGCGTTTTATTGAATTTTTTTATCAAAATTCTGCAATGTTCTAAGTTTCATAGGCATGCTTATAACCACGCAATAACCAACACTCTCCCCTTCCCCCTGGCTTAGCAAAGCCATTTATGCTTTATTACAAAGCAAATGCAAATAGTAATATTTGCAACAAAATGAAGAAAGTCCAATTTTAAATCGTTGAAAAATGCAACCTGAAGACGAGAACAGACATTATTTTGATTCAATCTCGAAACTGACACACTTTGCTTGGTCGGTCAATAAAGAGTGTTTTGTCTATGGACAAGACTGACTTAAAACCTGTGCTTAAAACTCATGATACTTTTTATGTAGGTACTTCAATGTCATAGATTTTTATTGATTGTCTCTTATTTTAAAATCTTCCAGAAACGACTATGACCTCAAGCAGCTAGTCACCAAAAACAAAACCAATGTCTTCCTAGTCGACCACCACATCTTAAGTGCCAAAGACAAGTTTCTAGCTCCATATGTTACAGAAATTATAGACCATAGACTAATGGATAAGACTGGCTGGAGCTATAAGGTAAGCTAGCTTCACAGACTATTAGAGAACCACATCATCATCAGAGCGTATTCCCGGTTGCATCCTCAGCGGTAATGCTTCAGAGCCCGGGGTCCGCTTAACCTAGGTGATTTGACGAGGTTACTGGATTTTACACAGAGCGACTGTCATCTGACCTCCTTAACCCTAATGGTGACAGAACCAATCATACCTCTAGGATAGGTTTAAACAAACGTTAGATGGCGTTCGGGACCCACGGCTCTACGTGCCTTCCGAAGCACGGAATCATTTTTCTTTTCGGTTAATGAAGCCTGCGAAAGACTGCAGTCTTCGACCATGGGAATTTTTGATTGAACACCCGAATCTATATTTTCTATCTACACATACGCATTGCGCTGTATTGTACATGCACCCTGGAGACGAATAATTTAGGCGAATTCAAAAGCGTACCGAGCGGTCTGCCTTATCAGTGTTTTCGTCCCCATATTTATTTGAGAATTTCGGAGAACTTTAAATTTTTCTATCTTTTTTACAAAAGACAAATTATTTTTATTTATTTATTGTACGTGTTTAAGCATGAATCTTCATATATGTGTATTTTTTATTTTTTAACTCAGTCGTATGCGCAAGAAATCCGACGACGTACTTACTTCTCCCGAGGACTTCTTTTCCGCAATTTGGTCCATTGCGCTGAACCTGTTTTGCGTGTGGAGCCGGCGTAGTTATCAGTTTTCAAACCAGCCCAGCTCCTGCAGGAATCCGAGAACGCTCCCCGGCGCCCTCACGGCTTCCTCCACGGTTCCTTGATGTTCCAGGAACCCTCTGCTTATGTGTGCGACGCCACCGCACTCGATGAGGAGATGACTCGCAGTTTCATCAGCCTCCATGCAAGCTCTGCACAGAGGGCTGTCTGTAATTCCTAGGGTGTAAAGGTGTTTGTTTAGTGCAATATGACCAGTAATAATGTCAACCATACGGCGTAGATTCCTCCGGGGTAGTGCTAACAGGCGTCGGGATAGGCGACTATCCCATTGGGGTAGTGCCTCCCTAGCCTGCCGACATGTCCGGAGGGATTGCCATGATTGATTTTGTTCTTCGCTAATGCGATTTCTGATCCAGGTGCGAACCTGCCTGAAGGGGATCGGAGCCATGGGAAGAGGTCCCAACGGTGTCATACTCGATCCTCGACGCGCGAGCTCGTCAGCTGCATCGTTACCCAGTGAGTTGCTGTGTCCTTTGATCCATTGGAGAGTGACTGTGTTATACTTACAGAGTTTTTCCAGGGATCTGTGGCATTCTTGTATTAAGGCAGAGTCCACATGTGTCCTTCTGAGGGCAAGTAGGACCGCTGTGCTGTCAGTTAGGATACGGATGGACATACCTGATACCTTCCTCCTAATAATTTCTGTAGCCGCGTGGGTTATAGCTGCGCATTCGGCTTGAAAGATGGAGTTTTCCTTACCCAGGGCATATGCAGAGTGAATGTTGAGATCATGAGAGAATACGCCAGCACCTACACCATTTTGTGTCTTTGAGCCGTCTGTGTATACCCTCATTTCTTCAGTACCGGAGCTGTCTGAAGATTCCTCATGTAATTGTATTTTGTATTTTTTTGTCGAAGACAAATTGCTTGTGGATCCTGTCGTTTATCGCGCCTATGAGGTGTGATGCTTTGAGGGCTAGTGGCAGGATTCGCGTATGAGGGGCCTTGTCTTTGTGTTTCCACAGGCCTAGTGTTTTAAGTCTTGCAGCTGCGACTTGTGCTTCTTGTTTGATGTGTAGGTGTAGCGATTTGATCCGACGACGTATTAGCTTATATTTTCTTCAAAGTTTAACCTTTTTAACTAAGTTTTTGAATGAATAAAAAAAAAAAACATTTACTTTTTAGGATTTTCCTTTGTCTTTATTTCTCTGTAATTTATACACAACTTCATGTCTTAAATTCCGTGTAAACAACAAAGTAATGAACGTCGCGCACCGCATAAAATTGAAACACGTGTCAGGTTATTTGGAATTAAACAAACTATTACAATGAAAATCAGTAAATTGTCTCATTGACCTTTTTAATACGAAATAAACTTCAATTTAACATATCTTAACATATTGTTACTAAGTTAGTTTGGCTCCAATAAGCTCCGAAAAAGCAGTCAAAATTACTTAAAAATAAGGACCGGGCCCTTAACCAGACTGGAAACAACTTTTCACAAAATATGCTTCCCAGTGGGATAAAATCCACAACCTCCGGATCACAAGGCAAAGCCATGACCACTGGACCACGGTGGCAGTCAACTTAGAGAACCACATATTAGCTTGTAACTGCGACATTGGCCAAGCGATTTAGGGATTGGCTGTACGTCTGTGGGCATGAGTTCGATCCTCACTATAGGCACGACTTGTACCTCTGATTTTGAATTGAATTGAATTGAAAGACATTTATTTGTTGCTATAACACACATACTTACAAAATCAGACAAACATAGTAAAAAAATTGACACAAAAACATAACAAATTTAAATGTGTGTGCTACAGCAATACAAAAGGACAAAGCTCAGTGGTAATATTGCCCGGGAGCAATACACTGATTTTCAGCTGTGTCCTGAAGATGCGTGGTGCGGATTCAATAGTACCAATAAATAGGAAAATAAATAAATATGATTTGTACTCCATGTAAACGGATGGACATTGCCGTGTGGTTCCCGGCAGATTAGAATAGGACCACTCCAAGTCTCCCCGTGGATGTCGTAGAAGGCGACTTAGGAAACACAAGCTGAACAAAGCTTATAAACATCAGTGAGACCTCTCCAACCCGTCTGGCCAGCGTGGAGAGTGTAGGCCAAATCCTCTGACTGCTCTGGCCAAGTATGGCTCTGGTAGTACAGAGAGGGTCGTGCTCCTGCAGTGGGGACTAAAAAAAACCTGATGTTGAGAAGGATGGACGTGAGCTAAATTAAACCATATCGCTAGCCACATTGAGTAGATATTTCTTTGAATTTCTTTGCTGAGTGATACTTCTGTACGTTAGTATTATTTATTCTGTGCTCGTACTAGATGAAAGTCACTTTTACGTCAGATGCCTTTGGCAGCTCCGAAAATCAGAAACCAGACTTCATCACGTCAAAAATACTTTAGTAGGTACTTATCAATTCAATTGTTTTTATTAGGATAACCATGATCCATGATTTGTTAGTATTACAGTAACTTAAAACTAGTGTTAGTACTTATTATTATTAGTGCTACACAGTATTTAGGTAACATAGAATGCAACCTCTGTGTACAGAGGGCCCTGCGGGCATGTCTTTAAATTTCACCATACAAGGCCACCGGCATGGTCCCCTGCACAAGGTGTCCCATTATTTGCGAATCCAGTCTATCCGCCACAGTTTTTAGAATGCTGTTGTGTTTCAAACAAAAACATATGATAAAATACATACATACTATTACGTCTTTATCGCTAATGGGGCAGACAGAGCCCAAAGCCGCAAGACTCAAAGGCCACTTTTAGCGTGATGGTGGGCGAGAAGGTAGAAAAAGGAATCAAAATAGTGATGGGTTGCTAGCCGCATCGCCTATTAACATGATTTGCATTTTCTCCCATTGCCTCGATCGGCTTCTACAATCCGCGGGAAGGTGAGCAGCTGATATATTCTAAGTTTTTTTTTGTAGGAAGACACCAGATCCACAATCGAGATGGCAGGGTCGTGTTGCACGCTGGTGGCTCAGAGGATCAGGGATCAGTCGGCGCTGGTGGCCAAAGACGCAGACTTCTTTCAAGCCTATCCAGCTTGCAGCATCATGTTGCATAGTAAGTTAAATACCTATTTATTTCGTTTGATTTTGAGCAAAGAACAAAAAAGGTACTTAATTGTATAGAGCTACGAACAATAATTCTCTAGAATCGTAAATAATCCCGAAAAATCATTCCATGCGATATGTACCGCGGCGTAAATAAACATTTTAATATTGTACCTCACCGCTCGTGGCGTTGACCGCGGCCGTGTCGGTTGAGCAGCCGGCTTCGGGGAGCTAGCTGCTTGACCGACATGACGCGTACGTGTCCTTGTCGCGACCAATCGCATGCATCTTTGTCTATGTGTGCGTTCGAGTGTTTCGTTGTAATTACTGTTCGTTTGTTTGCGTAAATGGAATCAGAAGCGAAGCGGTGAATGTAGCAGCGTTAGGTATCTAGAGAATTATATTTTTTTTTTTTTATTTAATACTTTTTATTGTTCTAAACTAAAACATACTTTTAACAAATGGCGGACTTAATTCTAAGAGCATTTTCTCCCAGTCAACCGTAAGGATAAACAGAAAAGTAATTTGTTCGGCGCAAAAAGCAAAATTAATCAATTATGACTACCGATTTAATAAATACTTCATATAACATATTAAGAACATATACATAAAACATTACATTACTACATAGTATATAATATATATCAGAATAAATATCTACTTATACAATACGTACCATTATATTATACCTACATATACAGGGACTAACAAAATATACTAAAACTATTTTAAGGGTGGATTCAGTCCATGATACTGAACAACTTTCCCTAAGGAACATATATCGAAATATAAAAATTAATTTTTAGCCTCCCGTATAAGTTAACCGATCAGCTGATCTGAGTTTGTATGGAAAGCGAAAAAATATTTTTCATATTTCGATATATGTTCCTTGGGGAAAGTTGTTCAGTATCATGGACTGAATTCACCCTTAAAATAGTTTCAGTATATTTTTTTTAGACGTTATATAATCAATTTGGGAACTTAATGATGATGACTCTACGGCTTATTATTATTATTTATTTTATTAGCTTGAAAAACCAGTTGGACTCGTAGATAGGAATAGAGGAGTGCAACAGCTCGCGCTGAGCCTTGTGACTTCCGGCCTAGAATAGGACCACTCCATCTCTTGCTGTGGATGTCGTAAGAGGCGACTAAAGGACCAAGCACATACATGTCGTCTACGAACAATAATTCTCTAGAATCGTAAGTAATCCCGAAAAATCATTCCACGCGATATGTCCCGCGGCGGGCGGGGCTTAAAATATGAACAGCGCGGCGCGACAGTTCGCCGTGACACTCGAGTCGTGCGGTTGCGTCGCAAGAAGTTTTCTTTGAGAATATTGCTGCGTTTTTGCGATAATCGATTCATTAAAAATGCCGTCATGTGCCGTGAAGTGGTGTAGAAGCCATACGTATAGATATGAAAATTAGTTATTAAAAAAAAAGTAACACGTAAACAAGGTTATTTATTTTAGCGTAGCGTAGGTAATAGGTATCATCCGCGCGTTGTACCTCACCGCTCGTTGCGTTGACTGCCCCACCCGACCGACGACGACGCGTAAACTTGTCGCGACCAATCGCATGTATCTTTGTCAATGTGTGCGTTCGAGTGTTTCGTTGTAATTACTGTTCGTTTGTTTGCATAAATGGAATCAGAATCGAAGTGGTGAATGTAGGAACGTTAGGTTTCTAGAGAATTATATTTCGATGCATGTCGTGCTACAATTGCATTCCCAAGGAGGGTTGACATCGGGCGGCTATGGCTATTTCTACTCCACTTCGCAAGGTCTTCGTGCATGTATATTATGTTCGGAGAAGAAAATGCGGGAACGCGCACCCCTGGCTCCGAAGCAGCACAGCTAAGATGAAAGGAAAAAAGAGTGTAAGAGATATCAGGAAGTAAGAGATAGAGGGAGCTGTAAAACCCGATCGAATACTCGCATCAAATCAATCTAGAACCACATTGATGGGTATAACAAATCTTCTAGATAGTTTCCCCGCGTTTCAGGCACAATAATTCTGGACACAGTGAACTTCTCCAAGGAATTGTTTCAGGCACAATAATTCTGGACACAGTGAACTTCTCCAAGGAATTCAATAAGGCGACGCCGCACGACGAGGAGATAGTGCAGTTCTTGGAGAGCCTCATCAAGCCGAACGACTACGAATCGGCCAGGTCAGTTTGTAACGATGCTGCATATGACCTTCATGCTGCATCTAGTTTACATACCTCATTTCTTCATCTCATCTATGCGATTATGTATGCTGTGGCCGCTATAAAAACAAATACTAAGAAAAGTTGTTAGTAAATAGTTACTAGTTGTAAAACTTTTCGCACAAATACATTCCCAAAGAGGGTTGACGTCAGGCAGGCGGCCGGTCGTAAAATTACAGCCGAATCATTTTAACTGTTCCGGCAATTTATTCTCAACTTCGCACGGCCTTTAGCATCCTTGGGTGACCATTGACGTGCACGTCATATTTGGGGGGGGAAAAACGGGAAAGTGCACCCCGGGCTCCGAAGCAGGCAGCACAGCTGAGGTTGCAACCAGGAACGTGCTTATATGAAGAGGAGATTAAGAGAGGCAACGCAGCTACTAAATAAACCTATTTTTTTAGCCTGTTGTGTCCCATAGCCGTGTGGTACCCGCCCGGCAGAGTAGAATAGGACCACTCCAAGTCTCCCCGTGGATGTCGTAGAAGGCGACTTAGGAAACACAAGCTGAACAAAGCTTAACACAAATGAAACCTCTCCAACCCGTCTGGCCAGCGTGGAGAGTGTAGGCCAACTGCCGTCGTAACAAGGAAGGGCACATCTAACATTTTCTAAAAGTCGAGTAAATGGAGGTTAAAGATTTTTTTACATTTTGCGTATGCTAATAAAAAATTTTATAATGTCAAAAAAATCGACAAATACTCCATCTAATTTAGGGTAGGCAAGTATGTATATTTATGTCGATTTTTTTTTATTAATCATTTTTTGTTTCAACTTAGTAATATAAATGTAGTAAAAATAATAAAAATACAAAGGAAAGGCATAAATAACCAGTTATGCCTTTTCTTTGTATTATTTAAAGAAAAAAACATGGAGTTTTGCAATGAAAAGGCATTTTCAACTTTATGTCCTTTTTTGTTCTAAAATCATAAGAAATCTTTAAAAATGTGTTTTATAACTAAAAGGCATAACTGGTTAGTTATGACTTTTCTTTTAAAATTTTAAATAAATGAAGTCACTGAAAATTAAATTAAAAGAGACATTTGTTTTGTCAATTATGCCTATTTGTGCTAACATGATCCAATTGTGCCTTTTTAATTTAATGTGAGGAAGAGAATCTAAAGCATTTTTTTTCTCTAACTGTATAATTTAGGCCCTTTCATTGTAATAATAGCAAGATATGCTTCTTTATTTTATTAAATTTGAATATTTGTATCAAATGTGCCTTTTGGGCTTATTGTATCTTTGGAGAGCTTAGCGATAAAATTCTACAAAAAAAATTTTTTGTTTCCTGTTTCCGAATATGTATTAACTAAAATTTGAAAAAAATGTTAGTTGTGCCCTTTTTTCTTGGGACGGCAGAAATCCTCTGACTGCTCTGGCCAATTATGGCTCTAGTAGTACAAAGAGGGTCGTGCTCCTGCAGTGGAGACTAAAAAAAGACCTGATGATTATGATGAGAAGGATGGACATAGTGAAGGAAAATATTGTGAGGAAATCTGCATACTAGCATATACTACTTGTATGTTATAACGGCTGTTGTTACTCGTTAGGGCTCTGGCAGTAGAGAGGGTCGTGCTCCTGCAGTGGAGACTAAAAAAAGACATGATGATGTGGTGTCCCACAGTTGGGCAAAAGCCTCCCCTCAAGATTTCCACAGACTTCCATCAATTCAATTCAATTCAAAATATCTTTATATTTTATATCTTATTATTTATATATATCATAGGATATTTATAATATATCTTAATAATAGTCACTTTGTTTTGTTTTGCACAAATGTTGACGTCAAATCGTTACTTACAGCTAAGTTTACGCCGTCTATCTATCTATCAGTGGCGATAGTTGTCCAGCAAACCTATTTAGCAATAAATAAACCGGCCAAGTGCGAGTTAAACTCGCGTGGAGAGGGTTCCGTACAATTGATTGAATTCTTATAGGTTTTCCTGTAATCTACAAGCAATGAACTATATTTTGTATTTTTTCAAAATTTTAGTATCAGTAGTTTCGGAGATCAGGGGGGGATGGTCAATTTTCGTCTTCTTTCATGAATAAACTCAAAACTATTCATTTTACAATAATAACAAAAATATATTTGAGATCCTCATAACGAGCCCTTTCATTTGATATATAACACAGTAAGGTTTGCAAATTGCAAATTTCTTTTTTAATTTCTTAATTTGTCCCCCGAAATTGACCCTTATTTTAAGAAAATATTTATTTACTTTGCACATATGTGTTTGGGTCATAGGATTACAACATTCTACCAAATTTCACCTGATTCGTGCCAGTATATTCGGAGCAAATTGGCTGTGACAGACGGACGGACAGACAGACGCACTTGTGATCCTATAAGGGTTCCGTTTTTTATTTTTTTGTACGGATCCCTTAAAAACTAGAACGTTAGAGACAAGTCAATAATGTTTATTGTTTGTTTGTAATAACTATATTGTACCTTGAAAACACAATTAAAGACCAACAACAAAGAGTAAATTGTCAACGGCGGACTTATCCCATATTGGAATCTCTTCCAGTCAACCGGGGAATAATTAGATACGGCAATTGCTCACAGGAATGTTATTATTGTTTTGCAGGAAAACCATATTGGACCGGCTTACCAAAGCCAAAAGCAACGTGAACTTACTCACGGCCGCGCAGCTCCTACAGAAGGATCTGAAAGTGGTCGGCGACGTACTCATGCCGAGCTTCCCCATATTGGTGCAGGTATGTAAGGTAACACCACAGACCATGGATCAAGATGACACGGCCTCTGTATGAATTTGCGTGTCGATCTGATGTCAAGTTGACTTCATTTAGGATCGTCACTTTTAGTCCGTGTACATATGTCCACATCGGACATTAAGCTCTCTACTGTATAATACCTAAATCTGCCTTTTAATTTTGAGCAGTAGAAACTCTTCGAAAAACGTTGGAGAAAGTAATAAAAAAGATTCCTTCCGTTTGTAAGTGAATTCCTAATGTATTGAAAATTGGCACGCCCGGTTTTCTTACAAATTGATGGACTTTCTTTATCTAGTATACAGATCTGTGGGTAATACGAATGTGGAATAAAGGGGATTCACCTAAAAGAGGTTTTATTTTGCGTACAAAATAAAGAGAAAAATAATATATGATATTCTTCAGGATATATGAAAAAAATCACTAATATACCTCTATTTTTTTTACGAGTAGAACTGTAATAAAATGTATCGGAACACTATGGACTTTTGTAGCACTATATAACAAGATAACTAACGAAGTATAGTTTTCTTTTTTAATAAAATTTATATATTAAGTAGGTAGGTAGTAGGTAAAGTGCCAACGGACTTCGCTGTCTGTCCGTCTGTCTGTCACAGGGCTCTATCTCTTGAATCGTTAGCTATATACTTGTTAATAGCTAAATACTTGTTATTTTCACCGATTATGTATTACTATGGCCGCTGTAACAACATAAAATAAAGTTAAAAAATAAAGGGGTCGTCATACAAGTAACGTGTGTTTTTCAGCGTTTTAAATCATTGTACGGAACCCTTCATGTACGAGTCCGACTCGCACTTGCCCGGGTTATTTTCTTCCATACCAGCAAGGAAGAATCGCATTGTAGTTTTTTTATTTTTATTTGAATTAGTATATTTTTCCACAGGAGTTTCTACAAAAATCCGACGCTGTGGACGCCATGTCTGCAGCTCTGTCCCAAAAGGAGTGTCGTGCAATGGTTCTCCTTGGGATGACTATCGGGGGCGGACTTAACAGGGATATCGGGATATACGCCCAAGATGTCCGTGTTGCCACTAAAGTAAGATATCATGTCTTTATCCATAACGGGTTAGACAGGGCCGATCAAGCGTGCTTAAGGGCCCGTTCAAGTATTACGTAAGCACCAAAAGTAGTCTTTGATTTGCTTATTTTTGATGATACCCTTGTCATGCAGGGCTGTAAATAAGTAAATAACTCTTCATTCCACCAAAAACAGAAAAAAGCGGTCTGGACTTCAAATACGTCAGCAATCTTTTTATTTATGTTTTATATTTCTGGGCATGTTTTTTGAAATTTAGATTTTAAAATAATATGCTCATGAAAAGAATAAAAAAACTTTAGCCAGATTTTGGTTAAAACATATATCGATACTAACGTGAGCATAGGACAACAGGTTTGCTTACTTTTGCTGACAAGGGGGCCAGGACAACGACGGGCCTAAAATACTACCAACAAGATTGACCGTGCTATGAACCGAAGACAGGAAGGCTGGAAGTGCTACACTGGAAATTTTCCTTATCCATACCCTATTAAAATTTCAAGTTGCCTCAAATACCTTTTTTATATTTTTTTGAAAAATACTTTTGCACGCGCCTGGCAATATCAACGCTCCCACTAAATCTTCTGGCTTACATATTGATTTTTTTATTCTTTAAACATTAAACTACAACATATAAAAAATGCATATTGCCTCAAATACATTTTTTGTTTTTTAAACTTAAAAAATTTATAGGTTGCTTTAGCCCCGCTACTCACCAGCCGGTCTGCAGTTCCGTGTTGGGGTAAAATAGAAGAGGTATGTGACAAGTTTTCAACTTGCCTCAAATACCTACCCAAAAATTCGTGCCAGCTCTCAGACCATAATGTTTTGAGCAGTGTACGTTACACAGACTACAGAAAAGAATAGAAATAATATTGTGAAACAATTTTGAAAACAGAAAATTTCCTTTTCTTAAGGCCAATTTAGGTACTGCATAAATATTTGATTCTTGAAAATTCGTTTGTTTCCCAAATAAATAAATTAAAAAAAAATTAAGTTGGAGTTAGAAGCAAATGACCATGAAGTGGCGCCCTCATTTAAAATACATTTACGAGGTAACAATTTATTTTAAATGAGGGAACTTCTGCTTGGTATTCACCTTAAATAGAATGAGAATTATTAAATCTAGCACAAATTTTATAATACATTTTCCATTCCAGCTGTCAAAATTCCTCGAAGAGTGGACCAATCCACCTCTAATGCTGTTACCTATGGAGGCACCAAACAAGGCCTGCCTGTACTACAAACAGAACAATCTGTCGGCCACAAGAAAGCAGTATGTACCGGCCATCAATGAGTACATCATCACTGGTTCGACCTCATCTCAATAGGATCTATTGAGATAGTCTTTTCGATAAATAATTAATTTAAGATTCATTTATGAACTACTGTTTTCAGTCTAAAGTGAGAACGTGAAGCTTTTCCTCGCACATTTGCGAAAAACGGCCACTTTTGGCAAATGTGCGAAGAAAAGCTTCACGTTCTCACTTTAAACTGTAAACAGTAGTTCATAAAATAGTTTGAAGTGGTATATCTAGGGCTTACTAGAACAAAATTTTAAATGATATCTCCGTTTTCTTTCTAATAATTTATTTCAAATGGGGGCAGCACTGGACGCCGAAAAATTCATGATCCCCTTAAACCGGTTGACTCACGTGATATAGTCGGAAAAGGCTGACCAGGCCAGGTCGACCAGCGATGATGTCGCTGACACTCGCCCTGAAGATGATCGTCTAAATACTTATATCACGTGATTCAACCGGTTTGTAGAAGTTGTCAACAGAAGTCTTTTCGATATTATGTTCCTTGGGGAAAGTTGTTCAGTATCACCTACTATGCGCGCAGCGGCCCCTCGGAGTGGTAAACTCAGTTATACGAATCGTTTGTCCAGAGTAATAAGAATGTGATTGGCCTGCAATGGATGTCTAGGTATCTAAACGAAAAGGTGCTGAGTTCTGACGTAAGCTAAATTAAACCATATTGCTTACCACATTGAGTAGATATTTCTTTGAATTTCTTTGCTGAGTGAGACTTCTGTACGTGAGTACTGGTTCTTATTCTGTGCCTAAACGCTATAAGAATATCGAAATCACGTATCAAAATTGTATTGTTCTTCTATCAAAAGTGTATTTATTTTATGGTATGAAATTGTTTTTGTTACATTTTTTTATTGAGCTTATATTTTCTAATAAAAATGTAAATATACGACGAAAATTTAAAAAATATAGAATAAATGAATTAAAACCAGTGTATGTATTTTTTATTTTATTACAAAAAAGTATTAACAAATACATAGACTGGACACTTATTTCTACTACAAAACAAATCAAGTAAATAAAATGTACACCATTTAAATATATTTACATAATCTTCAAAAGCCACTACTATGAGCTAAGTTAAGGTACTTGAATTTTCCGGGGTCCAGTGCTGCCCCCATTTGAAATAAATTATTTGAAAGGAACAATAAATGATATCTCCGTTTCCTTTAAAATAATTTATTTCAAATGGGGGCAGCACTGGAGCCTGGAAAATTTATGTATGGCCTTAATTTGTAATGGGTAATTTTCCGAATGATTTTCAACGTTATTTCATGGTCATAAGGTTCAATTTAATTTCATATTAATAGCCGGGAGCGCTATTTTTCATTCAGGGAGTCATATGAATGATTTGCGCAAGTGGTCTTGACCACTCGTAATACAAATGTCAAAGAAACCTTTCATGTAGAATCCATTGTGTTTCACGCTGCTTTCTTTGTTTATGTTGAAATGTTAAGAAAACCATTGCCACAGAAGACAGTGAGTATTACATACAGAACGGAATCTCCTAAGGTACGCGCAATATGCGTCCCCGTTCCCCGTCCCCGCACCTCTCCCTCGTTCTTGTGCCGCCGTGCACACGTCAATGCGTGTGTGTTCGCCCGCTCTCGCGCTGAGACAAGGCGAGAGCGGGGGACGGGGAACGGGGTCGCATATTGCGCGTACCTTAGGAGATTCCGTTCTATACTCGTATGTAATACTCTGTCTTTTGTGCTATTGACGAATTTATGATGTTTTCTGGCACGATTGTTTAAAAATACGATGCAATGCGACGGAAAGTCTGCGGTGAGTTGGATGACTAAACGTTTTGTGTTTCGCCGACTCACCTATTAACTTGATTCAGATTTTCGCCCATTCCCTCGGCTTTTACGATCTGCGCGGGAAGAGAAGCAGCTGGTACATTCTAAGCTTTATCTTTTCTCCCAGACCAGAAAAAGATTTCGATAAAAAATAAAATATCTGAGTACAAGACTTATTGCCTCCACGGGCACCTTATTTTATACAGACTCTGTAAAAAAATTTGCACACGGCGATGCCATCCACGAGCAAAACGTCAAGACTTCTGTGATACGCCGCGAGCCCGTCGCGTCGCGTCATTCTCGTAACTCATTCATTACTATAATGGTCGGATAGTCGAGCGGTTATTTAATTAAAACTTCATGAGGGTACATAACATAGAGTTGACACCACCACCAACCTGATAAAAATAAATATCAATCTCCCTTTATTCAACTTTGCTATTATGGAAGCTTGTTTGGAAATAGCCCCCTTGAAACTGCGTGAGCAGTATTTATATTGTTGCAAATGCAATGAGTTCTACAAATGTTGTCTATGGTAATGTAACCTCATGAATTTTAGATAAATAACTGCCCGACTAGCCAACCAGTACTCACCATCATCATTTTGCATACAGGTAGGTAGCGCCCTACGGCCTACCAGAGTCTCATATGCATTTTGTAAACTAGATTTAAGTTTCACAATTGTATGTACATGAAAACATAAAATAAATGAATATGACAATACTTATTCCCAACACATTTTTGTTCGTTGTCTTACTCTTACATTTTCGACCTTACCTGGGGAAGTCGAGGAGCGGGGGGAAAGACAAATGGTTTTAGTTCGCAGCAACTGAGTACCTATCAATGAGTTTTTGACCAATTTGAACTCTTTCTCCCTTCTGAACCTCATTCCTCAAACAGCCTCAGTTTTATGGTTAAACTATACTAAACTTAGTTAAGACTAATTTGAGATTTCTCTGAAAAAAACCTTATCAAAAGCTATTGACAATAAAGACAAATATTTATAAAAATAAGCTATGTAGGAATCAAATACCTATACAATGGTTTACATATTTAAATAATCGGAAGTAATATATTGACTATGAACCACCGTTTCAGACGTTAAATGTTATCACTCACTTTCGTCACGAAAGAATGTTGATCCATCCATTTGATCATTCTGTATTCGAACGTTGGCGAGAACGGTCGCATATTGTATTGCCAGAGGAAAATAAGTATAAAATGATAGATTGTCGCTTAAAATACAGTTTCAGAGTATTAAGCACCTACCTACCTAAGCGTTTTAATACGCCACAACCAAAACCATATATTTTTCTATAACTACTTCATAACTGACTATATTTTATCTAGTCTAAAAATGGTCGCCCCTCCGCCAGTTACGATTATTTCAATGTGTGAATGTAATTTTTTTTCGATTCCCTTATTTCGATCAAATAAAGAAAAAAATAAACGTGAAAACATATAAGGAGGTTAAGAACTTAGCGGTAGAAAGAGAGACATGGAAAGCACTTCACCGACAAGAGCCCAGCACTTGAATATAAGATGAAGTAGATGTAAATACTTATTGTGACGTTATAATTGAGTACGTGTAGCAATTTCACTGGTTTGGACTCTTCCGCGCTCACTTTATCAACTAATCATGCGATTAAACCCACTCCACGTGACGTCCACTCTGTCGCGTCGCGCGTGTCTGCACTAGTCGTTCAACAGATACCGTTTCGAATTTTCACAAGCTGCCACTGAATTACCAACGACAAAAAAATATTTTTAAGTATTGAGATTCTCAATTCAATCAAATATTTTTTTTCAATTTGAAAATAAACACTTATTTTGCTTAGGTATGTGCGTAATAGTGGGGCGTTAATTTTTGGACTAGACGATGTATACCTACTCATGTATGAACACCCAATTCAAACATTTTCATATTTGCCCTGGCTGTGGATCGTACCCAGGACCTCCGGAGTGGCGGTATAGCGTTTTAACCAGTACGCCATGGAGAGGTCTTAGTAACTAAAGGCAATATTTAGGTTTTATTCTATGCTAGAGTTCTAGAGGTATCTAAATTACAATTGTTGTCGGAACATAGCTGATATCTCTTCGACAGTCTTGTTTTTGGTTTCTGGCACTTTGAAGAAGATGAATATGATGAACAGCGCTTGGAGAACCACAAATATCAAGTAGGTGTAGTGAGCCAGCGCCAACTGTAATAAAAAAAAATTGATTGAATTATCTTATAAATAAATCTATACTAATATTATAAAGCTGAAGAGTTTGTTTGTTTGTTTGTTTGTTTGTTTGTTTGTTTGTTTGTTTGTTTGTTTGTTTGTTTGTTTGTTTGTTTGTTTGTTTGTTTGTTTGTTTGTTTGTTTGTTTGTTTGAACGCGCTAATCTCCGAAACTACTGGTTCGAATTGAATAATTCTTTTTGTGTTGGATAGTCCAGTTATCGAGGAAGGCTATAGGCTATATAACATCACGCTACGACCAATAGGAGCAAAGATATAGTGGTAAATGTGTAAAAAACGGGACAAATTATTTCATCTTTGAAGCCTTCCGTTGCGTGCGCCGTGAAAACGGTTCAAGATACACAAAAAATATGTATTAAAGAATAATAGCTCTTTTAATGATCTAAAAAACAGTCCGCGATAGTATATGTCTATCTTTTAAGATTAACTCACAAAAACCGTTTTTATGGTACCTAATTTGGTCGAAATAATTTGTTTAAGTTGTATCAACATAATAATATTAATCTTTATTCAAATAAATATGTTGTTGGTTAAGAGTACTTCATCCATACTAATATTATAAAGCGGAAGAGTTTGTTTGTTTGTTTGTATGTTTGTTTGTTTAAACGCGCTAATCTCAGGAACTAATGGTCCAATTTGAAAAATTCTTTTTTTGTTGGGTAGTCCATTTATAGAGGAAGGCTTTAGGCTATATAACATTACGTTCCGACAACCACGCGAACGAAGTCGCGGGCACAGCTAGTATAAATATATAGGGACAAATCACACTGATTTAGCTAGCCCCAAAGTAAGTTTTAAACTTGTGTTATGGGATACAAACTCAACGATACTATATTTTATGATAAATACATATATAGATAAACACCCAAGACCCAGGACAATTTGAAAAAGGCCATTTTCCAACTTGCCCTGGCTGGGGATCGAACCCAGAACCTCCGGATTAGCGGTCTAGCGTGTTAACCGTTACGCCACGGAGGTGTCTAAAATATAAATAAATAAATATATACGGATAATACACAGATTGAGCTAACCCCAAAGTAAGTTCGAGACTTGTGATGGGATAGGTACTTTATATTTTATAACAAATACATATATATCCAAGACCCCGATCAATCTGAAAAGGATCATTTTCCATCTTGACCTGGCCGGGAATCGAACCCGGGACCTCCGGTGTGACTGCCTGGCATGATGACCACTAGGCCACAGAGGTCGTATTTTGTGTTACATGTAGGAGGATTTAAAACTACATTTTGTTGTTTGTTTTATTTTGTTTAAGTCCACGGCTGGACATAATCACCACGCAAGGCAGACGGGTTGGTGATTACATAGATGGTATGATGGCACCCCCTTTTTTTACCCCCGACAAAAAAGAGTGGTGTTATAAGTTTGACACTAATGTCGGTCTTATTGTGTCATCGTAGCGCTCGAACGGATGGACTGATTTTGATGCGGTTATTTTTAACGTGATAGCAAGTTCTTTGCGGTGGTTCTTAGCTATGTTTGATGAAAATCGGTCCAGCCGTTTAAAAGTTATTGAGGAAAACGCTTGGAAATCAGGGCTTTCTCTAGCAAATATATAGATGGCGCTATCCGTATATAGCGTGCATGTAGCGCGACTTGATGTCCGTATCAAGTCGTATCAATAGTTCCGGTTCACATCACTAAGTACAAGGCGTTCTTGACAGTCGGGGTTTTTTTAATTTGCCTAGCAAATAAATTAGTTCTAGATTGCAAAGATGAAACATCAGCGGCAAGAAGCGGTGATGGCCAAGTAGTTTAGGCACTGGCTGTGCGTATGTGAGGCACTAGTTCGACCTTACTAGACGCGACTTGTACCCATGGGTTTGTCGGCCGTTTTTAACTACCGCCACTTGTACTAATGTTATTTTAAGTTATCTGTTTATATTGTTTTTCTTTTTGGTGTACAATAAAAAGATTTTCTATTCTATTCTATTCTTCCAGTGTAGGAAAACATCGTGAGGGAACCTGCACACTAGTTCACTGTGTGTATCAATTACTGTTGTCACTAAATAACACGTAACTGAGGTACGTCAGATGCCTTGAGCCAGAACTTTTGAAGGTATTACAATTTTAAGTAGGAACCAGAGACACAGCTCCGGATCTAGGTGGGCCCATTTTGGGGTTTTTCGGGGTTTGCTGGGTTAAAAGCAGAAAAATTAAAGACTCCTTTTTGCACAAAATCCCCCTAAGTCGCCAGGAATAACTAACTACCCTGGAGTTTTGAAGTTATTACAATTTGAAGTAAAGATGAGAAATATCTTCGGATCTAGGCAGGCGCAAGAAGAGGGCGACAAGTTAGAGGCGGCAAAATTAAAGACTCCAATTTACACACTATCCTCCCCTCCAACCTCGTCGCCAGAAATAACTGGACATATGTGGATTTTATATAAATATAAAGTCTAGTTCCGGTAATGGCGATATCACTTACCGTAAGCGGCAAGAAACTGAGGCCGACAATAAAGTTGGCGGTCCAGTTGACGGTGACGGCCACGGAGGCGGCGGCGGGCCGCGCCGACTGATTGAACAGCTCTGTAAGATATCATAACAACCCCTAATTTTAATTTGAGATGAACGGTGACCTAAAAACCTAGAAGTATAATCAAGGCAATTTAAGTGCCGTGTGGTTCCCGGCAGAGTGGTCCTATTTTAATAGGACCACTCTAAGTCTTTCCGTGGATGTCGTCGAAGGCGACTTAGCGACTAGGAAACACAAGCTTAACAAAGCTTATAAACATCAGTGCGACCTCTCCAACCAGTTTGGCCAGCGTGGAGAGTGTAGGCCAAATCCTATGACTGCTCTGGCTAATATATGGCTCTAGTAGTACAGAGAGGGTCGTGCTCCTGCAGTGGAGACTAAAAAAGACCTAATGATGAAACGATCTCAATAAAAATATAACTACTTAAAAACAAGAAAGACATGTTTCTGCCATGATTATTTAATTTCTTACCATTGACGAGGAACCAGGGGATGGAGCCCGGGCCAATAGCGAACGACGCCACGAAGAGGATGACCACGGCCACGCAGAGGTACGAAACCCACGACACCTCCGACTGCGGACAGACGAATACGTCTTGTACTTTACTGTACACAACTGTAAAAGCGAACTTCAATAATATTTTTTTTTACAAAAATAAACAACCGACTTAATTTGCTTCACCAATTTAATATGGGACCAAAATGGTAGAGGTTTAAAAAAAAACATCAAAATCGGTTCGAAATTGGCGAAGATACATACAAAAAAAATAGAATCATCCTTCTTTTTTGAAGTCGGTTGAAAACCCGAGCCATTCGCGTAATGTGATGGCATTTCTTCTTCTCATCGTAACGCTACAATAGATATAGGTAAGAATAATTAAAGCAGAAAAAGAATTTGACTTTTTTTCATTGACAGATAACACAGACCAGGTATCTCAAACATTGGTCCCTGTTCTATTTTTGAATATATGGCGGGGTGAATTTTATTTCAAAAGATGGAAGAAATTCAGGAAAGTTAACAAGGTAACCTTTCCAGGTCACCCAAGGTTGCCGAACATCGTGAAATCTAGAGAAGAAAGAAAGTAGAAAAAGAATTAGGTAAGTAACCTAATTCTTTTTCTACTCTCTTTCTTCTCTATTATTTGGATTTTACGTTTTTTATTCCTCCATACTGTTCTGAGAAGAAAAGACGAAAATGTACCAGCTTCTTCTCTCCCCGCGCAGATCAAAAGCCGATCCGGGGAATTGGCGAAATTGCAAATAATGTTAATAAACGATGTGGCTGGAAACTCACGACTATTTTGATTCCTTTTTCCACTATCACGCTAAAAGTCACCTTTGAGTCTTGTGGCCCTGGGCTCTGTCTGCTTAGAGCCGAAAGACCCAAAATGCTCTGTCTGCCCCATCAGGGCTAAAGACGTGATAGTGTACATGATAGCCGTGTGGTTCCCGGCAGAATAGGACCACTCCAAGTCTCCCCGTGGATGTCGTAGAAGGCGACTTAGGAAACACAAGCTGAACAAAGCTTATAAACATCAGTGAGACCTCTCCAACCCGTCTGGCCAGCGTGGAGAGTGTAGGCCAAATCCTCTGACAGCTCTGGCTTATATATGGCTGTGGTAGTACAGAGAGGGTCGTGCTCCTGCAGTGGAGACAAAAAAAGACTTGATGATGATGAGTGTACATGATGTATACTCACGTATATGTTGGCGACGAATAACGCAATGGTACTGATGAACATGCCAATGAATCCAGTGAGGAGCAGCGTCTTCCTGCCCGCTCGCTCGATCACCATCAAACTAATGATCGTCATCAGCACGTTCATGGCGCCCATGCCTGTAACGAAACGTTTTTACAGATTGCTGTTTTTACCCGACTGCGCCAGAAGGAGGGTTATGTTTTTCGAATGTATGTAGGTATGTAAATATAGACAATACAGACAAAAGTACAAAAAAAATAACAACACAAAGGAGGACTTATCCCTTTAAGGGATCTCTTCCGGTCAACCTAAATGCAGAGGAGAGAATGCCATTAATTAAGTAGGGTAGAACAATGTACAATAATGTCTGTATGTAAGTACATAAATTCGTCCTTCCATACAAAATCCGTTTGGCTGAGCGCTGATTTGTATGGGAGGACAAAATTTTATTATGGATTTTTAATAACTTTTTTTATATAAAGTATCCGTAAAGTACCTATCATAGACTGAACTTGCTCCAAAAATTTTGCCGGTTAATAAAAAGTCACCCTGTATTTGAATGGCGTCCGAGGAAGACCAGGGTCGCGGCTCACGCCCGCCCGACATATGCTGAGCGGAGATCATTTCAGTTGAGACTTAAGTATAATGTGTGTCTAGAGTGTATTCAGGTCTTTACTGACCTAGAGTGGCATACTGTGCATTCTGTTTACTAATGCCGGCCTTGACGAAGATTTCCGTGGAGAAGAAGATGACGAGGTTGATGCCGGAGAACTGCTGCGCCAGCATCACCATCAGCGCGATGATGAGGGGCTGCCGCAGGGTACGGTTGCTGAACAACTCCCGGAGAGTCACTTTCGTGGAGACTTTATTCTTTTCTGCCTCCTGGAGAGATAAATGTTTACTTATTTGTTTAGTTTGTAGTAGTAGATGAACCAGCCCTAGATGTAGACTTTTATAATAATAGAAGCGGCAAAATGTAAATATGCCGCTCTATGTCCAGTTAGGCGATTCCTACACTAGCATCGCGCCCCGCTGCGGTGCGCGGAATCTGCCGCGTTTTCCGTGTGTTGGACTAGGCGCGTTTTTAATACAAATCAATTAATAAAATCAATCAATATAATCAATCAATGTAATCAAACAATTAATCATCAAATACAACAAATAAAATCAAATCAGTCTTTCTATCTATCTATCAATCTAATCAAATAAATCTAACCTAATCAATCAATTTAATCAATCTAATCAATCAATCAAATTAATCCAATCAATCAATCAATATATCTATTTATTTATCTATCTATTTATTTATTTATTACGACTAAAGGCGTGATAATGTACTCATCATCATCCAGGTCTATTTTAGTATCTATTTGAGCCATATATTAGTCAGAGCAGTCAGAGAATTTAAGTTTATAAACATCAATGAGATGTTTATAAACTTTGTTCAGCTTGTGTTTCCTAAGTTGCCTTCTACGACATCCACGGGAAGACTTGGAGTGGTCCTATTCTACTCTGCCGGGGACCACACGGCTCGATGATGTACTAACTTGGTGCATCTCTTCCATCTCACCATGCACAGCGACGGCGCCCCGCAGCCAGTTCAATGCTGAAACAAATATCATCATCAACATCAGGTCTTTCTAGTCTCCACTGCAAAAGCACGACCCTCTCTGTAGGTACTACCAGAGACAACTTGGCCAGGGCAGCATAATATTTGGCCTACACTCTTAACTTACTCTCTTATTTATATAAATTTTAAAATATAAGTTTTACTAACATTTAGTTTTAAGAATTAATATTGTTACTAACACATGATGGACTATAATTGTCTGAATATTAATAAATGAATTGAATTTACCGCTGGCCAGAGGTTGAAGAGGTCTCACTGACGTCCAAGCTTTGTTTAGCTTGCATTTCCTAAGTCACCTTCTACGACATCCACGGGACTTGGAGTGATTCAATTCTACTCTGCCGGAAACCACACGGCAAGTACAACAACAACAAGAAACAAATATTTTACTTTATCGGCTGCGATTACCCCATAATTGGAGATTATGAGCAAATCTTTTCTTTATTGGGAGAGTTAGTCTTTAGTCCAACAGTAGACTATCTCATACACTAGAATAAATCGTCTAATTTAAAAATGTTCGCCTCACGGAGCAATACATACAAATTCGTCATTGCAAAATGCCAAATGACGAATTTGAACTAATTGAAACAAGACGTAATTTGAAGACGGCAAAAGAACGGACTATAGCCGGGGTTGCTTAACTTGCTCCAGCGCTAACTTGCCTAATCCGCCAGGCCACCATGCTCCTCTATGAAATTCAAAGTGGCTGACAAAATCAAATTATAAATGGCTGACAAAATCAAATTCGAAATGGCTGACGAAATTATATTCAAAATGGCTCAAAATTAAGTAGATTCAATATGACAATGACCTACCTCTCTGCGCATGTAGCTCTTTCCCTTGATTGAGCAGCAAGAACTTGGGCGACTCAGGACATAACGGCAGCGTGGCGAACTGGATGACGGCGGGGACGACCAGCACGAGCCCCACTAAGTACGGCCAGCCCGCGGGCGTGCCCAGCACGGAAGACATACCCAGCACTTGCGAGAGGAGGATGGTACTCGTGATGACCAGTTGGTAGACTGTGCCGATCTAAATTGGGAATGTATCTTTAATAAAATAACTTTTACAACTTTAAAACTAGGTAACAAGTAATTATTAACAAGTTTATTTGCTAGGCAAATTAGAAAAAACCCCCGACTGTCAAGAATGCCATCTAGTGATGACTAACGGAACTACCGATAGTTCCACTACTCTTCACGCGCGCGACGCGCGTGATGTACACCCTGTGTGTACACCACATAGCGCCATCTATATATTTGCTAGAGAAGGCCCTGACTTTCAAGCGTTAATCCCCAATAACTTTTAAACGGCTGAACCGATTTTCATCAAACATAGCTAAGAACCACCGCAAGGGAACTTGCTTTCACGTGAAAAAACCGCATCGAAATCAGTCCATCCGTTCGAGCGCTATATGTTAGACAGACAGGCAAACAACAAGACAGATCGACACTAGCGTCAAACTTCTAACACCCTTCTTTTTTATCGGGGGTTAAAAAATAAATAGACAAGTGCGTGTACTGGCCACGCACTTGTTTTACACTCAACAACCACTGCACAAACTTTGGAACTTCACTTGTACTCTTATGTATTCTGTGACTCTACTCTAGAGTTCCGAAGTGACACCACAGGTGACACGTTACAAAATTCCTAACTTGATCTGACTTCATGAAAGGAGGAGGTTCTCAATTCGTCGGAGTCTTTTATGTTTTTTGAAGTGAAAACTTCTTTAGGCGTGTTGGATATTTTTTTTTAATGGGAAATAACCATTGAACTCTCGACACTATTACCGACACCACCTTTTTTAAGTTTTTTTTTGTATGTTCCCCGATTACTCAAAGACCGATTTGGAAAATTCTTTTTTGTTTGAAAGGGTATAGGTACTTGTTGAGTCGTCCCATAGGATTTTTTTTATCGGTTGTGTAGTTGGGTGTTGAAGTCCGTTTTAGTTTTGAAAAAAAAATTATTAATACACCTGATGAGCCAAACATTTTTTGAATTCAAATACATCCTATCACGCCTGTGTCCCCGGGGTAGGCCGAGACTATGGATGGACCTCCACTTTAAATCCAAATCCGTATTTTTTTTTCCAATAGGCAAGTGCGACTCGGACTCGTACATGAAGGGTTCTGTACCACAATGTTATAAACCGCTGAAAAAAAACGTTCTTTGTATGACGACCCCCTTTTATTTTTAACTTTTTTTATTTTTAGTATTTGTTGTTATAGCGGCCATAGTAGTTCATAATCTGTGAAATATTCAAGTATCTAGTTAATGCCATTATAAAGATCTAGTTAAAAACGCAAAAACACGTTTCTTGTATGACGACCCCCTTAAATTTTTAACTATTTTTTATTTTTAGTATTTGTTGTTATAGCAGCTAAATTATGTATATTGTGTGTTACAGAAAACAAATAAATCATTTATCTATCTATCTATCTATCTACAGTAATACATAATCAGTAAAAATTTCAAGTGTCTAGCTATTACGGTTCAAGAGATAGAGCACTGTGACAGACGGACAGACAGACGGACAGACAGACGGACAGACAGACGGACAGACAGCGGAGTCTCAGTGATAGGGTCCCGTTTGCACCCTTTGGGTACGGAACCCTAAAATTTACCTAACTAGGTATGTAATAGTTTAAACCCGACTGGTCCATAAAGGAGACAAGCTAACCTGCCGGCACTTACCGACCCTCGCAAGGATACCGGGGATATCTCAGCCAAGTACATCGGGGCAATGCCAGCAGCCAACCCGCTGTTTATGCCGATGACAAATCTGAAAGCAAGTAATTTCAAAAAGTTTCATTTTAATTAAGTCTTTAAAGCAGGGCTTGGAATACCGTTAAAATCTGGTAACGTTAATTCTGTCAAACGGCGTTAACGTTATCAGCAAAGATAACTTTATGCTGGGTAACGGTATTTTTACAACTATTTACCGATAAATCAGATAACGTTACCAATGATATTAACGGTAAAAGATATTGTTAAGACTGTATTTCTATTCGATATTCGACAGAATAAATTGATGAGCGTTTGTCTAGTAGGCTACTAGAGCTACACGGATGTCGTGATAGTCTGTGCTACCTCGGGTTCGATTCCCAGCGCGATAATATTATGTAATACACTTGTATAATATTTTACAAGTAATGAAAAAAGTACCGTTACTTTTATTGTTAATTGATAACGTTTTATAACTGTATTACCGATACCCCTTACAACGTTACCAGTAATACCTGTATGAAAATAACGTTATTTAACGTTACTTTTAGTGTGCATTTGGTATCGTTAACAAGCCCTGCTTTAAAGCCTACACGCTCCACCGTTGAAGCGGTCTCATTGATGTTTATAAGATTTGTTTAGGTTGTGACTACTCTACTATCCTCAATCCTCTGACTGCTCTGGCTAATATAAGGCTCTGGCAGTACAGAGAGGGTCGTGCTCCTGCAGTGGAGACTAAAAAGACCTGATGATGAGTCTATAAAGCAAGAGTGACAAATTTATAATTCGTCGACCACAAGTTTTGAGTTTTCAAGTGTCTTCTTTAGGCGTGTTGGGCACTTTTTGAGATGGGAAAAAACCATTTGAACTCGTTACCGACACCACCACTGGCGCTCAACATTTTCAAATTGGCTGTCCAGTGGTGCTTAACCTTTTTTAGATTAGCTGTCCAGAGGTGGTTAATATTTTCAGATTGGCTGTCCAGTGGTGCTCAACATTTTCAGATTGACTGTCCAGTGGTGCTCAACATTTTCAGATTGGCTGTCCAGTGGTGCTCAATATTTTCAGATTGGCTGCTTTTACTTCTGTCGGCACTCCTGGAGTGCCACTTTTTTTAATACAGGATGACAAAAGAGGCACTCCTGAAGTGCCACTTTTTTTAATACAGGATGATGAAAGATAAAGTACCTCCCGCGATAGCCCAAGACTAAGTACGTGACGAATGTCACGAAAAGTAACGTGTTACTTAAAAGGATTTTCTCAATTAGTTAATTAATAAAAAAATACTAACTAACTTAACTATTTCGTATATCGTATGATTCATCTGTTTAATCTACATCTACACTTCTACACTAATATTATAAAGAGGAAAGATTTGTACCTATTTTTGTATGTTTGTATGTTTGTAATGAATAGGCTCAAAAAGTACTGGGCCGATTTAAAAAATTCTTTCACCGTTGGAAAGCTACACTATTCCCGAGTGACATAGGCTATGTGTGTACCACGGGCGAAGCCGGGGTGGACTGCTAGTTAATAATAAATTAATTTCTTGCATTAAGTTCACGATTGGTTAAAAAATGCACTTTGCTCGGGTAATTCAATCACACATAGTGGCAACACTCCCAACTGATGACGTATTCTTGGGCTAATCACGTGACCAGCTGTCACGGTAAGGGAATACCATATTTTATTATAGCATGTATGGTTGTATTATATGACAATTTTTTAAATGTTTGAAACTTTGGAGCTGTGCTTGGAACTTACCTGCCAAGTATGAGCATGGTGGAAGAATTGGCAACCTTAGCGGACCCCTGCAGTGCTGCAGCGACGAAAACCAGAGCATTGTTGATCAAAAGGCCGCCTTTTCTGCCAAATCTGGAAACCAAACATTACCTATTTAAGTTCTTCTCGTTTGTGTAAGCGCTCATACAGCACTTGTCAACGGCAGGTCGACGGCAACTCGACTGGAGGTCGGTGGCTGCCGTCGACTTGCCGTCGGCTGCCGTTGATCTGCCGTCGACATGTCGTCGACTAGCTGTTCACCTGCTGTTGATAACGTGCCGTTCTTCTGTGTGAGCTCTAAGTGGCCAACATTTGTGTCAGATTCACCTTAAGACGATACACGGTGTCGCAAGGTGTGACAAGGAACGCTGCAGCACCGCCGGTGCTGAAGCGTTCCTTCGCTCTCTCTCGCTCTAGCGAGAGAGAGCGACTAAATGACACTACACTTAACTTGCGAAAGCGAAATCTTCTTTCCTTACCTATCGGCGACGAACCCTGTGATGATGCCACCAATCATACCCCCCACGCAGTAAATAGACACCGCCACCGCCCAGACGGAGGTAACTTTGGGGTCATCCGTAGACTTCACCGTCAAGTCTGTACCGTTGAGAACGTCCCGTTGAAGCCAGTCTGACATTACCTGCAAATACCAAATTATAGAACAAACAAAATTGACATAGAATATACAGACCATCTCAAACATTGGTCCTTGTGTGGTCCCTGTTTTATGAAGTGTCTAGTATGCCGCTAGAGGTAAGTACTTTAGCAAAGCTCGCTTATAAAACTGTTGTCGGCAAAATATCGTTTATTTTCTATTTTATTATTATTTCACCGCTAGTGGCATCGAAGTGAACACGGCTATTTTACCGACAGCGGCTTCGCAGTGAGTATAGATATAATACCGGCGCACCATGACTGACATGACCTAGATGGTCTACATGACTCTGCATGAACACTGTTGGCAGCTAGGGGTGACCCAAGGGCCACCCCGTCGCGCCATAACCTATACTACATGACCTGGGTGGTCTACGTATTTGCCGATTCTACTCAGTAACTACGAAGCCGCTGTCGGTAAAATAGGTGTGTTCACTTCGATGCCAATAGCGGTAAAATAGCAATAAAACAATAATTTGCCGACAGCGGTTTTTTATTACCTAAGCGAGCTTAATTTACTAAAGTGCCTCTAGCGGCATACTACACACTTGCCGTGTGGTTCCCGGCAGAGCGGAATAGGACCACTCCAAGTGTTCCCGAGGATATCGTAGAAGGCGACTTAGGAAACACAAGCTGAACAAAGCTTATAAACATCAGTGAGACCTCTCCAACCCGTCTGGCCAGCGTGGAGAGTGTAGGCCAAATCTTCAGGCTGCTCTGGCATATATATGGATCTGGTAGTACAGAAAGGGTCGTGCGCCTGCAGTAAAGACTAGAAAAGACTTGATTTTGATGGTTATCTAATGACCTACCTCTTGCGGTGCGTTTAGTACACCAGTGTTGTACCCGTGCTGGAATGAAGACCAGCATGCCGAGGACACCACCGCGAACACCAGACGCAGGTTCAAACCCTGAAATTAGAAAAGAAACATGTTTGCATTCGCAGGATACTTCATGTCCGCGACTTATGGAATAGCAGACAAATTAAAACTAAAACTGTTCTTTTGAACAAGCCTTAGATTAATCATTGGTCTCCGCTCGACAAGCGTTTATTGTGAGGCCTAAAGAACATATTAAGACAAAAGTTATAAACCCAAACTTGATGGGATTCCGTTGTTGTTTCTTTGCCACCTACCGGCTCCATCGTCAGATCAGTTTCTTGTCATAATACTTAATATTTCATTGTCATCTGATTTTCATAAGCTTACCTATAAAATTTCATCTCACTCTGAAACCGGGAAGTGGTTTAAATTTAACTTGGCTAAAACTAAAACAACAAAGGCAAGCTTATAAAAGCTTGTAAAAAGAGAGTTACCTACGCTAATACGATCATGTCTTGCTGAAAACAAGGCCACAGGCATGGCACTTCATAGAAGCGGAGTATCATTTATGCCTACACAACTACAAACGAAACTATACACCCGTGCACACGTCAATGCGTGTGTGTTCACCGGGAACGGGGACGCATATTGCGCGGGACCTTAGGAGATTCCGTTCTGTATGTAATACTCTTATTAATTTCTGTGCCAAGGCGGCAAGTTACGTGGGAAACAAATGTACCATGCCACGCCACCTCCCTTAGACCCCAAGAAATGCTGGCTTGACATCGTCAAGGATGATTACTTATGCGTGCCAGTGTTCTTAGAACCAAGGATGCTCAAGACCGTGCGAAGTGGAGAAGGAAAAGCCGGAAAGCGGGCAACTTCACAGCAATACGAGAATGCAACTAGGAATACGATGAGAGGAGAGAGAGACATGTTTAATAATCTGAAATCAGTGTTGGTTGGTCACATATAAATAAAAAACGGGCAAGTGCGAGTCGGACTCGTACATGAAGGGTTCCGTATCTCCGTACAATGTTCTAAAACGCTGAAGAAACACGTTTCTTGTATGACGACCCCCTTTAATTTTTAACTTTATCTTATTTTAAGTATTTGTTGTTATAGCGGCCACAGTAATACATAATCTGTGAAAAATTCAAGTGTCTAGCTATTACGGTTTAAGAGATAGAGCCCTGTGACAGACGGACAGATGGACAGAAGGACAGAAGGACAGACGGACAGACAGCGGAGTCTCAGTAATAGGGTCCCGTTTGCACCCTTTGGGTACGGAACCCTATAAAAAGACTGACCATCTCTATCCCGAGTAATCTGCCATCCACTTAACCCTGTGTCATCATCGTCATGTCATTCCGCCATCTCTTCCTCTATCATTGCCATAAAAATAGATGGAGGAAAGAAGGGGAGGCCATTGCAAGCAGTGGGACACAATTAAAAAAATTACAAAAAAAGGCGCACCATAGGTGATGTCATGTCATACAAAACTTGTGATACATTTGTTGTTTTATGTACGGATTAAATAAAACACAGCGAAATATCACGGAAAATATCGTCGAGCACGGGTCCCGAAAGACGAATATTTCAGTTTTTTTTTTGTATTGTATTATATTTATATTTTTTTTGTAGCGAAATCGATTAGATATTAAGAAAATACATTTTTTGGTATAATTTTCATACAAAAATAGGTGATTGTAGAAAATAGTAATAGGTATGTCTTATAAAGGTAAATTTAGAGATATGTTTGTGATTTTTTTCTATAGTGCCTAAAATTCAAAAAGGACACTCGTGAACTCATCAAATAAAATGTCAATAATTACGTAATGCGTAGGACGCTTAGTTACTTTTATGGACTGTCGATGGAATTTGCCTCGTCTCACATCATTGTATGGTAAACAGTTAAGGTACCTACCAGGGAAATAAACTAGATGCATTTTTATGCATATACGGTCAAGTATCAAGATGTCAACTTGTCTTTAAGAGCGCGTATTACTCTGATAGTCCTTAGAGCGATCTTCAGTAAACTTTGAAATAAAAACACAGCAAAGTTCAGGATTTACTCTAGTCATTATAAGTCTATTTCAAAAACACGATTACTTAAAATTTTCTCAATGGAAAAAAAAATGCGAATTTGCCTTAATCACACCTCCAAATTATACTAAAACGGCTAGTATTCAATACAATAAATTAGCCCTTCTAACTTTGAATTATAATTGTATTAAACATAAGGCAGTCATCATATATTTCTTATTTTTTAAATAACTCTTAAATATTCTTTGTATCATTTTACCTTTTCGCAGAAAAAATATTGTTTACCAAATGAATAAGTAAGGTTTCTCTACCTTTCCTAGCACGTGTGTTGGTCGCAGTTCTTACATAAACTAACCTATAGGTTTTCGCTAACCTAGTAAAATGGATATAGAATTGACCTAGCACTCGATGGCCGCTGCCGCGGCATGGAACGGTCAAAAGTGGCCGTTTTTCGCATATGTGCAAAGAAAAGCTTTACGTTCTCACTTTAAACTGTAAACAGTATTCATAAAATTGTTTGAAGGGTTATCTAGGGCTTACTAGAACAAAATTTTGAATGATATCTCCATTTCCTTTTAAATAATATATTTCAAATGGGGGCTGGAGCACTGGACCCCAAAAAATTCATGTGACTATAGTGTTGGTTAATATTTATTGAGTAGCAAAACGTGATCTGGATTTTGTTAAATTTTATCAAATTTTGGAAAGCTTTAAAATAAGTATATTTTATTTACTAATTTTTAATTTTGGGGCAAAAAAATGTTTATTTTTCTGAGTTGGTTCCAGGTTCGCCTACCTACATACCAACCTATCTTCTTCTCTATGTACATGCTATGCGATGATATGCTCCTGCTAACCAATGCAAAAAAATCCTGTTGCCCGAATAATAATTTCGCATTCCGACTATTTATTTTGCAAACACATTGATACGGTACAGCGTGCATTGACACGGTACAGATCTAACATTGACTATACAATTGACCAAATCTGTATTTCTTTTCTGACCAACCTTCATTTAGTTGCAGCTGGTTATTTTCTATAGGCCGACAAAAACATATTTTCCTGTCAAAATATTTACTTGGCTTAGTTATTTTATTATTCAATCATTTAAAAAATAAAATAAACATAAAAGTTTAAAAATCCGAACTCAAATATTTTTATAATTGATAAGAATACTATGAATCAAGTCACTTACAAATATAAAAAAAAAATGTTGGTTCATATGCTTGTCTTCTCTTTATTACTCACCACATAAGTATTTAAAACAAATACCATTTAGTATTAGTACAATTACTTGCCAAATTAAATAAGGGTGACTGACTGAATTAAACTAGTCTTCATTATAAATACCTATGTTCTTGACCTAAGTATTTGATTCACACATTTTCAAGGTGCAAATTACACCATAGTACAAGCACATACTGTATATTCCGCATCGTTATCTACCCATCAATTATTATGTTAGTTTATGTCGTTAGTGTGAACGGACATACAAACATGCAATGTTTGTATAGCAGCTAGACCTTGGAGTGACGCGAATTTTCTAAAAACGTTATCTCTTTTCTGTCTTATCGTAATATATAACTATATAGGGACAAATCACACTGATTGACCTAGCCCCAAAGCACCATAGTAAGTTTTAAACTTGTGTTATACTTATTATGGTATATTAACTCAACAATACTAGGTATATTTTATAATAAACTAGCAGTCCACCCCGGCTTCGCCCGTGGTACACACATAGCCTATGTCACTCGGGGATAGTGTAGCTTTCAAATGGTGAAAGAATTTTTTAAATCGGCCCAGTACTTTTTGAGCCTATTCATTACAAACATACAAAAACAGGTACAAATCTTTCCTCTTTATAATATTAGTGTAGATATCTACTTAATAATAATAATTTAAATACAAATAAACATTACACATAATGATTGTAAACTAAAATTTATCGACGTGTAAAAGTACAAAATAAGAACCAGTACTCACGTACAGAAGTCTCACTCAGCAAAGAAATTCAAAGAAATATCTACTCAATGTGGTTAGCGATATGGTTTAATTTAGCTGCGCGCATAGTAATAATGTAGGTATATTTTCGATACCTAAACGGGGTGACACAGGCTTGGTAAAAGTGCGCGCGAAGATATAAGTATTACTGAATAAATATTTGAATTTTTGATTCTTTAAACCCGGGCTGGGTTCAAACGAGATAGGTCAGTCAGGCCGGGATCATTCCCGTGACCGTGAATAATGATAGACGAGTACCTTGGTCGGGAAAAAAGCCTCAATAAAAACAAGTAAAGAACCTATTTTCCTGTCACGAGACTTTTTGGCATTGCAAATGTTTTTTTTTTAACTCAAACCGTTTGCTATTTCTGTCCCGGGTTCAAAACAATGTTCTATGGCGAATGAGGATTGGCAGCTTTCCTAAATAAATAAAGTCGTCTTTATTAAAAATAAATACCTACCTTTGTATATGAAAAACAACATTTAGTAAATATTAACTGAAACTAAAGTATAATCCACATCTAAAAGAAACTAACTCAAAATTAAATAACCTGGTCAAGTGCAAGTTAAACTCGCGTGAAGAGGGTTCCGTACTTCTCATAGGTTTTTTCTGAATAAACGGACAAGTGCGAGTCGGACTCGTACATGAAGGGTACCGTACCTCCGTACAATGTTTTAAAACGCTAAAAAACATGTTTTTTGTATGACGACCCCCTTTAATATTTAACTTATTTTATTTTCAGAATTTGTTGTTATAGCGGCCACAGTAATACATAAACGGTAAAAATTTCAAGTGTTTTTATTACGGTTCAAGAGATAGAGCCTTGTAACAGACGGACAGACAGACAGACGGACAGACAGCGGAGTCTCAGTAATAGGGTCCCGTTTGCACCCTTTGGGTACGGAACCCTAAAAAAGGTAACTCCGTTTTTTTTTCTAAAACTTAGCCCCCGTAGTTTCGAAGATAAGGGGTGGGGGTAGATAGGTAGGAGTGGTCTTTTTTCGCTTATTTTCATAAATAACTTCAAAAATACTTATATCTCAATAAATTATAAAGAAATATATGTTTGAGATTCTTACAACAAGTAAAGGCCGTTGTTTTGATATTTAGCTTTTCTGGTATTGCGGTTGGTTTTTTATTTAGAAGAAATATTAATAAATTATTAACGTCAATTTATCTGATTTTCTTTTTTGGTTAGCTGTATATTTATGTTGTAAATAAATATATTTCACTTTTTAACGGAATCTACTGTAGGTATGTACCCCCAGACCTACCACTACTAGACTTGCAACGATATTGCTAGAAAGAGCCTGTCAAATACAGTACAACGTGAGTGTGAAAGAAACGCTGATGTTTTTTGTCTCTATCGGCGTGGCTGCTATAAGCTGGCCTACTGTCAAAATTTGGGCCAAACAAACCACAAAACGTTCGAAGAAAGTTATTAGTTAGAAAGTTATTTTAGGGATTTTATCATTTAAAAGGTGATTTAAGGTTTTATTTGAGCTTATTATAAGTTAGTAACCATAGTGTGTTCTGTGTCGTGTGCAAAATATGGGTGGAGGCAACAATCAAAGATAGAAAGAAATGCACTAAAGTGGCCACGCACTATGCAAGATTAGTAGTGGTAGGTCTGTGTATGTACCTAAGTAAACTAGTTCAGCTACTGTTATTTACTTACTTAACCTCGTCTTACTTAGCCTTGAGTTTATCAAAAATAGATCTTGTTAACAATCAAACGAAAACATGTTATTTGTTACATGTTATTTTTGCAACGGCTCTGAATCTGCAAAAGAGGAACGTGGAATCCGATTAACTTTATTGTACTATCATCATCATCAATATCAGGTCTTTTTAAGTCTCCACTGCAGGAGCACGACCCTCTCTGTACTGCCAGAGCTAATATATTAGCCAGAGTAGTCAGAGGATTTGGCCTACACTCTCCACGCTGGCCAAGACAAATCTCTTTTCCTCCGGCTTTAGGTATCCCATTTCTACTTGGTGTCGGCTCTCCTAATCGGTCTTCTCCAAAGAGATCTCGTTTGGGTCGTCGCTGATTCTGTGTTCGCTTTCTTTAGGCCCATTTACGACAGACATTCATGTTAATCGAGGCCTGCCGGCCGTAATAGGCTTCTGCTTTAATTCCTGTTTTAGGGAATGTAGTAAGTACAGTGGTTTCCCTATTTGCCTTTCGTACCGCAATGCTTGGGTTGGACAGAAACCCTTCCAGATTCACCATCTTACTGTACCACTGTAATAGGCCGTTGGACAACATTTAAAATAAACCATAATTTGTTGTCATCCTATCAGATAAGGAAGTATATAAACATATTTCACTTACTTATTATAAAATAAATAATACATGGTTTTTTCGTAATATGTAAAGTAAAATTACAATATTTTTTATTTTTTTTAAACTATGGCGGATAGATACGCCCTGTGAATGGCGGCGTCTTCTCCGATGACGTCACACAAACGTAAACGTGGTGTTTTGACAAACTTTCTAATGGTATTACGTGTGTCACCTGCTATGGTTATTGTTCTTTGGTTACCTGTGTGTGACGTCATCTGGAAAATAACGGCCATGACAGAAATTAGCACTTTTGGCGCGGTTGTGGAAATTTAAACTTTAACACTAATATTTATTGATAAAATAATAAATTGTCTATAGAATTTATAATACTGAGAATGGGGGGAAGGCAGGGTCATGTCGTAAGTACCTACATATGTACCTATATGTAAAATAAACAATACCACACGACATTATTATTCATTTTACACAATAGTTTCACTAACGTATTATCATATCAGCCACAGGAAGTCCACAGTTGGACATACGCCTCCCCTACGGAAAGCGTTGACCTACGAGTAAGTATACGTAGAATTAATTCTACTATATTAGGTTTAAACCTAACCTACATAGAGGTCATCATTAGAATACAATGAAAACAACTCTCTGTTTTACTTACCATGTATTATAGACAGATATAGCCGATATTATAGGCACATCGGGTAAAAAACATTGAAACCAAAATCACCACACACACACACACACACTTTCTCCCTTTTCTTACATACTCCGTTTATATAGTTATAATTACTTTTATTTGTTTATTAATTATTACCTACTAATAGGCACATAAATATTTACTGCCTCCGCGGTCCAGTGGTCAAGGCGTTTGCCTTGTGATCCGCAGGTCGTGGATTCAAATCCCACTGGGAAGAATACTTTGTAAAAAGTTGTTTTCAATCTGGTTAGGATATTGCAGGTTTGAATCACCTAATAATTGGAAAAGAAAGATGATTCCATGCTTCGGAAGGCACGTAAAGATGTGGGTCCCGAATGCCATCTACCGGTTGTTTAAACCTATTCTAGGATTGGTTCTGGTCTACCAAGATATTTAAGAATATTATGTAGAGTCATTGAGATTCTCCGCCGGGAGTTACATCTCAATAATAAGAAAGATGACCTGCCTGCGTCTGCATTATGTGGCCTACTACCATAATAGTACGTGTAACTACCATGTTTACAAAAGGATCTTTCTGCACATACCTACCTAACACTTTACCGAGAACTGAGAATGCGTCGCGTGTTGTCAAATATTTATAAACAACCCGTGTTAGTTGAGTTGGAATTTTTCCATGGGCTTAATGTGGTAAGGAGGCTTGCACTTCCAGACTTATCCCTCTCTCTCTCTTATTTATGCACTGTCTCGGTTACATCCAGTTGCTAGTATGGGTGGCAGTGGCACGGTGCAGTGATACGAGTACCTACAATATCCGTTCCGCACCGGATAAACACAGTGCGGATATTACGAGTATTATACAGGGTATAGTGTAACAAAATATACTGAAACTATATTAAGGGTGGATTCAGTCCATGGTACTGAACAAAGTTCCCAAAGAAACATATATTGAAATATAAAAAATAACTTTTGACCTCCCATACAAGTTGACCGATCATCTGATCCGAGTGTGTATGGAAAGCTAAAAATTATTTTTGTTTCGATTTATGTTCCTTGGGGAAAGTTGTTCAGTATGACGGACGTCTAACAAACAAACTAGGACGAATCCGGGGAAACCCGGACTGAATATGTAGTGCTACGTTGCGCGGCACCGCGGGCTCTTACTGAGATTACTATCTTTTTGTGTAGTAAAGTTTTATATTTCTTCAAAAGTGCGCGCTACGTCGCGTCGCGTGGCGTCTCGCTGTGAACTGACCCTTATACATTCTATATCTGCAAATACATAATCCATTAGTAACGTACTTACCTACCTATTCCCAAACGCACATGTACAAATGCATCGTTTGTGGGAAACTGGACAGATTTGTATATGTTCTGCGTAGATTAAAGACGACATCCTCTCAAGAAACTGCTCTTGCATTGCTGGCATACCACGGATACGTGGCATCGGTACTACGGTATGGTGCAACTCGGTCGAAATGATTAAAGCATTTACGTTACAAAAAAAAAACATACGAATATTACATGGAGTAGACCACCTAGAACACTGTAAACCACTGTTCAAAAAGTCGAAGATTCTACCTCTTCCATGTCTCTACATTTTCGAAATATGCTTATTTGTAAAAAGATATCCGCATCTTTTCCCTCTGAACGACACTGTTTAAAAAAAAAACCGGCCAAGTGCGAGTCGGACTCGCGCACCGAGGGTTCCGTATAAACCTGCAAGGTTTAGTATTTGGTATGAATTTCAATTTAATACCTCTACGCGTTTATGAGGAAATGGGTAGTAAGTTTAAAATTATTAAAAAAAAAAATATTATGTGATGTAACTAAAAATTTATGGTTTTCGTAATTTTTCCTTTATCTATGCTATAAGACGTTGCTTCGTACCAAATTTCAAGATTCTGAGTTCACGGGAAGCACCCTGTAGGTTTTGATTCCCTTGCAAGTGTCGAAAATTTGCGGCATAAACGGCTGTATCTTTTGATTGCGTTGGCTTAGAAGTTTGATTTTTTCACAGCTTCAAGGGACAGTAGACCTGAGTAATTGATATAAATTTCAGCTTCATACCTCCACGCGTTCCTGAGAAAAAGGGTCTTGACAGACGGACGGACGGACGGACAGACGGACAACAAAGTGATCCTATAAGGGTTCCGTTTTTTCCTTTTGAGGTACGGAACCCTAAAAAGAAGAGCAGTAGAAACCCAACCAAATTGAATATCCCAGCACAGAGACTGCAACTCTACGGTAACAATGTCTATTGTATGGCAATCAAAGTGTTCAATGCATTACCGAGGGAAATTAGAGAAATTAATAGAGAGAGTGCATTTAAATCAACTTTATTTCATTGGCTGCTAGATAAATGTTATTATACTACCGAGGAAATATTTAAATGACAGCAATAATTGTATATTAAACGCTTTGACATGTAATATGATTTGTGAACATAAATAGGTATAATTAATTTAAAAAATAATACTTACATTTTAATCTTAATTTAACTAAATATTCCTACGCCTTATAGGCAGAGTATATAGCACACACACAATTCTCTAACCCCATTGTATCACCATATTCTACGAAATAAATGAATATCTATCTATATATCTATCGTTTGCTTGTTTTTAAGTATCACCACAGAATACATAAGAGTCAAAGGGGTATCACAGTATTAGCGCCTTTTGCGCATTTCCTAGTTTTTTAAGATAATTATGTCCTGTTTTTTTACTTTTGTGCAATAAAGGGTATTGTATTGTAATGCATTATTTTTCAAGCTGCCTAATAGCATATGATACAGCTTGCCTGTCATCTAAGGTGAATAGAATACTAAGCAGAAGTGTTCATAAAGAACGGCAGTTCATAAAATAATTTGAAGGGCTATCTAGTGCCTAACATTGAGAATTATGGAAATTTTTACCATATTTACGAGTTAAGGCCGTACCTGAATTTTCCGGGGCCCATTTTAAATAAATCATTTTAAGGAAAACGGAGACATCATTTAAAATTTTGCTACTACCAAGTCCTAGATAACCCTTCAAACTATTTTGTGAACTACTGTTTACAGTTTATAATGAGAGCGTTAAGATTTACTACGCACATTAGCCAAAAGTGGCCGTTTTTCGCAAATGTGCGTAGTAAGCTCGATCTCACTGTAAACTGTAAACAGTACCTACTTAGTTCATAAAATACTTTTAAAGGTTATCTAGGGCTTGGTTGGTAGAAGCAAAATTTTAAATGATGTCTCCTTTTTCTTTGAAATAATTTATTTTAAATGGGGGCAGCACTGGACCCCGGAAAATTCAGGTAAGGCTTTAACAATGTATTTCAAATGAAGGCGCCACTTCAAGGTTATATTTGCTTCTAACTTCACCCATCGAATAGGGATGTGGACTGGGTCCGAAAAATATTATTTTATTTAGTCTAACATTTAGCAATATGGACAGTGCCGGTTTTAGCTCTACCAGCGCCCCGGGCGAGATTTTTCCACTGCCCCCCCCCCCCCCCTAACCTGCAATTCAGACTGACTTAGGCTTATTATTACCTGTGACCCCCCCCCTTGCCCAAAAACGCCCCCTGTCACCCCTTTGTATCTGGCGCCCTGGGCGGTCGCCCAACCGCGCCCTACCCTAACGCCGCTACTGAATATGGACATTTTCACCATACCATACCAGTTAACCATTTTTTTCTAATGAGGGCGCGACTTCTGCTTGATATTCACCTTAACATGCGTAAATACAACGTAGAAGGGGAAGGGACATACCCCTAATAAAACAAAAAACGTAAGAACATAGGTAGATCTCGTTGGAAATAACAGTAAAAAAAAAACGACATTCCCATACAAATCGCCCGGGCGACTGCACACTTTGGTATGGAAATACCAATTCTTTTTGCTGTTATTTTAATTTTATTATACTACTTATAATGATCTAGTATAGACCATGGTTTGTCCCTTCTACGTTGTATATTATTCTGTGACTCTGGCTCTCGCTTTCAAAGATTCCGCTGTGTTCACATTCACACAAATGGTTTCACTTAACCTTGACATTCAAACCCGAGACATGCATGATAATAATATCAATATATTCAAGTCTGAACGCGTACATTAATACTATGTCTTCGTCATTACTCTCTTTGACTTTGAGTTTTATACAGAGGTTATCTATAGCTTCTAACCTATGCCGTATGGTTTGCAGCCTAAAGTAGCACTCAATCTCTTTCTCACTAAATTAGCTCGCTATAATTAATTCGAGCAAAAACTGCATTCCCAAGGAGTATTTAGGCAAAGATAATATAAAAAGCAGATACTCAACGTCATACAAACTATTGGAAAGCAGCAAACTAGACTAAATACATATAGTCTATTCCGGCTATTTCTTCTCCATTCGCATGGTAATTGAACATCTTTAAAGACAGACATGCATTTTAGGTACACTTATTTTGAGAAGAATAAGCCGGAAAGCGCATCCTGGGCTCTGAAGCAGCACAGCTAAGAATTAAACCGGCAATGAAAAGGTAATAGCTAGCATGGATCATGCATATTATCACTCGCACATATCAACCCTTATTAAATGGTGTCGCTGATAGAACCGTAGATAGCTAAGGTCTAAACTACATAGGTAAGTACTTATTTTCTTGTCATTAAATTAAAAACGGGTTTTCTAATTTCATGTTTTGTTTTGAAAAATCACCGATTGTCCTTTTTTATTTTGTTTTTAAATTTAAAAACATTAGTAGAATGGAACCGGACAAGGATAAATTCAGATATACTTAGGTACGTGGTGAGCTCGAGTGAGTGTGGCGGTGGCATGGCACCGCTATATGACCTGTTTGCATAATTATTATTGTCACGGTCTGATTCTTGCGTTACGGTTTGCAACATATCGCGAATAAAACTATTTATATTTATGTACTTATAATTATATATTATATGAAATCGACCGACATTTGAGGTGCTGATAATTTTGATATGGTTGAGTAGGAGAGAACGCTATTAGCGTTAAGTCCGCCAATTGTAAACAATTATTATTTTGGATCAATGAAGTTTTAATCAATAAATAATTAAGTATATCGTAAAAGGGAAGTTAGAAAACCAAACAATAAAAAATTGTTAATTATGTACACTAATAGATAATTATCTAAGTCCTTAGTAGTTCGCAAATTAAAAATAAATATACTGATAACTACACTACTTGGTAAAACCTTATTTATTTAAGTATTTATTTAACTTAATACACGAATACAAGTGTAATGGCGGACTCAAAGCCTAAGGCCTTATCTACCAGTCCATCAACCGAGTGATGTTGAGAAAGACAGGGGTAGTGCCGCACTACTAGTGCGAAACTCGAATAGAAATGTGGTGAAAAATGAACTAAGTATACTTAAATAAGTAACAATAATTACATACAAATAATACACACTATTATTATACTAAGATATACTACTCACATAATACTACACACACTCATTACTATCTAACTTAAAAAATGTGCCTTCACCTGTTTTTTAAATAAAAAGCGGGTTTGGTCCAGAGCTTTATAGCTTGGACAATAAAATAATGTGTAAAGAACCCACTCCGGCGAACTGATACCAGTTCACCGTAGTGGGTGGGAGAAAGGCTGAGATTATTTGAAGACAAATATCTCTGAGACGGGTGGTCCTTAATGGTTCAGACAGACCATTTTGGGTCTTGCTGTTCTAAACAGGCAGAGCCCAAAACCCGAATACCACTTTTACCATCACTTAATAAATAAATATACTAGTATTCCATCATTCATCAAATCATCAGATAAAAAGGAGCATGAGTAAGTACAACGATACACTACAATGTGGGCGTTTGTTATCTAATTTTAACCAAATCCGATACTCCTGGGGCTCTACCACGAATTCAATTCGAAAGGAATACGCAGTCACGTTTGCCCAAATTAAATTAAACTCTATAAAGCAAAGGACAACATTGTATTTGTTTGTTTGTGAGTTTGATAAAAAATATCCTATTGTCTAGCTTGATGTATTACTTAAAACTTAACTGGCGACTATATTTACATAATTGCCTTTTTAATAGCAATGCCAACGGACACTACTTACAGATATAAAAGAGAAATATCAAACCAAAACGAATCAATTGTTATAATAGTTTTATTACGCCAGCCACGCAGATTTTTTAGTGCAGCCAATTTTTCTTCAGCCTCCGGCCCGGGGCCCGAAGGTTCACTCCGACACATCCGGAGGCACCTGATATGCATCTTTTGTCAACAATCAACAAATAAAAGTAAATCAGAAATTCACATTTGCTCTACATTGTAATACAATACAAGTGATATGGTCATGAAAAGATTTTTGACTAAAACGTTTATCGTCAAATCGTCATTTCGTGGTAAGGTACAGGAAATGGTACACATTAACGATGCCCGAATGGAAGCTCGGTTTACGTATTCGTAAAAGCGATAAAAGAACACCTACTCTCGGCACTCGGTTTATCTTTCAGCTTCGTGATGCATTACTGGAGGTTTGTTTGTTTTTCCTGTGTGTAAGTGGCCAACACGTGTCAGATTTACCTAAAGGCATCTGAAATAAACTGTCAGTTATTTTTAATAATAACAGCCGGAACCAATGATTTTAACGTGCCTTCCTTAGTACAGAGGAATTAGTGTATTTTTTTTTCCACCATAGATATACCCAAATAAATTATTCTTGCATGCTTGTCTGCAAGAGGAAAAGCTGCTTCTTTTAGGTAGCTAATGGTCGGAATAGGTCATACGTAGTAGGTACCTACAAAATAATATTAATTCGATGATTTTGATTAACTTTTCCATCTTCACACCTTAGATCATTTAATATTAAATGATCTAAGCTTCACACCCACCACACTGAAATACTGAATGCTTTCGGCTACCTACTCATATAGGTATCCTGTAAGAGGAACGTAAAAGTATTTTTATAGATATGTGCATGTAAGTTTATACTACGTATTCTGTAGTAGAAAGCAGTGGTGTATAATAAGAAATCGTTTCATTCAACCCACGATACGCTTGCTTGTTTTCTTAAATGTGTAGAGTAATGGAACTACGATACGTTTGTAAACTGAGGAAACAATTCGAGGCCGTGAAGATAATTAAAAAGAAAACGAGCGACGCGTCAATGGAGCAATATTCTTATGCAAAATGGCATTAAAAAGTTAATAACCACCAACCAAACCCATTACTTTCGAGAATAATTTCATAAATACATTCCAGGGCCGCTAATGCCACTATCCCGACATTTCCGACTAGGTATAACGGTACGCCAAGGGTACGCTACGGCTACGCATACGTCATGGTAAATTTTAAAAAAAAACTTACCGCCATTATGTCGTTTCCTGAATGAAATCCACGAGCTTGCCAAAGAAACTCAGTAACTTGCGTAACACAAAACTTATAAATAAACTTTGCACAATAACGTAAAATCACTTTGTATTTTTTACAAATTAATAAATCCAATTACACGGTAATATTTTCACGTAAAATAATTAAATAGTGTCTCATTTTATTTTCAAAGTTACGTATTTTTTTTTATTTTTAGTAAAAATTCCGGCCAGTGCGTGCGAAGCGCGCAGAACAATTTGAAATTATTTTGGAATGAGGTGGTTGACGCGGGGAGCAGACGCGCGCGCTGTTGGTATAGTGCGTGACGTCACGGACGGAACCGGTTACATTTTTTACTGTCTTACAGTTCACAGGCGTGTTCAAAGCTTTACAGCGTATCAAGCAGCTTAAAAAAATTTCGTCACAGATCACAAGTTATAGCTAGTTATTTTCGTCTATACCTATTTTATTAGCATTTACTTACCTCCTTTATCTCTGGTGGCATGTACCTACACATGATCTGTGACTTTGAACTACTTGCACAGGCCGGAATCTCCTAAGGTACGCGCAATATGCGTCCCCGTTCCCCGTTCCCGCACCTCTCCCCCGTTTCCGCCTCGATGACTCACGTTGGCCGTCAAGAACCGGGGGAGAGGTGCGGGTGCGGGGCACGGGGACGCATATTGCGCGTACCTTAGGAGATTCCGTTCTGTTAACTCTTACTGTCTTCTGTGCTACTTGTATATTTCTTGAACTATTCGCGTAAACAAAAGCTGGTGAATTTACAAGCAAATGACCTTGAAGTGGCGCCCTCATTTGAAATAAATTGTTAACTTGTAAATATGGTGATAATTTCCATATTACTAATCGTCAGACTAGATAGCCCTTTCAATTATTTTATGAACTGCCGTTGAAACTACTTATTATTTGTGATCCGCCTAGCTTTAAAACTTGCCTCCACCAAAAGTGGCCATTTTTGGCGGTGGCAAGTTTTAAAGCTAGACGGACTAATGTAAATACTTTCAACGGTGGTTCATAAAATAATTTAAAGGGCTATCTAGTGCCAGGCCTGTGTCACTCCCCGTTTAGGTATCGAAAATGTACATACATTATTACTATGCGCGCAGGCGGCCCCTCCGGGTGGTAAATTCAGTATTACGAATCGTTTGTCCAGAGTAATAAGAATGAAATTGGCTTGCAATGGATGTCTAGGTATTTATACGAAAAGGTGCTGAGTTCTGACGTGAGCTAAATTAAACCATATCGCTAGCCACATTGAGTAGATATTTCTTTGAACTTCTTTGCTAAGTGAGACTTCTGTACGTTAGTATTATTTATTCTGTGCTAGTGCCTGACGATTAGCAATATGGAAATTATCACCATAATTACGAGTTAACAATTTATTTCAAATGAGGGCGCCACTTCAAGGCCATTTGCTTCTAAATTCACCGGTCGTACGAGTCTGTGTCGGATTTAGCAAGCGCGGAGCCCGTAGCAAATTCTACCGAAGAGGCCCCTGATCTGCTATGGGGAGCTCGGTGGCATAGCAATAAGATGACAGTCAACAAGCTACGTATCCGCCTATATGCAGCTTGAAGTTGACAAAATTGTTGGACATTTACGATAAAACAAAAAAAAGAACGGTCTCTAAATGAGCGGATTTGAGAACACGGGGCCCCTTTTAGCGCGGGGCCCGTAGCAATCGCTACTCTTGCTATACAAATAAATAAATAAATATATAAGGACTAATCACACTGATTGAGCTAGCCCCAAAGTAAGTACCTATTAAACTTGTGTTATGGGATACTAACTCAACGATACTATATTTTATAATAAATACATATATAAATAAACACCCAAGACCCAGGAAAATTTGAAAAAGGCCATTTTCCAAATTGTACCTGGCTGGGGATCGAACCCAGAACCTCCGGATTGGCGGTCTAGCGTGTTGACCATTACACCACGGAGGTCGTCAATATATGGTACCGGTAATCAGGCACTGGTACGAGTCATGCATCAGTTCAGTTCAGTTAATTATAAATCTACTAAGTACTATGATTTCCACTAATTAACGGCTTACATTTTACTTATCAATTAAGTAATTCATTATTTTCCTTGTACTAGAAACGTACAATGAATTACTTACGTACGTATCGGACCGTTTCTGCCAGCAGGAAAATCCAATATTGTAAGTATATAGAGACTTTATTTATACAGTAGCGGATCTAAGGGCCGGCTAAGGGGTTAAGGAAACATCCGCCTCCCCTCCATGAAAAATTATAGGGTCCCGGAACGCAAAATTAGACTACAGACTCTATAGAGCCCGTTCAATCAAAGTTTTAAAATTGTTTTCCTAGCGGATAAGCGTTTTTAAGTGGTTAGTTAGTGGTGTCTTGATAAAACGTACCCTCTTTGGGTGCAACTGGTGCAAGCCCCTTCCGAACCAAAATCCTGCATCCGCCAATGGGATCGTTCTACTTATTATACTTAAATAAGCAGAATTTAAGCATTTTTAACTTTAAGTATTGTTTTACATACCATAATAATATATTTTGTGGCCGTTATACCAATAAATACTTACTGAAATAAGGTGAAGTTAAAAATTAAAGGGGGTTGTCATACAATAAACGTGACTTTTCAGCGTTTTAAAACATTGTACGGAGGTAGGTAGGTACGGCTTGGTGTACAATAAAGTATGTATTACTAAATTACTGACGGACCCTTCAAGTACGAGTCCGACTCGCACTTGACCGGTTTTACTACTAATACAGAACGGAATCACCTAATATCCCGCGCAATATGCGGCCCCGTTCCCGTCCCCGCACCTCTCCCCCGTTTGCGCCTTGTCTCAAGGCGAGAGCGGGCAAACACACACTGCAGGGCGCACAAGAACGGGGGAGGTGCGGGGACGGGAAACGGGGACGCATATTGCGCGTAACTTAGGAGATTCCGTTCTGTATACTCTTACTGTATTCTGTGCTAGTGTCTTGTACTAGTGTTATTTTAAGTTATTTGTTTATATTGTTTTTTCTTTTGGTGTACAATAAAGAGTTTTCTATTCTATTCTATTCTATTCTGTGCTAATACTTAGTACTACCTGGGCGATCGAGGCTCGCTCGATGAAAACATCGAGGAAACAAGGTTCTTTAAAAATTAAACAAGTAGATCAATTTTTGGCCCAAAAATCCCCTTTTTTCTATATTCCATCGAAATCGTTTCCTACATCCACATTACAAGTAAAAAAACATTGAAGCGCTTAAGCTGCTTGATTTCCACTAAACGGAGGTGTGTGCGGGGGCTTGTCATGACGTCAGTGTGCGTAACCGGACCGAAATAACCATTATCTTTCTTCTTACAACTCATATATTACTTCAAAGGTTTACGTGCTGTAAATCTATATTAATAGAGCTTATTTTGGGGTGAAGGGGAGAACTGCTTAAAAACCATTCCGTCTCCGTGTAACTTCAGAGGATTACGTGCCGTATTGTAAGAGTTGTAAAGCTTATTTTGAAATGTTAGGTGATAGATGTTTTTTTATGAATCTTCCGTTGACCACACGGGAAGTTTTATCTTAGCGTCTAGGTTGCGACTGTTATACGGGGTTAAGTCTGTCGTCCACCTGGCTGGGAGTACGGACATGTGTCCCTGTTCGTCTCTCACTGTTGTGTTCAAGGGGTAGTGACCTAAAAAGGTCATTGCCATGGCTGGGAAGAGTGGATGATTAGTGGCAACTCCACCGCTCCCACCTTCCCAGTATTGGCTTGAAGAGGTGTTTTTAGTGGGTCCAAGTCCTACATACCCTGCTCCACTGTCCCCGCAGCGGAACGGTACGCGATGGCATTTTCACCTCGTTAAAAAAAGGGTTGCGACTGTTGCGAGGCATCCAGATAAAGCCGGACATAATCAAGCTTTTTGGTTAAGTGTCCGGCCAAATTAGACGGCGTCCGAGCTGTCCGGCTTTTGTTACATCAGTTTTTTGCCGCCTAACCTTACATCTGTAGGCTAACGCAAGTAAGCGGCCTTCCTAGCACTATCCACAGTAATCCATACCTCCAAAAGAATAAAAAAAACCGACCGTGCTGACCGACCGAAGTGCGAGTAAGAATCTTACGTGCGCGAGCGCACGTAAGATTCCGTACCATTATCTATACAACATTAGACACCAAGAAAATCACGTTTGTTGTATGGGACCCCCCTTAAATATTTAATTTATTTTAATTTTTATTTGTAAAGTGAATATACAACTAAATATTTTGTGAATATTTCAAGCATCTACCTGTTGCCGTTATTAATATCGAGTAAAAAAAACCACGTACCTATGTAATGTATGGGAAATAAATTTTAGTTGAGTTTTTAGTACATATTTGTTGTTAAGGGCCCAGTCCTTAATTTTAATGATTTTGACTGCTTTTTCGGAGCTGATTGGGGCCAAACTATCTTAGTAACAATATGTTAAGGTTAGGATATGTTAAATTGAAGTTTATTTAAGTATTAAAAAAGTGAATTTGACAATTTATTGATTTTCATTGTAATAGTTTGTTTAATTCCAAATAACCTGAGACGTGTTTCGATTTTTTGCGGTGCGCGACGTTCATGTCATTGTTGTTTACACGGAATTTAAAACATGAAGTTGTGTATAAATTACAGAGAAATAAAGACAAAGGAAAATGCTAAAAAGTGAATGAGATTTTAATATTTTTTCTTTTTAATTCATTCAAAAACTTAGTTAAAAAGGTTAAACTTTGAAGAATATAATTAGAAATATAAGCGACGTCGTCGGATTTCTTGCGCATACGACTGAGTTAAAAATTAAAAAATAAACATATATGAAGAGTGATTCATGCTTAAACACGTACAATGAATAAATAAAAATAATTTGTCTTTTGTAAAAAGATAAGGCAGACCACTCACTGCGCTTCTGAATTCGTCTAAATTCGTCTCCAGGGTGCAAGTACAATACAGCGCAATGCGTATGTGTAGATAGAAAATATAGATTCGGGTGTTTAATCAAAAATTCCCACGGTCGAAGACTGCAGTCTTAAAGCGGCACAGAAATATATCATCTTTGAAAATTTCAACAACTTATCACGGTTCATGAGATATAGCCTGGTGACAGATAGACGGACGGATGGACAGTGAAAATCTAAAATGCTCTGGCTGCCCCAGAGATAAAGACGTGATAGTATGTATGTATATAGTTTGGTTTATTATTGTAAACAAATGAAAAAAAAAACATTACATATTTTAATAAATAGCTGTATTTGGTACGTACGAAGTTAAATAATATCAATAAAACAGAAAATATCACAAACTATTTTACGTACTAATAATTAATGTTATTCCAACTTAATAAAATATCACTTATTAATTTATGAAATATAATTATTAATCAAAATTAATAATAATAAGTAGATAAGAACAAATAACGCAGTTAAACACAGACTGAGCTAGTCCCAAAGCAGTGGGTGCCAACCAATGATTTCAACTTCATACGGAAAAATTCATACGTTCTTTGAAGAAAACGACATAATAAAAAAAAATCAGTTCGGATTTCAACCACATAAAAGTACGACTATGTTGTTGTCTAAATTTACAGATGAAATTAATTCATATTTGAATAATAGGAACCATGTACTTGTATTGTTTATTGATTTTTCACGTGCATTTGACACATTAGATCACTTAATATTAAGTAAGAAGCTTGAAAATATTGGCATTCAAGGTCCTCTGCTAGAATGGTGCAATAATTATTTGAAAAATAGGTCTAATTGTGTTAAGGTTGATAATTGCTTCAGTAACTCTTATACAGTGGAAGAAGGTACAGCACAAGGATCTGTGCTTGGGCCACTTCACTTCATTGGGTATGTCAACGACATGAATAATGTAATTGAGCATGGAACGTCCTACCAGTACGCTGATGACACATGCATCATTGTCGCCGATCGTGATCTTGATTCTGCTTTAGAAAAAATGCAAGACGATTTCGATAAACTAAATAAATGGTGTCATGACAACAAACTAGTTCTCAACGGTATCAAAACCAAATTAGTTCATATTCGATCACCGTATGCTAGAAACCAAGCTGATTTATGTAATAAATTGTTTGCTTACGATCATTTGTGCCTTCATTCCAAAAGCCTGTCATGTAAATGTCCAGCTGTTGAAAGTGTTGATAAAAATACTTATCTGGGATTAATTATTGACAACAAATTTAACTGGTTTCCACACATAAACCTTGTTTGCGAGAAACTACGGGCGTTCTTAGCCAACATGTATGTAATTAATAAAAGGATTCCTTTTCAGACTAAATTAATGCTGTACAATGCGCTTGCTGAATCAATAGTAGGATATGGACTGACAAGTTATGGCAGAACTTTTAAAAGTTATCTTAATTGTATATACAAACTGCAGGTTAAAATATTAAAAATTATTGTACCTACAAGTATTAAGCAAAAATATCTAAAAGACGAATTAGGACTATTTAAATACTGTAAAATCCTTCCAATACATATAAAGATAAGATACAGCTTGTTGAAAGAACAATTTTTTAATACTAATATACAAAAAAACATAACACATGAGATCAATACGCGACAAAAAACAAATAAAAAACTTTTAACTACTGCTGCACGCAATTCATATGGCGAAAGAACAACATCCTATCTAATTCCACGCTTCATCAATGATTTAGAATTATCGTTAAAACAAAGCATAACAAAAAATAATATAAAGAAAAAACTTATGTTTCACTTTTTGAACAACCTGTAGGCTGTTCAAGAAGTCGGGTCGGGGCCGGTTTTGTATGCATCATCTATAGATGCATACAAAACCATCTTGCAGTGAACGACAGGTGTTGTGATGATTTATGTTTTTATTTATTAGCTAATTACTTAACCATAGATATAAGTCATATATAATGTCAGATGAATATTAACCTAATTTTAAGATTGAATGTAGACAATATGCTTCCGGACAAACCTTCGTGGTTTATGGGTGCATATAATTGTAATTATTGTTATTTTTGGATATAAATAAATGAAAAAAAAACAAACTAAGGATGAGGCCATCGGAACATTTAGCATAAAATATCTTCATACATTCAACGTCTCGCCCGGAGCGAAATATTTCAAGGGGTGACTCAGTCCATCATTTTGAACAACTTTTCCCAATAAATGTACATCGAATTACGAAAAAAGTTTCGCTTCCCATAGTAACTAGATCACGTGACTACTTCGATTTGTATAGGAAGTGAACTTTTATTGTATACTGTATAGGTAACTCTACTTTTGTCTAAAAATACTTTGTACTATCGAAATTCTTAATCCCTAAATTCTTAGCTCAAAATTATAGTAAAAAAAACCACTTCGCCATATATCGTAAGTAATTTACTATGGAACAATCAGCATGACATGCTGGTAGAATATACTAGCTGCTTCTCTTCCCGCGCAGATCGTAAAAGCCGAAACGATGGAATAGGCGAAAATGAGACTCATGTCAATAGGTGATGCGGCTAGCAACCCATCACTATTTTGAGTAATTTTCCCACCTTCACGCTAAAAGTAGCCTTTGGGTCTTGAGAACCTGGGATCTGTCTGCTTAGAGCTGACCCAAAATGCTCTGTCTGCCCCATTAGGGATAGAGACGTGATATCAGTATAGTGTAGTCGCCGTGATCTTGATATCTCTACTAATTATTCAACCGATGCACCAGTCTCGCGAGGGTACCTATAATATAAAGCTGGTTTTTGCTTGAAAGTATCGCCGCAATCTTCCTTACAGTGAAGAGAGAGAGATAGAAAGATAGCTAGCCCTGCGTCAACTCGTCGCCGTGATCTTGATATTGCACTAAGTTTCCTTCGACCGATGCACCAGTCTCGCGTGGTTGTATAAAGCTGGTCTTTGCTTTAAAGGATCGCCGCAATCTTCCTTACAGTGAAGAGAGAGAGAGAGAGAGAGATAGAGAGACAGCTAGCTCTGCGTCAACTCGTCGCCGTGATCTTGATATTCCACTAAGTTTCCTTCGATGCACCAGTCTCGCGTGGGTATATAAAGCTGATCTTTGCTTGAAAGTATCACCGCAATCTTCCCCACACTGAAGAGAGTGAGAGAGACAGCTAGCTCTGCGTCAACTCATCGCCGTGATCTTGATATTCCACTAAGTTTCCTTCGACCGATGCAGTCTCGCGTGGGTATACATAGGGCGCACTGTAAGTTTCCGGAACTGGCCACTTACATAAACAATATTTAAAAATTTATTGCAACATTTGAAAATAAAACTCTTTGGCTGTAGAATGCAGTTTGTTTCATCTGACTGTCTTCTGTTTTTACCTTGTGGCGCCATTTAAAAAATTGTGTGTCTGCATCAACATGGATTTAACTCGGGAAAATTTTCGTAGTATGATTTTCTACGATTTTAAGTGTAATTTGACAGCTCAACAGAGCATCGCTCGGCTTGAAACAGCTTTTGGCAATGAAGCACCATGCAAGACAACTGTTTATAGCTGGTTTGCAGAATTCAAGCGTGGTCGTATCAATCTCAGTGACGAATCTCGCGATGGTCGGCCGTCCGCCGCTGTGACCAACAAAAACATCAATGCTGTGCGCCGTATGATTGAAACAGACAGGCATGTGACCTACCATGAAATTCGCGCATCCTTAGAAATAGGCATGAGTCAAATACAATTAATCCTACACAAACATTTGGGTGTGAGAAAGCTGTGCTCGCGGTGGATCCCACACAACTTGACCGAGGCTCAAAAAACGGACCGCGTCACTTGGTGCAGTGCCATGCTTACCAGATTCAACGAAGGTGCGTCAAATTTGGTGTGGGACATAGTAACAGGTGACGAAACATGGATTTATTGCTACGATCCCAAAACAAAGCAGCAATCGAGCGTATGGGTCTTTCAAGATGAGCCGAAACCAACCAAAGTGGCGCCCGTGAAAAGTGCATCTAAGCGGATGATTGCTTCTTTTTTTAATAAAACTGGACACGTGGCTACTGTTGCTTTAGAGAATCGTCGTACAGTGAATAGTGACTGGTACACGACCATTTGTTTGCCGGAAGTTATTGACGAACTCCGTAAAAATAACCGTAAACGCCGTATCATCCTGCACCACGACAATGCTAGTTCTCACACGGCCAGACAGACAAACGACTTTTTGAAGGCGAAAAATGTAGAACTCATGAGTCATCCTGCATACAGTCCCGACCTGGCACCTTGTGACTTTTTTCTGTTCCCAAAAATTAAGAACCAATTACGCGGTCAACGATTTTCATCACCAGAAGAGGCTGTCGAGGAGTATGAAAAACACGTTTCAGAGGTCACCACAGAGGAGTGGCACAAAAGTTTTCAAAACTGGTTTCATCGAATGAAAAAGTGCATAGACGCCAAGGGAGATTATTTTGAAAAACAATAAATTAATTTTGTACCTTTAATAGTATTTTTTCATATTCATTCCGGAAACTTATAGTGCGCCCACGTATAAAGCTGGTCTTTGCTTCAAGGTATCACCGCAATCTTCCTCACAGTGAAGATATAGAAAGAGCTAGCTCTGCGTCAACTCGTCGCCGTGATCTTGATATCTTTAGGTACTATGTTTTCTTCGATTTATGCACCAGTCTCGCGTGGGTATACGAGTATAAAGCTGGTCTTTGCTTGAAGGTATCACCGCAATCTTCCTTACAGTGAAGACATAGAAAGAGCTAGCTCTGCGTCAACTCGTCGCCGTGATCTTGATATCTTTAGGTACTATGTTTTCTTGATTTATGCACCAGTCTCGCGTGGGTATATAAAGCTGGTCTTTTTCTTGAAGGTATCGCCGCAAGCTTCCTCACAGTGAAGATATAGAAAGAGCTAGCTCTGCGTCAACTCGTCGCCGTGATCTTGATATCTTTAGGTACTATGTTTTCTTCGATTTATGCACCAGTCTCGCGTGGGTATATAAAGCTGGTCTTTGCTTGAAGGTATCGCCGCAATCTTCACACATGTAAGAGCGCTGTTCGGAATGCGTCAACTCGTGACCGCGGAGAGTTGACAAGGTCTGAAAAAAATATCAAAAACGCCATTTTACACGAAGGAATCAATTATATTATAGTAGCGGCCCGCCCTGGCTTCGCACGGGTATTGTGTTATACATGTATACTTTACTAGAGAAACGCTCTACATGTTAATGAAAACAGCATCACAATCAGTTTTATTTTATTTTATTTATTTAATGGGAACAACAAACAGCTACAATTAAAATACCAATAAAATATACAGTTTATACATAAAGAGTTATTATTAACGTAGCTAACAGCGTTGCTCACATAATAACAAGTAAGTAGTATTTTGGGCTGCTAAATACTTACACCTTACTAATTAATTCAGTAGTCTTAGAGTTATAGGAAACAGATATAAGCTGGGCTGGCGCACCTAACCCCCAGTCCCCCTCCCCCTCCCCCTAAATGATGCCAAAGACCATGCAAAGAGAAGAAAAGGCCGCCTTTAACCCTCCTTGAGAATGCTGTTGTTTCACGAGATTTTGTGCTTAGTCCTTTAGTCGCCTCTTACGACATCCACCGGAAGAGATGGAGTGTTCCTATTCTTGAACGAACCAAGTTCATAATCATCATCAGGTCTTTTTTAGTCTCCACTGCAGGAGCACGACCCTCTCTGTACTACCAGAGCCATATTAGCCAGAGCAGAGGATTTGACCTACACTCTCCACACTGGCCAGAGAGGTCTGACCAGAGGAGGAGTGGTTGGAGAGGTCTCATTGATGTTTATAAGCTTTGTTCAGCTTGTGTTTCCTAAGTCGCCTTCTACGACATCCACGGAGAGACTTGGAGTGGTGCTATTCTACTCTGCCGGGGACCACACGTCTTCACGGACCAAGTTAATAGAACTCCTTCACTAGATGGTGCATACTCACATAGAATTTCTTTCCACACACGTTACACGAGTGGTCTCTGGTCCGAGATAACCCGTGGTGTTTTTGCTTATGGTTCTTCAGCCGCCAGTCTGATATGAACAGCTGAAAGTAATTTAATTACATTTATAATACACAACAGAGTATTTTTTACCTATTAACGTTAACACACAAAACACAACATTTTTATTCGATAAGTGCCATAATAATGCATTTAGGGTCAGTTCACACCGAGACGCGACGCGACGTAGCGCGCACTTTGGAGGAAATATAGAACTCTTTTACTGCACAAAAAGATACTAATTTCACTGACCTACACACAGACCTACCACTACTAGACCAGCATAGTGCGTGGCCACTTTAGTGCATCTCTTTCTATCTTTGATTGTTGCCTCCCATATTTTGCACACGACACAGAACACACTATGGTTACTAACTTATAATAAGCTCAAATAAAACCCTAAATCACCTTTTCAATGATAAAATCCCTAAAATTAATAACTTTCTTCGATCGTTTTGTGGTTTGTTTGGCCCAGATTTTGACAGTAGGCCAGCTTATAGAAGCCACGCCGATAGAAACAAAAAACATATCAGCGTATCTTTTACACTCACGTTGTACTGTATTTGACCGTCTCTTTCTATCAATATCGTTGAAAGTCTAGTAGTGGTAGGTCCGTGGACCTAGACTTAGGCCCTAAGCACACGGCGTATTTTAAACGAACAAACGACGCGTCTTTTCGGCGCCGTAGATACCGATTGTTGCGTTTGTATCAATTTATATTTATAATATCAAAAGCACGTATACGCGTGTATTCTGCGCGTCGTCTGTGCATTTAAAATACGCCGTGTGCTAATGTAACATTTGAGAGCCTAAGCTCTCAAATGTTACATTTTCAAATTTCGCGCGTATTTTGCCTAAAACGTTGGGGCAGTGGACGCCATATTGCTCTGTAGGCATGACGTCACCTATGTATGTAAAAAATGTATCTATTTTGACAGTTGACACTTTTCAAAATAGGAAAAATATCGTGTAACTAATTATGTAGGTGCCTATAAATGATTAAATACCTTGTTACAAAGTTCACAGCTGTACTGCGACTTGTGAAGGTGGTAAAAGTTGTAGTGCTTGGTCCAGTACACTTTGGACGCGAACTTCTTGTTGCAAACCGGACACGGGTATCTGTCGACAAAAATATACAGGCTGGGCATTTTTAACCCCCGAAAATAAAGAGGCGTGTTATAAGTTTAACGCTAATGTAGCGCTCGAACGGATGAACCGATTTCGATGCGGTTTCTTAGCGTGAAAGCAAGTTCCCTTGCGGTGGTTCTTAGCTATGTTAGATGAAAATTGGTCCAGCCGTTTAAAAGTTATTGGGGGTTAACGCTTGAAAGTCAGGGCTTTCTCTAGCAAATAATAGATGGCGCTACGAATATCAAGTTCCGCTACTGATCACTAGAGGCGTTCTTGACAGTCTGGGTTTTTTTTAATTTGCCCAGCAACTATATATACTAATAAACTTGTTAAAATTTTATTCTATGTCATATAAAAATGATTTAGTTTTTTTTTAAAAATAGTATTAAGGACCGGCAATTAATTATGGAAAATAATGTCAGACGAATATCCACCTCTAGCAGCAGGCAAATCAGAACCATTTCATTGCGTCGTCATTACATTTTCACACAATTCCTACGTTATTTCAGTGACTGTATCTCGGATATTAGGGTTCCGTACCCAAAGGGTGCAAACGGGACCCTATTACTGAGACTCCGCTGTCTGTCTGTCCGTCTGTCACAGGGCTCTATCTCTTGAACCGTAATAGCTAGACACTTGAAATTTTCACCGATTATGTATTACTGTGGCCGCTATAACAACAAATACTGAAAATAAAAAAAGTTAAAAATTAAAGGGGGTCGCCATACAAAAAACGTGTTTTTTCAGCGTTTTTAACTAGATATTTATAATGGCATTAACTAGATACTTGATATTTTCACAGATTATGTTTTACTATGGCCTCTATAACAAATACTAAAAGTAAAAAAGAAGTTAAAAATTAAAGGGGTTCGTCATACAAAAATCGTGTTTTTTTAGTGTTCTAAAACATTGTATGGAGTTACGCAACCCTTCATGTACGAGTCCAACTCGCACTTGCCCGTTTATTTTGTTTTAATTGTTGAAGATTTATTGGCCTGTTAGCATAGACACGTCCCTTTATTGTTAGCGTTCTACTTGCGCTAACACTGGCAGCACCGTGCAGCGGCTGTAAACACCAAAATGCAGCTGGCAACCCTATCGGAGGAGGGGGCGATGTTGAGCACGCGGCCACGCGTTACGCACGGTCACCTTTCTTCTTGGTTCGACGCCCACCACGTACGGTGGTATTTTTCCTATCAAACTGTATATCGTAACTTGGAAGTAAATAATAGATATTCCATTATATTACTTTTTAATACCAGCCAAATTTTTGGAGCAAGTTCAGTCCATGATACTGAACTACTTTCCATAAAAACAATTAACGAAAAACTAAAAATTTGCCTTCCCATACAAATCAGCGCTCAGCCAAACGGATTTTGTATGGAAGGACGAAAAATCGAAATTTAATAACTTTTTTATAGAAAGTAGTTCAGTATCATGGACTGAACTTGCACCAAAAATTTGGCTGGTGTTTAAAAAGTCACCCTGTATACTAGTGATCAATGTACATTTTGCTTAGCAATATATATATATATATGTATTATGTATAAAACTATGTCTAATATTAATTTGTTTTCATTATATAGCCCCTACAACGCCCTGCTCAAATTTATTGTTAGCCGCGAAAGTAAGTGATTTCTACAAAAATTGTTTACAATAGCGTTCTCTCCCAGTCAATTATAGGGATACACAAATAAAATTAGTTGCGGCGCAAAAATATATATTATAAAGAATAATAATTAATTTATGAATATACTTATACGATATAACATAAATATTATACCTACAATCACTACATATCTAATATATACTTAAGTTAAAAGTATTTAAATCTCTTGGACAACTATACTCACTGCGTTTGCGCATGATTGGCGCTGTTCCTCACGTGGTTTCTATACACGTGTATATTCTTATACTGGACTCTGCACACGCCGCAGTACGCCAAACGCGTCGCCAGCGCGGGACTGTGTCTGGACAGGTGGCATTCTAGACGTGAACGGCACTTGAACGACTTGGAGCAAATATCGCAGATGAATTGTCTTTTTACGCCGTGGATGCGACTGGAAAGAAAAAAAAAGAAAATATATTTTATCTAGTCTCATGCCATAAATTCAAATCATAAACTTTAGATTGATTTTATAGTGATGTACTTTATGACTACAATACCAAAATATCAAAATATAACCACTTTATAATACTACTTCTCGAACAAAATAATGTTATAAAGTAATTTTTTAACCATTACGATACAGGTCAAGTTTTGTTACGGCCCTGGATACATATCATTTGAGCCTTATGAAATTGACACCGTTTATGCGTTCCGAATCCCTTTTAATTGACGATGATATCTTTGGGGACCAATTTATACGCGGGTCACTATATTTATGGCGCTACAAACAAGTTTTGATTTCTGTATGATAGCTCAAAAGGATTCGTATCCAAGCCGTACTAAAAAATCTGTGTCCTTTAGGTAAACTATTTCTTTCTATTTCAACTTTGATCTTTTTAGGGTTCCGTACAAAAAATTAAAAAACGGAACCCTTATAGGATCACTTGTGCGTCTGTCTGTCCGTCCGTCTGTCACAGCCGATTTGCTTCGAATCTACTGGACCGAATCAGATGAAATTTGGTAGGATGGTGTATGTTATTATCTTTAAATAAATAGTTTTGATTTTATTCAAGAAAGAAGACGAAAATTGACCATCCCCCCCCTGATCTCCGAAACTACTGGGCCTAAAATTAAAAAGAAATACAAAATATTGTTAATTGCTTGTAGATTACAAGAAAACCTAAATGAATTCAATCAATTGTACGGAACCCTCTCCACGCGAGTTTAACTCGCACTTGGCCGGTTTATTTTAATAGCTTCACTTCTAATTTATGAGATAAGATAAAAGTAGTGTATGACACTGCACATAACCAGGCCTGTGTCACTCCCCGTTTAGGTATCGAAAATGTACCTACATTATTACTATGCGCGCAGGCGGCCCCTCCGGGTGGCAAATTCAGTTATACGAATCGTTTGTCCAGAGTAATAAGAATGAAATTGGTTTGCAATGGATGTCTAGGTATTTATACGAAAAGGTGCTGAGTTCTGACGTGAGCTAAATTAAACCATATCGCTTGCCACATTGAGTAGATATTTCTTTGAATTTCTTTGCTGAGTGAGACTTCTGTACGTTAGTATTATTTAATCTGTGACATATCTTGGTATTAACACACACACACACTCGTGTATAATACCCCTCATTATGTGACAGTATCATAAACAACTATTACACATCGCGGTCTGTACTGTAATAGATAGACAAAGCGTTTATTTGTGAAAAATGCACTATTAACTATTGGCAATGGCAAACAACTCCATTATCTCTGCCAAAAATAGTCATTCTTCAACATCATCCTCACGTATTCCCGGTTGCATCCTCAGTGGTAACGCTTCAGGGGGGTTACTCCATAAAATAATACAATAGTCGTCCGATCGATAGTGACGTCCTATTTCTATGTCAAGCCGAATAAGACTGTATCATCATTTATTAACGCTTATTGTTGCTTGACACTGAAACGGCACGTAGCTATCGTACGCCTGTCGTGCAAATTAAATGTAAAAGACGCCATTTCCTGGCCTTAAGTTACTTACATCTTATGAGTCCTTAGAGTATTCTTCCCCTTGAATTTCTCACCACATTCGCTACAGAACAACGTGTGTTTTGTTCTTGTGTGCTCTGCCAGCTCTTCTGGCGTCCTGAAGAACATTTATATTATTAAATACTTAAATTAATAACTATTGTTGTCGCGCTGTGCCCGAACAACAACCGAGCGAGTGCAATAGAGACAACTGCAGCTCGAAACGTAAAAACCTATGAAAAGTACATAAAATTAACGTTTTGTAGTACTTTGATTTGTCCTCGAAAACTTAACCGATTTAATTTCTTTTTTCATTATAAATTGAAGAAAAGCTATGGCTCTGTTCCTATGTTTCCTTTCTATAATATAATCTGGTAAACATTGTTTGCTAGATGTTGAATAAATTAAATTATGAAAAAAATTAAAACAATGCATATTTTTTCAAAAAAAAAAATTGCTCATCTGCCACTATCTGGCAAGGAATCAGAGGACTACGCTTGTATGGAAATACGGCCCATCAATTCCTATTTAAGTGACCTTGCAACATTATATGTTTTCAAAACTTGCAGTAAGACATATAAAGCCAATTTTCTCAGGATACCTGACTCCGATTTCAATGTACTTTAGTCAAACTAGTATTATTCTAATTAACATATCACATCATGTTGTTTCTGAACAAAACTTGCCCCAACTTTCATACAAGTCTTAAAAAAATACCTTGTAATCATTGCGTAAAGCGATCAACAGATTGTATGCAGACCATAAATGACGTATTTTAGAATTTGCAGCATGAAATTAAAATGTTGTTTTTCTCAGGATTCCCGAGTCTGATTTCAATATACTTTAGTATACAAACCAGTATTACACAGACGAATATAATGCACCATAAGTCATATCTGAACTTCACTTGGCCCAACTTTCATACAAAACTGTCCTTACTTACCTGTACCTAACTGAAAAAATACTCGAATTACCTTGCAACCATGTCGCACTGCCCACAATGCACACTATTACTAGTATCCGCTTCGTGTTTAGTGCGACAATGGTTCAACGCAGACCATAACTGAGAAGTCACGTATTTGCAGAATTTGCAGCTGTAAGAGATGTAATGCTGTCGGCGGTGGCGAGACACTGACTTCTCCGTCGTGAAGCGGACGTGGCAGACGTCGCATTTTAGAGGGCCAATGCTCTGAAAAACAAACAATCAATCTAATAAAACAACCTACAGGCTACCAGGCAGGCAGGTATTAATATTTATTCTGTGCTACAAACAAAAACCTAGAATGTGCTTCTGATAAACTCGCGGGACGTAAAAGCCGATCGAGGGAACGGGCGAAAGTTTAAGTTTATGGGTTTTTTAAGATCAAACAAGCGCCATCTCTTATTTTTCGTAGATACCGTCAGCTTAAGTACCCAACCCAGCATACTTTGTATGGCTAGCGGGCGAGATAGTAGCGACATCTAGAAATAATACAGGATTTTGGCTGGAGTACGCTTTTTTGTATGTTTTTTAAGCGAAAATAACTAGAAAATGTATGTCGTCTAAGTATACAATTGTTTGAATATTTAGCTTTTCTGTAATTACAACCGGTTTTTTGTTTTGAAAAAATTATATTTTTTTTTTATTAATCTATTTCGTCCCACTGCTGGGCAAAGGTCTCTCCCATTTCCCTCCATGCGTCCCTGTCCACTGCAATTGCCGACCAATCACGTTCAAATGCGTCAAGGTCGTCGCGCCATCTCTTTCTTGGCCTTCCCCTGCGACGACGACCATCCTCGGGTATCCAGGGAGTTGCTTTATTTGCACATTTCTCAGGCGGCATTCTGCTGACATGGCCCGCCCAATCCCACTTCAGTTTTACAGCTTTTTGCCCCACATCGGCAATTCCTGTCAAGGAACCAAGTGTAGTGTTTGGGACTCTGTCCAATCTTTTGAAAACTAGTACACAGCGTTCCATTGCTCTTTGGCATACTTTGAGTTTGGACTTCTGATCCTCAGTCAATGACGTCTAAGCACTGTGGTTAACGGGCAAGATGCACATATATAGATAAACAGCCAAAAGTACCCAGGACAATTTGAAAAATGGTCATTTTCAAACTTGCCCTGGCTGGGGATCAAACCCAGAACTTCCGGATTGGCGGACGAGCGTGTTGAACATTACATCACGGAGGTCGTAAGGACGCATGAATGAATAAATGAATGACGCATCAGTAATGCGCTAAAATGATTCGAGTAAAAAACCGGCCGAGTGCGAGTCGGACTCGCCCACGAAGGGTTCCGTACCATTAATCTAAACAATATACCGTACATGTAAACAACATGAGACACTTTATTTAATATCGAGAAAAAAACGGCAAAAAAATCACGTTTGTTGTATGTAAGGGTCCTATTTATTTTGAAAGTGAATAAACAACTAAATATTCTGTGAACATTTCTAGCGTCTACCTGTTGCCGTTATTAATATCGAGCAAAAAACGGCAAAAAATTCACGTTTGTTGTATGGAAACCCTGTTTAAATATTTATTTTATTCTGTTTTTAGTATTTGTTGTTGTAGTTGTTGTTATAGCGGCAACAGAAATACATGATCTGTGAAAATTTCAACTGTCTAGCTATCACGGTTCATGAGATACAGCCACAAACTATGTAGGGATCTAAGATACAGCCTGGTGACAGACAGACAGACGGACGGACAGCGGAGTCTAAGTAATGGGGTCCCGCTTTTACCCTTTGGGTACGGAACTACGAGGAACGGTTACCCATGGAACTGGCTGGTGTTAAGGTGGAGGTATAGGCAAATGACCTTGAAGTGGCGCCCTCACTTGAAATAAATTATTAACTCGTAAATATGGTAATAATTTCCATATTGCTCTTCGTCATGCACTAGATAGCCCTTTAAAATATTTTATGAACTGCCGTTGAAACTATTATTAGTGATCCGTCTAGCTTTAAAACTTGCCGTGGCCACTTTTGGCGGAAGCAAGTTTTAAAGCTAGACGGACTAATGTAAATACTTTCAACGGTAGTTCATAAAATAATTTAAAGGGCTATCTAGTGCATGACGAAGAGCAATATGGAAATTATCTACATCTACATCTACACTTCAAGGCCATTTGCCTATATCTTCGCCTTAAGAGCCCGTATGACCCTAATAATACTTAGAGCGATCTTAAATATTATCAATAGTAACGAAATACTCACTTTGAAATAAAAACACAGCAAATTTTAGGACTAACTATTTACATTATATGTTTCGAAAACACGATTGCTTAAAATTTTCTCGATAGAAAAACATTGCGAAGTTGCCTCCAATTCACCTCAGAATTATACTAAAACAGAAAGTAGTCAAGAAATACAATAAATTAGCACTTGTAACTTTGGATTATAATTGTAATAAACATAAGGCAGTCATCATATGTCTTATTTTTTAAATAACTCTTAAATATACTTTGTAAAACGAAAAAAACCTCAAAACCAAAACCAGCCTCATTGACCCGCCACGATTCCCTACGCCCCGCACGGCTCGCTGTCTCGCTTCGGCTAGAGTAAATTTGTGTGCGTGGAAGCGGCAGCAAAATTTTGATTATTAACATCAGGCGCCCTCTTAAGTATCTCAATCAAGAATTGCATAAGTAATAAAATTGAAAGTGTACTTTATGTTTTTGTGTTGGCAAACTAAAGATATATTATTAACTGTTAAGTCTAAAAAATACCTCATCATGCTTCTTATCCAAATGTTCCTCATAAGTTTCCTTCCTTGTAAAGCCAAGAACACAGAAATCACATTTGTACGGTATCTTCCTGAAATTCGGCTGGTTTCTTTTCTCCTCCCTTTTCTTCGCCATTTCTTCCTCACTGTACACCACCGTTGAGAACTTCTCCATTACCTCTTCCTCATTGGAATTCTTCAATAATTTTGACTTCTTTGCTGTTTTTTTAAAAGTTTCAACATAAATATTTTCAGTTGGGTCAGGTTTTTCATCGTTTTCAAGGTCATTGCTTCCCTCATCAATGTCATCCAATGAGTCTTCCTTTTTAATGGACTCTAGTTCAGGTTTAGTGTCATTTTCTGAATGTGTGAGAGGATCTAAGGTGTGGTAATACTCGGCATCGAATATGTACTTAGATTTGATGCTTAGTGTACTTAAACTTGTTAAATCTTCTATCTGAAAATCAATCAACCAATTAATTTTATTCCAGGCAATAAAAGTTAACATAAAATAAAAATTCAGAGGCCCATATTAATATACATATAACTTAACCTAAAATACATACATATTTATTTATATGTATAGTATATGTAGCGTATATATATGTATGTATTTGTGTAGGTATATGTATAGGAAGTATATATTTATGTAACAATGTACATTGTGTATTTTATGTATACTACACTTTATCTTGCAACCCACATTTAGACTTTCTGTATAACCCAAAGGTCGACTGGTAGACAACGATTTTAGCGTTAAGTTCGCCTATTGTTCTGTACAATTTGTATTTGATGGACAATAAAGAATACATAAAATAAAAATGAATAAATATATTATAACTTAAAATCTAGACACACGTTGAGGCTGCGACGTGTTGTGCGTCATCGGGGTGTCCGGTATCGTTCCCCGAAACCGACGATACCACAGAATACAGTAAGAGTAAACAGAACGGAATGCAATATGCGTCCCCGTTCCCCGTCCCCGCATCTCTCCCCCGTTTTCGTCTTGATGACGGGCGAAAGCGGGCGAACACACACTGCATGGCACAAGTTGGTCCACAAGAACCGGGGGAGAGGTGCGGGTGCGGTGAACGGGGACGCATATTGCGCGTACCTTAGGAGATTCCGTTCTGTTTACTCTAACTGTATTCTGTGACGATACGTAAAACCCCTCGGCCAAAAGTTCGCGTCCATGAAGATCGCCAGCTTCTCCGTCGGGACTCGCACCACGAAGGAGGTAAAGACTCCGGCTTCACGACCCTCAGCGTGAAAAGATACATTATGAAGTATTAAGCTTCTCTTTCTTCTTCTTCATCTTAGCGTGTTTACGGTTACATCCTCAGCTGTGCTGCTTCGGAGCCTGGGGTGCGCTTTCCCGCTTTTTCTTCTATACAGGGTGTAATAAATTATACTGAAACTATTTTAAGGGTGAATTTAATCCATGATACTGACCAACTGTCCCCAAGGAACATATATCGAAATACAAAAAATAGTTCTTGGCATCCGATACAAGTTGGCCAATCAGCTAATCAAAGTTTGTATGAAAAGTAAAAAAAATATTTTTCATATTTCGATATATGTTCCTTGGGGAAAGTTGTTCAGTATCATGGACTGAATTCACCCTTGAAATAGTTTCAGTATATTTTGTTAGACGTTATATAATATGCATGTCAATGGTCACCCAAGGATGTCAAAGACCTTGCGAAGTGGAGAAGAAATAGACGGAACAGTTTAAATGATTTGTCTATAGTTTTACGATAGTCCGCCTGCCTGACGTCAGTATTAGGTATTAGGGTTGCTCCACACTTATTACGGCCGGCATTCATCGGCACAGCCGGGCGGTAAAATCGAATGTATGTAGATGAATGTTCGGGGAAAAAGGTGCTATAATAATAATAAATCTTTATTACGGTCAACTAAAAACAAATAAATCAATAAATAATATAATCCGCTAGTTTCCAGCAAGTCAAATCAGATACTTTTTTCTAAACGTCAAAACGAACATTTTCTATGGGATTTTTTTGAAATATCGGACTGTGACGTCATAGCTTCTTGGTGTCAAATAGCGTTCTTAATATCCGTTTTTCTGCGTTTATGAATTTAAAATTATTTTCAAAGTGGATGTGATTAATGAGAAGTAACATTATTTTGTGACGTTTTATTCTCACAACAGTACCAAATAATTTGTTTTTGACCCAGGAAACTACCCAATTGATTCGGGTCGGTTTAGTTGTTCGACTAATATTGCCGAACCGACAATTGGGTAGATGACTGGGTCAAAAATAAATTCTTTGATTCTGTTAAGAGAATAAAACGTTACAAAATAGTGTCACTTGTCATTGATCATATACATTTTCAACATGATTTTAGATTTTTCAAATGCGGAAAAACTGATATTAAGCTGTATTCGAGCAATGTTTGGACTACAAAGTACAGACAGTTGTGTGCCACTATTTAAAAAACATAATATTCTAACACTCCCGTCACTATATATACTGGAAGTAGCAATATTTGTGAAAACTAATTCTCATTTGTTTCCTTGTTTATCCGATGTAGTAATAAGAAACCGACGTAAGATATATTGTGATAACTTGTGTCTGCATTCATCTAAAACTGCTTTATTGCATGACAGTGTAGTATGTATGGCACCGAAGATATAATACTAGCAGTCCACCCCGGCTTCGCCCGTGGTACACACATAGCCTATGTCACTCGGGGATAGTGTAGCTTTCCAACGGTGAAAGAATTTTTTAAATCGGCCCAGTACTTTTTGAGCCTATTCATTACAAACATACAAAAATAGGTACAAATCTTTCCTCTTTATAATATTAGTGTAGAAAATACCAAAAGAATATAAAGATTTAAATTTAACTTTGTTTAAGAAAAAATTTAAGCTCTTTTTGACAGGTAAGTGTATAGTATAAGTGGTATAGTATTAGGGATTTTTTATTTGATAAATTGTAAAATTTTAGGAGAAAATAGATAAATATGTATGTAAAAATTTTGCTATACCCGAAAGGGTTAATAAGAAGGACTATATTTTTAATTATAAGACAACACTGTTTTCTTATTAAGCAAATAAAGAATTTGATTTGATTTGATTTGATTAATATTATCTATTGCTATTTGACTCCAAATATCTATGACGTCACGGTTTTGTATTTAAAAAAAACCCCATAGAAAATGTTTGTTTTGACATTTAGAAAAAAGCGACCAAGTGCGAGTCGGACTCGCCCATGAAGGGTTCCGTAGCAGCAAGTAACATAATATAAAAGTTTTAAAGGTAAATTGCGGTTTTTTTTTTTTACGATTACGATTTATGACGTATTAACAAATAACTATCAATGATACTGAGACCGTTATAGTTTTAATTGAAAGTACATATTTTGAGGTATATACCACATTTTTTTTTGAATTTATTTAGTAATATTTCAAAAGTTACGGTGGGACACCTCAAATTTTAACTTTGTATTAGATTATCTCAAGACTGGGGGGTTTGATCTACATAATTTCAAAGCAGTTTTTGTTGCATTTGAAAAGACCTTTTCAACGATACCCCACACGTTGGGGTTAGTCCAATTTAATATTTTAAATTCACTTTTCGTTGTATGGGACCCGGGGGCTGAAAAAAAAAATGTTTTTCATAATTTTTAAAAAACCAACTTTTGGACCTTCAATATCTATCTCTCCACCAATTTTCGTGACAATCGGTGCAGTACCGGCGGAGTACGAGCCCGGACGGACAGACGGATGGACAGACGGACGGACGGACGGACAGACGGACGGACATGACGAAACTATAAGGGTTCCTTGTGGACTACGGAACCCTAAAAAAGTGTCTGATTTGACTTATTGTCATCTAGCTCATTATACCGCCCGATTAAGTATATGTATAGCCACCCTTAAAGAAATTATTGCAGATAAATATTATTTATTCCATGCTGGTGTGGGAGAAGGGATACAACTTAGAATGTGCCAGCTGCTTCTCTTCCCGCACAGATCGTAAATGCCGATTCAGGGAATAGGCGAAACAGCGACTCATGTTAATAGGCGGGCCAGCCGTGTGTTCCCGGCAGAGTAGAATAGGACCACTCCAAGTCTCCGCGTGGATGTCGTAGAAGACGACTTAGGGAACACAAGCTGAACAAATCTTATAAACATCAACGAGACCTCTCCAACCAGTCTGGCCAGCGTGGAGAATGTAAGCTAAAGCCTCTCACTGCCCTGGCTAATGGTAGTAAAGAGAGAATGGTGCTCCTGCAGCGGAGATTAAAAAAAAGGGATGATTATGATTGAGGCGATGCGGCTATGCGGCTAGCAACCCATCACATATTTTGATATTTATTTCTTCTGGTCCACCATCACGAAAATTGACATTCGGGTATTGCGGCCCTGGGCTCTGTCTGCATAGAGCTGCAAGACCCAAAATGCTCTCTCTGCTCCATTAACCGTATCAGTCTCTCATACATTGGGGCCGATCAAGTATCACAATAGCACCTCCACTCCTCTCCCGTCTTTGCTTTTTTATTTTTGATGACATAGGTAGGAGGTGGCGTGGTCTGGACTTCTATTAAATAAGCTAAACTTTTAGTTATTTTTATTTTTCTTGGTATATTTCTTTGATTTTGATTTGAAATTGAACAGACAGTGAAATAATAGCTGCGAACAACATATGAGAATAATAGCTACCTACTCAAGAAAACAATAAAAACATTAAGTAGGTTTCATGATATCAAGGCTTACTAAGTATAGGGGGGGGGGGGGGGGCTACACTCTTCATGCTGGTCAAACGGGTTGGAGAGGTCTCATTCATGTTTATAAGCTTAGCTTTAAAGCTTTGTTTAGCTATCTGCGATATCTATCTATACATATACCCTTCCGGGAATCACACACCAATACATAGCAGTATGTTTAATATTACCTTTTTTGTAGTTTTCAGAAGTTTTTGAGCCTTGGAAACTTGTTGTCTAAATTTCGAGAGCTTCTCCAGTACGCGAAGACATTCCCAGCATACATATCCAGCCATGATTTCAATCTGAGAAGCAGTAAAGAATAAAGTTTAATATTCCCAAAAAAACATTTCCATTTTTTTATTGTTTCGATAACGTTTTTGTAGACTGATGACCACATTCAAAATATTAGACAAAACAATAAGAAAGGTTTGTGCTTTGTCCCGTTATACATATAATACGAGTATAAACCAAGTACTCAGTTTTATCAACCAACAATGAATTTGTTCCTATGGCAGTTTAAACTGCTGGCCCGTAGTGTCCGGTAAAAATCTTCATAAGTGAGATAAGGCTCCGCTTGGCAGATAAAGGATTTGACCCCCGCTCTGGATGATATCTGGATCAAAGAACTGCCATTGTTGTCCAGAGTTTCCTCTTTATACAGAGCAGTAAGCAAGCTGGGCACCTTTGAACTAGGTTCTATTCAAGGCTACATTTTTGATTCTTTTAAGCGCTATCCACACATTAATGGGTTCCCTTCCTAGACGAACCGCCCGTGCCCGTAAACGTGCCCGATTTCTCGTCAGGGCCGTGCCGTCCGGGTTTTGTGTTCATATATCAGGGAAATTGGTGTCCGGGAATTTGTGTCGGTGACTGATACACATACAGCGATAGCCTCCTTAAATTTAACACTGAGGAATTGGCAATGATTGCAATAGCGCTCGATGAAGAAGATGGTCAAAACCAAGAAGAACATCGGCAAAATGACAACCCGTTAGGTAAAAATCGGATGGCCCGTCAGGGGCGTACGGGCGGCCTATGTGACACTGACGGCCCGGCCCTGAACTGCGTGAACAAGTTCATAAAAATCGTATGTAACCGATTTTTCTCCGGCCCGAACGGAGCCCGGCTGGGGAATCCGTTAATGTGTGGATAACACTTTAGATATAAATTTAGTTTTAGTTTCATAATTCAGTTTAATTTAATATCTAGTTTTATTGTCTTGTTTAATTTTTCTAGTCTCTTGTATTTAACAGTGTGATTAGTACAATATCCCTATCTATTAATTCTTTTGTTAATTGATAAATAAATGTTTTACTATTTTCCCAAGTATGACCAAATAAATCATGTCAATTTGTTAATCGGATAATTGAAAGCTATACAAAAATTTTAATAACAACATTTTACTGCTACAAATATGTAGGTACGGATTTTGTTGCAAATCGTAATTTCCTTTACTAACCTTAATTTTAGTTTCTTTAATGAAATCCTTGAATTTAGCCAGTGGGAAGATTTTACGTTCTTTACTTAGGCAAGTAACACAAATATTCAAATCCATTATTTTAAAGAATTTAATTTTTTTATATCAAAACAAAATTACATTATTTACAATCAACATCAAAAACCAATGTTTACATTTTGTTTTTATTCTGCATCAAAGAAAATAATACTCTCTAACGAGAGTCCTGCCACGGCCGATTCACTTGCCTTTTAAAAAATTAAGATATAGCAAAAAAAAGAAATTAATTCTTAGTGGCGAGGCCTTGAATGACCTGCCAACTCGCGCACCGCACCTCACCCCCGCGGTCGCCAAGGGCCAGCACTTACTTACCCAAAAAGGTTGGCAGTACTGCACAACAATATCCCCGAACTCTTTGTTTGGTTTCGAAATAATTTGAATTCTATTTTTTCATCTTGGCGCCATTTTGTGAAAATTATGTCAACTATTGAAAAAATTTAAACAAGTAATTATAATTTTGTTTTCTAAGATAAACAAGCGACAGTTCATCTTATTTTGTGCTGATGTTATGTAGATTGGAGTTTTCGCTCGTCATGGAATGAGGAACATTGAAAGAAGTAGGTAGGTATTTGGTAAGTAGGTACCGATTAGGTACCTCTATATATTTAAGTAGGTACTAAAATGGTTTATTCTAGTGTAGGCAGTACATATATTTTATAACTTGTATTTTATTGTTTTAGCGCAAATAAATTCAAGCAGTCAACCATGGAAAGAACAAATCGATTCACCCCATTGTAAAAGTTTAAACATTCAATACCTAACCTATCTTCCATATAAAAGGTACCTATCCTAAGAAAATCCGAAGTGAAGTCCAATTGTAAGTACATATAATACCTAAGTTATTATCGTAATTGTCATACTATTGTAATCTTCCATGCCCTTTTTTGGAAAAAAAGAACCCACACCAGTCGTAAAAGCCGAGTCAGAACTCACTTCATTCCAAAAGTGCACATATAAGTTTACTTTGTCACAAACTATTTAGGGATATCTTTGTTTGTTTACCTCTCGCTCAAACTCGGCTTTTACGACTTGAACGGGTGAGGCAGCAACATCCAACGTAAGTTTATATTATTTGATAGGTACAGAATTAAAGTAAGTAGTACTTAGGTAGGTATGTAAGTACATATTTAAAGTAAAATGTCTTACCTATAGCTAAAACCAGGAGGCCAAATTGACCGTAAGACCATCGGCATTAGTTTGTAGTTTGTTTGAAGTAACTGCTGCGGCTATGCTAGCCCATGTGCGAAAGCTCTAAACTTGTGTCTGACATTTTAAATTCCTGATAAAGACTTAATTTTTTGCTGACGACGTAAAAATGGTATATATCCTAGCCTAGGGCCGCGTGACCCGAACGCCTCTTTTAGCGTTATGGTGGAGATAGGAATCAAAATAGTGGTAGGTTGCTAGTCGCACTTATTAAAATGATTTGTTTTTTCGCCCATTCCCTCGATCGGACTTTTTACGATCTGCGCGTGAAAATAAGTAATGGAATATACCAGTCCAATATTTTCTTTTCTCCCTGATTAACATGTAAAAATGTCTTATAATACCTCTACCTGTGCCTCTACATAAACAAGTAAATAAAGATATTTTCTTTTTTTTCAGATAAGAAAAATCACACAAATCAAATTTGCTCCTGAAAGGACTACTTTAAATTTTATATAAAAATGAATAAGTATTATATCGATGTCCCTACCTTTTAGATTTCACGAACGACGTAATATTATACATAAATAAAAATATTTTCTTTTTTATTTCGTTGTTTTCTTTGTAATAAATATTAGGTTTTAATTAACCTTAAAAGGTACCTGCTATTTAAGAAAAAACAAAATAGTCAATTTCTTTGCTTCAAATGTCACGGAACAGAAAAAAAGTCAAATGTCAAATTCAATCAAGGCCCCGCCCATAGACACTATCCACAAAAAAATATGTATGGCAGTCGGTCGTCTGATACTAGTTTAGTATCTGCTCCGTAGTCTGTGAGTCCTGCATCTATTTTGCTTTACTCTGTGGCCATGCCTATGAAACTTAGAACATTGCAGAATTTTAATAAAAAAAATAATTAAAACGCCATCTAGTCACGAATCAGCTGACCTAACTCCTAATGCGTGTTATAGAATAAGAATATCAAAAGGTGGAGAAATTCGCCATACGAGGTAGAACACGTGATAGCTCTGTTGATTAGAGCATGGTATAAATAAGAGCAACGTTGCGAGTTCAAGTCCCACTTACGCAGTATATTTTTTACACCTTTTTTTATTTGATAGGAATATTAAATGATGGATAAATTCGACATGTGTGGTTAATCACTTAATAGCTCAGTTGTATAGGCTATGGAACATAGTCGTATTTGAACTGAGATCGCGAGTTCAAGATCGCACACGGAGTAATTTTTTCACCGTTTTATTTCAGCTTTAGTCCTTTGGTGTTGCGAAAGCATGTTACCAGATGGCGCCACTGGTTTGACTAATGTTAAAGCCACAGTTTCTTATCTATTTCAGTATATACAATATTAATCTATGTCTGTGGCTTTGCTGTTGTCAACTTGTCATGTCATTGTAATTTTCTTTTTTTTTAAATAATTTTACGGCTCTGGTTACAAGTCCTTTAGAGCCTATCTTTAATTTTGTTCTTTATTCCTAATCCCAACCTAACCCTAACAATACAATCAAAGGGTGGTGTAGGCCTTGACTGCTGCAAGGGAGCTTCTGGCGACAAATCTATACGAGTCCACTGGTTTACATAGACGATTGAGTGGCGGACGACGCCCGCAGACGCCCACACAGTCCGCAAAATAAATATCACTACAGCCGTACTATGACTGTCCACTTTAACTATTTCACACATTGTTCATATCATGAGCATTTATAACAGCAAACAACACCAATTTCATATTATAAAGTCTAATAAAATCAATTTGTAAAATAATTTAAAGCAAACCCCAACCGTATAGTATCTGCTCCGTAGTCTGTGGTTGAGTTGTGTTGTGGCAGAGAGTATTATTTTCTTTGGGGGTGCTTTGGGTTGTGGTGTAGTGTAATATTGGTTATTTTGGATTTAATTTGCCTTTTTTTATGGAGTTAGTCAAAAAACGGTCTAATTTTTGATTATTTGGTAGATTATAAGTCGATAGTGTGTTGTGTCGTTGGTTGAGGTTGAGGGTAGTAAAGAATGGTTTGATCTCGTGCCGTGCAGGCAGCATTCGTAAACTGAATTCCCTATCCCTACTGCTATTACTATTAAATCTAATTTTCTCAGCGCTCTTGGTGTAATTTCTTCATTTTTGACCCAGATTTTATCGATTGATTCCGTGACATTTGCAGATGTTTGATAAATATGTGATATGTGAAACGTGACAATGTAATGAAGAGTAAGCAGTTTTTATCATCTACGTTTCGTTCGGTATAAGTATCCTGTTTTTACAAGCCGCATTTTATATACCTACCTACTAGTAACTAAGCAACATACTTGAAAAATAGTGCTCATATCATATAGTAAAAATGATGTGAATATTCCCTGTGACTGAAATTATCTCAATAACTCAAAATAAGTTGAGTCTCAATGTTTTTGATATTGCTTGAAGTTGGAAAGAATAAGTTAGTGTTTTTTTAGTGGGTTTGGAGTTTTGGTGGGCCGTGAATGCACCATGATTGGCAATATGGCTATGATGGGACATTCAGTGTGAATCCCACTAACTCTCATCTTGTTTGTCTTCATCGTTGGCTCTGTTTTTATATTGCTTGAAGTTGGAAAGAAGTAGTTTGTTAAGAGTTTTGGTGGGCCGTGAATGCACCATGATAGGCAATATGGCTATGATGGGACATTCAGTGTGAATCCCACTAAATTCTTGTGAAATATATTTCTCATCTTGTTTGTCTTTGCATCTTTGGCTTGTTTAGAGCCTAGGGTTTATTATCTGGAATTTCCTATTGCATTTAAGGCTATTTAAGATGTAACAGTTGAAATAAAGCATTTAACAAAATTTAAATTCCTAACATGCTCAGCCAACCCCATTAGAATGGGGTTACCCTGTTGTGGTGGAAGGAAGATTTTCTTTTGCATTACATTCCCTTTGGCATTTTTAGTTGTGAGATCTGGCACTGGCAAACTGGCATTTCTTGGTTCTCTTCTGCCCGAATGTGGCAGAGGTGTTATGGCTAGAAATTTTTTCGTGTTAATATCTTAGCTTAAGAGTGGCTATTTTTACATTCAAATACTTATCCTAGGCTTCTCGGAGTTTCCACACCGTATCAATTGGAGTGTTATTTAGGTTTTCAAGAATTGACAAATTTGGTTCTTATAATATGTTTTTGGGCCATGCATGCCGTGTTTTGATGAAAGTGTCTAGTCTAGAATACAATATTATGTAGCTTTTATGCTATTCATAGTTCTCTTATCTGAAATATGTATGATTCACATTGTCATGTCATAATTAATGCCGTGTAGAATATAATAAAAAGATGGCTGAGAGAAGAGAGGAATGGAGGCATCTCCACTTAAGTCCACCGACAAGAGTAAGCTCTTAATTAAAAAGAAAGAAGAATATAATCAAGGGCTATAGTTTGTTCAATTTCTCAATTGTTTTAGATTTTTAATTGTTTCTACATGATTTCAAGAGTGGTGTAAACTTACACATGTTATGTAGGTTTCTATTATGTGAAATGAAAATTAGAGTTGCAACTAATATCTGGCTACCATCCGGTAACCGGCCTATCATAACCGGATGCTGAATATTAGCGTACTATTCGGCCGGCTCGGCCATCGGTTCGTCCCGCCCACTGCCACTTCAACGAGCAAATCCGCTAAGCTATATCAGTGACTTTTGTTCTCCTACGAATTTTCTCATTTCTGATTCGATCACGTAGAGTAACTTCGAGTATAGGCCTCTCCATATCCATCCTTCGTTGAGCGACCTTGAGCCTTCATAAAAAAGAACAATTTTTTTTTTAAACTTTTATTATAAGGTCAATGTAGGAAAGTCCGGCATACTTTTCTAAAACTTAAGTTAACCTGAACTTTTTGAATCGAGATACGCTTTTTAAAGTAACTTGTTTCGTCAGAATTATAGGTAATATATTAATTTACTTACATTGCTCTGAAAATAACATTAATTGCGATAATCTTTAGATTTATATGATATTTTTTAAAACTCGGCGTGTAGACGGACTTCCCGTGCAGTTTGAGGTAAGTCCGTCTAGTAGCAATATAACCATAACTTGTGAGGTAATATGTATCAAAACAGTTTCTAGCAGTGATGCAAAACTGTCATTTAAATATGTGTTTTATGTCTTTGAGAATAAGGTTTACATTTCAAAGATATATATTTTCTTTTCATTTTAAGGCAAGTCCGGCATATCTCCAGTGACAGTGGTTGTAAACATTCAACCACTGTAACTGAAGATATGCCGAAAACTTGCCTAAAAATAAAATTATAGCGTTTTTTTTTGGGAAAATAAAATGCTAAGTAGAAACATAAAATCTTTAATTCTAATTGAAAATTTGTACCCATTAAAAAAATATATGTATTCAATAACAAATAGCAACAATGAACTTAGGACATTGGCTCAATCTAATGAAAATATATTATCATATTCATTATATATATCGGGTCACTGAGCCAGCGAAGTAGTATTATATATATATATGTTTTTTTTAAAATAAGAAATGTTCAGTGACAATGATAGCAAAAAGACATTGGCTTATTCTACATAGCATGAAAAAAAAATAGCTTATTTACTACTGAGATACCAAAGTCTTATAATAAAATCAGTCGTAAGTAATTGCTAAATCACCAAAATGGTAACATCAACATTGTTTTCATATAAGACAGAAAAAAACTGCATATTATCAACTAAAAATAACCTCCACCGTATAAAAAATCAGCTGAGGCTAAGGCACGTTTGTCCAAAGTAAATAAGCAATAAAAACACACACACACATACAAAAAAAAACTTTGGAATTGTTTGGATTTTGACACAATCTAAAATGCTTTTTTCACTGTTTTATATAACAAATAGCAACAATAAACTTTAGGACGTCAGCTTAATTAATCTAATGTTATAATCATTTGTACTTATGTATTTTTATAAATAAGAAGTATTCAATAACAAATAGCAACAATGAACTTAGGACATTGGCTTAATCTAACATCGTATGAAATAAATTGCTTAATCACTACTGAGATCTGTTTCTCTTTAGAATTGTAAACCCGTACGTAATAAGTCTCCTCAGTCTTATAATAACATCAGTCGTAAGTACTTGCTAAAACCACACAATTATAAGAAATAAACAGCGTCATCTTCGTCAGACAATAAAAATTCCTTGGGATTGTCTGGATTTTGACACAAACTAATTTTTTTTACAATAGACAGGCTCGGTACATCGTCTTGGTCCTTCTTTTTTGTTAATATAAACTTTAATGGTTTTTTTACAGTCTTGATAAAATGTTATCGAGTACTACTGGGTGGCGCAAAAGTAAAGACCCTATTTGGTTCAGCTATAACATTTTTTCTAAATTAGAAAACTAGATTTAGGTTTTTTTAAATGTATATTTGTGCCATTAAATTTCGTACCATTAGGATTTAAAGATGATGTCTTTTAAATGGTGACCTCCAGAGTTGATACACATTTGAGCCCTATTTATGACATTTTGCATAACTTGCCGTAACACTTCCTGCGATATGTTCGTTATTTCTTGACGAATGTTTTCTTTTAGAGCTGCGAGAGTCTGTGGCTTGTTCACATACACCCGAGATTTCAAAAAACCCCAAAGAAAGAAGTCTGGACTGGTCAGATCGGGTGATCTTGCAAATCGCCAAAACGAGAGATAACTCGGCCTGGAAAAGCGTCCCTCACTAAGTCCATAGTGTCGCGCGCTGTGTGTGCCGTAGCGCCGTCTTGTTGAAACCAGATGTGCTCCAGCCCCAATTCGTCCAAACTGGGTATCAAAAACTCTCGTAACATGGTTCTGTAGCGTTCTCCAGTGACAGTTATCGCATTGCCTCCAGCGTCTTCGAAAAAATAGGGTCCGATCACTCTGTCAACACAGATGCTACACCATACAGTAACTTTTAGTGGGTGTAGAGGTGTTTCTTGAATAATGCGCGGATTATCAGTGCCCCAGAACCGAGTATTCTGCTTATTGACATGCCCTGAGAGATGGAAATGCGCTTCGTCACTCATAACCAATTTTGAAGGAAAATCATCCTCTTCAAGGTTGAGGTTTATGACGCGCTGGCAGTAATCTAGACGAGCTCGGTGGTCAGCAGGCAGCAGCTGATGAGTCATTTGAGTTTTATACGGGAACATCTTTAAGTCTTTCACCAAAATACGCTGCAGGGTCCGTCTGGAAATGCCCAATTGCGTGGCACGTCGCCTCGTTGATGTTTCTGGACACTCTTCCACATCTTCGCGCACAGCATCGATATTTTCAGCTGAACGGCCTGTTCTTGGTCTCCCAGACTTAGGTCTATCCAATGTTGAGCCAGTTGCTTCAAGGCGTGTGGCAAAGCGTCGAATTGTGCGACCAATCGGTGCCGGACGGTGGTGAAATCGTCGACGAAATTCACGTTGTGTTCTTATCACTGATGAATTATTCCGTAAGAACATTGACACAATTATTCCACGTTCTTGGGGAGTAAAACGGTCCATGTTTATTTTCAGTGTATTTTACATTTGTTCACTACACAATTTTCAACAACAGAATGACAGAAAATGTCATATAAAAAAAATAAAAGTATTTTCTTTAGTGCCAGTACTTTTGCGCCACCCAGTATATTTCGTCGTCACTAGGTTTTAGTGCTTCTACATAGCCTGCGTAATATGTCCATTTTTTCCGAATTAAGTATCGTACGAGTACATTGTCATTAATGCCATATTCTTTTATTAGTTTATCTTTTTCTGAAATAACGTTATTTGAATCACCACAATTCTCAGAGTTTTCTGTTTCGAACTTACTATTTTCTTCAACTTCTTTACTTTCTTCAACTAGTTTTCTGCAGGCTTTCTCAGGTATATCTTTTACAGTATGTGAGTTACTTTTGTCATTTTGCAATATTATCACATCTTCAATTGTTGACGCATCTTCTTCAAAACTATGTTCAGTATCGCAAATGTCGGAATCACCGTATTCACTTATGGAATCTGAAACACTTGTAGAGTCGTTTGAAGCTACTTGAGGTCGCTTCTTCGTTTTAGATTTTATAGCTTTTTTCTGATAATTTTCATCGACAAAACTCTTTTTACCTAGCCCTTTCCCTTTTTTCGATTTAATTGTTTGTTGTTCTTGTTCTTTACTAGCAGCCCTCTTTACCGAACCTTTCTGATCTATTTCATCGACAAAACTTTTTTTAGCATCGCCTTTCCCTTTCTTCGATTTAATTGTTTGTTGTTTTTGTTCTTTACTAGCAGGCTTCTTTATCAAACCTGATGGACCGGCTTCCATTTTTTTTTTATTTTGCAATATTATCACATCTTCTATTGTTGACGCATCTTCTTCAAAACTATGTTCACTATCGCAAATGTCGGAATCACCGTATTCACTTATGCAATCTGAAACACTTGTAGAGTCGTCTGAAGCTACTTGAGGTCGCTTCTTCGTTTTAGATTTTATAGCTTTTTTCTGATAATGTTCATCGACAAAACTCTTTTTACCTACCCCTTTCCCTTTTTTCGATTTTAATTGTTTGTTGTTCTTGTTCTTTACTTGCAGCCCTCTTTACCGAACCTTTCTGATCTATTTCATCGACAAAACCCTTTTTAGCATCGCCTTTCTCTTTCTTCGATTTAATTGTTTGTTGTTTTTGTTCTATACTAGCAGGCTTCTTTATCAAACCTGATGGACCGGCTTCCATTTTTTTTTTACTTTTTTGTGTTTCTGTCTCAACTCCCTTTGGTTCTTTCTTAATATTTTTTATTTTCTCTTCCATTTTACGCCTTAAAACATCATCATGAGTTATGACTTCTGCTCCTGGTCCCATTCTTTGTCGTTTATGTTTTGTGTTGTTTCCAATTTTAACTTTCATCAAGAGGAGTTCTTCAAAAGTGACAATTTTGTCCTCTAATACTTGGATCTGCTTATTACCACGTTTTTCGTTTTCCAGTTCATTTTCATCCTGTTTGTTTGGGTCATGAGCATTAATCATACGAGAACTGTTTGAATCTGAATGCTGTTGGGAGTCAAGCTCTTCACAAGTTGCTGTGTACGCTACTTTTGAAATACAATTAAATGCTAATGAAAAAAGAGTTTTTGGGGTGCTTTTGGTAGAAGAGTTCTCAATTTTTTCATTAAAATTAGGACATTCTTTTTGAGAACTGTCCGAAATCTGTTCAAGCTTATTTTGTGACTCAAGTTTTTGGTGATTTTTCCATTGTTCTAACTTCAACGAGTCGAACTGTTTCTCTTCAACCGCTTTAGGATTGAAAGGATAAATTCCCGTCTTACGAAAACCATTCTTTAAAACTTTACTGTCGATCTGTGTCCAAACTTCTCCAATTAGCCTCGAAAACTCTTTTTTCGACAGTGTGACTCCGACATTCAAACGCTGCCATTTCACAAGAAGTTGATCCCAACGGTCTTTGAATGATTTCATAACTGCCACGTCAAGCGGTTGCAAAACGTGACTGGTGTGCGCTGGTAATTTCAATATTGTTATATTGGCTTTACGAGCTTCTTCAATTATATTTAACCCCACATGGGTCGCGTGGCCATCATACGTGAGCAGGACTGGACGTTCATCCCCAATATTTGGGATAAAATTTTTTTTGAAGTTCGTCTCGAATACTTCGCTTTCCATCCACCCATTCTTAGTCGCGGCGTAAGTTGTGCCTGGGTAAGCTTCTGGAGATGTCCACTCGTCCCACATATGCTTGCCTTTAAAAATTATCAGTGGCGGCATTTTTTCTCCAAGCGCGTTGATTCCAAGCAAAATAGTTGTGTTATCCTTTCCTGGTGATGAAATGACTCTAGTAGCTGCGTGTCCTTTAAGTCCAACGATTTTGGTTTTTTCTGGGTCTTTGGAGAAACTTGTCTCGTCTAAATTCCAAATTGCGGACGGTTTTTCTAAAAGATTCAAGTCATGTAATGTTTTGTCAAGTAAATCGAAATAGGGATATACAATAAATGGGTTTATGGCTTTCTTTCTCGCGTACTCCACCGCTTGAGGTTTTTTAACAAATAAATTATGTCGCTTTTTAAATGCAGTGAACCACGAATTACCAGGTGCTCCGTTTTTAAACGGTGTAGATATTTTATTTTTCTTTACAAGTTCGGCTACTATTTCCAGCATTTCTGATTTAGTTAACCCAAAGCCATGCTTTTCCATAAGATGAAGACCGGAAGCTAACCTTTTTTCCACAGGCGACGATAATGCCGTGTTTCTTCCTAAAGAATTTGATTTTGTTCTCCTATTGTTCACATGATCCATTATGGTCATTCTAGGAATATTATATTCTTTTGAAGCCTTGTAGCCACTTAGCTCCCCATTTTTTACCGCTCTTACAGCTGCTTGTAGCTTCTCTTCGGAATAAGAGGCTTTATCTGTTTTTCTTTTATACTGGGTGGCGCAAAAGTAAAGACCCTATTTGGTTCAGCTATAACATTTTTTCTAAATTAGAAAACTAGATTTAGGTTTTTTTAAATGTATATTTGTGCCATTAAATTTCGTACCATTAGGATTTAAAGATGATGTCTTTTAAATGGTGACCTCCAGAGTTGATACACATTTGAGCCCTATTTATGACATTTTGCATAACTTGCCGTAACACTTCCTGCGATATGTTCGTTATTTCTTGACGAATGTTTTCTTTTAGAGCTGCGAGAGTCTGTGGCTTGTTCACATACACCCGAGATTTCAAAAAACCCCAAAGAAAGAAGTCTGGACTGGTCAGATCGGGTGATCTTGCAGGCCAAGGCAAATCGCCAAAACGAGAGATAACTCGGCCTGGAAAAGCGTCCCTCACTAAGTCCATAGTGTCGCGCGCTGTGTGTGCCGTAGCGCCGTCTTGTTGAAACCAGATGTGCTCCAGCCCCAATTCGTCCAAACTGGGTATCAAAAACTCTCGTAACATGGTTCTGTAGCGTTCTCCAGTGACAGTTATCGCATTGCCTCCAGCGTCTTCGAAAAAATAGGGTCCGATCACTCTGTCAACACAGATGCCACACCATACAGTAACTTTTAGTGGGTGTAGAGGTGTTTCTTGAATAATGCGCGGATTATCAGTGCCCCAGAACCGAGTATTCTGCTTATTGACATGCCCTGAGAGATGGAAATGCGCTTCGTCACTCATAACCAATTTTGAAGGAAAATCATCCTCTTCAAGGTTGAGGTTTATGACGCGCTGGCAGTAATCTAGACGAGCTCGGTGGTCAGCAGGCAGCAGCTGATGAGTCATTTGAGTTTTATACGGGAACATCTTTAAGTCTTTCACCAAAATACGCTGCAGGGTCCGTCTGGAAATGCCCAATTGCGTGGCACGTCGCCTCGTTGATGTTTCTGGACACTCTTCCACATCTTCGCGCACAGCATCGATATTTTCAGCTGAACGGCCTGTTCTTGGTCTCCCAGACTTAGGTCTATCCAATGTTGAGCCAGTTGCTTCAAGGCGTGTGGCAAAGCGTCGAATTGTGCGACCAATCGGTGCCGGACGGTGGTGAAATCGTCGACGAAATTCACGTTGTGTTCTTATCACTGATGAATTATTCCGTAAGAACATTGACACAATTATTCCACGTTCTTGGGGAGTAAAACGGTCCATGTTTATTTTCAGTGTATTTTATATTTGTTCACTACACAATTTTCAACAACAGAATGACAGAAAATGTCATATAAAAAAAATAAAAGTATTTTCTTTAGTGCCAGTACTTTTGCGCCACCCAGTAGTTGCTAACCATTATTGCAGAATTGGCACTCGTCGCCGGAATAATAAATTGTCGTAAATAGCAAATTTAAAACAGCCTTGCTGCAATTAAAACAACTTTTTGCGAGTAGTGGGTTATTAACCAAGGCCACTTTAGTTGATATAAACTTTCAAAATTGTTTCTTTGCAGAAAACGAGCGATATCTAGAAAATTTGGCATCTTTCTTCATGACGTGTTTGTGATAATATAAATCTGAAACAAAAAAGTTACGGGTTCGATGGTTTTGTGCTTTTTCCAAATGGAGTATTTTTTTTAAATATGCGTGGCTGACTTAGAAAGGGAAAAGATTTCAAAGTGCTAAGTAAATAAAATCAAAAACCAAAATTCAGCGATATGCGAATCCCGGGAAAAACTTTCTTAGCAATTAGCAAATCGATTCAAAATTTGTATGACAATCAAAGTTATGAAATTCTATCTATGCAAAGTTACATTTTTATCACCTTTGATAACTTAAGGGGTGTATGTATCCATCAAACTAAACAACGTTTCCCAAGAAACAGGTCATAATTTAAAAAAAAAACACTCCCCATACAAAACTACTGATTACGTGATACACTTTACTATGGGAAGTCCAAATTTTTATATATTTATATTGAATAGCTTCAATATAAATAGGTACCTAATGATAGTTTTTAATGGACGACTACTTTTAAGTAGTAGCTAGCAAATACAAATAATCAAGTAGTAATAATAATACAACACCTACATAAAATACGTGCAGCTGAAAAGGTCAATCACTGCAATCAAGGCAAGACCGGCATATGACGGACTTTCCTTAAGCGCGCTAGACGGACTTCCCAACTATTAAATTTTGAGGTTAGAAACTCGTTGCAAGTAATAATTACGAAATTCAAGCGATATTAATGAATTAATTACCAGAAGTATGTATATTGGATCACTGAATGACTTACTTAATCACAGAAACTCCAAAAACTCCTCGTTTATACACTTAATTTTTATTTTTTTAACAGACGTTACACCGCAGCTTCAAGTACAAAACGCGAAAAAAATGGCCGACCGATTTCTTTCAACATAATGATGATAGCGACATCTATGAATCTCAGTTCGAACTAGCGTCATAGCACTGTTTTACCGACCAGGTCATAAGAAACTAGTCGTTCAAAAATGGAAGTTATTGCTGCTAGATGGACTTACCTCCCAGACGGACTTCCCTTTATTGACCTTAAAAGAGATTTATTTCACTATTTTCGATCCAATACAAAATATTGATCCGCAACATGCTTCGTCAATGGGTCACAGCACAGAAAATAATCCACAACATGCTTCGTCAAATAAGTAAAATTTATTTATTTAAAAAACTATTGTTCTACAGTAAAAAAATGGTACAATTGGCGGCCTTAACGCTAAAAGCGTTCTCTACCAGTCAACCATAGGGATAAACAGATACGAATCATGTTGCGGCGCAAAAAAATAAATAAAAAATAAAGTATTTAAATATACGGGTGTTTCTACGTTAAGAGGTTTTCGGCTGTATGAGATGGTGGCATAAAAAAAATTTGCTAATTTCAATATAATAATAGTATGTTTAAATTTGTGTAATTACTTTTGAATTACTTTTAAAAGGGCCAGTTATTTAATCGTTATTTATTTGTTTTAGAAGGTACCAGGGGAGATATCTTGTAGAGGGGGAGACATGGTGTACAGGGTAGGATACAAATTGAACAGGGAAGGGACTTCATGTATGGCTTTTTAAATGAAATATTTTGTATTTTAAAGGAATCAACTTTAATAAACTTTTTTGTAATTAATTATTACTTTAATTATTAATCAGACTTATTTCTCAAACAGTCTTTACTAAATATTGTCAGATATAATCATCATATTCATTGGTAGCATATTGCTTTAACATATTAATACAAAAACAAAAAAATAACAAAAATCACCTTAACTTCTTGACCCGAAACACTTATTCCTCTTCTCATTATCGTTTAAAAATCTTATTGCAAAAACAAAAAATAACAAAAATCACCAGAACTTCTTGGCCCGAAACACTTATTCCTCTTCTCATTATCGCTTAAAAATCTTATTGCAAAAACAAAAAATAACAAAAATCACCTTAACTTCTTGGCCCGAAACACTTATTCCTCTTCTCATTATCGCTTAAAAATCTTATTGCAAAAACAAAAAATAACAAAAATCACCATAACTTCTTGGCCCGAAACACTTATTCCTCTTCTCATTATCGCTTAAAAATCTTATTGCAAAAACAAAAAATAACAAAAATCACCATAACTTCTTGGCGCAGAATACTAGTATTCCTCTTCTTAGCGTATATAAACTATCATCAGTATTATTACAAAATGAGATCAAAAATTTAATCAAGTGCATGAGGTACACGCTTTTCTACAAGTTAATTTTGTTCAAAGACATTAATGCTTTCATGAAAAGAATAAAACATCCGCTGACCTCTCATTTTTATGTTCGGAATAGGCAAGTCTTCTATAATTTGGTCCCACTGAATAAAGGCAATATCATTATCATCAATCCTAAAGTTCTTTCCGGTACTGTCGCATATTTTACAAAATATAACCTGAATCTCATTATCTTCTTCAACACCCGTACACATGGCTACGTAACGATATTCTGTTTTTTTGTGTTTTAGTTTGACTAGCACAAAATCGCCATTGCTCAGTACTTTTCGTCCCGATGTCGTTGGTTGCTGATCATCATCATCACACCGTTTCGTTCCATAGCATGATATTGTCTCAGAGTTGAGTGGATTTTCACGAAACTTCTCCAGGTCTTGCCGAAAAGCTAGAGACGATAGCGGCTCATCGTCTGAATGCGAATCCGATCCATAAACATCCTCAACATGAAGACGAGATATTTGATTAGCGTCCGAGTATTCTGAAGTACCTATTACAAAATGATTGCAAAGATCAAGATCGCAAAAACAGCTTAAAGACTTCATTGTTATGCGGTTAAGAAACACACTTCCAGTAACTTGGTGAATCCGTAAAGTACCAGCAAAAGTTTTTATATTTTCACCTGATCCTATTTGTGCTTCTTTTTCCTATATTGTTTTGGTATCAATGCTCAAAACAGTGACATTGGGGCAGCCTTTTTGAAGGACTCTATGTAAGTCCTCCAAAGAAGAAATATCAGTGCCGTTAGCAACCGCTCTGTCTGCAGCATTTTTACACGCTGCGCCAATTCCGTCGGGAGTCCCTTTGCCGTGGCCAGCTTCATGGTAATTCCACGTGAACTTTACCACATTACGGTAAAATTCACGCAACAAAGTAGCGAATACCTTAAACATCATTTTATTTCGGTACTGCGTGACTGGCCCATCGCTCCAGAAATGAAGATTAACCACTTCATTAGGCAAACTGTCAAGTAAAGGCTGCAAGTGTGCCCAAATCGATAGAGGCGAGTGCGACAAATTTTCGCTCATTGTGCAGAAACATGTATTTTTCACCTCCTCTCCAAGTTCTTTGGTAAAGTCTATACCAAACAAGAAAAAGCAAAATGTAAACAAACGCATGTCATTGACATTTGTGATCCGCCATGACACTACAATAGAGATGTGAAAGCTCTTCAGTGACTGACAGAATGAATGAATGAATGAAATATTTTTTAATTCTTTAATAAATAAAAGGTTGGATTAACGTTGTGGTGGGTTGTATTTATGAGAGAAAAACCACCGATAGCATTAGATAAATTCTTTTATTTAAAGAAAAGATACAAATCAGTTTAATATTGACAAAAAAAATAATAGAGGTACAAGTTGACTTTTATTATGTGAACAATAATAATTAAGGGGATGGATATACTGGGTTCGTCTCGTTAGTACACAGTCTCTTTCGCCCACGTACCCAGAAAAAAAGTCAATGAAGAGTAAATCTTGCTTAACAGTACCATCAGCAGGAAAAGTGTCAACCCAAATTATTTATTATAACACACTATTTAAAATAAAAGTTCAGTTTTTTTTTTGGCGGCTGGCAACCCAGGAGCTTATATGTCAATTTTATTGCTCCGTATTTAATATTGTAAATTTAAATATTTTTATAGTTTAATTCATTAAATAATATTATTTAATCGTAAAATGAGATAGGTGCTTACATAATTCATAATTTGTTTGTGTAAATTTAGTGTATTTTGTGAAATAATGGTGTTCCAAGTTGACGTTCAGTGGGTATAAATTGTTACCGGCTTTTTACAACTTTTACAAGGTAAGAACGGTACAATATTTAATCCCGTTTATATATTTCACTAAAACACAGCGTCCCTTGTGCACAATTTTTCATATTTGCGAAAATTATCGTATATAAACACATCTAATTTTGATGTAAATTGACAAAGTAGATTAGGTTATGTTATTGTTATTTTTTAGTTAGGTGATCGGTTTTGCTAGCTTTATCGTGCAATTCTAGCCTTTATTATCTTCCCTAGACATTACATCTGTCCCTTTTTGTAAAATATGTCCTCCTCAACCCGTGCTGAGACTGCCCGACAACTGGAAATCCAGCTGAAGCAAGTCTTACTCGAGCTCAAGGCAGAAAAAGAAGACAACGAGAAATTATTACTGGAAAGGGAAGATAATGAACGCGAATATGTATTGATGCGAAATAACAACATTAGACTTGAACAAAAACTCTCTGAGAGTCTTCAGTTATGTGATGATTTGAGTGAGCAGCTAAACCGATCAAAGTTAGAAATAGATTCTTTCCGCCAATGTGGTGATACGTATGAGCAGACCCTCAGACGTACCACTGAATTAGAAAAGGAGTTGGGCGAGGCATACAGACAAATTAATAGCTATGAGCAAGATGCCCAGATGCGTCAGTCAGCAGAGGTGTCCAGCCTATATGACCAGCTCATTGATAGTGTCGCTATGTCTCCCTCAACTAATTCTCCAGTTATTGATCTCACTAGTGAGACATCATCGAGTAGTATTGATTTAGATATCTCAAAATCAATGATTAGTCATAACCAAGTTAAAAAATATGTAAAACTATCCAAAAAAATTAAGAAAACTAATAATAAATTAAAAATTAATCTCAGGAAATCATGTTTATTAAAATCCAGTTCATTAAATTGTAAATTGCAGTCAGAGTTAGAGTTATGTAATAAACAATTGGCGGAAAGTCAGGAGTCATATGAGGACAACAGGATTAGACTTGAATCTCATATTATTAAGTTGCAGGAGGACTATTCCAAATTATTCTCTAAGTATGACCTCCAACAAAAACAAAATACCGAACACATGCTGACTGTGGAGAAATTGATTAATGACAGCAGGTACAATCAAGAAACTCTTGATTTATTAACTAAGCAATGTACCTGCGGGCAATTCACCCAGCCCACCATCAGTGTCTCCACACCAGAGCTCTCTCCTTGTGACGGTAGTTTGTGTAGTAATGTGTCTGATTGTGTTGACTTTATTGACCCTCCATGTAATACAATAGTATTTTCTGACAGTATAGGTCGCAATATGGGTTGCATGTTAAACAAAATTCTAGATAAAACTTGTATAAATTACTGCTTCCCGGACGCAACCTATACTCAAATTTTAGATAAAATTAAATCAACCAAACTGAATTGTAAATCTACTGTTGTATTATTAATAGGCAATAGTAACAAAGTAGGAAAGAAAGAAATAATCAGCTGTATGGATTATTTATATGAACTAGAAGTAAGCAAAATAATATTATGTGCGTTCCCATATCTACATTGCCAGTCTCCAAAAACTAACAAAATCATTCACTATCTCAATACTTTGATTCATAATATGACATGTCATTACAGTGATAAATTAGTGTTTTTTGACACTAACAATTTTATAAGTGAATGTCATGTGACAAAAGATAATATTTATCTTTCAAAATATTTTAGACATAAGATTGCTACATTGATAGCAAATAATATTAATTTTTGGACGAGTTTACATTGTAAACAAGATTCTAGTTTTAAGACACCTACAGACTTACCAAGTTTATGTAACGGTAATTCTGTAGACTTGACGACAGATTTAAACTGACCATTCAGACAACGGGAAGGCCTCATGAATTAAGAATACTTCATCAAAACTTAGAAGGTCTTTCCGGCAAAGAATTATTAGTAGAATTAGTTTTAAAAGAAATGGATGTGGACATTTTATGTTTGACTGAACATTGGCTGCATGAGAGTCAGATGATGTTCAGCCTAAACAACTATATTATTGTTAGCTGCTTTAACAGAAAGTCTGCTCAACGAGGGGGTTCTTTAATTTTTATAAAAGATTCTTTCCGTAGGAAAGAGCGGAAAGATATTGTCAGACATTCTGTTGAGCGCTGTTGTGAGGTGGCCTGTGCCGAGCTTGATCATCATATAATTGTTTGTGTATACAGTCCACCAGATAGTAATTTCAAAAGTTTTTTAAAAGCAATGGACCAGGTTCTTAAGTCCTGTTCAACTAGTAAAAAGAATTTAATTATTTGCGGTGATTTTAATGTTGATATTTTAGTACATAATCCAAAGAGCACACAATTCCTAAATCTTTTTAAGTGTTATGGATTAGAAAACTTATTTTTTGAGCCAACCAGAATTACAGCTACATCTGGCACATGTCTTGATAATTTTTTTAGTAATATTCAATATTGTGATAAATCTGTTATTAATAAATTGCCTTCAGATCATTCTGGTGTATATGTAGCTTTTGTCAAAGAGTCCACCAGTAATTTGAGAAAAGATAAGATCTTGTGTAGACCGATTACTTCTAAAAACATAAAAAAACTTAAAAATAATTTAGATAGCAAATTATTATCAGTGGTATATACAGGAAATAATCCTGACGACCATTATAATAAACTATTTAGTACTGTTTCCTCTGAGTATTCTAAAACATTGAAACAAAAAAGAGTAGTAGTTCATAGTAAATCACAGTTTAGTGAATGGGCTACTACCGGCATCTACATAAGTAGAAACAGGTTATATGATCTATATGCCCAAAAACAATATAACTTTAATCCTTCTTTTATAGAATATGTTAGAAATTATTCTAAAATATTTAAAAAAGTTTGTAGACGAGCCAAGTCGAATAGTATTAGCAAAAAAATAAATAATGCTCCTAATAAAATTAAAGAAACATGGAGTGTCATAAATAAGGAAACAGGTAAAAATAAAACCAAAAAAAATATTTGCCGAATCAAATGTAGTGGTAAAAATACTTCAAAAACTGAAGAAATAGTAAATATATTTGATGATTATTTTACTAACATTCCTTTGGAACTCACTTCTAATGTGAGTTCTAGCGCCCAGCGTGCTGAGGCTTTGCTTAAGAGTAATGTTAGCCCTTGTGATTCTAAATTTAATTTTAAGCATGTTAGCCCTAGCGATATAATAGATGCTTTTAAACAGTTAAATTTAAAAAAATCAGAAGATCACTGGGGCATGTCAGTAGCCGTAGTAAGTCATATTATACACATAATTGCTGCCGATTTAGCTTTTATATTTAACGAATGTATTGATGAAGGCATATTCCCTAACTTAATGAAATGTAGTAAACTAATTCCCTTATTCAAAAAAGGAGAAAAAACAGACCCTGGCAACTACAGACCTATCTCTATTCTGCCAGTTTTGAGTAAGGTGTTCGAAAAGATAATGCTCAATCAAATGCTACTTCACTTTAAGACCAATAATCTTTTCCATAGCCAACAATACGGCTTTACTGCTGGAAAATCGACCACCGATGCAGGAGTAGCACTTATTACTAATATCTACTTCGATCAACTATATACTAGATTCAGTGTTGCATACGAACACAGCGCAAAAAATGGCTCAAGTTTACTATACCTTCCTATCTATTATGTATATATACAGAAACAAATATATCGTAACGTCATAAAAATATTTTAACAATAATCATCCTTATTATTGTATGTGAAAGGTTTAGTTTTGTCTAATGCGTAATGAACATACGACCTATTGTTTCGCGATATCACCGAGAGCTCGTAAAATTTTATTACCTTACGGAGCTAGCGCAGAAGATTCAACTTTATTGCAATACGTTAAGGCTTAAAACTACTATAGTCACATGTTACTCTTTAACTTACCTCCAAAAATAGATACGATAGAACATGGAAGTCATGGAGTCGCTTTGTTGACAAAATCTAATAAGTCACTACGAACGAGTTAAAGGGAAAACAATATTTTTTATACATTTTACTAAAAAATAAAAAGTCATTTTATTACATGTTTTAAACATTTATTTACGAGTATAATAATCTTACAAGGAATCATGATACAACGATTATGATGGCGACTATAACGATGTCGTCAGTCATAATCGATTGAGGTCATAATGGAGTTATACAGGCTGACTTTTTACCCACCAGCCAAATTTTTGGAGCAAGGTCTGTCCATGATACTGAACTACTTTCCGTAAAAATAATTAACGAAAACTGAAAATAAAAATCCGGCTTCCCATACAAATCAGCGCTCGGTCAAACGAATTCTGTATGGGAGGACGAAATTTTTTGATTGATTTTTAATAACTTTTATAATGGTAAGTAGTTCAGTATCATGGACTGAACTTGCTCCAAAAATTTGGCTGGTGGTTAAAAAGTCACCCTGTACGTATTTATTATTCTAATCTTATTATGACTAGTTATATGATCTTATTAATTACCTTTAAATAAATTAAGCTTGTTATAAAGTTGTCTTTTTGAGCCACTTTTTATCTGTGACGTTTCTTTTTTACAGATGTAATGCAATCGTACATCTATAAACTTTTCTATTATTAATTGAATTAAATTAATGTTATGGTTATGTTCGGTATTTTCAGAAAACACGGCTTTTTCGATATATAATTGTAATACTTCTATAGATATAAATTTTTTATCATGTTTTTTTTGGATTGATTTTCCCCCATTCACGATAAGACAACGTCGTATAACGCGTTCTGTGCTCATACATATGTCAAATACATCGTTTCCAGCGTAGCACAAGCCGCCCATATCTCTAATGTCTATTAGTTTGTGAAACCATAATTTTTCTTTTGCCAATAAGTTGTTTTTGCAATCGTCACAACTAAGGTTTTTCACTAAACTACTCACCACAAAGCCAGAAATATATCCAACTATTTGTGAAACAACGTCTGAAATTGGGGTTTGATCTAACTTTTCACCGAGTTCATTGCAGTTTGTCTGGTACTTATCAAAATTTTGCTCCAAAGATTTATTTTTTTTAATTTCTGCAGTACTCAAGTTTTTCTCCTCGGTTTGATCATTACGATATCCTTTCGAGGAATTGTTTATTTTATTTAAAGGAGATGATCCTGACAATATTGGTATATTCTCTATCGGAATACAATTTCCGGTAAATTTTGACCCCAGCTCTAAATGACACAGCAGCTTTTTAAAACTCGCTTTAAATTGTCTCGTGTTGGGATTATTGTTATGTCCACCTTGACTTCGTATGTTCCCAAAAAATAGCTCTACATGATCCTGGCTAAATTTGTAGGTCAATAAAAATGAAAGGATATCACTTGCAATCAAATTTTCATATAAATTTATCAAACTGTTGATGCACACTAATAATCCCAATACTCCAGTGTTATTTTGAGTCTTAACCAAAGGTACTTTTTTGTTTGAAAACACAGTTCTTCTCTCAGAGCCAACTTTAAGAGTTTTTTTAAATTTAACATTAATTGTTAATGAGAGTAGATAATCTTTTGATTCTGACAAGAATGATAATATTTTTTGAGAATTATTTTTATTTAAGGGTGTTTTAAAACCGTTATCTTTCAGATTTCTAGTATTTAATATATCAAAAAGATCATTTAGTCTCTTGATAAAGTACACTGTGGTCTCTGAATTTTGGAAACTGGGAATATTTAAGGTTTTTTCACAAAATTCTAAAGCTCTAGCAACGCTTCGGCTTAGAAGCTGCGAAGCCAATTTTACATTCATAATTTGATTTTTAAAATGAACATGTCTATGTGACAGTTTGTTTGCCAAGTGCAAGGAGTTATCTTCCTGTAAATCATATAATTCTGTCACTAATTGCCACCTGATTAATTTTTCATCCGAAGTATATATATTTTTTTTAGATTCGAAGGTGTTTCGCATCAGTTTTAACATATGGCAGGCATCTAAAAACACTACGACGTCATAATCAGCACTAGGGTGTTTGAAATTAGTTTTTAAATTTTGAAAATCGTCTATCTCGCATCCTAAATTTTTCATTGTTGCAATATTGCTTTTGCAGCCATCAAATGTAACGGAGCGAATTTGCACACCGATATTATTACATTTTTCCAGTGCAATTTTTATTAAATTGGCTTTCATGTCTGCCTTCAAGCTGTCTATAAAAAAATAAGCCAAAGGTAGCTTCCATGAGTCATTTATAGCAACTAACATGAAAACGTATGCTTGGGTTGCTATTTGGCTGCTGTCATCGTTATCTAAACCCATCTCTACCAGGCCCTCATAGCGTTTGCCGGTCCAAATTTTTTGCCTTCTTATCGACATTTCGTCGGCCACCAAAGCACACATAATAATTTTGTCGGTTGATTTTGCTTTCTCTTCGAGCCTATTTAGCGTTTCAGCGCAAAATCCAGGTTCAGCATCTACGCTTCGATACCATTCGTATAAGGTTTGTGGATGAGGCAAACAGGTATCGAACATTTTTCGAACATATTTATAAGCTGAAGGAGAATAAAAATGTAGTGTTAGAGCAAATTTCCTGGCACCTGGAGGATATTTTGCGAATGGTTTTGAACGATTTTTTTTGTTTTTAGTATACATCCCGTTGAATACTTCGGCAACTTCTACATGTTTTGATAGCTCTAAAAATACGGTGTCATCGATGGTTTTTTTCTTTTGAAGGATTGCTATTATATTTTTTAATGAAGAAATTTTTTTCTTGAGGCGTTTGTTAACTTTTTGTAAATTATTAATTTTTTTTGTTTTAGTCTCTATAATTTTGCGAGATTTAATCAATTGTTTTTTTAAATGTCCTTTTCTTGGAGTGTCTTGTAAGGATATTAGGTCCGATAGTGAAACAGCAGGAGAATTGGAGATGGAAATTGCTGGAGTCGTTGTTGTGGTGTCCTTTAAACTTGTTGAAGGTGCAACCTACAAAAATAACGGTATCCTAAAAATTCTAGAAAGGACAAAAAATACTTGTTTTACAAATTACAAATTAAAATACTAACAACCGGTATCTTACCAAGTTTGACGTCATCTGTTCCGTCAATATAGCTGCTTCTGCTTGCACCTTTTTTTGCTCAATGTTAATCTGAAACATTTCATTTATAAATATTAACATGTAAGTACGCAAGCAGGACTAAAGTAATAATTCTGTTTCAACTCACACTGCACCTAGTTAATTCAATCCTAATCCTAGCTTATAATTTTAAATGCGAAAGTTAGTTGGTTTGTTTGTTTGTTACCTCTTAACGTCTAACTAATCATCATGAAATTTTGCATATAGGTTGTCTGGGGTATGGAGAAGGACAAAGGGTATGTCTTCTCAAAAAAAGTAATGTTCCCAAGGGATCGACATGAACGCGGGCGGAGCCGCGGGCAAAAGCTATTAATTTATATGACATATTTTAAAGATATTTTACCTGCAATTTGGGAATCGCCGTTTTCAACAATCTACGCCTTTGAGTATTTCCAGATATATCAAATGTATCAAAATGTATCGAGCAAATTGTAGAATTTTTGCAAGGTCTGTAATTATCTTCTCTTCTTTCTCGCGCAACAATGGATATCCATTCTGCACAGCGAAATGGATCAGAGGGAAATCTACAATAAAAAAAAAACAAGAAATAAAAATAAAATTAACCACTCCATATATTTTTGTTCCAAATTCGACCAATGTTTGGCGAAAATGTTGGTTCTGTGATGTCGAATATTGGCTAAACGACGAAATATTAGTTTTTAATAGTTAAATAATGATTTTAAGATTTTTAAAAGAAAAGTGACATTGTACTTACCGAAAGAATGATACTCCTTCGGAAACTTTACTGTTCCGATGGTTATTTTCGCAGTTTTTAAAAGCACACTGAGGCATTCTGACACGTCCGTACGTTGGCTGTGGTTGGATCGAACTAAACTCAAATAAGACCACAAGTTTATTTGTGCTCTTATTTTTTTTGCCGTTTTTAATGCCGTGACCCTTAATCTAGTATATAGTTGATCGAAGAATATCTACGACGCGTGGGAAAACAGAAATGATGCAATTGGATCATTTTGCGATCTTTCTAAAGCATTTGATTGCGTTGATCATCCAACACTTTTGCTCAAATTTCGTCAATACGGTTTTGATGATAATTCAATTAAATTAATAGAATCTTACTTAACAGATAGGCTTCAAACTGTTGATATAAACGGCATAAAATCACACGGGTCTAATGTGAAAATGGGCGTACACCAAGGTTCAATTCTAGGACCGTTCCTTTTCTTAGTTTATGTCAATGACTTGCCTTACATGGTTGAGAAAGAGGCTGACATGGTGCTGTTTGCTGATGACACCTCGCTAATATTTAAAATAGATCGACATAACAGTGATGCTAGCGCGGTGAACAGCACCTTATCTTTAATTTCTGATTGGTTTTCGGCCAACAACCTCATGTTAAATGCAAACAAGACCCAATGCATTCGATTCTCTCTTCCTAATGTGAATCAAGCCTGCGTTGACATACTAATTAATGGTCAGAAACTCGATCTGGTTGAAAGTACTACCTTTTTAGGAATCACAATTGATTCGAAACTTCAATGGGGCGCTCATATAACTAAACTTTCTAATAGGCTTAGCTCTGCGGCTTACGCTGTTAGGAGAATAAGACAATTGACAGATGTAGCAACTGCTAGACAAGTGTACTTTAGTTACTTTCACAGTCTAATGTCTTACGGGATACTTCTATGGGGGAGTGCAGCCGACATTCAGACTATTTTTCTTTTACAAAAAAGAGCAATTCGTGCTATTTACGGTTTAGGATCGAGAGACTCACTGAGGGAATTATTCAAGGAAATAGGTATACTTACTTTTGCATCACAATTCATATTTGAAAATATAATGTATGTAAGGAAAAATATTTCCATGTTCAATAAAGTAAGTGATTTTACAGATAGAAATTTACGTAATAAGAATGACTTAGTTAGCCCGTATTACAGGCTGAATACAGTCAGTAAGTCTTTTATGGGGAAGTGTATACTTTTTTATAATAAATTGTCAGAATCGGTCCTTGATATGCCAGACAGAAAATTCAAAGCGTATGTAAAGAAAGTACTTTGTGAGAAGGCTTATTATAGGACCGATGACTATCTTAAAGACAAAAAGGTCTGGCTTGAGCTTGGCGCGGGTCCCTCTTAAAGGTTTGTATACTTAGACATGTCATAATTTAGGTACATTGGTACATACTAAATTTACAAATTGACATTATTTTAAATTTCGTAATTCTTATAATTCAATTTAATTATGACATAATAAACAATGTAATCTCTGTCCATCTATATAACTAATTTTAAGTTTTTAGTTTGTTAGTTGACGTCTTTGGAGAAAACGTGCAGTGCAGTTTGTTGCCGCTTCTTCTGCACTTGCGCCTAGGAAGCGGCGTAAACTTAGCTTTAAGTAACGATTTGACGTCAACATTTGTGCAAAACAAAACAAAGTGACTATTATTAAGAGATATTATAAATATCCTATGATAATAAAGATATTTTGAATTTAAAAAAAAAAAAAAAAGAAATAAATGATAAATCTGTTTCAACAATCACTTTTTTAACTAATTTACAATATAAAATAATCAGCCTTAAAAACAATAAACGAAACAAAAAAAGTGCTCTACTTTGATAATATACCACTAACAATTACATAAAAATAAAAAATATACAAAATTTGTCTAATTTAAAAAAAAAACATTTTTTAAATCATCAACAATAAAAATATACATCAAATACATTTATACATATTCTTAAAAGCATTCAAAATCAGTCTTATTTTCAATATATGATCTTATAACAAATAAAAATAATAATTTAAATAATCAACAATAAAAAATATACCTACATAAAAAATACACAAAATTAGTCTAATTACAAAAAAACAATTTTAAATAATCAATAATAAAAAAATATACATCAAATACCTTTATAAATATTCTTTCAAGCATGCAAAATCAGTCTTATTTTCAAAATATAATCTTATACCAAATAAAAATAATAAAATTTAGTTCCAATCTGAGTCATCAGAGTCCGATTCATTTTCTGATATATGAATAATAAATGGTTCTGTAACATTATCTGTCATGTCATCGATAATACCATCTAAAGCCATCATTTTGTCTTCCACTTTTATTACGTGTTCTATGCACTTTTTCCATTGTTCAGCACCAATTTTGGCCATTCCTTCTTCGAGAAGCACCTTGACATCTGCCAATTTAAAAGTTTTGTTATTGCGAGCTACATGAGTTTTTACTTGGGCCCAAATTAACTCAATTGGGTTAAGCTCGCAATGGTACGGAGGAAGGCGTAATACCGTGACATTTTTGGCAGCTGCGAGTTCATCGATATAATTTTTTTTTTTGTACCTATTTTTATCAATTTTAGCAAGTAATGTTGCTTTGATTTCATTTTGTTCAAAATCTATATTTTTTTCTCGCAACCAAGCTTGTATCGCGTCCTTTCTCCAACTCATGTTTGGCAGACGATCTAGTTGCCTCGAATGGTATGGTGCATTGTCGAGTACTATAACCGATCCTGGATCAACTTTTTCTAAAACTCGTTCAAACCTAAAAAATAAAAATTTGATTAAAAAGTAGTTGGAATTCAATCCTTATTATAAATGTTCGTCTTAATGTTAGAGTTCGAAAAAGTACTAAAAATTTTAGAGTAAAAATTACCACTTTTCAAAGTTGTGGGCATCCATTTCTCCATGATAGTCGCCTTCAGACTTTTTGGCCTCAAAAACCCATTTTGCTTCTTCTAAAAATCCTTCGTCGGATCCCATATGGGTTACAATTAATCTTTTACCCTTTTGGGGATTTTTCAGGCCTGTGGATAAGCCTCTCAAAAAGGCCTGTCGACTACTTTCAACGTCGTTGTCGACCCAAACTGAGTTTGTCGTGTGACCTGAAATATAAATAGTAAAATATAATAAATAATAATAGTAGTAGTAGCCATTCAGGTGTTTTTGTTTAAACCCAGAACAAAATAACCGCAAATAATTAAATTGAAAGAAAAGGTAATTAATCCAAATACAACAATTATTATACTAAGCGTAAATTATGTATTCAAAAATTAATTAAATTAGTCCCACCTGCATTGACCCATGTTTCATCCATATAGTAGATCTTTCTATTTTCTTTTCTGAAATCTTTTATTTGCAGTAAGTAATTTCTTCTCCAGACGATCAGATCAGGTCTATCGAGCATAATGCTCCTTCGAGACCGCTTTGTAAACACAAAGTTTAATTTTTTCATTATTCTATATATTGTCATGCGGCTAAACGACGGAAGATCCTCATCATCATTAACTGCCGCTAAAACTTTGTCGATTGTAGGCATTTCATTTCTGAAGTAAAACTCGTGGACTTTTCTTCTAATTGCGTTCAGCACAAATTCATCCAACTCGTCAATTATTTTCCGATGTGCCGGTCTAGTATCAGGTGGTGCCGATACTTGTCCTGTAGTTTTGTACTCTCTTAATATATTTTCAATCGTTGAAATCGAAACGCCCATAATAGTTGCTGTCGTTTTAACAACTTCTTTTTTATAGGGGTATGTAGGCATCGTTCTCTCAACATATTTGTATATATTAAGAGCTATCGTTTTCTCATTTTCAGTCAAATGAGTTGACTTTAGGCGTTTTTTGGGTGGTGAGTCCATAAATGTTTTTTTTTCACCAAATGGACCTGGAACTGGTTCACTGGGTGGCCCAGGAACAGGGTCGCCAGATGGCCTACGAACAGGATCACCCATTTCGAACCGCTGTAAACAAATAAATAAGTAAAAAGTCAATAACAAATAAGTGAGGTCGGAATTAGGTTTACTCTTTATGGTGAATTCTAATGGAGTAGGTTACTCAAAATATTGCTACTTTATAGAGCACTTTTGTCGTGGGTTTTTAAAATTTTTAATTTTATTTTTATCTTATTATGGTTCGACGCGCGCAACTTGTCCTTCCAAATACGATGACGTCATACTGGATGCAAGTGGCATTAACGGACAAAAACACGTGGTAATTTTTACGAAGTAGGTACTTGACCTACAAACAAAATTTTGTATTTTTGTGTTTGTCTACTAACCATTACGATTTTTTTATGATTCGAAATAAAAATTAATCTATTCCATCCTAAACAAATTAGATTCAAATTTAAAATACATACGTAAAAATAAATTATAAGAAAAACTTACCAAGTTCAGAGTCGAGAACAACGGAAATCCACTTGTGATTCGAAATAAAAAATAATCTATTCTATTTTAAACAAAGATTCCTATTTGAAATACATACGTAAAAATAAATTACAAGAAAAACTTACCAAGTTCCGAGTCGAGAGCAACAGAAATCCAGTCGTGAGCAATAGCAAAGTCCTTAAAACGTAGCACTTAGTCGTCGGTCCAAAGAAAAACACAATCCGAATCGCCAAGTAAACAGAGTACCATAAATCAAAAGCCAAGTCGTTAGTAAAAATCACGAAACACAAAAGAGCACTCGTACGCATGACACGGAGTCGAAGCAACGAATGACCGGCGGGGCGGCCAGCCGAGGCAGCCGATCATAATGGGTATTTTTTAAAGGTTTCTAGTGTTACCAACAGATGGCGGTGTTGCCTTTCCATATAATATGATATTTATCTAAAATAAGATCTCTTTGTGTTCAACTTTAGTACGTGATTACACACATTTTTACGGTTTATGCATTTTTAGTATGAGAAATATCCCATAGAATAACAGATCTCATTACTATGAATACACTAGTTTTTATTTAACTTCGAAAAAATGGCAACACCGCACCCAATCTGACGCAAGTTGTATGACGTAAGTATCAGAATTGACAGTAATTGGTGTGATGTTGCAATTTTCCTGTTGGTTCCTAGTGCCAAGTTAGCTTTGCCAAACGCTCGGCATTTTTATGAATCTAAAAAAATATTTTTAAACAAGAAATAAATAAAAAATGACATTATTTAAGCTCATCATCAGCTCGTATTACTTCATTGTTAGACATACATAGGCATCCCTTGTAAAGTCCCCCAAAGCGCATCACTTGCACCCAGCCTTGTTCCCAGGCATTTACCCACTCATTCCCGGGCTCATTTTTGAAGCAAAAGCTTCACAGGGCTCCTTAAACTCGTCAGCGGAATCTCTAATTAATTAACACCACGTACTCTTAATTTATATCATTGCAGAAAACAACGGCCCACTAATCATTCATTCGTTCGTTCATCAATTCTTGATAGTAACCTCATCTCTATTTCTATTTTCCACAGATAGTGATAAGTTTTTGGAATTGACGCGTAACCTCAAAGTTGAAGTTGGATTAGAAATATTCGATTTTAATAGAAAATTTAAGCTAAAAGTTCAGTGCAATCTATTAAAAAGGACAGCAATGTTACAACCAATTATCAGTGTGTGTCAGTTTTCGTAGACAGAGTGTGATTGATCCGAAATTTGGAAAAATCGGTGAGGTGTTTGTTTGTTTACATTGTGCTTTTTTTTGTTTGGTACAGACTTTATAGACTACAGTGTGCCTGCTTATCTGCTGCCTTGATCCTCCAAAGTGCCTGCACTTCTTCGGCATATTTAGTCTGGTAATTTTCACTAAAATCTACATGTATAATTGCATCTTTTTCAGTTAGGGTTTCCTTTTTTGATTTTAAAGCCATTTGCTGATGGACGTTATTACGTTCATGATGGAGAAAGTGTTCCAATTTGCCTTCTAGCTCCAAAATCAAATCCCTTGGATGTATATTAAATGTGCTTTTAACGCACTTTGTCACTTTCCGTGTTTTCTTCGTTTTAGGGTCAACAATATCTTGACGTTGAGACTGCCACTTTTTGTATAATAGAAGACCAGAGTTATCAAATTCTTTGTAGTGGAGAGTAGTATAATATTGGGAAGTCTAAATCACTCCTGTTCTTCAGACTCACACTTCAATGTGTTCGTCTTCATCACATTCGTGACTTAGACTTCCCAACATCATACATTTAACCATTTCGATACAGTTGCTTGTTTCCACAGTTCGTATTTCAGTCTTACACTTCAGACAGGACAGGACTTCTATATTTACATCCATTTGGGCTTCCAGTCGCTTTTTATGTCGATGAGCATTTCTGGAAACGAATCTTCCACTTCAGTCAGGTCTACTTCTTTTCCATCTATTCGGGTAACTTCCAATCGAATTTTAGACCATAATGTAGTGTATTTTTGCGAAGGTATTAGAATAGCATCATATTGCTCATAATTTATAATTTTAACTATGTGAAGACCAAGTAGTTTCTCAGAAGTAATTATTATATCAACGTAGTCTCCAATATTCAAAGATATGTCAACTGATCTGGTGATAATCATTTTCACATTGCGAATGCCACATATTTTTCTCTTATACATGATAACTATATCCACGTGATCTCCAATATTTAATGACATGTCAACTGTTTCGATGAACAGGTAAATATTTTGAAATAGCTTATACCCTGTTTACAGAACTACTTTACAATAACTGATCAAAATTGAAATTGAATCACTTACTTATATCATGTCACTCAGGTATAAGAGCTTCCAACATTAAGCATTCACAGAGTCAGTTCGTTTTGAATATATATATAAATCGTTGCTTTACAAATTAAAAACATTCAACCAAAAACAGCCTTAGCGGTTAAAAGGATGAAATTCGTTAAACAATCTCAAACTTTACAATTGAGTCGAATATGTCCAGATGAAAAAGTAGATGTTTTTCGATATTGTGACCTTCTACCTAATACTATTCGATGTATTATTTGCGGTCCCTCGAATTGTGGTAAAACTAATGTAGTCATAGGTCTTCTATTACATGAAAATGGTTTACGTTTCAAAAACGTTTATCTTTATTCAAAAACATTGTATCAACCAAAATATGTGTTTTTAGAAAATGTTCTTAATTTAGTGCCAGATGTAACGTTTGCAAAATATAAAGATAATGAACTTATTTTAAGTCCTCACGATGCAAAACCACACTCCATAATAATATTCGATGACGTCGCATGTGAAAACCAGTCCAATATGAGGGATTATTTCGCAATGGGTAGACAAAAATTTATTGACTGTTTTTATTTGAATCAAACGTACAGCAAGATTCCTAAACAGCTAGTAAGAGACAATGCAAATCTTTTAATATTATTCAAACAAGATGATGTGAACCTCCATCATGTTTATGATGAACACGTTAATACCGACATGTCGTGGTCAGAATTTCGAGAAATGTGTTCAAAAGTATGGAGCGAACCCTATAACTATTTGGTAATCAATAAAGATTGTTTAAAGAACAAAGGCTGTTACAGGAAGAATTTTGATACTTTTATTTTGTTTGACGAGGATAAAAATACGAGCATATAAGAAGATTTATTCGATATTCATCTTCAGTCAAACTATTACCGTATTAAGCAAATAACGTATATTCATCAAGTTTAATATGGAAAAAGAGTTAAAGACTCAGATAGTTAAAATAGCAAAATCTGTTAAAAAGAAAATCAAAGATATGAAAACTATGGAATCCTACAGTGAAAATGTTTTAAATACAGTTTTTAGACCTGTTACTGACCCAATTCATCAATTGATTACGGATCGAAGCAGTAAAATTAAATCAATAGAAGAAAAGGATGACCTCATAAAAAAATATTGTGCAAAAGAGCAAATTCAATCACCTAAATCGTATTTCAACAAAACTCTTAAGCACAATATTTCCCCACAAAATTATGCTGAAGATGATTCTGATGAAGATAATAGTTTAGAAAAATCAGGCGACTCTACTAATACGAATATTAATACCAGTGATTCATCGTTTAAAACTATTGAGTCAATACCTAGCCCTAGTCATAATACTTCGTCCTGGTCACTTTCCTCCGAAATATTTAATGATGTACCTTTTGGTGTTAGACAAGAACGAGGTAAATTAATGTTGGGTTCAGCACGTGTGCATATAAATGATCAAAATATTATATCTGTAGCTGGACATGATTATCAATTAACGTCAGGGTTGCAGGAGTTATTGTTAAAAAAAATACCTAATTTAGAACTGGTGACTGAAAATGATTGTCAAGAATATAAAACCATGTTAATAGCTACTAATGCTCACCGGCGAGACTTTGATCCTAGTAAACCAATTAAATCTAATAAAGGACGGAAGTATTTGAACATCATTAAACCACTTTTTAGACTGCGAAAGCCTTCGTCATCGTCTGTCAGTAATACTGATGATAATATAGCAGGAGAAGGTTTGATACTTAAAAAGAAATTTAAGAAAAATACTGATTACATTTACTGGGATGATCCTAACGAACTAGTAGAAAGGCTGAAATTATAAATTGCGTCTAAAGATGCAGGCAACACTGGTCTTGATAATGAAATAATTTCAATCATAGAAGAACTACGTGAAAATGGTAGTATAAATTAATAAGTGCATATCTTATTTACTTCATTAATTATTTCACTGCGGCTGACTTCAATCCAAAATGAATGTTGATAAATTCGGGCACCATGTTCATAAAAGACTACGTTTGACAGAAATACTACATTGTCCCAGTAATCACCTAGTTAGATCGGAAACCGGAGATTTTGATTTACAATCATCTCGATTGAAAGGAGTTCAAGAACCTGTTGCACATGATGATGCGGTGAACAAAAAATATGTTGATAAAAAGATCCTTGATGAAATAACCGCTCTTAGAAAGTTAATAAAAGATGATGTGATAAATAACCTTATTCAGTTCGAAAAAAAATTTTATACTAAAGACTACATCGATAAAATTACTAAACTACAAAATGGTAAAACAGCAAGTGGTAAATGAAATTCATAGATCAGCACGCAGAAATTTTGATCGTCGTAATGTGATCTTGAAAGGAATAGACGACTTATGGCAAGCGGACCTGATTGATATTCAATCATTAAAAAAGTACAATAATAGATACGGTTACATTTTAACTGTCATTGATGGTTTCTCAAAATATGCCTGGATGATTCCTTTGAAAACTAAATCAAAAAAGGAGGTTCTTAATGCATTTACTCAAATTATAAGGGAAAGTGGACGTTTCCCTAAAAACCTACAAACTGACAGAGGCACTGAGTTTTATAACGATGTATTTAATAGACAAATGCAGTTTATGAAGATTAACCACTATTCATCGTATTCAACAAAAAAAGCTTCAATTGTAGAAAGGTTAATCAAAACATTGAAGATTAAGTTATATAAATGTTTCAGTTATAATGGTAACTATAAATGGATAGGAAAAACTTTAAATGACGTTTTGTTTTCATATAACAATCAAAAACATAGCGTTACAAAGTTTAAACCAGTAGATGTAAATACAAAAAATGAAAACCTAGTAAAAGATAACATTAAGGAATTCCAAGGGAAACGGTGTAAATTTATCAAAAATAAATTTAAAATAGGTGACCACGTTAGAATAAGTAAATATAAGAGTAATTTTGCAAAAGGTTATACACCTAATTGGTCTACGGAAATTTTTACTATTAAAACGGTTAATAATACTAAACCTGTTACATATTTAATACAAGATCAACGAAAACAAAATATATTGGGTTCATTCTATCGAGAAGAGTTACAAAAAACTAAGTATCCGAATATATACTTAATTGAAAAAATTATAAGGAAAAAAGGCAATAAATTGTTTGTCAAATGGTTAGGACTTCCTGACGAAGAAAACAGTTGGGTAGATAGAAAGTCTATCGTATCATAACACATATAAGTTCAAGCATCGTATATTTTGTTCATTATATTATAAGAAATGAATGGAGGTGGACTTGTTAATAATTTGATAAACAATACCCCGTTTGAGCTTCACTTGCCAGGTTACAACTATTGCGGACCAGGCACCAGGTTGCAAGAAAGGTTATTGAGAGGTGATAAAGGTGTCAACAAATTAGACGAAGCTTGTAAATACCACGATATTGCATACAACAACCCAAGTCTCTCCGTTCGTCATAAAGCAGATTTACAACTGATGAAAATGGCTAAGAAGCGATTGCATTCTAAAGACGCTGGCAAAGGAGAAAAGTTAGCATCTTGGATAGTTAACAAAGTTATGAAAGCAAAATTAAAAACAGGTGCCGGGATAAAACAATTTAAAACCATTGTATCAAAAATACGTTCACAAATAAAAAAACTGAAATCAAAGGATAATAAAACTGCTATTAAGTATGCTTATGAGGCAGCAAAAAAATTGTTTCCTAAGACATGCCACGTTCGTTTACCGAGAATAATACCAATTCCTAAAACAGGAGGGATTTTACCTTTGATACCAATTTTTGCGGGTTTATCGGCACTAGTCGCTTTAGCAGGAGGTGCTGCTGGTATAGCTAAAACTATAAATGATTGTAAAACTGCTCAACAGAATTTACATGAATCTGAACGTCATAACAAAGCTATGGAGGCTATTGCAATAGGAAAAGGATTTTATCTTAAACCATATAAAAAAGGAAGTGGGTTGTTTTTGAAATCTACAAAAAACTAATAAGCAGGCTACCCAAACGTGCTCTTACGAATATCGATATTATTAAATACACTAAAAATATTCCATATTTTCGAGGTGTATATATGAGGGATAGATTGCCACGTAAACCACAACCCATAGAGTGTGGTATATTAAACTTAGACAGTTATAAGAATAACGGAACACACTGGGTAGCCTTTGCTAAAATAAATAATGATTGTGAATATTTCGATAGTTTTGGTAACTTAAGACCGCCCAAAGAATTGGTAAAATATTGAAATGTTAGTGATATACATTATAATTATACTAGATTTCAAAACTTTAATACTGTAAATTGTGGTCATTTATGTATAAAATTTTTGCAAGACTTTTGGTGTAACAATATTATATAATAGTTATTACGTTTGAATAAAACATCATTCTAAAAATGTCTTTCACTCTGTCCATAACTGGAAACAGCTCACTACTAACATCGAACTATTCCCCTCCACTGGAACTTGATGGTCAATATGAGTGCTCTCTTTTACACTTCTCTGCATTTAATTCTATACCAAATATTACAAATAATAATAATAAATTTTATTATGGCGTTGACGAAGTTGTTGAAATTCCTGAGGGAGCATATGAACTCCTAGACATCTGTGAGTTCTTACAATCAAAAGTAAACAATTGTGTTTTAAAGTTATTGTGCAACAATAACACCTTGAGGCTTTCGATATTCTGCTCTAAAGAAATTCATTTTGAAAAACCAAATTCTATTGGACCTCTACTAGGATATGGAAAAACTTTCATGATGAGGGATAAATGGTACAAATCCCCACTACCAGTGAACATTCTTCCTACAACCGTGGTGCGGGTTGAATGTGATATTACCGGAGGTTCCTACATTAATGGAAAATCAAGTCATATAATTCACGAATTCGCATTGAATGTTCCTCCTGGCTACAGAATAATAGAAGTTCCAAAAAATACCATATATTTTCCGGTGAACAGAAGCACGGTGAATAGTATAAATATAAGAATATTGGACATAAAAAACAATTTAATAAATTTTCGTGGAGAGGAAGTACAATTGTACTTACATTTGAAGAAAATATGATTGACTACAATAAATACACAACTACATCTTTTCGAAAGATTAGTACTCATCAAGCAATCAAGAAGACCACACATACTCGTGGTAAAAAAAAGAAATTAACCTCTACTAATATACATTTTCTCAAATCGATCGGATTACTATAATGAGTATTTTAAATATAACTAACCCACCCGCTTATGATAACTCCATAGACGGTATAGAAATTCATTCTTACAAGCCCTATACCACTACTTTCAATATAAATGATGAAATTCGGATACCTATAAACCAACAAGATTTATATGTGCTTCCATGTTCAAGTACCTTGTATGTTGAAGCTGTGGTAAATGTTATCAATGTTGAGAAGAAAGAAACAGTTAAAACCGTACATTTTACCAACAACCCCCTTCTATTCCTTTTTCAAGATATAAGATATGAATTGAACGGTATTGAAATAGACAAAGTGAAGAATGCTGGTATAACTACTACTATGAAAGCACTGGTGTCTATGAACGCAGTACCAGTGAACATTCTTCCTACAACCGTGGTGCGGGTTGAATGTGATATTACCGGAGGTTCCTACATTAATGGAAAATCAAGTCATATAATTCACGAATTCGCATTGAATGGTCCTCCTGGCTACAGAATAATAGAAGTTCCAAAAAATACCATATATTTTCCGGTGAACAGAAGCACGGTGAATAGTATAAATATAAGAATATTGGACATAAAAAACAATTTAATAAATTTTCGTGGAGAGGAAGTACAATTGTACTTACATTTGAAGAAAATATGATTGACTACAATAAATACACAACTACATCTTTTCGAAAGATTAGTACTCATCAAGCAATCAAGAAGACCACACATACTCGTGGTAAAAAAAAGAAATTAACCTCTACTAATATACATTTTCTCAAATCGATCGGATTACTATAATGAGTATTTTAAATATAACTAACCCACCCGCTTATGATAACTCCATAGACGGTATAGAAATTCATTCTTACAAGCCCTATACCACTACTTTCAATATAAATGATGAAATTCGGATACCTATAAACCAACAAGATTTATATGTGCTTCCATGTTCAAGTACCTTGTATGTTGAAGCTGTGGTAAATGTTATCAATGTTGAGAAGAAAGAAACAGTTAAAACCGTACATTTTACCAACAACCCCCTTCTATTCCTTTTTCAAGATATAAGATATGAATTGAACGGTATTGAAATAGACAAAGTGAAGAATGCTGGTATAACTACTACTATGAAAGCACTGGTGTCTATGAACGCAGACGAGGCGAAGGTATCCAAAGTGTGGGGTTGGGATATACAAGGTACAAAAAATGAAATTGCAGGTCATTTTGCTGCGTCAATACCTCTCAGCAATATATTAGGTTTTGCAGAAGATTATAAAAAAAATATTGTCAATTGCAAACACGAACTTGTGTTGCTACGAAGTAATACTAACCTTAATGCTTTAAAGCTAAACACTGGCGAAAGAGTTGAAAGTATTGACATAAAAAAGATTGTATGGCGAGTTCCTCACGTTAAAGTATCAGATAGAGAAAGAATTAATTTACTTAAAATACTTGAAAAAGATAGACCCATTCAATTAGTGTATAGAAACTGGGACCTTTATGAGTACCCTTTGTTACCAAAGACTACAAAACACACTTGGTCAATTAAAACTTCGTCACAAATTGAAAAACCGAGATATGTCATTTTAGGTTTACAAACAAACAGAAAGAACAACGTTATGAACGATATGTCTCAGTTCGATCACTGCAATGTTCGAGATGTTAAAGTTTTTTTAAACTCTACATATTACCCGTACGAAAGTTACAACACCAACTTTTCATATCATAACTATGCTTTAATATACGAGCAATATGTAAATTTTCAGCAGTCTTATTACAACCGCCCATGCAACGCATTGTTGACTGCACAAGAGTTTAAAAATTTTGCACCATTATTCGTGATAGACTGTTCTAGACAAAACGATAATATTAAATCAGGACCGGTGATCAACATTCGCCTCGAACTAGAGTGTGACAAAGTGATACCAGATCAGACATCAGCATATTGTCTAATTTTGAATGACTGCATAGTCGAATACAGACCTCTGAGTAACATTGTTCGTAAAATATCATGAACTCGATTATTTTCGTTGATGTGCAAGGATTTAAGGATCGCAGTAATAAATTTATAATCAAAGAGTTTGCATTATCTACTAAGGATTTCACTCAAGTTTTTCTAATTAAACCTCCATATGCATATACTACATTATCTCCGGAAGAAAAGAAGACTGTTCGATACCTCGAGCGACAGAGAGGAATCACTTGGAGTGAAGGTCACATTGACTATAGAGAATTTAAGAGAATTATTGTACCAATCATGCAAAATAAAATTATTATAATGAAAGGTCTTGAAAAACAGAAATGGATTAGAGAATTATGTGATGGAAGTAATTTGATTGACATAGAAAATCGAGGGAGTCCTACATTTTGGACCTTATATGAAAACTACTGTAAAAATGAATGTAGCTTTAATTGTTTAAGTCATAAGAACTTTTGTGCGCTAAAAAATGTTATTTGTATAAAGAAATGGTATTTAGACAATATTTCGTAGTGTAAATAAATATTATAAGATGGAAACAATATATTTTCTTTTATTTATTCATATCCTTGGTTAGTTTATTTAAACCTATCATAGTGTATTCGGTTAGAAAAAAAAAAAATATATATATTTCTTAGGTATTCTATTTATTATTTATCTCTTAAAAATAATTAACATACCTACTTATAAGGTTTACTTACACGCTAAACAGAAAAAATATACAATCATTAAAAAATACACTTAAAAATTATCACCACATAGTTTTTTTTATATTGTCCTAACAAGTGACTCCGTGAGGTCTAACACTTCATCACACTGATCTTGTACCACATACTGCGCGCTGACAACATCGTTGATACCCGAGCTTGACGCACTAGCTGGTTCACGAGCCAAGTCCACTATCTTTATTTGAATTAATTTTAACCCCTTTTGCTGCTTGCTGATGATGAAGGACTTCGACGAGAGTTTAGTCCTTTTTCTGGACACATCTTGCTTTCTCCTCTCTTGTCTTTCGCGCTCTTGTGCAAATAGCTCTATTTCTTGCGTTAAGTTTTCATAAGGATCTTGTGCGTACTGTGAAAACATAACATTTGTGTTGTCTTCCATTTTCTGCAACAAAGAAATAATTAAATTTAGTATAAATAGTTTATATCAATAATTAATAAATTGATTACAGTGTACATTTACAAAACTATATATACTCACTTGGTGATTATGAAGTAATTAGTGCAGCTAACTATTGTCCAGCTCCCAATATCGTTACTTGCGAAGTGATATTTTTCGTGCTCAAATTAGGTGTTTAAATATTATTTTCAACACAGTCAGCAATTCATAGGTCTTTCAACCTAAAATTTGTCCGTACATGTTTTTAAGTTGACCTGAATTGAGCACGTTTGTACTTAGACTTTCCTTCACGTGTAACAACTTTTTAATTCTCCAAACTAAACAGATTTAATTTATTTAACGGTGTAAGTTTTTAGTTATCAAATTTATTTTTCTACCGACTATTATCTTATTATTACAGCACATAAGCAAATAAGTAAGGCTGCGTCGTCGCATGGCTTTACAATAAAAGCGTATAAATCATAAAGAATAGATGGTATTTTTAAGGACAGCTTCAATTTTCTTTTCGTCCTGAAAACGAATACTAAAGGCCGTACTTGAATTTTCCGGGTCCAGTGCTGCCCCCATTTTAAATAAATCATTTCAAAGAAAACGGAGACATCATTTAAAATTTTGCAACTACCAAGTCCTAGATAACCCTTCAAAGTATTTTATGAACTACTGTTTACAGTTTAAAGTGAGAACGTTAAGCTTTACTACGCACATTTGCGAAAAACGGCCACTTTTAGCAAATGTGCGTAGTAAAGCTTAACGTTCTCACTTTAAACTGTAAACAGTAGTTCATAAAATACTTTGAAGGGTTATCTAGGCCTTGGTAGTTGCAAAATTTTAAATGATGTCTCCGTTTTCTTTGAAATGATTTATTTAAAATGGAGGCAGCACTGGTCCCCGGAAAATTTAGGTACGGCCTTAAGCTATAACCTTAAAAATGCAAAAGAATAGTTTATTATTACTAAAAGTGTGTAGATAACAGGTAAATAATTATGTCCTAAATCCTATGTGAACTCAAATAAATAACATAAAAATGCAAAAATAGTAGTAGCTTTTTCTGTAAATTATGGTAAGGCCAATGTCTTACTATAAATTAATAAATATCTCGGCTGTTATCTAGATAAAAGTCGCCTAATAAAATTGGCATGTTGAATACAAACATGTTGGTCACTAACAAAAAAAGCTTAACATCAAAAACATAAAACATAAAAATAGCCTCTGTCATATGACTCGATCCAAAGTCCTATCATGCAATAAGTTATTTATTCTTTTGTATTAACTAGTCCACCACAAAATGTTATGAGAAGGCTGTGAATAAAGCAACTTCCTACTTATAATGAAAACATTAACTTGATCTCTCACACAAAGTAAATTCAGGTGACAGTTTCCGTCGATCGGTTATTATCAGATCAGCTCAGTGACCGGTTATCTCTGTCTCTTTTTTATCCTTGTTATTAAGCTGACATAGAAAAATGAGAACATTTTTCATATTAATCTGAGGCGTTAAAGATTACATTTCTATTAATGGAATATATGTTCTATTTAAATATGTGTGAGTGAATTGTGTGGCAGACGAGTGGAAGCGATTATAATCTTTAAGCTATAAATGGACTTTGCAACCGACTGTACCTCAATTTTTTACTTTTTCTTATTTTTAGTATTTTTTGTAATAACGGTTACAGTAATACAAAATCGGTGAAAAATCCAAGTATATAGTTAATGTCATGATAAAGTTTAAGTTTTAGTTAAGTTTAAGTTTACGTTGAAAAAAAAAAAACATGATTTTTGTATGACAGTACCTATCTTTTAATTTTAATATATATAAATAGTTAAAGTTACAGGTTTGGAGTCTTCAGACTCTTCTTCATCAGAGTCCATATCCGATGATTCTGATCTGAAAACGAGATAAGAAAAATTAGAGCTACGAATAATTTCTTATTTAAAGATAGTTCGTTAAGGATTAAATAAATAAATATATACGGACAAATGTCATAACATACATATATAATAACATATGTAGATAAACTCCTAAGAACTCAGTCAATCTAAAAAAGAACATATTCCATCCTAACCTAACCGGGGATCGAACCCAGGACTTCCGGTGTGACAGTCTAGCATGATGACTACTAAACCACAGACACCTCCAGAGGTCGTCAATTAGAGTGTAAGTAAGGTTAGGTCTGTGTGACTCTTCGTTTAGGTATAATATACCTACATCATTACTATGCGCACGGCGACCACTCCAAGTGGTAAATTTATTTATGCAAATCGTTTGTCTAGAGTAATAAGAATGAAATGGACTTGCAATGGTTTCTAGGTATCTAAACGAAAAGGTGCTGAGTTCTGGCATAAGCTAAATTAAACTTTATTGCTAACCACAGTGAGAAGATATTTCTTTAAATTTCTTTGCTGAGTGAGACTTTTGTACGTGAGTACTTGTACTTTTTTTGTGGTATGGTTAGTTCAATCATAACATAAAAAATAGGTAACAATTTCGTATTACGAGAAAATAAATGCAGTAACTATTTACATTTATGTTAATACATACTTCTCTTCGTCTGACTCTTCAGAGTCCGATATCAGTATCGACTCCGGTTCCGATGATTTAGATCTGAAAACGAGATAAGAAAAATTTGAACTATGAATGATTTCTTTTATTTAAAGATAGTTCGTCAAGTTTTAATTAAATTTAAATAAATAAATATATACGGTTAACTGTCACAGATTGAGATAAACCTAAAGTAAGAGCGAGACTTGATTTGTGAGGTACTATGTCAATAATACTACGCATACAGATACACTATCACGTCTTTATCCCTAACGGGGTAGACAGAGCCAAGGGCGGTAAAGCCCAGGCCACTTTTAGCGTAATGGTGGGCATGAAGGTGGAAAAGGGAAATCATAATAGTGATGGGTTGCTAACCGCATCGCCTATTCATATGATTCAAATTCTCGCCCATTCCCTCGATCGGCTTTTACGATCTGCACGGGAAGAGAAGCATCTGCTACATTCTATGTTTTTTCTTTTCTCCCAGACCAGCAAAGAAGATTAATACTACGCATATTATTACATATCTAGATAAACTTTCAAGACCTCAGTCAATCCGAAAAGAAGATCATTACCCTTAAACCCTTCATCCGATCTTCATTAAAATTAGTAGAAAAATAATTAAAAAGTTATATGAGCAAGCAAATGTATTAATTAATATTTAAGCTGCAGTTGTCTGTTGAGAAATTCGGTCTCCAGCTTCAAGATATTTTCTCTGATCTTAAAAAATTACATGGGACTTGCCTTGCAATGCATTCTTTAAAACGAAACATATATTTTTTAAATCGGTTTATATTTGACGGAGTTATGAGGTAACGATGGGGTAGACTAATCTAATTCGTTGACGTTGTCTTATTTATTCACAAAGTTTGAAGGTTAGAATTCACAAATCATCATACAAAATCACATTCAAACTTAGATTAGCTAAGAAAGAGGTACGTACCTTATTCCTAAAGGACCTATCTCTTCTCCCGTCTCTTCTCCCGTCTCAAAACCCACATTTCTTTTTTTTGACATATAATTATAATTTGAATCATCACTTTCATAGTCCGACCTGTAATTAAACACACAAAAACTTCATTTTAAGAATAGTAGAAGCATTGTTTTATTCGACTGCCTTATGGCAGATGATCTGGTTAACGAAAAGAAAATTCATACTCATGAGTATGAATTTTCTTTTCGTATAAATAAATCCACTGTTACATTACTTCATAATTATTAAATAAATAAATATAGTAGGTATGGGCGTGTGATAAAGATAATACTTACATTTTTCAAGAAGATGGCAGAAGCACAAACAGGACAATGATTGTGGTGGTATGAGTATAACTATAACACCTTAGAAGTAGCCGGATAAAATATGTCGTGCTAGCAAATCATTACAATTTATTTAAATTGAATCTTAAGTCCATGCATTTCGGTTGATTACACCATAATTTACAAAAAGGTATAAAATATTCAAAGTTAACAAAACCATATTACAACCATTTCCTGAAAGTTTAGTAGCAGTAGAATCATATGTCAAAGACTACCGTGTAATCGTTATTGCGGGAATGAAATTTCAAAGCTATCCGACAATTAACATGTATTCCGCAAACAAATATTATTAGGTATGTCATAAGTATATAATAAGAGCTCCTCTACACGATGTATATAAATTAGTATAGTTAAAAATAATCCTTGAGTTATTTGTTGGATTCGAAAGAGTTTTTTTTTTTCTTGCTTGGTTTAACCTGAGTTATGTCTTAGTATAATGATTTTTTTGATGAACACACACGTAGCATGTACAATACCTACGTGATCCGATGTAACGTTTCATTATAAATACGGTATGCTTTGATACAAACACTTGTATCAAAAAAGGTTTGCGAACGGCTATGATGATTACGTACCTTATTACAGCAACCGTATGCTTGTTTGCTATTCATATGAATCCATTATAACGTGTGAATGGGCATTTAGCTTATACGTGACGTTGTTTGTTCGTTGATTCGCATCATGACGTGACTATGACGCGAATTCGCTCACATATACAATTTTATTTTATGCATTTGGTGCAAGGGAATACATGACTTATGTTTATTATGTTTCACAACAGATATCGAGTTTGCAATTGCGTTCATAAAGTAGTTTTTCTGCATCGCGATATTAAAGTTTTTGTGTTTCGTGAACATATATACAAAATTTTCGACGATAGTAAATGGGACTCTTAGTAACGATGCTTTGTATCTGTGGTGTTACGACACATTGGGGCACAGTTTACATTGCTGAGCGAACAGAGCGGGTGAATGTTGCTAACGGTTGGACCTGCCCCCAATCAGGACCTTCCATTGCGACCTCTTCCCTTCCCAAAATATGACTCGCCCTTTACCAACAAAACGGGAAGCGCGCTTAAGAGCCTCTCCTTCGAAACCGAAGTCCTATATTCAACCTCGAGGAGGGCTCGAAAAGCGGGCGCCCGTTTTGCTCTTTTAAAGCATTCACAGTTCGATTGTTTTTAATTTTTTTTTTTTTGTTTCGTGTACTATTTTAAATAAAATAAATCTTCGAAAATAACTATAATTCTAAAATCTTCTCGAGAATTATTTAGTGTTCGGTACATTATGTTACACAAGAATTGATTTATTCTGATTTATGAGCTAATCCGATCACAGTTTTCATCAGTTATTTTTAGGACTGATTGAGCTACCCTGAACGTACGTATTATTGGACGATTTTAAATCACTGTTCTTGAAAAAGGGAGCACGAAGTGCGACTTTGAAAGAACAGTGATTTAAAACGCCCAATAATATACTACTGTGGAGGGTTTTGTTTTTGCATGACTGACATTTTCTTATGAGACAATTTTCATCATATCTGTTGCAGCAAATTGCATTTAGAAGACCCACATTGTTTACAACACATACAATTTTCGCTTGGTGTAGTGATGTCAGGATTAAATCAATATGTGTTAACACAAAGGCAAGTGTCACGTTTGTCGCATCGTGGCTGGACAACCCAAAATGGGCGGAATCTACAAAAAAGCGAATACGAAATTCGAATCCCCGTCTTCTTCACGAAAAGATTACACAAGTTTTGTAAAGTGTCTGTCATGACTCGTTTTTGTTTACGCTCCCCCTTTTTACTCACAAAATCTTTCTTACCGGCACACATTCTACTGTTTGAATCATCTTCCATGAACTCTTCGACTCTCTTTTGTACAATCGTGGTGTATGTTCTGACATTTCTTTTAGCGTCTATCAATCTTATTTTTTGTTTTGGTTTTTTTAACGGTTTCATTTTATTTTCTGTTTTTAAAACTCCATATTTGTTTACAAGACGTCCACTTATCATTCGACACACTAAGCGCCGGTGTATAGTTAACTATACACCGTGATATCTTTTCTCCCAGGCCGGTGTATTTTAAATGATACACCTCGACGCCTTATTTTCAAAGGCCGGTGTATTATTCACTATACACCGTTTCATACATTTTATAAGGCGATTGAAAAGGACTGGCCCTGGAGAATACGCCAATATATTTGGGTTGTAAATATGTTGAAAAAAAAAAAAATATGCAAAAAAAAATACTTTGTAGTTTTCTTCATGACATTACTTATGAGCTAAATTAAAACATTTACGACAGTAAAAATGCTTGCAAATGTTACAAATAGTTTGCACTTGGGTGGCATACTTTCTTTTGCCATTAATTTCTATCCCTTTCTTCCCATAAATAGCATAACACCCCTTGCATCGGCCACGCTTCAATTTTGGCGGACTGCCAACTAGGTGGTCCACCAAAAGGTGACTGACAGTGGATGAACGTTCTGCGCCTCCTCTGCTACTGCCCGGTCGGCGTTCAGGTGCATTGTCGGTAAATTTGTCGATCATACTATCAATAACTTTTTCCCGAAACTCCGTTATAGTTATTCTTTGGTTTCGAGAACACTCATTGTAAAGATAGTAGGCATTTACCAAACTTGTCCCCCAAATAAACTCTATAGCAAGCTTTCTATACCATTTAGTACATCTTCTCAAAGCTGAACCATATGAAGCCATTTGGTCACTTACATCTATTGAAGCCTTACCCGTGTTGTAATCGACTACAGAAATTGGCTTGAAAATAATTGGTCCTCTCTTTGTTTTAACTGCTGTCATTTTCTTCGCGGAATGAACAGTGCTCAAAGTTGTAACAACTCTCTTGTCTTTCCATTTTGTTATACCAATTTTTCCGTCTTTAGTTTCCTTCGCTATAATTTCTCCCTTCTTCAGTTTTTCAGAGACAAAATCTTTTGGTAAATGCTTTCTATTCAGCCTCAAAGTGCCCACCAAATTTGTTTTTCTATGCTTGAGTCTATAAGCAAGAGGGATGCTGGTGTAATAATTGTCTGTATACAGAACTCTGTTCTCTTCTAGTAAACCTTTCACCAGATCCATCACAATTTTTTCAGCAGCTCCTTGATCTTTATTAGTCACTTGTGACTTTCTCCAGTAGACTGACATATTCCAAGTATATCCTTTGTCTGTGCATAATTTGAACAGTTTTATCCCATACTTGTGGCGTTTGTTCGGGATGTACTGTTTCATTATGAGCCGTCCTCTCCATCGAATCAGACTTTCGTCGATGCATATTTTCTTTCCAGGCGTGAAAGAGGTTAGGTAATTTTTTATGAACATCTCCATCAACGTTCTCAGCTTGTACAGACGATCGTCACCGGGGTCTTGTTCGTTATCAGAGAAATGAAGGAATTTCAAGATGAGTTCAAATCTGTTACGTGGCATAATTCTTCTCGCCAGTGGTAATCCATACAGCATGTGGTTTCTCCAGTAGTCCCGAATGCTAGGCAACTTGACCAGGCCCATCCATCAAATAAGAGCCAGAAATCTATACATTTCATTGATGGTCACAGGTTTCCAATCATGTAGCCTCGATCGTGGACCAATATCAGATGTTCCTGCTGTTAGATGTTGACAGGCATAAAGGTTGGTTTGATCGACTATTTCTTGAACAATATTTGACGTCAAAAAAAGCTCATAGTAATCAAGTGGTGTAGCATCTGCCAATATGCCTTGATAAATATCCTTCATGCCCTCAGTGCCCCTGAATTCTTCTGAAGCCATTTGATCCTTGGGTAAGCCCCAATTTATATCGGCAAGTTGCTGGCTTACTATATCATCTTCAGAAAAGTCCTGAGTTGAACCAACTGTACTTGGTCTATTTGGCGAATGATGGATTCTCCATCTGACTAGGGGTATTTCATCCTCACTGTCGTATTCTGAAGTCGAATCACCAGCTGCGTCAGGTTCGTAATTGGGGTCATCTTGAGAGTCATCGCTTGAGAAATCCATGATATTTTTATAAAATAACTTATCACTTCACTGTAACAAACATAAAAAGGAAAAAATATAGCAAGAACTTTAGTTCTCATTATATTTTTTCCTTTCTATCTCTCGTTCAATCTTCTCTCCTTCGAATATCTGAAAAAAAGAATATAAGAGTTTGTTTATGGGAGTTATGGGTATTTTGGATGAAATCTTAAGGTGTATCATTTAAAATACACCTGGCCTGGGAACAAATTTTGCGTCAAAAATTCATTCGCAGGCCGGTGTATCATAAAGTATACACCTAAAAAAAAGGGGGGTAAATAAAAATAAAAAAAATTGAAAAAAAATCCATATATATTTTGTGACTAGAAGAAGCCATTTTTGCAATAAAAAAATCTAAGTTCCCGATAATTTGCCCTCATGGTTGTTGGCGCTGAGTGTGTTAAAAACTCTTTTGTCTTTTTCAGTTGAAAGATTTGAAAAAATTTCCTTTAGTTGTTTCGAAAGAACCTCACCAAACAGTAGTTTTTTCTTAATTGTTTCTCTGGCGCTCGGAGTTTATATCAGCTGGTTTACTTTGGTGTTAGGTATTGGTTCTTCAGGCTGTGATTCAACCTTTCTTGATCTTTGTAGACGTTTTTTGTAACGTAGCACTGTAGATTTAAGTTTAGCTATTTGATCGGCTTGTTTTTGTATAAGTAAATTTCTGGCCTTTCTTGCTCGAATCGATCTTTGTTTAGCTGCTTCTGCTCGCTTGTCAATATTTTCATTGAGAGGGATAAGTGCAGGGCGTGGTACTTCATCATCCGAACTAGGAGGAGTTAAAGGAGCATTTGTACTTGAATTGTTAAGTGCTAAGCGACGTCTACGTTTTGCCGCTTTTTCTCTCCACAACTTTCGGGCTTTTCGTTGTTCTCTAGGGGTCATTTTGTTTACAGTTTTGATAGTACCTTTTTCTTTTTTTCTTTCGTATATTTATATTTTTCGTATTTATTCGTTCGGTCGTTATCTTTTTGTTGGGCGTATTTTTCGGGATCATTTTTTATGCGTTGATAGCGCAATCTTTCAGCTTCACGCTTTTTTTCTAAACGTTCTTCACGAGACAATTTTTTTCGAGCTGCCATGATCTATAACAAAAATATTAAAATAATAAAACTGAAAGTGCTAAATTTAATTGGCTTGCTATTTTTTCAATCCTCCAGTAACAAGCTTAAAGAAAACTAAGTATCAAAAACTTGTATCATAGTGTCATTACAGACACGAAAACAGTATTAAACTTGTGATTGTTAGAATATCTATAGTTAGCTGTAATCTAACACAGAAGTTTAAAAATGAAAAGGTTCACTATTTCATTCCTGTGCTAACTGTTGAAGCCAACTACATATTTCTAAGCTCACAAAATGTATCTCCCCTGTACCCTTTGTATCTACCCTGGCATCTTTCGAGGCAGGGGAAATATGGCAGGGGAGAGACTTTTTCAACTTAACATGGAATTTACCTCTAAAGTATTTATCCTTTAGAAATCACACGCAAGCATGTAAATTTAGGCATATAATTACAATTAACTAGCGATGAAATCATTTATTTAAATAATAAATCACAAAAATAAGCTTACCAGTGTAGAGACGGCGTTCACTGTTCTCATCCGCACGAAACTAACTCCGTGGTCGAAATGGCCGCCAATCAACCCGCGTGGACTGCTCGCGTGACGCTTACTGCTAACTTCAAGTAAGTCACTGAGCGTTCTTAGGTTTGGGTTACCAGTTACGAATTATTATTTTCTAATAATGAAGGATTTTAAAAGCCAGGGGAGGAGACTTAAAATGCGCGGGACAAAATATCATGAATTTTTTTATTAAAAAAGTTTACGTATTCGAATCCTAAAACATTGGATTAACAATAATTAGTTATTCTAGTGTATAGATTTATAATATAAACCTATTTTATTTTATTGAGAAGTACTTAAAAGTCACTGATTTACTGAAAATACTGTAAAGGGACAGACCAGGGAAGAGACATTTTTCTACTTTTCAGTGCAATTGTAGCTAAACTAAGCAAATTAAATGGATGAAATTTAGTGCCATTAAAGGAGACAATGACTTTTAATGAAATATGTTTGCTAGTGTACATTTTTCGAAATATATTTGTTTTTTTTTCATGTAATACGTCAATGCGAACTCTTAACGTAGAAACACCCATACCATACCTATGCATAATATAATATATGTCTACTTAACACTATATAATATAGGTAATACAATATATTATACAGAAATAAATAAAATATACCTCATAGAATGTACCTACGTACGTACATAAGACTATCTATAATATCCCAAAATACATATAACAAATAAATATATACAAACCTACAATATATATAAATAATGAATGATGATGGTGGAAAATAAAGAAAGATACTAACATACCCATAGTAAAGGACCACGTTTCAGAGTCATAAGTCATCACTGGTTACTGTTACGTTCGAATTATTTTTACGTTTATATTTAAATATTCTACTATTATCTATGGTTTACACAATTAACATTTATTATTTATCGATGGCAACACCAGATTTATGTTATTGGTTGAATTTATGGCGGGAAAATGAAGCCGCTCAACGATTGGTTGACGTCACGCGATGTCGTCCGCCAATCAAAAAGCTGTATTTCCCCGCCATAATGGTGGAGTTCTTGGCCAGGAGCTAACGATTAAGGATTCATTCTGCCTTGGACGTTAGATGGTACAGCATCTAAAAGTAAAAGCTGTGTTATAAATAAATTATTTTAAATAGTGTAAGAAGTATTACAAAGTGTTTTATGTTCGTATAAAATAAACCGAGTTGAACTATTTGGAGTTTTCTTCGAGATCTGCTGCCCAGTGGTTGGAATACCGCTCTCCCGTAGTCTGATGCTAACATTTCAGAAGTGACAAGAACAATTAAAACGTAAGTACACGCCCAATAGAACGCTTTCTTTGTTTGTAGTGATCGCCATTCATTTTGAAAGTTATCATTTAACTACCAGTTTTGGTATTGGTTCATAATCTGTACTAGAATAATTAGCATTACAAACCGTTATCATTTTCAAGTATAAATTCGTACCTTTGTTGATGCTATGTAGCATAGGTACTTAATTTCGTTTTATAATGAGAAAGTGGGTAGTTATTTTATGCTAGTTTTTACTTTTATCGAGTGAATTTTAAACCCTACATGCTATTACGCATTTTTCATGCTTTCTGACCAATATGTTTTGCTTAAATAAGTGAATATCGATCGGGTTCGAATCCCGGTTACTGTACTGTTTGGACACTAGACTTAAAATCTAGTGTGTAAGCTAGGCGTTAACGCTTTAATATTTTAAATTGCATTTTTAAAACTATACAACCATAAATCAGGTAAGTGATATCACTACTTTGTGAACCTTGAATAGCCTCTCTTTGCCAGGGACCGCATACCAATATTTACTAAATACCGACATTTTGAAGAAATTATCGGTTTTCCAGTCCCTGCTCCTTGCATGAAATTAGCTTCAGCTAGGTTAGTTTAGTTTTTGGTTACATTTTAGCGTAGAATTCGTAGGTCGCATTTAAACTGTACTTATAACACGTAGATAAGAGTAAATAACAAGATCCACAGCCACATTTCTATTTTAATAGAATTATCTGTGGCAGTTCGTTAAACATTTAAAGCCTTGCTTTAAGTCCGCCGTTTACAATTTTTGTAATAAAGTTGAATAAATAAAATAAATAAACACGGTTCAAGTTTACACAAGGTTTAAGATCAAAAAGTCTATTTTGCTTTGTTTGTATAGTCCGGCCCCAGATTAAACAGAGGTTGAATTATAAGGTTCTCAAATCCTTGGATGAAAGTTTCAGGCTATGTCGGAATCTCCGGGCCGACGCAGGCTCGTGACTGCACGCTCGGCCACGCGGAGTCGCCTGCGAAGCCGAAGCAACAGTCAGCATCGGCCAGAGATGGACATTGAGCTGGGACGCGAGCGATTGAGGATGCTGGAAGACGAAGTGCGACGTGAACGCAATCGCGTCCGCGTCGCCGAAGATCTACGGGAATCATCGCGGCGCGTCAGCCGGCCGGAAGCGGACAACCGTCGTCGCGCCACCACCGAGTCAGCCAGGCGCAAGGATGCGGAGCACCGGGCTGAGGGCCAATCACGGCGGCGCGACAGCGAAGAACGGATTGACAGGTCACGTAGCCCTTCTTTTTCTAAGAAAAACTTACTTGATATATTTAAACATTTGCGGGATGGTCTGGCATCGTCATCCGTTAACCGGATCACTCTGCAACCATTGCAGAAAATTGATCATAAAAACATATTACCAAATTTTGATCCATCATCCAAAAATCAAAGAATGGACATTTGGCTAAAAAAGGTGAATGAGTGTGCTTCAGTTTACGGTTGGGATTAACGAACTACTACCCATTTTGCAATGCAAAAGCTACAAGATCTGGCCAAGACGTGGTATGAAAGCTTAAATTCCATTTTATTCACATGGCCAGAGTGGCAAGATAAGTTGTTAAGTGCATTTCCGTGTGAACAGAACTACGGCCAGACCTTGGAGGATATGATTAGAAGAAGAAGTAGGTACAATGAGTCCATAGAGGTGTAAATACTTTTAAACTATCGCGTTGCATTATTATTAAATTAATGCATACGGGAATTAACGCGAAATGTACCTTTTATTTATTTATTTTGCTGACGTTTCATTCGGGTTTCCATAGAGGTGTATTATTATGAAAAGTTAAGTCTGGTGAATCAATGCGAAATAGTAGGTGCTCGCGCGGCAGAGTGTATAATACATGGTATAACAGATAAGACACTTAAATCCGGGGCCTTGGCACTACGTTGTACCCATTCCGACCAGTTGTTACAATACTTGATTAGTAACAGAAATTATAATCAGATAACCCAGTCGGATCGATCTTATAACAGGAATAGGAATGTCGATAGTTCGGTCACATCCAATTCAGCAAACCCTAAACCTAGCAACAGAGCAACCCACGTTTCTGGGTGTTAAAACTGTAAGGAAAGGGGTCATGGTTTCTTGCACTGCCCTAAACCGGTACTTAAATGTACACGTTGTAACAAACTTGGTCATACCGCGGAGAAATGTTTTTTTTAAGTCAGATGACAAAGTACAAGCGAACACTAGTGGTGCAGTGCAGAAAACTATGTGAATTGAATTCAGGGAAGACAACGATGGGATCGACACCCAAGGTGTTAAATATTACAAGTATATTAAAGTCAACGGTTTTGAATTGAGAGCTTTCGTAGATTTTGGAAGTTATGCCACGATTATTAAGGAATCGATTGCTAGGGAACTAGGCCTCTCTCACGAGAATGTCCCTAACATTTTGAAAGGATTTGGCAATGGTCTGGTTCAATCGCTAGGAGACCTGATTCTTGACATCAACATTGACGGAGTGGAGGGGAGAGTAGTTTTTAAAGTCGTAGAGGATCGTTGGTTAGATGTCCCCGTACTCGTGGGACGTACATTCACGGAACAGGCACATACATGGGCCTACAAAGATAACAATAAATTGCAATTCTTCACGCGCAATATAGGAAATGAGTTGCCTTCTTCTGAAATTGTTGACAACAGTGACGCTTTATTGATGTTTTACGCAGCCCGTACTATTGAGATCTATGGTGCCGCTTCTGTTAGAGTGACGGCTCAATCGAAGTTTAAGGGTGATGTACTCTTAAAAAATTGTTTAGCAAGAAAGCCGAACGAGCAGTATTTCATCACTGGTGGATTTTATCGGGCGGTAAATGGACGCATTAATTTAATGGTCGTGCCGTGTTCGGGATTTTGTCGCATTGCAGCTAAGCTAGTCTCCTGTCGTGCGAAGATCGTCAATGTTGTTAATCAGGTAGTCAATATACCACCAGTTGAGACCATTAGGAAGGAGTTAGATGAAAGTCAGGTGCATGTAGGTGAAGAGGTGCCAACCGACGTTAGGAAATCTCTAATGGATATGTTAAGAAAATATCAGCATTGTTTTGCCTCCTCCTTGAAAGAGCTAGATTGCACAAGCGTTACCGAAATGAATATAGAGCTTAATAGCCAGCGTCCTGTTGTCTATCATCCATACAGGTTGTCACACCACGAGCGGGAGAAGATGCGTTTGATGGTTGGGGATATGTTGGAGGCTGGTGTTATTCGAGAGTCTGTTTCAAATTACGCAAGCCCAATTCTACTTGTGCGTAAGAAGGATGGGTCTTCAAGGTTGTGCGTTGATTACCGTATGTTGAATTCAGTGACCATTAAAGAGCGGTATCCAATGCCCATCATTGAGGATGAGATAGCGCGTTTAGCTGGTCAATCGTGTTTTGTAATCCTCGATCTTGCGTCTGGCTACTATCAGGTGCCTGAAGGATGATAAACGCAATTCTAGGTTCAGCTCGATTTAGTAAGGTAACTGCGTACATTGATGATATTTTTGGGAAAGACTTTGCTCAATGTCTTGAACGCCTTAAAGATGTGCTGCAGATGTTTGAAAGGCTCACATTGAATTTATCTAAATGCGAGTTTCTGCGTGATAAGGTGGATTATCTGGGCTACGAGATTAGCGCTAGTGGTATCAGGCCGGGCGAAAAAAAGATTACTAGCGTTGTCAACTTCCCTCGTCCCCGGAATGTACATAACGTGAGACAGTTCTTAGGCCTAGCCAGTTATTTTAGGAAATTTATAGGGAATTTTGCTCAGATATCGTCCCCTCTTAGTAAGCTCTTGAAGAAGGACGCAGCATGGCAGTGGAGCGACTAGCAGGAACGAGCATTTAAGAGCTTAAAGTCGATTTTGGTTGGTAGACCGGTCCTTGCAATATACGACCCTACTGCTGAATTAGAATTGCACACAGACGCCAGCAGATTGGGGACCGGCGGTATCCTTTTGCAACGAACTCAAGGAAGTGAAAACCTTCACCCAGTAGCATTTTACAGTCGGCAAACTTCACCTGAGGAAAAAAAGTTTCTACTCTTACGAGTTGGAGACTCTAGCGGTAGTGTGTTCCCTTCGTAAGTTTAGGATCTATTTGATTGGAAAGGAATTCAAGGTTATAACCGACTGCAGTGCACTGCGATCTACATTCTTAAAGCGCGATTTAATACCAAGGATAGCCAGCTGGTGGCTGACACTTCAGGAATTCAATTGTTCTGTCGAGTATAGGGCTTGAGTAAAGATGAGCCACGTTGACGCGTTATCGGCCGTCGGAATCCGTCGGAAACTCCGGAGTTAGTCGGCGTTGCCGGTTTTATTAAATTTTGTTTCCTCCAACCAGTTAGAAATACCAATAATCAAAATGTGATTAGGGTGCTAGAAGATATTTTCAGTATATTTAGAAACCCTGATCGGCTCGTAAGTGATCGAGGTAGCTGCTTTACCTCACACACGTTCAGTCGTTTCTGTGCAGATAGAGGAATAATACATGTCTTAAATGCAGTCGCTAGCCCCAGGTCCAACGGGCAAGTTGAGCGATATAATCGAACTGTTTTAGATTCCCTCAAGGCTCTGAGTGTTAAACATGGCGAGAAAAGTTGGGATTGTCATTTAGGACGCATTCAATGGGGACTGAATAACACTATTCAAAAAACTATAGGTAGGATGCCGTCAGAGGTCCTGTTTGGAACCCATATGAATAGCGAAATTAATCCCATGCTTAATGACGTCACTTCGAATAGTCGTAAGAATAATGATTTGTACGAAATACGCGACAATGTAAAAGCTAGACTAGATGTGGAGCAGGCTAAACAAAAAGATCGATACGATACAGGCAGGAAGCCTGCCCATACCTATAATGAGGGTGATCTGGTAAAAATAACAAAAACATGTTTTACTAATAATGGGCAGAGTAAGAAAATGATGCCCTCGTTCATAGGTCCTTACCGTGTGAATAAGGTTTTAGGCAACGACCGCTATATTGTAGCCTTAATACCCGGATTAGTTGACACCGAGCATAGACGGTCGACGACCGTTGCCGCTAACCGCATGAAACCGTGGATTCATGTGACCGCTCTGGAAGTTGACGAAAATGAAGCTAATGAGAGTTCTGAAAGTGATGGCAATGATTCAAGTTAGAATGAATATTTAAAATTGATATGGTAATTGATTTTGCTATGGAAACTACAGAATGTTATACGTTGTTACAGATCAAGTACGCGAGAATCGATCGGTTCGCGGCTTGGTGCAACGAGTGTCAAAGCAAGTCCTTCGGCTGCCATTACGAGCATTAATCGATCGGCTCGGACGGGCGTCGATAGGCGTCCTGATTAATCGATCGTTCAAGAAGTTAGGGCACCCTGATTAATTGATCGTTCAGGGAATTAAGATCAAGTACGCGAGAATCGATCGGTTCGCGGCTTGGTGCAACGAGTTTCAAAGCAAGTCCTTCGGCTGCCATTACGAGCATTAATCGATCGGCTCGGACAGGCGTCGATAGGCGTCCTGATTAATCGATCGTTCAGGAAGTTAGGGCACCCTGATTAATTGATCGTTCAGGGAATTAAGGTATTCTGATTAATCGATCGTTCAGAATATCCTTTCGACTTAGATAAGTTTAATCGCGACTTAATCGATCGGTCGTGATTTTTACTTCATGTTTGTTCACTAGATTTAAGTTCGACAAATCGATTGTTGATAGATTTAGTTTTAAGATTAATAAAGCTTTATTTATTGTTTACCTATATTATAAAACCAGCTTATATCATCTCAATGTTTGTAAGTAGTGATTATAAAATATAATATGATTTATACTATTATTGCATAACAATTTAACTAGGACCTACATTAGTTTCGACTATTATATCTGTTGTAAGTTAAGTAGGTGCAATTAAGAATGTATAATATCTCAGACCATTTTAGGCGCATTACCTGGCCAAGATATCCGATTGTTAGGTTATTTAGGCTACCACCTGGTGTCGTGTGCGGGGACGCACACGATGTCAGGACGGTCGATTGTTAGGTTCGAATTATTTTTACGTTTATATTTAAATATTCTACTCTTATCTATGGTTTACACAATTAACATTTATTATTTATCGATGGCAACACCAGATTTATGTTATTGGTTGAATTTATGGCGGGAAAATGAAGCCGCTCAACGATTGGTTGACGTCACGCGATGTCGTCCGCCAATCAAAAAGCTGTATTTCCCCGCCATAATGGTGGAGTTCTTGGCCAGGAGCTAACGATTAAGGATTCATTCTGCCTTGGACGTTAGATGGTACAGCATCTAAAAGTAAAAGCTGTGTTATAAATAAATTATTTTAAATAGTGTAAGAAGTATTACAAAGTGTTTTATGTTCGTATAAAATAAACCGAGTTGAACTATTTGGAGTTTTCTTCGAGATCTGCTGCCCAGTGGTTGGAATACCGCTCTCCCGTAGTCTGGTGCTAACATTACACACATTGATTTATAAACTTTCGTTTGAGGCACTGAGGTATTTTGGACGAGAAGACACTGCGTTACTTCCCGAACGCTGCCCAGCCGAATCGGATTCCTCGAAAGACCTTTTCCTCGAAGCTGGAACTTCCTGTCTGAATCTTGAGTTAATATAGCTTATGCGAAATCGTTCCATACCAATTAAAAAATGCCGTCTGCGCTAACCTACAAACTTAACAACTTCACTGTCCAATGAGTCACATGTGACTCACAAGGAACTTTTGGAATAAGTTCAGGAGTCACGGGTGACTCATTTCCCGATACTTTTTGGCAAGATTTTTCGCCATGAGCGTGGCTCAATAGACTAATAAAAACTACGTGAACGTATAGCGAAAACCCTAAACTTTAATGTACAAAAATTTGTTTTCGCAATTTTTTTAAATTTCTTTTGTTATGGACAAATAAAAACATGCGTAAATATGGTTATTATTATGGATTAATTAGTATGAAATAAAACAATATTAAAAACATAGAAAACGTTTTATTGGGTTTTTTATATATAAACTAAAAAATAAAATGATGAAAGAAACTGATGATGAAAGATTAATTACTCACAATGTTTTTCATTGTAACAATCCAAACAAAACGCTTTTTTACAAGCTTTACACTCAGTGTGCACTTGTTTGGCTTTTCGAGCCAGCTGATTCAAACTTTTTAGTTTGGAATAGCAACCAGTACATCTCTTTCGAACTAATTTATTGGTTATAGCATTACGCGGAATTTCCTGAAGACTGTGACTAGACGAAATTGAAGATCTTGAATGTAGAGAGAGCGAAGGTCTTGGAGGCACGTTAGGTTCCGTAGTTGTTGCTGCTGGCCCGAGAAAATATCTAACTAATTGTTCCTGAACTTGCAAGACAGATAATTTAGGTCTTTCTGCCGCTAATTCATTGTATATGCATCTGTCATTTATAACAGCAACTTGAAACAGTACATCTATAGCAATTTTTTTGTACCAGGTTAGGCTTTTGCGTAATTTCGAATGAAATGATGCAAGTTGGTCTAAAATGTCTATTCCTTTTTTAGCCTCATTATAATCTATTATAACGTCAGGTTTAGTGACGTCGCCTCTCTTTGTAGACCTTTGACATACTATCTCCATGACAAGTCGAAATCATAAGTACGTCGCGCTTATCGCGCCATTTCAGAACAGTATACAGATTGTCTTTTTGCATGGCTATTTGCTCTCCTCTTTTTAGGTTTTTCTTAACCACTTCCTCTGGAAGATTTTTTTTGTTCTTGCGTAGAGTTCCGCAGAGGTCCGTTTTTCGTTCCTTTAGATATGTTGCCAGAGGAAGGCTGGTATAATAATTATCGGCGACAATAAGACGACCGTCATTTAGGAGCGGTGCAACTAATTGAATCACAGTTAAACCAGGTTTATCAAGTCCTTGTAATTGCTCCGACACCCCGGAATAAATCTGATAAGACCAGATCTTCATACCATAACGATCGGTCTTGGCGGGATTGTACGTTCTAATAATTAGTCTTCCGTGAAACTTTACCATGGACTCATCAACTACTATAACATCGTTAGGTAAATACAGGCTGCGAAAATTATCTACAATCCTGTGTATTAGAGGATCAATCTTATGGGTTCGTTGTTCTCCAATAACACCTATCTCAACTTCAGTGAAATGCCAGCATCTAAGTATTGTACTAAATCTGTTAAGGTAAACGTCCCAATACTCGACATATTTTGAATTTTTCTGACTTTGCAGTGATGTTGTCCAAAAAGTATTGGTTGCATAGGAAGAAATAGTGTGCGAATAAGAAGAAAATTTATTCTAGTTTTGATTTAAATACTTTTTGTTAGTTATTTAACAATTTGTATATTTTAAAATTATTTTTTTGTAAAAAAAAGCGATTTGCACCTGAATTCGACAGTTTTGTCCGAATAAACGTCAAGAACGACCCAGAAGTCGTCACGGTTTCGGGTTTACTTGCACTCTGTGTCTTTGTATTAAGGTTCATTATACAAGGTGTAATTGAGTACCTATACTGAAAACCTTGCAGGGCTGACCCAGACCATCAATATGAATAACTTTTTTTATGAGACCAATGTTGGCAACTCAAAAAAAAAATTAATTTAATCGCCATTTTGTTTTCGAGTTGCCAAAATTGGTCTCGTAGAAAAAGTTATTCATATTGACGGTCTGGGTCAGCCCCTGCAAGGTTTTCAGTATACTCATTTACAATTTGTATAAGACTTGAACCCTTTATTGCTTATTTAATTCTTACCAAAACATTGAAATAAAAAAATATGAAAACGAAGTACTTATACATTTTTAGAATAATGGACGTGAAAAAAAAATCTTTAATTTACTATTAAGTATTATATTTTTAATAATATTTAGACATGTTTCGTAAACAGTCAAATCGTCGTAATTATATTAATCAGTCAGGAATGTGTTTTAAGTGTTATTATTAATAGTATAGCATCTCTACAAAACACACATTTTTAGTAAAAATAAAAAATACAACAATAGTTACTTACTTATAATGGTTTATGTTAATCCTTCAATCTGACTTAGGTTTTTACTAACATTAATATAGTTTCATTGCAACACACAACTTCAGTTAAATCTTTTATAAAAAACTAATAACATTTGCTTCTCCAGTACGTTTCATAGGCAGTCTAAATCTTAAAAACAGTAAAAACTAATCTATAGACAATATTATCCCTTCCTCTGTCACGGCCATTTTACCCAATATGGCGCATCTGTCAAGCAAATTTTTTTTTTCGGTGCTTATTCCTGGTTCTCATTAAAAAGAAGATTTTCATGAAATTTTATACTAAAAGCGTATATTGCTATAATTGTTATAAAATAAGCTGTCACATTATGTATAATTAAATATAGTTTTAGACCGAATTCTATTACTAATTCAAAGGTGAAAGTAGGAAAACTTTAATTTACTCCAGTTTACTGCATTGAATGTGTAATAATTTAAAATTAGTACCTTTATTACAAGCTATATTTATTTTATTTGTATGAAGAACAATTATTTAACAATAACCAATCCAAATAAGTTAAAAAGAATGCCGATTTACATACAAGAATATGTTGAAAATGAATCACGCCATATTTTGGCATTTGACAGATAGGGTATTTTCCTATATAGATAGGGAATTTCCCCTATCTGTCAAGATGCCAGAATATGGTACGTCTAGTATTGTATGGATAAGACCAAATGAGATGCTCTCTGAAACAAAAATAGGAATGTGAAATACAAAATATAACTAGGAAGGTATTTAATATCTTTTATTTTTCATAAAAAAACTAAAATAATAATTAATAATATATTTACTCTTTGGAAAGCTCTTTTAACCATACCTATCAAAAATTTCATAAATTCGATAATATTACAATTTTTAACCGACTTAAATAAAGGTGGTATTCAAAGCAATTGTTTTTTGTACCGGTAATTTTTTTTATACTTTTTCACGCATTAAAAGAAGCATAAGAATGATCAGGTGTGATTTGTGACAAAGTAGTACATACAACAAATAGAATCAAAATCAAATGTTTATTCAGTAATTAGACCTTGACAGGCACTTTTACACGTCAATAAGTGTAATTTACATTACGTGTAGTGTATATTAAAATTTAATTTAATTCTAAAAAAAAGCTACCGATACCAGCGCTTCGCAACAACCACTGCTGAGAAGAAACGCCGAAAGAAATTCACTCACTCACAGTAGGTACAAATGCAGTGAACACAACACAACCTCACGAAACAATGAAAATAAAGTCAATGCCAGTACCAATATATATTAATAAAAATACAAATACATTTGGAATTCTAAGCCTTTACACTAGTAAACAAGATTTTGTCCTAAGCATACTTGCAGCAGTTTCTAATAGAATTCAATACACAAAACAAAAATCTCGTAATAGCCCTCATTACAAAAATTTGTTTAGTAGGCTTTTGAAGATGATAAATATATAAACTAAGAAGAAACTAAACATAATGAGATAAATATATAAAATAAGAAGAAACTAAACATGAGATAAATATATATATAGGTATATTAAGAATGAAGATTTACAAAACAAATTTCAGTACATACTGTTTTGCTGCAACCAACACAGTACGTATGTATCCGCTTCTTGCATAAAGTGCAGAGTCGCCGCTGTCGTGTGCCGTTCCGCAGCGGGTAATCAGCTATGCGGTGGGTGACGTCCACACGCTGGTTGGTTGCAGGTGGAAGTGAAGGAGGAAGAGAAGGAGCAGAACAATGATTTTTAAGCAGAGAACGAATAAGATTAACACGAAAGTTGCGATGGGGCAAAGGGTGAGAAGAAGATTTTTTATGAATAATATAAGAATTTAGAACTGATACGTTTAAAAGCCTCCTAAACAATTTTTTGTACCAAACTCTGGTGCGCTTTCTTTCTACAGGATGAATGGCCAGCATCTGGTCTTTCTTATCCACCCCACCCATCATGATATTGTAATCCAATATCAGGATAGGTTTGATGGAATTTGAGGCCTGGGACACGGCGTTGCCATGGTATGTCGATATCATGGCAACTCTGTTGTTGTCTCGCCATACCATGATATCGACGTCCCCCGATGTCAGACCAGTAAGCTGGCCAGGGCGCATAGCTGCCTTTGTGAGGCTATGTATGGCTTGCGGAACAAACCTACGGTTTGTCCTTAGAGTGCCCACGCAGTCGAAGCCAAGTTCAGTTCAGTTCTGTGCCCACCCAGCCAGCGTTTCGCAGCAAGAGCGTAGGAACTAAGTCCACCTTGGAGTGAACGTGACTGCACTTCACGCAACGGGCCGATATATGTACTTATCGTCTCCGTTTTACTAGCGCAGCCACGTCAGACCGCGTTAGACCTGTACCAGGCTCGAGAAACCAGGTGAGCACGTATATAGGATATGGAGTGTGTGGGGAATTGCAGTCTGGGAAATGGGAAAGAGGAGGGAAATTAGAGTCTACCGTATACCAGCAACAAGTAAACATATGGGAGATAAATTCTATACTTGGTGTGTAATATATAATGAGGAAGGGATAAAACTGCGTGTTCTGCTCTTCCTGATGTTCCTCTTTCGAAGGGCTGTGCTGGCTGCGTCATGCTTCACGGAGTCATAGATAGGGTTTGGGATTCTGGTTTCTCTGACGCTTCCTTCTTAGTTTTCTTATATCTTTTATCGGTCCTGAGGTAACTTCTTTGCTTGTAGAGCTACTCGTACTGCCCTCGTTATGTACTCTAAACAGCTGCGTTTTTTTTTTTATATATATATATATATATACTATACTCTTATTTTTGTGTACATGGTTAATTTGTTAAGTTGAGTCAAGATAATGGGTATGCCTTGTAGATGTACATACGGAACGTCGAAAGCGTCAAGTCGGCTGCGCGGATCAAACTATCCGGGCGTAGATCATATGAAGTATATACGTATGTTAAATAATTAAAGACATATGTCGGGATGGGCCCTTACGAGTATCTTATTTATGTGTTGATCTAGGGTACTTTCCATAGATAGGGCTGGGGGGTTCAGAGACACCTGTATCTGTGTATGGGGGAAGGTAGATGGTAAAAGGGGCGATTATTTAGTAACAAACAGTCGGTGGTGAGTTAATTTGTGATGTGGTCAAGGTATGTTCTTCTGGTTCCAGGTCGGTTTCTGAATCTGTCTCGGGAGCATCATAAATCTTTTCGGCTTAATTTTTCATTAATTTTCTGTTTTCCGCTATTTCTCTCCATTTCATCTTTGTTTTATTTGTGTAGTAATGGATGTCGTAATTAAAGGAGTCTTCCCATGTATAAATGGGGCGCCCCACTTTTCTTTGGATTTCTTTGTGTTTGTAAGCTGTGTTAGGGATGTTTCCCGAACACAAGAAATTTAAACTATGTTAAATCAAAGTTAAATGTAGGTGAGCACAAGTAAACGATGTGATTGTCTTGAAAGCGTTTATTGCACTGTCTTTAAACTAAGTAAAATTATGTGAGGCGCACGCAGGCGCTTAGTAAGCAAAATATAGAATTTTATGTATACATTGTAGATATGTCGGGTTTGCCCGTACATACTGGCGACTAAAAGGAAAATAAGGAAATGTAAATGATAAGTTATCCAAGTAGAAAATTGTATATATGTTACTTAAATGTAAATGTAAACGAAAAAGGTAGAAGTAAATGTAAAATTTAAAATTATATAAATCAATTCAGTGTTCAATTATATAGTCCGATTGAAACTTAATGGGCGACGTAGCTTTATCTAAGCTATGTTTATTTTTAGGACACTCGCGCACTGACTCTACACCTTTATCGAGATTCGGCAAAGATTGACTATTCACTCCCGCACTCTTACACGCACACCTAACCGCCGCAGCACGGCTCTGTGCGGCCGCGCTGTTCACCGGCTCCAGGGCCAGATGTACCGCAGGTGGGCTATCCTCCTGTTGGCTGATGCTACGACGAGCTCTCCTCCCTCGGAATTTGTAGATACTCCATACAATCAGGACTGTTGTGCCAATTGCTAGTAATAATACATAATGGAGTACTGATGGATATCGTGTGGGGAAATGCTGCTAATTGCATTGTCTTGCTGCAGTTTTATTTCATCAATTTTCTGTTTGAGGTCGTCCAACATCTGCGAGTGAGTATCTGGCGTTGTGAGGTTGTATGTAGAATTACTTACAATGTTGTTAATGTCAGAAACTTGTGGGATGGTAATCAGTATATCATCTGTATCAATGCGATTGTTAAAATTGTAATGCGAATGTATGGTAAAGGTGTCCCCTTTCAATGAGCAACCTTGACCCAAAGCGATAAGTCCTGTGCCAGACAATGACTTCGACGTCATACCAGCTGGGCAGAAAATGCGCACGGTGCGTTCCTGGCAACACGAGAACAGCCACGCGCCGCCGCCGTGCTGTAACTTGATCCACTTGTCGCGACAAATATCGTTTATTGTTTTACATTTTGTTATCTTGTTGTTATTAATTAATTGAGCTTCACAGTTTGTTTGGGCGTCTTTTATGTTATGTATTGGTTGGTTTAGAGGGCATAGTAAATGTGTTTTGTCGGAATTAATGCATGATTGTAGTTGATCTTGTGGGAAGATTAGGAACATATCCTTGCGAAGATTTATAGCGATGTATTCTGTTGCTGGGATTATGGTCAGGCTGTGACCGTCTTGTAGTTTCTGTGGGATTGGAATGACATAGTGTAACTCATAGAGATCTTTGTTTATGAGAGGAATCTTGACTTCGAAGATCATGAACTCATCTGTAACCTTGGTCCGTACTCGAAGCAGTTTGTAGGTATCCTTGATGTTTTGACTCGGAATAGGCAAAGTCAAATCACTTGGGAGCTGACCCGCGATAACGTTAAGTTGAGCTTGGAGCTGGGTTGGCCTAAGCAAATGCAGATCTATGTGTTCACTTCGTAGGTCAGTGACAACGTCTAGGAGTGACTGTTGAATCCGATGTAAATTCGATATGATAACGTTCGCTGCCAGGGCACTTGACGTAATGTAGGCCGTTTTTTCACTTTCCACTTGCATTTTGTTTCCTCTTACGTATAGTTCTTTTATATTGTAGTTTATCAATTTAAATTGTTTGTTCATCGTAACTTCATTCCGCTTCAGTAAATTGTACTCTCCTTCGGCGATGGATGTTTGTTCTTTGTATAAAGTTTGTAGGTGTTTCTCGTTTTCTTGAATGAGTTTGATGTCCTCGGTGTATTTTTCTGCGAATCTCTCATCGAGCACTCCAAATAACGAATTAGCTACGTATCCGACCGCGTTTACTAGTCATTATGTGTAAAATAAAATGTGTCAGTAAAATTATGTGAGGCGCACGCAGGCGCTTAGTAAGCAAAATATAGAATTTTATGTATACATTGTAGATATGTCGGGTTTGCCCGTACAAGCTGCTTGAAGTAAGTGCGGGGTTGGTCGTCTTAGTATATGTCCATAGTAAGAAATTCTCCGTACCTTTATTACTTTTGTAATTGTTTTCCCATCTAAGATGGCTTTTGTTTTTCGTTTGGGCGTCGTTTTGGCGACGGATAAAATATCGTGAAGGATTTGACGTTCGTATTTTCTAAGCCTGGATCGATTCGCTTTCGTTAATGCTGATACGTTTAGACCATACGTAATGCACGGTCTAATCACCATTTTATACATTAAAAGTGCAATTTTCCATTCTATTTTATTGTTTTTTATGAAGGGCAGTAGCATTTTGCTGTTTTTGATTGCCTTTAAGCAGCGTTTTCTGATGGTGGAACGTCGATTGTGTGAGGCTGTTATGTATGTGCCAAGATACTTGATCTCTGGTACTGGCTGGATGGTAACTCCCCCAAGGACCCGGCTTTGTTGGTGTGAGGTCGTTGGCGAAAAAGGATCGCGTACTACGAGTTTAGATTTGTTTTCATTAATGGTGAGTCCGACTGAGTTGAGTAGTGTCTTCATTTTGGTTATTACGCGGCTTAGTACCTCAATATCTTCACCGATTAATAAAATGTCGTCTGCAAAGGAAAGGATTATGGGCAGGGATATTTTTGAGTCTTGATCTAGTCTTACTGCCTCATCTTCTTCCTCAAGCGTTCTGAGTACTTCGTCAATGATTATGGTAAATAATCTCGGAGATAGTGGGCAACCTTGTTTTACTCCCTTGCCCTTCTTGATGGTGTCGGAGTTTTGTCCACACCATGAGATGAAAGTTTCTTCATTCATGCACGCCTCGATTATTTTGTTCGTTAGTGAGGTTCCTACTCTGGTTAAAAGAATATCTTTAAGAGCTTCCAGATTGACATTATCGAAGGCCTTTTCCAGGTCAAGCCCCACCACGAACACGACTGCGCCCTCTCTCCATTTGATATCTAGGACTACGAAGTGTGAAAATGTGGTCATCCGTTGATCTATTATTAAGAAACGCTGCTTGATAATTTCCGAGTGCGTCGATGGTAGCGTCAAGTTTTTCTAGTATGTAGTTTGCGTAAATTCTGTAACCTACATTGCATATGGATATTTTCCTAAAGTCACTGATTTGTTTTGGGTGTGCTTGTTTTTGTATGGGCACTTGTTTGGTGAGGCGCCATTCATCGGGAACCTTATTTTTAAGCCATATTGATGCCATGGTTTTAACTAACTCTTCTAAAAACTCCATTGGAGCGGCCTTGTATAATTCCGGCACTATTTGGTCTGTGCCCGGGGCTGTGCCATTTTTCATCCGTTGGATGATATTATTTATTTCCTCAAGATTTGGGGGCTCTAAGTGTGTAACTCTATTATCTTTTCCGGAAACGTGAGCTATGTGTCGGCCTTCGCTTTTTTTTAGGTCCGCTATCCAGTTGGACATGGGAATTTGGTGTTTTGTTTGCGCTCGGGCACATTTTCTTTTGAATTTGCGCAAGAATTTATATGTAATTTTCATTCGGAGCGATTCGTGTTTACTGCTGAGTCCCTCTAAGAAAAATTTGGCGTCGTACGCTTCCTCTTGTTCCTGAATTCTTTTAAGGTAGCGGCGGGCTTTCACTACTTTTTGTTGTAATGCTAGATTATGGGGATTTTTAGATTTTTTAAAAAGCGCTTTTTGTAGGTTTGCTAGTGCAACTCTTCTTTCCTTTGTTTTAGCGATTGGTTTTTGGAGGGTTTCGTGTGCGGACTCTTTCAAAATTCCATTAAGCGTGTCCCATTCTAATAGGATGTCCTTAGTGGGTGTCTTATTAGAATTTTCGAGGTCATGTTTTGCTTTTTTTTATTTTCTCTATTATGGCTTTCTGGTAGGCCTCCGCGTGGGCACTCCCTTGTAGGAGCTCATAGTTGTAGTTTCTATGTTTATATTGAATTTTTTTGTTTTTATTTTTTTGGTGGTTTCCATATGTCCCAGATATTTGTAATTTGTGGAATGATGACATTTGGATGCTGCCCCATACTAATTTGTGATCAGAGTTAACTGCTAGATCTTTTTCGCCTACTACGCTATGGAAGTACCTATACTTTTCTTTTTAAACCAGTCATAATATGGTCAATTTGTGATTGCTTTTTCCCCCTAGACCATGTGGTCCTACATGTAAGTCTGCCCCAAGTACTACTTACCTTGAGCTGATGTTGTTGAATTAAGTTTAGTAAGAGATGGCCGTTCTCGTTGGAAATTTTATGATAAAGGTTTTTTCCTACTAATTTCTCGTATGTGTGATTTTTACCGGCTCGTACGTCTTCCTTACCTATGTGCGCGTTGAAGTCGCCTATGATTATTAAGTAAGCATTTTTGGGGCTGTTTTGTCTGACAAGATTTCCTATTTGTAAAAACCGTGATGTTGATTTTACTGGAATGTGAACTGTGATAACAAAGAGATTGATTGGGTTGTTGACATCTGCTGTTTTTAGATGTAGGTGTGTTGCAAGTACGTCTCTACTTTTACGATATAGCTGGATAATTTCGTGTTCTACTTTGTTGTTGATTAATATCGCTATACCTCGAGATTCCTTCGCGCTTTTACCGCCGCACAATATCCAGTTGTAGTTTTTCGATTTGAACTCGCCCGTTGTAAGGTGTGTTTCTTGTAGGCCTGCGATAGTTATATTGCGTTCGGAGAGAGTCTTGTCTATGTTTTTCTTATCGTGAGGTTGTGCGCATCCCGAAACATTCCAAGTCGCAACGGAAAGCGCCTCACAGGCCATAGGCAAATGTGTCGGTAATCTTACTGTTGGATCGGGAGAGCGTAGCCCCTTGGGGCATATGAAGCTGTTTTGTGTAATTTCAGTATCATTCGAGAGTATTATAAGTGAATGAGTGTTTTCCGTTGAATTCGTCTCGCTTGGCACAGTCGAAGATCTTTGTAATTCTACCTGTTTTTGAGTGGGGGGACTCGGTCGTTTAAGGTAATTATCGCTGCATTTATTGCTTTTCGAAACGATTGAAACTGTAGTAGGTACTTGGGTGTCGCCTTGGGAATTAACTACTATTCCGTTAGGTTAGGTTAGGTTAGGTTAGGTTAGGTGAGGTTGTGCGCATCCCGAAACATTCCAAGTCGCAACGGAAAGCGCCTCACAGGCCATAGGCAAATGTGTCGGTAATCTTACTGTTGGATCGGGAGAGCGTAGCCCCTTGGGGCATATGAAGCTGTTTTGTGTAATTTCAGTATCATTCGAGAGTATTATAAGTGAATGAGTGTTTTCCGTTGAATTCGTCTCGCTTGGCACAGTCGAAGATCTTTGTAATTCTACCTGTTTTTGAGTGGGGGGACTCGGTCGTTTAAGGTAATTATCGCTGCATTTATTGCTTTTCGAAACGATTGAAACTGTAGTAGGTACTTGGGTGTCGCCTTGGGAATTAACTACTATTCCGTTAGGTTTTTCGTATGTTTTATAGGGCTCCGTGTTGCTTTCTACGATACTTGAAAACTGGTTGTGTTGTATTTCTTGGTTAATAATACTATCGTAGTGGTTATTTTCGAAGTAAAGGTAGATGTTTGCTACTGCGTTATCTGATGACGGGTGATATATGATCGGATTTCTATATTGCCCATATATGTAAACGTTAATAATGTAATATTCTGCTGCAGCTATTAGGATGTCCTCTCCTCCCCAGAAGCCATCCTCAAATTGTTTTTCTACATATTTGTCTATGCGTTCCTCTAATTTTATATTGCTAGTAGAGCTAAACAGGTGGTTGCAGTCTAGGATATTATTTTGCAGGGCCAGATTGATACTGGGTGTGTGTTTATTGTTTTTAACGTAAGAAGCTAAGTCATATCGTATCATTTGATAGTTGAAGGTTAATCCAAAGATGTTGTTTATTTGATCCGCTAACGCTCTCAAGAGGCAGTTACCGTCTCCAGTAATTTGTCGAATTTCTTTGTTTAGGTTTTTTTTTCCATTGTGTGCATGTGTGTACTGGGCTATGCGTTTCAGAAATTTATGGTCTATGGGTTATGTTGCTTTTGGTTATTTATTGTTATGGGTTTGCGTCAATTCTCTTTCAGTGTTGTTTTTTTTTTACCCGGATGATTTAACAGAGTGGTCTGCATCTGTGGGCTTTTGTTTTACTTATATATTTTTTGTTCCTTTATGATTCTTCGAGCGAGGCCTTTGGTTTGAATGCAATTCTGTGTTAGTAATTTTTCGTGGAATATTTTTAAATGCACTGGAGGCCGTAGGTATTGTTTTGCTTAATGGGTGGGAAGATTTGTGTACTTGACTGTTTCCGGAGTGGTTACAATATATGTACGTCCTTGTTGCTATTTTCCCTTTTTAAACTGGTTACTAGGACTAAGGATACTACTAAGGATGTAAAACTGACTCTGATATTTTATTACGTATATTATTTACAACCTGACTATAAACTATGTTATATTACAACCGTTTTTGGCGAAATGTTTTATCACAGAGAAGTGTGGAAAAATTATTTTAGAAGTTTAATACATTAGGTACGCTATGTGGCAAGCTTCTTACCGGGATGATGTAGTTGTATATTTTCGTCTTCAAATTATGAACTTTATTTTCTAGATCTGGTTTTATTCAATAAGTAAAATTTCCTATGTTGAATGATGATAATAACTTTACTTATTTTCAATAACAAAGCCTACCTCTTGCGAAGAAAGGGGAGCCATGAAAATCGGTCCGGGCTAGCCGAAAAATAGTCAGTTAAGATATCAACCTACTATTGTTCTTGTATTGGGCTGTCAACAAAGAGCGCGTTCCTTAGCCGGTATTTAGAGTAGCTAACTTGTGCTTCCGGGGGATAGCTTTTGTTTTTAACCTGTTTGAACATGCATGATTATCAAGAAAAAAGGAGTCACTCTGCTACTAAGGTGTTAGTTTTGATCTAATTTACTTTTTGTTTAGGGTATTTAGCATATATCTATTTTTATAAGTGAAGAAAAATTATTTTAGAAGATTAGTATATTAGGTACAATATGTGACATGCTTCTTACCGAGATCAAGCAGTTTTCATTTGTGGTGCTAGTTCAAGATTCTTTTATGCGAGACATGATTGTATTTTGTTGCTATATTTAAGTTTGTTTTCTTTATTTTGGTTTTCCTGCGGATTTTGTTGGATTTTTTTGTTTTACAGCTCGGCTGGTAATCTAGTGTCTTGACTTCGAAACCACAATTTGAAGCTCGTTCAAACAAAAGGGTATTTAGGATCACGGTGGATGACTCTTGTAGTATGTATCTCTCAGATGCTGAATTTAGGATGTTTACTTACTATTACGTCACTCTTGAATTTGATGTCTTAAGGCTAACCAAGTTTTAAACAGGGTATTCGCAGTTTTTGATGACCTAAATAGGCAGCCTATACAAATAATCAAATTATAAATAGATAGATAAATAAATAAATTGGAAAGACCTCACCAGATTTCTTCACGGCAGTAAGTAGGTTTTGTTCTAGGTTTTAAGGCGGCCTTGTTGAATGCACAATTTACGCAAACACACTACACTCACAAATTGTCACAAATTGCACATTTTACTTGAACCGCGTCTGTCCCAGTAATCGAGTTCCCACGCAGTCGAAGCCAAGGGTTTTAAGTCGGCGCGCAAGAAGTGGCGAGTTATAAAAATTGTCCATCCTGCATGGATGCATTTAATGGGTCTTCTGGATGCTGTTGCTGTGGAGACCGTTTATGAGCATGAACCTCAAACCGCCACAAATAGCCGGTTTGAGACTCACAGACTTCATAAGTCTTGATCCCCACTGTCCCAGCTTTATTAGGAATGAGTTGGTTAATGTCCAACCAACCTTTCCACATTAGAAGACTTTCGTCGAGAGCCATGTTTTGGTCCAAGTTATATAAACTTTGAAATTTAAAGTTTAAATGCGTTATCACAGGCTTAATTTTAAATAATTTTGCCTCAGATTCTTCCAGCTCTGACGCACACATGTCATCATTGTTGTTGAAAAGACATTTGTGCAATAAAATATATCTATTGTATGACATGTGTGCGCGAAAGCCGGGCGTGTAAAATATGTCAGGGGTGGTCAAACAGTATTCTTCCAATCTGGTCTTGATCACAACCCCCATCGCAAGAGTAATACCAAAATATAGGTAGAGCTCGTCGACGCTCATGTCGACCCACTTACTGATACGACTATTGGGATGGAGGTTCTGATCATTGAACATCTGTTCGGCCACCTGCTGAGCATACCTATTAGTTTCCGAGACAATGTACTCCATAAACTGCCTATCCCATATGGCAATAAAAATGTCATATGGGTCGACATGTGGAGCTGTCGGACCGACATTTATTTGCGAGAAGCATTCGCGCCTAGATTCAGGCCGAATCGGGGTAGAAGGGAATGCTTCCCAGTGAAAATCCTGAAAGCTCCAAGGCTGATCCGTCGCCGTTAGAGCTACCTGTGTGGTACTGGCACTGGTAATTTCGGAGGTAGCTGATTCGATGACGGTGGTGGCTGGTTCGATGGCAGCAGTGGTGGTTGGATGGGCGTCGGTGGGGATTTCAGCGGCAGGCTCGTCATCGAGGTCCATCGGAGTCTCCATTAGACTACGGATGGTTCGTGGCAGAAACGCAGGCACCAATTCCTCCTTATCATCGCTCTCGCCAGAGCCTGGTTCGCTACCTGTAACATGATTAAAAGGTCATCTTGCTGCATACCAAATATTTACTTTTGGCCAGCTGAAGTTACTGATTATTTAACTTACCGTAATTGACAGCGTACTCTATCTGTCTAGCGTTTAAAACCTGATGAGAACGACGAAGAGGACCCCGTACAGCACTGTCTGAGCCAGATGGCGTGCTTCTGGACGAGCCGCTGTATTCCACAAACCTATAAGAATTTACCACATATAAGTAAACCAAAAAATACGCATGAGTAAATTGCTACAATTATAGAAGAAAAGACTTACATTGCTGGCGAGGGCACCGAACATGCCGGTGACATGGGTGCTGGTGACCACGATCGTTCCGATCCTGGATCCTGATCAGCTCTGTAAAGACATTTCGACATTTATAATAAAAGTCGACATTTCGAATAATCAAAAAATAATAACATCTGACAATAACCAACTTACATTGGCGGAGTGTCGGCCGAAGACATGGTCTCCGTAAGTGCGTGTAGTGGCGGTGCTGGTGGTGGAACTTGGCCAGCCCTGCCAAGACATTTCGACATTTATAAAGTCCTAATTTCTCAAATTCAAGAAAAAAATAGATAATTCAATAAACAACTTACACTGGCGGATAGTCAGCTGAGGCCATGGTCTCCGGAAGTGGGTGTGGTGGCGTTGCTGGTAGTCGAACTTGGTCAGGCCTGCAAAGACATTTCGACATTTATAATAAAAGTCTGACATAACGCAATATTGCTAATTAACAATTCAATAAAATTACTTACGGTTGCCACACGCGTCGCCGTTCGGGATGCAATGAGGTCGCAAGACCGTGGCCTTGTGGCATTACAGAAACGTCCCGCATAATTAGCCTAAAAAAAATTAAATTGTAAGAAACCACAACCCTCCTGGCGCAGTCGGGTAAAAAAATACAAAAAATAATCATTTAAAGTAAAATAAATTTTAATTAATTCCATGCTGGTCTAAGAGAAAGGAAAATATTAACGGCCTTGGGCTCTGTGTACCCCGTCAGGGATAAAGACGTGAAAATGTATCTAGTAAAGCCACGCTTAGCGTGATGGTGGGCGTAGGGGTGGAAAAATGAATCAAAGTAGTGATGGGTTGCTAGCCGCATCGCCTATTAACATGATTCAAATCTCGCCCATTCCCTCGATCGGTTTTTACAATGTGCGCGGGAAGAGACGCAGCTGATACATTCTAAGTTTTTTCTTTTCTCCCAGACCAGCATGGAAGATTAGTAAGATAAGTAGATAAGTACATAAGTAAAAAGCATATTAACTGTTCAATTGAGTAAGGCCCTGGTCTGGCATTATTCAGGCCATAACTTCCTCGAACACTTCGCTTGCCGCGGCCGCGTCCGCGACCGCGAGCCACAACCACCGCTGTCTCAGCCACCTCAGCTCTAGCCACCACTACCGCTGTACCTCTCCCACTACCACCACGAACACGTACGCCTCGGCCCCGCCGCGGTCCGCGAGTACGTGGGCGTCTCGTTTCACTAATAAAACAAGCAAGTGCAAAAAAATCACCACACACCCCGTGCAAAAAAAACATAACAACATGCAATAAATTAGTAGGCAGGCAAATTAAAAAAAACCCCTGACTTCCAAGCATTCACGCCCAATAACTGGACGGCTAAACCGATTTTCATCAAACATAGCTAACAACACTTCCGACTAATCTAAGTTTCAAACAAAAAAAAAACAAAATCGGTTTATCCGTTCGGGAGCTACGAGGCAACATCCAGACACACACGTCAAACTTATAAAACCCCGTTGTTTTTGCGTCAGGGGTAAAAAATGCACCGTATAACATTTAAAAAAAAAACGAAAATATTTCAACAAAAAGTATTCAAAATCAATGATTCAATGTACCTACCGAAGTCATATCCACATTTATTAAGCGGCCGAATAAAATGGCGGCTTTGGTGTCACTGACCGCAGTGACCGCCGGGTTCCTATCTGTCACGCCATGCCAGAATATAGCGTCTTGAATTATGCAATTTTTGTTTTGTGTTTTAAACATTATTAAATCGAATTTACAAAAAACCAATCATTATTATGTATTCAGAAATGTATGATAACCATGCGACAAATAGAAATTTGAAATCACTAGAACATTTTTTTTGTTAAATTAAATCAACAAGTATGAACATCACTTTCGATGTGACCGCCAGTGTGTGAATCTAAGATTTTGAATGTAATAATTAACGTCGAAATCTTTAAGTAATCCACATTAAAACATTATAAAATGTTCATAACTTACCCATTCATGTTGATTGAGCGATAAAAACACTTTATTTAATGCTTTTAAGGGCACAAGTGGCACGAAACTTACTACGCACGACCGGCTAGTATGGTGACTGATTGCGCGCGAATTACAAAGTCGCTCTCAGCGTTGCATTGTGTTGTTGACCTTTAGACTGGTCTTTGTTTGCATCTTTGTTCTACTTGCTTCATTATGGTAAAGTTAAAGAGAGATAGGAACATTAATCCAACCCAAATTGATCTCTAAAGTGGCGCTGGTGGTCGACACCAGAATATGGCGTCGAACAGATGCGCCTATTTCTTGACAGACCACAATGTGGCGTCGGGACAGACGAGGGGTTAAGATTAGATTTTGACAGATTGTGGGCTTTGATTCAATAAAGCCTGGCTAAAAAGTTGAAAAATCTATGTGGGAAGCATACGTCCGCGGCCTGCTTAAGGGTTTAATCACCTGCACGGTGTCCGAAAATCCTTGATTGCTCTTAATTACCCTGCCCAGCGCTGCATCGATATCTCGGTATCATGAACTTAACCGCTTCTTCTTCTTCCTCGCATTTTCGCTATTTCGGGTGCAAATAAATTAAAACTCTTTGTATTTCATTATATCCTTTATTTAAAATAATACTTGTACAAATTGTAAACAATTACATCATTATTCAGGGTTTCATCTCGATCAAATATCTTTGTAAAATCTGGCATGCTGTAACCGTGGAACATATAATACAGATATACCAGACAATACTCGCCACATACGGTAGTCCAGTCATTTTGTAATCTGTTACTGTTGAAATCCCATACTCTACAATTTCTATTTAGGAATTTCCTATGGAAACCTGCAGGTGGGCGTCCAAACGAGTCAAAATATTGTCCAATGTTGTTTTTCCCTATGTGCAATGATACCCAATGAGAGCCTGGTTGTGTATCAGAGTCTAGATTACTTACTAAGAACGTAGGTGCTTCGATATAAATCGGTAACCTATTTGCAGCATATACATTATTTTTTAACGATGGGTGAATCTTATGCAAACATTCCTTGATTTCAATGGTGTTCATGTTTTGAGATAGTCACTTGTGCTATCTAGTTAAGATTGCTCCTGTAAATGTCTATCATAAAACATGATCTTCATATTTAAAGGAGATTGGAATATAAAAACTAAAGCTTTGGAAATTTTATAAATTGCTCTAATACGACTTTCTAATATGCTACCATTATTTAGCAGGTTCATTAGCAGGTCTCATTATTACTAATGAGAAGTCCACATCGTTAGATTAATTTCAATGAAACTTGTTTTTACTGCGTCAATAGCGTAATCAGTAATGAGGTATTTCGTAAATACCATTATATTTCTTGTCTTGTGACAATATACATTTACTAATAAGAATTATAATTACTACCATTATATAAACTCAAAATCATAAGAAGACTGTCACATAATAAAGTCATCAACGTACTTAAAAGTACTTATCCAAATTTTTTGTTTCATCTCTGTAGGCATCTTCAAGGAATTTGGGATTTTCTGGTGAAACTTGACGTGCCAAATGGCGAATTTGTGTTTTATCTCGTGGGTTTTTAAAATAAATCATGTAGCTAGAGTTTAGTGAAATATCTCTTTGCCCTTTTCCTTGGTGAAATATGTTTTGCGTTATGTAAAATACGCTTAATTTTCTATGATGAATACCTTTAGTGAATATATCTACAATTCGACCATCAGATTCCCTCATAAGGTCATCAATAATAATAAGATTTGGATATTTACCATCAAACATATTAAGATCTGGAATGCCTTGATAAAAATTAACATTCTCTAAATTATTATACAATGGTTGCATTTGATCAAAACACCACATTATCTGTGTAAATGTAGTGTTACAAATATCTCTACTATATTTCAAAAAGTTTTTTACAAAATTTGATTTTCCACAGCCACTCGGACCAGCTACTATTGCGGTGAATGGATGTACGAAATGAAACATATTGAAATACGTCTGAATAATGATAGGTATGGATAAGAAATGAAAATATTTTATGAGTAACAATCATTATATTTCATCAAAAAATCTAAAACACATTACATAATTTAATTAAATAAGTATACAAAATTGAGTACACATTTCAAAATTAAATTGATCTATTTCAAACACGAATAAAATAAAAATAACTAGGAACAATTTACAGTCGATTTACATAACGCTTTCAACATTTATCTTACAAATAATCTTTATATAAAGTCAAGTTACAATTTTACAATGATACTTTTTTTTTCTATATCTAATTAAAAATATTAAATAACAACCATTAAACATAATAAACCTAATGCTACCTTAAAGAAAATATAACAATTCAAATTCTTATTTTAATTTATAATGCCCCCAGGCCAATGTGTCCACATTATTGGATAAAATATACCTTTTTGTATCATTATAAGATAAACATACTTTATTAATTTGCTGTGTGAAAATTGTGTGTTTAATTGATCTAAATCTAAACATTGTATTATACTGTATATGTTTATCAAAAAGACAAGATTTATAATTGTGCATTGTCATTATTTTTGTTACACTTTTGTTTACACCTTTTGCTTTAGTTGTTAATTTAGTTTCTGTTTGCATTGCATACATTTTTGACCTTAAACCTACAAATTCTTTATCAATATTTCCATTATTTTCATCTTTAAAATACCCTACCTTTTTTTTGTTGACTTGTGGATAACTGAATAAATTATCTAGAGGATAATCCGAAGTATCAAATCGTGAAGCTAGATCGGGTTTTATATCTTCGTAAAAATCATCCGTAAAAAATTGATATATTAAGCTATCAGTGTCAGTGTACAATAATTTAGTTTTATTTCTGAATTTTGTTGGCATGTAATCATAATGAAATTCATACATCAGGGTTTTTAATATATATCTAAAATGGAAAATCCTAAGTAAATGGGTTTATCATAGCATACTTTGGTTTTTTGTAACTGAACGGCTACCAAATTTTCAGAAAATATAGAAAGACTTAAATTCTGGTTTAGCTACTAAATCTTGAACACCTAAAGTTTTTTCTTTATTCTCCCAATGAGTTATTAATTTGACATTCACTCTCTTCTCTACATTTTCCATGGTTTTGCCAAACACAGAATTATTCATTAATTTGAAGAAATCTTTTTCGAAATCTGTTGCTTGTTTTCTTAAATCAGTATTTAAATCAATATATTTTTTTAGCCACGGACTTTGCCTGAATTTTAAAATTCTATGTACTTTTATTAATTTAAGACCCATTTTAATACATTGTTTAAGATTTCTGTAGTAAATTTTATATTTTTCTTTATTGTTTAGATTAGGTATAAGTTTTTTTTTCCTTTGATCTACCTACGGATATATTTTCTGGACAAAGTGTTACCACTTTGTCCGAATGCAAATCATGAATTCGTTCCAAATCACTTCATAATTTGTATCTGGACTCATCCACTCAAATCCACCCTCAGGGAGGTATTGGGACATAGCCCACCCATAAAGGTTATTAGCGACGAAATAGGTTAAGTAAGGTGTAGGTTCATTCTTATTAAAATCACTTAAAAATTTATTATTAGCTTTTGCATGACGGTTACTACATTACGATATGCCACCCCTAATTCCAGATTTTATAAAAGATATTTGGTCAATGTCCGTTAACAGTTCTAATTTAACTTTTGTATATTTGAGCATAGCATCCCAACTTAGTCCGGGTGCAGTATAATACTGAGCAGGATCTAGATCATAAGTTTTGAGACAAAGGTCTCTGAAATTTTCAAATACATCCGTAAAACATCGGTCTTTAAATATAAGTTCGAGTAATCTAACATACTGTGACAGTTAAAATGTTGCCAAATATCTTGAGCGCGATTGTAATCGTCGTCTGATATGCCGGAATCACTTAATGAACTATGAAATTTATCTTTGCTTGGTAAATGTGGACAATTTAAAGAATCAAATGATTTCATAAACTCATACGGGTAAACTCCTTTACTTCGAAGGTGATCGAAATCTTCTTTCTGCGAAAAGTTCCTTGTAAGTTCAAGAAATTCTTCGTCTTTTAAAAATTTTGCTAACTGATCTAAACTACATGGTAAAAATCTTAGAGAATCTACAAATCTCAAACTAATTTTTTGATTATTAACTGAAATATTTTTAGAAAACGATATATATTTTTCTTTCTTTTGAGGTATCAAATCGATATCTCCTTCTATGAAATTAAGTGCATGAACAATAAAATGAGCATCATAATTACTTAAATTATGTAAAAAGATTGGAATATGTCGTGGGGCGCGAAATTTTTTTTCACAGACCTCATGTGCAACACCTCTATGTGCAACACCTCTAAAGTCACCGGTTTGCCAATCAAAATCTAAACATTTTTCACCATTCAAATCCGCCTCGCAAATGTGACAAACTAGAGACCTGGCTACTTTATCGGTATCTATTTCTGACAATGTTTAGGAGGTTTTTGAAAACAATTTTTTTTACATCATTATATAATCGATTCATAAAAACTTCAGAACAGTTCGGTCCACTGTATGTTTCATATTTACTTAAACTATTATCAAAGAAACATTTTAAATAATAACCAAAACTATAAGGTTCATGTTTTTGCACGTTATTTGTGAATGGTCTTGAAGAGTCATTAGGACACGTTTGTATTGGATTCAAAAACGCTTCAAAATCAGCGTTAACTACAAATGGGACTTTAATTTTCTTTTGAAATTTATCAATTTTTAATTTATCGCTGGATACAACCTGCCCGAACCAATTTTTAGTTAATATATCACTGCTAGGTAAATTTGTTGTGATATGAGAGTAATCGTGTTGCTGGTGATTTCTTAAATTTTCACTTGTAGTGAAACGCACCAAACATCCATCACAGATGTACACAGCAGCATTTGTATTAGATATTTGTTTGCTAACTAAGTGGGATATTTTTTTGATATAACAATAATGATTGTTTCTTCCATTTTGTAATAATAATAAATTTATATGATTATTTTTACGAAATTTAGTAAAATAAAGTGGACCAACTACGGAATAATTTTTAGACTCAATATCGAATTCTAAACCAAAGACATTTATACTTAGATCATTTTGTTTTTTAATTTTAGGTATGTCATTTAATTTAACTGGGAAAGAGACACCATTAAATTCGAGTTTATTAGAGTGAATACTGTAAGATGATGTTCGTTCTGAATTTTTGTTTACAGGATATAATGCTGAGAGTAATGCCCATTTAAAACATATTTCATCCGAGTTTTTAACGTTTATACAGTTTTTTTATCTTTAATGTCTTTTGGCAAATCAATGTATGAACTACCACGAAGTGGACAAAATTTGTTTATATTTAATTCTATATCATTAATTTTTATTAAACGTCATCCACTATCTTTTCTTTCAAAAGAACTTATTTTGGTGGTCAATGTATCACGTAAAGACAACATAAAAATATTTAAATCATCTGCTTCAGAAATTATAAAATTACTAGTTTGGAAATCAAATGAATTTGTTAATTGTTTCGTTTCTTGCACAAAATCTGCATATAATACAAAATTTATCTTTAAAAAAGAATGTTGTTTTATTGCCTCACTGATCAAGAAAACTAAATCACTCTTAATAGATTCTAAAAATAGTTCCGGTGTTTGAAATCCTAAGTCAGATTGTTCCTTACTTTTGATTATATAAGATATAATACGCTTTCCAAAAGCAGACTCTATAACGGACACATTAGAAAGGGAGCAATGTGATTTTAAAACATTATTTTTATGTAAATTACTCTTACTATGATTTGCAAAATATCTTCTACTAACTCTAATATTACAAATATTACATAGTACCTTATCAGTGTCTGCTGAAGTTGATGGTTCTTCGTGACATGGTCTCTTGGCTTCATTACTGTTCTCTCCTGAGGGAATTTTTCTTTTTGATCCACACCCCGTCTGCACCGGATACGATGATCGTTGACTATGAACAAAATAGAATTATGAGAAATAGGTTCAAAATATAACTCTAAAACAACATAAAATTGTGAAAAAAACATTTAGGATACTTAATATTAGTTAGGTGAACATACCTTTCTTTGTTTTCAACCATAACACATATTTGGTACAGCTCTTCATCGTATTTGGCGTCGAATAGTTCCGAGATTTCTATTTCTTCACATAGCAACATCATATCCATTTCTTCACACACCTTCTAGCTCTATCTTGTCAATACCTTCACTGCATTCAAAGGTATCAACGAAAAAGGCACTAACACAAGACGATTCCATTTTAGAGATGCGTTAGCAAGTTACTGCTACACGATTCAAATATAAATGATGTTCACTGTAGATTTCACCAAGCTACATCTTAGTATTTAATTATACTATACAATATGAATAAAGTTAAAAAATGAAATTTAATTAGTTAATCAATTATCATTATTGTTAAAACACATTTTTTTGCAAGTGTCGACCTGTGATATTTCTTTACTTATATGATATATAATTTTGTTGATGGAATCATACAGTCTTACCACAAAAAAGTTAAACACCCGTTGAACACGTGTTTTTAAAAAGTGTTACTACAAAACAGTGTTTTACGCTTGTCTACAGATAGACAAGGTATAAACATAGTTTAAAGTTAAACACCCGAAACACGTTGTTTAGCAAGCGTTTAACCTATCAATCAGTAGTAAAGTTTGACAGAAACTAGGTTTTGTTTGTTGATGCAATAATGGATATAGTAGATTTTCTGGATTTTATTGATGAAGAAGACCAAGAGGTCATTGAATACATAGAAAACTTTCGAATTCGAGACAACACCACTACCCGTGTGAGAGTGAATCCGTTTGAACATTATAACGACGCTAAATTTAAGAAGAAATATAGGTTTAGCAAATGTTTTGCCAATAAAATATTGGATTTGGTAAAAGACGACCTGCCAAGTGATTCTCGTGGTTCTACAATAAATCCACAGATACAAGTGGCATGTGCTTTGCGATATTGGGCTCGTCATCAGGTATGTTTGATATTTTGATTTAACATACACTTCACATTACTTTCAAATTAAGATCCAAGGAAGATCACGCATAAATATATTTTTTTCCAGATTCAAGATGACAGTGGAGACATGCATGGAATTTCACAGCAAGCAGTAAGCGTAATTTGTAAAAATGTCGCTGAAGCGCTGGCTAAAAGGGCACATTTATTTATTAACATGCCAACTTTACTGGAGGATCAACAGAATGTCATTAGAGGATTTAGAAATATATGCGGTTTCCCCTCTGTTATTGGTGCCATAGACTGCACTCACATCAGAATAAAAAGAGTGGGTGGGGACATGAGTGAAGCCTATGTAAACAGGAAAGGTTACTACTCGATTAACACCCAAGTTGTCTGCGATTCAAATTTAAAAATCAGGGTTATAGTCGCACGATGGAGAGGAAGCGCACATGATTCCCGAATTTTTAACGAAAGTTCGCTGAAAGAAAGATTTGAAAGCGGCGAATTTCATGGCCGATTGTTAGGAGATAGTGGATACGCATGCACCGACTATTTGTTTACACCTGTGCGTAATCCTACCAACAACAAAGAGGAAGCCTACAATAGAGCTCATATTCGAACTAGAAACACGGTTGAAAGGTGCTTTGGGTTATTAAAACAGAGATTTAGATGCCTTTTGAGAGGAATGTATATGAAATTAAGCACTGCTAAAACAACTATTGTAGCATTAGCAGTTTTACATAATATTGCAATAGACATGAATGAGCAAACCGATATTGTGAGATATGTTCGTCAACGGACAAGAAGACTTCAAAGAGATACAGTGAGGGGTGCAATAATAAGACGCAACTTTATAAATCAACATTTTTAATTCTTATGTGTAATGATAATTCAATAAAATGTAGTAATTATTCTAGCAGTTGTTTTTTTAATATTTCTATTTCAAGTCGCTTTTTTTCTTTTTCTAATAATAATACGTCAATTTCTAATTTATGACGCAGTTGCTGATGGGCCAATTCCTGACGCTGAAAATTAATTTTCATTGCATACTCCTCTTCCATCAGTTGCATTGCTTTTTTTTTTAATTCAATACTCGTTCCAAGTAGAGCTGCTTTACTGGTGCTAAAATGAGAATAAAACCAAATTACTTAGTCGCTCCCTAAGAAAGGATTTTATGAAATTCTTGTTTTGTGTCATTAAAGCTTATACTTATTTTCCTTACAGACACATAAAAATATTTAAACTTACTCATATTTGGATTGTTTAAGACTTTTTTTTGAGTCTGTAAAATTTTTTGAGGTTTTACAAATTTTGTTTCCGTTCCCCCATTACCTCCACAAGACTTGATGACAATCTATAAAAATTAAATTACAATGTTATTTAAAAAAATAGTACTACTCTTGTTATTTCCATGCTGACTGGAAAATATTTAAGAATTATACTTAAACTTACTTCATCATTGTGTACATCCGCAACTGTAACAATTTCGTTGACAAATGAAACTCCTGCAGACTCATCAATATCCTGTAAACATATATTTTATTTTTTTAGGATTTTATAAAATTCTTGTTTTGTGTCATTAAAGCTTATACTTATTTTCCTTACAGACACATAAAAATATTTAAACTTACTCATATTTGGATTGTTTAAGACTTTTTTTTGAGTCTGTAAAATTTTTTGAGGTTTTACAAATTTTGTTTCCGTTCCCCCATTACCTCCACAAGACTTGATGACAATCTATAAAAATTAAATTACAATGTTATTTAAAAAAATAGTACTACTGTTGTTATTTCCATGCTGACTGGAAAATATTTAAGAATTAAACTTACTTCATCATTGTGTACATCCGCAACTGTAACAATTTCGTTGACAAATGAAACTCCTGCAGACTCATCAATATCCTGTAAACATATATTTTATTTAATATAAATAAGTACATATAGTATTGAGGAATTGAAGTATTAGTTTTAATTAAAAACTCAAGTACAAACCTCATGTATGTCCATGTCCATATCATATATTGTGCTATTATGTACTTCTTCATCAATAATGATGGCAGCGTTGTCTTGTACCTGTAAAAAATATATTTTATTACAGTATGTTTTTCATTAAGTAGGTAGTTCAGTAAAACGCTTGTGGTCTAGCATCCTTGTGTATTCAGAAATGGTTACCGTTGAGTAACCGGTTTTTATTTTTGCTTCAAATATTGTTTGAATTGCTTGAAAATCTTTACAGACTGCCCTTTTCAAAGTTGAAATAACTTTAGCGTTGATGAGTTCTTCATTAATCGCTAAACAAGTGTGTTTCATTTCTCTCAAAATATTGTTTCTTGTTTCATGTATCGTTATTACAGCATTACATTGTGTTCGTTTCACACATCGCCATTTCGAACTTCCATCCTGATTATCACTATGTTTATTATATTTATAGTTTCCGCAAATCAAACTTCGTTTTCCTCGTTGTGTTGTTATAAATTTAAATAGATTTTCCATTTTTTAGAGCACTATGCTATACTGACACTTTTTTTAAATAAATATAACTAAATAGTTTCTTTCTCACCACTATAATGATTACTTGCCGATACAATAAGTCTTTATTATTTTTAATTTACCCTCAACTATGCATAATCATAATATAATTTTTACGCCTGCTAAATTTATTATAGCAATACGGTTTTCAGTGTGATATTGATGTTTTGTTAAAGGGGTTCCACATAATTCATAACCTTGGTTGTTTGAAACAAATTTTGCATAACAAGTAAGTAATGACGACTTGCTACTAATCCGTATCATTTACACGTCTCCGATATTTGGAAACAATCCCAAAAAAGGCTTGCGTAAGACAAAAAATCTAAGTATGCAATAAATGTATTTTTATATACAGGTTGTTAGGGTAAACACCATTATCCGTCAAGAGGGTCACTCAGCCCATCAATATAAACAATTTTTACTATAAGTACGGTGCTGGGAACTTGTACAAAAATTTAACTTTTTCATACATTTTGGCCGGCCGCCTGATATTTTTGTATGGCAATGTAATTTTTTTTTTTGTGTTCTCAGCTTCTGTCCTGTAGTAAAATTTGTTCATATTGATGGGCTGAGTGACCCCCTAGACGGATAATGGTGTTTACCCTAACAACCGGTATTTTATATTTCATCCAAATCCGTGAATAAACATAAAGATGAGTTTTACATTAAGTTAGTGAGTATAGAACAGGTAGGTCTCCCTCTTCTCTTCTCAGCGCTATCGCGGTAGTAAAATATAAAGTTCTAAAATGAGGGAAGTAATGTCTAAGGTTAGTTATGACGAGTTGCGAAAATGACGAGTTGCGAAAATGACGAGTAGCGAAAATGACTAGTTGCGAAAATGACCAGGTGCGAAAATGACGACTAGCGAAAATGACGACTCGCGAAAATGACGAGTTGCGTCAGCATGACGAGTTGCGTTTATGACGACTTGCTACTAATCCCTTTTTTCTACCACTTCTCTTATCTTTCGTAACTGACCCATACAATTTTCTTTTTTTACTGCTTTGCTCAGCTCTGTTATTACTCCATCTGTTTTATGTCCCAAAGTAGCCAAAAAAAACTTTTTACAAACTGTAATTAGTACACTATCAGAATTTGGCAAAAAGAAATAACGACTTTCGTTTTTAAAATAAGTTTCAGTTGAGACTTCAACTTTCCGTCGCTTAATTTTAGATATTTGTATGCACTTATTAAGGAAGCTACGCCTGGATAAAAAACTTAGGTTCCAATATTCTTCACAAATATTTTTCCTACTTTCAAGAGAAAACTTTGCACATTGCCTTTTACATTTGCTGTTGTCGCAACTATTTTCAATCATAGGATGCTTTGCTTTACGTTTTTGTTGAGAAGTTTGTAATGGTTGTGTGGGTGCAGTTACTGTATTTTCGCTGTCTAGTAAATTCGTATCATAAATATATAAGGGGCCGGGGTAAGCAGCTACAAAATTTGCTTTAAATTGGTTGTTTGGAGGTAGATTAAACGAGGAAGTCAATACATCTCGAAGAGCTGAAGGTTCGCTATCAGACACCGATGTGTTTTTATCAGATTCGTTCTCTTCTGATAATGCGAAATCAGGATCTTCAACAGAGTCGTCTAAATCACTCATAGTAATTAAATCCTCAATGTCAGTAGCAGGGTTAATGTGCGCATAAGAAGTGGACGGTGCTGGTTCAAGCGAACATTCATTAGAGGGAAAACTGAAGCAAGCAAAAGGAAAAATCAACACAAATACACAACCGCAAACCATTTGAAAATGTTAGTCATAATTTATATAATAATAATGTTATAATAATACCCATTAGATAATTATTTCAATTTTGTGCTATTATGCAGCTGATCGTGTTAAGAAAGTATCCTTAACTTGATATTAGACTAAACGATTACTAGATGCCAATAACTAAGATCTAAATATTATCATATTTACCAAAATTGCTCGTTATTTATGTTATCTAGTAACTAATATCGACTTCTGTAGGTACATATTACAACATCATTAATTGCATGGAAACACAAAACCACCCATTAAAAAATCAAGCATAGAAAAAGCTCAACTCGTAGGTAGGACAGTGAACAAATAAGTTAAACTGCATTCCAAATCTACATACACATAGTCATTGACACAAAAAACCTAGAGATACATGATTGATAAGGAACTTACCACTCATTTGTCTCAGTACTACGTCCAGCAGCTGGCTCTGCATCACTGCAGCAGTTGTTCATGTTCCATTATTAATTTTGTTCGATGCGATCGTAAACTATTCATGTTAGTGAATAAAAATCACTATTTACGTATAAATTAGCAAATACAGTCACAGCTCCTATATCAAGTACGTGTAACAAGTCAATTACGCGCCAGCGCACCCAAGTGACTGATCGTGTCGTGACTTGCTAGCTGCGCAGTACCCCTGCCGCGCGCTTTCCCCTCTATTTATTTTGTCTGTTGACCACTTCATAAACCTAGCAAGACGCATCGACCGCTTAAAAACCTAGCAAGTCTCAGAGACTTGCTAGGTTTGATAATGGTCAGAGCGACATACTAGGTTTCTAAATGGTTCTGGGATGATACGTAGTGCACTTACTAGGTTATGAGTTCTCTAAATTTTGGTTATTTCGTAAAATTTTCCGCGCGGGTGTTTTTTTAATTTGTGGGGACTTACTAGTTTATAACGATACTGCAATAAAAACATTTTTGACAAAAATGACCCTTGCTAGGTTTTCATCTGGCGCAGCCGATATGGTTTTATATTACTTTATTAAACTTACCTTCAATGTTCTTTTCTGTGGCGGTTTTATTTGAAAATTTTTCTACAAACAAGTCGCAGGTTTCTTCCCAGGCCTTCACTTTTTCTCCTCTATTACTATAACTATCACTTTTTGAATCCCAAATCGCAGGACGGGATTGTATCTGATATAAATAATTCAACATCCATTTTTATCTACCTATATAAACCACAGAGTACGTACGTGCGTGCGTTACCGTCGACTCTAAACAGGTTTACTGAGGTAAGGGAGAGAGGGGCGCGGAATCGCGCGAGTGGCGTGTGGCGGTGTTTTGTGTCGGCGTTTAGTGGCCGGTGCGGGCCACAAGAAGCAAGCTGCGACGATTTGTACCGTGTGGCCGCCGCCGGCGCCAACCGTGTGCGGCGAGTCCATATAAAATGTTCGAAAATTACAGGAAATATGCCAGTGGCGGCGTTTTGTGGTTGTGGCCGGTGGCCCGTGTGCGGGAGCCCTAAGTGGTTGTAAAGCTGGAATTCCAGCTGGAACAGGAGCTCCCTGTATCGCCTCTAAAGTGGCGGCTACATCAAACATCGTTTCCTCAATAACCATTTGATTACCCCAACCTTCAATGGCATCGTTCATTGCAGCTCGAACTAATAATTCAAACGTTTCCCTTAACTGGCGGACAATGCCATCATTGTTGTTATCAAGTAATAAACGTACACGTGAAGTTAACGCTCTATCCCAAACGACGTTCAAAAGTTGATTATTAGCGTTTGGCATCTGAATTATAGCAGCCAAATTATTTCTCCTAATAACAAAGGTTCCTTTAAATCTTAAAGCGATCGTTCGGACATTACGTCCTACTATAACAAATCGTGTAAATGTCATGTTTGGACCAAAAGCCCAACTAGTCCTATGTCCGTTGTTAATATGTTTTTGGAATTGTCCTTGTTGATCCCCAACCAACGTTTCATTATTAGCTGTACCTGGCATGTAATGTACAATGTTATCAGCAGCCGCTCCAATACCTGGATGTAATTGCATATCATCAACTATGTTTACGGTATCGATGGTGCCAGATGTCATCATCAATCCGTTAAGTACATTTGTGTCAAAATTTATTTGATTGGGGAGGTTAGCTCCGTTAAGCCGTGTTACAAAATAAATAGCGTCATGTGTCTCCACGTCCTGGCTTCTACAGTGCGTGAAGACCTAATTTTCTTGGGGTTTAAAGAAAATAGCGGCTCGCCGGTCACAATCCTTTTATTCGTCTGACTGAGTACATACATTGGGTAAAGTAGCGCACAGGCCGGCACACTAGTGCCATCTTTCTAACTGAACTTGAACTTTTTTTTTTTTTTTTCTTTTATTTATATCCAAAAATAACAATAATTACAATTATATGCACCCATAAACCACGAAGGTAAAGTAAAGTACCTATTACTTGTGGAGGTTGGAAAGGTGTCTGCTAAGCGAGCCGCGTGTTATATTAGTGCAGGCACAACGCCCTAGATGGCGCTGTGCGTAATTTTGGCTGCTGTCGCTAGACATCTTCCCGCCCAATAGTGGGTCTTGGCCAACTGTCCAGCTCATGAACCCATTATGCCGAAGGTTTGTTCAGCATGATGGGCGTGAGCCAGACAGTTCCATGAACCTAATGACAGGTTCATGGTACTATACGAAACAGGTAGATATCTAGTATAATAGGGGAAATCAAGTAAGGTAAAACCACCAATCATGGACAGTTTAAGGATCGATTTTTTTGTTTTAGCTGTGTAGTTTATATATTTTTCATCCGATTTCACCATAATTAGGATAGTTAATAACAGTTTAAAGGTTTATTAAATTTTATTGCAATAACTATGTTTCCTTTAGCCAGTGTAGAAATTTCGTTAAAAAATATAACAAGTTCTAAAACGCCTAATATGGACATCAATAATTTAGTCATGGACACCCAGTTATGGACAATCACCAGTTATGAACATCCAATAATGGACATCGTTTTCATGATACTTATATTTAAATTTACTACGTTTCCAATTTAAAGATATTTAACTTCTGAAACACTAGGAATATTAAATAATCAGCCTAACATTTGAGTTTTCTAATAAACTATCATCATTATATGAAAAAGTTACATAAACAACACATTAATAACTCTGGTCTTGACATAAAAACAAACTTTAAGCATCTATTCAGTCAGTGTGCTCTATCTTATGATATAAATGTTTAACAAAATGACATACACTTTGTATATTATCAAAAGGCATATATATATATACAATTTATGTACTTTTGTCAGCCTACAAACATTATTTAACGAGATTTAGGGTGTGTTGCACCATGTAACTATAACGATAACAAAACCGTCAAATTCCCGGTTAAGCACCATTTGCGTTGCACCATTTTAACAACGGTTGTAATGACGTCATAACTTAACGCTAACGTTAACTGCTCGATTTTGGCCGGTTAGTGCTATTGTTATGGTCAAATCAACTGTCAACTTTACGATAACCTACAAATTGTGCAGAAAAGATAATGGTTTTTACTGTAAAAACGTATTATGGCTTTAATTCGTGATATTCTGTGGGAATCCAGTTCTTCTGATGACGACAGTGACAACAATATACCCGAATTGCGAAAGAAAAAAGTATATCAACCCCGAATTGATCGTTTTCGAAAATGGGATGATCGTGAATTTTTGGATAGATTTCGGATTTCCAAGGGCTTTGCTAGGGCGCTAGCTGCTCATTTAGGGCCCTTGCTGAAAACTAGGACCATGAAGTAAGTTCCTATTGTAAATACTAATCACTTCTTACTCAATCATAAAGTAATAACTAACCTAGGTATTAAACTTGTGTGAAAAAACATGATAGCTATATCAGTTGTTCAACTGCCGCTGCTTATTGTTGTAATAATAATAAAATTTACAGGTACCTATTTAAATTATTGTTATAGGCCTGTATTGTTATTGTACTCGCTCAATGCCTTTATCACACCTTAATAATGATATTTATTTTTTCAGGAATTTCGCTATTACTCCAGAGCAACAAATAGTGATGACTCTAGAGTTCTATGCATGTGGCTCATTCCAACGTTGCATTGGGGATGCTGCAGGTGTTCATAAATCCAGTGTGTGTCGGATAATACATAAAGTAAGCAGAGCTATTGCCGGGCTAAGACCAGAGTGGGTGACAATGCCTCAAAATATACAAGAAATGGAAACAGAGGCCAAAAAATTTTATGAAATAAGTGCCTTTCCCAAAGTAATTGGAACGATAGATTGCACTCATATCCAAATAAAATCTCCAGGTGGGACTGATGCTGAAACATATAGAAATAGGAAACAGGTTTTTTCACTAAATGTGCAGGCAATTACCAATGCAGATATGTATATAACTAACATTGTCGCGCGGTGGCCTGGAAGCAGTCATGACAGCCACATTTTCAATAGCAGTATAATTAAAGGACGACTAGAAGATGGCCAGTTTTCAGGTTTCTGGTTACTAGGGGATAAAGGCTATGCTGTGAAACCATATCTGCTCACGCCTTTGCGTAATCCTGTCACACAAGCAGAACAGCTCTACAATGAAAGCCATATCAGAACTAGAAATGTTGTGGAACGAACATTTGGCTGCTGGAAAAAAAGGTTTCCTGCTTTAGGATGGAAACTACGGACAAATCCAAGAAGAGCTCAGTGTGCTATCGTTGCAATGGCTGTGCTCCACAACATGTCTAAGAAATTCAGAGACCCAATGCCAACACTACCCAATGACACCGATGATTCAACAGGTTCATCTTCATCTGATGATGAAGAATTGTATACTCACAGGACAAACGATGACCATAATAGAAATACATTGATTAATAATTATTTTAGTAGATTACAATAAGCATTCATGGTATTATGTCCTTTGTAATAACAATGCGTATTGTTGGCATTGTGACTTTAATTTTTAATAATTAATAATATAATAACAAATATGTAGTAAATATCTTATTAAAAAACAGAAAATTTTGTAATAAAAATTTATTGTTTTCTTTATGTTCAAGTCCCTAATAAAAAATAGTCCTCAAGTCCTTAATGCCCAAGTTCCTTATCTTGTACCATTTTTTTTGCCCGAAGAAGATCAATTTCAAGCTGAAGTTTTACTAACTCAAGCTTATGTTTCTCTTCATTATGCCTCATAAGCTGGTCATGTAATTCTTTTTGTTGATTGATGGTCTCCCTAATTTTTTCTAACTCTAGGTTGTGGAGGCCCTCTAAAACCGATAGCTTTTTTTCCCTTAAAGCTTGTTTAATTATATTTTCATTGCCTTTGCATTTTTTCTTTATCATACCTGAAATGGAGAACAGAGAATAGCATGTTAATAACCTGAAAAGTATTTTTTTATCTTTTATTCCATCCAATAGCTCTTTAATCAGTTTAAAGGGCAGTCTATACTAAAACATTATAAATAACATTATATACGAGTATGCTACAGTGAACAGTTTATGTACTAGTTCCACGCATTTCTATAAATGCAAGATAAATTAATATTGAAATAATTTAATTATAAAAATACTTACGTTTTAATTGTGGTGCCACCGGTTTTCTTAATGAGGAATGAGGTGTACTGCTGTCGAAAATGGGGACAGATTCTGCTTCTTCAATAATATTCTTCTGGCTTTCATTATTATTTTCAATTATAATGGGCGTGTTACCATCCAATTCTGCATTCTGTAACAAAAACAGTGTATTTATCTCTGCTGTGGTTTATATATCTACGAGTAATCTAACGTCTAATCTATACTAATAGAAAGAGGAAAGATTTTATTGTTGGTTTCAAGTGAATAGGCTCCGAAACTACTAGACCGATTACAAAAAAAATATCACTTCGCTCATCTATTACTACAAAGACGTAACTGTCATTTTACAAATTTTACAGGAGGTTTTAAAGTTTTTTTTAATGTTCTGTTTCGTTTTATTATTTCACTTTATAATATTTATAACTGCAACTAGGATATTTTGGATGTTTAAATATATAGGTAGAGTACAATAGCAAAAACATTTAAAAAAGTCAAGTGTAAGTATAAAAAAAACCACTTGAAATGATTTGACACATACAATTGTGTCATTGTTGCATTGAAAATGTTTTATTTTGGAAGTTGTGACACTGAAATAGGTATTAGTTAATTGTATTTAAAACACTTTATTTGAGATAATAATTCATTACAGCTTATATTGAATACTGAATAATTAACATTACTTAATAGCAGGTAAATCACAGGTGAATTAGTATTTTTATCGTCATTTCAAACCACTTACTGAATAATTAACAGTTTTTTGAATAATTTTGTGTTGGTACATAAATCATAGATTCATTTGTTATCCTTATATCAAAATACTTATTAAAATAACACAAGGCCATCGCTAGTCACGGCTTTTTCATTAAAAAAAGTACTTTATGTTGGTTTCAAACCCAGGTACCTTACAGATAGTAGGACGCCCTTTTAAGTTATCAATGAAAATTATTATTTTGTGTTTTTGCTTGTGTTTTAGTAGCTTCATTTTGCCTTTGTTCAAATATTTTTTTAACTTTCTTCTAAGCCTGGAGTATTCCAGCAAAAGGATTCTCATACTCTCGGACAGTCAGGCCGCATTAAAAGCACTGGCGTCCAATGAAGTAGCATCCAGAATTACTCTGACATGCATTGATGCCCTAAATTAACTGGGCAGCAAAAACTCAGTGTGCCTGGGCTGGGTGCCTGGACACTCGGAGTCGGGGGGAACGAGCCGGCAAGGAAAGGGTCTGGCGCCCGACCCATTTTACCGGAACTTATGCTCGGGGTGCCGAAATCCGGCTCAAGGCGCCAAGTGGTGGCTTGGGAAATAGAAATGGCCTTGCACATTCGAAACAGTTTTTTCCAGGTTTTCTCCACAAATCAAGATCTGAGATACAAAAACTCGTCCGGTTGAGTATTCGTGTTCGGGCATTAGGGCCCTTACTGGGCATTGTAAACTCAATAAGCACATGAACAGGCAGAATGGGCTTATCAGAAAACCCTTACTGTAGATTCTGTGCAGACCAAGAGGAAACCGCACTTCACATGCTCTGTGAATGTGATACTCTCATCAACAAAAGGAGCAAAGAGGTAGATGGAACTTTTGTTTCTTTACTTATAATAACCTTAAAATAACTTAAATTACCATTTAAAATACCTAGTTTAATTCACCTTATTTTTCTTTAAAAAAACCATTACTAGCAAACAAGTACATAGATAGATTCATGTTTTATTGCACACACAACACATACAAGTAAGTACCTATTTAAAACAATAAAAAAATTATGATCTTAACTTGAATGCTATTTTTTTATTTACTTTTATTTAGATTTTATTTTTATTAGACTTACTTTTTAAGTTACTACTTTTAGTAATAATGAAGAAAAACATAAATACAATATTTAATGTTTTAAAATTACACCTGTTTCTTTTAAGTAAGTCATTATTTCATTCAATTTTAAGAGCTTTTAGTTAAACACTGACACAAAATACATATACAAAGGTATTGTAGCTCACAAAATATATTATTATTCTAGTGCTACAATGACAAAAAATACAATTACGACACTGCAGATCTCAAAAAATAATTTTGTCTTGGTGCTACATAGACAGAAAATAACATTTACGTCGTTTGGCACTTAAAAATATAAAAAATTATGCGCAACTGACCAATGTGGCGTTGTTACACTCAGGGCGAGTAAAATTTTGTACCGGTGCAACAAAGACAGAGGCGCCATCTTACGCTCATTTGTTGAACAATAAAAACGTCTTTTTAATACCATACGTATTGGTCATTTTGGAACATTCTGGCATCATTAACTCATTTTTGCATTTTGTGACAATTACGTCTTTGTAGTAATAGATGAGCGACTTATAGAAAGCTAAATTATCAGTGAGTAACATAGACTAATCGGTAGGTAAATAAGGCACTGAAGTAACACATACATAGGCTACTTGTTATTACGAAATTTTAAAGTTCCCTATATAATGGAATTCCATGCGGACAAAGTTGTGGGCAACAGCTAGTAATAAATAGATGTAAAATAAAAGATACCTTACCTGTACCTCTTCTATGGACATAATTTCATCACAATCTACAATATTGATGGCAAGCTTTGCCTTCTGCAACAAATAACAATGAAAACATTTTATTTTTAATAATTAACACTAATTACCTATTAAAAATAAGTTATTATAATACCTTTTGGACTGAAAGAATATGATCATCATCTGGATTATTCTTAACTTTCGATTCTCGTTTAGGAGTCTGAAACAATATTGTTAACATAAATAAAAGTCTATTATCATTTCACTGCATAATATACCCAAATAGCGGTGTAAACATGGCCTTTTGGTGACCCAGCCACTAGTCCACCAATGCTGTCACGAGTGTCACATAATAAAAATGATTATTTACCTCAATATTGATACAGTACCAAAAATTTATCTGACCTAGTATGGCCAATTTCAATTCCAATTCCAAAAGGCCACCGGCTTAGATAAGTTTGTGGCTCATTACATGACTATAAATGCGAAGTCAATGTCAGAAATAACTTACAGAAAGCGAAGTTGGAGTCATTACGTCATCATCATATTCAGCCTCATTGCCATCTATGGATCCTGACATAAGTGATCGCAGCCAGTCTGTAGCATCTTCTGACTGTGGAGGAAGGGAGGGAGGTCTTCCTCCCCCTGTGCGTATCATTTCCTGGCGCTCCCTACAGGCCTCCTGTACGCATTTATTTTAACAAAGTTATTAATAAATTATTATTTACTCACATTAACTTCAGACATAAATAATAATGAAATAATAGAAATTGGATTAACACAAAATAAAACATGAATATAACAGTACCTTTTTTGCACTTCTTTTCATATTTTCAAACTTATATTTCAATTGTTTGATAGTTCTTGGTGTTTGGCCAATGGCATTGAATTCTTTTTCAATGGAGCGCCAAGCATGGTCTTTTTGTTTGGCGCTAGTTCCGTCGGTTTTCTTGCACATTAGTACATTTTTGTATTTGTCCACAAGTTGTTGCAATCTATTAATCTCCTCCTTACTAAAATTCATACTTCGTTCCCTGGAAAACAATAATGTGAAATTATGAGTGTCTGCCACCTACGTATTGCATGGAGGACTGAAGAAATTACCGAATATAAAAATGTATTGATATAGCTTATGCATTCTAGTTCTATTTATAATTATTTGATTCAAAATAATCGAAGGTAAAGGCAATATAGGTACTTGGTACACATGTGGGTTTTACATAGGAAAGGTAAACTTACTTTAAACGATAGTCTGTCATCACGGTTTTCGCTTCGGTATGGTCCATTATGTATCCTGGTACGCTAGATATCTTTAAAATTTACAGAAAAACACTTTTTTATTTTCAAAACTCAAACACTCGAAAAACGTAACCTCACAATATCACGCCGTCGATCCGAAACGTCAGATAGGTTGACAGCTCGCGTTACGTGTTGCCATATCAAAATATATTCCCTACACATTTCTAAGGGAAAATATGAAACCTTAAACTTGCAACCCTATTAACTTTGACAATCACGAGAAATGTAATGGTGCAACACACAATTGTTAAATACAATTGTTACCGTTAATGTAACTGCTAAAGTTAACTTTGACGGAAACTATAACCAAGCCTGCGGTGCAACCAACCCTTAATCTTTGAAAATGTGTTTAACAAAATATCCACGTATTTCTAATCAGCCTTATAATAAAATTGTGGTTTCTATCAAACATTTTTTTTTTTGTTATAGGTATCATATCTAAAGTAAAATAAAATTTCTTCTTTAGAAAATAGGAAATACATAGGAGTAACGTATCACGTAAGTACCTATTATAAACAAAATTATAAAAACAAAGTCAGATTCTTTAAAATCTCCATAAGAAATTACGTTATAAGCATAAAATATATCTAACAAGAGATCTTCAAGTTTCTAATCAGCCTTATAATCAAATTTTCATTGCTATAAAATAATACTGTACTATCAAATGTAAAAAATTAGGAACTCAAGAGTAAACTTCCTCTAACGTATTAGGAACAATATTATAAAAACAAAGTTAGATTTATAAAATCTGCATAAGAAAATTATACGACAAACGGTAAGTATTTAAGCATTTCTGGCACTTTATAAAATCCTCTTTTATTCACGAGCTGAGGCTCTTGAATTTCTTCGATTATGGCTTCTTTGTCGTACCAAATTTGATCTGGCATTTCCGGCCATCGGAACGTGTTTCCCTTAGACAAAACCATGGTACTTATTTCAAAATTATCTTTATCAACGCTTTTAATCAAACCGGGAAAGTACTCTCCTTCGTATTTAATAATGACATATTTCTTCTTCGTCGATATTTGCAGTAAACTCAGTGGCACGTTATCTTCATCTAAAGCTTTGTGAACGTTTCGCTCTGGCTGTTCTGTCTCATCATCCTCAGATATTACCATATCGCAGTCACTCTCTTGATAGGGAATATCCATTTCATTTTCATCTGATGATGAACTATGGGCATGGGGTTTTCTGATTTTCTTTTTGTTCTTGTCTGTCTTCTTTTCTTTTTCATTTTTCTTTTTCATCATTTTTTTTTCTTGTCTTTCTTTTGCTCGCCTTTCTTTGTCTTCTTGCTTCTTCTTTTTCTCAATTGCTTTCTTTTTCATGTACTCTTGCCAGGTATCACTAGTAATTGCAGAAGGAAGATATTCCTTTGTACGTCGTTTTTTGACTTCTCGATCTGGCCAAAATAATGCGCGTTTAAACGGTGTCGGAATATTTTCAGCAAACTGATTTCTAGAAGTTGGGGGTATTGGCTGAGGCTCAGTTTCATCTGTGATGTCAGATTGTTTGTTTGGAGTAGTATATGCTGTAAAATACATGTCATTTGATACTTGTTTTGTTCCTGATGATATATCTACATTCTCTGCCAATCTCGGATCGGGTGTGATATTAGCGCCCTGATCAGTTTCGGGAGTCTTTTTTGCAGTAGAATCTAGTGCAGGTTCAGTTACATTAGACATTAATAAATCGGCTTCTTCATCTGGCTCAGTTTCGGGAGTCTTTTTCGTGGTTTGAGTATTAGAATCTGATGCATGTACAATTGAATTAGATATTAATATTTCGGCTTCTGCGACTGGCGCCTCCTCAGTATCAGATTTATCTGGTGTCAGTTCTAGTGCATTAGATATCGATGGATCGTTACATTCTGGTTCTTTATCTAGTGATGGTGTTATCAATGGTCCGTGTTCTATAGCGTTCTCTGATTCCTGTTGGGTTAAATTTTCATTATCAGATTCGGATTTATTTTTAGCCCAAATTGTGTATAGTGACAAATCTTCATTAGGTAGCAGTTCTTCAAGTTCAGTTCTGGGCAGATAGAATAATCTAGTGAAAAGAGCTATTTTTTCTGATGTAAACGTTTTCTTAATTTCTGATTCCAGAGAAGTCAAGAATCGTTTAGCCTTTTCTGAATTGCCTTTCTGAAGCGATGTGGACCGATTGTGAGAACTCAATTTATTCATGTCTACGTACTCTGGCCCGAATGGATATAGGCCACTTTTGCGGAAACCGTTGCGTATAGTATCAGGCAAAATATTTTCTAATGCAGCTTTCAAATTTTGGGCAAATTGTTCCTTTTTCAGTACTTGAGTGTGGTTTTCAGTTTTCCATTTTTTAACCTGGTTTTTCCAAAAAATCTTCAAGGGCCGGTAAACTGCAACATCCATTGGCTGGAGCAGATGTGTTGCGTTTGGGTGCAAAGCAATTATCTCTATTCCGTTATCTTTACAGAATTCGGCTAAGTATAGAGTCATATGCGATCTGTGGCCATCTAAAAACAGCAAGACTGGTTTGGTGATGTTTTTTTCCTCCAACCATGGGTTAAACACATTCGCCACAAACTCATAAAATGTCTTTGCGCACATCCAACCTGTTTCTGATCTTCCTATACACCATTTAGATGGCACACTAGCAGTTATTAAAGCGGGTAAACGCTCATAAGGGTATACGATCATTGGTGGAGCTAGATCACCAGCTGCATTTCCAGTCAGCAACACAGTTAAGTTTTCTTTTTCATCTCCTGATGTTGTGTACACATTTTTTTCCCCTTTACGAACTAACACTCGGCCAGCTTTTGGTTGCAGAAAGAAAGCGCTCTCATCAGCATTAAAAATTCTTTTAGGATCGTTGAGTGCATCCAGTAGTCCCTTCTCTTCAATGTATTTCCTATTTGCTTCAAACCAATTGTTTAGATCATCTTCGGTCACATCATCTCTTGCTTTACTTAAATTTTGGGCCGTGCGTTCGGCTAATTCGGGATGCCTGTTTATAAATGATGTAAACCATTTGTTGCCTGGACGATTATCTTTGAAAGGACATGTGTCAAGATTTTTTTCGGTCATTATTTTTTGCACACTGTCAAGTAAATGATCCTTTGTCACTGGAAAGTGATTATCCGCCATAAATAAAATCCATTTAACAAGGATCATTTCTTCTTCTGGCGTCAGAATAGTAGGAGGGCCGAGACTACATTCTAGTGGACTTTTTCCAGTTATTTTATTACGGAGTGTTATTCTTGGAACTCCATGTTTTTTCGCTGCTGCAGATATCTTTACACCCTTTCTCACTTCTTCGATAGCATTAGCCATCTGCTCTTTCGTGTAATTTTTCTTAGGTGCCATGTCTAGGACAAAACAAAAGGGTTAAGATGAATATGATATACAAAAAGAAATCTGTAGACCAATCATGGACAGCCAGTCATGGACCGAATGTTCATTATTGGATAGACCGAACATATTTTACAAATTTCAAGACAAATATGAATGTTTTATTTAATAAAAGCATTTTATGAATAAAAATATATGTGTATATAGATATCCTTATATGAACAGTTTAGTCCATGACTGGATCTAGGGTGGTCCAAAAACCAGTCATGGACAATTACTCTATATTAGGATAAAAACAAATGTTTTCAATTAGGTTATACTTGAATTATGTTCCATTATTAACTGTTCAAATAAAAATATACGAACCTATGATAAGGAAAATACATGCTTCACAGAATAAGCTTCAAACTATTAGCAATCACCTCGCGATTCTTATAAGAAATTGTGATTTTTAACAAAATTTCTTACCTGTTCACATTTCTGTCACAAAGGTCGAAGAAAACATGGCTGCAAGCTTTTGCAACCAATTGGAATAACTTCCGGTTATGTTGGCACGACTGATTAGTGTTGCCATTTAATAAAATAAATATTACTTTTCTTAATTTTAGCGGTAAATTCGAAAATTGTCCATGATTGGAAGCTGTCCATATTAGGTGGTTTTACCTTAGTTAGGTAATTACTTATGTACTTAGTACAAAACAGATTAGTAAATTATAAGCTAGGTAGGTACCAGATATCTAGTTTCGTGTGAAATGAAAACCAATAAAAATAAGTTGTTTATTATAGGTTAACAACAAACAATTAACATATAATTATACAACGAGATCTATGTACTTACGTACTAGAGAAGACGCCACATACAACAGTAGTGTTCTATTCATCATAGGCTATCACTGTTCACCTCACATTAGTCACTCGCTAGCAATACGCGCATAATACACTCCACGATTCATTAAAGAAAACACTGTCAACTTAGTCAAAAATGCCTTGGTGTGTGTTGAGATACTGCACTAGTAATTCAAAGAATAAAGCAAAATATAAAGGAATAACTTTCCATCGGTAAGTAACTAGATTTCATTGATTGAAAATTAAATACGGACTGCCAAATTTCGGCTGCAATAATGTATGAATTGAGTGAATGATCTGTCAACCGATTGAATAATTCGTCATAGAGTAACAAAACAGAAGTGAAATGTAGACATCATAAATATGCCTACATTTCCCTTTCTTCATGGATGCATCGAAAAACTATTTGTTTGCTACTCAGTTATTAATGTTTGTAAAACGTTTAAAAATGTTTATATTTATAATTTTTATCTACATATGCTATAAATGCTTTACAAAAGTTTCCTAAAATCCTATAAATCCTTTATAAAATTAAGTCACATCTCGTAACTTCTCACTAGAACCTCCGAGGGCTCAAAAGTTTTGTATGTGGGGGCTGTACGCCTACATTCTGTTACAAAAACCTACAAAATTTCTGAGCCCTTTGAGGTGCCCCGCGCAACTTGAATTGAAACTACTATCAGATTTTGGATCCAAGATGGCTGCTTACACATTTTTGATGTTTTATTATGTTTGTCCCTATAATTCTGTTTCCTCGTAACTACTACACGGCTAAATAGATTTTGATAAATTATATGTGGTTAGATTCATCTTAATCACTTGAGTGTCATAGCACAGAATAAATACCAGTAGTAGTCATAGGCTATATTAAAATGTTTGGAAAGCATAATGGCGGATTTTTGGCGCCCAATTGCGCAGCATACGTGTATGATTATATAATACATTAAATACATAGATAGCTAACAAAGAAAAAAAAACTAATAGGTATACAAGTACAAGAAATCACCTTCTTCTAGTGCAAAACATTATGTAAAGAATTTAAGTAAGAATAATAAAAGGTTACCAATGAAACTGATATGTGCAGTTTAACTTTTACCTTTATAAATATGATAAGAAAAAAAAACAAAGAAAAAACACATTAAGAATGCAGCCGCCTCCCCTTCCGTGAAGATCGTAAAAGCTAGTCGTGGGTCTACAATCTAAAAATCTATATAACCATACAACCATCCATACACCCATCCGTACATCCAGCCATACTTACCAACATTCGCGTTTGTTAAAATATATGTAGGATTTAATTTGAACCACGTACTCGTAGGTAGGTAAAAATATATTGACCTTTCTGTACTACTCTCGTGTTTAGTCTATGAGAATGAAGAATGAATGAATAATCGAATCTGGGACATGGCCGTGTAGGAAGACGCCGAGTCTATATATTCATGTCGATGGAATTATACATGTAAATTCAAGACTTAAGTATGTATGTAGATATCACCACACTTAGTATACAATATGTATAAAAAACCCTGTTGTTCCTGTTAGGGGCATATAAAAAATCGTTATACGAAAGTATTCATGCAATTTAAATTATGTAACTCGACTATCAAATTATTAAAAATAAATATTAAATCATTAAAAATTGACGATATAAACTGTTTACTTACCCCTGAAATCTGTGTACCGAAGCCAGAAAGAGATAGCTAGCTACGTCCCAGAGGACAGCCCGCGGCCGCCCCGCGTGCGGCGCGCGTCTTTCTCCAAAAGGTCATGAACTTTCACGTGTTCTCTTATCACTATTATCACTTTAACACATCAATGAATTTAACAAACGACAGATCTGTTGTTTACCAATTTAATATTCGTCGGTCTGATTATCACTTCACATCATAAAACGCGTGGTTAGGTACCGCACTTAACTACTTAATTCATTATTATGTCCACCTGACGTTGTCGGAGATGGAGATGCTGTTCAAAATGTCCACCTTGTACCTCTAAACACTCATTGCACCTTTTAATAAGATTATGCCGCACGCATTGCAAAATAAGGGGATCGGATTTAATTTCTTCAAATGCCGCGATAATACGCAAACGCAATTCTTCCTCTGTATCGCATATTTTCTTAAAAACAATTTGCTTCACAGTGCCCCAGAGATAAAAATCCAAGGCGTGAGGTCAGGTGATCGGGCGGGCCAATTGACGGGCCCTCCGCGGCCGATCCATCTTTCTTCATACTCATCGTCTAAAAATGTTCTCACAGCCCGAGAAAAGTGCGGTGGCGCGCCGTCATGCTGAAACCACATCCGACGTATGGTATCAAGGCTTAATTCATCAAGCTCGTCACTCAGTTCTGCTTGTAGAAACTGGAGGTAGTTAGCCCCGTTCATTGTTTCATTTAAGAAACACGGTCCGATAATTTTATCACCAATAATACCAGCCCAGACATTTATCCGCCACCGATGCTGGAAGTGGCTTGGTTTAATAGCATTAGGATTCTCAACAAACCATACATGCTCATTATGACAGTTGAAGACACCAGTCCTGACGAATGAGCACTCGTCGGTAAAAAGTACCAGTTTTAAAAACGCATTGTCTTGTTCGACCTTGTGGAGAATCCACCTACAATACTCCATTCTTGGTTCGTAGTCCGCAGGAAGAAGAGACTGGACACGGCGATAATGGAATGGATGTTGGCCGTTATCTTTGAGTATCCTCCAAATGCGCATATGGTTCACGTCCCACCGAGCGCGTGCTTTTGTAGGATCTTCCTGGAAAATGTCTAGGACTTGCTCTTTAATATTATCCCGAGTTCTCGGCCTTCCAGCGTTAGCACGATGTGCGTCTCCTCCGTGGACCGTGCCGGTATTGTACATGCGGATGTGTAGACGTCTCCTAGTTGCAAACCGTTTATCATAAAGTCTGCGAGCTTCTACATAATTGCAGTCGCACTTTCCGAGACACATCAACATATTAAAATATTCTTCGTTAGAATAAGACATACTGTCCAGTCACCCGCGACGACAAAAATATCCGAATATCGAAACACAATTACGCGTACGTGCGTGCGATAGTAATCGGCGCGGAAGACTGAAAATAAGGAAGTAATTTCCGGATTTTTCGTGCGGCGGCGGCATGTCAAAGGGTAAGCGCGGGCGCCGACAAAGGTAGCATCGCTTTTGGCGACAGCGCCGGTGCCCGGTGTGGCAACCTGTCCGTTTTTCTAATCAGATGTTATAAACAATTGGGCAAAAATCGATTTTAATTATTTTGTTTAAAAACTACTTTATTATTGTTGTTGTTGTTGTTGTAAATATCTTTATTGTACAAAAAAAATATATTTTACAAACATATAAACCATAAGAGACCAAATAATTGTACAATGGCGGACTTATCCCATAAAGGGATCTCTTCCAGTCAACCAAGTATCAGCGAATGGAAATAAAAAATAGGCATAATGGGCAGAAGTCAAAGCGTTGATCAATAGAAATTAAATGTTCACTTTTAATCTAAAACATATTACAAATACCTATAATACATAACAGAATAATATACCTAAAAATCACCAACTAAGATAAATAAAATACATAAACTACAATATTGTTAGCTCAAGGTGTCTGAGGATCCTTCGTGATGTCTTCTAAGTCTGACTTTGAATGAATCAAGAGAGGGCGCATTTTTCACATCTACAGGAAGCGCATTCCATAACCGGGCAGCAAGAACTGAGAATGAGTATCCGTATGACTCCGAGACATGTGCAGGGATTTGCAGCTGAGGGATACCACTACCACGCAAGCGACTGTCAATCTGTCTAAATGAAAATTTCTCAGAAAGGTAACTTGGGGATTGGGGTTTAAAAAGGACATTGAAAAGCAGCGAAATAATATGGGAGTTCCTACGAAGTCTTATAGGGAGCCAATTAAGCTGAGAGCGAAATTCAGACACGTGATCAAATTTACGCAACCCGAAAACAAATCTAATGCACTGATTTTGCAGTCGATTAAGCTTGTCTAATAAACATTGATAATCAAGTAAAGGAATAAGAAGGGATTGGGCCCAGAGTACTTTAGTTCTCGATGGAAGGAAGTATTGCATACGTCTCAAAGAGTGTAGTGTGACAAACATTTTGCGACTGACTTCATTGACTTGAGGAGTCCAAGATAATGTTTGATCAAAGATGATACCCAAATTAGTGACTTTGGCTGAGAAAAGAATTACACTATTGTCAAGTACTAAATCTGGAATATCAACTTCACTTAATTTTGAAATAAAATGGGAACTACCTATAACAATGGCTTGGGATTTCGCAGCATTGACTGTAAGCCCGAAATTACGAGACCAGTTTGCGATACTAGCAAAGTCAGAATTGATTGCACTAATTGCATGAGTGAAATTCTGAAGAGGGGCCGTCGTATATATCTGCAAATCATCAGCATAAAGATGAAAGGGTGAAGAGAGAGAAGCAGTAATACCATCTATGAACAAAGAGAAAAGGATCGGAGATAATATTCCACCCTGCGGAACACCGGCCTTAACTTCACACCAATCAGAACGGCGATCATCAATTTTGACCAGCTGAAAGCGTCCCGTAAGGTATGAATGAAACCATGAAAGAGCAATGGGCGAGAAATTTAGGGATTGCATTAATCCAATCAAAATATAAAAATCTACCGAATTGAAAGCATTTGAGAAATCCAACAATACTAGAACTGTAAGAGTTTTATTCTCGATGTTGGCGCGGATGTCATCGGTAATTTTGAGAAGTGCTGTGGTAGTACTGTGACCTGTTTTGAAACCAGACTGGAAACGATTTAGAAAGTTATAGCGATTTTAATGCGCTGAAAGTTGTTTTTGGACATGATGCTCGAGAACCTTAGAAAGAATGGGTAGGATAGATATTGGGCGAAAATGAGAGGGATCTTACTTAACAGATAGGCTTCAAACTGTTGACATAAACGGCGTAAAATCACACGGGTCTAATGTGAAAATGGGCGTACCCCAAGGTTCAATTCTAGGACCGTTCCTTTTCTTAGTTTATGTCAATGACTTGCCTTACATGGTTGAGAAAGAGGCTGACATGGTGCTGTTTGCTGATGACACCTCGCTAATATTTAAAATAGATCGGCATAACAGTGATGCTAGCGCGGTGAACAGCACCTTATCTTTAATTTCTGATTGGTTTTTGGCCAATAACCTCATGTTAAATGCGAACAAGACCCAATGCATTCGATTCTCTCTTCCTAATGTGCATCAAGCCTGCGTTGACATACTAATTAATGGTCAGAAACTCGATCTGGTTGAAAGTACTACCTTTTAAGGAATCACAATTGATTCGAAACTTCAATGGGGCGCTCATATAACTAAACTTTCTAATAGGCTTAGCTCTGCGGCTTACGCTGTTAGGAGAATAAGACAATTGACAGATGTAGCAACTGCTAGACAAGTGTACTTTAGTTACTTTCACAGTCTAATGTCTTACGGGATACTTCTATGGGGGAGTGCAGCCGACATTCAGACTATTTTTCTTTTACAAAAAAGAGCCATTCGTGCTATTTACGGTTTAGGATCGAGAGACTCACTGAGGGAATTATTCAAGGAAATAGGTATACTTACTTTTGCATCACAATTCATATTTGAAAATATAATAAGGAAAAATATTTCCATGTTCAATAAAGTAAGTGATTTTACAGATAGAAATTTACGTAATAAGAATGACTTAGTAAGCCCGTATTACAGGCTGAATACAATCAGTAAGTCTTTTATGGGGAAGTGTATACTTTTTTATAATAAATTGTCAGAATCGGTCCTTGATATGCCAGACAGAAGATTCAAAGCTTATGTAAAGAAAGTACTTTGTGAGAAGGCTTATTATAGGACCGATGACTATCTTAAAGACAAAAAGGTCTGGCTTGAGCATGGCGCGGGTCCCTCTTAAAGGTTTGTATACTTAGACATGTCATAATTTAGGTACATTGGTACATACTAAATTTACAAATTGACATTATTTTAAATTTCGTAATTCTTATAATTCAATTTAATTATGACATAATAAACAATGTGTAATCTCTGTCCATCTATATAACTAATTTTAAGTTTTTAGTTTGTTAGTTGACGTCTTTGGAGAAAACGTGCAGTGCAGTTTGTTGCCGCTTCTTCTGCACTTGCGCCTAGGAAGCGGCGTAAACTTAGCTTTAAGTAACGATTTGACGTCAACATTTGTGCAAAACAAAACAAAGTGACTATTATTAAGAGATATTATAAATATCCTATGATAATAAAAAAAAAATCAGATGGATTAGGTTTTTTGGGAAGAGGGATAATATGACCGTATTTCCAGGCTGAAGGGAAAATACCAGTAGAAAGAGAACAGTTTAATATATTTGCAATACAAGGGGCTAAAAGACTAGCTATAGGTTTAATCATATCCAAAGAGATATCATCATTGCCTACAGCTTTCGATTTAATTGTCTTAATGATGTCAACTACTTCTTCACAAGAAACAGTAGGGATACTAAACAATGGCGACTCAGAAACAGGTTTAAATAAAAGTTCAGCTAAGGCTGCTTGTTTTATACCAGGCGTAAGATTGGATTGGGAAGTACAGAAGTGTTTATTTAGAGCATTCACGTCGAAGGTAAAATCACTTGTTGAATTCTGCTTACCAAAACCCATGCCCCTAAGAAAATTCCACATTTTATTAGGCGGACAGTTTTCAACATTTGCATGAATGTTCTTTCTCCTAGCATCGCGACACATTTTATTGCATTTATTACGTAAAAGAATGTAGATCTCGCGATTTTCATCTGAGGGACTCTGACGTAGCTTTATTTTAGCTCTGTCTCTTCTGGCCATTAGACTGTAGACACTATGGGCTATCTCTCTATAGTTCTGACTCCAAAGTTATTACGGAATTTACGATATCTATTTCCTAGCTAAGTGTATGTATTCAGAGAGTGTACGGGTGCCTAAGCTATGTGATTCAGAAGGTAAAGTCCAACACTCGGTAAATAAGTTCTGGTATATTTCTCACAAGTACACACAAGTTACAGTTCTCGATATATTCACAAACAAACAGATCGACACGGCACGGGGGGCTATCTACGGACACACGCGAGACTCTGAACAAAGCTGGCAAACGACTAGCGAGCGATCCCTGCTACGCGCCGTGGAACGAAATAATAAACGCTTACTTAGCGTATTGTGTCCCTACATAACATCCCCCTTTTCAAAAATTTTGGTTATCAAAAAAAACAAAAATTTTAAACAAAGTTATGAAACATAAAAATCTAAAGCTTCATCACAGAATACATAAGAGTCAAACAGAATGGTATCTCACAGCGTCTCCCGCAAATTGGCGTCCCCGCACCTCTCCCCCGCACTTTGTGAGCTTTGACAGCTCCAGGGTTTAATTACTAGCCGCACGCAACGTCTTGAGAACTGTCAACCAATAATAACCATCATGGTGAGAAGGTGCGCGTATAATAATTGTTTATCCACCCAATACTCTAAAGAACGTATATTTCATACATTTCCAAATGATGAAAACAGGTAAGCAAAACAACAATATAATTTCACGTTATTACCCAGCAACCATCTTGATATATATACCCTTCTCGCTCTCTCGCATTGGCGGGAGATACACAAGAGCGAGATTGTAACATTACCGGATTGCTAATAAGCAATCCGGTAATGTTACATAGGCTCCTCGCTCACAGGTAATCACATACACGCAGATGCCAATTAGATTTCCGCGGGTTATAGTGCTAAATGCCATTGTTGACAATGACAACTTGACATGCTGTTCGTATAAGCGTGATCAACATTTGTTTATTTTTATTGAATTTATTCATATAACTACCGTATAGTTTTGCGCCGAATATGCAAATTACTATATTACAATAGTGAATTAGTGAAATTAGTGCGTTACATTATAAATGACTCAATAATAATCAGTAAAGTGAACTAATGGTCAAATGGACAATGGACATAATGAAAAATATTTGTGAAGTGATATTACGTAGCTGTTTCAGACTTTTCTGTAACATTGAATACATATAAAACAGAATATTTTTTACGTCATCGTGTTCGCAAATCTTCCGGTATGGAAAAATATAATCGTAAATATGTCGAACTCGTTAGTAGGTAAGTATTAAAATAATTCTGCGGTGCGACCCTAAGTATAAAACTCACACATCGACGTGTGTACAGATAATTTGTTTCGTTTGTAGTAGTAGTAGGTATATATGTTACTCTGAATCAATGGAGAGTCATACCAGTGGCTTCATACAATAGAGCACAGGCTTCACGCTGCAATGCACCGCGTAAGCAGAAATGTGACCTGGCCGGATGGCCGGACTCGTAAACAACTGAGTACTTCGAACTGTGCGATTGCATGATGCAATAGGTAATGATAATTACAAACATTTTACATCGAAATGAATCTACTATAAATTTCAACTCTTTAATACATTACATTTACACTGCAAACGGAAAGACCAAATTATTTAATCATTTACTTTTTTGCAAAAAATCAAAATCAAAATCTTAAAACACAATCATACACATATTAACATATACACATAAAATATTAACACGTAATAGGGTAAAGCACCCAGTAGTCAGCCTTTTAACGCAAATCGAAACTGGCAGTTGTTGCAGTTTATATAGTTTTTGTAATAAAGAAAACTACCAGCTATTATTTGAAAGGTTGTTTATTAAATTTTCTTATAAAATACTATTCAGTTGAAACATTTTATGTTTTTGAAGTAAAAAACTAGATTAACCTAAATATGGCACTTTTAACCAGTACTCAGCCCCTTTTGCCCACTGGTCAGCCTAATTTTACCCAGTTGTCAGCCTCTTATACATTTTTTATTTGTAGTCTTTACTCTTTACAATTAGGTCATTCTTTTGCATAAAGGACACAAGAATTTCAAGTTTGATACATTTTCATATAGCTCTCCAACGAATTCAGTACATCTTAGATGATACCATGCAGGGCATGCGTCACAACCAATATTTTTTAAGTCGTTAATTTCTGTATCGCTATTAAGTTCGTCATCGCAGTTATGGCATCGTATTTTATTCACTGTACAAGTGACAGCTGCCTTCTTCTGTGGTTTCCTTCTTTTCGCATCGGTTGTCTTTGAAGATCTTTCTGCTTTCCTTTTTCGTAATTCTTCCTGTCTTCTCCGCTTTTCCTCTTCTTTCTTTTCTTTAGCTTCTAGTCTCTTTAATTTATTCATCAAGATTTCGTTTCTTTTTTTTTCCCTTATTTCTTCTTTCTGTTTCTCAAATTGTCGCCATTCGTCTGAAGAAATCGCTCCTATTCTATTCATAGATTTTATTGTTTTTGTTTTCTTTGTTATAGGGGGTAAGGTTAAATGTTTTTTCAATACAGGTGATAGATTTTCTGAATTTATAATTATACTGGGTAAAAGGTTAAGTTCTTCAGATCTATTGCTATTTTCCTTTATTTCTGCATCTTTATTGTTTTTCTTTTCAATTGGCTTAGGTACGCTTTCTTTGCTTAATACTTGTTTATTATATAAAATATAATCTTTCTTTGGTACGCCTAGCTCTGTAGTAACTTTGTTATTATCTTTCTTCAATTTCTCTGATTTGGTTTTCAAAACGGGTGGTAGGTCTACAGCTTTTACTACTACATTAGATAAAATGATAGGCTTTCTAGTAATTTGGTCTCCTTTGCTGTGTATAAATTGTGTATCATTGTTGTTACTGTTGTGAGTATCAAAAAAAATAGGTTTATTTTCTCTTTGTATTACTTCTTTGTTACATGTATTATATTTTTTCAAATAATCTCTGTCTTCTTTTGTCGTGTTTTCTTTATCATCTTCAATATTAAGTGTATCTTTTATATTCAGTCCATAGTTTCGGTTTACAATTTCTTCTGATTTATCAGTTTCATTTTGTAAATACTTTTCTATCTCAATGTCAGAAACTCTTTTTACTTCATAATTTTTCACACACTCAATTTCACTTGCTGCATTATCGTCAAGTTGTTGATCATTTAATAAAACAGTTTCTAATTCAACAGTTGTTGCATTATGACTATGATTAACAACTTCAAAATCAGTTATAATTTCAAATTCTTTCGTGGCTTCGTCATTTAAGGTGATATCTACCAAATTGTTTTCTAATGTGTAATCACTTATAATTGGTAGACTTGTATATGGATTTTCAACTGACTCTGAAGCTATTCCTTGTTGTTTTGAATCTGCAATGCTTATTGAGCTTCTGTTATCAATTCCGATTTCGTTACTTGTAGAGTTTTTGGTTGAATTTAGACTTTCAATACCTTTAGTATCTTTTGCTATATTTAGTACATTTATAACAATTTCGGCATCAACTCCAGCATTTTTTAAATCGTCACTAAGTTGGTTAATCACCTTGATTGCGGTATTTATATACCTTTTCTTTATTTTACAACCTGATGATTCTGATTTATCAGTGGTTTGTTTATGATAATTCTGAAGATTATTTTGGACACATTTGGTATAATCTAATGCATCTGGATTGCATGGATATAATCCACATTTGCGAAAGCCATTTATTATAGTAGTGGGCAAATTTTCTTTTTCTAATACCTTTTTCAGCAAAGGACAGAATGTTGACTTTGTCAAAACATTATTGACATTTTCAGGTCGAGTTGCCCATTCATGCACGGTCTTCTTCCATTCAGATTTTAAAGGTTTAAATACACTTACATCAGCTGGCTGTATTAAATGTGTTGCATTTGGTGGAAGTGCATAGAGGATAATACCATTATCATTGCAAAATTCGCTAAGACGCATTGTAAGGTGACTCTTGTGCCCATCAACAAAAACAAGTACTGGTTTTTTTATCTTTTGATCATCCAACCATTTGTTCAAACCTTTTACAATGTAATCAAAAAATATGTCGGATTTCATCCAACCAGTCTCTGACTTTCCTAATAGCCAATCAGCAGGCATACTGTTGACGACATCTTTTGGAGGGCGCACATATGGAAATACAACACATGGAGGCAAACTATTCCCAGATGCTGATATAAATAAGAGAACAGTGATTGCCTCTTTTTCCTTGCCTTTTAATATTTTGTAGACGTTTTTGTATCCTCTGGGTGCAATAACTTTACCAGATTTGGGACAAATATAGAAACTGGTTTCATCACCGTTGAATATTCGGTCTGGCATAGATAAAATATCTGAGGCTCCTTTTATTTCTAAATGCTTTAGCAGTTCAGCAAACCATTTCCTGATACCCTCTTCCGTCACAGCAGCTCGACCTTTGGATATATTTTCGGCTGTTCTTTTACTCAACTCAGGATGCCGTCTTAAAAAAGACTGATACCATTTTTTTCCTGGTCGGTTGTTCACAAATGGGTTAGGTCTATTATCTTCAGATATAATATTTTGGACAGTATTAAGGAGGTTATCAGGTTCCCGGGGAAATCCACATTTTGCTAAAGCTATGCACCAGTCTTTCAGGGCAGTCTCTTCTGCTTTGGTTAGTACCGTATCTGGACCCATCTTTCGAGGCATTTCTGGCACTCTTAAATGTAGTCGGTCCTGAAGAGTTCCCCGTGGGACACCAAAAGTTCTACTAGCCTCCCTTATTTTCATTCCATTTCTGATCGCCGCCATGGCTTGTGTTAATTGTTCTTCCCTGTACTGGTGAATAGGCCTTTTCGACATGATGGAATCCTAAAACAAAAGAATTGCCATGCCATAAGCGAAGCGACCCACAAAAACCTACTTTAATGGAACACAATAAAGTTCAGTTTTCGGTAAACGGCTGAGTACTGGGTTCGAATATCCAAAAGTCAGCTACTTACCATTATATACGGCTGACTACTGGTAAAATCGAAATTTTATACCATAAGAGTTAGGTTCAATAAATTTAGCAAAAAAAACACATGCAGCAGTGTTAATTGCAACCAAATATAATAAAATCACAAAAACACCAGTGGTCGGCCACCAATGGCTGACTACTAGATTTACTTCGAAAATTTAAACCCCAATAGTCAGCCACCAAAATTAAAACGTATTTTACGAATAAACAACCATTTTAAGCTTATATTCTCGTAAACTAAGTATTTAAATGTTATATTACATAGTAAAATTACACAATTGACACAAATAATACGAAATACTTACCGAATCCTCGACGACGTCTCCTTACAAAAAAATTAGTCACTGGTACACACACGTACGTACATGTCGCTGATGGCAGTGCAAATGAACGACCATATCTCGGCGTCTCGTTTTGCTATTGGTTTTTAAGTGTGCATAGTTACCAATCAGAGAACAGAGATTTGAATTAACGGTACCATTGTCGTGTAATCCAATTTAGACACTATTTATATGAATTTAACGTTCATAAAGGCTGAGTATTGGTGCAAGGCTGACTTCTGGGTGTTTTACCCTATCTTGATGTACGAAAACTCACTAGAACTCTCTTTTTTAAAACACAGTAGGTTGAGTCGTTTGCACCGGAACAGTTTGTACTCTCACTTGCGGAGTCGGTAAACTGGCCTTATCAACCTCTCTACGTAACCAACTTCTGGTTTTCTTCACACATCGCTGCTTGACCAGGCAGCATGTAATTATTGCCAGCAATACTGTTGTTACGATGACAAAAATTGACACAAATTCCAATTTCGTTTCTACTATTCCACTAGTAGCTTGGGCTTGGGCTACTGCTACGTTTTGCTGTTTACTTTGCCCGTATCCCATGATTTAAACTTTTATTCACAAGAGTTCTGAATAGAATAATGTTTTAACATGAACATTAGCTATATAACTACAAAAAAATGCATCGCTAGTTTTCGTACATCTGTAATATATCCATACAATTCAGTGATCTACTTTCTTTTTGTCTAATCACAATTTCTATTGACCTACAAACTTTAATGCAAACAACGAAAATAAGTAGGTAAGTACTTTTTACTTGACATCGAATCGAAAGAATTTTATATGTCATTTGTCTCTAAACAAACTTTAGGTTCCGTACTCTATAAAAAAATCTTATATACTATGTGCGAACACTTAGGCTGCCCCCACATTGGGCGTTGGCCGAGCGTCGTCGCCCGCTAGGGTCAGTCACTAGAATGGATTCTGACGAGGAAACACTGCTGTTAGCTTTACTACTCAAACGGAAAATAAAAAAGAAACGTAGGACGAAAACTAAACGGCTTTGGCAAGATCCATTATGGTCATATTGTTTACAAGAGAGTGACTATTATATTTTGTATAGCAAGCATATAAAATATAACGAAAAACATTTTTATGAATATTTACGAATGCCTAGGGCGACATTCTGTGAACTTTTAGAGATAATTGAAAATGATATACAGTATCAAGATTCAAACTTTAGACTTCCTGTGACACCTGAAGAAAAGCTGGTTATTACTATAAGGTAAGGATTTGAGCTTTATATAATATGAAATGAAACTAATCATAGATGAAAGAATAACAATATATTTTAATTAACAGTGTACAGAACGGTTATCACTTAAATAATTTGACAAATCATGCAAAATCACCCACAAAATAAGATATATTTTGTATCTCTCTTATGTTCCATTCTGTGTAGGTATTAATCATATAAGATAGCTAATCAATATCTAATTTTCACCATCATCGCAAAACACGTCGCTATATAATGACTCTTGTGTAGTATCGCGCTGAGAATGCGGAGGCGATAAAGTGTAAAAATTTTGCGATGTTTCGGGTGTTTGTGCATGGGGCACGTGAGACGAGAAAGACGTTCCCATTGGCGTAAAATAACCTCCGCTATTATTAGAATTTTGGTTGGAATATTTTGACATCTGCATGTATTTTTTTATGATATTCATTATTTCCATTTTCGCGTCTATTTTATATTCTGAACTGATGGTGTTAAAATCATCCAGTAATGATATAAAAAAATTGTAATCCGGATTATTTTTTTCTTTCTTATTTTCCATCCTTGCAGTTAACATTTTGATGAGATTCTCAGAGTTGTCTTCATCACTATTTACTTCGACGGTTTCTTTTCTAGAATTCGGGCGAGGATTCTGGTTTTCTTTTTGTGAATGATTCAAAGGCCGAGTATTTGATAATCGGTTAAGAAAAGACAAACAATGTGAATATACGTAGTCTCTACTTGTAGTTGCTTCCGATCCACTTTTAGATTTTTTATTTCTGTCCCTCGTGTACGCATCTCTGATACTTTTCCATTTCTTTTGTAATTTTAGAGCTGAAAAAAAATACATCAATATAAATTTATTTCAGGTATTTAGCTACTGGATGTGCATTCAAAGATCTACAATACTCGTTCAGAAGAGGATTCTCAACGATAGAAAAGATAGTGCAGACGACTTGTGAAGCCATCATAAAAAACTTATTTCATATTTGCATGCCATCCAAGAAAACATCAGACTGGATAAATATTGCAAACAACTTTAATTTGAACGCAAATTTCCCTAACTGCATAGGCGCCATTGATGGCAAACACATCAGAATGATTAGGCCATGCGATAGCGGTTCACTTTACTATAACTATAAAAGATATTTTTCAATAAACATATTGGCGGTGTGCAATTCAAATTATGAATACATTTATGTAGATGTGGGTTCCTATGAAAAAAGTTCTGACTCGACGATTTTCAATAATAGCAGTTTTCATAAGAATATAGAAGAAAATGTGTTAGGCATCCCAGAACCAACTCCATTAACAGAAAACGGTGAACCGCTTCCCTTTGTGCTAGTAGGCGACGAAGCTTTTCCCTTATCAGGTTACATGCAACGACCTTATGCTGGTAATAATTTGACACATAAACAAAGAGTTTATAACTATAGACTTAGTCGTGCAAGGAGATACATAGAATGTACATTTGGTATTATGACAGGAAAATGGAGGATCCTCCACAGACCGTTGAATATTGGACTTGAATTTAGTGAAGAAATTATTAAAACTTGTTGCATATTGCACAATTTTGTTAGATCAAGGAAGACTAGCAGACCGCAAATTGACATACCATCGATTTCTGGACTCGATTGTAACCCAAACACTGACCCAGAAGAAGAACAAGTTTTACAATTCTCAAGAGGTATAACTGAAAGAAATAAGTTTGCCGATTACTTCGTGTCCGAAGAAGGTGCACTGCCATGGCAAAATACTAAAATTTAACACTTACCTTCTTCATTTTTTTGCTTTGTATTTTTCGTTGCAAAATCTGTTATGAATAAAGTACTGATTTCTTCCCACGCTTTCTTTTTTGCAATACGATCACTGTACTCCCTCTTGGACATGTCCCATATTGCTGGACGATTTTGTATTTCTTGAATGAAATTTTCGATATTTATTTCTCTCTCCGAGTCAGATTCCATTGTAACGTGTGTACACAACACTGTCCGCCTTGTGACTGACTGAGATGCTAGCGGGCGCGGGGGGGAATGTGTGCGGGGGGCACGGGCGGCCGAACGCCCGTGGAACGCGACGTAAGCGCGGCGTCTGCGCGGCGTTCACGCAGCGCTTGTGCGGCGCTGGACAACGCGAAGCCCGCGCCCCGCAGACGGTGCGCTGACGCGACGTCCGCGCCGCGCCGACGCCGGCAGCACGCTCAGGAAACGCGTACGCTCGGCCAACGCCCAATGTGGGGGCAGCCTTATTTTTCAAAGGTCGTCTTGAAATTATAAAATATTACATATATATAGTCTATACTATGACTCTACTGGTAGTTGGCACGAGGTTATATCCTGCAATAATAAAGTAACAAGTTCTTTCTTTTGAGAGAATATCTCTAATATTCCTTCGTGTCAACGCCATCAAATTAACAAAATAACATATTTTCCTATTTAAATTTTACTCATATTATCTCGCAATTACATTATGAATGAATAACTGAATATCACAATATTCATGGAACTCTCAATCGCTTTGCGTAACCCTATAGCGCTGCTTCATATCCAGGCTGCATGACCATGACCTAATTGTTACAACGTAAAGTACAATGAGCGCTTCGACAAACGTTAAAATGAAAGTACAGTGTGCGTCGTGACTAAAGTTACAATTTTTTTTTTTTATAAAAATTACTACATACAGTCATGTACAATAAACACTGTTTTCTACCATTTATTTTAATTGCCTACTTTTACTACATACATATAGTTGAATCCTTGGCATCCCAACAACGCTGGGATGTTGAGCATCGCGGCCTACGGAAACTCTATAACCTAAAACGTACAGGCAATTTTACGGTACGACCACTTCTGGTCTTCTTAAGACAACTTTTACTACCGTCTTTACAATCTTTTGCCAAAGTAGTTTCTCTATCATGACTTGGCTCTACTATCTCTTTTGTCTGAACACTGGGTGAGATATCTACTCGTAACTTATCATTCAATATATAAGCAGGCTTTAACCTGTCTATCGAAATGTTAGCTTTCCTATTAGGCAACTGTACTTGAAAAACTTTATCGAACCGTTTGAGGACGATGTATGGACTGTCGTACGGAGGTTTTAAAGGTTTTCTTACAGTATCATCTCTAATGAATACGTGCGTACAACTTTTCAAATCCTGATGGACAAAAAATGATCTATTACTACTATGTGGCTGTATGGCTGGTCTAAACTAACTAACCTTTTTTTTTTTTTTTATTAGAAATTTGAGTGCGTTTGATCTCTATCTAGCCTGATGGGAAGCTAAGATGAGGTCTAAGGTGTATCACGCAGACTCAAAAAATGCCTGTTCACTCTTGCCTTGAAAATCCCTAAATTATATGTATGGGGAAACATCGACGCAGGGAGGGAATTCCACACCTTAGCGGTTCGCACAATGAAGGAGGAGGCGAATCGAGAGGTACGATGAGGAGGAATATCGACCACAAATGGGTGGAATCCCTGTCCACGTCGTGTTGTCCGATGGTGGAATGGTGCAGGGGGAATTAAATTATGTAATTCCTGCGCACACTCCCCGAAGTGCAACCTGTAGAAGACACACAGACTTGCTACCAGTCGGCGATGTTCGAGGCTGTGGAGCCGTCCTGCCGTAAGCAACTCATCACCAACGAGTCTTCTGGCACGTCTGTCGATAGCTTCCAGGGCTTCGAGCTGATAGCGGGCAGATCCATCCCATAGGTGGGAGCAATACTCCATACATGAGCGGACTTGAGGTGTGTAAAGGCTCAACAGTTGGTCAGGGGTAAAATATCGTTGGACCTTGGAGAGGATGCCCAGTTTTTTAGAAGCCGTCTTAGCCCTGGACTCAATATAGCTACCGAAGTTAAGATTTGATGAGAGATCGATACCGAGAAGTTCGAGATGACGGGTGATAGGAACAGGCACACCCCGGAAAGTGGGAGCCAAGTTGAAAGGGCTCTTTTTAGCAGAGAAGAGACACGCCTGTGTCTTAGAGGCATTGAATCTCACAAGGTTGGCATCACCCCAATCGGAGACAGCTTGCAGAGTAAGATTGGTATGGAGCACCATTGCCTCTCTTAGTTCGTCTACTTCCGGTTTTTTTGCCCTTGCACTAGAAAAATATCTTTCCGTAACGGTGCTATCGTCTGCATACCCAAAAATACCGGGCTTTAGCAGATCGTTAATGTGAAGCAGAAATAGCGTTGCGGAAAGAACAGATCCCTGAGGTACTCCAGCATTAATTGCCAATAGGTCAGACGAGCAGCCGTCAAGAGTTACTCGAATAAACCGTTCCCTCAGGAAATCGGAAATCCAAGCACAAAGGGTGGGAGGGATACCGTAAGCGGAAAGCTTCGCTATAAGAGCGTCATGCCATACCCTGTCAAATGCCTTTGAAATGTCAAGTGAGACAGCAAGTGCCTCACCGTATTTTTCAAGGGCTTCACCCCAAAGATGTGTAGCGTACACAAGAAGATCTCCAGTAGATCGGTTCTGGCGAAATCCGTATTGCCGGTCACTGAGGAGATCATTGTCCTCAAGGTACGCAACGTACGGTACCTTTTGACGAATATCCTCTGCTATGTTGTCGTCACAGCTACTTGACTTGTCGACGTCATAAAACTCACCTGGTAATCTCAAAGTACGCCCGAATGTCATCTCTGCAGCGCTAATGCCATTGTCGCTTCTTAGTGCTGCTCTAAGACCAAACATTACCGTATGTATCTCGTCGACCCACGAAGTACTGTCACTCAGCCTCGCCATTAACGCTGCTTTCAAACTTTTGTGCCAGCGTTGCACCTGGTTACTCTGCGGATGATACGCGCTTGTTCTCTGCCGTTGTACGCCTAATTATTTCAATAAACTTGCAAATAAACTACTTTCAAATGGTCTACCTTGGTCTGTAGTAATCTTTACTGGGCAACCGTATCGTACTATCCAACCTTCATACAAGGTTTTAGCTACACACTCGGCCGTAATTTCCTTCACCGGGAAAGCTTCTGGCCAACGTGTTTTTCTGTCTATTATTGTCACGCAATATCTATACCCTTCAGATGTTGTTAATAATGGTCCGACAATATCGATGGATAAATGTTCAAAACGTTCTGCCTGCGGAATTACCTGAAACTCTGACAAAGTGTGTCTGTTTATCTTTGACTTCTGACACTGGATACAACACTTTGTCCATAAACCAACATCTCTGTTCATACTAGGCCAAAAATATTTCTGCCTAACTAATGTCTTAGTTGTCCTAATACCAGGATGACTAAGGTTATGAATACTTTCAAATGCTATTTTCCTAAACTTTTCTGGTAAATAAGGTCTCAAATTATTTGTTGAAGTATCGCAATATACTGACTTACTACTAGTTGGCAATAACAACTTGCGCAATGTAACGTTTTTATTGTTCTCTAACGCTGTTGCAATGTACGTATCGCTTTCTTGAGCGTCAGCTAATTCATCGAAATCTAGCACGGTGGGACAGGATATTGTGTCTATCCGTGATAACGAGTCAGCTACGATGTTATTCTTACCTTTTACATATCGTATGTCTGATGTGAATTCACTGATGAATAACAATTGCCTCGTTCTTCTCGGCGTTTCTTTGTTACTATCAACATTCCTAAATGCAAAGGTCAAAGGCTTATGGTCTGTAAAAATGATCAACTGTTGTCCCTCAAACAATTTCCTAAAATAACGTACTGCTAAAAATATCCCTAACAATTCTCTATCGTACGTACTGTATTTCTCCTGAGCCGGTGTCATCTTTTTCGAAAAGTATCCTAACGGTTTCCAGCATCCGTTCACTTTTTGCTGCAAAACCGCTCCTACACACGTATTTGAAGCGTCTGACATCAACGCTATCGGCGAATCTACGACCGGATGAGACAATGTAGTGGCGTTTTTTAGGCTCTCTTTACATTGTTCGAACGCTATGTCTGATTCCAGATTCCACACGATCTTAGTCTTATCATTTTTCTTACAATTGTGTAGATACTTGTTTAACTCTGCTTGGCTCTCCACCGCTCTGGGAATGTGTGCCCTGTAAAAATTTACCATACCGAGAAATCGACGTAACTCTTGCACTGTCTCAGGTTTCGGAAAATCTATAATAGCCTTCACTTTGTCGGGTAGTGGCCGGATGCCTTCCTCCGATACCTCAAAACCTAGAAAATTTACTTTGGACTCACAAAAACTGCATTTCGCGATGTTGATGGTGATCCCGTATTCCTGTAGCCTCTCGAATACCTTCTCCAGATGCTCCTGGTGCTGCGTGGCGCTCTCTGACGCAATCAAAATGTCATCTAAATAACAGAACACAAAATCTAGACCTTGTAGTACTCTTGACATAAATCTCTGAAAAGTTTGAGCAGCGTTACGTAGCCCAAAATTCATTTTTGGATATTCCCATAGCCCCATCGGCGAAATTATCGCTGTTTTGTCAATATCTTCTGCTATCGGTATGCAATGGTACGCCCTATTTAGGGTAACAGGTATAATGATTGGCCCCTTAAGCATAGTTTTGACTTTGACCTCATTTTTCTCTGAATATTGATATAAGGTTGACTGCTGAGTATTATAGGAGTACCATTCCGAAACGACTTAAGAAGATTCCCAACAAGCAAAATAATCCTGGCATGTGATTTTATAGTCCTGTTTGGACTTATATGGCTACTATAATGGTTTCAGAATATGCCACCGCACTTATATCAGCATATATTAATCTTGTTTTTACTCAAGTACGCTTACTCTTACAATTTGGACTTATATCGGTATATAGGATCACAATTCATGGCTACTACTGGACTTAACCTCCTATAAGAGCATGTATTAAGATTAATTACTCTCAAGAGGAACTACTCCGACAACCCAGACTTATATGCGCATATAGGATATCGCTTTAAGCGCATTTTAATCTCCAGGCTCCTATATGAGCATATTCGAGGAAAATATGCACTGAGGAACAATCACTCTTTTTAGTCTTACTTATAGTCTCATATAAGCATTTTTTCTGTGACCAATATAAGTCAATTCAATTTAGACTACTAAAGAGCACTTAGGTTTAAAGTTTGTAATTCATATTAACATCAAATGGATTTTATTCCATAGAAAAGATATAATCGAATAAATCTAAAAAACCCTCGTCGGAAATCTTTAAAGGCTACTTTTGATCGAAATAACCTATATAAGCAAAAGCGAGCTTATGACGGTTTCACAAATCCGAAAAAAACTTATATCACGACTCTGTAGGCAAAAACACACTTTATATGGGTTTATCATATGCCGATATAAGCCAAGGTCGATTTACAGAGGCATTCCACAGTAGCATTATAATCTAAAAAATCCAGAATAATCCTGGTTAGAACCCTAATAAGGCCAATTTTGCTTTAAATCACCAATATAAGAAAAAATGAGCTTTAAACGGTTTTACGAATCCAGAAAAGCTTATATCAGGACTCGTTAGGCAAAATAATAAAATTAATGCACTTAATAGGGGTTTGTCATATGCCGATATAAGCCTGGGTAGATTTAAATGGGTATTTCATAGTAGTGCTATCGTCTTAGAAACCTTAAATCAATCCTGGCTAGAACTCTTCAAATGCCACTTTTTCTGGAAACAACCGATATAGTCGAAAACACGATTTCCAAATCTTACTGTAGGATTTGTGGCCAGCCATTATTGATCACTCATAATTCACGATTTGTTCTTTGTTGTTCTGAATGATATAAAAATGGATTTAGATCAGTGGAAGCGGTTTAAAAAGAGTGGTTCTTATAAACGAAAGGTTAAGAAAACCTACCAGGAAATGTTACTTTTTAAATTTGCACTGACTTTTTAAATTTATCGGGTAAAGACTGCATCGCAAATTCAGGTGAGGGTTCCGGACAAAATAACTTTAGTAGTACTTCGGATGGAAGGGGTTCGGACTATGAAAGCAATAATGAAAAATCATCAAGCGATTATGAAAGCGATGAAAAGGAGGAAAATCTTTCTGATTACAACAAAAATTTCGAATTGCGTTATTCTATGAAAAACTGGGCTTTAAATTACAATATTTCTCATGCTGCTTTGAACTCTTTACTTCAAATTGTAAATATCAGATTAAACGACGTTTTACCTCGAGATGCGCGAACACTTCTAGGCACAAACAGAGAAAACCTACAAATTACCATTTCAGCCCCAGGACACTACTGGCACAATGGCCTGATCAAATGTTTGAAAAGAATTTTCGAAAATGTTTCGTGTCTACCAAATGAAATTTCTCTAAACATAAATATTGATGGACTACCAGTTTTCAATAGTTCGCGATACCAATTTTGGCCCATATTGTGTACCGTCTTCGAGATACCAAATTTGGCTCCGTTTGTTGTTGGTAAGTAACAAAACATCTTTATTAACTTAAAGTAGGTACTTAAAAAGTAGTAGTAGTGTTTTTCTTATGATACTTACTTATACTTACCTATTTATTTTTAACAGGTATCTATGCCGGAGATGGAAAACCATCGGACCTAGACTCATTTTTGAAGCCTTTCGTGACAGAAATGAAGCAACTTGAAGAAGGATTAATACTTAACGCTGCTCATGACTCAAACGAAGAAAAAATTATCCACGTAAAACTGAGAGCTTTTATCTGTGATTCACCAGCTAGAGCAATGATAAAAGGTAGGATAATTTTTTTTAGTTTACAGACAATATTATTATATTGCTTCACCTCCCATCAAACTCTATGTACTAAAAGGATTTTAGAATTATCAGGCCAAGCTATCAGTAAAGGTACTTACACATTAATTCAGAAAAATCTTTAAGTACCGTCTTCTTTTTCGTACGAGTTACTTACTTCTGCTTACTAAGATGAACACCACACTATGAAGGTATTTAACCAATTTATACTATTTTTTTACAGGTGTTTCAAATTTCAACAGCAAACATGGCTGTCTAAAATGTACAGTCGTCGGAGAATATTCCCATAAATCGAATACTGTGACATTTATTGAGTGTCACAGTTCTAAAAGAAACAACGGTGACTTTCGTGCGAAGAAGTATGGACAACATCACAAGAAAGACTCACCGCTACTTAGCTTAACCCTTTATAGGTCATAAGCAAAATTTGTATGGCGGCTGTAACCACATCACATGTCTTACCTTAAGGTCAATTTTGTTTGAAGTATGGCCATTAGAACATTTTTTTTATATTTTTTGATTAGTCTCTGAACGAGCGTAATGCACAAACGTAACCACAGGACTGAAGTTCGTACAAGTTTTTCGCAATAGCGCCAAATAATTGTGGTTACATTTGTGACTTACGTTCATTTAGTGTTTCCGGCATTCACGAGTACAGTGTTCTCCTAGTATTTAATTATATAAAAACGAATTTAGTGGCAAATGGGTAATGAAAGGTATGTATATCATTAATTTATAATTTTTACATTAATTTGACACAAAAATCTTACATGTACCATTGTTATATAAAGTTTTACAACGAGTTAAATATTACGACCACGTGTCGCCAACTTTTAGGTTAGTTTTTTACTCTCATAATAAATTAATTCATATCTTTTCTCAATTATATTATTTCGACTATGTGTTTATTGTCTTTGTATAGTATGTTTAATGTTTTATACGATAATAATACTACTGAAGCTAGAGGTTTTTGGGTAAAGATGTTATTACCCTGCAAAGTCGGACATTTTTTCAGAGACAATTTTGGTCATAACAATATTTATGTGTAGTATGGGGAAAACATACTCATACCTAGTTTTATACCATACTACGATTATTTTTGTTTGTTTTAGATGTCTAGAAAAACTATACTGGATTTGGATGCAATGGATGAAGAGGAGTTCGAAACCATGATGATGGGAATCGACGATAGTCAGGCTGAAGATTCCGATATTGGTGGTGACTCAGACCCTGAGGACCTTCTTCCTCAGGGTACATTTATGCCTTGTAGCCGAACACAAAAACTCGACAAAAACCTAGAAAAAGAGTTGAATCTCAACGTGCAGACTTCTAGAGTTTCTTTGTCTCCTGCTCCTCTCCCACGAGAAGAATCTCCTGCTGCTTCATCTTCCTCTGCTCATTTGCAGCGTGATGGCAGTATACAATTGATTAATCCAGTACTTCGTGTCAGGGGAAGAGGAAATTACAGAGGAAGATCCCTAGGAAGAGGTAGAGCAGCAGTTCAGCAAGCGGTAACAGGTTCTGACGAATCAGATGACCAGGATGTGTCTGTGAATAGACACGAATTTATGAGCCGAGAGAAATAGACGAGTTTCATAATAGTCCACTTCAGGGTAATTCTCCTATTCCGATTTCACCAGCACCCTCATCTCCTGGTTTGTCATCGTTTCGTCCTGGTCGTGGTGTTCGCACCAGAGGAGGTTCCAGAGTGAGGGGTAGAGGAAGACGTATGACTAGAGAGGATTCTAGTCCTTATAAATTTCGCAAATTTTTTCGACAACCGACAGAATTTAAAAATTTCAAATTTAATTCTTACTCTGGAATAAATGTTGAGGTAGACGTGTCATCGCCGATGCAAATATTTTTTTTGTTCTTTACACAGCAGGTCTTCGAATTAATTGTGGAACAAAGCAATTTGTATTCCAGACAACAACTAAATCTTGACATTTTAGATTTACGAGCATTCATTGGTATGTTGATTATCATGGGTGTCCACGTACTGCCTTCTATTCGCCATTATTGGTCTAAGGATCCAAATTTTCACTGTTCACGTGTATCGGAAATAATGCCATTGAAACGATTCCTGAAAATACTAAGATACCTCCACCTAAATGACAATTCTACAATGAAACCACGAGATGACCCTCAGTTTGACAGACTGCACAAAGTTAGACCGCTCTTGAATATGCTCGCTCGAAAATTACAAAAAAGTTTATAGCCCATCTAGATTCCTTAGTGTGGACGAAAGCATGATCCCTTTCAAAGGACGATCAATGCTAAAACAATACATGCCCCTCAAGCCGATAAAAAGAGGGTTTAAAGTGTGGGTTTTATGTTGTGCCGTGACAGGATATATGTTTTTTATGGAAATATATGAGGGCAAGAAGGAAGGCTCGACTTCAGAAGTTGGGTTAGGCGAAGCAGTAGTTCTTAATCTTACACAAGCGTTTGCTGGACTGGGATTTTGTGTTTACTTCGATCGGTTTTTTAATTCGATTTGTTTACTCACGAAACTTTTGTCTCGAAAAATCTTTGCGTGTGGAACATTGTTGGCGACGAGAAAAATTTTTCCCAAAGATCGTTTGAAGGATGACAATCGTCTTGCTTCTGGTGACTTCGACAGCGTTATGGATGGATCAATATCTGTGACTAAATGGAAAGATAGAGGAAAGAAATGCGTTTTGATGGCTTCAAACATGCACATTCCTGCAGTTCTTACGGCAGTCAAGCGCACAAATCGAGAAGGAAGAAAAGAAGATGTAAAATGTCCAAAGGCAATAGCTGATTATAATTCATACATGGGCGGGGTAGACCGTTTTGATCAATTAATGGCATCGTATACAGTTTCATGGAAAAGTCGTCGCTGGTGGATCATCATCATCATCATTTCAGCCGCATAAGGTCCACTGCTGGACATAGGCCTCTCCCAAGGATTTCCAAAATGACCGATCTAGAGCGGCCTGCGTCCAGCGCTTTCCAGCGACCTTAGTCAGATCGTCTGACCACCTTGTGGGTGGGTGTCCAACGCTTCGCTTGCCAGTACGTGGTCGCCATTCGAGAACCTTTCTGCCCCATCGGCCATCGGTTCGTCGCGCTATGTGTCCCGCCCACTGCCACTTCAACGAGCTAATCCGTTGGGCTATATCAGTGGCTTTTGTTCTCCTACGAATTTCCTCATTTCTGATTCGATCACGTAGAGAAACACCGAGCATAGCCCTCTCCATAGCGCGTTGAGCGACCTTGAGCCTTCTTATGAGACCCATAGTAAGGGACCACGTTTCAGAGCCGTAAGTCATCACTGGTAACACACATTGATTATACACTTTAGTCTTGAGGCACTGAGGTATTTTGGACGAGAAGACGCTGCGTAGCTTCCCGAACGCTGCCCAACCGAGTCGGATTCGTCGAAAGACCTCTTCCTCGAAGCTGGAACTTCCTGCCTGGATCAATTGACCCAGGTAGATATATTGGTCTACAACTTCGAGGGTGGAGCTCCCAACACAAACAGGTAGGGGCGCGACATGGACATTCAACATTACTTTCGTTTTGTCCATGTTCATTTTGAGGCCCACCTGTTGGGAAACTCGATTAAGGTCTCCGAGCATGGTGCTTAAGTCTTCCATGGATTCTGCAATGACAACGATATCGTCGGCAAATCGAAGGTGAGTGATATACTCGCCATTGATGTTGATGCCAAGTCCTTCCCATTCCAGAAGCTTGAAGGCATCTTCCATTGCAGCGGTGAACAGTTTCGGAGATATAACGTCTCCCTGTCTCACACCCCTTTGCAGTGGGATAGCCCTCGTGCACTGCTCCTGTACTCGGACTGACATAGTGGCGTTACTGTACAAACTTTTCAACACTTCGATATACCGATAGTCAATACGGCATCGCTGGAGAGACTGAAGCACGGCCCATATTTCGATCGAATCGAAGGCTTTTTCATAGTCCACAAACCCCAAGCATAACGGCCGGTTATACTCCCTCGTCTTCTCTATAACCTGCCGCAGCGTGTGGATGTGGTCTATGGTACTAAAGCCTTTACGGAAACCGGCTTGTTCGGGAGGCTGGAAGGTATCAAACCTGTTTGCGAGACGATTCGTGATGACCCTCGAAAACAACTTATATATATGACTCAGAAGCGTGATAGGCCTATAGTTCTTCAATAGAGCGTTATCTCCCTTTTTGAAGAACAGGACCACCACGCCCCTGTGCCACGCTTCTGGCGTTACGCCCTCGAGCAGAACGGAATTAAAGAGCCTCTGAAGGACTTTCAGTACCGGCGTTCCGCCCGCTTTCAGAAGCTCTGCTGTGATTCCATCCTCGCCCGGCGCCTTGTTGTTTTTTAACTGTTTGAGGGCCATCCTAATCTCGTACAGGCTGATGTCCGGGATATCTTCAGTATAGTGTCGGGTCAGCTTGGCTCTTGGGTCTTTAGCCAATTGTCCGCTGGGTTTTGCAACTGAGGTGTATAACTCAATTGTCCGCTGGTGGATGAAGATTTTTTACTATCTTCTAGACTCTGCCATCGTTAATTCTTATATAATATACAGAGAAGTCGCTAAAGATGTTGTCCCTCGTTCTCAAAGGCTTACACATTTGTCTTTTCGGAGTAAGCTAGCTGATGAACTAATTGACAAATATGCGAAAAGAATACGACAACCCGGAATTGTTAACACGCCTAAGTTCGTTACTGATAAGCTTCACTTTCCTATAAAAACTACTTGCAGACGTTGTGCTTATTGCAGCACTAGGGCTAAACCCATACGCAGCAGGGTAGGATGCGATATTTGCGAAGTAAGTCTATGTATCGGATGCTTCAAAGACTACCATTATAATGACTGCCAAAAAAAGAGTTCATACTAAGGTGTGTTTTTTGGGAAAGAAAGATTTATATTTGTTTCATTTTTGAGATTTTCTAAAGTTTGTTGATTTTGCATGTTACTTTATTAAGCTTAAATAGTCTGTATGACTTAGTTTTAGACATTTATTCATAGGCATTTAAGTATGAAAATATGAGACTGAAAAGTAATTCCACCGGAATGAAAAACTCAAGACTGCCTAATGCAAAAGTTCTTCGTTGATTTTGCATGTGATACTACTCTTGTAAAATTAATAAACATTTAATTTATTATTGTAAAACTAAACTATAAACATTTAAAAACTTATCTTATTATTTTAATTAATTTCATGACCCTAAATACCCATGCTTACTAAAAAATACTTAACTTATTCCTTAGATGGTCATAGACACATATGTAACCACTTGTCTTATTCCCTTAACGGTCACGGTTACATACGTAACCACGGCCTACAGACAAAACCGGAAAACACAAGTAGTAAATTTTCCATGTTTTAAGATCCATTTAAGGTCCTTAACAAAAGCCAAAGTAAAAAATTTCAAAATCACACAAAAAAATTTCTGCCCGTTAAAGGGTTAAACATCGACATGATTGAAGATTTTCCAGTATCGGACTCGCTGCACTTGATAGATCTTGGGTTGATGAAGAGGCTTCTGATAGGTTGGAGGGATGGAAATTTCGGGAAATATTTAACAAAATGGAATGCGCAAAATATTGAGAAGGTTAACAGCTTTTTAAAAAGTTGTATTATGCCTAAAGAGATACACCGGTCAGTAAGAACCGTCGATGTTTTAGCTCACTGGAAAGGGTCTGAGTACCGTTGTTTTTTTTACTATCTCAGTTTTATAATACTTCAAGAAGTCCAAAGAGCGGAACCTTATAATCATTTCATGCATTTATTTTGTGCAATCACTATTTGCTCCAATGATAGTTATTTCCATTTACTTCGTATCGCTGAGGAAATGTTAAAACACTTTGTTGAACAATTCAAAACCATTTATGGGAAAGACTATATAACAAGCAACATACATAATCTCTTACATTTGGTTGATGAAGTAAAAAAATTTGGGATTCTCCAAAATTTCAATGCATATTGCTTTGAAAATAAACTTTACTCCATAAAAAAAATGGTAAGGCAAGGAAATAAAGCACTTCAACAAGTCGCAAACAGAATTAATGAAATGTCGTTAATGGATATAGAAAAGCTAAATAAAAACAAGAAATATCCGGCACTAAAGAAAGGAAAATGCAGAAAATCTGGCTTAATATTAGAATTAGGGACGTTTATATTGTCAGCAAAGAAACAAGATAAATGGTTTCTAACTAAATCAAACCACGTGGTGGAGTTTGTATCGGTTAATTTTAAAAATAATGGGAATCAAGAGCAGGAAATAGAAATACATGGCTATCATATAATAAACACCCAAAATGCCTTTGAAGAACCCTTAAGCTTATCGTTTTTCAACATTTGTAAATGTGATTGCAGAGAAATGATTAAAATAAAAACTGTGTATAAAGTTGCAGACATAAAGTGTAAGTTTGTAAGTGTGTTATTCAATAATTTTATATATTTAGTGCCATTACTTCATACTCTGTAGTTTATGGTTTTAATAAATAAGACAAATTTACAAAAATTTAACAGGTATTTTTATTTATCATTCAATCAACAACTTATCAAAGTTTAGTACAATAACATTCAAAAAACGGGAGTAACTAATTTGTACTTTAAATTACATTAACAGAATAGTTACTTTAATCAGTCTGGGTTTATGAGGTATTTATTATCTTTATCTAACACTAAAAGTAAAAACTTTATATAAAACTATTGTTAGAGACATAATAAACTCTTTAGCTACATACTATTTAACCAATCTTTAAATTCACATGCATCTTCACTCGGAATAATACTTAAAAAATACATAAACATTTTTATGTAGGTAATATTAAGGTCAAAAAAATTGCGGCACAATAACATACTTAACTTATTCAGGTATTTGTAGCCTAAAGCCTATGATACACAGGAGCGGGAATGCAGGATAGTTACGATGTAGGTCCGTTCCGGGGCGAGACATAGACAGTTACCACACGGACTGTGTGTGAGTCCGGAGCGGTCCCCATTCCTGATCCAGTGTAGCATGAGCCTTACTCTAAAAACAAATCAACTTATATACTTACCTATAGTAGGTAGGTACCTAGATTTAAAACTTGTTGTCAAATAAACCACAACGTAGATAATCAATACTCGTGCGTACTTGAAAAAACGAATAATAATTTCAACATAATTTCTTCTTCTTCAAGAACATAATTTTTAGGGCTTCGTAAGAGCCAAAAATTCAAATAAAAAAATAAACACTAGATAAATAAAAAAGGACTACAAAGATATGTTATCCAAACAGCAAATAAAATTATTGCATGAACTTTCAGTAGCTGTTGACATTAAATTTCTGAAGTTTCTAGAGTGTAGTAGAAATTTTTATGTAGAATACCTAACTGTTTTTTCTTTTTTAACTGGAGAACTATTTCAGTTTCATAGGTACAGCAACTCTAGAAAGTTAACACATTTTTTTGTTACTTAAGTAATTAATTTTCCGGCAGCACAGCAGCAGCACTGGGCAGGTTTATCACCTCTACATTCTCAAGTTGATTTTGTTCTGAGGATTCAGGTATTGCTGGAACTGGCTGATCTAGCAAAGGTTCGGGTGGAGGACGAACATTATCTTCTTGAGCTGGCTGTTCTATAGCGCACACAGAAGATGTTGTAGCAGTATCATTTTTAGTTTTTTTCCCCTTAGTACGTTGTCTTGCTGAAGATGCTCTCTTATTGCTCTCACAGCGCTGGTGAGCATTTTTGAGTATAATTTTGAAAAATTTTTCGCAATCTGCTTTGCTGAATGTTTCGTCTGATTCCTTCACAATATCATGGAAAAAATTAATTGTTCTTTCTCGGGCTTTGAAACAAATCTTTACCGGGTCTTTCTTTGATGAACCAGTCCATGTACAACTTTTCAAAAACTCTCTGTCAAATAAATGATCAATGAGGTAGTATGCATTTGAAGTACCCTTTCCAGATCCTCTGCTACATAACCCACGTAATTTTTTTTTATGATCTTCTTTAAATACTGCATCTAACAGGTTTCTTTCAAAATCATCAAAATCATTTGAAGTTTTTATGGTATTTATACCATCATCCCGATCCTGAGCTGGTAGCTTAGAAGACAGCTTTATGTATTCCTCGAATTGGGTCTGAAATTCTGAATGTTTTAAAAGTAATTTGTTTTGAAGTTCAAACAAAGCATTTTGATTAGTAAGAATTGTTTTGAGATCATGTTTAAGAGCCTGTATATCCTCTTGAATTTGCTGTAGTGGTACATCTTGATTTAATATCAAAATGTTTTGACTTTGGTTGTCTGTGTTTTCACAGCCTAGGTCAATTGTTTCTGGTAAAGAGTTTGGTTCCAGAGTTTGAACAATATTAACGGCAGCATCATAGTTTTCACCCGGTGGTATGTTTTCCTTTTCTAGCATAGCAGCAGCAATATTTTCTTGATCATTCTGTAAAAGTTAACTCTTTATTAAAAATTTCAGAAACCCAAGATACAACTCAGGTGCACGTCATCACAAATACGCATATTCCTTTCATTGTGTCCATTACAACAAACACATTATAAGGTTTAATTTGATGAAAAGTTATGTTGACAAATCAAAAATACTCAATTTAAATCGGCTTTTTTCGTCGTAAGATAAAATTGTAATTACCTAGTACGATATTTTACAATAACCGATTTCTAATGATATATGCACAGAATATAAATTTTGTTGTATTGAAGAATATGTTATTATTATTATGCGATGACCGGCTTGTATATATACCTACTTCTATAACAATATGTAAGTAAATAAACATACTATTTATAAGACTTTAAAAAAAATAGGCTGCACCACTAAAAACTACAATATTTTGTGCATTACTCTCGCATAAGTAGTACCTATCTAAAATAACTTTAAAAAGTTGGTAAAAATCATCTATTGGAGCAAATAAAAGAAACAGCTGATCCATAGTAATTTTCAATAGGTACCTACAGGATCAATGAATATGGAACAACTAATTTTTATTAAGCTGGAAAGTTGCTTCCTTTGTGTGCGGGCGAACCTGTGATACGGAATCTAATATCTAAACAAACTGTAAATAATTTTCTTCCATTAAACTTACCTCTACCAACTCCTGCGCCATTTTATTAAAAGAATGAGCCAACGGTTCTCTTTGGGTGGTTACAGATAGCGAATTGTTCCGATACTCATTCTCCGTCTCGGTATCGGACCTATCACTCATTGCATCTACTCGTATTTGATTTTCTGCGTCTTTAAATGTTGGTAAATGGCTTCTTTTCAAAATACAATTAAAAGTTCTCCAAGTAGGATCTGGATAACAATTCTCGCGCCTTCTAAGTTTTTCCGCGTTAGTTTTGGGCCAGAACAAAGTACCATTTTTTTCCCACTGCTCTGGGACAGTCGTCAATCGCAGACAGCCTCGTTCCATAGTTTGAATCACTTTGAATGGCATCGTGTTTGTTCATAAACCTGCAAGTAGGTTAAGATAGTGTTAGTCTAGTCTAGTAGGTACGCTTTGACTTAAGATTATTCAAAATTACTCAAACATACGATACAAATATTCTACTACTAAACTCTCAGCCTAAAATCTATATATGTATACCTTGAAACTTTCACATTGAAAAACTAATAATATAATTCAACTAAGCGCGAGATAACGTTATCCGTGTACAACTAATTCATTCGAACTGTTCGCTCGCTTGTGCTATCGCGCGAGTCCAGTCGGGGCCTGAAGAGACGCGCGGGGGAGCGCCGGACACGGAGTAGGTACGACGGGAGCGAAGTGCCGAAACGCTGACGCCGCCGCTTATATATGAGTAACTAGAGGCCACCTGCGACTTCGTCTGCGTAGAAACAGATCCCGCGGGAATTACGGGATAAAAAGTAGCTACCTACATACCAAATTTCATTGTAATCGGTTCAGTTCAGTAGCTTTTGCGTGAAAGAGTAACAAACATCTATACATGCATACTCACAAAGTATGACAATGTTAATATTAGTATAACATAATTATTCTTAGTTAGATTAGTAAACAAAAATACACAGTTCTACTGAATTTCTTTGAAAGTAAATGAACTTGCGCGTGTGGTGTTGGTATAACGCTTTGAGTCAAACAAATAATTTCTCATTCATTCAAGTTGTAAATCTAAGTCCCTTTATATCCGATACCTACCTAATAATAAAGTTTTATTATACCTAAGTAAATAAATAAAATTTAGTAAACATATGCCAGGGTACTTATTCAATAAATTACGTTACATAGTCGTATGCGTGTATATTAGGTAAGACCTCATTTTACTCACATGAAACTATGTTAATAAATATTGTGTGGTGCTAGGTACTTAAGTAGTAAGTAGGTATGTATTTAGTTACATACTAGTACTAGCTACAAATTTCACACTCGTCTCTTGGAAAGTGATCATAAACTGCGTATTTACAATTCTCACACCAAAACCAATCTTGATATAGCAATGATCTGATGTCTTCGTAAATCTTAATAAAATGTAAATCTCTATTGTTAAGTGACACAATGGTGTGACACCCGGGACATGTTTCTGATAGTAAGAAATGTGTAATACTCCAAGGCCATTGCAAGTCCCTTAGACTTCGGAAATCATTTTTTGTTAAAAATCGATCTATATCCAGGAACATCACCATACTATTATTTGGAATGCTGGTAACCTGAATAAAAAAATTAAATTACTTACACACTATTCGTCCAACAAAATCAACAAAATCATTTTCAAACTAATGCTTAACTTATTAATACAGTACCCACAGTAAACTGATATGATTTTTCTTTGAAAACTTTCCTAATCTAATCTTTAATCTAAATATTATTGTAAGTACCCGTTTGTTGATAATAATTTTCTAATTTTTGTACAGTTGGCCAAGGCGTTAGCTGAGCCACCTAAACCGCTTGTTTCTCTAAAAACGCGCGGTTAAGGCGGGTCAGCTAACGCCTTGGTCCGCTGTACCCGTAAAACTGAACAACTTTGCTTAATAGTATAAGGTAAATTGGACCGCCTATTCATAATTTTTAGCTATGAAAATATCCTCACTACATCCTCACTACCTACTAAATATTTATCATAACAGAATCTACGATTTTCAGTCCCCTGATACGACAGTATGTAGGTAAGAATTGCAGAACCCTAATTGTGGAACCCTAATTGGTAACAACATGGCGAATTTGTTTTGGTTTTGACACTTACCATTGTAGAACTAAATTAACTTTTATCAGTTCTATAGCATACTTGGATAATGTCACCCAAAAATGGCGACGTTTCCTAACATTTTGTTGATAAATAAATGAATACACAAAGTGTTAATAAGCCATTTTAAAATGGCGCTTTAAAATTTCAATCGAAACCAAGATAAGGTTCACAGAAAATTCACATTCCCCAGCAAACAGTCATCACAAATACTAAGAACAATAGGATATATTTTTCTACTATGGTTGACAATATTTTCTAGTTATCATATTAATAAATACCACTTACCTTTGCACAAACTATTTAATATTTTTCTACACTGCACAAAACCACACATCACAGTTTGACATTTCACTGAAACACTAGCTGCGTACTTAGGGGCATATTACATTATCATTTATCTTGGATCATTTAAATGATCATATATTTGATCCAAGATAATTGACTATTTGAGTCATATCTGTGTATTACACTATCAAAGTTGTTTGATCCTATTTTACGTCATATGTGGTTGCAATGGAGAATGCGTCGGTGGTGTGCGCTACTATTGCTTCGGCAGTGTCCCTTATTTTACTATTAAAAAAGAAAAAGAAAAAAAGGAATACAAGAAAAAAACGAATCTGGCTAAGATCATGGATTGCACGACGTGATCATATCGGCGTTACTTCAAACTTAGTTCAAGAGCTAAAAGAAGAAGACAAAAGGTCATTTAAGATTTATTTGCGAATGGACAACTCAGTATTTGAATATATTCTTTCAAAAGTTGCAGCCAGTATTGCAAAACAGGACACACATTTTAGAAACTCAGTTTCTCCAAGAGACCGACTATTGGTGACTTTAAGATTTTTAGCAACTGGAGAAACTTATTCCAGTTTACAGTTTTCCTTTCGGATTCCTCAATGCACTTTAACTCAAATTATACCAGAAACATGCAAAGCCATTTATGAGTCTCTAAAGAATATTCATTTAAAGGTAAGTGACTATTGACATCTTATTATTGAAACTAGTTATTCGGTTAGAGAGTCGAGTTCAGAGCAAAATGAAAAGAAGAAGTCATTTTAATAGAAACATTATAATTATTTATAAAAATAATACAATTTTCATTTAGAACTTATGACAATGACAAGCTATTGAGCAATTTATTAATAACTCCAATCTGAATTTTCATAATATGTTTTGACATCTTGTACAATAACTCGAGGTGTAGCATCGATTGCTATCATTCCATTATCATCGGTGGACATGAATACCTCTTCTTGCAGTTCACTTCTTGCCATTATATTATTTTGAAGCTGCACGCTGCAAGCTGCATCAATAGAGTCAATATTTAATGTTCTACTATCATTTGTCAGTCCGGTTGTGTTTGGTTCAATATGTTGAATTTGGGACAATGTAGAATTATTTCCTTCCTCTTCAGCACATCCTGCTGCTAACATAGGCTCTGAAGAAAATGAAGCGTTTGACCAGGACGTAGATGGTCTTGATTGAGCATTATCAACTTCATCCCATATTTGAAACAACACTTGTTGTATTTGCCGTTTGGCTTTTTTTACATGGATTACATTGCCAGCAGACAAAATATCATTAAGTTCCGATTCAATAAATTGGCAAAAAGAATTGATGTTTTTATTCAATGTTGGTTTTTTCATAGCCATTTGGGACATGTCTCTCATGGTGCTGATTGCTTCATGTATTAATTTGTCATCATTAGATGTATGACTTGTCTGCGCAAGTTGTCTCTTCTTTCTGAATTTTGTCTCAATAAGTTCTTCCTGTAAATAATAAATATTGATTTATAAACAATTATTTGTTACAGATACCAAATACAGAAAGAGAATGGGAAGATATAGCCGAAAAGTTTGAAAATAGATGGAATGTATACAACTGTATAGGTGCCTTAGATGGGAAGCACATCCGCATGACTTGTCCACCCTATAGTGGATCACACTTTTATAACTATAAATTGCATAACAGTATTGTTTTATTGGCTCTGGCAGATGCGAGCTATAAGTTTATATATATAGATGCAGGAACTAATGGAAGAATTGGTGATTCTGGTGTGTTCGCAAAAAGTAAATTAAGACATTGTCTTAACGATACATCTATTTTGAATATACCACCTGCAAAAGCATTATTAAACACAAATATTAAACTTCCTTATGTGGTTTTAGCAGATGATGCTTTTCCTCTGACCCAGAATACCATGAAACCGTACCCCCTACGAAATATAACAACACAAGAAAAGATTTTTAACTACAGATTATCACGTGGAAGACAAGTTATAGAATGCGCTTTTGGAATCTTAGCATCGCGTTTTCGAGTCCTACTGACTACTATTAATCTCCCACCAGCCACAGTACAAGATATTATATTAGCATGCTGTACATTGCATAATTTACTCATAGATAAACAACCTGAACACAAGAAACCTAGAACAAATAAAAAAACTAAGAGTACTAAACAAACATCGGGTGAACTGGATGAACTAATACCATCGACATGAATATATAGACTCGGCGTCTTCCTACACGGCCATGTCCCAGATTCGATTATTCATTCATTCTTCATTCTCATAGACTAAACACGAGAGTAGTACAGAAAGGTCAATATATTTTTACCTACCTACGAGTACGTGGTTCAAATTAAATCCTACATATATTTTAGCAAACGCGAATGTTGGTAAGTATGGCTGGATGTACGGATGGGTGTATGGATGGTTGTATGGTTATATAGATTTTTAGATTGTAGACCCACGACTAGCTTTTACGATCTTCACGGAAGGGGAGGCGGCTGCATTCTTAATGTGTTTTTTCTTTGTTTTTTTTTCTTATCATATTTATAAAGGTAAAAGTTAAACTGCACATATCAGTTTCATTGGTAACCTTTTATTATTCTTACTTAAATTCTTTACATAATGTTTTGCACTAGAAGAAGGTGATTTCTTGTACTTGTATACCTATTAGTTTTTTTTTTCTTTGTTAGCTATCTATGTATTTAATGTATTATATAATCATACACGTATGCTGCGCAATTGGGCGCCAAAAATCCGCCATTATGCTTTCCAAACATTTTAATATAGCCTATGACTACTACTGGTATTTATTCTGTGCTATGACACTCAAGTGATTAAGATGAATCTAACCACATATAATTTATCAAAATCTATTTAGCCGTGTAGTAGTTACGAGGAAACAGAATTATAGGGACAAACATAATAAAACATCAAAAATGTGTAAGCAGCCATCTTGGATCCAAAATCTGATAGTAGTTTCAATTCAAGTTGCGCGGGGCACCTCAAAGGGCTCAGAAATTTTGTAGGTTTTTGTAACAGAATGTAGGCGTACAGCCCCCACATACAAAACTTTTGAGCCCTCGGAGGTTCTAGTGAGAAGTTACGAGATGTGACTTAATTTTATAAAGGATTTATAGGATTTTAGGAAACTTTTGTAAAGCATTTATAGCATATGTAGATAAAAATTATAAATATAAACATTTTTAAACGTTTTACAAACATTAATAACTGAGTAGCAAACAAATAGTTTTTCGATGCATCCATGAAGAAAGGGAAATGTAGGCATATTTATGATGTCTACATTTCACTTCTGTTTTGTTACTCTATGACGAATTATTCAATCGGTTGACAGATCATTCACTCAATTCATACATTATTGCAGCCGAAATTTGGCAGTCCGTATTTAATTTTCAATCAATGAAATCTAGTTACTTACCGATGGAAAGTTATTCCTTTATATTTTGCTTTATTCTTTGAATTACTAGTGCAGTATCTCAACACACACCAAGGCATTTTTGACTAAGTTGACAGTGTTTTCTTTAATGAATCGTGGAGTGTATTATGCGCGTATTGCTAGCGAGTGACTAATGTGAGGTGAACAGTGATAGCCTATGATGAATAGAACACTACTGTTGTATGTGGCGTCTTCTCTAGTACGTAAGTACATAGATCTCGTTGACTAATACCCATTTCTATTCAGCAAAGAGAAAATACTTTACATGGGACACAAATCAGAAAATATTTCACATATTTTTATAATGGTCTGGGAAGTGTACCTTGGCAAAATAGTAAAATATGAACTTACAGTGTCTGTTGATTGAGCTTGTGAGTTGTTTCCAGAATCATCCATAGAGTTTGATTGATTGCCTGCATTTGTAGAAGTGGTTTGTCTGTGAGAGCCAGTTTCATTAGAAACATCATCGAAGTTTGATGTAGAAGAATCTGCATTTGTCGATTTATTTAAAAAATGAAGCATCGGATACCAGTATGCTGAGGGTTGATAGACATCTCCACTAGATCCGCTTTTTGTTTTAGTGACCTGTAAAAATTATTGCTAATATAAATAAAATTTATGCTTACTTATACACACTCTTTATTTGTCGCCATTTTACACAAATCTTCTTGTCATGGGAACCCTGGTGTCACAGATTTTATGCCGCCTACTACTAGTAGTAGTCTACTACTACTAGTAGTAGGCGGCATAAATGCATAGATGGCAGTTGTTACACATCCATGTCAGAGGTCTACCTCTGACATGGATGTGTAACAACTGCCATCTAAGTACTCATAGACTGCAACCGGAATCGACAGCCGAAGTACGGAACCATCTTTCCTATGGACAATCAGGTGGTTCAGTCTGCATGCAATCGAAAAAAGATAAATGAAACTTACCTTCAATTTTTCAGCCAAATATTGAGACCGCAAACAGTTGATTTTTTTTCTTACATCAGCAACAACACAGACTTTACCTACTGTTACAGTCAATATTTCTGCGATTTTAACTAACGTCGCCAGTCGTTTATTTCTATCTTTGTAATGAGGATGTAAGTTGTCGTATAGTAAGTCGTTTTCTTCATAAAGTGAAATCAATAACTTAGTGTTCTCAACACTCCAGTCAAAGGGCGGCGCCATTGCAAAGCGATTGCAATACAAAATAAGATCAGTGGAAGAAATAATTATAAGATTTCAGTTCAAAACATTGTCGGGCTCGTGCATGGGACTCAACTCGACAGATTGATGGATGACAGTGACAGATGTCAGCATTGACGTCAGGGTTACCAGATCTTGGAGAATTCGATTTGCCAAAAGACATCGTAATTTTTAGTATGGCTTGTTTTTTGTTCTTTCAGCAAGATTATGCAAATATATAATTAGAAAAAGAACTACATTACATTATTTGAAACATATTAACGAACAAGAAATTGAAAACTATTTTTTTTATATTTGCTTTTAATACCTAGTAGAAAAAAATAAAAAATAACTGGCAACACCTGTTTCTATGACCGTATTGGATCCAATCTCTCAGCAAATGTCAAAAATCTATGATCAAGGAGAAAATGAATCATAGTCCTATATTACATTATCCAATATCATTGACTCATAGATCTATGATCCGAGATAAATGATAATGTAATATGCCCCTTAGTAGAGGCCTAGCTAGGCCCGAGTTAATCTCACTTTTTACTATAGTGCATTTATATTGGCATTCCCAGGTAATAGTACACTTGCGTAATCCCGATATACGAGCCATATAATCAAAAGTGGGATGGCTGGGGCCTGATATAATCGCGCTGTAAGCAAAGATAGACTTATAAAATGGGCCCTTTTCCGGGTTTATATGCAGATATAAGTCTCATATAATCCTCAAGAAATCATGGTTCTAGGATAGTTGAAGAACCACTTTTTGCTGGTTGGGTTTTGAACATAATTATAGACTCTAAACCTTAGTGATTGAATGCATTTTTATTAAATTTTGCAATGAACACCCAAAAGTAGTATTATTGGCCCCCTTGAGCATAGTCATTAACCTAGGCTATATGACAAAGAATGGCCGGGCCAATCATTTGACACAGGGTGGGCCAATCAATGTAGGGAGATATGCAATAGTGATGGGAAACGAAAAGAAAAATTGAAAAATAATTTTTATATCAAAAAATATTCACTAGAAGTGAAAGAGGTATGTAGTACAAAAATAAAAAACTAGGACTTATATATATATAGATTAACAATAATATTTATGGCACTTTGCACTTTTCTCTTATTCTAAGTATCACAAACAATCAGAATTATGGCATTTTGCACTTTTAGCTTAAATCAAATTTTTTTATCAAGAAAATTCACTAGAATTTAAAGAGGTAGGTAGTACAAAAATCAAAAACTAGGACAACAATAACAATAATAACAATATTTATGGCACTTTGCACTTTTCTCTTATTCTAATTATCACAAACAATCAGAATTATGGCATTTTGCACTTTTAGCTTAAATCTAATTTTTTTATCAAGAAAATTCACAAGAATTTAAAGAGGTAGGTAGTACAAAAATCAAAAACTAGGACAACAATAACAATAATAACAATATTTATGGCACTTTGCACTTTTCTCTTATTCTAAGTATCACAAACAATCAGAATTATAATATTTTGCACTATTAGCATCTAAGTATCACGAACAATGTGACTTTACTTATTTCTAGACAGGAACTTGTAAGGTATCATTAATAAATAACTTAAAATTTAAAATAAGTTATTGTTACTGACTATCACAGTCACCACATTCATAATTTAAATACTCTTGAAGTTCCACTTCATTCCTGAATGTGGATCGGCGTTTTAGTATTTTTGGTGTCTTCAAAATAAATTCTGATGGCTTAACGTTACAAGAATCGGCGAAAAGTCTTCGCTTCACATTGTCTGCTGGATTTACTGAAATGGTAGTAACTGATATTACATTTATCCTGCTGTTTTTGCTAGCCGGTTTTAGTGTTTCAGTCTTCTCCTTGATTGTATTGTTCTTAATTATGTTTGTCTTTGTAATGTCATTCTCTTTTGTTAACGTAGTTTCAGTCTCATTTGTCTTTATACTTTGCGCTTCATCAGTCATTTTAGTACTTTCAGTCTCACATTTATGTTTCAGTCTACTTTGTGTTTTGTTGTTCTCTTTTTGGTCAATTAATATTTTGTTCTCATTTGCGTTTATTTTATCAGCGTTATACTTATTGACATCTGTTTGATTTTTACATACTTCAGCCTGAATTTTGGTCTTTATTAATGTTTCAGTCTTCTCCTTAATTATATCCTTTTCGTTTATGACGCTCATCTTTGTAATTTCAGTCTGTTTAGTTGTTGTAGTTTCAGTCTCATTTTTCTCTTTATTTTGTTTTTCAGCAGTTACTTTTCTTTTTAATGTAGTGTCAGTTTCACGTGCACATTTATTCTGTTCTTCATCAGCGCCTGGTACTACGAGGAACGGAAGATCATCAATTGGCAGCCATTCATCGTCAATGCATATGCGCCTTTGGTTATTATCGGGAATATCGACAGAAACCGTTTCGTCTTTCAGGAATTTGTAAATATTCTCCAAAGCTTTATAAAAAATATTGTCTTCAAATGATGCTTCGTTCTGAAGCGCAAAAAAGACATCTGATCCCACAAGGTTTTGGAAAACTGTTATTGTCAACTTCTTATCATAGCATGGCGCAGGATCAGCTTCTTTTTGTTTACCAAGACATTTTGTATAGTTAATAGCATTGGGATCCCACGGATACAACCCGCAAGCCCTGAACCCGTTTATAATCCCTTCTTTGTTTATGTTTGCCACTACTGTGGTTAAGACTCTTCCGAAATCTACTTTGGTCAGTTGCTTAGAAACGTTGTCTCGTCGCCATTCCAGCAAAGCTTTCCTCCATTCATTTTTAATGGGTTTGAATGCTGCCACGTCAGCCGGTTGAAGAATTCTTGTCGCGTTTGGGTATAAAGCCACTAACACTATACTCAATTCTTTGCATTTCTCACTTAGTTCGTAGTTGATATGGCTTTTATGGCCGTCAACGAACAGAATCACGGGGAATGTAACATCCTCACTCACAAGGTGAGGGTACAGAATGTTCGTTACATATTGGAAAAATATTTCCTTGGTCATCCACCCGTTGTCAGATAGTGAAATTCCCCAGTCTGAGGGAACAGAACGTCTTATATCTTCCCGCATCCGTTTTAATGGGTAAATTACCAGTGGTGGTGTGACTTTCCCACTTGCTGAAAAAGTAAACATGACGGTTATACTTGACTTCGCTGCTGCCGAATCTATTTCGTAAACATCCCTGGACCCTTTTTCAGCCAAAACTTTTCCCTGTTTGGGACAAAGTTGGAAGCCGGTCTCATCACCATTGAAAATCCTGCTTGGATCATCAAGGATTTTGTGCTCTTCATCGGTCAGAGTATTTTAGATCTGTTAAAACCAGTTTTTTATATTGTTTTCCGAAACGTTAGCACTTGCTGAGGTAACTGCTTCGGCAGTTCTTTCGGCAATTTCTGGGTGTCTCTTCAAAAAAAGTTTATACCACCCTTCCCCAGGTTTGTTGTCTTTAAATTTACTCGCTCTTGGTGTTTTTATCATGAACTGTTCCACACTATGTAAAACATCTTGCTTTCTTCTTGGAAACCCTTTCTTACTGGACGTGATTATCCAATCAGCAAGTTTACTCTCTTCTATTTCTGTGAGTATTGTTGGTGGTCCAGGCCTAGTTTTAATAAGGTCGCTACTAAGTCTGAACTGCAAGGTTGCTCTTGGTATTCCGAATTTACGAGCTGCTTCCCTCTTGGGCATCCCATCATTAATTGCTGTGACTGCTGCCGTCAGATCTTTTTCGGTATATTTTTTTTCATATGCTTTTCCAGAACGTGGTTTCGGCATGATGATATCTGTAATGTGAACAATTAGATAAGCTAACTAAATATAAGAAATAGTTACAATACAAAACAGTCCATAAAATATTATTTTATGTTACACCTTAGAAAACTAAAACTTACATCATAGGTACCGAATTAATAATGCAGGTACTTAAATAAGCCCTTAATTTTTTTTTGTAAAACTAGTATAAATATTATTAAATGATCAACCTTAGAAACTTGAAACTCGCATACCAAATTAAAATAATGCTGTGAATTACCTAAATACAAGCCTAAAAATTTTTTTGAGAAAATATTTCAATTTGAGATTTTTCTAGCCTACCTACCTACTAAAAAATAAATAAGACGTTTTTTTTAAATTAAAATGCGCACATCACTATTTTTCTCTTTGGAGACTAGACAACGATTGGCCTCCATCAAAAACAGTCATTGGCAGCGGCCAATCGCTTCAAAAGTACAATGATTGGCCCTGCCAGGATTTAGTTACAGACAGAATATAACGGTTTTTGATATAATTTAAAAAATAGCCCGTATAACTCAGTGCAGATAAAGTCCAAAATCGTATCTATAATTATTAAACAGTATTTTAGTGATTGGACGCCATGCCAATCAATTAGTCTTCTATACTAATCCTAAGTTCAATGATTGGCCCTCTATTTTTTCTATCTTTTAGGTTATGTAGCGGGTTTTATTTCATTAAAATGGGCACGTAATTAAACTCTAATGAAAAAAACATTCACCTACCTTACCAACTTATAATAGCTACAATAAGAAATGGCATCAAACTTACCCAGTCATAACGATTTTAAGAAGAAAAACACAGCATCTCAGCCGACCGGCGACACACCAACAAAAAGACTTTTTTTCTCAGTGTTGCTTGTAAAGAATTAAAAAAACTACTTGACAGTGTTGCCAAGTATTTAATGGTAGTTTTATTTTTTTATTTGGTTAGCGTTTTTGCTTATGGTAATCCTTAATATTTTGCTTTTAAAGCCAAAGGGCCAATGATTAGGGGGGGGGCAACAATAGTACCTGTTACCCTATATCTAAATTACTAAAAATTTTCTTACCTGCCAAAATATAAGTAAAGTCCTGAAGTCTGGGAATCGGATATCTATCAGGCTTGGTTACTGAATTCAATTTCCGATAATCCCCACATATTCTAATAGCCCCGTTCTTCTTACTTACTATATGCAATGGGCTGGCCCATGGACTTTTCGATGGCCTACATATACCTAACTCCTGCATGACACGAAATTCCTCTTTCGCCTTTTTATACCTATCTGGGGGCAAAGGCCTCGCCTTTGCGTACACAGGAGGACCTTTAGTCTCTATATGATGTACAATGTCATGCTTAGGTGGCTCCCTGAAAGAAATTGGTTTCGTTAAATCCGGAAACCTACTTAGTAATGAATGATAAGGGTGACTCTCATCCACTGTTTTGATTGACGGCTCTGTATAATTTACTACTGTTGCATAGACTTTCAACTTAGTTACATCATCAATTAATTTTCTCGATTTCAAATCAACTAATAAACCAAAATTAATTAAAAAATCTGCACCTATAATGGGTTGTTTTACATCTGCAATTATGAATGACCAACGGTATACTCTTCTCAGTCCTAAATTCAATTCTAAAGTTTTACCGAAAGTTTTAATTTCAGTACCGTTGGCTGCATACAATTTATATGCAGAGTTACAATTTATATTTTTACTAGAGTTTTTTACTGGTAATACTGAAACGTTAGCACCTGTATCAATGAGAAATCGTAGCCCGCTGTTGGAGTCCTGGATGCACAGGCGGTGAGATGGCTGGATGGAACAAACCCCCGCCGCGGCTTGCCCCTGTCCTAGTTTTCCGACGGCTTCTTCCACGCGCACGGAGATTCACATCTCGTAGCCCTCTCCCGGAACCGAAAATGATGTCGGCACAACCAGTCTGGACTACTCGGCATACGTCTAGGCGTCTGGGATCGCGAAGACGAGCGATTTCTGTTGTTGTAACGAAATGGACTTCTTCCTCTTCTTCTACAACTGCATGTCTGCCGTTGGTTTCTTCCTTCTATATTTTCTAGACGTGACGTAAGTTTTGAAATTTCCGCCAAAAGTTTGTTTTCCGTACTTGGTGCTGAACTTGATGCTGATGATACGCCAACCTCTGCAATCTGGACTGGACGCGTTGCCTCTAGAACGGTGTCTGCTGTGGTTTCCAGGCTGTCCAAATTCTTGCTGTCCGTCACGGCCAAAACTGCTCTCGCCGCTGCAGGTAGGTGATTCTGCCATAAAATTCGTAACGTATCATCAGGCACTTTTCCTCTAGCCAATTCTCGCATTTTTCTTAATAGCTGGGATGGTTTCTGTTCTCCCAGCTCCATTTCACTAAGTAATTTCTGCATTTGTCTGGTAGCCGATTCTTCATATACTGATAAAAGTCTTTTCTTTAATGCCTCGAATTTTCCGGTAGCTGGTGGATCCAGCAATAAGTCTGCAACTTGTCCAATGGCATCTTTTGATAATTTCCCGATAGCCAAATCGTATTTATTCTGGTCACTTATATGCTGTAGATTCAATATAGCCTCGATCTGCACGAACCAATGTCTGGGCTGATCCGCCCAAAATTGTGGTAACCTCGATGAAACCGACACTGAAGCAATGTCAAAACCTATGGGCTGCACTTGGCTCGCGCCGCTAGGTGCTGCAGGTGGGTCCATTTTTCCTCTTCACAAAATATCAAAAAGGCTTCTTACTTTTATTCTGCCGACTGTACTTTTGCGTTGGAATGTTATCATGCTGAGTCCTCCCCGTGGATGTTGTGAGTCGCCGCCGTCTTTGTCCTTCAAGCCACCGGAGTGTTGTTCTCTTAGCGTATCACGTCGGGGTCACTGTAGACACTCTGGGCTATCTCTCTATAGTTCTGACTCCAAAGTTATTACGGAATTTACGATATCTATTTCCTAGCTACGTGTATGTATTCAGAGAGTGCACGGGTGCCTAAGCTATGTGATTCAGAAGGTAAAGTCCAACACTCGGTAAATAAGTTCTGGTATATTTCTCACAAGTACACACAAGTTACAGTTCTCGATATATGCACAAACAAACAGATCGACACGGCACGGGGGGCTATCTACGGACACACGCGAGACTCTGTACAAAGCTGGCAAACGCTAAAAACGCTATTGCTGAAAAGTTACGCCTCGTAATGATCTTGTGCCGGCGCTTAGGCATGCGAATTTTAAAGAAAGCGTAAATAAGATCGTGGGCTGAGAAACAAGCAGCATTAAATTGGCCATATGATGCGACAAGATCCGGACTTGAAGTAATAATGAGATCCAAAAGGGAAGGTGGTCTATTGTGGGAGAAATGAGTTGGGCCAAGAGAAAGAGTATGCAAATCTAATGAATGCAGAAGGGAAAGAAGGGAAGAAGAACGACAGTCATCTTTAATGAGGCATGTATTGAAGTCACCCATAACAATAAGATGCTCATACTGGCTACGAAAATAGGACAAAAGGGATTCGAAAGACTGAAAGTAATTAATGTGAAGCGAGGGACTATAATATACTTGGTGTATATTATAGTCCCTCGCTCGAAGAATTTTATAATTTTTGAGAGAAATTTCAAGAAAGAGATGTTCAGGAGTCTGATAAGCAGAAGGGGACTGCGAAATAATTTGATAGGGGATATCGCTACGCAAACAAATTGCTACTCCGCCGCATCTTACCATTCTAGGGTTACCGTCACCATCACTAGGGTTACGGAACCATATATGTCCTATCATTCCTGATGAGCTTATAACCTGGAAGTGGATATAAAGTAGACGGAAGAGATGGCTTTAAAAAGTTTCTGACACTAGAATTGCATGGAGATTTAGCGAGTCAAAGGTATTCAGCAAGTCAGTGTAGTGGTCAGGAATGCTTTGCGCATTAATATGAATTTTTTTGCCAAAGATGAGAAAGTGGTACCTAACCAGTCGTTAAGTGAAGGCATATCATCCTCCTCCACACTCAGAAAACTATCAGACGAAGAGGATAAAGAAAAGTAATCTTAGTCAGAATCATAACTTAGAACATCAGACATGAGCTATAAAAATATACCTAAATATAGTAAATATAAAATATATATAATAAAATAATAAAAGCTAAGCTTAAGTAAAAAAATTAAAAGCCTAAAATTATACCATCGCCCGATACTTGCCAGACAGAAGTAAATAAAACTAAACACTAAACAAAAGAAAAACCATAAAATAAAATAAAAAAATTACAATCACAATCTTCACGAAACAAAACGCATTTGGTTGTCATTAGGAACTACCTCTTAGATACCAAAGCGGTAATTTAAAAGAAAAAAAATAAAAGTGACATTGACATAACTTGTCATTGACATTTGGATAATGGACTAAAAGTGTCACAACTTCACTGACTTCACTGAGCAACTACACAAGCAAGTGATTTATTTACAAATAAGTAGGTAGCAATCGCGGTGATGTCTGAAACACGGAAACTACGTTGCAAGTACCCTAAAATTACAGTGAAATACGTTGCAAGTACCCTAAAATTACAGAACATAAGACATTTGTATCCGGTACCGCCAAATTACATGTACAGAATGTAAATGAAAACGAACTCCAATAAAGAGGAAAAGATTTCACTTCATGGCTGTCCTGGTCTGTCTGACATTCCGCTGCGGACGGTCGACAATGTCACCGACGGGCGCCTGCCTTGCCGATGGTCGGGTAGACGACGCGCTGGCTGCCTGAGCCCGGCCGGCAACCGGAACTGTTGCAGTCTTCTCAACGGCCTGCTGCTCATTGCATTTGGCGGCCGCATGCTCGTCCAAGACAACACGTAGTTCAGCCACAGTTGAAACCCTGCGCCTCGATTCATTGGCAGTAACCACCACAATCTTACCGTCGCTAGTCCAGCAGCCTGCAACTCCCAAAGCCTTACGCGCCTCCACAAAAACCGCATGCCGTGATGCTGTTAAAAATTCGGACAATGTTAAGCCAGTACCCTTCAGGTTCTTAGCAGCCCATATTCTGCTGCGCACTCAAATAGTCAGAGCAGCGAATCAGTATAGGTCGTGGTTTGTCAGCTCTTGAAGACTTTCCCATACGCCAGCAAGCAGAGAAGGATTCAGGTGTCACAGTTACCTGTAGCCTGTCACAGCAAATCTTCAGAATTTCCTCAGCAGTAACTTCATCTTTTTACTCGGTACATCCATGCAGCAACAAAATATTGGAACGAGATCTCATCTCAAAATCATCCAGTGAATAAAACACTAATTCCATTTGACGGTTGAGACCAGAGACAGCTTTCCATATAAATGTTTTAAATATTTGGTACTCACTGGCAACAACCATGGCTTCTGGAGTGTACTCCCGGCTATTGAGGGATTCTTCAAAGGTCGAAATCTTGGCAGCAAACATCTCCTTCATTTCCAACATATTCTTGTTCAGCAATGTGAGTGCATTCATTGTGATTTCAAATTAAAGTGTTTAGAGTCCAGAGAAAGTGAAAGGATATGTGATAATTCTGTCTGGTAAGTACTGTGGGCTATAAAACTATATTATTCAGTTAATTGAATTTACTATCTATTAAAAATAGATATTTAATTAATTTAATTTACCAGAGCACAATCAAATAGGTGTGATCTTTTTGACAGCTTTTCAAAATATATGAATTACTTACTGCAACATGAAAGAACAACTTTTAAATATGAAGGTATTTAATAAATTAGATAAGGCGATACAAAATTAATTTTAAAACAATAATTTTAATAAATACGGAATTAATAATGTAAAACAAATGTGTTATGTGTTACACCTTAGTTGCTTGCAACCAAAAAGAAAAAAATAAACGTTTCACAAAACAAAAAATAAATAAACGTAGCTCACAAACATGCAACTACTTAGAGAAAATAGAACAACGGCATAAGATTACAATTTAGAAAAAGAAAAATTAATCACGTTGGGCGCCAGTGTGACGTCCGGGGTTACGAAGATAAAAAAAAACACTAACCGTAGTCAACAACAATTTTAACTTTAATAAAGGTAAAGTTTACAAACAGGGGGTGAATCACTTTAGCCCTACTTATGCCGTGTATTTCTAGTTTCTCTGGGAGGTACCGCCCTTGCTCTGCTCCCCGACGCCGCGACGTGATGATGGCCAGCTGGGGTCGGTAGGTCAGAACCTAGGCTGCTTGTATGACGCAAGGTGTTGTAGGCGTCTTTTTCGGTAAACCCAAATTTTGGACCCTGGAATAATTGATGCCCAGGATTAGGGGAATGTCCACTCGATGCTCCTTGATCAACCAGCCACGCCCAGTGAAAGAACTAAGGGACTAATTTACCTAGTAGGCATGAATGTGGCTGATGGTCAAAAAAGAACAGAGTTACACAGAAAGTATGTAGAATTTTGAATAAAATAAATGAAAATTAAGTTAGGAAGAATTTTAGATAATAGAAAATAAAAACAAGAAGGTAGATTATAATAAAAAAGGATGATGCAATATATATTTTTTTTAAACAGCAAGCGTTGAAATTTATCAACGCTATTTTAACCTAAAGGGAAAACACTATTTTGATTAGGTACCTATATTCACCAATAAACATCTATCTATCCCTATTAAAATAAAATTTGAGTTCATCACTTACCGATTTACGGGTATTATGAGCACTTGATACTTAATGAAGAACTTTATTACGCAAGTATAAGTATAATATACTTTTATTAAATTCTTTATTCAGAAAAGGAAATAAATATAACTTTCGTAAATAAGGCACTGCGCTGAGACGAGCGCGCGCTAAAGAGGTAGGTACGTGTTCACTCTTAGGAAGTGGCAAACGCTGTGTCCGCTCGAAAATGACCCGCTTATAAGTACCAGGCCAGGCATAGCAACAGAGACAATGGACCTCGCCCGACCGATGCATTTATGTCGCTGTGAGAATGAAAACCAACCATTATTGACATGACCAATTTATTGTATGTTATGTGTTTGTTTATATGGTTATATTGAAAGTAAATGACTGTTTTATTATTTTAATAGGGTGTAATATATAGTTATAGTTTTGATTATTATTATTTATTTTATTGTTATTTAGTTTAAGTTAGTTTGTAGGTTTTTTTTAAATATATTTTTAGTTATAGTTATTTTTATTAGAAGTAGTTTTAATTATAATTTAATATACGTTACATTACCCCCTCGCGTCCTCAAGGATTTTATTATGTTTATAAAATAAAATCCGCATTAGTACTTCTGTAAATGTTTGTGTTTTTCTACATACGTTCTATTCCTATCTTACTAATATCATACTTCACGCTTTTATAATTTGCGGCAATAAACAAGTTAGTAGCATTGTCGCGCCCGTTCAATTAAAGAGGTTATCCGTTATTATTCAACTGACGACCAACACAAACAATACTAAGTATCTATTTTAAGTTTTATGTAAACGGCAATTTAAATAATGGCTATAAAAAGGAAACCCATCTTCAACGCACAAATGTCCTTTCTAAGAAAATACGTCCTTAAGAAAGAAGGCGTGAAACAAGTTTTTATTTTACCCCCTACGCGCATGAAGATCCTAGGAGAGAGGAAGCCGCAGGAAATATAACAGAAGAAGCCATTATTTTAAAAAAATATTGCAAAAGGTATATGCACGGAACCAAAACAATTTAAGTAAAACAATATTTAAACAAACTATAAAATATTATGAATAAGTAAGAAACGCAATAAGTAAGAATTTTACAATGTAATATGTACGGAAACACCGAATTAAGTCGTGTTTTATTTTAATTTAAGAAAGAATTTTAAAAAAACGCGCACGAAATCTAAACATCAGATTTAGATGAGAAATCGTAAGAATGTACGGAACCGCATAAAATAAAATTAAAAAACTACTGTTATGTTAAAAAAATACATATTTAGGGAAAAAAAAATTTATTATGCGGAACCTTTGCAATGCAATCCCTTAGTCGGCTTTTACGACATCCATGGGGCGAAATGGAGTGGTACTATTCTTGATCCGGCAACCACACGGACAAGAGCTCCTAATGTAACTATATTGTTAGATTCATTTATATATATTAGCTAACTTTAGATCTTTGATATGCCACGTACCAATGTCTTTACCAGACATATCAGCTAAATTGTAAATTAGAGGAGACTTTTTAGCTGTTATCCGACATTTTATGTATTTTGGTGCTAATTTTTTGCTGAAAAATTTGTCTTTGTCACTTTGAACATACGCCCTTTTCATAACGACGTCGCCAACATTAAATTCGGCTGGTTTACGTCTTAAATTATAATGGCTTGTATTTTTTGTATGTGCCTGCCAAAGCTTGAATTGGACATTGTCAAATATCTTGGACAGACAACCCAAATTTTCCGCATAAATATCGCGGGGCAAAAATATTAGTTCACTACCTAGGTCGTTATCAACATAATGTGAGCCACAAGTAACCAACTCTCTACCGAAAACGAGGAACGAGGGTGTATAACCGGTAGCTTCGTTCACCGAATTGTTGATGGCAAATTGTATAGATGGTATCTTGGTATCCCAAGACCTATGATCATCATCAACGAATGTTGACAGACAAGTGATAATTGTGAGTAGGGTGGGTCACTAATGTATGGAGAAAAAAAAAATGTTTTACATGGATTTGTAATAGTTATAAAAAGGTGCTATAGTATCAGTATATTATATTTACGAAAAATAATAATAATTAGATATAATCTTCAGCCTCCGGATTGACTTTGAAAAATCATAAAATAAAAAAAAAGAGCTTTTCTTGAAACTGGCTGGAGGCACACTGTCCAAATTTAATTTGGTGTATTTTATAATTAAAACACGAGTAGACAGACATATTTATTTATTAATGAAAAAGAAAATAAAAAATCGTTACCAACTTTTTAAAAAAATATTTGGTTATTTAACTAAAAAATCTTTTTTACTTTCGAATTTAGGCATGTCTTTGCGAGACTCGATCTGAGCCTTAATAAAGCCTTCTCTTGATGTTTTACCACACAAAGAACGTGCTGCTTCAGTGACAGTCTTGGCGGCTCTTTCGACTGCTTGTGTGTGACATGGTAGGCGTAACAGAGGAAGTTCTCGTTCTCCTTTTTGTGCAACAAACAATTGCAAGTCCTCGTCAGTTACAGCCTTTAGGATTGGAGGTTCAGTGATGTTCTGCTGCCAGTTTATGAGGTCGATATAAGAAGTTGCGGTAAGGTTGAGCTCGGGAACTTGAAATAATCGGACATTGCTTTCTTTATTGGCCCGAGCCTTCAAAATACGACGTGCTGCTAACTCACGAATGTGGGTTTGGGGGTCTGCAAGCATCGCCAGTAATAAATTCTCGAAATGAGCGAAATAACCATTTCTTTGAATGACTGGATCGATGTGGGCTTTGAGATCTGCCGGTAAGTATCTAGAAGCAGACACTAGCTTCCACAAGTGTCGTGCTCCATCTTTGCAAGTAGGATGAGTTTTGATAGAAAACCAAGTTGGAGCGTAAACTTTAACAATGTAAGTCGCTAAAATTTTGAGTTTTTCAGACGGAGCTTTTGTCGAAACATACAAACGAAGAATACGGTTGGCTCGAGTCAGCCACCTGGCATGAGACATCTTGCCCGGCGATTTATTCGCTAAATCATCTGGGCAATGTCCTGACGTAGCAGCTGAGGTAATGCTATAGAGGTACGATTGGTCGGTACTGAGATCTTGTGCTGTTAAATCTGGTAACTCTGAAGGGATCGGTTGAAATTGAACCACAGGCTTATTATGACAGTTTTCTAGTTGTTTTCCAATTGGCCCTTTGAAAGTTTCAGGCCCCGACGTACCACCGTCAATGTATGTAAACAAGTGCCGAAATGGTAATTCGTTCATATGTAGCAGGCAAATAATCCACTGCAATGGTTTATTTAATTCTTTTTCTAATAAACGTATGATACCCCCGTATTTACCGACATTAACGTTTGTACCGTCGCACGCAATTGCCAACAGACAGTCCGTTGATATGTTTTCTCTTAAAAAATAATGAGTAATTGCTCTTGCAATTATTTTGGCAGAGCCGGAACTTGGAGTAATATGTCCCATATACTTAGAGTCAGGCTCTTTTATTATTGATATGTGCTCTTCCATAATAAGTTGTCTATAACTTTTGCCCCCCTTTTTTGTCAGTACAAGCGTTTTGTCTTTGCGACCATCAAAATATAAAGCGGGTACTTGCGAAACCCTGTCACTAGCAATAATTTTTTGTCTAGTTTTTGTTCGTTCTCTACGTAACTTGTTTTTGTCTATCACTGACATAGAGGACGTGGTGGCTTGCAAAACTGCTGAGGCTATGGCAGCTCCTGCCCTGTCTGATACTCCATACCTGTCACAAGTTTTGGCGATTATAGAATAATTCGTACTGGGTATTGGTAGTTGGCGTCACAATATTTTCTTTTAATTGAAGTGTTTTGTCGTCACAGTCAGGCTCACTAGAATCGGTAGAGGTGGAGATATCAAGCTGAACGGCGGCGGTGTTTGAAGTGTTACAGCATGTTGCTTGGTGTTTCGATATGTATTCTTGCTTTTGCAGCTTCCTTTTTAAACTTTTTGTGGCTTGTTTGGTACAGATGATATCGACATTGCCAATGAACATTTTTCTAGACGTACTTTGATCGAGTAGGAAGTCGCATTCCTTTCTAGGTACCTTTCGCTCTTTTTGGCAAGTGCAATTTGTTAAGTCCTTACATTTACAGGCACAAATATCAAAAAGGTTGTAACCAGTAGGGGAAAGCAGGTAGGATTCGTACACATTTTTTTCTAAGCCTTTTAAAAAAAAATCCGAATACTATTTAAAAAAAATATATATATCTATAATATGACTTATAAATCTAATTTGGTAATAGCCTTGTTTTATTTGGGTACAAAACAGCATTACCGAGCTATAGTGCATTTTCCAAAAAAAGGGAAAATGTACGAAAGCACCCTACCATGAAGTAGCTTCGCACATAGTGTGGGTAACATTCGTACATCGTGGGGAGCATTCATACACAGTGATAGAAATGCCATTTCCAAACAGAATACAGGTCAGTTAACTAAAGCTGGCGCGTTCACAGTACTCACACTTATGCAATTTTACTATACAGGATGTTAAAAAATAAACGATTTTCAAATAATTGATTCATAACCTTCTGGTCCATAATGTTGAAGTCTCAAAATGTTGAATCTCAAAATGTTTGAATTCCCATAATGTTGAATTCTCAAAATGTTGAATCTCAAAATGTTGAATTCTCATAATGTTGAATTCTCATAATGTTAAATTATTTTTTGGACTTAGCCAAATTTTCAGATTTTTTGGACTTAGCCAAATTTCCAGATTTTTTGACTTAGCCAAATTTCTAGATTTTTGACTTAGCCAAATTTCCAGATTTTTTAGACAGCCAAATTTCGAGATTTTTTTGACAGCCGAATTTCCAGATTTTTGAACTTAGCCGAATTTTCAGATTCTTTGGACTTGTTCTGAAAAAATCTGAAAAATAAAGTGGAAATTCGGCTAAGTCCAACAAATCTGGAAATCAGGCCAAGTCCAAAAAAATCTGGACATTCGGCTAAGTTCAAAAAGTCTGAAAATTTGGCTAAGTCAAAAAATCTGGAAATTTGGCTAAGTCCGAAAATCTGGAAATTTGGCTAAGTCAAAAAATCTGGAAATTTGGCTAAGTCAAAAAATCTGGAAATTTGGCTAAGTCAAAAAATCTGGAAATTCGGCTAAGTCAAAAAATCTGGAAATTCGGCTAAGTCCAAAAAATCTGAAAATACGACTAAGTTGCCATTAATTTGAGATTCAACATTATGAGAATCCAACATTTTGGGAATTCAACATTTTGAGATTCAACATTATGGGAATTCAACATTTTGAGAATTCAACATTATGAGAATTCAATTGAGATTCAACATTTTGAGACTTCAACATTTTGAGATTTCAACATTATGAGAATTCAACATTATGGACCAGAAGGATTCATAAGTGTAGACTAGAGTTAGTTTTTAGTAAAATGGGTGCGTTGTAGATAAATAAATACAAATATATGTGTTACTTGTTTTTATTATGATTATTACATTATGGCTTTTAATCAGAATCGTACAAATTGTAAATTAAATCTTCTACCCCACTAAAACTTTCATCGCTCGAAGAACTTGATGTTTCGCTGTCGGAATTTCCTACTGTTATTATAAATGAGTCAGTGAAATTATCCACTTTTGGTTCCAGTTCAATATATCTTTCCTCATGTTCTCGCGTCTTTCTTCAAACGCCACTAAACATATCCAGAGTAATAGAATCTGCTTCTTTTCTAAATAATTCTTCCACAGTTGTCAAGTTAAACTTAACATTTTGTGATGCAACTTTCCCTTTAATTATACCCCACAGTAACTCTATTGGGTTGAGTTCTGGATGGTAGGGTGGTAGGCGCAATACACTGTGTCCGTGATCTTCGAGGATTTTATCAAGCACAAATTGTGTATGGTTTGGCTTGTTTTTTTTTATTATATCATATAGTACAGGTTTTGTGTTTCTTTCTGGATATGATATATTATATTTGTCCAACCAAGCTAACATGTCACCTTTTCTTGAATTCGATGTGGGCGCTGGATCCGATACGACGTTGTGGTACGATGCGTTATCGACTACTAAAACTGACTGAGGCGGTAAATTTGGAAGAAGTTTTTCTGTAATCCATTTCTGATAATTACCAGCATTCATATTACTGTGATAATAATATCTGGTTGCATAAGATCTATATTTTCAGAACAGTCAGGAATGACATTATGGTCACTGGTATTCGGGTTTGCTATAAAGTCAGAATGATAAACCTGTACGGGTGCAAAATCATCGTCATTGAAAGCTAATTTGTTGAAAGGCCATATTCCAGTTTTTTCAAAGGCATTAATAATATTTTTACAATTGAAAGACTCAAAATATGCAATTTTGGCCAGTTGCGGAACGTTTAAATATTTAAGCGTTTTTCCAGGGTTCCATTCCAATCATTGAATGCAGTCTTTAATTTAGCCTTAAAAGGTCCGAATACACCCACATCCAACGGTTGGAGACGATGTGTTGTATGAGGTGGGAATGAAAGATAAACAATTCCGTTATCACGAGCATAATCCACTGCTGCAATGGTGACATGGCTTTCATGGTTGTCGACCAGGAGCAGTATAGGATTATCCTTAGAACACGATGTTTTCTTTTGAATATGTTTCAGGACCTCCAAAAATATAGTGGAATTGATCCAACCACTCTTAGTAGCAACTCCTAAACTTCCTTCTGGAGCACCATGCATAAAATGTTCTTTGAAATTCACTCTAGGGAAAACAAAGAGTGGAGGAATTGTGTTACCACTAGCAGAAATAATTCCACCAAATTTTACAAGTTCGCCTCTTTCCTGTGCCACTATTTGGCCAATTTGTTTTTGGCTTTTTTCAGCCAATACTTTTGGCGTATTTATAACTGTTGATATCCCAGATTCGTCAAAATTATAGATACGATCCGCAGTGAATTTATATTTTCTATAAACCTTTTCTAGATTCTCAAAAAAATCACTAACAGCCGTCTTGTTAAATCCAAAAGATCTAGCTACACTTGTGTTTTCGGGTTTTCTAAGACTTAAATTTACGTTTCGCCTCCGAAAACTATCTAGCCACTCTTTTCCAGCTATTTGGGACTTTTCCCAAGTAGGTGGATAACGTAACTTATTACCCTTTGCGAAATCATATGCTAGTTTTCTAACCTGTATTATTGTCAAACCATAATGCATTTTTGAACATTCAATGATATACTTGTTCAAAAGTGTCTCTTCTTTGGTAGTAAACACTTGATTCGACGCAAATTTGGAACTAAATACACGCTCCCTAGTAGTATCTTGAAAAGCTAAAGCAGCTCTTTTACTGAATTTCGTTAGACGACTTGCAAGAGTTGTTGGTTTGATGCCATATTTTATTGCAGATTTTCTTATCGATAAAGTTTTGTTATGAACTTCATCCATTGCAGATGACATTGTATCTTCATCAACATCTTCCGTTCTAGTCCCTTTCTTCTTGTATATTCGCGGCATGATTCTGTAATAATGGTATTTTATGTCAAAGATACTTTGAGATTGTATGGGGTACATTCGTACAGTACGAATCTACCCCACTCATGCATGAACGAATGCACCCCAATCCAAAAAAAATACAATTTAATTCGAAATAAAATTATTGGTTTACGTTATTCAAAAATAGACATTAACTAAACAAGCTAAAGTGTTAATTCATAAACTAACACAAATTGCTGAAACAATTTGACAAAAACTGTTAGATTAATAGATTATCGAAAATGAATCCAAAAATTACTTACGCGGAGCGAAAACACGTCTCGACTCGTACCGACGAAGATGGCGGCCGGACTGCCGCCCGGTTACAAGGTAAGCCCATGCGTGCGTGTGCGAGTCACGCACACAGATATGGACCGATCAACATGTTTGGTTGTGTAAATATTACTACTGTACGAATGCTCCCCCTGTACGAATCCTACCTGCTCTCCCCTACGCTGAACCTCTTCCAGGTTCTTTTTAGGTATTTTTGGGTGTGATTTCAGCAGATTCTTGCACTTGATGTGGTAAGCCTGCAACATTTGTGTCACTCTTGTATGTGAAACAATGGGAAGAGATGCCTTCGCCCACAGTTTTTCAATTTTATCCGTCACAATGGTAGCAATTTCTTGAAAAGTTGGTTCTTTTCGAGTATCTTTAATTGACTTTAATTGTCGCCTCGTCCACTCATAACACTTCATTACTTCTGAATAAGTTGGCAACATATTGTCTTTAAGATCACATTTTTCCCCAAACAAAAGACATCGCGTCGTATTTCGCGTGCGTTCCATTTTAACACGTGCTTTCACCTAATTAGCCGTGGCGCAACTGGCGCGCGATATTGTCGCGACAAGTGCAATCGACGCCTCCCGCCCCCTCACCTCACACCTAAATCTAATGAATCATACGCGTCTATTGGTTTATTTTAGTAAATACGCCATATTTGCTTTAAAGTCATGTAATAATAATATAAAAAACACAAATGCCCCCCCCTATCGACCCTTGAAATTACATATTAGAATTTATTTTTCTGTTTTTTCCATGTGAATCCGGAGGCAGTTAAAATGACATTACAGATCGATAATATGCGTACGTGATTTTTGTGCTACCTGGCACCTAATTATAACTATTAGATTACAAGTACTAAAAAAAAATTTTTTTGTGGAGTGTACTTAGGAGTGAAGAATACGTTAGGGATTTTGTACTTTTTAAAGAGATTAGCCGTAAGGTTACTCGTAAATTGCGTACCATTATCGAGAAAGATGGTTTGAGGCACACCATGAAAAAGGAAAACAGATTCTTCCAAAATTTTTATTGTTTTTAAATTAATATTTTCATAAATGTAAAGCTTATATATACGTACCTAAGAGGAACAACAGGGTTTTTTAATCATATTGTATGAGTTTATATCACATACAACACTGCTGATAACATCATCTTTTTTTATAATTCTTAAAGAGTTAAGTCTGTCCACCATCATACTAAAATTTTCATGGAATACACATCTACATGTATCTCGGTCTTTCAGCTTAGCTTTTACAAGCCAAAATGGGCGTAAGCGGCAAAACGTTGCGTTACTTACACGTAAACTTTGCGGTGATTGCGCATTGTATTTTGCGTGTAATTTCTCTAACGAATCACAAAGGTATCGTTTTTGTTTTTTTAATCTTCTTTCGTGTTATAGTATCTTTAATACCAGGATTGATCATTGAGTTTTCGTCATCTTCTAAAAACTTCATGATTGCTTGTTTGCGTTTTGACCAGGCTTCGTGAATTTGTCTTTGTTTTTTTTTTAGCAGCTACAGGTAATTGCCGAATCTTTATCAATCTGTTAAGCTTTTTTTGCAGAGCTTCAATTTTTCTTTTTTGTTCTAATATTATTTTCTCTTGCTTTTTCATGGTGATTTTGGCTAGCATCCTGTGCCTCCTTGCTCGCTTTTTTCCATCAATTTTTTGTCTGCTCACACTAGAAGAGTCCGAAGTAGAAGAGTAGAAGAGTATTGTCATCGCCAGAACTAAAAACGTTTGGAGTTCCTGCTTTCGGAGTATGCTCGCGAAGTCTACAAGTCATACAAGAGGGAGTTTCATCTCTAATCGCTCTTAATGAGCGGTCTGCTAGTTTTTTATTTATTCTGCTCTTTTTGGCGCGCTCCCGCCATTCCTTTCGCTGTATTCTTTGCTGTCTTGGTGTTAAATCAGCCACTAGTAAAATCTTCTTTTCATCTTTCCTTCTTTGACGGCGTTCTTTCTCTTTTCTTTTAGCTTCTTCGTATTTCACAGGGTCTGCTTTTATTTTCGCTCGCCTTTTCCTTTCCCTTTCTCGTTTAGCTTTTTTTATGTCTTCAATAGTTTTCTTGTTTGGCGGCATCTAAAACAATAAGTCCGTTATTCTGGTTATATCACTGAAGGGACATTCCATTTAGATTGCAGAGGTCAAACGGCAGTCACTCTGTGGAAAAACTATTGACCTTATCAAAATATCTAGGTTTTGACCCCAGGCTTTCAGGATGCAACCATAAACAAGCTCGGTAGTAGTTTTACAGAAAGTCGATCAATAATAGCCGGGCCCCCATCGTAATCATATTTAAGATTGCAAGGATATCACAACCATGCATTCTAATGTCACAGCCATGGCCTTATAAAAACATGGTTGTGAATTCCACGGCTGTGACATTTTCGTGCCGTGTCCGACATAACCTCAAAACTAAAGAAGAAATTTTGCAAGGCATCACTTTTAGCAGAAACTATGACATTTAATTTACCATATATGAAAAAATATAAGAACATAAACAGTTGTACATACCTTTTATAACAAAAACACGGCGCGGACACGTTTAGATTGTCACTTTTAAAAAATTAAACAGTAATAATTTTTAATCCTGTCAATGCAGAAGTGACAGGATTAAAAATTATTACTGTCACGCCTGTCACGCCGTCCAAGAAAGGGATGCCAATGCGATGTTGCCGTATTAGAAAAATACATAGTGTTGCGACGTAAATTGAGCTTGTTTAACATTTTTTAGTAGAATTTTTATTTTTTGACATGGCTGTGGCAAAAAAACTTCGGACAAACTTCACGAAGACTTTATATTTTAAGAAACTTATCAAAACGGCATGCAAAACATGTAAAGTTATAACCTCAAAGCACATAAAAGGAATGCTAATTTGTTTTAATGTAATTAATTAGAGGAATTTTTACCAAAAATCTTTTTTCACAATATTCCGGTGAACGGACACAGCATGGCTGTGACTTTTTGGTAGTAGTGATGTTTATAAATAAAAATGCTGTGTATTTATCTTCGAATATAGTAATAAACTTAAATACTACTATAAATTGATATATTGTACAAAAATAAGAGAACGCATCTAACCGATTCTTACAAAAGACACTTTTTTTCGTAAGAATAAGAAATACCCATATGGATGGGCGTTAAAATCACCCAACATGAACACTGTTTCCACATTACAGTCTTCTACTATGGCGTTTATTTTACCTAAACACTCCGTAAACAAGCATAAATTGTCCGATTCGTCTGTTGACATATACACGCACATTACAATAAACTCCTGTAGATCATTTGTAACTACCTTAATTGCAATAATACGCTCACTGTCGCACTTCACTATCGATACGTCGCGAAACAGGTTTTTAAGCCACAATAAGGCTACACCTCCATACGGCCTACCTCGAAACACCCCGTTCTCCATATTCATTGATGATTTCCCAATGTAACTGAATCCCGGGTCGATACTACCTAGAAAATCCAGGTCATATGGTTTGAGCCATGTTTCTTGGAGGGCCACAATGCTGGCCCGCTGACATAACGATCGGACACAATGTACACTCCTCTTGATGTTCTTGCAATTAAAAGATATTAAGCGGCAATTTTTGTTTACGTTATCCATTTAAGGTGAGTTTTTGCTATTCAAAATCAAGGTCTGTCCACTCTGGGCACCTTCAGTTATCTTTTTAAAGTGAACAAATCTTCTGAACTTGCCAATCAGTTTATTTGCAGAAAAGTGGTACAAAGGTTGTTATAATAATAAACGGACACAAGCACTTTTCACCAGAGTCTGGCATGCAAGAATTTGTTATAAATACCTACGTAAAAATTGGGAATACTAAATATCATAAACATGTCAATATTTCAATAATAAAAATCAATCAATTTCATAATTCGTGTCTATCCATACATGCAAGTGATCAAAAATATGTGAGCTGCGACCTACTCGTATGCTTAAAATAATTAAAATATTCGTCTACGGAGTAGAAACACTGTTCTTCCAGCCACTCTCTTAATTGGATTTTGAACAAAGTTCAGAGGTAATAATTTCATTTTTTTATCTAGCCTGTTATAAATGTTGACTCCCATGCAATAAGCATTTCTACTGTATAATGTGGTGGTATGTCTAGTTGTCACAAGGTTTTCGGGATACCTAGTATTAAAGTTACAGTAATCACTTTTTGTTTTAAAGAGTTGCATGTTTGTTCTAATGAAAACACATATCTCATAAATATACATACATGGAACAGTCAACAGCCTGAGTTGTTTAAATAACGGCCTACATGATGTTAAAGAGCCCGTATCAAATATTGCTCTAATGCACTGTTTTTGTGCAAGCAGTAATCGGTGTGCATCGTAAGAGTTACCCCAAATCACAATGACATACTCGTATCTAAGCAATGAGTTAACGTATCCATGATATGCTTGAAGGTAGCTGCCTTTTTATTACTAATTTTTGTGAGTCTCCATAGAGCATACGAAAACGAGTCAATTTTTTTATATAGTTGATCAATGTGTTCATTCCAACTACATTTATCATCCAATAAGATACCTAGAAATTTTATTTGGCAAGATTCATCAATTTTTTCATTTGAGAAATGAACAGTTACGGGTTGTTTTTTACCGTTATGGTTTATAAATTGTATATATGTCGTCTTACTAAGATTTGCCTTTAAATTATTATTATTTAACCATGTCATAATGTTGCTTATTGTTTTATTTATTTTATTATTATATACATTAATGTCATAACAAGGTAGGTACTTCAATTGATACGTCATTAGCAAATAGCGTACAGTCATATTTTGTCATTTCTGGCAAATCAGTTTGACACTTTGGATATTTTATTTCTTGATCCCACAATTGAGAGTCTAATTTAAGTTTCACTGTTGACAAGCATTCTTCCCTTGTAATCACTGAGGGAATTACCTTTGTTTGAAACTCGAACCCAGTTCAGCCGGTTACACAACAGAAATACCCTCCGATTTTATGATGACTTGCAAATGGAACTTGTAAATCAAAGGCTATTTCTCTTACTAAATCGATGGAATTTGTGGAACTGCAAATATGTGTAGGTACAGTGTGATTGGACCTTTCATTAAATATTAGCACAGGGAAATGTAAGAATTCTTCATCTGCACGGACGACATAAAGGAAACATAAGAGACTTAAGTCCCTTCATTTTTAATTCTGTATTAGGGATGTTGATGCCGTCTGGCCACATTTCATCATTGAGGTACATATCTAATTTGTTCTTGTTCACTAGTACTTTATAAGAATTGTACGGCCGCTCCATTTTCATATTTATTTTCGCCAAGCTAACTTTCTCTTTGGTTTTCACTTGTATGTATTCACATATGTCAGTTTCAGATGCCTCCTTGTTCACATTTGATATAAACAATGGGATTATTACTTCAGCAGCTTTGAATTTTACATCAGGTTCTATTGCAGCCTTTCCCGTCTTACCAATGAAACGGTTTCTGTATTTTCTTCTTTTTACTTCCTTCCATTCATCGCTGTGCTGATTTACCACCCAGTCTCTGTCACTTTGAAGAATCTCAGCGAACGTAACATCTTTGCTTAAGCCGAGGTGGTTATGTCTACTCTCCTTACGATGCTGACTGTACATCTCATCATCACGCGCGTCCAGCGTAAACGCCGACCCCGTCGAGTTGAGCGTCGCCTGATTCGTAGGCATATTTAAACGCTTCATTGTGTTACTGCTTTGAGGAGTGAGCGGGACAGGCGTAACCTTGTCTTCGCCTTTGAGTGACGGAGAAGCTACTCGGTTGCAATTGTTCGCGATACCGTTGGATGTTTGAGCCACCGGCGTTTGCCTACCCTCGGATCTATTAATTATCGGCGATAAACCAACTGGCCTACTATCCATAAGACATGCTCCACGTTTTTGTATATTTACGTGATGATGATAGTAAGTCGATGATGCCAGCTTTAAATTGTCTATATCTTCCTGCATTATGTCTACTTTCTCCTTTGTTGCATAGGTCGCTTTTATGTTATTTACGTCATTTTTAAGCTTTGTTATATCCTTTAACAAGGACACGAGATCGATGTGATCTATCGATATTGGCGGCAAGCATTGTTAATTATGCGACACAAAGAGGAGCATGAGATCAGGATCCACTTCTTTAAACACGCATATAATATCTTCCATATGCTTTTTTGATTTTCCATCTTAACGCCTTCAAACTTTCCGTTGAGCCTTCGTTATAGATTCAAACAGAAATGACTTCGCTTGCTCGATCTCCTTTTCAGTAAAAGCTGCACTACAAATCGTGATGAGACTTTCATTGTCCATAGTACTATGCTTATGCTGAATATATGACAACAATTCACTAATTACAATGTTACAATTATTACACTTTAGCGTTTTAGACGCCATTTCTTTACACACTAGCACGGAAACGCTACCGATGCGCGCGCTGTCACGAGCAGACTGGACTTAATGGTATGCACGGTTGCTTAAAATGTACAACTGTTGGTGAGTACTCTCACCGTTCTCATACCGTGACATGTTCGTCTCGAAAATTTCCCAATAGAAACGACAACGATTTCAGGGCCAAAAAATTTGAGGGTCATCACAAAGTTGATTCTCCACTTTTAGAGCTTCCCATCGACATGGTGAAAGACTTTCCTGTAGGAGATTCTCTATATGGCGAGTGTGTAAATCAAACCACAGTGACCGGTACCAGGAATGATTTTATTATTTTCTACACTATCTTATATACTAAAGGAAATACAATTATAATAGTGGGGAAGCTCGCTGAGTTAGGAATACGTGTTGTGATGTACGTGTATTGAAATAAACATTATTTTACCACTTCCTATTAGTACCTCACGTACGCATTCCTAAGACCGCAATAGTACTCCCCTTTTTTTAAAAAACAAAAAAAAAATTAACTATAAAATTGACAACATATAACAAAACTGATTTTAATGCCATCAGAACGACTGCTACCACTCCAGGAACACTGGCATAGAAAAGCACGTGTGAACATTATATCTATAAGGGTATAGGCACACTTGATGCCCTTTCCACCAGAGCACACTATAGAATAAGTTTCTTTTAACTGCTCTCTAGCCGTTTTTTCAGAGAGTTCCTTTTCCATTTTTTCTAATTCTTCGATATTGGCAATTGGTGTGACCTTAATTGCTTTCTTTCAGCACGGAATTATGATTACCCCACAAAAACAACTTTAGTTGCATTGTGGTCGTTGAGTTGCAATTGTATTGTAAGTTTTGTTGCGTTTTTTTTTTGGCCATTATATTATTATGTTCCCATTGCGAAGGCGCAATCCAGTGCATGTATTTTCCTTTATGTAAGGTTTTTAATATTTTATACGGCATTCTGAAACCAATTAATACAAAACAAAATTAGCAGTAAGTACATTAAATACCTTATTCTACTGGCAATTATTTTAATTCAAGAACAGTTGAATGTTAATATCCTATGATGCTAGCATTCCATTTTTTCCCGTGGACGTAGTAATGGCCGGCTAAGGGTCTTCCCAGAAAACAGTTAGCCAGCAATATTCCCTGTAATCATAGCTTATACTACTTTTGCCAACACGCCAACCAAGCGTAGCGAGTGTGGCGTTTAATCTATCCCCGATTGTGAATTAAGGTTACATCTAACCCAAGTATAGATGGTAACTATCATGTTACAGCTGTTTAAGAGACATTTCAAAACAATTGAAAAAAATAAATGAGGTTTAGGTAAGTACATAATGACAAAAAAAGCTTTCGTCTTCATTTTTTTGTTAAAAAAATAACAGAAAGTGTAGGAAGATGTAATACTTACTTGCGTATCGGGTGATTTAATTATCATATGGGGTAGGTATTAATATCATCAAAGAGAAAAAAACTACACAATAACCTCACAATAACACAGCAAATCTAGTTACACCGTGGTCACGCTGTACGTATACGGCGCGGCGTGATGGGATCGACTGACAGAACGAGCGTTTTTGTTTTGACTGATTTAGATAAGTACTTACTTGCACATTCATTGGCTGGCTGCGCGTGTGAGCGAGATGAGATATAAAGCCGAGAATATGGCACTTTAGTCTAATCTGTAAACAAACACGATATTTAATAGGTTTATAAACCTAATATTGTATTTAAATCATAATATAATATTAATTTTTAAAACAATATAATAATTTATATCTACCTACTTCTTTGTATTCTACTCGTCCAAAACAGTTAACAGGTAAAAAATAACATCAATACATGGTTTAAAGTTATGAACACTACAGATCCCTAAATTCGTTTGCTCGCCATGTTGAGATAATGAAATATTAGCTTATGGTTATAAAAACAAATATTTACAAGGTTTCCATGAAGTATTTTGCTTTAGTATGTATTTATATTACTAGTACAGTATTATAAGATCAATAAGGCAATTTTTTTGTACTTTTTTACAAGAAATATATGTCACTCCATATTAGACAAAACATTTGTTTTATAACATTCAAAACATTTGAATTATTTACCAATAAATATGTAACTTATTCACAGTGTACTTACCTTCACAGCAAAAATACGCTTCCTTTCACACCATAAAACATGTAACTAATGGTTTACTTTTTTTGTTTAATATAAAACCTCTTGATGTTACCGACTTATTATAATAATATAAGTCATATATTAAAATATTATTTTCGATAACATTTGTTACCGCAAAATTAGAAAATATATTTTCCGGGTATCAAAAACTCTTGCTCGCCTTTGTGGATCTTGAATAGCGTTCAGGCCGTTACAAATCACCTATTTACCTCCCTTTTAGCGTTTGAAAATATAATTAACGCCTTTGTATCTCTACTGTATCGCTTAAGGAGTCAGTTGACGCCTACCTGTAGCCCGCTTAGCACCCATAGAGGTAATATAAAACTATTTTTGCCATTTTACCGCTAACAGAGTTAATTTTCGCTTATTTACCCCTCTTGTATCGCTAAGAGATCCTGTTACCGCTATCATAACTCTCTTATAGCATGATTGTACCTCTTAGCCAATTACCATAACTCTTGTATACCGTCATTATACAACCTTAAGTAATATAAAAATTGTGCCTAATTCGGGGGTAAAGTAGGGTTAGAGCGCGCTCTAACACCCATAAACCACTTTAGAATCTAGTTACCGTAAAACGGGGGGAATTGGGACATTTTTTAAGTTTGTGATTAATTTTCAATGCCTTTTTGTACGATTATAACAAAAGTATTGAATCCTAAATGTATCCGGTAGGTTTAAATATTCATTTCCAATGTCATTAAAGTATATTTTTTTACATATATTCACAAAATTTTCAAAAAACTAGCTTGTCCCGATTCATCCTGAAGGTGGGGAGAATCGGGTCATGTATGGGGACAATAGGGTTTATCCTCAGGGCTGTCAATCGTAAGTTTAATACCGACTTCTCTAAAAGAAGGTTTACTTTTCGATCTGTAAGTTGGTAGGTTATAAGTTTATCTTATTGTTAACCATTTAGAGAATTTTAATTTCAAAACCTCCCTCTCCTCCTCTCCCCTGAAAGGCCGGTAACGCTTTTGTTGCACCCTTGGTGTTACAGTTGTCCATGGGCAGCGGTGGTCACTTACCATCAGGTGACCCGCTTGTTCGTTTGCCGTCCTATAAAATAGAAAAAAAACATTCTCTTACGAAAGTCTAAGATTTTTAATATCTTCTAACAATTTAAAATCTTGAATGACAAATTATAATAAAAACAAAAAATTAAAATTGTTCTTAGTCAACACACTTATTATCCCTTATATCAATTCTGAGATCAATAGTTTTTAAACAAGTCTTAATAGGTAACTCTTTAAGTTCTTAATATGTATATAAAACTGAACATATAATTTTATGTCCCAAGCTTAATCTGAGTCGCTTTCAAGAATCTTCAAGATATCATCAGTTTTGCTGTAGTAATTTTTGGTTATAGATTTCGTCTTTGTCTTAATAATTTGATTCATAGCTCGTTTTATTGGCTCCTCCAGCAGAATTTTTCCTAATTGTTCTTGAGTGACTTTATTATTACTAGTGATCTTTATTTTTGTTTTTTTTTTAAGTACATCTGCAGATTGAGATTTTACTACATCTTTTTCATTCTTTTCTTCAGTATTTTTTGATCCATTTTCTAGAACATAGTGTATATCCATTGCACAAGTAGTACTGGCTGTTTCATTTTCGATAGCATTACATTCATGTGTAACCTCACATTCATTTACATTTTTATCTTCACATGATACAACTATTTCCTCGTACAATTCCAAATCTTCAGATAGTATAACAGGGACGTTTTCCATATCTATATCGCCCCAATCGTTATTGTCTTTACATATAGATCCTTTTTCAATCAACGTAACAATTGGATTATATACACCTGAGCTTTGCGGTATAAGTGAAGGAGTTTCATTTTCTTTTTCATGGCAGGTCTTTTTTGTTCTTTTACCTATACCTTTACCTTTTAAAGACGTGGTGGGTTGAATTTTTTGGTTATGGTTTGAATTTTGTTTCTTTTTTATATTAGTTTCAGTAGCATCCTTTTCCATATCCTCGTGTGAAACGCTTCGTCCTAGAATATATAATTTTATGCTTAACTTTTTCATATTAGGCACTATTTTTAAATAAACATTTATTTGTTTACTAGTGTAGTGATGCACTACATATTAAATGATCGAAGTTTGATTATTTCATAAACAAATAAATGTTTATTGAAAAATAGTGACTAATATAAAAAAAAAATCATTACTGTAAAAATGTGTCAGAGCAGAGCAAGAATTTCCTATATGTACTTGACATATGGTGTTATATAATTTTTTAAAGTGGCATTTACAAAACACAAATACAAATGATATATCATACAAAAATGTTGTTTGGCCAAATATATTCCATTCATAAGTTTAATATTAGTTTCTGCCTAAATTACATTTACAAAAATATTGTGTATTTTAGTAGGTACTAAATTATCACGGACGTACCTGAAATAACATTGAGTTTTCGTTTATTCTTTGGTTCTACAATATTCATACTCCCATACCGCATGTCTTTTAACAGGTCTAAGACAGACTGGTCAATGGCTTCTTTAGCCTCTTCAGTTGTCTTCGTCTCATCTGGTAGTCTTGAGATAACTTCTTGTGGATTGAATGGACTAAAATATAATTACCCATATTAAAATAGAATGGTTAATACAGACATTTTAAAAAAATCCAATTAATTTTATGCTTACCAGTCTTCCGAAATCCTGCCTTAATATTATTTACGGCATTTTCTTGAATTTGATCGATGAGTAACTTTAATAATTTAGGGAAACAACCCTTTGGTACACTCGAAAGTGAACGTCCATCCGATTTTTTCCAATTCAGCAAAATTTGTCGCCACGCGATTTTCATTGGCCTGAAGAAAGCGACATCTAAGGGCTGCGTCAGATGCGTTGAATTCGCAGGAAGAAATATAAAATGTATGTTATGACTTTTGCATAAAGAAATAAGTTCAACGGATAAGTGGGACGATAAATTATCACCCACTAAAAGATTTTTCCTTGTTTGTTATCAAAAAATGGTATCACTATTTTTAAAATCCAGTCTTTGAAAACTTCCGCATCAAACCACCCTGAGCTGGTTCTGTTATATCTTGCTTTCTCTGGACTATTTCTGACCCAGGTATCGTACAGATTTGTAGCCTTATATACTACATAAGGTGGCAGCATCGTGCCATCTGCGGTTGCGGCCATCATCAAAGATACGGATGCTTTTGTGTGATTTACTATCCGTTCCGGATATTTGCATCCACGGCGCGTCAAAACTTTGTGACGACCTGGGTCGTCAGAAAGATTAGTTTCATCATAATTTATTATATTGCTTAAACAAACATTTTCTATTGATTTTTCCAGCTCGGAAAAATGCAAGTTGATACTGGCAGGTGACACCGCTTGCCCTTTTAATATTTTGGCAAAGTCTTTGTGAGATTTTATTTTGATGGCGCTCTAAGAAGCTGCACACATAATCACGGCCAGGCAAATTGTCAATAAATCTTCTGTTTTTTATTCCCATCGAATCTAAATAAGATTTTATGAGAAATCTTAAATCAGTTACATCTAGAGGGTATCCCCAGTCGGCACATGTGTTTAGATTTAACACAATGTGCTCTTCTTCATCGTTACTTAGCGCAGTTTGCCCCCCTTGGGGTTTAATTTTTTTTGTGCTGTGCCTCTGTAAGGCAGATTTTGAAATCTTAAATTTTTCAGCAACTGATCTTATACTGGCGCGACTATCTGATAACTCTTGGAGGGCTAGTTGAATAAGCGAGTTATTATATTTTTTATATGTTTTCCCATTTTGATTGGGTTTATAATTTCGTGGCATGGTAGCTAAAACAAAAAACAAATTACTAAAACTAAAACATAAATAGTTAGTGAGATAATTTGTTCAATAATATTCGTTTTTAACATGGTACTACTTACACTTACTGTTGAGGTAACCCTAGTGACAAAAACCCAATCACCCCATTAACGTCCCGATTACCCACACTCCTGTCCCCATTAAACCCACTATTCGACCCGATTCTTCATACTCACGACCCTATACACCCCATAGTATGACCCTTGACACCCCAATATTTGCTAAAATCAGAATAATTCAGATTTAATGAAACTACAAGAAAGATATAGTATTAAAGAACTTACATTCTAGTTTATTTCCTTCTTCAAACAGTATAAACGATATTTTCACACGATTTTCGCCGAAATGAATGGTTTAATCCTCAGAAAACAATAAAGTTTCGAAGACGATAATCTATCTGTTTCCAAACGGTACACAAAAGGCGGTTTATTATTTAACTGACAGTGACAGATCGAGTGAATGTTGCCAGATTATAAAGTTAAGATTGCAAGCTTTAAAATAAAATGCTCCTATACACGTTATAATAATGAATGAACGTGTAGTAAGGCTGCAAACAAAATCCTTAATTTGTCCCTATTGTCACCCACGACCCTAATAACCCCATTTTACGGTAGCGCTTTTATAGACTTATTATAACTCTTACTTTAGCGCCTAAATGTTACTTGGGACTGAATTCCTCCTCGAACGACTTGGCCTTCCACTCGAACAACCAAAACATATCGTTCGGCGACCTAGTAACGTAGAGACTCAAGTCAATCTCAGCTCGGAGCGAAAATTGTAATTCGCAGCGAGATTCCGTGAATAGGGTACAATAGATGATGCCCCTGTAGGTATGTAAGGCATACTTTTCCGGCGCCAACATTACCTACAGTAACGAGCGAGAAATAATCCAGCTCATGCTGCTGGCAAAAGTTTTCCAGCATATCTCCCAACACCAAGCTTATAGAAGCACAATTCATTTGAACTATCAGTGTATTGATTGACACGGTGAGAACTTGTATTGCGGAATTACCGATGCGACATCAAAGGCATACCCTCCTGAGTACCAGACACACTTTTTTTTGAGTTTCAATGTGAAACTTTTGTAATGCATTATATAATGATTACTTTGTATAGGAAAATTGTTAAAAAAAATAAAGCTGCAGGAAAATCTAGTTTTTCACTATGTCCTGTGCAAAGTACAAGGGACTCCAACTAAGTAGTACTAAGTATTGGTACCGAAGTACTTTATAAAGAACGTAACCTATTTGTAATTATAAATAAAGATTCTTTAAATAAAATAAAATATAAATAAAATAATTTTATGTTGTATTTAGTGTAATAATCAAAAACAGTAAAAGAACTCTTAATTTCTGCAATATTCAACAAAAATAAAACTTTACTTCTTACATTACAAAACCAAGATTTTTAACTATTAGGAACATTTTGAGATCAATCAGTTACTCTTAGGCCTAAATAATCAATATTATTTTAATCAGTCTTCATGAAAAGCTGCAAAACAATTACGATTAGGCGTAAAACACAGGTATATTTCGCATTTTTTGCAAAATACTGTGGTTTTTTTATCACACCCGCTTTTTCGGCAGCGGGATTGTTTCGTACCATATGCAGGTAAATGTGCAGCGCTTTTCACACGAGTTTCTTTGGAAGGAACAGGTTTTATTAAAATCTTACGCTTTTTATGTTTTGGCTCAATTTCCTCGTATTCTATTTCACCCTCTTCATCACTTTCTTCGTTGTCAATGATCAGTTTGGAACCTAAATTAAGCTTGTACGCTCTCATCTGTACTACATTCTTCTTTGGAATACCTTTCTCTGCTGCTACGGCCCTGTACTGCAACCAAGAGTTTACTACACATAAATCAAAAAGGTGAGATATTACGCGAATTGTCCACTTTTTAGTACGGTTACGCGATGGGCAAACGGCTAGCATACGATCAGCGAGATCTACGCCACCCATATTTTCGTTATACTTTTTGATAACATCTGGCCTCTTCACTGTTACATATCTTTTATCTTTTTTTGACCATCGCTCACATTCATCATGGTCTTGGTCACAATAACAAGTCGACATTAGAAGAACTGGCTTGTTATCGAGCCACATTGTCACTGCAAGCTTTCGATCTTCTCTTACCTTGACCTCACTACTTCCTCTTGCTTTCTTTTTGAATATTTTTTCTTCAGTTAAAATACAGTCTTTGGGAATTCTATTTTTCATAATTGTACCCGTGCTATGAAATCCCAGTTTTAATAATTCGTCACATAATTTAGCTGTGGTAAAAAAACGATCAAAAAACAGTAAATGTCCAGGAACCAAAGTTCTTGTTAGGTGAATAATTGCTGCTTCTCCCAAACCAAATCCTTGACTAATCAAATGAGGAAAGGTACTATCTCCTTGATAAATTGCCATATCACAAACAACACCTTTTGGTGATGCTAAAACAAAGACTTTGAGGCCAACTGGGTTAGGTTTATTGGGACAGAATTGCCGCATTGGACATTTTCCATTAAAAGGGATAATCATTTCATCTATACTCATTTCCTGAGGACGAATTTGTTCGTGACACCCTGCTAATATACGATCAAATAATGGCTGGATTTTCCACGTTTTCTGTTGTTTTTGTTCAGGTGTAACTTCAGGATCATACACACATTTCAATCTCAGTCTGATGAAAAAAAATCTGTTTCGGGTCATAGCTTTTGCGATTTTTGGAACTTTCCAATCTTCAGACCAATACATGGATATTTGCGGGTATTGCAACGAGGACATGATCATAGTAATACCAATGTAGATCTTGAGTTCTCGCAAAGTTAATCCTAAAGATTTTCCCGTCTCCAGAACATGCGTTCTGTTAGTGCAGTTTACAATATGGGTAAGAATATCGTCATCAATGTATTGGTCGTAAAATTGGTACCACTCCCATTCTTTTGTATTTTTCTCGATATAAGCTGGTTGCATTAAATTACTTATATTTGAATCAAGAGTGCTATGCACCCAAGTGTCTTGAATGCCAGAGTTACTTTGTCTGCTTCTAATAGCAATCTGACGAGTAGACACTGTTTGTAGCCTACCACTACGACCACGACCACGCCCTCTTGTGCGTCCTCTTGCTCGTGGTAGATATGATGAAGTTGAAGGTGGTACATCTGAGTGATCTGATAGTGTTGGAGAAGCAACAGGAGTAACTAATGCTTCTTCTTCCTCTTCTGATGTACTCGATTCACTATTATGTTGACCACTGGCTCTTTGATCGACATCCGGTGGAAAAAATTCCGGATCATCATCTGAATGATCCCCAGAATAGTCGAATTCGGAGTCGTTCAAAGCGTCTGCGATATCGGCGTTCGACAGTACTGCAATAAATAACTTTTAATTACAAAAACACTCAATGTACTATACATAGTACGTGGGAAGACAGACCTGAGAAATATTAGTTGAATGCTAGTGTACTTCGCATAGGACGTAAAAAAAAATGTCGGAGTGCAGCAACCGTAAAAAATAATTTCGGCGAAATAATGAATTTAGTCACCAGTTTTTAATACTAATATGTTATTTATCACAAAAAAATACATAATTACCAAACAATTAACAAGATTAATGAGGATTTATTCACCTTTGCGCGCACGTGCCCTCGCATGTTCGTCTCCGGAAGCCATTTTTAAAGAAATGACAGATGACAGCTGACGTTTCGTTTTCTTTCATGGTAGATTATGAGATTATAGTTGTCACTGGCAAATTTTTTTGTGTTGCCAACGTAATGAAAGACTATGGATTTTTTTGTTTTCTACGTACTATGCGTAGGACAAATGTACTCAGGAGGATACCGCAACGACTCAATGATTCTGACAACATAATAAATGCATTGAGCACACCAGTGTTTAGAAGCCTTTTAAAAATTTTGACGTACTACTTGACACCATGGCTTGGAATATACCGTTTAAAATCTGGTATCATTAATTCTGTCAAACGGCGTTAACGTTATCAGCATAGATAACGTTATGCTGGGTAACGGTATTTTTCCAACTATTTAACGATAAATCAGACAACGTTACCAATGTCTATCTTTACCAACTGTCATTAAATACATAATTCTACTGATTTTTAATAACTCGTCATGCCAATTGAAACAAGATGGTGGATCCTCTCGGTCTTCATTCGCGGTCGGAACGCTCGTCACCGCAAACAGCCCTCTTGTTTACACCATTAATACGCTATAAAGGCCAGTGTTGTATTGGGAAATGTGAGACCAGTCGTGATACATTTGAGAGCAGTAAATAGTTACCTAGTTTGTACATAATATTATCCGATATAGATAGATAGATAGATAGATAAAAATTTTATTTGTTCACTGTAACACACAAATAACATTCAATTAGATACATTAACAATTCATTATATAAAATATTAAATGAAACAAAAATTAAATTAATAAAATATTAATCTAGCATGCAGCTGTGTGCCACAGTCACACAAAAAGGCTACAGCTCAGCTAAACGCTACTCTGAGAGAGTAGCAGCTGATTTTCAGCTGGCGCCCTTAATTGAGAGCACGCGAACAAGACCCACTGCTGAGGTACGTTTGAAAATAATAATTATAGGAAAAATAATATTAATCAAAATTAATAAAATACAATCGAATGAAAATAACAATATTAATATTAAAATGCATAATTATAAAATTTCAATTGATTGCATACTTATAATCATTATATTACAATTACGATGGCCAAATATTCCAATTAAAAATACACAACAAAAAAAAAACAAAATTTACACAAAAAAAAATTACACATAAAATTTACACATAAAAATTTACACATACCATTCAATATCACATTAATAATCTATTAATAATCTCACGAAGAATTACAAATTAATAACCCTGTCTGTTTTAAACATAGGACGCTACTTTAAACGTTCAAGGTGTATATTCGGCTGATACGGCGAGCAAAGTGTTTGGGCATATCATTTTTTTGTGTCTCAAGAAGGTGTTCTTTATATAATTTTTTGAAAGTAAATTTACTTGTGACTATTCTAATGGGCGGAGGAATATTATTTCAACACTTTGCTGCCGCATATCTAAAACTACCTGTGAACGCTACAGTTCTGTGCCTTTGTGTTGAGAGCACGGGACGCGCGCCCCTCGCGTGACGCTGTGATAGGAACATTAGTTTTTCGAATAAATATTCAGGTTTTTTTAGTTTCATTAGGTCAAATAACAAGCTTGCGAGGCGCAGTCGTCTGCGTGTCTCCATTTTAAGCAAGGAAGCCTTGTTTAGATATGGCGTTATGTGACTTCTAGGAGGAATATCATAGCAAAAGCGAAGACATGCATTCTGCACTCTTTGCACCAACAGTTTAGTTCTACATAGAAGTCGTGGCCCATAAACAAGGTCTCCGTAGTTAAGTTTAGATAGTATCTGTGCTTCACAAATAGTGAGACGTGACTCTTTAGAAAGACAATTGCGAATTTTGTATAAGAGGCTTAAACGATAGAAACAGTTCTTCACCAAGCTCAACAAATGTGCCTCAAATCTTAACTGACCATCAAGTACTAGTCCCAAATTCCTAGCCTCCTTAACCTGTGCAATTGGTTGCATATCGACAAGAACGGTTGGTTTGAAATCTGATATCTGAGTTATCTGCCATTTTGAGCCCATTATCATGTATTTTGATTTAGAAGGGTTCAAGAGCAGCGCATTTCTCTTAGACCAATTGACAATTCTGCCCAGGTCTTCGTTCAGAAGTTGAATGGCATGCGAAACTTCACTAGGTGCCATAGAGATGTAGAGTTGCACATCGTCGGCATAACAATGAAACCTGCAATGTTTAATAGTCGAAACAAGATCGGCACTATAAATAATAAAAAGAAGTGGACCCAATATTGAGCCCTGTGGAACTCCGCGATGAACTGGTAGTGAGTCCGATTGCAATATACTGCCGTCGCTCCGTTGAAGTTGCACACTGCAAGACTGACACCGGCCCGTGAGATAGCTCTCAAACCATGCTAGAGATTCGGGACTAAGGCCATAGAATGACAACTTGGCTAGCAGAAGTCGTTTGTCCAAACAATCAAAAGCACGCGAGAAATCCAGGAGCGTTAAGATAGTACCTTTACCCTTATCCTGTTCGGCCAATATGTTATCGACCACATCAAGTAAAGCAGTCACTGTGCCGCGCCCTTTTCTAAAACCAGACTGCTGTTTAGGGAGGATATTGAGTCGCTCAACAAACTCAATCAATTGAGTGTAAACTGCTTTCTCAAGTAGCTTAGATAAGAATGGCAATATACTGATTGGTCTAAGGTCTGAGAGCTCAGTAGGGTTAGCAACTTTAGGCAGTGGAGTCACGATTGCTTCCTTCCAACTCTTTGGCACATAACATGTAGTGATTGATTTGTTGACAATAGCTGTAATTATGTCCAGTGTGCTGGGAAGAGTCAAGCAGATCATGTCTCTACTAAGACCATCAACTCCCATAGAATTTGTTTTTATTGACAAAAACAAATTCTATGGGAGTTGATGGTCTTAGTAGAGACATGATCTGCTTGACTCTTCCCAGCACACTGGACATAATTACAGCTATTGTCAACAAAACAACAACGATATATTAAGTTGTCAATAAAGGCCAGCGTTGTATTAGAAAATTTGAGACCAGTTGTGGGATTCATTTGCGATCAGTAAATAGTTATCCAGCTTGTGCATAATATTATACATATATATTAAGTTGTCAATTATTATCAATGCAAACCATATGTAATGTAGTAATCTATGTACATGTAGATGGCCATTTTTCCAATTTAAATGGAATAGGGTATATTCATGTTATTTTTTTTATTTTTTTAAACGATTCTATAAGTTATTCTATAACCGGAAAAAATATAACACTTACAGAATATTATTAAATAAGCTTAAAAAAATAAATAAAATTACTATTATTTTTGGACGACTATAAACGCGGTGCCATTTTGCGCTTTTTTCTGTGACGTCACCGTGCATTGTCAATGTCATAGATACACTTATATGTCAGTGTCAGTCAAGTGCAAATTACAAATTCAAAATATTATCAACAAAACTTGGCAAAATCATCGTTTTGGCTAAACGATGGAGCCATAACCCAAAAAAAGAAAGAAAGAACGAAGTTTTGGATTCACAGTTTTATTTTATAAGTAATTATATCTAATTTGTGATTATAAGTGAGTGATTAAAGCATTTAATATCAATTCATTACAAATGGAAGGGCGCACAAAATCTTATTATAAATATTGTATGGTTCCTATGTGCAAAAATAACATCGTAACTGCACCTGACAAAATATATTTTCATATGCCCAAAGATGCAAATGTAAGGAATCATTCCGCGTATTAGGGTTCGCTGTTTTACAAAACCGAGCTGTAATGGCAAACGGCTAGAGGTTTAGTAAATTAGCGGATTATACCATTCAACTGCAACTGTACATACCTATTGTGAACAAAAAATACATATTGTGAGCAAAATGAGTAGTGTCATCCTTTGCAAAACTACACAGTAGTATTGTAAGTACCTACTTCAATTGTTTATAATTTAATAGGTAGTAGACTAGCTGCCTGCTACTATAAGCTATAAGATAATGTACTACCTACCGTAATTAATTAAACAAATTTAAATTATTTAAGAAAAAAAATACCCAAAATTCTCCAAAAGATTTATTTTTTTTCTCTAAAATTTCCCAATTTTACCCAGAATTGCGAAAAAAATACCCAATCTGGTAACACTGCAAATTACAAATGACTTATTGACAGTGACAGATAGTCTTCTTCTTTTTAATTTGTTATTGACAGCACAGACTATTTAGAAAATTAAGTTTGACAGTGTTTCGTGACGTCACGTGGCGTTTCGGAAATTTGCGAGGGAATTTTAAAAATACAGCTTTTAAATAATTAATTTCTCAATGGAAACACGTTAAATTGAAAAGATATATATATGGGTATTTTTCTTTAGCAATGAAGTATACACATCATTTTTTGTGTTCGTTTCTGAATCACATGCATATTGTCTATTAATGCAAGCCATGTTTTACGTTCAAATACAGAAACACGTCTGTTTACAGTATTTCATAGATTAAGAGTTGAGTAAGGAAGGGAAAGTCTGTCCTTCCATCATTCTTTGAGGGCTATAAAGTTATATGTTTTGTCACTTTCCGGGTCTTTTGTCCTTACACTGTTGCAAAATTTGGGAAAACAGAAGATAAGTAACCGGCTAGTAAAATATTATTTTCTATACTAAGTTATTTACGATAGCCACGTGCAGAATTCGGTTAACATGATTCAATCCGAATGGTTTTCTTCTATATTAAGTTATCTACAAGAGCCACATGTAGAATGCTGTTAACATGATTCAATCCGAATGGTTTTCTTCTATATTAAGTTATCTACGAGAGCCACATATAGAATGCTGTCAACATGATTCAATCCGAATGGTTTTCTTCTATATTAAGTTATCTACGAGAGCCACAGTTGAATGTTGTTAACATGATTCAATCCGAATGGTTTTCTTCTATATTAAGTTATCTACGAGAGCCACATGTAGAATGCTGTTAACATGATTCAATCCGAATGGTTTTCTTGTATATTAAGTAATCTACGAGAGCCACAGTTGAATGTTGTTAACATGATTCAATCCGAATGGTTTTCTTCTATATTAAGTTATCTACGAGAGCCACATGTAGAATGCTGTTAACATGATTCAATCCGAATGCTTTTCTTCTATATTAAGTTATTTATTTAATTTAATTTAATACTCTTTAATGTTCCAAAGTAAAACATACTTTTAGCAAATGGCGGACTTAATGCTAAGAGCATTTTCTCCCAGTCAACCATAAGGATAAACAGAAAAGTAATTTGTTCGGCGCAAAAAGCAAAACTTATCAATTATGACTACCGATTTAATAAATACTTCATATAAAATATTAAGAACATATACATAAAACATTACATTACTACATACTATATAATATATATCAGAATAAATATCTACTTATACAATACGTACCATTATATTATACCTACATATATAATTACAAATATAATCAATTTTGAGAACTTAATGATGATGACTTTACGGAGGAAGGGAGTTCAAAAGATGAGCGTGAACTTTCCTTTTAACCCTTAACCTGGCAAGATTTTTTTTTTGCAAAAATACCTAAACCTTTTATTAATATGCACTATAATAGTAGAAAGGAATGTAAAAAAAATAAAATAAAATATCTAGGTATCCTAGGTTTTAAGAAAACTTATGTGTCCCACAGTAGTAGCAGACGTTGCCAAAGAAGGGGAAATATATACAATTTTACTCATGTGCACAGGGGGACACATTGCTAGTTAAGTAATAAAATACATTTAGAATATTTTAATATGTTTAATGAAAGAAAATGAGAAAATACAAAAGTTATTTCAGGTGGAAAGCTGTAAAACAATTACGTTTTTGTTTTCCCACAACAAAACATAAGTGAATTTTGCATTTAATGCAATACAGTACAGTACATAACAGTAGTTTTTCCTGCTTTACAGTATTTGCATCGCACCTTTTCGTCGCCCCCTTCAGGGAAATGTCCTATTTGGTCATAACGTACCCCTTCCGTAGGGCGGGCTGACATCGGCTTTAAAATTAACAAGTCTTCACTTAATTCCGATCTAGATTTTTTTAAGGTTAGTTTTTCTTCCTGCATTTCTTAATTCTTCGAATAAATCAAATCTGAAATCTTTTAACGACCCTTTCTTGCTATCTCGTCTCGTCAAAAGCCACGCATTATTTAAACACATGTTTATTAATTGCGAAAATATTGCCATATACCACCTATGACTTTTAAATGGAGTACGATAAAGGGAAATAAGCATATCTGCAAAGTCTACTCCGCCCATATGTTTGTTGTATTGTTTAACTATTTGGGGGCATTCCACTTCAACTTTTTGCTTCTCTTCTTTACAGTAGCGTTTAATTTTTTCAATGGGATATGTATCCACGGAGGAGCTTATCAGAGTAACAACTTTATTATCGTTCCATTTGACCACCGCTAATTTATTTTTATTACATACAACTTGAGCACTGCTTCCACGTTTCTTCTTCTTCATGAGTTGGTCCGATGGCAACAAATCTTGACGAACCCTAAGTCTATTTGTCCTTATCGTACCCAAGCTGAATATCCCATATTCTTCTCTTAGAATGAAAACTAATTCAGGAGACATGAAAAAATTATCCGCGTAAACAATTGCAGGTTTTTTTTTAATAGTTTGGCATAAAGCAAGCACAGCCATTCCTCCCACGCCTATTGATGTTTCGTTCTCAGTGAATTTAAATCCACGAAACGTGTCATCGCCACCGTAGATGAGGAAATCATATATCATTCCTGATAACCCTGCGCGTACAAAATTTTTAAAGCCCCACTTTTTCGGTTTCATTTTAATGTATTGTTTCCTTTTTCCAGCTTTACGCCCTTTATAGGGAATCATCATTTCATCTATCGAATACTTTCCTTCTTCTTCTATTTTTAAGAAATTTTGTCGTATCTTTTCCATAAAGGGGCGTATTTTAAAATATTTATCAGAATTCATTAACGTATTATCAGCAAAATGTATCTTAAATAATCGACGTATTTGTTGATACCTTTTCAGAGGCATAATATCGGCAACAAAATGAAATCTGCTTATTTTTGACCAGTAATCGGTATATGCCGGCATCTTTACTATACCTATCATTATTTCTATAGCTAAAAAGCTCTTTGCCTCATCCACGGTCAACTGAATAGATTTGCCTTGCTGTTGTACTGAATATAAATTAGTGTTATGAACAATGTCATCGACGATATCCGGGGAAAAGAAAAAAGAAAAATAATCAATTGCAGAAGCTAATTTCGTTTGATGTAAGGTATAGAGATCTTCATCAAGGCTGGCTTTATGACGAAAATCTGCTTTGGACCAGTGATACTCCAGTTGAAATTTATTTATTTTCACTTTTTTGGCAACAACATGTTTCAAAGATTTGTTGCGCTTAGCTCGAGTGAATGGTTGTTTTTGTTGTTTGCTTGAACTAGCTTGTGGTGTCTGTGGATCTTCGTCATTCGTGGGTAGGTAAGGACTGTATTGAATTTAGAGTTGGTATTGCATTGTAGTTACTAGTATTCGGAGAAGGGAAAACTTCTTGAAAGGTCGGAGTTAAAGGATGACATGGGTTTTCTAAATCGGTGGAACTGTCCAATAAATTCAGGTTTTCTAGGGAAGATCTCAATGAGGGTGGATCCGAGCTTACGATGGTTGGAGATGGAGGAATTATAAGGTTGTTTTCTTCGTCTGTGGTCGAGCTATCCTCAGAGCATGCATTATTAGCGGGTACTAAAGCCAGAATTCTATGTGCACGTGTTAGTTTTAAGTTCTGTAGGCAAAACAAAAAAAAGAGGCTCAAACAAGGCACAATCATGCATAAATGAATATAAAAAACAAAAGTTAAACACCACCAAAAACAAAAACGTGATTTGTTACTATCTGGGGGCGTCCACAAATTACGTAACGCAAAATTCTTAAATTTTTTACCCCCCCCTCCCCTCATGTAACAGGATCGTCACGCTTAGCTGGGACCCCCCCCCCCCCCACCCCATGCGTTACATACAAATTCTTTGTAAAAATCTTTGGGGTAATATTCAGAAAAGAAAGATAGGTAGGTGGTAGTATAGATACTTTTTAATCAAGAATCTGCATTTTTTTAACAAAACATTAAAGTGTGGTTTCAAGGAATCAAGAAATTTAATCATCTATGAACGGGTTTTGGTTCAATTTCTTAATACATTCTATTAAGGGTAAATCGAAATCAGAATCGCTTTCACAATCGGTATCGGCTTCGGCAGCAATCACATCTTCTGTGGCTATCTCTGCGTCTTCTTCTGCCAGCCACTCTACCGTGTCAGGTCCCACCTGGCACAATAGCTCTCCCTGACGCCGCGTGATAACTCGCCTAACGGAGACTTTATTTGTAGGAGTTGATTTTGAGTGAATAATTCTGCGGTGGTGTGCAGCTGGTCACATATTGACGGACAGAAGTAATCATATGGCATTACCGTGAATCCAACATGATTTGGCTTTTCTGATGCTGTTAATCTCAGCAGAAGCGGAGCAAACTTATCGTTTCCATCTCCTGTGGGTTGTGGAGCCTTAGGGCCGACGGCTGTTTGGACGAGAGAGTAAGGTGGGGGTAGAAACCCATCCGGCAGGATCCGGCGCAGGCCACTTCGAGCTTCTTTGCAACAAGCAGACTCAGTGCATTTGACGATCTGTATTTAAAAACAACGCCGTTAATTATCTGAACATTTGCTACAAAACTACCTTGAAACTCTCATTAGTTCTTCGATGCCACTTACCTGCAGGAAATACTGACTCTCCCTAACATGCTGTGCGTACCAGTCTGCCGGTGGCAAATCTGGGACGGAGAGAGCCTCCCCAGGATGGATGTATTCTGCAAACACGTCGTGTCCATCTAAGACAAGACCATTCCAGACATCGGCCAAAACTTCACCTGCATGAGCGAAGTTCTGGATCTCAAGCTGTGGGTCTACAGTTTTTGCGTTGGCGTTGAGGTGAGATCCAAAGTGTTCATGGTCAAGGACGACACCTGCCAATTCCTTGCTAAGTGCAGCCATTCTCCTTTCGACACGATTGTAAGCACTTCTCCCCCGGAGCATTTGTGAATATAAACAAAGCGTCAAGATCGTGCTTTTTGAAGTGGTCAACTGCGTGTGCAATCACTTTGGGATACCTAGGGTTTTCATCGGGTCCACCGTCAACAGATAAGACGACAACTGGCTTGAACACACCTTCTTCGTTGGTCATCAGAGTCTGAAATGATTGCACACTAAGGAGCCTCTCGAAATCGGCAGCGTGTGTCGAAGCTGTTGAAGAAGAATGCTTGCCACTTCTAATAGCAATGTATGTTGGACCGGAGTAGGAAACTGCGGCTGGCTCGCCCATACAATCCGGTTTTATGACAATATAGGCGTAAACCGAGGGCACCAGCTTGTGTCGCTCTGCTACCACCCAATCGTGATCGGGTAGTCTAATCTAGAACAAAGAAGGTAAGTGGCAAAACAAAGCGTAGAGTTTTAATTACCAATGCATATCTGAAATTGTTTGAAATACCTGATAGTCTACGTGCATCAAAACTGGGGCTTGCTTGTTTACGGCTGTTATTCCCAGCGGTACTCTCGCTTTGTCGTCCTGTGATATAAAAATGACGTGTTCCGGGCCCAGAATAGAAGTAAGTGTTTCAATGCTTCGAATGGTTGCCTTGCAAAAGTTCTGGTCTATATGAACCTTGTGAAGGTCTGCTTGTGGACGAAGAAGTCGTACAGGAACAGTCACTACGTGCTTCTTACCCTCGTGTGTGGTCTGTTTCTTTAGAAGAAGACGAAGGTATGTTGCAGATCGTGATATGTGGAAGCCCATTTTTTCCAGTTCCTTATGGAGATCAGACAGCTTTCTGCAGCTTCGTAGCACTTCACTTCGTCGCCTGTCTTCAGCACCAGCTCCAAAAGGTACAAGTTCAGCAATTGCTTTTAGCAGCTCAGGCTGGTCTTCCGCCAGTCTAGGACGTCCAGATTCCTCGCGCACTCTAAGTTGTGTACCTAAATTAGGAATTTCGAGCATAGCTTGAGCAAGCCTTTCTTTTCTGTGATCTCGCAACGCTTCGCACTCTGTTCCTTAACTCTCAGCTTAGATTCTTTTCCCTTCAATTTTTTTTCGAGGGCTTTTAATTCCTTGTTCGCTCTACCATCATCCAGCCCCGCATTTTTCTTTAGAACAACGGCCTGTATTTCTACCTTTATTGCAACTATTTCCTTGCAAAGTGCGTCTTGGCTAGGTGTTTTGTAACTGCGGTTGAGGGTACTGTTCGCTGGACTGTCCGCTATCTCTTTTTCATCGCTTGATACTACTACCATAGGACGCTTGATTCTCTGGAAAAAAAATTAAATGGACGAACATTGTACTGCAAAGTATTTTTCATATTAATATAGAGTAATATTTGAACCACTTTATTTTTATTACCAATTTCTTTTTCTGAATCAAAGGTTTTCGTCACCGAAGAGGAAGTTCCTGGTAAATCCAAAATATGTTTGTCGCCTGCGTCGACATCGGTGGCGGCGCCCGTCAAACACGAAGGCTCGGCACGAGTGGGTTCTGCTGAACTTTTCTGACTACGTATCTAAAACCAGCAAAGTCATCCAAATATGCATAACTTTCATCTTAAACTATGTAGTTTAATAATAATAAAATATTATCTAAGTAATCTAATAATATATTACACCAGCAAAATTTTTGGAGCAAGTCCTGTCCTTGATACTAAACTACTTTCGATTCCATAAAAACATTGACGAAAAACGGAAAAAATTTCATCTTCCCATACAAATCAGCGCTCGGCCAAACTGATTTTGTATGGAAGGACAATTTTTTTTATCGATTTTAATAACTTTTTTTATAGAAAGTAGTTCAGTATCATGGACTGAACTTGCTCCAAAAATATGGCTAGTCGGTAAAACTCTGTATGTATTGATGGTACGGAACTCTTCGTGCTCGAGTCCGACTCGCACTTGGCCGGTTATTATACCTCAACAAAAAATACTCAACAGACTGAACAATTTTTATTAAGCCGTCATTTTTATATTCTTATAGTTTAGCTGGACCATTAAATTTAACTTGGTTCTGCATCAGGTGTTCCAGATCTTCGATTTTTATACCTCAACAAAAAACGCTCAACAGGTTGAACAACTTCTGTTAAGGCGTCATTTTTATACTTCTTATAGTTTAGCTGAACAATTATGGTTCTGCATCAGGTGTTCCATTTTTTAAATCAAATATACCCTATATAGTGTCCAGGCTTACATTTGCTTTTTACAGCTAGGTATATAATAAAAAAAAGTTTCATTCGAATCCGTCCAGTATTTCCGGAGATTAGCGTGTACAAACAGACAAACAGACATACTTTTTTTTAAATTCTTAACCTATTACTGTCTCCATTGTTCCAAAAATTTGTTTGGAAAAATATTCAATGTACAGACACATTTTTTTTACTGTTTTATTATATGTATAGATAATCATGGTCACCTTAAAAGAACAACGAAGCTCACACTGATACAGTGACATCCATCTACAATTTGCCTTCGGGAATTTGTAAGACTGATAGGTAGGTACGTTTATAAAATGACCACGCCACCACGAACTCGACACACTAATTACAAAGCGTGAAAGTAGGTATAAATAAAACAAGTAGAATAAATAACCTTAAAATATTGCTACATTACCTTTTTTTGAAAAAAATTAAGAATGTTCTGGGACTTTTTTGTGGTAGCTTTTTCCCTCCACTCAGCCAGAAGAGCTCCAGCAGTTTTTTCCTTTTCTTCTTTCTTTTTTAACACACCAACCTTTTCTTTCCAAATTACATTGAAATTTTGCTGTGCAGTGGCCGTTGAAATACTTGAGTGACATTCTTTGTATGCCTTAAAGGCCTTTTGATAAAATTCACCTATTTTCGAAGTCATCACCTTTAAATATATTAATTTACTTATATTTAGCGTGACACACGGCACATTTAGCGTGACACACGGCACAAATCACAATCAACTGCGGCACTTGCAGCACGGCGCTGACTGTCTAGTATCTGTGTCTGTCTGTCATTGTCGCGGTGCGCGCTCGGTGTTGCCAATATTTTCTCTGAGAAATACCGCAAATTAGGGATGTGAAAAACTAAAAAAAAAAATTATGTGCGTGACGTAACGCAAACCTTGACAACCCCCCTCCCCCAACGTAACAGGACCGTAACGCTTGGCCGGACTCCCCCCCTCCCTCCAATTTGCGTTACGTAATTTGTGCACGATCCCTTAAGAAAATAATATCCCAAATCGTTATTTTTGTTATTTTCCTGTCTTCGTGTACTGACCAGTACTTTAAAACTTCCTCGTCCCAGTAATATTCAAAGGATCGAAATACCGATTTGTCCATCGGCTGTAATTCATGAGTGGTGTTACTAGGAAGGCAGAAAAGCTTGATGTCGAATTCTTCTGCTGCTTCAACAATCGAATAGTCCAAGTGGCATTTGGCTCCATCGAAGATAAGTAAACAAGGCCCTGGCAATTTAAATTTCGAAAAATGGTGAATCCAGTTTACAAACGTTTCAGAGTTCATGCTCCCTTTGGGTGTCATTTGGGCTATTGAACTGGTTGGCAAGGAATCTATCCATTCTGGCTTCATGCGTTTGCCTTTGAAGAAAATCATGGGCGGAATCGCATGGCCCAAGGCATTGCCACATGAAACTATTGTGACATTCTCGCCATGTTCTGGTGCTACTTAATGTACTCTCTTGGATCCACGTTCAGCCAAAACTTCTGGTGATTTGTGCAAATTAAGTTGGCAACCCTTTTCGTCAATATTGAAAATGCGTTCTGGTTTATTCATAATGGCATTATCTTCCAAGACTTTTTTTAATTTAGTTTACTTTACTTTTTTTTTTAAATAATCAGAAACGACTGCTTTATTCAACTTTTGCGCCCTTGCGGGATTTAGGTTTTGGGCCTTTCGTCTGCTGATATTCCTATGACGTTTTAAAAATCCTCTTAGCCAATCTCGTCCCACCATCAAGTCTCCACCTGACGCCGAAATGTTATTTCGATCACAGAATGTCTTTACGCATCTACGCAGTACACGTTGTGTCAACGGGTATCCCACATTGCACAGGCGAATAACACGGGATGCTAAAATCTTCTCTTGTTCAGGGTCAAGAAGTGGTTTCCGGCCCAAAGTAGATTTTGTCTCCTTTTTCTCTTGTAAATAACGCCTTAGAGTACGTCTTGGCACATTATAATGCTTTGCAGACGTATTTACTTTCATCTTACCGCTTTTGACTGCAGTTAAAGCTTGTTTCATTGATGCTTCTGACCAATTACCTCGAATCCCTTTAGCTTTATAGCGTGCCATAGTCTAAAACAAACAAAAAAAGTTTATAATTTCGTACCGGAAATATGGCCAACCGGTGGCTATATTTGCAGTCATGCATTTTTAACGTTTTCATATTCACGAATGAAAAACACACTATTACTTTGATAATTAGACAAAGAAATATCAAATTACAATCGAAAGATTCTTATTTAAAAAATAACAAAATACAGGACAATACTAACCAAATGTTTTTATAACCTCAACAGCGTGTTTCACTTTAATTGACACTGGGCGACTAGCGGGCGCGCGGGAAGGGTGACAGGTACGCCGTTCGGATACACGCGACACTAGCGACAATCTATGGTCGCGTTCAGGTTATTACAATATTTGATGTTTGGAATAATGGTATGTGGCCATATTTTTCGGCTGGCCATATTCGACCCAGGTACCTTAGATGGGGTTTTTGGTCAAGGCCGATATTTCCTTTTCTCATCTCGATTTTAAGGCTAAAAGATCTACCCCGGCACAAAGAAAGAATCTTATGTTGCAAAATAACTCCTTCTCACACTAGTTTCAAATAAATATCAACCAAAAAATCAAAATGAAATCAACAATTTTTTGTCGCAAAATTGCTTACGCGGCTAGTGATGTGCTGACCTCGCGGTTCGAACTATCGACAAAAAATATGTTAGGGGTTAAAAGATATGTAGTTTAGGCGTTGTTGACTACGAAAAGACAGTACATAATGTTGTCTTGTGACGAATGGACCTTATACTTATTGCACTAGCTGGTGCCGGCGACTTCGTTCGCGTGAAATTCAGAAATGACGATAACTTATTTCCCTGACATCCGATTTCGATGAAACAAAGCCAATATGTTGATATGTGTTAAAATTTGCGTCAAAATTCGTTCAGTACTTTTGAACATTAGCGTGAACATACAGACAGACAATTTTTTTTATCTTTTTCTGTTTAGTTTTTTTTATTATTTTGTAGTATATGGTTTTGGTTATACTTTGTGACAGATTTTATGTATATAATGTGTTTAGTATATCCATTCCAAAATATGAATAAAATACAATTCTACTAAAACGCGGAAGTTTGTAAGTATGGATGGATGTTTGTTACTCTTTTACGTAAAAACTACTGAATAGATTTTAATAAAACTTTACAATAATATAGATTATACATCACAATAACACATTGGCTACTTCTTTACGCGGACGAAGTTGCGGAAAAACAGCAAGCATTCTATAAAATGTGAATGTAGTTGTCTCCTCGTTTACTTGTAAAGCCTAAACCGTTGAAAGGAATTTGATAAAATTTACCAAAAAGATAGATTGCATGAGATAAGGTATTTCTGCAACTTTTTACCCAACTAACCCAAAATAGAAGGTGAGGGAAGATGCTATATTCCCAAGCAAAAATCTAATAGAACGCTTGAAGGTGTAGCCACTACAGAATACGTCGCGCTGAAAATTCATCACCATATTTGGTCATCAACTTACATCGCACGCGCTATTCGTCTACAACTCCAAATTAGGAAACATATCGGGACACGGGAGCAGTGTCGCACCGCGCCAGCCAATCAAAACACAGGAACGAGAACATTACCTTATTTGGCTATCTGTTTGTCCCTAACCACTGTATATAAACCCGAATTTTGTAAATAAATTATTCATTCGACTATCGACTCAGGAGCATAGAACACGCATTATTATTTACCTCCAGCTAGGTACACGTACCCTACTACACACACCATCGTTAGCATCCATAAGCTACAGTGGTGACCCCGACGTGATACAGTGGTGACCGCCGACGACTCCGCGTGTCACGCGACACGTGGACCACCAGCTCCAGCGTCAACCAACGCGACGTCCTAAGCAAGTGATGTAGAAACACTCACCGAGCCCACATCCTCCGCACCCACGTCCAGCTGCCACCGGAAGAAAATTCTGCCCGGCTGCGCGCCGTGCACCAGGAACTCCAGCTCATCTCTACGCAACCAGCGTTACTTTTATCGTGCACTTCATTTCACCGGCACTGTATGTACCAAGCACTACGATGTCCACGACCATTCAAGAATATCAAGAGCTCGTCCAGAGTCTTCGAAAACTATCACAAGAAATTGAGCACCTCAAGAAAGTCAGATCCGCCACTTTGTCAAACAGCGGGTACAGCCATCAACATCGTCAGTCGAGTCATCACCGTCCGGCACATTTTCATCACCGCTCACGAATCCCACTACCGCGTCCCACGTCACCTGCCCGTTCTACGACGACCTGCCACAAGGAAGCTAGAACTCTCGCATCGACAGACAACAGCGACGCCGCCGGAACATACCGCCTATTCGTCACTGATAAGAAGACAGGCTTATCATTCCTCGTCGATACCGGTGCAAATATTTCCGTACTACCACGCAGAGCAGGCCAGCAATCGACGCCTCTACCTTTCAAGCTGTACGCCGCGAACAACACTACGATAAATACCTACGGAGAAAAAACGCTCGAACTCGACCTCAGCCTACGCCGTCCATACAAATGGAAATTCATAGTCGCCGACGTCTCGAAGCCTATCATCGGAGCCGACTTCCTCAAACACCACCAGCTCGTCGTAGACCTCACAAATCGAAGACTTGTTGATGGAATCACGAATCTCCAAATTCACGCTCCAGTCTGCGCCTCAAGCACTCCGACTATACGAAGTATCGACGTTCAACAGTCATACCACGACATACTAGCTGAATTTCCCGGCATTACTCGCCTAACACCGACAAAAGTTAACCCGAAAACAGCTGTTGAACACTACATCGAAACTCAAGGCCCACCAGTCTTCTGCCGCGCTCGCCCGATCCCGCCTCATCGCTATGAACAAGTACGAAAACTATTCGAAGATATGATGCAACAAGGAATATGCCGCCCAAGCAAAAGCCCTTGGTCATCACCACTCCACATCGTACCTAAGAAGAATGGTGACATCCGTATCTGTGGCGACTACCGACGACTAAACGCCATCACGAAACCAGACCGATATCCCGTACCACGTGTTAAAGATTTCACATACCAACTCTCCGGCAAGAAAATATTCTCTACCATCGACCTAAATCGTGCCTACCACCAACTATCAGTTCGTGAAGAAGATGTTCAGAAAACTGCGATAATAACACCGATGGGATTATGGGAATTCCCAAAAATGGTTCCAGGTTTGAAGAATGCCGGTCAAACTTTTCAACGGTACATCCACGAAGTACTCAGAGGACTCGATTTCGTCTTCCCATTCCTCGACGACCTACTGGTAGCTTCCTCGTCAGAAACTCAACATTGCGACCATCTACGACAAGTTCTCCGACGACTTGAAGAAAATGGCCTCACTATAAATCCCGCCAAATGCAACCTCGGCAAGACAGAAGTTAAATTCCTTGGCTACACAGTTTCACAAAACGGCATCAAACCACCCGAAGAAAAGGTCAAGGTCATCACAGAATATCCACGTCCAAAAACAATAGAAGAACTTAGAAGATTTCTCGGTATGGTCAACTTCTACCGTGAGCACATACCGAACGCCGCCGTCATACAAGCACCGCTTAATTCATTTCTACACAATTCGAAGAAACGTGACAAAACACCAATCACTTGGAACGACGAAGCTACGAAAGCATTCGAGGCATGCAAAGCAAGCATCACCAACGCTGCTCTGCTCGCCCACCCATCGCACGAAGCCACTCTCGCTATTTTCACCGACGCGTCGGACACCGCCGCCGGCGCAGTACTTCAACAAAACATAAACAACACATGGCAACCACTTGGCTACTTTTCGAAAAAATTCAGCGACGCACAGAAGAAATATTCGACGTACGACCGAGAACTACTCGCAATCTACATGTCTATGAAACATTTTCGAAAAACATTCGAAGGACGACAACTTATTATTTTCACTGATCACAAGCCACTGACATACGCAATGAGCAAGGTACAATCCGCGACCGAGACACCACGGCGAACGCGACAATTAGCCTTCATTAGCGAATTCACTTCAGACATACGACACATCCATGGAGAAGAAAATACCGTTGCCGACGCACTTAGCCGAATTGAAACAATTACCTATCCGTCTACCATTAACTTTGAAGAACTGTCACGCGCACAAGATCAAGATAGCACTATTCCATCATTACTACAACAGCCAAATCTCGCGATCAAGAAACTTACGATTCCCGGTACAAACATCGCTACCTACTGCGAAACGTCGACATCGCAAATTCGCCCTTATGTACCAGCGAACTTTCGCCGAAAAGTCTTCGACGCAATTCACAACGTAAGCCATCCCGGAATTCGCAGTACGAGAAAAATAATAGCACAGAAGTACTTTTGGCCGTCAATGAACACGGACATTGGATTATGGGCGAAAACTTGTATTCCCTGCCAGAAAAGCAAGATACATCGACATACTCAAAGCAAACTAGCCGAATTCCCACCTACGGACAGATTCGAGCATTTGCACGTCGACATAGTCGGACCTCTCGAAACCACCGCTCAAGGACATCGCTATCTCATCACCATGATCGACCGAACTACGAAATGGATAGAATGTGTACCAACAGACCATATAACAGCCGAAAACGTCGCAAAAGCAGTGTACGACCACTGGATCACAAGATTTGGATGTCCGATCACCGTAACTACCGATCAAGGCCTCCAGTTCGAAAGTGAACTTTTCACCAAACTTATGAACCTCATGGGCTGTCAACGGAATCGAACTTCGTCCTATCATGCTCAATCGAACGGGATCCTGGAACGTTTCCACCGTTGTCTGAAAGCTGCACTCCGTGCCAAGCTCACCAGCGCAAGTACCAATTGGGTCAACGAACTCGGAACAGTACTACTGGGACTTAGAACCGCCCTACGCGAAAATGGAGTTACGCCCGCGCAACTGACCTATGGCTGCAACCTACGACTTCCTGGAGACTTCTTCATCACCTCGCCATCACCAGAAAACACCCTGGACTACAACTTCGTCGAAAAACTACGAAAAATAATAGACGACAACAAGCCACGAAACGCAACGACGTCACATCGAAACAGCAGGCGTATTTTCGTTCACAAGGATTTGAAAACATGTAGTCACGCCTTCATCAGGACTGATGCAGTTCGAAAACCACTCCAAACTCCATATGAAGGCCCATACAAAATACTTTCACGAACCGACAAGCTATTCAAACTTCAATTACCGAACCGACAATCTACTATTTCGATCGACCGACTGAAGCCCGCCTACATTATAGAAGATTTTCAAGATAGTTCACATCAAGACACTTTACTCCCGGATTCGTCATCACAAATCATCATCACACAGCACTGCAATCCCATTCCAACCGCAATCGCCCGCGCGTTAAATAACGTCAATGACCCGCCGCCGCGTGCCAGCAGCGAGCCGCCCGCATCGCACACACCGCCCGCGCGATCCAGTTTACGCATCCCGGCCGCGCCTGATACAGCGCTTCTTCCCGCCACAAGACAAACTCGCTCCGGAAGGAACATCAAGTTACCGGTACGCTTTCGCTAAGGAGGGAGTACTGTAGCCACTACAGAATACGTCGCGCTGAAAATTCATCACCATATTTGGTCATCAACTTACATCGCACGCGCTATTCGTCTACAACTCCAAATTAGGAAACATATCGGGACACGGGAGCAGTGTCGCACCGCGCCAGCCAATCAAAACACAGGAACGAGAACATTACCTTATTTGGCTATCTGTTTGTCCCTAACCACTGTATATAAACCCGAATTTTGTAAATAAATTATTCATTCTACTATCGACTCAGGAGCATAGAACACGCATTATTATTTACCTCCAGCTAGGTACACGTACCCTACTACACACACCATCGTTAGCATCCATAAGCTACAAAGGTAACCGTATACAAATAAAAATACTTCATGAATTTTATACAATTTTATATTATATCAATAAAAACACTGAAATATTTTTTTATTTTCCAAAAATAGTAAGTACATTAGGCACAGAATTGTATACAAATTATATTATAATATTGTAAATAGGATGAACTAAAATGTAAAATTGGGATCGGTGTGGTATGTTTCGAAGCATTCAATACACAATGGCACCTTGCAATTTGAACATTGAAATTTAATCTGACGGCTCTTGCGATGTAAGCGGTAGCAAACTACGCACCGCAGACGATTCGGAATGCTTTGGGGCCAATGTCCATTGCGAATAGCAGGTTGGAGGTTGCTGTTAGCACGGCTTACATTTGCGTGCGTCTGCTGGTACGAGCGGGTACGAGGGATGTTTTCTAAGTGTCTTGCCATGATTTCACGGACAAGTTGTTTCCGGAAGGGAAGGTGGAGTTGTGGTATATTCTTGGAAGAAGCGTAGATGATGCGTGAATTTAGTATCGAGCAATTGACGAGGTGTTTGAACAACTTCACGTACCATTTTTTTCCCTTTTTCCGCTCATATGACTATGCCTGTACTCTTATAAACTCCAGCTGGAAGAACGTCCTGCGTTGGAAGGTTACCGGTGTAGTATCTGAAAGCACACAGGTAGCCCGTTGAACTTTCGCAAAGCTCGAAGCTCTTGATTCCAAACTTTGCCGCTTTAGAGCGTATGTATTGCTTGATATTAAGTTTTCCTTTCCAGAGTGTGAGGCTCTCATCAATACAAATGTCCTTTGATAGAATATAATTAGCCTGGAACGTCGAGTTTAAAAACGTAATAATAGGACGCAGGCGATGCATTCGGTCTTCTGCGACATTGGCGTCAGGGTTGGAGGGGGGATTTGCGCTATTGTACTTGGATGGTTCGGTCTCTACAAAATGCAATGCTCTGGACAATATCTTATACCTATTCTTGGTGAAAAGTTTGCGAAATATTTCCGTTTTCATAAGAGGATCGGTCGAAAAACAATCATCATTGGTTGGCATTTGGATAATGCCTAGCATTATCCAAAAAGCAAATAAGCACAGGATCTCATCTGCATTCGTGTCGTACCATATTTTTGCAAAATAGTCATAAATCGTACCAAGTTTGACTGCGTAAGAATTAGTCTCCGTGACAATATGCTCTAACACTTCATCCGGCCACAGACCGCGGAACGCGGAATAAGGAGTGTCATTTACATTAACGGAACCTGTAGGGTGAACTCTGAAAACCTCTGCTTGGTCTCGAAACGGTTCTGAAGAAGAAAACCACTCGAAAGTTTCCCTGGTATCGTTGCCCCCACCATCGTCATTACCATCTTCACTCCCGCTATCATTCCCATAACTTTCTGTAGCCCTATGCGTTTCTTGTGCAACCCTTCCTCTTGAAGCATTCGCCCTTGTTCTCTCCTTACGTTTTTTTTCGTCCTCTGCAGCAATCCTCAACACACAAGGGTTTATGTCGTCGTCGGTCTTCTAAAATGGGATCACCCACCCGCCACGACTGAGCACGACCACTGATTACCCTGCGCTCCGACCTGGCCTGCCCAGCCCGTAAAATTCGACGCGCACCTCTAAGTCCACTACGTCTTCGACGCACACGGTCACCCATACGTTGACGCGAACGTCCACGCGAACATCCATGTCTATTAATCACCTCTGGGTACAGGACGTGAGCATTCGAGGCCGAAGACATATCCTCACTTGCTAATCGCGTTGCAGCATCTTCCCCTACGTTCCCAGTATTCTCGGCGATTGGCACACCAGCTTCATCAAAGATGATGATGCGGCCAGTGGGCAATTGAGGTGTCGGGCAACTGAAATGAATGAGCAATTGTCGGTATAAAATATCCTACCCAACAGGATACATGACAGAATGATTGATAGACTACTTACGTAGGTAAATTGCGCGCCACATGTGGTGACCTGGATCTGGACCTGGACTGAAGCGAGACGGGGGACAAAGCGCGGCGCGGACCTACGACGCGACGAATGGGTTGGGTCAGAGAGACGAGGGGAAGATTTTCCTCCTATAAAAAAAACGTAACGTAAGCATGACTTATTTGCAAAGCAGTTGTCGTGTATACTTTACAGAAATAAATAAAAAGATTTACATTTTCATCCTCTGACACCGGCATCTCCATATCTTTGAGTAACTCAGGAGGGCAGTTGAAAGATACCATCTGCTGCGGTCCAACCACTAAAGGTGTTTCTTCCTGAAAATGATTACTTTATGTACTGTCACTATATTTACCTATAGACCTATTGTCATATCAAAAATAAAACTATTGTATTTGATGTGTGCCCGAATATTATCACTAAACATGAGTTACACTTGACTAGCTGGACCATCAAGCTTTGTTCGGTGATTATATATTTTAGAGATATAAAATAAATTACCCCCTCGTTAACCTCCAGCCAATCATCCTGCTCCGATTCTGCATTCTCATCGGCAAAAATGTGAACATCGTCATCCAGGTCCTCCGACTCCAGCAAATCGAGAAACATCTGCGGAGGCTCATCACAGGGATTCCAGGACATCTAAAAAAAAAAATTTTATAAATAAATAAAACACCTGAAATTAATATTTTTTATAAAGACTCTTCGTACTCGTATCAAATATGAACGATAATTTGTCGACGACAAAAAACACGCGGCACAACACTACCAATCCTATCACCTCAAACACGAGTCAAACAAAAAGCAATCTAAATGCTATGAAAGGAAGGTACAAAATGGCGGCGTGATCTCCGACCGGTTTCCGTGACGTCGCAGCCCGAGAAATTACCATTTATTTTATGGGTTTTTATCACTTTATATACTAGTTATTGACATGTTTATCAATGCAATATGTAATTATGATCTATTTCTATTGATTTCATGCCAATTGATACAGAAATTACGCCATAAACAATGAAAACTTATGCGCCCATTTCAGTTTGAAATAATCACATAATATGACAGAATTCGGAATATCTAATGTTTTGAGAGCTTTATTATTACCTTAGAATAAAAAATAATAGCATTTTACATAATAATAAATCAACACTTACTTCTTGATAATCCAAATAACAGGTTATCAAAACAAAACACAACGCACTGTCGAAGGGCAACTTCACAACTGACTTTGACACATACTCAAACACTTGACATATGAATGGTGGGTTTTATTTCGCAGCCTATTTCATAAAGGACCGATTGCTAATCTAAAAGAAACTCTAAACGTTTGTAATAAAGTTTAAAATCGACTGTAATACGATGATTCAAATCCGCACCATTGGCCGCTGACCGATGCAAACTTTCATGTTTTTGTCATGATTCGAATTGGAATCATTGGCTTTCAAGGGGTTAAGGATGTGACAAAGAGCAGGCAGGCTAAAGTCTATAATGGGGATTAACATATTACGGCTTATACCATCAACTCCGACGGCATTAGAACTGATTGACAATATACTCGTTTTAACGTCACAAGCAGCGACTGGACTGAAGTGAAAAGAATCACACCTGGAGTTGAAATGGTAGAAAGTTTACGTAATGTAGCAGTTTTAGATGAATGGTCCATATCCGAGGAAGAAGCAAAATGAGCATTAAGTGAATTTAAATCTAAGTTATCAGAAGTTATATCGGTTTGTTATTTACCAACTCCTAAACCCCGCAGAAATTTCCAATTTTTTGTTGAATCGCCGTTTTCTACAGATTTGTGTATATGCCGACGCTGTGCATCTCTTAGGGCTGTGTTACATCTGTTACGAATATGAACATACTTCTCCCTATTAGCATCACTGGGATTGTGTTTGAATTTACATTTCGCTCGGACCTTTTTATTCATAAGCTTTTTCAAATCTTCAGTGAGCGAAGGTGCTGGAGCATGTTTTAATTTAATAGGTCTCAAAGGAGTATGTATATCATAAAGTTTAACCATTATGGAGTTAAAAATATGTACTTTATCATCCACCAAACTTGCATCAGAAACAGGTGACCAGTCTATGTTATTGGCATCTTCGATAAGTTTTTCATGGTTAATGCTACTAAAGTTACGCTGAATAATGACTTTTGGTTTTTGTTTTGGAGGACGAATTTAATAGGATAAGAAAAGTAAATCGTGATAGGAAAAGGCATCAGCGGGATACTGGCCGTATTTAGCAACATGCTAAGATGATGAAACAAGAATAAGATTAAGAAGGGATGGCCTACAACCTGGAAAGTGGTGAGTTGAGTTAAGTGGTCGAATATGCATGTTACTAGAATCTACTATGGAATGTAAAGAAGATGACCGATTATCATTTAGAAGAAGGCAGGTATTGAAGTCCCCCATAATTATGGCGTGATCACAAGTGGGGAAAAGATCTTCTAAGTTTTACTCGAACGAAGAAAAATAACCAATTTTAGAGGAGGGACTATAATATACTCCGAGAAGAACTTTGACGTTAGAAAACTTGAGTTCGATAAATAAGTGCTCACCAGCATTAGCAGGGGGTGGTTGGGTGGACATACTCAAAAGGAATATTTGATCGGAGATAAATAGCGACACCTCCACCTTGCCGATTTCGGTCATTTCGTATCAGTTGGAAGCCTGGTAAAGGTAATGATACAGAAGGGAGCGAAGAATGGAGCCAAGTTTCGGAGACTAGTATAGCATGGATATTATTGTTATCAAAAGACGCTAGCATATCGGGAAATGTGCCGGAATGCTTTGGGCATTGAAATGAACAACATTAACATTTTTGGGTACGTCGGAAAATTCATTCATGAGCGCATCAGAAAGAGTTGGAATGCTTGCAAAACTATCGTTACCACTATAACTACTATCATCAGATGAACAAGTTAAATAATCGTCATAGTCACTGTTATCGTTACTCAATAACCTTAACATATTGTTTAATATAAAATATATAAATATAATAATAAAATAAAAATATTGAATATAAACCGAATTAATATAGTTCCGTATCTGAAACCGGGAAGAGAAAAGTATATATAATAATATAATTATATTCTATACCCGCCAGCTGTGTTACACTAAATAAATATTTAAAATACATGATAAACAAAAGCACTACAATACAAACTTAAACTTCAAACAACAATGTTAAACAATTTTACAATTTCTGTCTTATAATGTTTGTGATTGTTTGTGACTAAGCATACTATTATTTTCATTTAAAGAAAGTAGCTTCTCGATTTTTAATGAAGGACTGACAGAAATGAACATACATCGTTTGATTTTAATTAATGAAATCGAGTATCGGTTAAATATCTATACCAAAGAGAGAGAAAAAAAAAGTAAACATGACACTGACAGCTACTTGACAGTTCAAACAAAATGACAAAAGTGACATCTAAACTACTATACCTTGAAATTTGTTTGTAAACATACCTACACGCCAAAAGAAAATAAAAAAAAAAAACAAAAGAAATGAATAAGTTTTTTACGACGCAAAGAAATAAAATTCCAAAGCCAATTAGCCGCACCACGTAATACGTGACTTCTTGGCTGCGGCAGCCGCCGCCCGCCTGGTCTCTGATCTGGCTGCCGTAGACGAAGTTGAAGCAGCCGGTGCAGGCTTAGTTCTGCTTTTTGCAGCTGGAACAGTTATCTTATCCAGATCAGACATGGTCACAATTCGATGGCGACTATCTTCGGCTCCCAATACATACACGGTGCCTTCTCAGGTCCAGCATCTTGTGACTCCAAACCTCTGTCGTGCTGCTAGGAAGACGTCATGTCGAGCCTTAGTCAGGAACTCAGACAGCGTGATCCCAGACCCTTTAAGCAATGCCTTTGCATTCCACGCCTTATTTCTGAGAGACCAATCTCGTATTTTGACTAAGATGGGGCTAGGCCTGTCCGCATTACCAGCACGACCCATTCTGTGACAACGACTGATGTTGCTAGTGGAGAAATCCTTCAGTTTTAGCTTCACCTGCACTATCTGGGTAATGCTTGCCTCAACATCCTCGTTACTTTCTTCCGGGACTCCGTGAAAAAGAAGTATTTTTCTCCGGCGTTGCATCTCTGAATATTCTGCAGATTGAGCAAGCAAATTAATTTGATCTTGTAGCGCCCGAAGTGCAGCAACTCTGCAGCTAAAGCGGAGATGGTGGATGGTGAAGTGCTCTTATCTATATCTGACTGGAACTCCTCCATGCGCGCCAGGAACATGTTCTGCATTTGCGTCATAGTTTCCTTGATTTCATCCATAGTGTACTCGTAGTGTAGGTAGTGTCCAGTGTTGAGAACTTGAGAGTGATGCTCATTAACTTTTAAGTGCTAGTTCTATTAAGGCCGTACCTGAATTTTCCGAGGTCCAGTACTGCCCCCATTTAAAATAAATAATTTCAAAGAAAACGGAGACATCGTTTAAAATTTTACAACTATCAAGTCCTAGATAGCCCATCAAAGTATTTTATGAACTACTGTTTACAGTTTATAATGAGAACGTTAAGCTTTACTACGCACATTTGCCAAAAGTGGCCGTTTTTCGCAAATGTGCGTAGTAAAGCTTAACGTTCTCATTATAAACTGTAAACAGTAGTTCATAAAATACTTTGAATTATAATGGGTGTTAACAATTTCACACCTACCGCCCAAAAAAAAAAACATAATTGTTATATTAGATCATGTCCCATAGTCATGGAAACAGAAGTAGGTTCATTTATTTTGCAACGAGCGTTGGTTGAGCGTAGCTATGTCTCGTAAATTCGTCGTCATTCTTCATCTGGTAAATTCTATTTAACTTCGTTTTGAAAACTTGTGTCCGAAAACGTAAAATTGTCTTAAAACAAAATTTCACTGATATTATTTGATTACTGGTTTGAATTATATATCAAGTTAGCTGTTAGAAGAAAAGAATAAAAAATTTCAGAGTTCACACTTGTACTACCGGAAGGAAAAAAGAAATTTAAGAAATTTTGGAGAAGGCGATCTCGAAATGTTCACTTCACTTCACTTTACCAGTCCTTATATATGTTATCTCTTTCCCACACGATTTTCCAAATGAAGAGTAATTCTCCTTCATAGACGATAGAAATCTTGGCTACGCCCTTAGTTCCGTCCTCAAAGTCAATATCTAAGAGACTGGAGATTGTCGCAAACGTTCTGGCTGTCACATTTTCCGGACACAGTCGGAAGTGTCCTTTACGTCCTTCGACGTATGCTATTATTGTCGTGCGTCCTTCTTCCTTATCGATATTTATGCCTTGGCAAAAAACTTTGTACGCTTCACAGAACACACTAATTTCTTTTTCAACTGTTCTAATATGTTTATCCATTTTAGTTATTTTTAATTTAATTTGATTTGGAACTGTATGTTGATTTCCCGACAAGTTAGATGTTCTTACAAATTGTTTATGAATGCGACACCCCAGATCACATCTTAAGACAAGCCGCTGGCGCCGGGCGCTGCCGGTACCATATTAGGCGTGCGCCAATTTAGATAGTTGGAATGTGATTTACTTAACATGTGTCCTCGTATGTACTTGTTAGTGCTATCTCCAATTCTATATTTCATCTTTTTTTTTATATAAATTAATGTGATATGGATATATCTTCTCACGTCCTTTATCATTTATTTTATTCTTAAGGACCGTATGCGTAAAGCCACGTGGTCGGATTTGGCTCTGAAATATGCAAAATTTTCCCGCTAGGGGAATAAAAATGTCAAGATGACGTTGCATAGAGTTAATAATGTGTAAACGGGACAATAGATGTAGGTAATCATAAATTGTAACGTAGAATTAGTATACAGCTTACTTTTTTCTTTTCGTCAAGACTTCCAGTCCGCGATACTTATTAAAATTTTCAAATCAATCAAATCAAAGAATTATTTTGTTTGAATTATTATTTCTGAATTAAGGCCTTGGCAGACGTCATTATAATGTACTTAACACTTTAGTAGACAGGCTGTCAGTAGAAAAAGTAAATTCGAAAATACAGTAGTGTGCGTGAATGCAAGACGTTTATTTAAAAAGCGAGTTTAAATATATGTGAAATTCATATAGCACTTTCTAGAAAATCCAAGTTATAGTTATTCGAATCTTGCGTAATATTTACAACTTTTTCAATTTATTAGTCGACCTCCGTGGCGATTCCTTAACACGCTAGTCCGTCACTCGGAGGTTCTGGGTTCGATTCCCAGCCAGGGCAAGTTGGTAAATGGCCTTTTTTAATTTGTCCTGGTTCTTGGGTGTTTATTTTATCCCATCAAAAACATAAATGTAAAAATGCCAAGTTCGAATTCCGACAAAACAATTGAAATTTAAATAGCTGCCAAGTTATTTAGGTAGAGAAAACTGAAATTTATTCATAAGAAACTCAACATTTAACTTGAACAACATTAAGATTGAAAGCACGGTCACCCATCCTAACTGTGACCAAGCTAGTAGTTGCTTAACCTGTAAAAGCACGGTCATTCATCCATCAATTTTTGAATTTATCGTATGCGAAGTGGAGCGAAATATTTGCACAAGTGGTTTTGATTACTCGTATTTTGAAATTTGTTAAAGCGAAAATGATAAAGAGCCCTTAGAATAGGGAATCTGTTTCGTTTCACGCAACTTTTTAGGGTTCCGTAGTAAACAAGAAACCCTTATAGTTTCGTCATGTCTGTCTGTCTGTCTGTCCCCAGTTTTACTCATAGACTATTAGTACTAGAAAGCTGTAATTGGGCATGGGCGGGCATGGATATGGGGTAATAAAAACTTGAAAAAAAAAATATGTGGTGTGAGTCGTCGTTGAATAGGTCTTTCAAAAATATTGTAAGATTATGAACACCCTTTTTCGTTTTAGCAATCCGTTTGTGAAATATTTGGTTTTTGATTGCAAATTTTTGTTAGAATCATGTGTCTCCCCTCTTTGTCAGTTAAACGGTTGTATATGGACATATAAAAAAAATTCACGGCAGTAGTATATAACGTCTCCCTGTACTAAAACTAATTTAAGGTGGATTCAGTTCATGATACTGAACAACTTTTCCTAAGGAACACATTATATTTAATAATGTGTTCCTTAGGAAAAGTTTTTTGAAAAGAAAATGTTTGCTTGCCATTCGACCTCCGTGGTTTAATTGTTAACACGCTAGACCGCTAATCCGGAGATTCTGGGTTTGAGCCCCAGCCAGGGCAAGTTAGAAAATGGTCTTTTTCAAATTGTCCTGGGTCTTGGGTGTTTATCTATGTATGTATTTATCATAAAATATAGTATTATTGAGTAAGTATCCCATAATACAAGTTTAAAACTTACTTTGGGGCTAGCTTAATTACTGTGATTTGTCCTTACATATTCCATACATATATTACATAAATATTACATTTTGCCAAATCTTGTGTGTAAGAGATCAAAAATATTTTTTGTATTTCGTTTGTGAATTGAAAACTGAATTCGGACCTAAAGTTAGGCAGTTGTTAGTTACATAAAACAAGTAGGTACTGACTACGGAACCCTACACTGCACGTGGCCCGTCACGGCACGTGGCCGGTTTATTTTGGTTAAGTTGAAATTTTAGGGAATCATAGACAAATTTATAATATTTCTGCGTAAATCAATATTACTTATCGCTGACAGGACGGTCTCAAAAATACAATCAAATAGTATTTTAGCCGAGCGGTGACTTGGAAAACTACACGTTTTGTGTTCCACTGACAGAAAATATACACATTTGAATTTCTTTGTGAAACAATACGTTTAGCGACCATCTGCAATCGTAACACCTTTCACTTCTATTCACCTCATTATGTAAGTTCGGAGGGTAAAAAAGGATTGCACGTTGAACAGATCAACGTCTTGGCTTAGCAGCTGTATGTCCTCAATCAATGACTTGACTGTTTGATTTTGTACAATATTTTTAACGAATCAACAAAGAGCACTAAAAAGAAATCTTTTCCTGAAAACGGCAAAAAAATTGGTTGATTAATGAAGCAATAATTAGCCTCCTTGCTTTAAGGTAAAGAACTATTAACTGTATCTTTTTCAAAATTTTGGGTTCAGTGGTTTCGGAGATAAGGATATTTTTATTATTTATTTTCAAAAATAACTTTAAAAACACCAACTTAAAAAATATAGAAAATATATTTAATATTATCATAAAATGCTCTTTCATTTGATATTTTACGCGATATAGTTCACGAAACCCTATTTTTAATGTTTCATTTATCTCCCATACAATACAATACAATACCCTTTATTGCACTAAAGTAAAAAACAGAACATAATTATCTTAAAAATTAGGAAATGCGCAAAAGGCGGCCTTATCGCTAAGCAATTTCTTCCAGGCAACCTCGTTTATATAGAAAAAATGATGGGAAATTAGGTAGTGTGGGGTGGTCAATATAATAAACATACTTATATACAATAATTATAATAAACATACATACACCTAATACTTAAATACATACATACAACTTACACAAAGAAAACATAACAGGACAAAATGAAGAAACTAAGTGGAAACAAGGGAAGGAAATTACCTTTCATAAGGATAGAAAATGCGATTTTACTTGGGATTTAAAGCTGGCTAGCGTTTGGGCGCGTCGGATAGTAAGTGGTAGTGAGTTCCATAGACGTACGGCTCGAACAGACAAAGACCGCGAGTAAAAGTCGGTGGAGTGAGCAGGAATTCTTAAAAGAAGGTTTAATAATTAATAATAATAATAAGCCCATAAGGGGCCCCAATTTTTTTTTAATTTATTCATTTACCTACATTTAACTTCCGTCTTTGGGTCACAAATTTACATTATGTGCACCACATTTCAACTGAATCTGTCCAGTAGTTTAGTAGGGGGGTCAATTTTCGCCCATTTTCTTAAATAACTTAAAAATACCGATTTAAAAAATAATAAAATATATATATATTTAAAATTGTCATAAAAAGTTCTTTCATTTGATATGTCACACAATTTTGTTATCAAAACTTTTTTTAATGTCTAATTTACCCACCATAAGTGGACCCCTTTTTTAAATTTAATTTATTTACGTTATACGTCTATCTTTGGGTCACTAAGTTACATAAGTGTAGGTACTAAATCTCAACTTAATCATTCTAATAGTTTCGTAGCAAATTGGCTGTGACTTACGGACAGACAGACAAGCGAAACCCTAAAAACAGTAAAAACACCAAAAAAATCAGTTCCTATACAAATTTCCCGGGCGGCTGCACACTTTTGTATGAAAATGTTATTTTAATATCATTATACTATACTAGCAGTCCACCCCGGCTTCGCCCTTGGTACACACAAAGCCTATGTCACTCGGGGATAGTGTACCTTTCCAACGGTGAAAGTTTTTTTAAAATCGGTTCAGTAGTTTCGGAGCCATGTAATGCAAACAAACAACCAAATCTTTCCTCTTTATAATATTAGTATAGATAAATAGCCTACTATAGCCTGCCTGCCTAGCCAAGTATAGATCTAGTATAGCCTGTGGTTCGATATATTACGCATAATGTCAATTCGTATTTTGATATACATTCATGGGGAAAAGTTGTTCAAAATTTCAGACTGAATCACCCCTCAAAATAATTGTAAAACCCTAATTAAACAGCACCTTTTATTACAAAAACAGTTAATATGATTCCGCGACCCGAGAAAGTTCCAATCGGATTTTCACCCTAATCGCCAATTAAAAAATATAGGTAATAAATGAAACCAAATTATTTTTTTCATTGACTTAATTTTTAATAAAATTAAAAAAAAATGTGCTATGCCGTATCTGCGATAGCATTACATATTTGCTTGAATGTCAACAAAATGTCAAAACTGTACCATAGTGTAGCAAAAGTATGACATAATTTGGCAGTTTGTACATAGTTTTTTATTGAAATATTTTAGACTGTAATGCAATTTTACGTAATTCGAAAATGGATTTTTTTGAAAAATTCGACACGGCCTCCTTCCTGAACGCCCGGCGGGCAACTGAATTTGTATGGAAGAATCATGGCCGCCATTTCAGAGAATTCTGTCAAAAACGTTGCAAAACATCCAATTTTTAATTTTTTTTTTTATTATTGCGTGATTGCATTGTAAGCAAATATTAAGAATAATGTTTCAAAATAGCCTTTATTTTTATAAAATATATGCAATCCCTTGCTAGAATATTTCTTTACGCAGAAAAACAAGCCAGTTTGTAGCAAGATTTTCTAAAATATTTCTTTCAGGTTTCTTTACAATTATCTTACTTTTTCTGAATGAAAATTAAAAAAATACGGTTTTCGTCTACTGGCTAGTCTATTCACCTATAACTAGGTATATAATTTTCTTAGTGGTCTTTTCTACTTAAGCCATAACTATTGCCCGCGCAAAGTGCGTTTTGCATGTTTTTGGGTAAATTCAATGCTTGGTTTTAGGAAAACTACAAAATATTTTAAAAAATCCTTTTTTTCGTCTACTGTCCCAACTCTTCCTCTATCTATGTGTATACATTATTTGACTTAAATCAAACGCTTTCTGTACAAACTTGTTGCCCGCGCAAACCCAGTTTACATGGTGCCGACCCTTAAATAAGATAAAAATTTCTGTGTTACCTCCAGAGTTATTTCTAGTAGCGTATGTCCGAGTCTTCGGTCGGCGATTTTGGGTGGTTGCCTTATGCCCTCTGATATTGCTGGCAACTGGAGTTTCTTGCGGTGGTGATTGCATCGCGATGTCGATGTGTACGGTGACATATTTTTGGCAATACCGACGCCCCTGGTAAACCGTTACCTTAAATCCTTCTGCTGATTGTACGTCCACCTTCATGCTTGCTTCTTGCTGGATACCGGCTAGTTGAACTGTAGTGGTTATTTATACTAGGCACTTGGTCACTTACGATGGCTAGTTGTACTTGTAGCCTCGTCTCTGATTTCTTGTGGCTGCCATGTGATGATGGGTACCGGTATACACTACACACTGCATACGGAACCTCCGTTCCATCCTGGCAGGGTCGCCATATAATGTTGGTATAACTGGTAGAAGTGAAAACAACGAGTGATGGAATAATACTCTCTTTATTTCAATGGTTAATTTCCTTAAATACTAGTTGGTTACATATGTGTGTCACTTAAGTATATAAGAGTAAATAAGCTCTCGTTACAAAGAGACGCCGCCGTATGTCGGCTTCGATTACAAAGGCATGCCGCCTCTTAAATGTATTTAATTTAAAGAGTTTTATGTTACATATTTCTTAGTAGGAAATGCGATATGTACTTTTTTTGTTTACTTGCTATATATACCTACTTCACATTGTCCCGATGACATCAGTTTTCTTTAGTATTAGAAACCTCGTTAAGGGCAATTGGTTGTACCAATTGTCTATAACGAGGCTATGGCCTAAGACAAGGAAACTATCCATGAGTTCCAAAACTACTTTCGCCGTACAGCTCTCGAAGCCATGAATAGGTTCCTCGACCATGGTAGTCTTTTCCTGCGTACAACAAGCATCTTAGTTGGTACCCAGTCACTAGGGAATGCAAATCTCGCGAGATTGGGGCTCAAGTGAGATCTCGCGAGTTTATGAATAACAATACTGCGAGATCTCGCCAATTTCGAGATCTCGCGAGATTGGCAGTTTCGTGTGTTTTTTTGCAAATAATCACAATATTTGAATAAATTAGGAAAAAAATAATAAATACCATAAGTATTTTATGATAAACATTTATTTTCACGAATTTTTTCAATAGACTTTTATGAATTAAACATTTTGTGACAAATCTGTCTATAATTTTAGTTTAGTAGATCCATTACAATTACAAATTACAGATTAATTAACAAAACATACCAATTAGACTATTAGAAACTACAGATTAATTAACAAATTATACCAATTACTGAGACTATTAGAAATTACAGATTATTTTATTTATTTATTTATTTACAAAATTTATGTACACAACATACAAACAAAGGAACTTACAAATTAAGAAAATAGAGTACATAGGTACTATTAATACAGATTAATTAACAAAATATACCAATCAAATGAAAGATTTTTATCAGTTCAAATCACAAGCCATTACTATGAAATATTTTGAAAGTAGCTCCTTAAGAAGCACAAAATGTCCAAAGAATCGTCTGCTAAACGGCTTCTTAGTTTGTTGGCCAGATAACCAGCCGCTGAGAAAGCCCTTTCGGATTCAACGCTAGTTGAAACCACAGATCTCAGGCAGTTATCCACGAACTGTAAAAGTTCGCCTTTTGACCCCCCGGATTCGTATAAATTCATTTCCTTTTTGATTAATGCTTCCAGAGAAATCGTAGTTAGTTTTCTGTCTCTAGGTTCTTTGAACGCAGCAGTCAATGTTTCCTGAAGTTCTTCTTGCAATGAAATACTCTTGCGTGTCTCAGAAAGAGATGAAAGCGGTTCATTATCATCATCATCAAATTCAGCTATATCATTAGCGGTAGCAGCTGATGTTGATGCGATCGACCGAGATGGATCTGAATTTGTCTGTGTCTGTGAATTAGTCAGACTGTGTTGCGGATGCAAACGCTCTATAAGTGATTTAATTTCAGTTCGAATCACGTTTTTCGGAGGCAATTGAAATGTTTCGTCTTTTGCAAACTCTTCTTTATCTGCTTGGTATTTAGCTGGATCTCTAATATACAACAAGCATGCTGTCAAATTCGTCCGACGCTCAACGATGCGCTGTCTCAAGGACCCAGCTAGTTTTCTTGCCAATGGAGTTTTTAGCTCTTCCAGTTTGCGAATCATGAACCTAAGTGTTGTTTCTGCGATAGCCAAGTCTGTATCTTGACGACATTACACCTCCACAGCCAGTTTAACAGGTTGAAATGCCTTGTCTAAGTTCGCTAAAACCGCATGTTCTTCCGCATTCAAAGAGTAGTTCGGATCAGCTTCCAGGCCGAGGTCGTTCAAAGCTTTGCTGACACACAGCTTAATTCTAATAAATGTAGAAATCATGTCTGCTAGGCTCGACCATCGAGTTTTACAATCAAGTTGTAACTTAATATCTTTTCCGAATTCTTGCTTTACGTATATTTGCAGAGTATCATTTTTAGTAGGTGATCTTTTAAAAAGTTTCACCAATTTCCTAACTTTCTCAATAATACCCGCATATTCTTCATCTAGGTCTACTTCTTTTCTGGGCATAGAGCAATGAAAAACATCATCTTCTGAGTCTAAGCCTGTGCTAGAAATTTCGTCCATTTCCAAAGGAATCTCATCGTCGTTTTCCTCATTTTCAGATTCTATCACAGGTTCCTCAACATCAGTTTATTTTTTATAAATAGTATCTATTATGCCAAGTTGAACTCCATGGGCATAGCAGAGCTGATGTGAAGGTGATATTAACCACTTGACAGTCCGCGCTAGCAGACTATGGTGTGGGGAAACTGTCCGGCGCTATCGCTCGATAAGCGCTTAAAATAAATCGCGTGACCTGTCCCGATAAAAACGTTCATAGAAAGAAAAGTATAGTTGTGATTATGAAAACAAAAATACTGGTAGATAGGCAATAAAATAAGGCATCAACAAAGTTGAAAATATATACTTCGAACTTACAAGTTCATATAAAAAAAAAATGATAATACATAATTGTACTTTTTTTGTCCGATTTTCTGGCAATTTTATTTTATTATGACAAAGTTATGCTCTCGGATACACTTTTATTAACTTATTTTGAAACTAGACTATACTACCTTTAAAATAATGGCTTAATATAAACAAATGCTACATGATAAGTCTAATAAATTAACTAATTGAAATGACTCGGCACAACACGATATTTGTTATCGATGGCGATCTTGGTCAGACAATCAAAATGGCCGCCCGACACTGTGCAGACGAGATATTTGTATCGAAACTTGGACTGTCCGCGGGTACTACAGTGCCATTATTATATTTTTACAATATAAACAAATGATACATGATAAGTCTGGTTATTTGAAACAAATTTATGATCATGAACATTATGATAGGGTTATATGACATTCCAGGAATAAAAGGCGAAAAAATTGGATTATATTTTATTTACTTTAGCATCATTTGGCATTGTTTCCTACAATTATTTATTATTAATATTAACAATTGTTATTTATTTATCACAACCTTATATATCTTATACAATTGTCCCATTGGCGGCCAAGGTGTTCGCCCGATGCGCGGAAGGTCCCGGGTTCGATTCCCGGTCAGGGCAAGATTAGAAAACGAACTTTTCTTTGATTGCCCAGAAAACAGTCTGGACGGTTTGACTGTGGGATCTCAGTCACATAATAAGTAGATAACAATAACTTTACATATGGTATGATGTTTAAATTTAGGTTTACAAAATAGGCAACATTACATACAGTTATACATTTTTTAATAGATAATTCTTTAACAATTTTTTAAATTTCTCAATATCATTTTCTCGTGTAATGTTATCCGGAAAGCTATTTAAAACATAATAAAGGCGCTTTTTAATTTTTCTAAATCTATTAAATTAGGTAATTTATAATGAATACAAGAGAAATCATGTGGAGGTGAGCCTGATGGGCAAAGGTAAGTGAATCATGGTTTGTGGTAGTCCCGAAAGCAGCCAAGAATACACAGATTCACTCGACACTCCATACATTGCCATATAGTGCGACTGGTGATCTTACGCACATTTGCGCAATACCAACACCTTCCTCGCTTGACGTCGGCGTGCGTGGGAAAGTGGTTCCCTTCAACGAATGGTCGACTTTGGAGCGTTGCCATGACGTTTCGCTGCCTTATTGTCGTAGTCTTTTGTCCTACAGTCCGAGAAATCACCCGTGTCTCAGTCGTCAAGTCAATCTGTCGGTAAGTCTTAAGTAAAGTCTCCGCCAACACTGTCCTGAACTGCCGATGAGAGATTTTGTGTTTGCTGCTGTAAATAATAAAGCAGTTAAATACAGCAGCATTAAAAAGACGGCGAAACAACTTTTTATACCAAACGCGGCTCCTGACTCTTTCCACTGGATGAGCAGATAGGTATTGATCCTTTCGATCAATACCACCCATGTTCTTATTATAATCAAGAACCACGCTTGGTTTGTAAGCTATTTTATTATATTTATTACGGGTCCCTATTTGAAGCGTATGGTACGTCGAGATCATAGAAACTAAATTCGAATCTCGCCATACCATAAGTGATAAATCGGTGCAGTAGCTGGCGACGACTTCACCGTGTCTTAATTCAGTCTTTGTTAGCGTTCGTAAAGAACTAGGAATAAATTCCCGGTTTAATCTTTGGGTTCCGTAACAGTCCGTTTGTCGAAGTTTGAGGCATCGTGCTAACAATGGACAATTGTAAAAATTGTCCATTATTAGCGTGTGACCTCGATGGAGAATAGGCTCTATCAAGTCAAAAACTATTTTCGCTGTCGCATTAGTCGGTTGAAAGTCAGTGTTATCATTTCTCTGTTCTGTCTGGTTCGTCTGTTCTGTCTGGCTCGTCTGTTCTGTTGGGTTCATCTGTTCTGTCTGGTTCGTCTGTTCTGTCTGGCTCGTCTGTTCTGTTGGGTTCATCTGTTCTGTATGGTCAGGTCTGTTTTCAGTATCATCATCGGCGTCATTTCTGTCAGTCATCGTCTGTTTTTTCTTTCCAGCGTATACTAAAAACCGCCAGAGATACCCACTTGATGACTCACATAGTTCATAGGTTTTAATCCCTACTTGCGCGGCCTTTGAATTAATTTTCTGAGCAAAACTAAGCCTTCCGTGCCACTTTAGCAGCGACTCATCAATCGCTATCTCTTGTCGTGGGTAATATAAGCTGGAAAACTTGTCGTTAAAATAGTCGATAATTGGTTGAATTTTGCACAATCTAGATCTTATCGGGATGTCTGTTAGTTTGTCGTTGTCAATGAAGTGCAGCATAGATTTTAAAAGGTTATATCTGTTATAGCTCATGATCTTGGAGAAATATGGCATAGTACCGAAGCCGTTAAAAGTAAAATACGATTCTTCATTAGGAAGGGGATATAATCCTTGAAGTATCATGAGAGACAAAAACGAAATCATTTCCGATCGGTCTGTAGGGGTCCAACGATGATGACGGGAGTTTGCTAACAAATTGTCTTTGCGAGACTCAATCTTCTGACTTGCATAGCGATTGGTCTCTTCGCAAAGCAAGTCAATAAACTCCACGTCAAACATCTTGTCAAATATGTCAATTGGACTAGAGTTTTCTGTCACCTCAAAAGTCGGTCCAGGTGTCCCAGTAAACTGTTCTCGTCGACTTTTGAACGTACTCCTGTCCTTGTTCCAATCAAATGTAAAACAATCTTCAGGCAAAAGGTTTTGTAAAGCCTGGTCGTTAGCGGTGTCAAATTTGTTCTTGGTGTGGAGTCAGGTCACTGTCGACCACGATCTCTATTTGTCTGTCTGTCGGAAGCTGTCGAGATTCTTCATTGTTAACGTCCATGTCGGCGTCACTGTCAGAGTCCAAAATAAAGTCAGTCTCGTTTACATAAGTCGTGATGGCATCTGGAAAAAAGAAGAAATATGCAACTTCATGTCCAATTAAGGTTCATTAGACTTCCGTGATAGTTAAAGTGCTTTATTCTTACCAATGGACAAATTTCGTCGCCTACTGCTTGCGGGTACTTCCACCTCATATGCAACGAAAGGTACTGAAAATATTGAGTCAAATAAAACAGTAGCAATTTTATAATAATAATTTGAAATAAATATTCAATTCGTAAAAGAGAGTATTTTAACAAGAAGCATCGGAGTCTGTGATCTCATTATTACAATACTCTCTTTTACGGGGCGTACGGCATACATTCGCCCAGTTTTCTGTGGTTGACCGGCGGAAAACCAGTGAATCCAAAGAACTGGGCGAGTTGGGTACCGTGTCCGGCGTCCGCCTCTGCCGTACCAACAGAACCGTCGCTGTCTCCGACCACGGCATTGTCACTATCTTCCTTGTTACCTGTATAAAAATGATTTATGTTAGTAATATAATAATATCTATAATATATATAGGTACATTAACGGATGGGCGCACTAAAGTGGCAGTGGGCAGGGCACATAGCACGCATTAATAATATGATATTTACCGAACTCGACGTCAGCCGGCACTATAATCAAGGGCGGTGTCGGTTGCCTTGAAGTGGAAGGCTGCGGTTGCTGTGGCACCACTACTTCCGCCACTATTTCACATACCTCCCTTTCAGGAGAATGATTTCTACACAGAAAAAATCAGTAATTACATGCTGATCTAGCACATTCAAATAAAGGTAAAATATCAAAAAGGTAGGTACTTACAAAGTACGTCGCTTGCGCGGAGGTGCATCGGGAAGGAGCACCCGCTGAAGCTCCTTCTGCCGTTTTCTTAAGAGCAATTATTTTTTGTCAGCCGCCGACAGGTTCGCTATATGTCTCTGCGAGACCTGTCGGGCGGACCTGACCGTTAGAAGTGCTTCCCTGCAAAAACAAAATAATTATACAGCTCATCTTCGTACCTGTCACTAAAACACATACGCAACGAACACTAAAAAGGGCCAAAAAAAGTGAATAAAGAAATAGATACTTACGGCTCCTCGGTACTTTCTCTACCCCTTCCCCTATTGCGACCGCGACCACGGCCACGGCCTTGGCCTGAGGTGGATGGGGCATTGCTTTCTTTGTTTGATCTAAAAAAAAATTTTTGTTAAATGTCTTTAGTGCAAACAAATCAAGGCCACATAATACAGCAGCACACCAATAGCACATTTAAGCGAAAACAGTGCAATACGAATTTTTCATATAATGAGTGACCAGTGTCTACTGAGTTAGACTAGATGAGCAAGGCAGATGTGAAAAATAATATTTAAAATTAATTATGATTATGATAAAATATCAATTAATATAATTATATTATCATCATCATAAACAGCCCGTTACAGTCCACTGCCGGACTATAAGCCTCCTCCACTTTAGTAAAGGGTAATATAATTATATGCTCTAGTCTCAATTAATTGATTTTAAATGTACCTAGTATGGAAATAATTTATAAAATATTATTATTTTAGAATAAAATGAAATTAAATATTACTTGTATTAAAAACTCTTAAATGAAATGCTGGTGCTTACGTGCTAAAGCTTACGTGTTAGTGCAAAAACGTGAAAAAATGTATAAAACATGCTTATAAAATCCTGTTTTTGATTTAATGTAGTGCATAAAAATGTCAACCAAACGCAAATTATAAGCCAAAACCAAAAAAAAATGCAATAACAATAATTGCTGAACTCAAAAATCCGACACCGAAATCTCGTCTGTACAACCTTCACTATCGCAAACGTCCTTGGACACTGCAGTGCCATTCGGTCGAGCCCTGCGTTCGAAGTATTTTGTAATGTTGAATCTGCTTAATTATAAGAATATAATAGGTTTATTTTATTAACTATTTAATCTAAACAGTTTCTGGTACGTAAATATCGTATTATTCTCTAAAAAACTAATTTCGACAATCCGTAAACAACAACAAAAGCAGCCATGTTTACTCACGAACAGTAGTTGACTATTTTGTTTGTAAAATTTATTAACTTTGGAGAATGAAACGCTATGATATTTATACGTCACTGTAAAGAGAATTTTGTCTAGAAAATTTTGATATATTACACTTATAGAATTAAGTAATAAAATAAAAGTACTTACGACATTTTCCTCAGCAGTTGTTGCTTACTCACAGTGTCACTTTTCAAGTCGCTCCATAGATAAAACAGCGCATCAAAATGGATAGAACTAGGTTTTAACGCCATCTATGATTCTTTCTTAAGGTTAAATACTACAGCTGTGGCACAGATAAGCTACCGATTTTTAATAAACAAGAGTTTCCGAACGCTTCGAGTCTGTGGCAGTAAAGTGCCATTGCCAGTTTACCATAAAAAAAAATGGCACTATTGTGACAGTGGACTGTCAAGTGGTTCGACCCAACTTTTTCATCACACTTGCCCCATCTGTAGTAATATTGATAATATCTTTTTCCAGAATAAGGCCAAATTCGGTTAACTTTGTTTTTAAAATACTGACACCACTTCAGCAGGCATACTTCCAAAGACGCGAATCAGCCCCAAGTTCCAAAACACAGCATTGCCGTTCAAAAATGTGTGTACGTTTACATTCATGTATCGCTTGTTCATAGAAGAAGTCCACTCATCAAATGTTAGCGTAAATCTGTGATCATTCTCTTTCAGTTGAGCCAATTGAAGAGATCTCTCATATCTTTGGAAGTACAGAAAACACGAAAAGGTAGTCCATCTTTGGCTACCATTCTTGATACTTTTTTCTCCATAGAATTATCTTCAACTGGGAGGAAATGATGAGTAATTTTTTCCCTCTTATTTCTTGCTGGTGGCACTGGTGCCGACGATCCTGGTGATTCAGGACTAACATTCGACGTAGATGCGGATGCTGTTACTAATTCCATGTTTTGATTAGTAGCCCCAGTATTTGATGATGGTGGCGGCAACGGCAACGGCGGGGGTGATATGACATTCATCGTTTTCGTGTCAATTTTATGAATCGATTTTAAATGCACATATAAGCCACGCGGAGATCGATCTTTGGTTTTAAAAATCTTCTTACAAAGTTTGTACTTAGCACTCAATCCATTTTCCGCTCTTAAAAAGTATTTCCATACTTCCGACACACTCTCATAGTCTTTATAAACTATATTCGCCGACATCTTTCGTTATTCCACTCGTAAATCACATAAGAAACTTTTTTTGCATAAATACTTACCGAAAAAATACTCGAATGCAATCAAACTCAAAGCAACAACTATTAGTAAACAAAACAAATGCACGCTGACGACGCTGCACGCCGGCGCCCCGGCTCAACTTTTGAGTCTTTCGACCAATCGCACGCACGCTACGCTAGACGCATGCGCGAATTGAAAGAGACCTCGTCCCGCGACTAGAGGTGTGAATAACGGCTTAAAATTGCCAACGACTTATAACGTTATGCTTATTTAAATAAGCTGCTTTTCATAATAGCTTAATTGCTTAATAGCTTAGGGACTATTTTTCGTTTAAATAATCGAAGCACTACTTATTATTTATTGTTGCTATTATTAATTTATTAACTAAACGTTTTCAATGAACTTCCCTTCGTACTTTAACAGGCTTAGGACTGTCTGAATATGGTTGTATTGGTTTTCCTTGACTTTTCTTAAAGCACTTATCAATTATTTTCTATAACACATTGCAATTATGTAATCAGGCGTACTTAAAAGTTCATTGATTTCGTATTATACATTATTTACACCAAATTTATATTATATACAAAGTTATGCGTTTGCATTTAAAAACATAATTTGTTTTACCTTCGAGGTAGTTAGACGTGTACGTCTTTCTGAAATAATATAACCCGCTCGTGAAAAGACCCGTTCACAGGGCACAGACGTTACGACAATATTGCTATTGGCAATAAAAATTTTGCTTAGTGCGGGAAACAAAGACTTGCGCTCCTTCCACCATTTTAATGGGCATTCTGTTCGAGGGATGACGTTGTCCGATAAATACAGATTTAACTCTTCTTTTGACTTCTCTATGACTGACTTAGGCTCATATGAAGATGTAACTTTTGTATCAAATCGTTCCCACAGCGAAGTCCCGGAAGATTCAGAAGCAGATTTTGAAGCAACTGTATTTGCTATCGATGGTCCAGCAGTATTAAGTACGCTTTCAGAATTATAATATTCTTCAATTTTTTCCAAAACACTTTTGTTTTGCTGTTAACATTGCTGCTTGATCTTCGAAAGCATGTTGTTTAAGACGTGGATCTAAAAGTGTACATATGGATATTTCTTTATTTTGTTCAATATCGCCAAATGTTGCAAATAAGCCGTTTTTTAAATTGGCTATCAAAAGTTGTACTGGTTCGTAATAGTTTCGTTGTCTGAGATCTTCACAAATAGCGCTCAAACCAGCTGTCAGAACCAATGCTTTACTAGCAGTAATGTAATTTTCTGCACTCATAATTGTGGTTACGTTTTCGAACGGTTTTAGTACCTCACATATTTGTTCGATACATTTCCACTCCTCCATAGGTATAACAGGCATTGTTGTATTTAGGTTTGGAATAGTTGCTCTCAAAGCTTCTTGCAACTCACAAAATCTTTGCAACATTAAGTAAATGGAGTTCCATCTTGTTGGTACTGATAACAAAAGTCCCTTAGGTTGTGCTACATTTTGTGCAGTTGCTTGATATTTCAACAGCTTTTCTTTAGCAATAGCTTCTCTTGAAATGCGCTACGGTTTTTTGAACTTTTGATATGGTACTAGTTATTGAAGGGTCATCCACAGCCGCTTGCACAATTAAGTTAAGCTTGTGCGCATAACACCCATAGTGAGGCCAACCAAGAATGCCGGCGGCAGCTATCATATTTGAAGCATTATATGTTACAAAAAAATTTACCTTATCACTAACAGCCCAAGTGCTGGCAACTTGTTGCAGTTCAGCAGCAATTCGTTCTCCTGTATGATGACCATCAAACGCTGCACATTGAACTAATATACTGCATAATTCAAACGTTCCTTTGTCTATAAAATGTCCTGTAATTGCCATATAGCTTTCCAATGTCTTAGACGTCCAACAATCTATTGTGAAGCAAATACTCAAACACCTTCTTCCCATTTCCTGATATTTGGCGAGTCTATTATTATACTCCTCGGATAGCAATGTTGTAGACAACGTCTTTCTATTAGGCAACTGGTAGCTAGGATTAAGCATTGACACAAACTCCTTAAATCCTTTATCTTCGACGATACTAAACGGCTGAAAATCTTGCGTTATTAGTTTTAGGAAACATTTGTCCAACTTTTTCTTTTCATCTGGACGTAGCTTTTTAGGTAAGTACGTGGACATAGTCTTCTGTATGGGTTTCGAAGATTGCCTAAACGCGATTTCTTTGCCAGCACCAATAGAAGGAATAGACTGAGAAGCACCTACAGATTGAATATTATTCCCAACACCACATATTTCAGCGTTATTGTCATTACCAAGCCCAGCACCATCAGTAGCATGCAAACTTAAAACACCTTGTTGCGAATGTTCTCCTGTAGCAGTAGCATTTATGTAAGTACTCGGAATAGGTGATGATCTAGCAACGAAATCATTATATACACTTACATGTTTTAATTTTAAATGTTGTTTCAAATTGGTGATGGTCGTTTTATAAGATAACGACTTCTTACAAAAATTACACTCAGCGATCTTATTTGCATGATTCCTTTCAAAATAGTTCCAAATAAGGTTATTACTGTTTCTTGACATCTTGAAATAACCTATATATTTATATTACTGTTTATATTACAAGTTACACTAAAACTATTTACACCACAATAATCCCTTCACTATTTACACTAAGCACCTATATACAGTTCTCATGAACACAAAAAGTCATAAGCAAAACACAATTATAAACGCGCGAAACAACGAGCACACCTAATGTGTCAATGACTTGCGCCAACGAGAAAGCGTAGCGAACTAAACTAAACGGCAAAATAACAAAAATTTAAATTGAGCATTAAACGAAAAATAGTCCAAATAAATCAAAAAGACAGATATTTGAAGTGTTTTTTCACAATAAAACTCTATTCAATTTGGCAGGATAATTAACATCGTTGTATACTCCGATTGAATGAAAAAGTTATAATACGTAAATTGTTTACCATCAAAATTGCGCGCTATACATTTTAGCAAGGTTATCGTGTCATTGCAATAACTTTCGATTGTATTACCTGTGTCGCCATCTAACATAACTGATAGGTACCAATTTCTAAACGGTGAAGTGACGCGTGACGTAATGTAACGACGATAATTTCAACGGGAAAAACAGATGTCGCCCTAGTAATTTGAAGTAAGCTAACAACGTTGTTAGCTTAAAATGTTAAACGTGCTTATATGCTTAATATTTTAAGCAGACTTATTTATACACTTAGCGTTTAAACGCCCACCTCTACCCGCGACCGCTACCTCAGGCTGGTTTCAGAGCGGCGCGTCCCAGCAGCGCTGCCCAGGCGCGCGCGGCTCGGGCGCGCGCCTGGGCAACGCGTTCGCTGTGAAACGACATTCAGACGCGCGCGCTTCGTTGTGGTGTACGGTCGAGTGCAGAGAATCATTATGCCAGCAAACGTAATCACTATATTAGCTATATACGTTATATGGAAAAGAGTGCAACAACGACTTCTTAAAAGATTGCAAGTCGATCCTTTTAATGCTACAAGGTTGTTGAGAGGAGCCTTTGTAACATCGTTTTCTGATTTACGAGAAGATGGTTACAGATTTTATAAACATTTTCGACTTTCGCCACCAACGTTTGACGAATTACTGTGTAAACTACAAGCAACTTTATTGCGATGCAATATGTATCGTATCTCCATATCACCAGCCGAGAAATTGGCGGTAACTCTAAGGTAAGTTAAATAAAAGAAGAGTTTAATCTCTATTGATCATATTTATTTATTAGCAAGATTTATCAGCAAGAAATTCAAGTAAGTATACCCCCAGCCCATGTGTATAATGTCACATGAAAAATATCTATAACTAGCTTAATCAATTTTGTACCTAAATTAGTGTAATCTAATCAGTCTCATTTATAATAAAGGGGCTGACACTCGCCAATGACCTTGAAAAATAATTTTCAAAAAAGTTTTTAGGAGTATCCGCTTGATCTGTGGCTATGGAAAAAGGATATGTTATTTTTAAGGATATCCTTGAGAACTTGACCAATTTCAAAACACGATATTATTACAATGTCTTTATAAAAAAATGTTGCAAAGTTGGCTCTGAAAAAACGTTCGAAGAAAAAAATACAGACTACCAATTAACTTCGTTCTGATATTTTTACAGGAATTGATGCCTCTTTATAATTTTGCGAACTTGGCCAAATTATTTTTTTGATAAATGTTATACTTTTTGTGAAATATGCTTTTTTGTGTGATTTTCGCACTATTTTGACGCGGTCGCCGTCGTAACCTCCACGCGGAAACGCACGCCAACTTGAGCGATATTTCATCGGTCATACGTGCGATGTTTGAATATCTCGAAACGAAATTGCTAATTTTTGAGTGTCAGCGCCTTAAGTAGGTACCAGTTTGTTAATCAGCATATTTTTAGTTTTTGGTAGGTATTGATTTATACCTTCTTCATCAACATGGTTATTCAATCTTATATTATATGTATGAATCTTCAGAATTATTGAAGTCGTCAGCTGGTAACACGTGATTTGGATACTCTTCTAGCTGAGCTGTAAAATTTGAGTCATCATCATCCAACGATACGGTAGCAGACGGTTCGTTATGGGATCGTGGACGGTTTTGGAGCTGCAGTCCGGATTCGTACTGTGGTTGAGCTGACGTAGATGGCGCTGTAAAATTACAGTTTGGCGACAGTGTTGTTTGATAATCTCCTCGACTTGTGTCATTAGTGCTATTGTAATTTCTTAATCTAAACCTTCGAAGATCATTTGTGGGTTCGTAATATTGATGATTTGTTGGAGCCGCAGAATAATTACGTGGTGTTGGTATATAACTGGGTGTTTGACTAGTCGTGGTCGAAATATCCATTATAATTTCTAGAACCCTTGTGCGAAAATTTAACTTTTGAACGGAACTAAAACTCTTTAAAATAGGGCCAAGAGAATTAAAAAATGCCATATCGTCGGGATTTATGTCGTTAATATTATTATTTAATACTGTAAGCAATTCTTTTTCAAATTGGGTTGGCTGTGATTCTTGCTGCGAGCGAATTTTCCTTCGTTTTGCCCATGTGGGCGTATCTTGATTGTTTCGAGTCTGTTGGTCTTGCAGCGGAGGACGGTTTGAAGTATTCTCAGAGGTAGCCGGCTCATTATGGGCATCATTACTCGAATCATGGGATATGATCGACTGATTATCACTTAAAGATTCAGTTACTATATTTTCTGAAACAGCGTCAAGGAACCTCATTTGCTCAAAGAAAATGTACTTAATATGTTTTGCTGCACTTCCTGAGGGCGTATTTTTCATACTTAATTTGGTTCGATAATATCTATCTCTCGCTGATTTCCATCTCAGACGTATTTGTTTATCTGTAATAAATAAAAACATACCTATTTATATTGGGTGACTATAATACATTATTCACAGAATGCCCCACCGTGGATACGCCCATGGTTCGGCAACACTAGATGTCGGCAGTGGCGAGTGGGGCGGCGCGGGGCGGCGCGGCGCGGCGTGCGGCGCGCGCGGCGGCGTCTACAAAGGAGCCGCCCGTCTTTGAACGCGCCGCTACAGCCGCCGCCGCCCGCGCCGCCGTGCGCCGCCTCGCTCACTATCACCACTGCTGTACCACGGTAAACCGCGACGAACTGTATGGCACCGCGGTGCCATACAGTTCGTCGCGGTTTAAACTGACGTTAATTGCTCGAAATATGAGGCATTTACAGGGGTCATGTTTGTTTCCTAAGGAAGCTAATATGATTAGGATGAAGACAGAATGAAAAAGTTGTGACTTTTTGCGGTATTTTACAAAAGCAAGCCAAAACCGTAAAAAGGGCCGACTTTAGGGCGGGGGCCGAGATTAGGCATATTTACCCTATTAGGAGGTTTATGGCTGACATTTTTAGTACCTACTTAGGTAGTTATAGTCAAGAGCACGTCAAGCTTTACACTACCAGGTTAAACTGAACACTACTAATACCTAAATAAGTGTGGAGCCGCCACCACCAACAGTCTAAAGTGTCAAGCTTGACGAGCTCTTAGCTGTAGGTAGGTACACTAGCAATGTGCATGACTTGGAACTAGGAAGATGTAGGTATCAGGCCGCCCACGTTCCGCGTAAGTCGTCCGTCGTGTCATGTCGTGTGGTTTGTATCGGGGGTGGGCTGAGCGAGGCACGAAAGTTATGTGTAAGTACACTCAAAAGACACAATAAGCTTTACACCACCAGTTAAAGTTGAGCTCTGATGTACTACGGCGTTATACCTACATTACGGGGAGAACGTTTTTAAAAGTGTAAAGCTTTGACTATATATACCTAGGTACTTATTTACTAAAAATTAATACTGATTTATGGAACAAAACAATAAACATTTTTCAATTATAGGTAAAGGTGGCAAAGTTAACCTGCCTAAGTAGGTACTTACCTACGTGCATTGTTTATATCTACGTGCATTATTTAAAATTATTACTAATTATAAACTTATTAGGTTAGGTACTTATGCACTTTTAACAGTCTAATGTAAAATAGGTACCTAATTATTCTTTTTTACTTCCAGGTATTTGGCAACAGGCAATTCGTTTACCGATCTGTCCACCACATACAGAATGGGAATTAGTACCCTAAGTCTAATAGTCAAGGAAGTTTGCTCCGCTGTATGGCAGATGCTACGTTATGAGTGTATACCTGAACCAACTACTGAAATGTGGCAGCGTATTAGTGCGGAATTTGAAATGTATGCAAATTTTCCCAATTGTTGTGGGGCAGTAGATGGTAAACATATACGGATTATAAATCCTGCAGGCGGAGGTTCGATGTTTTATAATTACAAACACTTTTATTCTATTGTCCTTTTGGCAATGTGTGATACAAATTATTGTTTTACCTATGTCAACATTGGGGCGTGTGGGAAAAACTCAGATTCTGCTATATTTAAAGAGAGTTCATTGTTTAGGAACTTAGAACGAAGGAGCTTGGGTCTACCTAGTCCAAAGCCTCTGCCGACCACTAATTTTAATGTACCACATATAATAGTGGGCGATGGTGCATTTGGAATATCAAACTACGTAATGAAACCTTATACTAGATTCAATATGACCTACAAAAAGAAAATTTTCAATTACCGTTTGAGTCGCGCTAGAAGATACATAGAATCAACATTTGGAATAATGTCTAACAAATTTAGAGTGTTTCATACCCCTATGAGTGTCAGTTTTCCTGTTGCAAAAACGATAGTACAAGCATGTTGCGTATTGCATAATTTTATTAGAGTACGTGACGGCTACAATGTAAACCATACATTAACTATAACGGGAATGACTGATTTAGATGCTGAACCAGTTACTATGTCAGGAAATACATTACGCGATGTATTCGCTGATTATTTCGTATCACCCACTGGCCGTGTATCATGGCAAGACAGATCTATATTTTAGTGTTTTGATTTGCAAGTTTCTGTGATTTAAAATACCTAGGTACGATGTAATAGTGTACTTATAGGTTTATAGTACCTACCATTAAGGAAACCTAAGTACTCGACGAAGTAGGTAGATTAGATACTTAGGTACCTATTACATCGACTGCACTGAGTAGATAATAGTATAACCCGTTCGCGCTAAGTTTGCCGCTGACGATATGACGTCGACTCGTTTTTCTGTGATTAAACGCAATCAATGTGTCTAATTTTACCTAAATATACTTTTTTTATATAATAATTGTGTATTTGGGTAAAATTAGACACATTAATTATTGCGTTTAATCACAGAAAAACCATTCGACGTCATATCGCCAGCGGCAAACTTAGCGCGAACGGGTTGTACCTACCTACTTAGTAGGTACTTATCTTAAGTTTCGTAATTTTTTTTAAATATTGTATTATACTATGTATCTACTTACTTCTTACACAAAAATAAGAAGGAGAATATTTAATTCTTTCTCAAAAATGATTGTAATGTTTAAATAATTACTTAATAAATGTTTTTCTACCAACCTTTCTGTGCAGTGAAATTTTCTCCGAACAATTCTATCCCGATTTCTTCCCAAGCTTTATTTTTCGCGTCCCTATTTTTATAATTCGCATCAGATGCATTCCACAAACATTCTCGATGACGAACTTCATCAATCAGTCGCCCCGTGTCGATAAAGTCATCCATTTTCAGTCACGTAGAGGAATACATAAATTTGAACTGTACGCAGCCGCGCGTCCGCACCGTGTCGCTCTGAAACGCTACTGGCAATCGAAGGAGATCCGACCGCGGCGCGGCCGAGACGCGGCCCAAGACGCGTCACTATGAAACGCTACATACAATCTAGTGTAATGCGAGGCGCGCGCGGCTGGGCAGCGCTGCCGAGACGCGTCGCTCTGAAACCAGCCTTAAACTGCATTCCAAATCTACATACACATAGTCATTGACACAAAAAACCTAGAGATACATGATTGATAAGGAACTTACCACTCATTTGACTCAGTACTACGTCCAGCAGCTGGCTCTGCATCACTGCAGCAGTTGTTCATGTTCCATTATTAATTTTGTTCGATGCGATCGTAAACTATTCATGTTAGTGAAAAAAAATCACTATTTACGTATAAATTAGCAAATACAGTCACAGCTCCTATATTAAGTACGTGTAACAAGTCAATTACGCGCCAGCGCACCCAAGTGACTGATCGTGTCGTGACTTGCTAGCTGCGCAGTACCCCCGCCGCGCGCTTTCCCCTCTATTTATTTTGTCTGTTGACCACTTCATAAACCTAGCAAGACGCATCGACCGCTTAAAAACCTAGCAAGTCTCAGAGACTTGCTAGGTTTGATAATGGTCAGAGCGACATACTAGGTTTCTAAATGGTTCTGGGATGATACGTAGTGCACTTACTAGGTTATGAGTTCTCTAAATTTTGGTTATTTCGTAAAATTTTCCGCGCGGGTGTTTTTTTAATTTGTGGGGACTTACTAGTTTATAACGATACTGCAATAAAAACATTTTTGACAAAAATGACCCTTGCTAGGTTTTCATCTGGCGCAGCCGATATGGTTTTATATTACTTTATTAAACTTACCTTCAATGTTCTTTTCTGTGGCGGTTTTATTTGAAAATTTTTCTACAAACAAGTCGCAGGTTTCTTCCCAGGCCTTCACTTTTTCTCCTCTATTACTATAACTATCACTTTTTGAATCCCAAATCGCAGGACGGGATTGTATCTGATATAAATAATTCAACATCCATTTTTATCTACCTATATAAACCACAGAGTACGTACGTGCGTGCGTTACCGTCGACTCTAAACAGGTTTACTGAGGTAAGGGAGAGAGGGGCGCGGAATCGCGCGAGTGGCGTGTGGCGGTGTTTTGTGTCGGCGTTTAGTGGCCGGTGCGGGCCACAAGAAGCAAGCTGCGACGATTTGTACCGTGTGGCCGCCGCCGGCGCCAACCGTGTGCGGCGAGTCCATATAAAATGTTCGAAAATTACAGGAAATATGCCAGTGGCGGCGTTTTGTGGTTGTGGCCGGTGGCCCGTGTGCGGGAGCCCTAAGTGGTTGTAAAGCTGGAATTCCAGCTGGAACAGGAGCTCCTTGTATCGCCTCTAAAGTGGCGGCTACATCAAACATCGTTTCCTCAATAACCATTTGATTACCCCAACCTTCAATGGCATCGTTCATTGCAGCTCGAACTAATAATTCAAACGTTTCCCTTAACTGGCGGACAATGCCATCATTGTTGTTATCAAGTAATAAACGTACACGTGAAGTTAACGCTCTATCCCAAACGACGTTCAAAAGTTGATTATTAGCGTTTGGCATCTGAATTATAGCAGCCAAATTATTTCTCCTAATAACAAAGGTTCCTTTAAATCTTAAAGCGATCGTTCGGACATTACGTCCTACTATAACAAATCGTGTAAATGTCATGTTTGGACCAAAAGCCCAACTAGTCCGTTGTCCGTTGTTAATATGTTTTTGGAATTGTCCTTGTTGATCCCCAACCAACGTTTCATTATTAGCTGTACCTGGCATGTAATGTACAATGTTATCAGCAGCCGCTCCAATACCTGGATGTAATTGCATATCATCAACTATGTTTACGGTATCGATGGTGCCAGATGTCATCATCAATCCGTTAAGTACATTTGTGTCAAAATTTATTTGATTGGGGAGGTTAGCTCCGTTAAGCCGTGTTACAAAATAAATAGCGTCATGTGTCTCCACGTCCTGGCTTCTACAGTGCGTGAAGACCTAATTTTCTTGGGGTTTAAAGAAAATAGCGGCTCGCCGGTCACAATCCTTTTATTCGTCTGACTGAGTACATACATTGGGTAAAGTAGCGCACAGGCCGGCACACTAGTGCCATCTTTCTAAATATGTATGAACTTTTTTTTCTTTTTTTCTTTTATTTATATCCAAAAATAACAATAATTACAATTATATGCACCCATAAACCACGAAGGTAAAGTAAAGTACCTATTACTTGTGGAGGTTGGAAAGGTGTCTGCTAAGCGAGCCGCGTGTTATATTAGTGCAGGCACAACGCCCTAGATGGCGCTGTGCGTAATTTTGGCTGCTGTCGCTAGACATCTTCCCGCCCAATAGTGGGTCTTAGCCAACTGTCCAGCTCATGAACCCATTATGCTGAAGGTTTGTTAAGCATGATGGGCGTGAGCCAGACAGTTCCATGAACCTAATGACAGGTTCATGGTACTATACGAAACAGGTAGATATCTAGTATAATAGGGGAAATCAAGTAGTTAGGTAATTACTTATGTAGTACAAAACAGATTAGTAAATTATAAGCTAGGTAGGTACCAGATATCTAGTTTCGTGTGAAATGAAAACCAATAAAAATAAGTTGTTTATTATAGGTTAACAGCAAACAATTAACATATAATTATACAACGAGATCTATGTACTTACGTACTAGAGAAGACGCCACATACAACAGTAGTGTTCTATTCATCATAGGCTATCACTGTTCACCTCACATTAGTCACTCGCTAGCAATACGCGCATAATACACTCCACGATTCATTAAAGAAAACATTGTCAACTTGGTCAAAAATGCCTTGGTGTGTGTTGAGATACTGCACTAGTAATTCAAAGAATAAAGCAAAATATAAAGGAATAACTTTCCATCGGTAAGTAACTAGATTTCATTGATTGAAAATTAAATACGGACTGCCAAATTTCGGCTGCAATAATGTATGAATTGAGTGAATGATCTGTCAACCGATTGAATAATTCGTCATAGAGTAACAAAACAGAAGTGAAATGTAGACATCATAAATATGCCTACATTTCCCTTTCTTCATGGATGCATCGAAAAACTATTTGTTTGCTACTCAGTTATTAATGTTTGTAAAACGTTTAAAAATGTTTATATTTATAATTTTTATCTACATATGCTATAAATGCTTTACAAAAGTTTCCTAAAATCCTATAAATCCTTTATAAAATTAAGTCACATCTCGTAACTTCTCACTAGAACCTCCGAGGGCTCAAAAGTTTTGTATGTGGGGGCTGTACGCCTACATTCTGTTACAAAAACCTACAAAATTTCTGAGCCCTTTGAGGTGCCCCGCGCAACTTGAATTGAAACTACTATCAGATTTTGGATCCAAGATGGCTGCTTACACATTTTTGATGTTTTATTATGTTTGTCCCTATAATTCTGTTTCCTCGTAACTACTACACGGCTAAATAGATTTTGATAAATTATATGTGGTTAGATTCATCTTAATCACTTGAGTGTCATAGCACAGAATAAATACCAGTAGTAGTCATAGGCTATATTAAAATGTTTGGAAAGCATAATGGCGGATTTTTGGCGCCCAATTGCGCAGCATACGTGTATGATTATATAATACATTAAATACATAGATAGCTAACAAAGAAAAAAAAACTAATAGGTATACAAGTACAAGAAATCACCTTCTTCTAGTGCAAAACATTATGTAAAGAATTTAAGTAAGAATAATAAAAGGTTACCAATGAAACTGATATGTGCAGTTTAACTTTTACCTTTATAAATATGATAAGAAAAAAAAACAAAGAAAAAACACATTAAGAATGCAGCCGCCTCCCCTTCCGTGAAGATCGTAAAAGCTAGTCGTGGGTCTACAATCTAAAAATCTATATAACCATACAACCATCCATACACCCATCCGTACATCCAGCCATACTTACCAACATTCGCGTTTGTTAAAATATATGTAGGATTTAATTTGAACCACGTACTCGTAGGTAGGTAAAAATATATTGACCTTTCTGTACTACTCTCGTGTTTAGTCTATGAGAATGAAGAATGAATGAATAATCGAATCTGGGACATGGCCGTGTAGGAAGACGCCGAGTCTATATATTCATGTCGATGGAATTATACATGTAAATTCAAGACTTAAGTATGTATGTAGATATCACCACACTTAGTATACAATATGTATAAAAAACCCTGTTGTTCCTGTTAGGGGCATATAAAAAATCGTTATACGAAAGTATTCATGCAATTTAAATTATGTAACTCGACTATCAAATTATTAAAAATAAATATTAAATCATTAAAAATTGACGATATAAACTGTTTACTTACCCCTGAAATCTGTGTACCGAAGCCAGAAAGAGATAGCTAGCTACGTCCCAGAGGACAGCCCGCGACCGCCCCGCGTGCGGCGCGCGTCTTTCTCCAAAAGGTCATGAACTTTCACGTGTTCTCTTATCACTATTATCACTTTAACACATCAATGAATTTAACAAACGACAGATCTGTTGTTTACCAATTTAATATTCGTCGGTCTGATTATCACTTCACATCATAAAACGCGTGGTTAGGTACCGCACTTAACTACTTAATTCATTATTATGTCCACCTGACGTTGTCGGAGATGGAGATGCTGTTCAAAATGTCCACCTTGTACCTCTAAACACTCATTGCACCTTTTAATAAGATTATGCCGCACGCCACGCATTGCAAAATAAGGGGATCGGATTTAATTTCTTCAAATGCCGCGATAATACGCAAACGCAATTCTTCCTCTGTATCGCATATTTTCTTAAAAACAATTTGCTTCACAGTGCCCCAGAGATAAAAATCCAAGGCGTGAGGTCAGGTGATCGGGCGGGCCAATTGACGGGCCCTCCGCGGCCGATCCATCTTTCTTCATACTCATCGTCTAAAAATGTTCTCACAGCCCGAGAAAAGTGCGGTGGCGCGCCGTCATGCTGAAACCACATCCGACGTATGGTATCAAGGCTTAATTCATCAAGCTCGTCACTCAGTTCTGCTTGTAGAAACTGGAGGTAGTTAGCCCCGTTCATTGTTTCATTTAAGAAACACGGTCCGATAATTTTATCACCAATAATACCAGCCCAGACATTTATCCGCCACCGATGCTGGAAGTGGCTTGGTTTAATAGCATTAGGATTCTCAACAAACCATACATGCTCATTATGACAGTTGAAGACACCAGTCCTGACGAATGAGCACTCGTCGGTAAAAAGTACCAGTTTTAAAAACGCATTGTCTTGTTCGACCTTGTGGAGAATCCACCTACAATACTCCATTCTTGGTTCGAGTCCGCAGGAAGAAGAGACTGGACACGGCGATAATGGAATGGATGTTGGCCGTTATCTTTGAGTATCCTCCAAATGCGCATATGGTTCACGTCCCACCGAGCGCGTGCTTTTTGTAGGATCTTCCTGGAAAATGTCTAGGACTTGCTCTTTAATATTATCCCGAGTTCTCGGCCTTCCAGCGTTAGCACGATGTGCGTCTCCTCCGTGGACCGTGCCGGTATTGTACATGCGGATGTGTAGACGTCTCCTAGTTGCAAACCGTTTATCATAAAGTCTGCGAGCTTCTACATAATTGCAGTCGCACTTTCCGAGACACATCAACATATTAAAATATTCTTCGTTAGAATAAGACATACTGTCCAGTCACCCGCGACGACAAAAATATCCGAATATCGAAACACAATTACGCGTACGTGCGTGCGATAGTAATCGGCGCGGAAGACTGAAAATAAGGAAGTAATTTCCGGATTTTTCGTGCGGCGGCGGCATGTCAAAGGGTAAGCGCGGGCGCCGACAAAGGTAGCATCGCTTTTGGCGACAGCGCCGGTGCCCGGTGTGGCAACCTGTCCGTTTTCTAATCAGATGTTATAAACAATTGGGCAAAAATCGATTTTAATTATTTTGTTTAAAAACTACTTTATTATTGTTGTTGTTGTTGTTGTAAATATCTTTATTGTACAAAAAAAAATATTTTACAAACATATAAACCATAAGAGACCAAATAATTGTACAATGGCGGACTTATCCCATAAAGGGATCTCTTCCAGTCAACCAAGTATCAGCGAATGGAAATAAAAAATAGGCATAATGGGCAGAAGTCAAAGCGTTGATCAATAGAAATTAAATGTTCACTTTTAATCTAAAACATATTACAAATACCTATAATACATAACAGAATAATATACCTAAAAATCACCAACTAAGATAAATAAAATACATAAACTACAATATTGTTAGCTCAAGGTGTCTGAGGATCCTTCGTGATGTCTTCTAAGTCTGACTTTGAATGAATCAAGAGAGGGCGCATTTTTCACATCTACAGGAAGCGCATTCCATAACCGGGCAGCAAGAACTGAGAATGAGTATCCGTATGACTCCGAGACATGTGCAGGGATTTGCAGCTGAGGGATACCACTACCACGCAAGCGACTGTCAATCTGTCTAAATGAAAATTTCTCAGAAAGGTAACTTGGGGATTGGGGTTTAAAAAGGACATTGAAAAGCAGCGAAATAATATGGGAGTTCCTACGAAGTCTTATAGGGAGCCAATTAAGCTGAGAGCGAAATTCAGACACGTGATCAAATTTACGCAACCCGAAAACAAATCTAATGCACTGATTTTGCAGTCGATTAAGCTTGTCTAATAAACATTGATAATCAAGTAAAGGAATAAGAAGGGATTGGGCCCAGAGTACTTTAGTTCTCGATGGAAGGAAGTATTGCATACGTCTCAAAGAGTGTAGTGTGACAAACATTTTGCGACTGACTTCATTGACTTGAGGAGTCCAAGATAATGTTTGATCAAAGATGATACCCAAATTAGTGACTTTGGCTGAGAAAAGAATTACACTATTGTCAAGTACTAAATCTGGAATATCAACTTCACTTAATTTTGAAATAAAATGGGAACTACCTATAACAATGGCTTGGGATTTCGCAGCATTGACTGTAAGCCCGAAATTACGAGACCAGTTTGCGATACTAGCAAAGTCAGAATTGATTGCACTAATTGCATGAGTGAAATTCTGAAGAGGGGCCGTCGTATATATCTGCAAATCATCAGCATAAAGATGAAAGGGTGAAGAGAGAGAAGCAGTAATACCATCTATGAACAAAGAGAAAAGGATCGGAGATAATATTCCACCCTGCGGAACACCGGCCTTAACTTCACACCAATCAGAACGGCGATCATCAATTTTGACCAGCTGAAAGCGTCCCGTAAGGTATGAATGAAACCATGAAAGAGCAATGGGCGAGAAATTTAGGGATTGCATTAATCCAATCAAAATATAAAAATCTACCGAATTGAAAGCATTTGAGAAATCCAACAATACTAGAACTGTAAGAGTTTTATTCTCGATGTTGGCGCGGATGTCATCGGTAATTTTGAGAAGTGCTGTGGTAGTACTGTGACCTGTTTTGAAACCAGACTGGAAACGATTTAGAAAGTTATAGCGATTTTAATGCGCTGAAAGTTGTTTTTGGACATGATGCTCGAGAACCTTAGAAAGAATGGGTAGGATAGATATTGGGCGAAAATGAGAGGGATCTTACTTAACAGATAGGCTTCAAACTGTTGACATAAACGGCGTAAAATCACACGGGTCTAATGTGAAAATGGGCGTACCCCAAGGTTCAATTCTAGGACCGTTCCTTTTCTTAGTTTATGTCAATGACTTGCCTTACATGGTTGAGAAAGAGGCTGACATGGTGCTGTTTGCTGATGACACCTCGCTAATATTTAAAATAGATCGGCATAACAGTGATGCTAGCGCGGTGAACAGCACCTTATCTTTAATTTCTGATTGGTTTTTGGCCAATAACCTCATGTTAAATGCGAACAAGACCCAATGCATTCGATTCTCTCTTCCTAATGTGCATCAAGCCTGCGTTGACATACTAATTAATGGTCAGAAACTCGATCTGGTTGAAAGTACTACCTTTTAAGGAATCACAATTGATTCGAAACTTCAATGGGGCGCTCATATAACTAAACTTTCAAATAGGCTTAGCTCTGCGGCTTACGCTGTTAGGAGAATAAGACAATTGACAGATGTAGCAACTGCTAGACAAGTGTACTTTAGTTACTTTCACAGTCTAATGTCTTACGGGATACTTCTATGGGGGAGTGCAGCCGACATTCAGACTATTTTTCTTTTACAAAAAAGAGCCATTCGTGCTATTTACGGTTTAGGATCGAGAGACTCACTGAGGGAATTATTCAAGGAAATAGGTATACTTACTTTTGCATCACAATTCATATTTGAAAATATAATAAGGAAAAATATTTCCATGTTCAATAAAGTAAGTGATTTTACAGATAGAAATTTACGTAATAAGAATGACTTAGTAAGCCCGTATTACAGGCTGAATACAATCAGTAAGTCTTTTATGGGGAAGTGTATACTTTTTTATAATAAATTGTCAGAATCGGTCCTTGATATGCCAGACAGAAGATTCAAAGCTTATGTAAAGAAAGTACTTTGTGAGAAGGCTTATTATAGGACCGATGACTATCTTAAAGACAAAAAGGTCTGGCTTGAGCATGGCGCGGGTCCCTCTTAAAGGTTTGTATACTTAGACATGTCATAATTTAGGTACATTGGTACATACTAAATTTACAAATTGACATTATTTTAAATTTCGTAATTCTTATAATTCAATTTAATTATGACATAATAAACAATGTGTAATCTCTGTCCATCTATATAACTAATTTTAAGTTTTTAGTTTGTTAGTTGACGTCTTTGGAGAAAACGTGCAGTGCAGTTTGTTGCCGCTTCTTCTGCACTTGCGCCTAGGAAGCGGCGTAAACTTAGCTTTAAGTAACGATTTGACGTCAACATTTGTGCAAAACAAAACAAAGTGACTATTATTAAGAGATATTATAAATATCCTATGATAATAAAAAAAAAATCAGATGGATTAGGTTTTTTGGGAAGAGGGATAATATGACCGTATTTCCAGGCTGAAGGGAAAATACCAGTAGAAAGAGAACAGTTTAATATATTTGCAATACAAGGGGCTAAAAGACTAGCTATAGGTTTAATCATATCCAAAGAGATATCATCATTGCCTACAGCTTTCGATTTAATTGTCTTAATGATGTCAACTACTTCTTCACAAGAAACAGTAGGGATACTAAACAATGGCGACTCAGAAACAGGTTTAAATAAAAGTTCAGCTAAGGCTGCTTGTTTTATACCAGGCGTAAGATTGGATTGGGAAGTACAGAAGTGTTTATTTAGAGCATTCACGTCGAAGGTAAAATCACTTGTTGAATTCTGCTTACCAAAACCCATGCCCCTAAGAAAATTCCACATTTTATTAGGCGGACAGTTTTCAACATTTGCATGAATGTTCTTTCTCCTAGCATCGCGACACATTTTATTGCATTTATTACGTAAAAGAATGTAGATCTCGCGATTTTCATCTGAGGGACTCTGACGTAGCTTTATTTTAGCTCTGTCTCTTCTGGCCATTAGACTGTAGACACTATGGGCTATCTCTCTATAGTTCTGACTCCAAAGTTATTACGGAATTTACGATATCTATTTCCTAGCTAAGTGTATGTATTCAGAGAGTGTACGGGTGCCTAAGCTATGTGATTCAGAAGGTAAAGTCCAACACTCGGTAAATAAGTTCTGGTATATTTCTCACAAGTACACACAAGTTACAGTTCTCGATATATTCACAAACAAACAGATCGACACGGCACGGGGGGCTATCTACGGACACACGCGAGACTCTGAACAAAGCTGGCAAACGACTAGCGAGCGATCCCTGCTACGCGCCGTGGAACGAAATAATAAACGCTTACTTAGCGTATTGTGTCCCTACATAACATCCCCCTTTTCAAAAATTTTGGTTATCAAAAAAAACAAAAATTTTAAACAAAGTTATGAAACATAAAAATCTAAAGCTTCATCACAGAATACATAAGAGTCAAACAGAATGGTATCTCACAGCGTCTCCCGCAAATTGGCGTCCCCGCACCTCTCCCCCGCACTTTGTGAGCTTTGACAGCTCCAGGGTTTAATTACTAGCCGCACGCAACGTCTTGAGAACTGTCAACCAATAATAACCATCATGGTGAGAAGGTGCGCGTATAATAATTGTTTATCCACCCAATACTCTAAAGAACGTATATTTCATACATTTCCAAATGATGAAAACAGGTAAGCAAAACAACAATATAATTTCACGTTATTACCCAGCAACCATCTTGATATATATACCCTTCTCGCTCTCTCGCATTGGCGGGAGATACACAAGAGCGAGATTGTAACATTACCGGATTGCTAATAAGCAATCCGGTAATGTTACATAGGCTCCTCGCTCACAGGTAATCACATACACGCAGATGCCAATTAGATTTCCGCGGGTTATAGTGCTAAATGCCATTGTTGACAATGACAACTTGACATGCTGTTCGTATAAGCGTGATCAACATTTGTTTATTTTTATTGAATTTATTCATATAACTACCGTATAGTTTTGCGCCGAATATGCAAATTACTATATTACAATAGTGAATTAGTGAAATTAGTGCGTTACATTATAAATGACTCAATAATAATCAGTAAAGTGAACTAATGGTCAAATGGACAATGGACATAATGAAAAATATTTGTGAAGTGATATTACGTAGCTGTTTCAGACTTTTCTGTAACATTGAATACATATAAAACAGAATATTTTTTACGTCATCGTGTTCGCAAATCTTCCGGTATGGAAAAATATAATCGTAAATATGTCGAACTCGTTAGTAGGTAAGTATTAAAATAATTCTGCGGTGCGACCCTAAGTATAAAACTCACACATCGACGTGTGTACAGATAATTTGTTTCGTTTGTAGTAGTAGTAGGTATATATGTTACTCTGAATCAATGGAGAGTCATACCAGTGGCTTCATACAATAGAGCACAGGCTTCACGCTGCAATGCACCGCGTAAGCAGAAATGTGACCTGGCCGGATGGCCGGACTCGTAAACAACTGAGTATTTCGAACTGTGCGATTGCATGATGCAATAGGTAATGATAATTACAAACATTTTACATCGAAATGAATCTACTATAAAATTCAACTCTTTAATACATTACATTTACACTGAAAACGGAAAGACCAAATTATTTAATTATTTACTTTTTTGCAAAAAATCAAAATCAAAATCTTAAAACACAATCATACACATATTAACATATACACATAAAATATTAACACGTAATATCTTGATGTACGAAAACTCACTAGAACTCTCTTTTTTAAAACACAGTAGGTTGAGTCGTTTGCACCGGAACAGTTTGTACTCTCACTTGCGGAGTCGGTAAACTGGCCTTATCAACCTCTCTACGTAACCAACTTCTGGTTTTCTTCACACATCGCTGCTTGACCAGGCAGCATGTAATTATTGCCAGCAATACTGTTGTTACGATGACAAAAATTGACACAAATTCCAATTTCGTTTCTACTATTCCACTAGTAGCTTGGGCTTGGGCTACTGCTACGTTTTGCTGTTGACTTTGCCCGTATCCCATGATTTAAACTTTTATTCACAAGAGTTCTGAATAGAATAATGTTTTAACATGAACATTAGCTATATAACTACAAAAAAATGCATCGCTAGTTTTCGTACATCTGTAATATAGGGTAAAGCACCCAGTAGTCAGCCTTTTAACGCAAATCGAAACTGGCAGTTGTTGCAGTTTATATAGTTTTTGTAATAAAGAAAACTACCAGCTATTATTTGAAAGGTTGTTTATTAAATTTTCTTATAAAATACTATTCAGTTGAAACATTTTATGTTTTTGAAGTAAAAAACTAGATTAACCTAAATATGGCACTTTTAACCAGTACTCAGCCCCTTTTGCCCACTGGTCAGCCTAATTTTACCCAGTTGTCAGCCTCTTATACATTTTTTATTTGTAGTCTTTACTCTTTACAATTAGGTCATTCTTTTGCATAAAGGACACAAGAATTTCAAGTTTGATACATTTTCATATAGCTCTCCAACGAATTCAGTACATCTTAGATGATACCATGCAGGGCATGCGTCACAACCAATATTTTTTAAGTCGTTAATTTCTGTATCGCTATTAAGTTCGTCATCGCAGTTATGGCATCGTATTTTATTCACTGTACAAGTGACAGCTGCCTTCTTCTGTGGTTTCCTTCTTTTCGCATCGGTTGTCTTTGAAGATCTTTCTGCTTTCCTTTTTCGTAATTCTTCCTGTCTTCTCCGCTTTTCCTCTTCTTTCTTTTCTTTAGCTTCTAGTCTCTTTAATTTATTCATCAAGATTTCGTTTCTTTTTTTTTCCCTTATTTCTTCTTTCTGTTTCTCAAATTGTCGCCATTCGTCTGAAGAAATCGCTCCTATTCTATTCATAGATTTTATTGTTTTTGTTTTCTTTGTTATAGGGGGTAAGGTTAAATGTTTTTTCAATACAGGTGATAGATTTTCTGAATTTATAATTATACTGGGTAAAAGGTTAAGTTCTTCAGATCTATTGCTATTTTCCTTTATTTCTGCATCTTTATTGTTTTTCTTTTCAATTAGCTTAGGTACGCTTTCTTTGCTTAATGCTTGTTTATTATATAAAATATAATCTTTCTTTGGTACGCCTAGCTCTGTAGTAACTTTGTTATTATCTTTCTTCAATTTCTCTGATTTGGTTTTCAAAACGGGTGGTAGGTCTACAGCTTTTACTACTACATTAGATAAAATGATAGGCTTTCTAGTAATTTGGTCTCCTTTGCTGTGTATAAATTGTGTATCATTGTTGTTACTGTTGTGAGTATCAAAAAAAATAGGTTTATTTTCTCTTTGTATTACTTCTTTGTTACATGTATTATATTTTTTCAAATAATCTCTGTCTTCTTTTGTCGTGTTTTCTTTATCATCTTCAATATTAAGTGTATCTTTTATATTCAGTCCATAGTTTCGGTTTACAATTTCTTCTGATTTATCAGTTTCATTTTGTAAATACTTTTCTATCTCAATGTCAGAAACTCTTTTTACTTCATAATTTTTCACACACTCAATTTCACTTGCTGCATTATCGTCAAGTTGTTGATCATTTAATAAAACAGTTTCTAATTCAACAGTTGTTGCATTATGACTATGATTAACAACTTCAAAATCAGTTATAATTTCAAATTCTTTCGTGGCTTCGTCATTTAAGGTGATATCTACCAAATTGTTTTCTAATGTGTAATCACCTATAATTGGAAGACTTGTATATGGATTTTCAACTGACTCTGAAGCTATTCCTTGTTGTTTTGAATCTGCAATGCTTATTGAGCTTCTGTTATCAATTCCGATTTCGTTACTTGTAGAGTTTTTGGTTGAATTTAGACTTTCAATACCTTTAGTATCTTTTGCTATATTTAGTACATTTATAACAATTTCGGCATCAACTCCAGCATTTTTTAAATCGTCACTAAGTTGGTTAATCACCTTGATTGCGGTATTTATATACCTTTTCTTTATTTTACAACCTGATGATTCTGATTTATCAGTGGTTTGTTTATGATAATTCTGAAGATTATTTTGGACACATTTGGTATAATCTAATGCATCTGGATTGCATGGATATAATCCACATTTGCGAAAGCCATTTATTATAGTAGTGGGCAAATTTTCTTTTTCTAATACCTTTTTCAGCAAAGGACAGAATGTTGACTTTGTCAAAACATTATTGACATTTTCAGGTCGAGTTGCCCATTCATGCACGGTCTTCTTCCATTCAGATTTTAAAGGTTTAAATACACTTACATCAGCTGGCTGTATTAAATGTGTTGCATTTGGTGGAAGTGCATAGAGGATAATACCATTATCATTGCAAAATTCGCTAAGACGCATTGTAAGGTGACTCTTGTGCCCATCAACAAAAACAAGTACTGGTTTTTTTATCTTTTGATCATCCAACCATTTGTTCAAACCTTTTACAATGTAATCAAAAAATATGTCGGATTTCATCCAACCAGTCTCTGACTTTCCTAATAGCCAATCAGCAGGCATACTGTTGACGACATTTTTTGGAGGGCGCACATATGGAAATACAACACATGGAGGCAAACTATTCCCAGATGCTGATATAAATAAGAGAACAGTGATTGCCTCTTTTTCCTTGCCTTTTAATATTTTGTAGACGTTTTTGTATCCTCTGGGTGCAATAACTTTACCAGATTTGGGACAAATATAGAAACTGGTTTCATCACCGTTGAATATTCGGTCTGGCATAGATAAAATATCTGAGGCTCCTTTTATTTCTAAATGCTTTAGCAGTTCAGCAAACCATTTCCTGATACCCTCTTCCGTCACAGCAGCTCGACCTTTGGATATATTTTCGGCTGTTCTTTTACTCAACTCAGGATGCCGTCTTAAAAAAGACTGATACCATTTTTTTCCTGGTCGGTTGTTCACAAATGGGTTAGGTCTATTATCTTCAGATATAATATTTTGGACAGTATTAAGGAGGTTATCAGGTTCCCGGGGAAATCCACATTTTGCTAAAGCTATGCACCAGTCTTTCAGGGCAGTCTCTTCTGCTTTGGTTAGTACCGTATCTGGACCCATCTTTCGAGCATTTCTGGCACTCTTAAATGTAGTCGGTCCTGAAGAGTTCCCCGTGGGACACCAAAAGTTCTACTAGCCTCCCTTATTTTCATTCCATTTCTGATCGCCGCCATGGCTTGTGTTAATTGTTCTTCCCTGTACTGGTGAATAGGCCTTTTCGACATGATGGAATCCTAAAACAAAAGAATTGCCATGCCATAAGCGAAGCGACCCACAAAAACCTACTTTAATGGAACACAATAAAGTTCAGTTTTCGGTAAACGGCTGAGTACTGGGTTCGAATATCCAAAAGTCAGCCACTTACCATTATATACGGCTGACTACTGGTAAAATCGAAATTTTATACCATAAGAGTTAGGTTCAATAAATTTAGCAAAAAAAAACACATGCAGCAGTGTTAATTGCAACCAAATATAATAAAATCACAAAAACACCAGTGGTCGGCCACCAATGGCTGACTACTAGATTTACTTCGAAAATTTAAACCCCAATAGTCAGCCACCAAAATTAAAACGTATTTTACGAATAAACAACCATTTTAAGCTTATATTCTCGTAAACTAAGTATTTAAATGTTATATTACATAGTAAAATTACACAATTGACACAAATAATACGAAATACTTACCGAATCCTCGACGACGTCTCCTTACAAAAAAATTAGTCACTGGTACACACACGTACGTACATGTCGCTGATGGCAGTGCAAATGAACGACCATATCTCGGCGTCTCGTTTTGCTATTGGTTTTTAAGTGTGCATAGTTACCAATCAGAGAACAGAGATTTGAATTAACGGTACCATTGTCGTGTAATCCAATTTAGACACTATTTATATGAATTTAACGTTCATAAAGGCTGAGTATTGGTGCAAGGCTGACTTCTGGGTGTTTTACCCTATCCATACAATTCAGTGATCTACTTTCTTTTTGTCTAATCACAATTTCTATTGACCTACAAACTTTAATGCAAACAACGAAAATAAGTAGGTAAGTACTTTTTACTTGACATCGAATCGAAAGAATTTTATATGTCATTTGTCTCTAAACAAACTTTAGGTTCCGTACTCTATAAAAAAATCTTATATACTATGTGCGAACACTTATTTTTCAAAGGTCGTCTTAAAATTATAAAATATTACATATATATAGTCTATACTATGACTCTACTGGTAGTTGGCACGAGGTTATATCCTGCAATAATAAAGTAACAAGTTCTTTCTTTTGAGAGAATATCTCTAATATTCCTTCGTGTCAACGCCATCAAATTAACAAAATAACATATTTTCCTATTTAAATTTTACTCATATTATCTCGCAATTACATTATGAATGAATAACTGAATATCACAATATTCATGGAACTCTCAATCGCTTTGCGTAACCCTATAGCGCTGCTTCATATCCAGGCTGCATGACCATGACCTAATTGTTACAACGTAAAGTACAATGAGCGCTTCGACAAACGTTAAAATGAAAGTACAGTGTGCGTCGTGACTAACGTTACAATTTTTTTTTTTATAAAAATTACTACATACAGTCATGTACAATAAACACTGTTTTCTACCATTTATTTTAATTGCCTACTTTTACTACATACATATAGTTGAATCCTTGGCATCCCAACAACGCTGGGATGTTGAGCATCGCGGCCTACGGAAACTCTATAACCTAAAACGTACAGGCAATTTTACGGTACGACCACTTCTGGTCTTCTTAAGACAACTTTTACTACCGTCTTTACAATCTTTTGCCAATGTAGTTTCTCTATCATGACTTGGCTCTACTATCTCTTTTGTCTGAACACTGGGTGAGATATCTACTCGTAACTTATCATTCAATATATAAGCAGGCTTTAACCTGTCTATCGAAATGTTAGCTTTCCTATTAGGCAACTGTACTTGAAAAACTTTATCGAACCGTTTGAGGACGATGTATGGACTGTCGTACGGAGGTTTTAAAGGTTTTCTTACAGTATCATCTCTAATGAATACGTGCGTACAACTTTTCAAATCCGGATGGACAAAAAATGATCTATTACTACTATGTGGCTGTATGGCTGGTCTAAACTTACTAATCTTTTGACGAATATCCTCTGCTATGTTGTCGTCACAGCTACTTGACTTGTCGACGTCATAAAACTCACCTGGTAATCTCAAAGTACGCCCGAATGTCATCTCTGCAGCGCTAATGCCATTGTCGCTTCTTAGTGCTGCTCTAATATCAAACATTACCGTATGTATCTCGTCGACCCACGAAGTACTGTCACTCAGCCTCGCCATTAACGCTGCTTTCAAACTTCTGTGCCAGCGTTGCACCTGGTTACTCTGCGGATGATACGCGCTTGTTCTCTGCCGTTGTACGCCTAAATATTTCAATAAACTTGCAAATAAACTACTTTCAAATGGTCTACCTTGGTCTGTAGTAATCTTTACTGGACAACCGTATCGTACTATCCAACCTTCATACAAGGTTTTAGCTACACACTCGGCCGTAATTTCCTTCACCGGGAAAGCTTCTGGCCAACGTGTTTTTCTGTCTATTATTGTCACGCAATATCTATACCCTTCAGATGTTGTTAATAATGGTCCGACAATATCGATGGATAAATGTTCAAAACGTTCTGCCTGCGGAATTACCTGAAACTCTGACAAAGTGTGTCTGTTTATCTTTGACTTCTGACACTGGATACAACACTTTGTCCATAAACCAACATCTCTGTTCATACTAGGCCAAAAATATTTCTGCCTAACTAATGTCTTAGTTGTCCTAATACCAGGATGACTAAGGTTATGAATACTTTCAAATGCTATTTTCCTAAACTTTTCTGGTAAATAAGGTCTCAAATTATTTGTTGAAGTATCGCAATATACTGACTTACTACTAGTTGGCAAGAACAACTTGCGCAATGTAACGTTTTTATTGTTCTCTAACGCTGTTGCAATGTACGTATCGCTTTCTTGAGCGTCAGCTAATTCATCGAAATCTAGCACGGTGGGACAGGATATTGTGTCTATCCGTGATAACGAGTCAGCTACGATGTTATTCTTACCTTTTACATATCGTATGTCTGATGTGAATTCACTGATGAATAACAATTGCCTCGTTCTTCTCGGCGTTTCTTTGTTACTATCAACATTCCTAAATGCAAAGGTCAAAGGCTTATGGTCTGTAAAAATGATCAACTGTTGTCCCTCAAACAATTTCCTAAAATAACGTACTGCTAAAAATATCCCTAACAATTCTCTATCGTACGTACTGTATTTCTCCTGAGCCGGTGTCATCTTTTTCGAAAAGTATCCTAACGGTTTCCAGCATCCGTTCACTTTTTGCTGCAAAACCGCTCCTACACACGTATTTGAAGCGTCTGACATCAACGCTATCGGCGAATCTACGACCGGATGAGACAATGTAGTGGCGTTTTTTAGGCTCTCTTTACATTGTTCGAACGCTATGTCTGATTCCAGATTCCACACGATCTTAGTCTTATCATTTTTCTTACAATTGTGTAGATACTTGTTTAACTCTGCTTGGCTCTCCACCGCTCTGGGAATGTGTGCCCTGTAAAAATTTACCATACCGAGAAATCGACGTAACTCTTGCACTGTCTCAGGTTTCGGAATATCTATAATAGCCTTCACTTTGTCGGGTAGTGGCCGGATGCCTTCCTCCGATACCTCGAAACCTAGAAAATTTACTTTGGACTCACCAAAACTGCATTTCGCGATGTTGATGGTGATCCCGTATTCCTGTAGCCTCTCGAATACCTTCTCCAGATGCTCCTGGTGCTGCGTGGCGCTCTCTGACGCAATCAAAATGTCATCTAAATAACAGAACACAAAATCTAGACCTTGTAGTACTCTTGACATAAATCTCTGAAAAGTTTGAGCAGCGTTACGTAGCCCAAAATTCATTTTTGGATATTCCCATAGCCCCATCGGCGAAATTATCGCTGTTTTGTCAATATCTTCTGCTATCGGTATGCAATGGTACGCCCTATTTAGGGTAACAGGTATAATGATTGGCCCCTTAAGCATAGTTTTGACTTTGACCTCATTTTTCTCTGAATATTGATATAAGGTTGACTGCTGAGTATTATAGGAGTACCATTCCGAAACGACTTAAGAAGATTTTGAACATAATTATAGACTCTAAACCTTAGTGATTGAATGCATTTTTATTAAATTTTGCAATGAACACCCAAAAGTAGTATTATTGGCCCCCTTGAGCATAGTCATTAACCTAGGCTATATGACAAAGAATGGCCGGGCCAATCATTTGACACAGGGTGGGCCAATCAATGTAGGGAGATATGCAATAGTGATGGGAAACGAAAAGAAAAATTGAAAAATAATTTTTATATCAAAAAATATTCACTAGAAGTGAAAGAGGTATGTAGTACAAAAATAAAAAACTAGGACTTATATATATATAGATTAACAATAATATTTATGGCACTTTGCACTTTTCTCTTATTCTAAGTATCACAAACAATCAGAATTATGGCATTTTGCACTTTTAGCTTAAATCAAATTTTTTTACCAAGAAAATTCACTAGAATTTAAAGAGGTAGGTAGTACAAAAATCAAAAACTAGGACAACAATAACAATAATAACAATATTTATGGCACTTTGCACTTTTCTCTTATTCTAATTATCACAAACAATCAGAATTATGGCATTTTGCACTTTTAGCTTAAATCTAATTTTTTTATCAAGAAAATTCACAAGAATTTAAAGAGGTAGGTAGTACAAAAATCAAAAACTAGGACAACAATAACAATATTTATGGCACTTTGCACTTTTCTCTTATTCTAAGTATCACAAACAATCAGAATTATCATATTTTGCACTATTAGCATCTAAGTATCACGAACAATGTGACTTTACTTATTTCTAGACAGGAACTTGTAAGGTATCATTAATAAATAACTTAAAATTTAAAATAAGTTATTGTTACTGACTATCACAGTCACCACATTCATAATTTAAATACTCTTGAAGTTCCACTTCATTCCTGAATGTGGATCGGCGTTTTAGTATTTTTGGTGTCTTCAAAATAAATTCTGATGGCTTAACGTTACAAGAATCGGCGAAAAGTCTTCGCTTCACATTGTCTGCTGGATTTACTGAAATGGTAGTAACTGATATTACATTTATCCTGCTGTTTTTGCTAGCCGGTTTTAGTGTTTCAGTCTTCTCCTTGATTGTATTGTTCTTAATTATGTTTGTCTTTGTAATGTCATTCTCTTTTGTTAACGTAGTTTCAGTCTCATTTGTCTTTATACTTTGCGCTTCATCAGTCATTTTAGTACTTTCAGTCTCACATTTATGTTTCAGTCTACTTTGTGTTTTGTTGTTCTCTTTTTGGTCAATTAATATTTTGTTCTCATTTGCGTTTATTTTATCAGCGTTATACTTATTGACATCTGTTTGATTTTTACATACTTCAGCCTGAATTTTGGTCTTTATTAATGTTTCAGTCTTCTCCTTAATTATATCCTTTTCGTTTATGACGCTCATCTTTGTAATTTCAGTCTGTTTAGTTGTTGTAGTTTCAGTCTCATTTTTCTCTTTATTTTGTTTTTCAGCAGTTACTTTTCTTTTTAATGTAGTGTCAGTTTCACGTGCACATTTATTCTGTTCTTCATCAGCGCCTGGTACTACGAGGAACGGAAGATCATCAATTGGCAGCCATTCATCGTCAATGCATATGCGCCTTTGGTTATTATCGGGAATATCGACAGAAACCGTTTCGTCTTTCAGGAATTTGTAAATATTCTCCAAAGCTTTATAAAAAATATTGTCTTCAAATGATGCTTCGTTCTGAAGCGCAAAAAAGACATCTGATCCCACAAGGTTTTGGAAAACTGTTATTGTCAACTTCTTATCATAGCATGGCGCAGGATCAGCTTCTTTTTGTTTATAATCCCTTCTTTGTTTATGTTTGCCACTACTGTGGTTAAGACTCTTCCGAAATCTACTTTGGTCAGTTGCTTAGAAACGTTGTCTCGTCGCCATTCCAGCAAAGCTTTCCTCCATTCATTTTTAATGGGTTTGAATGCTGCCACGTCAGCCGGTTGAAGAATTCTTGTCGCGTTTGGGTATAAAGCCACTAACACTATACCCAATTCTTTGCATTTCTCACTTAGTTCGTAGTTGATATGGCTTTTATGGCCGTCAACGAACAGAATCACGGGGAATGTAACATCCTCACTCACAAGGTGAGGGTACAGAATGTTCGTTACATATTGGAAAAATATTTCCTTGGTCATCCACCCGTTGTTAGATAGTGAAATTCCCCAGTCTGAGGGAACAGAACGTCTTATATCTTCCCGCATCCGTTTTAATGGGTAAATTACCAGTGGTGGTGTGACTTTCCCTCTTGCTGAAAAAGTAAACATGACGGTTATACTTGACTTCGCTGCTGCCGAATCTATTTCGTAAACATCCCTGGACCCTTTTTCAGCCAAAACTTTTCCCTGTTTGGGACAAAGTTGGAAGCCGGTCTCATCACCATTGAAAATCCTGCTTGGATCATCAAGGATTTTGTGCTCTTCATCGGTCAGAGTATTTTCGATCTGTTTAAACCAGTTTTTTATATTGTTTTCCGAAACGTTAGCACTTGCTGAGGTAACTGCTTCGGCAGTTCTTTCGGCAATTTCTGGGTGTCTCTTCAAAAAAAGTTTATACCACCCTTCCCCAGGTTTGTTGTCTTTAAATTTACTCGCTCTTGGTGTTTTTATCATGAACTGTTCCACACTATGTAAAACATCTTGCTTTCTTCTTGGAAACCCTTTCTTACTGGACGTGATTATCCAATCAGCAAGTTTACTCTCTTCTATTTCTGTGAGTATTGTTGGTGGTCCAGGCCTAGTTTTAATAAGGTCGCTACTAAGTCTGAACTGCAAGGTTGCTCTTGGTATTCCGAATTTACGAGCTGCTTCCCTCTTGGGCATCCCATCATTAATTGCTGTGACTGCTGCCGTCAGATCTTTTTCGGTATATTTTTTTTCATATGCTTTTCCAGAACGTGGTTTCGGCATGATGATATCTGTAATGTGAACAATTAGATAAGCTAACTAAATATAAGAAATAGTTACAATACAAAACAGTCCATAAAATATTATTTTATGTTACACCTTAGAAAACTAAAACTTACATCATAGGTACCGAATTAATAATGCAGGTACTTAAATAAGCCCTTATTTTTTTTTTGTAAAACTAGTATAAATATTATTAAATGATCAACCTTAGAAACTTGAAACTCGCATACCAAATTAAAATAATGCTGTGAATTACCTAAATACAAGCCTAAAAATTTTTTTGAGAAAATATTTCAATTTGAGATTTTTCTAGCCTACCTACCTACTAAAAAATAAATAAGGCGTTTTTTTTAAATTAAAATGCGCACATCACTATTTTTCTCTTTGGAGACTAGACAACGATTGGCCTCCATCAAAAACAGTCATTGGCAGCGGCCAATCGCTTCAAAAGTACAATGATTGGCCCTGCCAGGATTTAGTTACAGACAGAATATAACGGTTTTTGATATAATTTAAAAAATAGCCCGTATAACTCAGTGCAGATAAAGTCCAAAATCGTATCTATAATTATTGAACAGTATTTTAGTGATTGGACGCCATGCCAATCAATTAGTCTTCTATACTAATCCTAAGTTCAATGATTGGCCCTCTATTTTTTCTATCTTTTAGGTTATGTAGCGGGTTTTATTTCATTAAAATGGGCACGTAATTAAACTCTAATGAAAAAAACATTCACCTACCTTACCAACTTATAATAGCTACAATAAGAAATGGCATCAAACTTACCCAGTCATAACGATTTTAAGAAGAAAAACACAGCATCTCAGCCGACCGGCGACACACCAACAAAAAGACTTTTTTTCTCAGTGTTGCTTGTAAAGAATTAAAAAAACTACTTGACAGTGTTGCCAAGTATTTAATGGTAGTTTTATTTTTTTATTTGGTTAGCGTTTTTGCTTATGGTAATCCTTAATATTTTGCTTTTAAAGCCAAAGGGCCAATGATTAGGGGGGGGGCAACAATAGTACCTGTTACCCTATATCTAAATTACTAAAAATTTTCTTACCTGCCAAAATATAAGTAAAGTCCTGAAGTCTGGGAATCGGATATCTATCAGGCTTGGTTACTGAATTCAATTTCCGATAATCCCCACATATTCTAATAGCCCCGTTCTTCTTACTTACTATATGCAATGGGCTGGCCCATGGACTTTTCGATGGCCTACATATACCTAACTCCTGCATGACACGAAATTCCTCTTTCGCCTTTTTATACCTATCTGGGGGCAAAGGCCTCGCCTTTGCGTACACAGGAGGACCTTTAGTCTCTATATGATGTACAATGTCATGCTTAGGTGGCTCCCTGAAAGAAATTGGTTTCGTTAAATCCGGAAACCTACTTAGTAATGAATGATAAGGGTGACTCTCATCCACTGTTTTGATTGACGGCTCTGTATAATTTACTACTGTTGCATAGACTTTCAACTTAGTTACATCATCAATTAATTTTCTCGATTTCAAATCAACTAATAAACCAAAATTAATTAAAAAATCTGCACCTATAATGGGTTGTTTTACATCTGCAATTATGAATGACCAACGGTATACTCTTCTCAGTCCTAAATTCAATTCTAAAGTTTTACCGAAAGTTTTAATTTCAGTACCGTTGGCTGCATACAATTTATATGCAGAGTTACAATTTATATTTTTACTAGAGTTTTTTACTGGTAATACTGAAACGTTAGCACCTGTATCAATGAGAAATCGTAGCCCGCTGTTGGAGTCCTGGATGCACAGGCGGTGAGATGGCTGGATGGAACAAACCCCCGCCGCGGCTTGCCCCTGTCCTAGTTTTCCGACGGCTTCTTCCACGCGCACGGAGATTCACATCTCGTAGCCCTCTCCCGGAACCGAAAATGATGTCAGCACAACCAGTCTGGACTACTCGGCATACGTCTAGGCGTCTGGGATCGCGAAGACGAGCGATTTCTGTTGTTGTAACGAAATGGACTTCTTCCTCTTCTTCTACAACTGCATGTCTGCCGTTGGTTTCTTCCTTCTATATTTTCTAGACGCGACGTAAGTTTTGAAATTTCCGCCAAAAGTTTGTTTTCCGTACTTGGTGCTGAACTTGATGCTGATGATACGCCAACCTCTGCAATCTGGACTGGACGCGTTGCCTCTAGAACGGTGTCTGCTGTGGTTGCCAGGCTGTCCAAATTCTTGCTGTCCGTCACGGCCAAAACTGCTCTCGCCGCTGCAGGTAGGTGATTCTGCCATAAAATTCGTAACGTATCATCAGGCACTTTTCCTCTAGCCAATTCTCGCATTTTTCTTAATAGCTGGGATGGTTTCTGTTCTCCCAGCTCCATTTCACTAAGTAATTTCTGCATTTGTCTGGTAGCCGATTCTTCATATACTGATAAAAGTCTTTTCTTTAATGCCTCGAATTTTCCGGTAGCTGGTGGATCCAGCAATAAGTCTGCAACTTGTCCAATGGCATCTTTTGATAATTTCCCGATAGCCAAATCGTATTTATTCTGGTCACTTATATGCTGTAGATTCAATATAGCCTCGATCTGCACGAACCAATGTCTGGGCTGATCCGCCCAAAATTGTGGTAACCTCGATGAAACCGACACTGAAGCAATGTCAAAACCTATGGGCTGCACTTGGCTCGCGCCGCTAGGTGCTGCAGGTGGGTCCATTTTTCCTCTTCACAAAATATCAAAAAGGCTTCTTACTTTTATTCTGCCGACTGTACTTTTGCGTTGGAATGTTATCATGCTGAGTCCTCCCCGTGGATGTTGTGAGTCGCCGCCGTCTTTGTCCTTCAAGCCACCGGAGTGTTGTTCTCTTAGCGTATCACGTCGGGGTCACTGTAGACACTCTGGGCTATCTCTCTATAGTTCTGACTCCAAAGTTATTACGGAATTTACGATATCTATTTCCTAGCTACGTGTATGTATTCAGAGAGTGCACGGGTGCCTAAGCTATGTGATTCAGAAGGTAAAGTCCAACACTCGGTAAATAAGTTCTGGTATATTTCTCACAAGTACACACAAGTTACAGTTCTCGATATATGCACAAACAAACAGATCGACACGGCACGGGGGGCTATCTACGGACACACGCGAGACTCTGTACAAAGCTGGCAAACGCTAAAAACGCTATTGCTGAAAAGTTACGCCTCGTAATGATCTTGTGCCGGCGCTTAGGCATGCGAATTTTAAAGGAAGCGTAAATAAGATCGTGGGCTGAGAAACAAGCAGCATTAAATTGGCCATATGATGCGACAAGATCCGGACTTGAAGTAATAATGAGATCCAAAAGGGAAGGTGGTCTATTGTGGGAGAAATGAGTTGGGCCAAGAGAAAGAGTATGCAAATCTAATGAATGCAGAAGGGAAAGAAGGGAAGAAGAACGACAGTCATCTTTAATGAGGCATGTATTGAAGTCACCCATAACAATAAGATGCTCATACTGGCTACGAAAATAGGACAAAAGGGATTCGAAAGACTGAAAGTAATTAATGTGAAGCGAGGGACTATAATATACTTGGTGTATATTATAGTCCCTCGCTCGAAGAATTTTATAATTTTTGAGAGAAATTTCAAGAAAGAGATGTTCAGGAGTCTGATAAGCAGAAGGGGACTGCGAAATAATTTGATAGGGGATATCGCTACGCAAACAAATTGCTACTCCGCCGCATCTTACCATTCTAGGGTTACCGTCACCATCACTAGGGTTACGGAACCATATATGTCCTATCATTCCTGATGAGCTTATAACCTGGAAGTGGATATAAAGTAGACGGAAGAGATGGCTTTAAAAAGTTTCTGACACTAGAATTGCATGGAGATTTAGCGAGTCAAAGGTATTCAGCAAGTCAGTGTAGTGGTCAGGAATGCTTTGCGCATTAATATGAATTTTTTTGCCAAAGATGAGAAAGTGGTACCTAACCAGTCGTTAAGTGAAGGCATATCATCCTTCTCCACACTCAGAAAACTATCAGACGAAGAGGATAAAGAAAAGTAATCTTAGTCAGAATCATAACTTAGAACATCAGACATGAGCTATAAAAATATACCTAAATATAGTAAATATAAAATATATATAATAAAATAATAAAAGCTAAGCTTAAGTAAAAAAATTAAAAGCCTAAAATTATACCATCGCCCGATACTTGCCAGACAGAAGTAAATAAAACTAAACACTAAACAAAAGAAAAACCATAAAATAAAATAAAAAAATTACAATCACAATCTTCACGAAACAAAACGCATTTGGTTGTCATTAGGAACTACCTCTTAGATACCAAAGCGGTAATTTAAAAGAAAAAAAATAAAAGTGACATTGACATAACTTGTCATTGACATTTGGATAATGGACTAAAAGTGTCACAACTAGGGTTCCGCAAATTATTAAAAGTATCGATACCTACTCGATACCAAGTATCGTATCAAAAGTATCGATACCGATGAAAGTATCGAATCAAAAGTATCGATACTACTCAGTATCGAGTACTTTTCCTTTGCCTCGGGAAACGTGTTAAAAATTTAAAAAAAAGTACATTCTTAATTAAAATCTCTTTATTCAAAATATTAAAAAATCTACATAATGTAGACTACATTCCGTACTAAGAATATTAATACTAACAAAATACTTAACAACTAAATACTGAATGAAAAGTAATTTATTTTGTGAACCCCCAGTCTTTTTCGTTACAATCGGACATAAATAATAGTTTATTGACGCGTGAACCGGTGAGACGGTTTCTTGCAGACGTTATCAAGGCCCCAGCCTTTGAAAAAAGTCTTTCAGATGGCACTGATGTTCCGGGTATTATTAGGTATTTGGTGGCCATGGTATATAATTTAGGGTACACCGTTTTCATCTCGCTCCATTGCGTGAATGGGTCCGACTTTAAAGAAGACACCGGACTTGCAAGGTATAGTCCAATTTCATCTCTATCAATGTCGCGGCGCCTATTGGTTCGACTATGAGCTAATTTTTTATGAAGACTCCAAAAGTCATACTTCTCCGATTCATTTTCAGACTCAGAAGACGGGACCGTGGGCGGGGAAGCATCATCAGCATTTACTGTTCTTCTAATAAATGATATAGATCTAGCACAGGCATTTGCGTCAGTGAAATGAATGTTCTTGAACCTTGGATCTAATAAGGTCGAGACTGCCAATATAAGGTTATTTTCAATTTGGCCAAATCGGCTATTCAGTTCCTTTATAGCTAAATCCTTCAGTGGGACAATAATATCATTTTCGTCGCCTTGTGATCTAATGTCGCTGATTTGTGCTCTTAAACAGTTTACTGTAGGTATTATTTTGCTAGTTGTTGCATATTTATCTCCACAAATATCTTTGGTAACATATTCAAATGGTTGCAAAACCATCATTATTTTTTGAAGAACATTGTTTTCAAAAGCAGTCAAAATGTCAGGCGCATTTTGATTTTCCAACAAAATTTCATTTATAACACTTCTCATTTGTATATAGCGCTCAATCATGTAGAATGTGGAGTTCCAACGGGTTTTTACGTCCAATATTAGTTTTTTGGGATTAGGACCTTGCTTCTTTCTTAACAAGTCGCTGTTGACGACGCTGCCTTTAAAAAATTTGACAATTTCACGGATTTTTGAAACAAGTTTGTCGATACTTTCTAATTTAAGCATATTTTCAACCACTCTGTTTATCGTGTGTGCAAAGCACGGTAGGTGTTTTGCTGGTTCTAGGAATGAGTTGACGGCGGCAACTACATTTGCACCATTGTCAGTAACGGCAGCTGCAATATTTTCTTTTTTTAAGTGGAATGTGACGATACAATCTTCTAAATGTTGTACAATATTTTGTGCTGTGTGACGCTCATGCAGTGGTTTCGTCATTAGAATTTTTGACTGAATTGCATCGTTTTCTAAAAAATGAATTGATACTCCTAGAAAGCTTCGCGTGCTCATCATTTCGGACCAGATATCGAATGTCAACGCATAGTAGTTTTTTTCAGTGATTCCAATAAATCTTTTTATATACTTCTGCAATGTAACATCGTAAATGTCGTCCAGTCTTCTTTTCAGAGTGTCTTCGGAAGGTAGCTTCATATTTGGTGATAGCATTTTGAATAAATGCCGAAATCCTTCACCTTGTATTATATGAAATGGCCGATTGTCTACAGCAATAAAATATAGCAGATGCTTAATCAATCCTTCATAATGAATGCCTCCATCTGAATATGATGCAGCCCTTTGTAAAGTTTCAGCTAGAGTTAACTGAAATGATGATGATCGAGATGTAAGTATTTGCTCACCTTCAGCCATGGTTTTACTACTAGTACTTGCATCTGTAATTGCTACATTGTCATCTGGTTTCTGAGCATTTGTTATAATTTTTATTTCTGCATCTGTTTCAGACTCTATGCCATCTTGTTTATCTGCCTTGGACGTACTTGCACTATCACCACCGCTTCTTAGCTTGGACTGGATCAGACCTTTACTTGATGTTGTAGCTTTCTTTTTTAAACTGAAAAAAAACAAAGCTTTGTTTTAATAAATTATGTCAATAAAGTTTATAAAAAAAAAAAAACCCTAGGCGGGTAAAAATGTTTAAGTGGAAAAAAGTACAAAATAATATTTCAAAGCCCCCCGACTAAAAGCACCTCGATAACCGAAGGAAATCTGTCGGAGCTGCCATTCTCTGTCCTGAATTAAGAATAGGAGAAAATAAAGTTTCCAGTTCTATTTTGTTTTTTTCGGTCAGGGAATGACAGCCAGCCAGAGAACAGATTTTCTTCGGTTACTGAAGTCCTTTTAATCAGGGGGCTTTAAAATATTATTTTGTCCTTTTTTCACTTAAACAATTTTATCCGGCGTGGGTTTTTTCAAAATAGATATTTAATTCTGTATTATTTTAACTTTTTAAAGGTTTCTTACAAGACACGTATAGATGAATTCCAAATCGTTAACTGAAAACCACAACTGAATCGGTCCAATGGTTTTCGAAATAATTGGCAACATTAGTTTTTCTTTCATACTGCAACGAACGACCGCGCAGGGGGCGCGTTTCGACCGTAACAATTATCTAAGATCCATTGGAGATGAACTCCAAACCGTTTACAGAAAACCGCAACTGAATCGGTCCAATAGTTTTCGAGATAAAGATATTTCCCCTTAACATCACATACATTCCTGCGCCCGCGGCATGATGCCTCGATAAACGTTTTATCGCGCCTGCACGCAAAAGGAAAGAGAGGTAGGGTGCGATAGATATGTATGTATCGCGCCATCATGCCGCGGGTGCTGGTGATACAGACAAATAAATAAATTTTTATTCCTAGGTTCCCCACTTAAAATTATTGTTGGTAGTAGTACTTACCTCTGTTGGCTGTGAGTGTTTAAATGTTTCTTTAAATTTGACGTGTTCCCACTCGTTTTAAGCACTTTAAAACAGATCTTACAGGCTGCAGTATTTTTGTCCATCTTTCTAAAACTGAGCCAGACATCACTGCTCCCACTAGGAGGCGGCATTTTGGTTTCAGGTCTTTCACTTTAGCACCAACACAGTTCTGACAAAAATTTCTCTTCCGAGCTAGAGCCTAGAGCTAATCTACTGCTGCCTACAGTCAGAGACTCAGAGTCGTATCGTATTTTAAATTAATGTTACCAGAATATTAATTTAATTTGTAACGAAATTGCCTAAAGTTTATTCAAATTCATACGTTATAATATGCACGTACAAGTTATTATCATGATAATAGGTACGTTCAAACAGTAAACAATAAGCAATGTTTTCCAAAATAATTAATAAGATATCATTCATGAAATCATCTTATTTCAAAATACCAAAATCCAATTAAAGTACGCAACTGGTCACACATAACCGCTGATTAGGAGATTCGGGGATTCCTCTAAATAGTGAAGGGCAAGAGGTATCGAGTACATCGGAAAGTATCGATACCTAGTAAGGTATCGGAACAAAAGTATCGAGTACGAAAATACTAGGTATCGCAACGCAAGTATCGATACTACTCAAGTATCGATACTTTTTGCGGATCCCTAACCGACAGATCGCAGGCAATCGCAGCTCCGTCCGTGCGTGTCAGTCCACGCGCTGCCGCGCTTTTCTTTTTAATCTCGTAAAACTCGCGAGATCTCGCCCTTTTTTCGTGCGAGATCAATCTCGCTAAAAAAGACCGAGAACGAGATTGCATTCCCTACCAGTCACTGCTCAACTCATACGACTTTATGCCGAAACGGGCCGCCTTAGATTGCATACACTGCACCCAGCTAAAGCGACCCTTTAACAGAAGCAGTGACTCGTCCAAACTAAGATGTTTGTTGGCTACATAAAGGTCCGCAATGTTTATTGAGATGGTCCAAAATGGGGCGAATTTTAAAGATTTTTTTTTGTCATAAGACGACAAGCTCATGTCCATCTCGTAATTGTCAACAAATGTAAAAACTTATTTAAAAGCGCATATCTATTTTTAGACATAATTTTTTTGTAATTCGGCATTTCCAGAACTCCCGTAGTCCAGTTGTCCCGTAGCTGAGACCGATTACAAAATGACATTAACATCATAATTCCGAAAAATCGGTATAACTCCTCCACTGTCGTCTCTTTCCACTCCTCCAAATATTTGGGAATGCCGATTTCCACCTCTGACAATGCCGCAATTACCTACCACGCATATTTATTTGTTTCATTAACAATGTTCGTCATAATTTATCCCAAAAACTGCAAAATACTTCAACAGGGTCTTAAGATCCCACCGTTGGCCAAATTCAATAACGAAGCATTTTTTATAATAATTCAATCACAAATTAAAAATACATACGGGCCACTAGTTGACCAACAAATACAAATTCCAAAGGCTGACCGCAAATGTACCATTAGTTGACCTGTAAGTCAGAGTAGACATGTAAAAAAACGAAAATTTCTAAAGAAAATTATGTTTATTTCTTAAAATTTAAAGAAAAGAACATAAAACATTTTAAAAGTTTATACAGTAAAAGGAAGGAATTTATTCATTTCTTTTACAATATAAAAACCTCTCTTATTGGAGAGTACGGGTGCATCTATGATACGTCATTTCGGCGATACCAGATTTAATCCGTCTTTTCCGGCCATTTGAATGTATTGCACGTAGAGGTCATTGTACTTATTTCAAATAATTGTTTTTCAACGTTTTTCACTCGTCCTGGAAATCATTCCCCTTCATATTTTACGATAACGTAATTTCCTAGCTTTATCATTTCTTTATTCTTTCGAAGTGTTATTTCTGTAAGTGTACTTTCTGACTCGCTGCCACTCTCAATAATTTGTTTCTTTTTTAGTGTAATATAAAGTGCGCCCAATTCTACATTTACAGACGATTGAAAGTGTACTGTAAGAGAAAATAAAATTTGGTCTTAGAATATTTGTAAGAGGAAATTTTGCTAGTTGGGTCATTATCATCTCTGCATTTCTGTAGATTGAATTTTGTACATATCACTTGATTGTCTCCTTGTGCTAATAAACTTACCTATTTATTCAGAAAGAAGATTAACAAATGAATTTAAAAAAAGAAGAAAAATCTAATTAAAACTACTTATAAATAAAAAAGACCAGGCAAATTGCCCAGAAGGCTGGCAGCATTGCCACGTTGTATGGCAATGCTAATCTTTTGAGCCAGATAGAGGCCAGCCCTCTGGTCATGTGTGACGTCTGTCAATTTTCGGGCGACAGTATTATATATAACTTACCTTGGTATTTCTATTCATCGACTCTCGTCTAATAACAAAAAGATCCCCGTCCTGTCCGTTCCATGTAACGGTATAGTTTGTATTATTTTCGACTTTCATTAAATCGGGTCAACCGTTGTACAACCGTAATACAAGGCTCGTCTCGAAGAATTCATGGGTCCTTTCTATAAAGTTCGGATAGACTAAGAATTGTCCGATCAAACGGAAAACATACTTATTAGCCTCATGTCTTTGGTGATTGTTCCATTTTTCATAGTCGATATGATTTGCTATTCATATGTTTTCTTAGTCTGAGTTATCCTGGATTCTAAAGTCCTAATTGATCCTCTGAATATGAGAACATTGCCGTATATGAGAAAGTCTGCTGATTGTAGGGTTTCGTCCTTGTTGATTATTAATCCTAATTAATTAGTCCCTCTTTCTATGTTAACCATGATTATAATATTTTCTCTAACAATGGGGTTGAGATTGATTCGGATTTCATTATAATCTCTGCATTTCTGTAGATTGAATTTGTATTATTTTCCAAATTATTGACCTGGTTCCTGACTTTCATTAAATCAGGTCGACCGTTGTAATATACAAGGCTCTTTTTAAAGAATGCATGGGTCCTTTCTATATTGATCGGATAGCCTAAGAATTGTCCTATCACACGGAAAACATTTATTAGCCTCATGTCTTTGGTGGGTATTCCACTTTTCGTAGTCTATGTGGTTAGCAATGCATATGTTTTCATAATCAGAGTTCCCTTGACCTGACGTGTTTTCTATCAATTTTTTTATCGTTGTTCAAGGTTATTACTTTTTCTACAGACACAAGCGCTTGACTCGTAGAGAACCGCTTTTTATAAATTTTAATTTTGAAATCTTCTTTCTCAAGTAGCCACCGAACGGTATAGTTTTATTATTTTCGACTTTCATTAAATCGGGTCAACCGTTGTACAACCGTTACACAAGGCTCTTGTGGCATTATTCATGGGTCCTTTCTATAAAGTTCGGATAGACTAAGAATTGTCCGATCACACGGAAAACATATTTATTAGCCTCATGTCTTTGGTGATTGTTCCATTTTTCATAGTCTATATGATTGGCAATGCATATGTTTTCATAGTCTGAGTTCCCTTGACCTGACGTGTTTTCCATCAACGTTTAAACTCCTAAGGAATTGAGTTCGTGGAATTCAACAGGCGCCACCTGGACATGGATCTAAGTACAATATTAGAGATTTGTATTTGTTCGTGTTTGTCTTATTGACATTAACTATTCCAGAGTACCTAATTATTCTTCTTAATCGCTGGATTATTCATTTCCATCACTGATCTTGAAAAATTCCCGAGGAAGTAGTAATGAACCATAGGGTTTAAAGGACTACCCGACGAATGTGCCACCGGCAATGCATTTGAATTGACTGCATAGACATTGTGTTTGACAGTGTTGGTAATTGGTCATTCGTTACACATGTTACACGTGACCATCTCTTGTATTCTAAACCCGTAATTGATCCTCTGAATATAAGAACTTTGCCGTATATGAGTTTTGTATTTCTATTCATCGACTCTCGTCTAATAACAAAAAGATCCCCGTCCTGTCCGTTCCATGTAACGGTATAGTTTGTATTATTTTCGACTTTCATTAAATCGGGTCAACCGTTGTACAACCGTTATACAAGGCTCTTCTGGAAGAATTCGTGAATTTAATAAAGGGTTTTCATTATTTCGCTGTTTAGTCCCCACGTAGTTGTCGTCGCTCGGACCACTTTCTTGTACAAATTTAGGCTTTCGTTCATATTTGTGTGGGATGTGAATCAAATAAACGATAAAGTCTCTGTTTGATCACTGTGATATTCAAGATGTCAAAGTTTTTTTAAACTTAACATAAGGTACAAGGGTCGAATATGGTCACCTTAAGGTTTAACGTCCTACATCGTCATTTTTTTGATAATTAGGAATAGCTATTATCAATTTTCTGTAAGGTATATTAACTATGTATCATATGGCTAGGCTATAACAAATACTCCAAGGTATAAATGATATTGCAGCTAAACTAGGTTTAAAAAAATATGGCGGATTGACCATATTTCCGACCATGTTGGTTAATATGCCCGTACTATGGGCATATTAACTGTATTAGTTATTAAAAATAATAAAGAGGTATAAATAAAATAATGTTAAGAGGAATTCAACACTGTTTAATCATTTTAAATGTGAAACGAAACACATCTTACATTTAACAAAAAGAAAACAAAATACTTAGGCGAAACGCACCTTACATTTAACAAAAAGAAAACAGAATACTTAGGCACTTCCTATTATTAATGTAACATATCAAAAATTTAAGCAATCATCTTCTTAAATCATCAAACAAAATTTTTAATGGCACTTCTGAGATCAATTTAACGTTATCACAATCAGCTATAACTACCTTATTAACTATACTTTAATTATTTTTAATCTTCGCATCGGTTACAAACATATTCTTCTTTATCTTTAGCAGTAAGCCCTACGCATTCTTCGTGGACGTAAGATGCACAATTTTTGCATAGCCTCATGTCAGCAATTTTATCTTCTTGACATACAAAACAATACCAGGACTCAGACGCTCTTTCCTTTATGGCCTTACCCTTCCCTTTTCCTTTCCCTTTACCTTTTTTTAACCCTTCTTTTTCTATATTTTTATCTTGGCTTTTGTTTTTATCTGTCACCTTCTGCTTATTAGTAATTTTAATTCTATTTTCTTTGTTATCAAAAATATCTTTAGTTAATACTTGTGCTAGGCTGTTAATAGCCTTTTTTCTTGTTACAACTGGACTTGAAACTTTCTGTGGAGTTTTGAACATCATTTTGAATGATATGTTAGAGCCTGATGAAGTTGATGGCATTGGTACTAGAGTCTCCACAGTCTTGTCGTTACAATCTTGAGTTGAAGATTTGGTAATCAAAGGAGCTGAAGCCTCAATATCCCTATAATGCTTAACTGGAGATGAATATTTAGCAGCTAGCAAAGCTGAGTCTTCTATACCTATATTAAAATCCTTAACTGGAGTTGAGTATGTAGCAGCTAACGGAGCTGAACTTTCTATAGCCATATCAGAAACCTTGACTGGGGTTAAACCTTTAGCAGGCAATGAAGTTGAAGCCTCAAATAAAACGTTATCTAAAAGAGATGGACTTGCAGTCTGAATTTGTCTGTCCTTAGACGATAACAAGAGTTGGCCTGAAACATTTATATTCTCAGAAGAAGATGATTCGGTATCTGTCTTTTTATTTGAAGAAGCAGCTTCACGAAATCCTGCAAAATCATAAACAGTCTTATCTTCGGGAGACAAATTTTTAGTAGCCGTACACTGAGAGGAACTAGGGATTGGGAGTTGATCTTCCTCTGTCAGGACTGAAGGGCTTTGTGTTTTGCCTACAGATCCAGATGAACAAGACGTGGTAGAATCTCTATTTATTGAAGAAACAAACGCTGCCAGTGGTATATCATCTTCGCTGTCACTGGAATCTTTTGTTGCTGGATTGACAGATTCTTCAGGAATCGATACATGAGTAGGAATACTTGGCGCGTAAGCTTCTTCAGGAATTTTATTCGGGTCAAACGGATATATTCCCGTCGCTTCAAAACCAGCTTTGATGTTAGCGGGCGTCATTGCTTTGTCCCATACCTTTGAAAATATGAGACCGAATCTGTGTTTTGTGATTCTTCTATCTTCGTGATGCGCCCAATACTTCAACACTTCCTCATCCCAGAAGTACTCAAATGAGCGAAACACTGACTTGTCCATTGGTTGGAGTTCGTGGGTCGTGTTACTGGGCAGGCAGAATAGCTTTATCTCAAATTTATCAGCAGCTTCTACGATGGAGTAATCAAGGTGACATTTTGCTCCATCAAACAGCACGACACATGGTCCAGGAAGTTTGTATTTGGCTAGATGGTGTATCCATTCAACAAAAGTAGCAATGTTCATACTACCTTTGGGAGTCATTTGGACATTTGTTCCGTTTGGTAATGAGTCTTTCCACTCCGGTTTCATCCGCTTTCCTTTAAATAGTATCATGGGCGGAATAGCTTGACCCAAAGCATTGCCACACGATACTACTGTTACGTTCTCAGCATGTTCGTGGGCTACTAAATGCACCCTCTTTGCACCTCGTTGAGCTAAAACTTGAGGAGCTTTATGGAGATTTAACTGACACCCTTTCTCATCAATGTTAAATATTCTTTCTGGGCTATTCAGTAAATCGTTGTCTTCCAAGACCTTACGGAGTTTTTCAAAATAATCAGCCACTACTATTTTGTTGAGCTTTTGAGCTCTTGCTGGGTTAAGATTTTGTGCTTTTCTTTGGCTCAAGCCTTTATGACGTTTGAGGAAACCCCTCAGCCAATCACGGCCAATCATAGCACTGTTGCTTGATACGGGTATGTTGTTCATGTTGCAGAAGGTCTTAACACTGGTCCTTAATACACGTGGAGTGAGGGGATACCCAACATTACACAAGCGCAAGATCCGAGCTTCGAGGTCATTTTCTTGCTCTTTACTGAGTAATGTTTTTCTTCCTAGGGATGACTTTTCTTTCTTATTATCAGTAAGATATCTCTTGAGTGTACGTCTCGGTATATCAAAATGTTTTGAGGCAGTATAAACTTTCATCACGCCGTGTTTTACCGCCGCTAACGCTTTTATCATGTTGTCTTCGGTCCATTTGCCTCGTATACCTCTGGATTTGTACCGCGCCATAACCTGAAACCACATAAAATATAGTTCAAAAAACTAAAATCACGCTTTTACAGACATTTTTTTTAATTATTGTATTGCCATGGGGCCTTGAAAAATGTGTAAAATTTCGAATTAATCTGACCGCTCAAAGTGGATAAAAATTCCATAACATACAAACATACATACAGGTGAAGTTAATAAAAAGCGTGTAAAAAACAATAAAAAAAATATATATATTTACGTACGGGAAATATGGTCACAACGTGGCCATATTTACCTACAACACGTTTTTTTCATAACCTATAAATAATATAAACAAATATTCAAATAAGTTCAAGTTACACTTACCCATCAATAGAATACTAAACAAAGTTTGCAACAGTATATAGATATCACACTAAATATTTCAATATATAACGATTTTAAGCGAATATTAAAGTATATTTTTAATAAGAGAGACGTGACTATCAAGCACAGTGCATGTCGGGCGACTGAATAGCGCGCGAGCCGCGTGGCTTGCGTGCCATTCAAGGTCATGCGTCGACGTGTATACGGAGTGAAGTTGTCGACTTCTGCGCGTGGTTAGTTTTCGAAATAATACCTACCGGGCATATTTACCGATTGCGCATATTCGACCCAGGTACCTTATTACCCGTACGTTATCAACATTACCCCTGAATTAGTGAGAGACTCCGTAAGGTCTAAAACTTTATCACACCGATCTTGAATAGTTGTTTTTTGATTACATGCTGCGCGCTGACAAGCACTTCGTTGGTTCCCGTGCTGGACGGTACTCGCTGGTTCGCCTGCTAAGTCTAATATCTTGATCTGAATGAATTTTTGCCCCTTCTGTTCCTTGCTGATAACAAAGGACTTAGACTAGAGTTTAGTCCTTTTTCTAGGCACATCTCGTTTTCTCCTCTCTTGTCTTCCGAGCGCTTATGCCTCAAATAGCTCTTGTGTTAAGTTTTCGTACGGACCTTGCGCGTACTGCGAAAACATAAAGCCAGAGGTGTCTTCCATCATCTGCAAAGAAAAATAACAACAAGAATTAAAATTATTTAAATTAGCAGGTACAAGTCTCAAACATTTATAGATTTTGAAATATTTCTATTTACTTTATAACAAAGAAGTAAGTTGGCTTAGTAATTAACAGCTCTCTCCGCAGTTACTTGTAAAGTGGAGGATTGTTTAGTGCCGATACGCATCGCGAGTAGGTATTTGCAAAAATTCTATCTGTTTCACGCCGCTCTGCTTCCGACCCGTGTCGTGCGATAGAGAGAGTTGCAATTCTTAGAGACGATTGCCTACTTTTTCCCTCTTAAATATTGTTTCGGGCGATAATGTTTCCACCCCCCTAAAAGTCCACTCAACAAAGCAGATGTAGAGTGCGTGAGCTGGAACCAAGCAATTTCTTTAGGAATTTGTTCAGGATGCTTAGTGAGTAAGCATACTAAAAATCCCCGCCTCTAAGAGGTGAGCCGGAGTGGGGGGAGGGGGTTAAAGTTCCCACTTTTTGGTTTTTCGCTAATATCTACAAGACGGTGCGAAATAAATTTTCCTACAACTTTTATTCTATAAATTTTTTCGAAATTCTCGTTAGTTTTCGAGCATCACGCACCAAAATAGTGAAAATAATTTTTTTTCAGCGTGACGGGCATTACCCGAAGTTGAAAACTATAAAATAGGTATTTTATTGATAGCATAAGCTGGGAGTTCCTCCAAGCGGTGAAGGCGGTAACAGTTTGGGATCGCGTTTTCGACCAAAAGCGGGTAATGGAGCGAAAGCGGATCGCCACTTTTGTTTCCATATCTCCGATGCCCACTGTCACAGGAAACGGGAACTTGCTGGCTAAAACTCCTATTCCCATTATCATCCATGCCTTCGGGCTTATGTTATCATCGCCTCATCTCATTTTGAGCTGTTTGGCAGTAGCCTACCCGGTAACGCAGGGAAGCAGCCACAAAGCCAAAGATTCTTTGATCTATAAACGTTATTAGTTACGCATCGGATTATCCGCAATGAATACTAATAAGTGTCCTGTGTGTGACGAGGACGTCGTGAAAGGGAGTAATGACGTCACTGAGGTGAAAGAAAAGGGAATACTGGGCCTTATCAAAGCTAGTCAAGAACGGAAAGATGACAAGCACCAAATTTTCCGTGATTTGACATCCCTTTTAATTCACACGAATTGTCGTAAAAATTACACCCGAGCTAAAACAATTTATAAAAGTGGAAGGGATGCATCCACATCTCAGGAAGAAGCAGGGCCGTTTCAGCTCAGGTCTTCAGCTCTTCTATTCGATTTCAAGAGTAATTGTTTTTTATGTGCGTATCATGTTCAAGAAAAAACCAATTCAATTCATTTATTGCATTTCATAATGTACATCAGTTCTAACTACTTAAAGTCACTGTCCAAATACCAAAATGCCTTATAGCAAAAGGAGAATAGTACATAAAGTTGAAACTCTTACTCTTCAATATCGTATCAGGGAGGTGTGCTCTATGAGAAAGGATTCCTAGGGTGACGCTGTTCTTGGTCGCTTGTCCTCGATTAACGATCTTGTGGCTGAGGGAGCAGTATACCACAAAGACTGCTACTACACTTTTGTGAAACCTATCAGTTACCCAAGTTCGAAAGCTGAGCTCCCTAAAGACAGCCATGTCACAGAGGCTATGCAAGAGATTTTTGACTACATGGAAAGTAGCATCGATTGTCAGTTCTCTCAAGACGAGATACTAGTGAAATACAAGAAGATGTCCTATCTAATCCTAACAACAAAAGTCAGCTCATTTCCTTACTGCAGACAAAGCTTCAGGAAAATAGAATACAAACTCGCCAGGCCACCGATGATTCTGACGTCCTTATCGTGAAAACTGCTGTGGAACAATCGACTGATAGTTCTGTTATTGTCGTTGGTGAGGATGTTTACCATGCTATGCTTTTGATAGCTTCCACTCCTCCCACCTAAGACATTCTGCTGCTGAAACCTGGCCGAGGGAAAACCAAAACAATCGCACTATCCACCCAAGAGATGCAGCAACTTGGATATGAACACATCCTGTTTTTACATTCATTTATCGGGTGCGATACAACATATGCAACTTTCAGAAGAAGCAAAGTGGGTTTCTCAAAACTGTACTTGAAGTCAGATATCATCAAAGCGATCTTTTACAACCCCGCCTCCATGCACAGTAAAGTTGAAGACGCTGGGAAGATGTGCTTTCTCAAATGGTATGGGGCGCCAACAAGACTGACTTCCCTCAACCAGTACCGCTTTCAGTTGTTCATGAGATCAGTGGCAAATATTAAGCCTGACTTCAGCTCCCTCCCACCAACTGAGAACGCAGCTAAACAGCATTCACGGCGCACCTACTAACAAGTGCAGCTGTGGCTTGGGAATGAGCTGCCTCCCCAAGAGTGGGGATGGAAATATGTAGGAAACAACCTGGTGCCAATAACAACTGAAGATTCGCCCGCACCGGAGGTCCTACTAAAAACAATATTTTGCCGCTGCGCTAAGGATTGTGGTAGTGGCAAATGTGGATGTCGGAAAGCAATGCTCAAATGTTCTGCGGCATGCCTGCACTGCCAAGGGACATGTCTCAACGGCGTGTCTCTTGACGAATACGAGATTGAAGATGACGTAGAACCTCTCCAGCAAGAACCTCCACTGAAGATGAGGGTGCTTTGGCAGAAGAACCTTTGTCAGGACCTTCACGGCCTAAACGGATGAAGATATAAAAAATTTAAAAAAGGAAAAATCTTTCGATAGCTCTATGGCTGAACAGATTTGTATGTCTGGTATGTAGATATATTAGGACCTGGATTAACATGCAGGCTATTTTTCATCCCGAAATAACACGATTGAAGTAGAAGGCAAGAGGTAGTTTTTTTTTTTTCAAAAATTTCACTTTACCAGAACGTGTAGTTCAAAAATGGTTAAGAATCCGAAAAATTGTATAGGATAAAAGTTGTAGACAATTTTATTAGCTTTCATTATGTGGAAGACACTTTTTCTCTACGACGCACCGTTTTAAAGATATTAGCGAAAAACTCAAAAGTGGGAACTTTAACCCCCTCCCCCACTCCGGCTCCCCTCCTAGAGGCGGGGATTTTTTGTATGTTTACTCCCTAAGCAACCTGAATTTCTGAAGAAATTGCTTAGGTTCCAGCTCACGCACTCTACACCTGCTTTTAGATCATTCTTTGAGTGGACTATAAACCTTTACAAAATGAGACAATTTTCGTGTCATGCAATTCAGTACACCTTAATCTAGGGCTGTACAATTTCCTATTTTAGTAATTCGGTTTAGTTTAACTTCAAAAAATTAAAACGCTCGAGGTAATTTTTTAATAAAAAATATGGATATTGAGATGTTAATAACTTTTGTAATAAGCAATATTTCTTTAAAATAAAAACGTACGGCCCTATATATCCAATATATCAACAACATGTAAAAAAATATCAAAATTGGACTATGTTTAAGGGGGGAGAAACGTTGTCGCTTTTTGTATGAAAATTTCCAGCTACACAATCCTCTTTTTGTAATTTGTGAAAATGCAAGTAAGCAAATATACAGTTTGCTTTACGAAACTGTTTTAACATGAATTGACCTAAACTGAACACGTGTAACTGTAGATATTATTTATACATACATTGCTTCACATACATATATTATATAATATTATATTACGATATAATAGATTTTATATATAATTACAAAGTTACAAATTCACCTGTTTTACACAAAACAAATTAAAATTAGATAAATTAAACGTTTTTTGTGCATGTTGATTGTCACCAATTTTGTAAAATTTGGTGAACGAAATACCGACGATGACGAGAAGCTCCTCTACCTGCTCGACTGCAGGAGACCCCCACACCGGTGATTGGGCATTAAGGTCCTCAACAACCAGCACAGGGCGGGGATGGCTTCGGAGCAAGAGCGCCTTGACTTCGGCCAGGAATGTCTCGAACTCAGAGAGTGGCTGATTGGGCGAGAAATAAACCCCGACCACAACCATGCCACACAGCAGGGCCGAGACATATCCGTGCCCACGCACAATCCCGGACGGAGGCGAAATGTTAGCCGACACCACAATAGCCACATGGCCCTCCAGATCCGACAACCAGTTTTCCCTAGGTGGGACAAAATATGACTCTGCCACCACGGTTATATCGATTAACCACTGTGCCATGCTCTGACAGAGAAGATCCTGAGCTCTGGCACAGTAGTGTTGATGTTCGCCTTTAATATGCGTAAGGCCATACTAATTAAGAATGGAAGCCGTATCCATCTCTGCGGCGTTCATCTGAGGCGCCGGCTGGGCAGGTTGCGTCTGGGCCGTAGCCGCGGCCGCAACACGTCTTCGCCTCTTGGCAGGTCGGGATGCCGGACAGCTCTTGCTTCCAACGCGGTGGCCCGTAGGTTTGCCACTCTCTACACAGAGAACGCATTTAGGTGTGGCATCACAGGTCGAGGCCTTATGGCCTGGCCTTCCACATCGGTAACAGAGCACACTCCGGTCAACCTCCGATGTGCACGTCTGGCTGACGTGCCCTGTCTCTAGACAGCGGTAGCAGTACTGGGTTCTAGTCGGCAGCAGCTTGATCTGTGCCGATACCCAGCCAACCAGAAGCCGCGTACCATCCGCAATCAATTTTTTGGCTGCTGCCACGGGTCACCTCGCCCACACCACTAGAGAGCCAGAGTAATCCTCTTTGATGTCCCCCACTTTAATTTCGCTCTCAGCGCACTGCCCAACACGAGCTAAGGCTTTGCGAGCATCCTCGGACGTGACAGAGTCACAGAGGTTTAAGACCCGCAATTCGGCGTACTTCTGAGGCCTGTATGTAGTTACTACTGCTGGATCCAGAACCTCGTTCAGCTTTCCAGCCAGCAGGTCCGCCTTTTGGTCCCTGTCAGCGCCCGAGATTTCAAGTATACGGGCGCTGCTAGCCGCCTTTTTTATTCTTAAACCGGAAATGCCCAGTCCGGTGATATCCACACTTTGTCGGGCATGACCCAGTATGAATGCATAGGTTATGCCTTTCTTCTCCGCTTCTGAGGTCAGTTTCAGAAGCACAGCAGCCGAACGTGGGGGACGCAGCTTGGGCTGCTGAGCCTGCTGCCTAGCCCGTTGCTGAGCCCGTTGCAGAGCCTGTTGTTGGGCTTGCTGTCTCACCGGCTGAGTGGCAACTTGGGTCCCCTGAGTTGAGGCAACCACAGGTTTCTTTTTGCGGCCTCGCTTGGCCACTGTTGTCTAAGCTTCTGTCATGGTCGCAGGAGCTGGAGGTAGTGGGCGAGGGGCAGCTTGTACTGACGTTGCCACCGCAAATCTAGGTGTGGCAATCTGTGCAGCTATTGGAACCGTTGATGTCGATTAGACAGTCGCCACCGCCTCAGTAGCACCTCTACCCTTTCCCTTCCCCTTCCCTTTCCCCTTCCCCTTCCCTTTGGGGAGGTAAACTTCTGGGAGATGCTCAAGGGCTTGGGAAGCCACAATCTCCTCTGGGCTTTTGGAACGGACGGACTCAACCGTAGCTGGTCGGGTTTTGTTCGCCGCTATCGGAGCTCGGCTCCCCCGGTTATTAGGCTCTGGCAGCAGCCGATCCTGAATATTGTCGAACCGAGTATTAACAGACGGTCTGACAGTCCGCAATATTATTTCTGTTAGGGCTTCATGCTCCTCCGGGGTAGTGGCAACAGCCGCAGGCCGGGGCGAAGGTCGGGACTCTTTAACCCTTAAACAGGCCCCGATAAACCGCTACTGTATATTAAGTGTTATATATGGATTTAGGCTTAAAATAACGCCCTTTTCGATTCCTTATCAACAAATTACTGAAAAAACACTGAAATAGCTGAAAAAATAGGTAGAGACAACTCTTATCTGTATATCTATATAATAAATGGTGAAGGCTAGTCTGTTCATAGTTTATTTATTTTATGTACTTATTTTATTTATTTTACTTAATTACTTTTATTTTGTAAATAGTTTGAAATAAAACAATAATATTATTTATTCGTTTTATAATCATAACTGTAATTATTACAATGTTTTTAATGAAATGTATAAATGAAATATTTTTATGCCCCAGAACCAGAAGAAGCTAGGTGGAACGCTTTCATACATGGATCAACGCATAATGTAACTTTACAGATTTCACACATGTATTTGGAATGCTTTTCTTGTTTGCGTGTACTGCAGAATCGGCAACGCTTGAAAGTCGACAATTGCAAAAAATGTCCTTGCGGGCTCAATCTTATCTCGTCAGGCACACCAAAAACTCCGCCTTTTTTGTTTTTGAATATAACTGGATCTTGTTTTTTTAGTGTCAGATGTTGAGACTTCAAACTTCTGGCCAATCGCAATCTAAAATCCCTGTGAATGTTTTGGCGGGTTTCATTTTTGTGTTTATACAAAATATACGAATTAATCACAGCGCTCTCAAAAAGGAACCAGAACATCCTAAACCAGGATTTATTCGATCTGCGACCTATGGAATATGAACTTCGGAAGTGATCAAAATGATCTACTCCTCCCATATGTCTCGTATATTCTGCTATCGCAGATGGGCAAAGCTTGTTCGTTTTTTGCCCATTCTTTTGGGTTCTTTGTATTGTTTCAGTTCTTTTAGGGTCAAAAGCAGTAGTAATTACATAAACATCTTTTGTGTCTTTCCATTTTATTACAGCTGAAGGAGGGCAAACGCGGAAAGTAAACTCACCTGGTTCGAGTTTGTTTTCCTTGATCAGTTGCCGCTCTTCCAGAGTTCGAGCTTTTTGAATAGGTAAATCCTTAGGAAGACCTTTTCGTTGCATCCGAACAGTTGCAACCGCGTAAATTCCTCTGTTATGAAGGCATTCCATAAGAGCTACAGACGTAAAAAGTTATCAAAGGTCAATAGTGTATTCCTTGGTACACTTTGAGTCAATTTGTTTACAACTCTGTAACCCAGCCCTTCTTCGTTGGATTCATTATCTTTGCCTACGTATATGTCGCACTGATAGAGATATCCACTTTCAGAGTCACATCGGCACCATGCTTTAAACCCCCTTTTTATTGGCTTCATTGGCATGTATTGCTTTTTACAATCACGCCCCTTAAATTTTATCATACTCTCGTCTATTGACTGAGTTCGTGAATTGGTGGCATTCTCTTGAAAAGTCCTGTTTAGTATAGTAAGCATAGGTCTTATTTTTTGTAATTTATCGTGGTCACTGTGGTCACGGGGTAAATGGGTTGTAATATCACATGCGTGTATGTTCTCCAGAAGTTTTTTGAATCTTTTGCAAGTCATGGTACCACTTATTTCTATATTGTTGTAAAATGGATCTGAACTCCAATATAATTCAATGTCTGGCAAAGTGTTTAGACCCATTAGAATCGCGATAGCAAGAAATGCTTTGACTTCATTTACGTCAGTATCTTTCCAAAACTTGCTACGCTTTAGTCTTGCATATTTATTAGTATATAATACAATCATTTCAAAAAGTTCGTCTGGAAAAATGTTATTGAAATACTGTATCGGAGTGCTTTTATGATTGTATGCTTTTGTTGGGTGCAAACCTTCACTGAATTTAGGTTCTACCCAATTTTCAACTTCAGTTGTCCATATTCTGTTTCGAGATTGTAGCTGAGAATATGTCGGAAATACAGTAATATCATGTTCTGCAACATCAGCATGAGCAGGCATAGGAAGCAGAATCTCGTCATCGGCAGTAGAGCTATCGGCTTGAGGGGGAACAGGTAAAGACGGCAGCATCTCATTAGCAGCGGAACCACCAGCTTGAGGGGGAACAGGTAAAGACGGCAGCATCTCATCAGCAGCGGAACCACCGGCTTGAGGGGGAACAGGTAAAGACGGCAGCATCTCATTGGCAGCAGTACCACAGGCTTGTGAAGGAACAGGTAAAGACGGCAGTATCTTATTGGCAGCAGAATCAACAGATAAAGGCAGTAGCATGTCCTGATCGGAAGCAGACCCATGGGCTAGTATCTCTTCATTGGAATCGTCTAACATTTGTAACAACTGATTGGTTGATAAACCTTGCATTTGATCCAACAACATATCCATTGATTTAGGAACATAGTCTAAAGCTGCACACTCCTCATTCTCTTCATCTTCATCTTCTGATGAAGAGACCCATTCTTCCAGAATATCTTCTATTTGTTTATCTTTGAGCGGCCCCTGTATCAAAAAAAAACAGTAACAAATGCTAATGTTTAAGATATTGAAAAAAGTAAAAAAATATCCTATTGCAAATCTTAACTTCAGTAACATTTATGTAAAATAATCATAACCATTTTCTAATCAAATTTGCTTATGCTAAAACACACGAACAAAGTAGGGTGAATAAGCTAGTATACAAACTAGTTAGTACCGTTAGAACAGGCAAAGGAAATATAGTTCCCACAAATAGTTCAACCCCATGTTATTTTACCTTATTTTTATAATATTTTGCGGGAAAACAACAAAAACACATTGAAATTTTGATACTACAGCTCAAATTCTATAACATATCAAAAAATTGCACGACTTACCTTTCTTGGTTTCGCCACAATCGGAAAAAGTATTGCACAGTTACTGAAAATCACCTCTCCAACGGTAGTCAAAAATTCAACTGGCTGTCAATGTCACATGACGTTCGGAAACACCGAGATTTTTCTTTTGAACCATAGAGTATATATATAAGATTAAATTTAGACAGATTGTGGGCTTTGATTCAATAAAGCCTGGCTAAAAAGTTGAAAAATCTATGTGGGAAGCATACGTCCGCGGCCTGCTTAAGGGTTTGAGCCCGCAACTCAGCCATCTCCTTTTCCAGCATGCTAACCTTCATCTGCAGGTTTTTGTTACTGGCCTGCAGCTTCTTCGTCTCCTCCGATGTGGACCTGCTGCGAAGAGCAGATGCAGCCTCCTCAATGTTTTGACTGGCGGTCTTAATACACTTAACAAAAGTGCATTTAAGGTTGCCCGACTTTGCCGCAACCATCTTGTCATACAGTCGTCTTAAGCACAGTAGTGTGTGTTTGTTTGGTTGTATTTCTACTGGAAAATTGTGTATGACGTCACATCGTTATGAACTCTTCTTCTATCGTGTCAATGGCAATGGATCTAAAGTGTTTTGGCCCAGAAATTCCTTTTGACTTTCGTTTAGCGTGTGTCGGTTTCTTCTTCGTGTTAGTCTTTTCAACAGGTGGGAAGTCTTCAATCTCGGAATCAGACCTGAAATAATGACAAATAATTATTTTATTGTGGTGATAATCAACCCCGATTTGGTGCAGTAGATAACTCTTATTCTTAATAAGTAGTAGTTCGCCGCGAACTTAAACCTCGCTATTATATATTAGCGCTATGGTTTCGTTTGCTACATAATCGCGGACATTTTTATTAATATTTCAAAAACTACAGAACCGATTTTGATGTCCAACGAACTTTAAAATTCTATTGATATTTCCTACAGTCTACCAAATTTCATCAAAATCGGACCATGCATTGGTTCGGCAGTTATCGCAGTACAAACATACATACAAACAATGTGTATTCGCCCCCAACTCGATTTAAAGAACAAAAAAAATTCACAGATTTCTTATGGTTTAAACGTGTCAAAAATTCAAAATTCAAAAATATCTTTATTATTATAGGATATTTATAATATCTCTTAAAAATAGTCACTTTGTTTTGTTTTGCACAAATGTTGACGTCAAATCGTTACTTAAAGCTAAGTTTACGCCGCTTCCTAGGCGCAAGTGCAGAAGAAGCGGCAGCAAACTGCACTGCACGTTTTCTCCAAAGACGTCAACTAACAAACTAAAAACTTGAAATTAGTTATATAGATGGACAGAGATTACATTGTTTATTATGTCATAATTAAATTGAATTATAATAATTACGAAATTTAAAATACATAATGTCAATTTGTAAATTTTGTTTGTACCAATGTACCTAAATTATGACATGTCTAAGTATACAAACCTTTAAGAGGGACCCGCGCCAAGCTCAAGCCAGACCTTTTTGTCTTTAAGATAGTCATCGGTCCTATAATAAACCTTCTTACAAAGTACTTTCTTTACATAAGCTTTGAATGTTCTGTCTGGCATATCAAGGACCGATTCTGACAATTTATTATAAAAAAGTACACACTTCCCCATAAAAGACTTACTGACTGTATTCAGCCTGTAATACGGGCTAACTAAGTCATTCTTATTACGTAAATTTCTATCTGTAAAATCACTTACTTTATTGAACATGGAAATATTTTTCCTTACATACATTATATTTTCAAATATGAATTGTGATGCAAAAGTAAGTATACCTATTTCCTTGAATAATTCCCTCAGTGAGTCTCTCGATCCTAAACCGTAAATGGCACGAATTGCTCTTTTTTGTCAAAGAAAAATAGTTTGAATGTCGGCTGCACTCCCCCATAGAAGTATCCCGTAAGACATTAGACTGTGAAAGTAACTAAAGTACACTTGTCTAGCAGTTGCTACATCTGTCAATTGTCTTATTCTCCTAACAGCGTAAGCCGCAGAGCTAAGCCTATTAGAAAGTTTAGTTATATGAGCGCCCCATTAAAGTTTCGAATCAATTGTGATTCCTAAAAAGGTAGTACTTTCAACCAAATCGAGTTTCTGACCATTAATTAGTATGTCAAAGCAGGCTTGAAAAATAGTCTGAATGTCGGCTGCACTCCCCGATAGAAGTATCCCGTAAGACATTAGACTGTGAAAGTAACTAAAGTACACTTGTCTAGCAGTTGCTACATCTGTCAATTGTCTTATTCTCCTAACAGCGTAAGCCGCAGAGCTAAGCCTATTAGAAAGTTTAGTTATATGAGCGCCCCATTAAAGTTTCGAATCAATTGTGATTCCTAAAAAGGTAGTACTTTCAACCAAATCGAGTTTCTGACCATTAATTAGTATGTCAACGCAGGCTTGATTCACATTAGGAAGAGAGAATCGAATGCATTGGGTCTTGTTCGCATTTAACATGAGGTTATTGGCCGAAAACTAATCAGAAATTAAAGATAAGGTGCTGTTCACCGCGCTAGCATCACTGTTATGTCGATCTATTTTAAATATTAGCGAGGTGTCATCAGCAAACAGCACCATGTCAGCCTCTTTCCCAACCATGTAAGGCAAGTCATTGACATAAACTAAGAAAAGGAACGGTCCTAGAATTGAACCTTGGGGTACGCCCATTTTCACATTAGACCCGTGTGATTTTACGCCGTTTATATCAACAGTTTGAAGCCTATCTGTTAAGTAAGATTCTATTAATTTAATTGACTTATCATCAAAACCGTTTTGACGAAATTTGAGCAAAAGTGTTGGATGATCAACGCAATCAAATGCTTTAGAAAGATCGCAAAATGATCCAATTGCATCATTTCTGTTTTCCCACGCGTCGTAGATATTAGTAATAAGTGCTACTCCTGCATAGGTGGTCGATTTTCCAGCAGTAAAGCCGTATTGTTGGCTATGGAAAAGATTATTGGCCTTAAAGTGAAGTAGCATTTGATTGAGCATTATCTTTTCGAACACCTTACTCAAAACTGGCAGAATAGAGATAGGTCTGTAGTTGCCAGGGTCTGTTTTTTCTCCTTTTTTGAATAAGGGGATTAGTTTACTACATTTCATTAAGTTAGGAAATATGCCTTCATCAATACATTCGTTAAATATAAAAGCTAAATCGGCAGCAATTATGTGTATAATATGACTTACTCCGGCTACTGACATGCCCCATTGATCTTCTGATTTTTTTAAATTTAACTGTTTAAAAGCATGTATTATATCGCTAGGGCTAACATGCTTAAATTAAATTTAGAATCACAAGGGCTAACATTACTCTTAAGCAAAGCCTCAGCACGCTGGGCGCAAGAACTCACATTAGAAGTGAGTTCCAAAGGAATGTTAGTAAAATAATCATCAAATATATTTACTATTTCTTCAGTTTTTGAAGTATTTTTACCACTACATTTGATTCGGCAAATATTTTCTTTGGTTTTATTTTTACCTGTTTCCTTATTTATGACACTCCATGTTTCTTTAATTTTATTAGGAGCATTATTTATTTTTTTGCTAATACTATTCGACTTGGCTCGTCTACAAACTTTTTTAAATATTTTAGAATAATTTCTAACATATTCTATAAAAGAAGGATTAAAGTTATATTGTTTTTGGGCATATAGATCATATAACCTGTTTCTACTTATGTAGATGCCGGTAGTAGCCCATTCACTAAACTGTGATTTACTATGAACTACTACTCTTTTTTGTTTCAATGTTTTAAAATACTCAGAGGAAACAGTACTAAATAGTTTATTATAATGGTCGTCAGGATTATTTCCTGTATATACCACTGATAATAATTTGTTATCTAAATTATTTTTAAGTTTTTTTATGTTTTTAGAAGTAATCGGTCTACACAAGATCTTATCTTTTCTCAAATTACTAGTGGACCCTTTGACAAAAGCTACATATACACCAGAATGATCTGAAGGCAATTTATTAATAACAGATTTATCACAATATTGAATATTACTAAAAAAATATCTAGACATGTGCCAGATGTAGCTGTAATTCTGGTTGGCTTAAAAAATAAGTTTTCTAATCCATAACACTTAAAAAGATTTAGGAATTGTGTGCTCTTTGGATTATGTACTAAAATATCAACATTAAAATCACCGCAAATAATTAAATTCTTTTTACTAGTTGAACAGGACTAAAGAACCTGGTCCATAGCTTTTAAAAAACTTTTGAAATTACTATCTGGTGGACTGTATACACAAACAATTATATGATGATCAAGCTCGGCACAGGCCACCTCACAACAGCGCTCAACAGAAAGTCTGACAATATCCTTCCGTTCTTTGCTACGGAAAGAATCTTTTATAAAAATTATAGAACCCCCTCGTTGAGCAGACTTTATGTGCACCATTTTGGTGGTAATATGCTTTAAGTGGTTTAAAAAACGTTACATCTAGGGGTTGCAGTGCATGTGACGTGTGTGGGGGCAAAAGAAGAAGTTCTATATCTTGTGAGTCACATAGATCCACCACTGAATAGCTCGTATGAGACGCGTGTCCATCCAAGGTAAGGATAACTTTTCCTTGGGTACGGTAACGATTAAAATGTTGCAACCATAATTGAAAAGCTTCTTCTGTAACCCATCCCTTTTCTGTCATAACAATTTCAGTACCGGGTGGCATATCAATGTAAAAATCATCTCGTTTTCGTACACCTTTAAAGAGAACAAAAGGAGGAATGTACTGACCTGTTGCATTCATGCAAGCTAAGACTTACATTTTCGTCACGTTCAACATTTGTCACGCTGACAACATCTTTTGCACCTTTTTGAGCTATAATGTTAGGTGGTCGATTATTTAGTGGCATTCCTGTCTCATCCACATTGTACACACACTCAGGCCTTCCTCTTAAGTTGGTTTTTTCCAGCAACGTATCCAAAGTCTTAGGGTGAAGCCAAACGAGCGTAATTTAGTGAGTCGTGAGTCGCAGAATTTCGGTTGTAGAAATTCTGCCTTCCAGAAATTCTGTTGGACTGCCATACGAGCGCATTTTATTCAGTCACTATCCAACTTTTAGAGCAGATGTTTGTGTAGTGCGATGGAACCGTTGAAAATTTTGTGTATTTACGAAGCATATTTAGAAGACAAAGAAGAAGATAATGGCAGAAAAAGATGCTGGGTAAATCCATTCAATAGTGAAAGACTGATGCTTGGACAGTTCCACACTTTATATGAACGTTTATGTGCAAATCCAGATATATTTGAAAAGTACTATCATTTGCCATTACATGTTTTTCAAGAATTATTACAACTAGTAAAACCTTTTATTACTAAATCAAACACAAACATGAGACTAGCCATCTGTCCGGAGGAAAGACTGATAATTACACTCAAGTAAGTTTTTAATTTTTTTTATTAATATTTATTTAAAGTTTAACAAAAATTGTATAACAAAACATACCCTTGATGCTGTTTATTATGTTTCATCAAATGTATTTGTAATATTAGATGGATTGTATTGATTTGTTGGCGCAGATAGCTAAGATTACATTCTGCTACCAAAGATGTTACTAACTACGCTCTTGGTACGAGTCCGGCAATCCCACCGGCAACAAACAATCACACAAACAAACCTACGCAGTCTGCTACCACCCTAGATAAGGTCCAGGGAACCTCCTAACCTAATTATAACTTAAACTTAAATCTAATTAAAAGTAATTAAACTAATTACATATGGGATACAATGAAAGATAAAACTTACAGCATCCATGCCGTCTTCAGGCAGCCTCGCCTGGCCTTCGCGTCGAGCCCGAAGTCCTCCTCAGGGCTGGCGAGACGGCCTTAGGTCCCACCACGGGTCCCAAGTCAGTGGTGAAGAAAATGGGGTCCCTAAGCGAACCTACCCATGAGCTCATGTATGTCGCCCCAAACGAATACGTCGTATTTATAGCACCACTTCACCACAGCACCACAAATTTTATCTTCTTCTTGACACTTCAAGATTAAGTACCGATTATTGGTATAACCTAACAGCGGACCGTAACATGCGGTGTCTCTCGCTCCGATTCAAACATTTATCACTGTTTATTCATTTATGGGCATCCACGCCACCAAAATTGTTTCCTTTTATAGTCAATTTACAAATACTTCCGTTTCACACGGGCAATAGGCAAAAAACTAACAATTTACAATGACGCAATGGCACGCGTTTCACACCCGACACAAATCACTGTTTTTATACGTACTACAAACTATTCCCGGCTCCACGCCGTTCCAAACAAATTGGGCACACACAAACAAACAATAATTAGCGACAATTCTTCAAGAAATATTCGCAATATATCAAGTACAAAAATGCCGGCCTCCGGCTTTTTCGCGACGGGACAGCGAACCAAATCATTAATGGCGTCGCTCCAGCGCTTGACGCGACCCATAGACAAAGATTATTTCCTGGCCGGGCAAAGACAATCCGCGCTCAGCGGGGCACCCACAGCCGGAATATCGCTAAATCGATAATCTTGCCCGTGTTTGTGGAGATCACACGCAGATGGCGCTAGTCTCCTAACAATAAGTACTTTTATCCAAAACATGATTGGTTTCATTATGTGTGGAGTATCCTCTGTTGACTGGTGACGGGATGTATTGATTGCTGTTGTGTGAATCAGAAAAAGGTGATGAAAATTGAGGCCAGTTTCTTTGGGTGGGCTGATCTGCTATTTGATACTTCACTTTATTTAAAGCTTTCATCATTTCCATGCGGAATTCGAAATTTTGTCTCTCTGTCATTTTTGACATCTCCGGCAAAAAATATAATAAAAAATGACGATTAGGGTCATCGTCATTCCTATTTAAATTATTGAGAAGAGATTCTTGGAATAGTGTCATTAGGTTTTTATTTTTTGTTCGGGACATAGATGGTTGCGATGACACTGTCTGCTTTGATGTCGACGGCAGGTTCCGTTGTGCAGATGTTTCCATTGACGCTAGCTGTGATGAAAGCGGTTGAGTTAGATTTTGTGGTGATGTAGACTCGGATTGATCATAAATGTTTTCTTCATTATTATCATTACCAGTTAAATTACTGTCATTATCCGTGTTTTCAGGAGTAGCTACATTTGAAGATGAGCTTCTCGACTCTTTGGTTACATTTAAAAACTGCAACAAATGAAAATATGGACATGACTTTTTCTTCTTCGCTGCACTACCACTTCTTTCTTCATTTGCTTTTTTCTTTTCACGCATATAATAGTCTCTTGCTGTTTTCCATTTTAGAAAGTCTGAATTGGGTAAAAAGTTTTACAGAAATGATTTAAAATTACCGGTAGACAGAAGTTTACCCAATTATATTGAGAACCCCCAACCTTATGTTTTTGTGGGAGATGAGGCGTTTGGTTTACATATGAATATGATGCGTCCATATCCAAACAGAAACCTCGACAAAGAGAAACGTATTTTCAATTAAGTAGAGCACGTCGATGTGTGGAATGTGCTTTTGGCATATTGACAAATAAATGGAGGGTACTTCATTCACCAATACAAGTTAACCCTGACTTTGCCATTCATATAGTTAAAGCTACATGTATTTTGCACAATTTCGTGCGAAGAAGAGTTGGGGCTAACTTTGACGACGAGTTTCTACACTGTCAACTACGATCAACTCGACCAATTTCAACTAGAACGAGGCCATCGAAGTCTGCGACAGCCGTCAGAGATTTTTTTAAAAATTACTTTGTCAGTGAAAGTAGGAGCGATACCCTGGCAAGAGAGAATGAATTCAGTTTTCTGAATTTTACTATCAATCAGTTTAGTTATAGGTAATAATAAAAAAAATATGTCACATTGTCTTGTACTTTTGCGATAGTTACACATTGTAAATCAAACTTTTAATTTACAAAATTTGATGTCATTATTAAATTACCTAATGTTACTAACACTAGATTTAAGTACTCTGTTTACTAACAAAATATGTATGAGTCCTGTTGCTCGAAATAAAGTTTATAATAATAATATCAAAAAATAATTATCAATTTAGTATTAATAAAATTTTATGTAAAAACATGAGAGGACTTGTCGGGACTTGTCAAATCCCACTCCATCGTTCATTATCCGTTTATTTTTTTCTAGTACCTAATATAAATTTTCGACTTCTAAGTTTACGCCCGAACAAATTACATACATACATATAGGACAAGTTAAATAAAAGCTTGTAAAAATAAATATAGTAATAAATAAATAGATACTTACTTTTATTATTTTTGTCTTCGTTGCTCAATGTATTCCAATCATCGAAACAATTCTCGGCGACCTCTTGCCATGCCCTCTGTTTTAAAAACTTATCACTAAACGCTTTCTCCGATAAGTTCCATAGACATGGCCGTTGTTCAACTTCAATGATCATTTTTTCGGTGTCCAGCATTTTGTGAATAGAAACGCGTGTCGGCTTTTACGCAATATATACCTGACTGACCACAGAACAATATTACTCCGAAGAATGACAACTCCATACAAAAAAAAAATAAGACAGAAATTCCCGGAAATTGTATACTACAGCCATCTATTAAGCACCACAGGAATTATTTGTGTTGTGGCGGCAAAATTTAAACCTAACCCTATATATTTAATTTATTCTGAATTAGGTATTTTCACTTGTAGGAGCCTAGAACAGAGCTTAGCTCTGGCATAATATACATATTAGGTCCTTACATATGAAATTGCCGATTTTCAATACTGGCAACTTTAAAATCAAATATCTTGCGTTTCATTAGGAATTCCAAATTCAAATTTATTTCGAAATAAAGCCAGAAAATTTTAAAATTCGTATTTCATTTGTTTTAACATCATTTGTTTGAGTTTCAACATTGCTATAACAACAACTATGGACAAATTGTAAATTCAGAAAGTGGAAGCGGATCCATCTCAAACCACTTCTGAATTAGCAGCAGCCTTCGGCGTAAGTGACAAAACGATACTTATCCACTTGCGCCAAATCGGAAAAATTAAAAAACTCGAAAAGTGGGTACCGCACGAGTTGACTGAAGCAAACCAACAAACACGCGTTGCTTGCTGCGTTTCTTTGCTTAATCGCCACAATAATGAGGGGATTTTGAACCGTATCGTGACTTGTGATGAGAAATGGATCCTGTACGACAATCGGAAGCTATCATCACAATGGCTTGACCCTGGAGAACCGGGAAAACCTTGCCCTAAGCGAAAACTGACCAAAAAGAAGATTCTGGTTAGTGTTTGGTGGACCAGTGCTGGTGTTATCCACTACAGCTTCTTGAGATCAGGCCAGACGATTACTGCAGACTTGTATTGCCAACAATTGCAAACAATGATGGAAAAGCTCGCCATTAAACAACCGAGACTGATGAATTGCTCTAGCCCACTGCTCCTTCAGGATAACGCTAGACCACACACTGCACATTAAACGGTCGCCAAGTAAGAGGAGCTGCGACTGGAACCTCTGTGTCACCCACCATACTCTCCAGATCTTGCCCCAACCGATTACCACTTTTTTCAAAATTTGGATAACTTTTTACAAGGAAAAAATTTCAAATCTGATGAGGCAGTCAAAACCGCCTTCAAACAGTTCATAGACTCTCGCTCCCAGGATTTTTTTTCCAAAGGTATCAATGATCTGCCTATAAAATGGCGGAAGTGTATCGATAACAACGGCGCATACTTCGATTGATTAAATAATAATTTTATTAAAAAAACTTGTTTCACTTTTTTGATACTAAACGGCAATTTCATATGTAAGGACCTAATATAACATGGCATTCCTTTTCTATGCTGGTCATTAGAGCTTCTTTAGTTACAAACCTTAGATCCTGACTTCTCAAGGTGCAATTTCCATCAATTTTAGCTCTTAAGAATCTCGGTTGCTTAATTTAGCTGCGAAGCCACTAATGGCAGATTCAAAGACATAGGTGTGCAACATGTATCACCCCTTTATGGGTATATATATGACATGAATTTAATTAAAAAACTAACTATCGGCCACAGATCAAGTATTACTGCGTTGACATATTTCTAATATAAAATTGTAATTGTATGCTAAATGTGTGACACATGCACAAAAATTACAATCTTTACGCAAGTTAGCTTGTGTAGGTATGTTTTTAATTTTCTGATAATTAAATCACAATGTTCAATAATAATTTTTCAATCACAACATTATCATTTAAACCACCTGTGCTATTTTTACCATATTAGCTTGCGCACTTTCTTCGCGAGCAGTCCCTAGAATTCCGGGCCATGTGTTAGAGAAAAATACCGAGGAAACTGAGTTTTTAAAATATAATGCCCGCTAGACACGCAAACAAATATGTAGGTACTGTTTATCTTTATTCACACAATATCTACAGACCTGGTTCTTATACATATTTTAATTTCTGGTGAAAATAAAATATTTGGCAATCGGTTGCATTAGCTTAAGGCCGTACCTAAATTTTCCGATGTCCAGTGCTGCCCCCATTATAAATAAATCATTTCAAAGAAAACGGAGACATCATTTAAAATTTTGTTACTACCCAGTCCTAGATAACTCTTCAAAGTATTTTATGAACTACTGTTTGCAGTTTATAATGAGAACGTTAAGCTTTACTACGCACATTAGCCAAAAGTGGCCGTTTTTCGCTAATGTGCGTAGTAAAGCTTAACGTTCTAACTTTAAACTGTAAACAGTAGTTCATAAAATACTTCGAAGGGTTATTTAGCACTTGATTGTAGCAAAATTTTAAATAATGTCTCCGTTTTCTTTGAAATGATTTATTTTAAATGGGGGCAGCACTGGACCCCGGAAAATTAAGGTACGGCCTTAAGGTGAATATCAAGCAGAAGTGGCGGCCTTATTTGAAAAATTATAAATTTACTTATTGCTAAATGTTAGGCACTAGATAGCCCTTTAAATTATTTTATGAACTGCCGTTGAAACTATTATTGGTGTTCCGTCTAGCTTAAAAACCCGCTTCCGCCAAGAGTGGCCACTTTTGGCGGAAGCAGGTTTTACAGCTAGACGGACTAATGTAATACTTATAACGGTGGTTCATAAAATATGTAAATAAATATAATATGTAAATACAATATGTAAATTTTCACCATATTTACGAGTTAACATTTTTTTTCAAATGAGGGCGCCATTTCTGGTTTGTATTTACCTTAATCTTTATGTATAAAAACACATTACAGAACATTGGCAAGCAATAACACTATTAATTTTTATAAAATGGGGAAATGCCTCATAGTGCCTTATTAAAAAACCATACAAATAAATTTATTTAAAAAAAGAATGAATATAATTATTTATGAATATAACTATGCATAAATAAATGGATGGATAATTATTATTATGTATTCATTTATTTATGCATAATTATATTCATTATTATTATCTAAATATATATATAACTCAAAGGTGACTGACTGACTGACATAGTGATCTATCAACGCACAGCCCAAACCACTGGACGGATCGGGCTGAAATTTGGCATGCAGGTAGATGTTATGACGTAGGCATCCGCTAAGAAAGGACGCGAACGAAGCCGAGGGCAAAAGCTAGTAATGCATACATTTATTTATGCATAATTATATTCATTTTTCTTTTAAGTGCTGAAGCTGATGCTTCCTCAGCAAGTTTTCTATTCTGTAACGTGCAGAACCTTTTAATACATATATTGAAAACATTACTTATAATAAATGTTACATTTTTATCTTTATGCTCTTGACATACATTTAAAAACTCAAAGTTAATGGCTGCTAACAAATAACATTTTATACTTTTTTTTACATTGTTTACATATCCTTTTTCTGTTAGAAACGCATTTATATGTGAAGCGCAGCACTCGACACAAGTGACCAGATTTTTAGTCACATAAACTTTTTTTTAAGTCGGAGTATTCCCGCCATTCCACAAAGGAGTGATGTACAAGTACATCTACCTCTTTTGCTATAAAAATGTCCTTGCAAAGGTTACATTGCGTAGACATTTTATTCATTATAAAGCCACATACGTATGTACAAGCCTGGATTTCTGCACTGTCTTCGTTAATGTCGTCTATGTCAGGCATGTCCATATATTCATATTCAGGCTCCATTTCTGGCTCTGGTTCTGTGCTTGGTAGGTGTATGGATTCTGTGTTTGGTTGTGAAACTGACAATAATTTATTGAGGTTATTGATAATAACATTATTGTCAGTTTCACAATTTCCTGATGTTCCGATGTTTGCCAAATTGCTTAATATGGCTGTTTTTAAGCCGGCTACAAATTGTCCCGTCGTAGGATTGGTGTTTGAGCCACAATTTCCTCGAATGCAGCCGAAAAGATTTTCTATGGGATCTTGTTGCAATCGTCTTGTAGCTAAACTATTGACTTTGTGAGTATTTTTAAGTGTCCTCCACAATCTTTCGACTGCATTCAAGGTCCATATCCATCCTTCTTGAGATGGCGGCTTACGTGGACTACCAATAAATTTAATATTTTCAAAAAATTGTTTCATTCTTCCAAAAAACTCTAAATGTGGAGTTTTTTCTGTCATATTCGTGGCGTGAGGTTTACCTCTTCTTAAATCACTTTGATCACTGTTTAATAAATCAAAAATTTTATCGATGTCATTAAGTATATTAGCTGTTATAACTGCATCAGCTGGTAGTTCCTGGAAACAGAAAACAGTAACAATTGGATTATATCATTAATTTATTTAATGAAAACTCAACTTTGATTACACTCCTGGCGCAGTAGGGTTTTATTATAACTTATAACAACAAAAATATAATACAAAAATTGTTATGTTGGTCTGATCTATCGTGATTATTACATCAGCGGCAGAAGATACTGTTACAGGAAAAATCGACTCTATTGATAAGAAACAAATCCAACCCTGGCCAGCGTGGAGAGTGTAGGGCAAATCCTCTGACTGCTCTGGCTGATATATAGCTCTGGTAGTACAGAGAGGGTCGTGCTCCTGCAGTGGAGACTAAAAAAGACCTGATGATGATGATAAGACGATAACCAATAATAATAAATTGTATGTAGGTACCTCTTTGTATTTTTGAATACATTCCTCCTGCGACCGAGTGGCTGAATATTTGCGCAGCAAGTTTCACCTTCATTTTCTGTTTGGTGTTGGAATCCAGATGTTCTTTCCTTAATGCAGGAGCATAAACAAAATTTCGATTTTTACTATCAATCTCATAAAAATCTTTAATGTGGGACCATTTAGCAACACCTGTAAAATAACATAGCGTGTAAACAATTAAAGTTAATTACTGCAGCGGCCTGCAAAAGAGGCAATGGTAGACGAACGTGAGCATGAGGGCCGAAGCAAAAACCCATTAATGCCTGATTGCGGCCAAGACTTGTAAAGTGCTTTCCTCAACTAATGCACGGAAATTCAAACAAAGTAGTATTTAGACATACATACAATAACGTCTTTTTCGCTTACAGGGTGTAGACAGAGCCTTAGTCTATAAGACCCGAAAGTCACAAGTTTGTTTTAAACAAGGTTGTCAAAATTTGTTCGAATTTCCAAGCATGTGTGAGTTTTTTTATCAAGTATGATATTTGTAATATTAGTTTTTAATTTTACCTTTTCCAGTAATATTTTCCACTGTGGCAACATTTGTTGTGCTCTCTATATCATATGTTAAAAAAAGGTTCCTGAAACATTTCAATAAATGTGGAGTATCAAATAGTGTTATAATGTCCTTTTTATGGACATTTATGCACGGGCGTTGCATAGTAGCACCCAAGATTGTAAGCGCCCGTCGATTCACGCCGTCGATATTGCATACAATGGCTGCAATGTTTATTCCGGCTTCAAAGCATTGAAGCAAGACCTGAAATACACAAGATAGTAGGTATATTAATTTAATGTGTTTGCCAAATTTGATACAAATTCGTTCAGCTATTTCACTAAAATAAAAGCGAGCTCGGTGGCCCCGTGGGAGTACGCATTGCTAGCGCTTTCACAAGCTAAGCAACCCCGGGCGTGGTCCGTACTTGGATGGGTGACCACAAGTGGTACTAAAAATTTCTCGAGCTCCTCCGTGCTTCGGAAGGCACATAAAGCCGTTGGTCCCGGCTGTCAACATTGTATGGCAGTCGTCAAGCTATGTCAGATGCCTTTAGGCAGCTTGAAATATCTGACACCAGTGTTGGCCACTTACACACACGAAAAAACAAAAAAACTAAAATTATATTTCGCGCTAGCTTTAAGAGACAGGTATTTAAACACTTCTTGGCCAAGTTATAAAAGTTGATTTAAGAATTGCTGCATTTATCTATTTATTTATATGTATAGCGTATATATGTATGTAGGTATATGTATAGCAAGTATATACATATATATATATATTTATGTAACAATGTACATTGTGTATTTTATGTATACTACACTTTATCTTGCAACCCACATTTAGACTTTCTGTATAACCCAAAGGTCGACTGGTAGACAACGCTTTTAGCGTTAAGTTCGCCTATTGTTCTGTACAATTTGTATTTGATGGACAATAAAGATTAAATAAATAAAATACAAATTTTCGCATAATCCTTATCCTCCCCATCTGAGCATTTTTCCAGTTGCATCTTAGCTATGATGCGTATTTAAGGCTACTGGGTAATCGTTATTATAGACCACACAAGGGATGAAAAAAACATACCTCTTTGATCAACACCACTAGCCTATCTGCAGTCGAAAATCCGCTCGAAAAATAGTGGGCAATCGGTTGCTTAACCCTCTTTCTTATTCCAGCAATCATGAATACGAGGGCATATGATGCCATTAATGGCGATCTGCCTTGTCCTGCATGGTCTTGGTATCCTTCAATCATGTCATATTTAACATTATAATATAAATGTTTCTTCAAGGACATCTCATCGAACATTAAAATATAATTGTTGTCAGATGGTTTCTGGAACTTTATATTGGCACTTATTATGTTAAAAATTTGTTTGTTTGTTTCAACATTAAAAGGTACTTTATTTAACATTGTTTTTAATGTTGTAGGCGCGGGTAAATTGAACATCCTTCTTAATAACCTGTAACAGGTGGGTGACCGTTTGAAAATGCGCAATGCAGTTAGTTTTTCTTCTTTTGACCAACGTCGACCAGTCAATTTTTTATTATGATTTTTTATTTGACCTTGGAGTAGTAAAGCAAAGGTCGGCGTTAATTTGGTGGATAATTTTTTGATGCAATCCTCTTCACTCAGTATTTTGAGGACTTCTTTCTTTTTTAAATTTTTTATTCTATTTTTTAATTGGTATGTTTTTCTCATGTATTTTGAGCACTTTGCATACATTTTATCCTCTTTTTTCTTTTCTTTGGATAATTCCATTTTTGAAGACCCTGTGACCACTTCACTGGAATCCATTTGTAAAGGTCCAGGTTCAGGTTTATAAATTACATTTCTAACATCCACAAAAGGAACCCTATCTGAACGTCCAAGCATTCATGGAACCCGCAGGTGGACCTGCGGGTTCCATGAATGCTTGGATGGTTTCATCCTGGAAAAATAGACATTATGTAAAACAGTACATTAAACATTTTCAATTTTTAATTTTTTTAATTATCTAACACTGAGCTCCTTCTAAGCTTTTGTACTCTCATAATACATGAGAGTACAAAAGCTTAGAAGGAGCTGTCAGTGTTAGATATAGATGATTATAAATACATTAATTTATTTTGACATTATAAACTATACCAAATAAACATTGACATTACTTTTTTTTACTTACAATAATTTACTTTGAATAACGATCTTATGGGTACCTACAGACGGAAACAGGTCGAGAGGAAGACCTAGGATGAGATGGAGAGACGAGTTGTCCGCTTTCGATAAAGAGTGGAGGGAATCAGCCGAGGATAGAAGTAATTGGAAACGAAAAGGGGAGGCTTTTGCCCAACTATGGGACATAAATGGCAATAAAAAAAAATATAACGATTTTGCTGACAATCATTAAAAAAGAACCTATTTTGTTAACACCGTAGGTTTAAATTGATAAATTAACTGCATGACATAAAACTCGCTTGCCATTCCAATTTTTGTTTTGCGATGGGGGACAGGGTTCAATTTTAAGACAGTGACTTTAAATACATATGAAATGCAATAAATTAATTGAAATTGAAATTTTGAATCAAATGTGTATTACCGAGCTTTTAGCCAGTTACATTTGTAGTGAAACTAAAATGGATAATTTTTTTTCAGTCAAGCAGAGGAAAACTTAAACGGAATAATAATAACAATTTGCAATATGTAGCAAATTCAGGACTTAAAAAAATTGTTAACTTACTTCATTAGTAGAAGGTATTTTATGGCAAATAATGTTGCGTATGTCCACAAAAGGCACCCTATGGGAAGGTCCAGCTGCCGGTTCCATGACTACTTCGTTGTTTTCTTTCTAGAAAAATAGACAATATGTGAAACAGTAGATTGGAGATATTTACATTTTTTAGGGTTCCGTAGCCAAATGGCAAAAAACGGAACCCTTATGGATTCGTCATGTCTGTCACATCCACTTTTTTCCGAAACTATAAGAACTATACTGTTGATACTTGGTAAGTAGATGTATTCTGTGAACCGCATTAAGATTTCCGCACAAAAATAGAAACATAAATGCGGCCAAGTGCGAGTTAAACTCGCGTAGAGAGGGTTTCGTACAATTGATTGAATTCTTATGGTTTTCCTGTAATCAACAAGCAATGAACTATATTTTGTACTTTTTTCAAAATTTTAGGCTCAGTAGTTTCGGAGATCAGGACGCCCCGAATGGTAAATTTTCGTCTTCTTTAATGAATAAAATCAAAACTATTTATTTTACAATTATAACAAAATATATTTAAGATCCTCATATGACACAGTAAGGTTTGCAAATTTTTTTTTAATTTCCTAATTCGCCCCCTAAAATGACCTTATTTTAAAAAAATATTCCTTTACTTTGCACATATGTGTTTGGGTCATAGAATTACACCATCCTACCAAATTTCACCTGATTCGGCCCAGTAGATTCGGACCAAATTGGCTGTGACAGACGGACGGACAGACAGACGCACGAGAGATCCTATAAGGGTTCCTTTTTTTAATTTTTTGTAAGGAACCCTAAAAATAATAAATTTTGGGGGTTCCCCATACTTAGAACTGAAACTCAAAAATATTTTTTTTATCATACCCATACGTGTGGGGTATCTATGGATAGGTCTTCAATAAACGGGCAAGTGCGAGTCGGACTCGTACATGAAGGCTTCCGTTCTGTACCACCGTACAATGTTTTAAAACGCTGAAGAAACACGTTTCTTGTATGACGATTGACGACCCCCTTTAATTTTTAACTTTATTTTATTTTTAGTATTTGTCATAGTAATACATAATTGGTGAAAATTTCAAGTATCTAGTTAATGCAATTATAAAGATCAAGTTAAAAACGCTGAAAAAAACACGTTTCTTGTATGACGACCCCCTTTAATTTTTAACTATTTCCTATTTTTAGTATTTGTTGTTATAGCGGCCACAGTAATACATAATCGGTGAAAATTTTAAGTGTCTAGCTATTACAGTTCAATAGATAGAGCCCTGTGACAGACGGACAGACAGCGGAGTCTCAGTAATGGGGTCCCGTTTGCACCCTTTGGGTACGGAACTCTAAAAAGGGGCTTGGCACTGCTTTAAATGTTCCATCAATAAGAATCTCCGTCAGGTTTTTTTAGCTTGATCTTAGATTCATCAGACGCAAAAACAAGTATTGTCTACTATAAGATAGTCTGCAATAAGAAACTCTCTTAAATTTTACTGGTATTTCCACTTCTGATAATTTTGTCCTTCGAAGACGACGATGACGTCCTTAAAAGCCTTAAATACGACCTCCGGATCACCAGGCAAACGCCTTGATCACTAGACCACGGAGACACGCCACCTCTGGTGAGGTGGTGATATGATTAAGAGTCCAAGTGATAAGGAATTAGGCTGTTTATTGCCGATTCACTTAGATAGAACATGATTGATGATATGTGCGATCGATGGGCTATCTAATGTTATACATGATATAGTTTTAACGGAAAAAATCATACTGAACTGAATCATACTGTAAAAAGTGCGTTTATCCAGTTAGTGCTAGCACAGCAGGGAAGTACAGCTAATAATGTATATATTTTTAAAATTTGCATTTTAAGCCTTTTCATTTGATACCTACCACCCCACACGGTATAATAATATATATTTAAGTTTTACTTAAAAAATAAATATATTTAATTTTTAGTTCATTACTTTATGGCCTATAGAGGGTGCCATAGGGGTTCACTGTGACGTCACATAGCCAGTTTCAATTTCAATTTATTTATTGCTTTTTATATCACTATCACTACATAGTATAAAACAAAGTCGCTTCCCGCTGTCTGTCCCTATGTATGCTTAGATCTTTAAAACTACGCAACGGATTTTGATGCGGTTTTTTTTAATAGATAAAGTGATTCATGAGAAAGGTTTATATGTATAATACATACCCTTGCGAAGCCGGGGCGGGCCGCTAGTTGTATATATATTACACTACACTGCATAGCCAATTCATAAGTTAGTAGGTACAACATGAACCCTGATAGGGCATTGCAACAAAAAACAATGGAACGGCATGCGGATTTTTATATATACCTAGTATTTTTCAATGCTAAAATCATGTATCCAAGTATAGATCAATTGGTCTGGTAGTTTTTTAGGGGACAGCCAAGACGATTCCGACGATATCTTATTTGTCAAGGTATCATGGATGTCCTTGAAGATACGAGGGATGAAATGAACATAGAAACACAGCGACGAAAGACATAACCCTCTTTTTGCTTCGCTATAGTCAGATTAAAAGTAGTTATCACCTATTTGTTGATATATTGTTGGCGCCCCCTGCACTGTACTTATCACATTATTTTTCAATACGACACTCGAAGCTTATCACGTAATTTACAATTAAGCGGATTAACCTTAATCATTATTTTTATACTTTGTTAATCTATATCTATGAACAATAATATCTATGTATAAAAACTGATTGATTTTAATAATTATTGCTAGTAAGATACTAAGAGTATGTGGAATGCAATAGTGTTGTGTGTCGTGGTGTGCGTAACCACGGTGCTAGCGCGACGGTCACCAAATGCTGATGCAATCGAAGAATACTTCTCGCGCGGACCCGAGGCCGGCCGGTATTCCGACAACGTTTTAGAAGACGCCTTGTTGGATGTGGTCTGTATAGTTCCAAAGCCTTATACAGGGTCAACGAGATCTATGTACTTACGTACGTCAATGTACAGGCACAGAATATATAAGAGTCAAAGTACAGGGTCCAACAAAATATACTGAAACTATTTTAAGGGTGAATTCAGTCCATGATACTGAACAACTTTCCCTGAGGAACATATATCGAAATATTAACAACAACCTCCGTGGCGTAATGGTTAACACGCTAGACCGCTAATCCGGGGGTTCTGGGTTCGATTCCCAGCCAGGGCAAGTTGGAAAATGGCCTTTTTCAAATTGTCCTGGGTCTTGGGTGTTTATCTATATATGTATTTATCATAAAATATAGTGTCGTTGAGTTAGTATCCCATAACACAAGTTTAAAACTTACTTTGGGGCTAGCTTAATCAGTGTGATTTGTCCTTATATATTTATTTATTTATTTATTAAAAAATAGGTACTTGCCAAAATTTATATAACTACTACTAGGTACTGTAACTTTTATAGTTAAAAGTTGACCGATCAGCTGATCCGAGTTTCTATGGAAAGCAAACATTTTTTATAGTTCGATAGGTATATGTTCCTTGGGGAATGTTGTATAGTATCGTGGACTGATTGAACCCTTAAAATTGTTTCAGTTTATTTTGTTAAACGTTATATAATGTCTAACAAAAATGTACTACTAATTATTCCATGCAACGGATAAACAAAACCATAGAATATGCCAGTTGCTTCTCTTTCCACGCAGATCGTTAAAGCCGATTGAGGGAAAATGTGAATCATGTTGTGAGCGTTTTCGCGGGGTCGAACCACGGACGCTAACTTCAACATAAAATTTATAGACTCCGTTACCAGAGGGGTAACGGGGGTCTTGTGCCTATGGGCTTCATCGAGAGTGATGGCAAATCAAACCACTTCTACACAATACAATGATATCTATTACAGGTTTCCACAATATTCCATAAACTTATCCTAAGCTAGACTTAACCTACCGAACTATATTACGGAATCTTAACTTATCTATTACACATTAGAACCACAGAATAGGGGTGCCCCTTGTTTCACAGATTAAATTTCAAAGAATTTCGATTCACAGAAAAATTTTCATAGAATATTTAATTCTTATATTTTTATTTCAAATATTATTGTTTCAAAGACTATTTACTTGAATGAAACACAATTTATAGAAACACAGTTCAATGAATTTTAAAATCTCATATTTTCATTTTACAAACTAATCAAACAGTAGAATATTTTTTTAAAGAATATTGTTTGTTCGGTATAATCTTTCATGGAATTTTATTTTACAGAAAATTATTATTTAACGAAGTATTAAACGAAAACATTGTTCAATCAAATTAAATACCATATAATAAGTTAGAATACATTATAAATGGCTACCACAATATAGATTAGGGCAAACTTATAGGTTAGGTTAGGTTGGAACTGTGACCAACACACGAATGAGCCGAGCGAGCGAAGCGAGCGTGCCGCGGCAGCGGCCGGCGAGTGCTGGGCAAGTTTTATCCATTTTACTAGAATAGGGCAAACTCATAGGTTAGGTTAGAACTGTGACCAACACACGCACGAGCCGAGCGAGCGAAGAGAGCGTGCCGCGGCAGCGGCCGGCGAATGCTGGGCAAGTTTTATCCATTTTACTAGAATAGGGCAAACTTATAGGTTATAAATATTATATTAACTAAACTTATTAAAAATAATAATATTTAATTTGATATTCTGATATTAGAAACATCGCAAAAGTAAATGTTATTTGTAATAAAATTCTATGATTTCAAATTATTCATAACAAACATTCTAATTATTGATTTTCTGTGCAACGAAAATCTATTATTAAAAATTCTTTATACTGAGTAACCTACATATTGATTATTCTATGACATGATAATTTTTCTAAATAACGAAAATCTGTTAAACTTTTGTCTGTATAAGAAAGTACACCCACAGAATAGATACTATTATTCCGTACAGAAGTCTCACTCAGAAAAGAAATTCAAAGAAACATCTACTTAATGTTGTTAGTGATACGGTTTAATTTAGCTCACGTCATAACTCAGAATTTGTATAGATACCTAGACATCCATTGCAAGCCAATTTCATCCTTATGACTGAACAAACGATTCGTATAACTGAATTTACCACCCGGAGGGGCCGCTGCGCGCATAGTAATAATGTAGGTACATTTTCGATACCTAAACGAGAAATGACACAGGCCCGTGATGCGTCAATACTTGGACTACTGTTGAAACCTATATAGGCGTGTGCAGCGTGGCATGCACCTTCAGAGGTAACACGCTGGGTACACTACGGTACCTAAAGTCACTGGGGCACCAGATGAGGAGCCAAGTGATAATTCAGACCCACTGGGCGTGCAGAGCGGCAACGCCATGAGATATATTACAGAGGAAGAGTGTACTTCAGACACTGTCTAACAGAATGGCGTTACGCCAGGGGCATCGGGGAACCAGAGGTTGCGCGGACCTAAGGCCTAAGGAAAGCACGAAGCAAGGAGGTACGCTCAGATCGCGTCGGGATGAGGGTCGTCTAGACTCCACTCAAGGGGGGTGAGTGCATCTTATCTTGCATTTGTGGTCCACAATGGGAAGCACGTCGAACCTTTGGGTTATATTGTACTTATACCCCCTTGCCTTACTCACCCGCTTTGGGATTTCTGAAGGACGTAGTGCCTGTAGTCCTCTAGCTCAGGATATGCTGATCCAAAGAGGTCCATGCGCTTACCAGCCATCTAGTCGCAGCTACACATGATGTGTCTCATTGTCTCATCTGATTCATTCAGTCTCGTTTTAAAGAGATGACTGCGGTTGTGAAAGTGTCCAGTCAATGCTCCCAATAGAGTTCTTGCCTGTTAAATTTATTTAACCGTTTGTGCCCCTTGGAAAAATCCTCGCCGAGTGTCTCGAGTGCGTGTGTCCACTCATAGTGGACATACTCCAAACGGGAAATCGCTCAGGGTACAACTTCGACGTGCAACAGGATGAGTGATCGTCACTACTCAAGTATGGAACGGAACCGGCGTGCTTATGCACTGACCGGGAATGTGCACTCAGGTCGCGACGGGATGAGAGGTTTCCCAAATACCAATTAAGGGTGGGTGAGAAGGCTTATTATAGGACCGATGACTATCTTAAAGACAAAAAGGTCTGGCTTGAGCTTGGCGCGGGTCCCTCTTAAAGGTTTGTATACTTAGACATGTCATAATTTAGGTACATACAAAATTTACAAATTGACATTAATTTAAATTTCGTAATTCTTATAATTCAATTTAATTATGACATAACAAACAATGTAATCTCAGTCCATCCATATAACTAATTTTAAGTTTTTAGTTTGTTAGTTGACGTCTTTGGAGAAAACGTGCAGTGCAGTTTGTTGCCGCTTCTTCTGCACTTGCGCCTAGGAAGCGGCGTAAACTTAGCTGTAAGCTGTAAGTAACGATTTGACGTCAACATTTATGCAAAACAAAACAAAGTGACTATTATTAAGAGATATTATAAATATCCTATGATAATAAAGATATTTTGAATTTGAATTTGAGAGATTACACCAAATGGTGTCCAGAAGATGGAACGCTCAGGGCACAAACCTGGGTGCACTCGGGGCACACTGAGGGTGCGTCAAAACACCACACAATAACGAGTCCGCAGGTCTAACTAAAGAACCTGCGGGAATAAAAACGGAACCACGCTATCGAATGAGGAAGAACCCCCGCCGACCACGTGCTATGAAAGGGACGGGGAAACGAGGGGGTTCACTACTACCTGGAAAACCTATGGGATTTCGTTATCGTACGAGGATAAGCCCCCGCCGACCACTAGTCCTTGGGGAACCTACAGGAAAGCTAAGGGATTTCGCTAACGGTGCTGCAATGGGCTGCTGGTAGTGGTAGTGATTTGGAAGGCACGTAAAGCTGTGGGTCCCGATCCCCATGTAGCGTTTGTTTAAACCTTTCCTAGGATCGATTCTGTTCCACCCTTTGAGTTGCGGAGGTCAGACGGCAGTCGCTCTGTGTAAAAACCAGTAACCTCGTCAAATCACCTAGGTTAGGTAGCGGACCCCGGGCTCTGAAGCGTTACTGTTGAGGATGCAACCGGGAAAATAGCCGGGAGATATGATAATGATTGGATCGGCGCAAAAAAAGAGCGCACTCCCGGCGGTGAGCTCTTTATTTGGTTAGTTTAGTCAAGAAGAAAAACATTTTATTAGTAGTGAAATAAGGTTGCATTCACAGTAAGTGTTATTCGATATTCAAGCGGACAGAATTTTACTTTGATTTTGTAAGTAAAGTGTTATCTACTTAGTTGTATTTTTGATCGACGATACATACACCTAATAGGATTGTATATTTGATCGAAGATATATACACCTAATAGGACCCTTTTTTATAGCCTAGGCACAGAATCAATAACAGTATTTCATACATAACGGAATCTCTTAACGGGTCCCGCGCAATGCGTCCTCGTTCCCGCACCTCTATCCGTTCTAACCTTGTAGAGGGGCGAGAGCGGGCGAACAGTGCGAACACACGCATTGACGTGTGCACGGATGTAAACAGTTTCGTTTGTAGTAGTGTAGACATAAATGATACTCCGCTTCTATAAAGTGCCATACCTGTGGCCTAGGTACTAGGCCTAAATTTTGTAACCAATGTAGACATTGTAGACAATGTAACCTTTTTACTTTCAGCCTGGACTCGTCTCAAAGTACAGGTATCCCGTTGAAGTGCACAATGTGATCACTGAAGACGGGTACATTCTGGAGCTGCACAGGATTCCTCACGGCCGCGACCAAAACAATGTCCGTGACCCGAACAAACCGGTGGTGCTCGTGCAACATGGTCTTGGTTCGTCTTCTGCCGACGTAGTAATAATGGGTCCGGGGACCGCTCTAGGTAAATAGCTATTTCGAGTAGGGATGATGACTCTCTTTAGCCTGGTTTACATTTTGACAAGTGGCAAGTGACAAGTGGTGTTCACACGTCTGAAAAGTGGATATGCAATAAACTCATGTTTATGTCGAATTTCGAACCACATGGTATCGGTGGGCGAATGCGGGAAAAGCGAGGTAGCGCGGGGCAGAGCTACTTGTGAATAGAACAAACTGCTATTTACTTGCCACTTGTCATTGCCTGTTCACATGCAGGGTTACTTGTCACTTGTCAATGTGTAAATCAGGCTTTTCTTACACACACACACACACGTAAGGTGTGGTGTGTGTGTGTGTGTGTGTGTTTCCACCAAGCAAAAGTGGCGCCCTCATTTGAAATAAATTGTTAACTCGTAAATATGGTGAAAAATTACATATTTCTCAATATTAGGCACTAGATAGCGCTTTAAATTAACACCATTGAACCACTATTGCTTTTAATGAACCACTATTGAAAATATTATGTACATCAGTCCGTCTAGCTGTAAAGCTGTAGCTTCCGCCAAAAGAGGCCACTTTTGGCGGAAGCGGGTTTTAAAGCTAGACGGATCACAAACAATTTTTCTACGCATTTTTGCCAAAAGTTGCCGTATTCCGCAAAAATGCGTAGAAAAGCTTAACGTTCTCACTTTAAACTGTAAACAGTAGTTCAAAAAATAGTTTGAAGGGTTATCTAGGGCTTGGTAGAAACAAAATTTTAAACGATGTCTCCGTTCCTTTAAACTGATTTAATTGAAATAGGGGCAGCACAGGACCCCGAAAAAATTCAGGTACGTTGCATTTTGTTGTACACGCCTAAGTACGAGTACTACCTGTTTTCTTCTATTTTCCTCTCCTGGGTCTGCTAGAAGAGATTTCTTATGAAATAAACAGTACTGTACTCTATTTTCTCACTATGTTTCTTTTGTGTAGGTACATTTTGTAAATAAAAAAATAAATGAAAATTTGTAACTTTTGTGTAATTTGTTTTAGCTTACATACTAGCTGAGGCTGGATTCGACGTGTGGCTAGGAAATGCTCGAGGGAACTACTACTCCCGGAAACACGTCACTTTAGACCCTGACTCCCGGGAGCCAGAACAATTCTGGCATTTCAGCTGGGAGGAAATAGGCTCCAGAGATCTCCCTGCTATGATCGACTACATTTTGGGCTACACCGGCAAGCCACGCCTGCACTACATCGGTCATTCTCAGGGAACTACTGCCTTCTTCGTCATGGGATCTCTTCGTCCAGAATATAACTCGAAAATAATCTCCATGCAAGCGTATGCACCTGTTGCTTATATGGAAAATAACTACCACCCAATATTCAGGATAATCGGACCCTATGCTACCAATCTTGAAGTAAGTTGCATACGTCTTATTATGTTATAAGTTATTTGAAAAAATTTTTTTTTTATTTTGAGACCTACCTAACTACCTACTAATCAAGGCAAATGTAATATCCCCAAAGTCGATGAGGTAGCGTCGTTTTTTTTCTTTCCATACAAACTCGGATCAGCTGATCGGTCAACTTGTATGGTAGACCAAAAATTATTTTGCATATTTCGATATAATTGTTCCTTGGGGAAAGTTCTTTATTATCATGGTCTCAATTTATCTAGTATATTTAGTGTCAGTATATTTTGTTAGATCACAGGGGATGTCAGATAAAAAACATAACACTTTATAAATAATAAACCGGCCAAGTGCGAGTTAAACTCGCGTGGAGAGGGTTCCGTACATTGATTGAATTCTTATAGGTTTTCCTGTAATCTATAAGCAATTAACTATATTTTGTATTTTTTTAAAAATTTAGGCTCAGTAGTTTCGGAGATTAGGGGGGATGGTCAATTTTCTTCTTTCATGAATAAAATCAAAGCTATTCATTTAACAATAATAATAAAAATATATTTGAGATCCTCATAACAAGCCCTTTCATTTGATATATGACACAGTAAGGTTTGCAAAACTTTTTTTTTTAATTTCCTAATTTGTCCCCCGAAAATGACCCTTATTTTAAAAAATATTTATTTACTTTGCACATATGTGTTTGGGTGATAGGATTACAACATTCTACCAAATTTCACCTGATTCGGTCCAGTAGATTCGGAGCTAATTGGCTGTGACAGACAGACGTACGAGTGATCCTATAAGGGTCCCGTTTTTTCATTTTTTGTACGGAACCCTAAAAATAAAAAACAAAATGACGGATTTTTGGATATCGAAGAACGCAAGCAGGATTTTGTTTTTTGTATAATAATAATTTACTTGTTCCACGCAGTCGGGTTTTTTTTTATAATTACTTTGATAGCCCTTTAAATTATTTTATGAACTTCCGTTGAAACTATTATTGGTGATCCGTCTAGCTGTAAAACTCGTTTCCGCCAAAAGTGACGAATGCATGTTTCAGCAGTGGTTCTTAAAATATTTTTAAAGCGTCCTTTAAAAATATTCTATCTAGCCATCTAGTGCCTATCATTGAGAAAATAGAAATTTTCACCATATTAACGAGTTAAGGCCGTACCTAAATTTTCCGGGGTCCAGTGCTGCCCCCATTTAAAATAAATCATTTCAAAGAAAACGGAGACATCATTTAAAATTTTGCATCTATTAAGTCATAGATAACCCTTCAAAGTATTTTATGAACTACTGTTTACAGTTTAAAGTGAGAACGTTAAGCTTTACTACGCACATTTGCGAAAAACGGCCACTTTTGGCAAATGTGCGTAGTAAAGCTTAACGTTCTCATTGTAAACTGTAAACAGTAGTTCATAAAATACTTTGAAGGGTTATCTAGGACTTGGTAGTAGCAAAATTTTTAATTAGTCTCCTTAGTTTTCTTTGAAATGATTTATTTTAAATGGGGGCAGCACTGGACCCCGGAAAATTCAGGTACGGCCTTAACAATTTATTTCAAAGGAGGAGCGCCATTTCTGCTTGGTATTCACCTTCAACCGGTTGACTCACGTTATATAGTCGAAAAAGGCCGACCAGGTTTCGATCGATTTATGCGATCATCTTCAGGGCGAGTGTCAGCGGCGACCCGGCGATGTCGCCGTCCGCTCAGCACTGAGCGCTGCATCGCGCGTCGCCGTCCGCGCCGCCGCCGCTCGCTCTGCTCTACTCTCAAACGATGACTGTTGGGTGTTCCGCAGACTATATATTACATCAGTCAGCCGGTTTAAAATAATTTTAATAATTATCTCACGTTAGTTTTAATAACATGATAATTATTTGTTCTATTAGCCGTGTGGTCCCCGGCAGAGTAGAATAGGACTACTCCAAGTCTCCCCGTGGATGTCGTAGAAGGCGACTTAGGAAACACAAGCTGAACAAAGCTTATAAACATCAGTGAGACCTCTCCAACCCGTCTGGCCAGCGTGCAGAGTATAGGCCAAATTGACTGCTAATTTATGGCTCTGGTAGTGCAGAGAGTCGTGCTCCTGCAGTGGACACTACTAAAAAAGACCTGATGATGACATTTTCTATTGCAGGTTTTATCTAGACTTATCGGAGTGAACGAGATTTTAGCTAAGAGCCCGCTGATGGCCTGGCTGGGGAGAACATTGTGCCAAGATGGCATGTACACGCAGATAGTATGTTCCAATTTATTTTTCATTATGGCTGGAGGAGGTCCGGAATTCCATAATGCCGTAAGTATTTTCATTTGGTACTTATCTTACATTATATTTCTTCTTTATCAGCCTAATAAGGAACACATCTGTCAGAACGGAATCCTAGCCTTTTCTGTCGCTCAGAACCGTCATTGCTAGAGCAAGAGCGAGCGACGAAACGCCGCGGAATTGGCGATGATGCCTCATTCAGTAAAGTTTTTGAAAAATTGCTGTAATTAAAACTACAAATATTTTTTTTTAAATTTTACAATTACTTGCAGGCTTTTCTACAGAGATAAATACTATCCAAATCACAATAAAGCATTTTTGGCTTAATAGAAAAGATCACAAACATGTATTGCGTTAAGGCCATACATGAATTTTCTGGGGTCCAGTGCTGCCCCCATTTGAAATAAAGTATTTGAAAGGAAACGGAGATATAGCTTAAACTTTTGTCTCTACCGAGCCCTAGATACCTTCAAACTATTTGATGAATAAACAGTAGTATTTACAGTTTAAAGTGAGACGTGAAGCTTTTCTTCGCACATTTGCTAAAAGTGGCCGTTTTTCGCAAATGTGCGAAGAAAAGCTTCACGTTCTCACTTTAAACTGTAAACAGTAGTTCATAAAATAGTTTGAAATGTTATCTAGGGCTTCACAAACACCAAATTATAAGTAATAGGTATCTCCGTTTCCTTTGAAATTATTTATTTTAAATGGGGGCAGCACTGAACCCCGGAAAATTCATGTATGACCTTAACGCTAATTGGAAATGTAAACTGGCTACCAAATGACAGGCATGCTGCCCAGTGTGGAGCCAACAGTGTAAACCAATGTATAAATTGAAAATATCAAACAAATTTCATTTCATAATAACATTTATTTCAGACTATGCTTCCCGTGAAACTGGCGCACTCGCCAGCTGGGATGGCCGTTCGTCAGCCCGTCCATTACGGGCAGCTGATAGGCCTCCCATACTTCAGACGCTACGACCACGGCCCACTGACCAACTGGAGACTGTACCAGAGCTTCACCCCGCCTAACTTCGACCTCTCCCTAGTCACCGCTCCTGTGTTTCTATATTACGCCGAAGTAGACGTATTCGCGCACTTGGACGATGTGGATAGGCTGTGGCGGGAACTGGGGCGGCCGATGGGCAAACTTTTGGTACCGCATCCGGCATTCACACATCTTGACTTTGGATGGGGCACTGAAGCAAAGACCTTAGTTTACGATAGAACAATTGATATCATGTTATCCTTTGGTGTATCATGAAACTTGTATCTGAATGTGTAATTAGAAATTAAGCATCGCTTACTTTGTAGTTAAGGTGGACCGAGCAGAAGTGGAGCCCTCATTTAAAATAAATTGTTAACTCGCAAATATGGCCGTTGACATCGTTGAAAATATTTACATTAGTCCAATTACCAATAATAGTAAAATAATTTATAGGGCTATCTAGTGCCTAACATTGAGAAATATGGAAATTTTCAGCACATTTACGACTTAACAATTTATTTTAAATGAGGGCGCCACTTCAAGGTCATTTGCTTCTAACTTCACCTTAATAAAATTATGTATAAATCACAGAGTAATTATTATTAGTACTTACAAACTTTCTTCTTTCGAACTAGTAGCTCCATCTAGCTTCAACATTTGAACCAGTATCGGTTAACCATATAGCAAGAGTAGCGATGGCTACAGGCCCCGCGTTCTCAAATCCGCTCACCTAGACCGTTATTTTTTTGTCTTATCGTAAATGGCCAACAATGCTGTCAACTTCAAGAGCAAGCTGCCTAAAGGCAAATATGTAGCTTGTTGACTGTTATCTTATTGCTTCGGCTATGCCACCGAGGTCCCCATAGCAGCAGATTCGATAGAATTTGCTACGGACCCCACGCTTGCTTAATCCAACACTTATTCTTCGTCTAAGCGCGTTCCCGGTTGCATCCTCAGCTGTGCTGCTTCGGAGCCCGGGGTGCACTTTCCCACTATTTCTTCTCCAAATATAACATGCATGTCAAAGGTCATCCAAGGATGCCAAAGACCTTGCAAAATAGAGAAGAAATAGCCGGAACAGTTTAAATGATTTGGCTATAGTTTTACGACCGACCGCCTGCCTGACGTCAACCCTCCTTGGGAATGCAATTGTACGAGCACGAGATGTTTGTTAGAGGCAAATTTAGGCAAATTAGAGGTATGTTTATGATTTTTTTCTATCGAGCCAAAAATGCTCAATCGTGTTTTGGCTATTGTGGGTTGTCTGTAGAAAATCCTTAGATTTTTATGTAAATTTTTTGAGGAATAAACTGTAGTAGTTTAATAACAGTGATTTTTCAAAAACACGCACGGTATTGCAAATTGTGAACCCACGTCGCCTTAAGCTTTAGTTTGCGTTTTTGCCAAAAGTGGCCGTTTTCGCAAAAATGCAAACGTTCTCACTTTAAACTGTAAACAGTGGTTCATAAAATAGTTTGAAGGGTTATCTAAGTTTTAGTAGCTTAAAATTTTAAATGATATCTCCGTTTCCTTACAATAATTTATTTCAAATGGGGGCAGCACTGGACTCCCTGTATCGTCTTAATCCGACACTGATTTGACCAAATACTTATGAAGGTTGTCAACCTCTTGTATTTTTCGTCCATGATAAATAATAGAGCTGGCCGTGTGGTTCCCGGCAGAGCAGAATAGGACCACCAAGTCTTCCCGAGGATATCGTAGAAGGGGACTTAGGAAACACAAGCTGAACAAAGCGTATATACATCAGTGAGACCTCTCCAACCCGTCTGGCCAGCGTGGAGAGTGTAGGCCAAATCCTCTGACTGCTCTGGCTAATATAGCTCTGGTAGTACAGAGAGGGTCGTGCTGCAGTGGAGACTAAAAAAATGTTTCAAAACTTAGATTTGATCTAAATTTTGTAATTTTAAAGAAATTGCATATATTTAGGATATAATGTCGAATTTTTCAATTTTGATCTCAGAAAAAGCATATACCGTGAGTTTTAAGGTCAAAAAATGACATAACTTTTACTTTTGACTTTAAGTTCACATATACTGTACAAAACCAGTTAAGGCCGTACCTAAATTTTCCGGGGTCCAGTGCTGCCCCCATTTAAAATAAATCATTTAAAAAAAACGGAGACATCATTTAAAACTTTGCTACTATCAAGTCCTAGATAACCCTTCAAAGTTTTTTATGAACTACTATTTACAGTTTAAAGTGAGAACGTTAAGCTTTACTACGCACATTAGCCAAAAGTGGCCGTATTTCGCAAATGTGTGTAGTAAAGCTTAAAGTTCTCATTATAAACTGTAAACAGTAGTTCATAAAATACTTTGAAGGGTTATCTAGGACTTGGTAGTAGCAAAATTTTAAATGATGTCTCCGTTTTCTTTGAAATGATTTATTTTAAATGGGGGCAGCACTGGACCCCGGAAAATTCAGGTACGGCCTTAAAATCCTACATATATTTCTATAAAATTACAAAATTTTTGTCAATAAGTTATTAAAAATCGATAAAAATTTTTCGTTTTCCCATACAAAATCCGTTTGGCTGAGCGTTGATTCGTATGGGAGGTCGAAAAAGTTTATCGGTTTTCAATAACTTTTTTTATGGAAAGATGTTCAGTATCACGGACTGAACTAGCTCCAAAACTTTAGCTGGTAGATAAAAAGTCAGCCTGTATACCGTCTAAAAAAATATACTGAAACTATTTGAAGGGTGAATTCAGTCCGTGATACTGAAAAGTTTCCTTAAGAAACGTATATCGAAACATGAAAAATATTTTTAGGCCTCCCATACAACTTGACCGATCAGCTGATCCGGATTCCGGGTTTGTATGAAAAGCAAAAAAATATTTTTCATATTTCGATATATGTTCCTTGGGGAAAGTTGTTTAGTATCATGGACTGAATTCAGCCTTAAATAGTTACAGTATATTTTGTTATTTAGTTACACGTTATATACTGGGTGGCGCAAAAGTAAAGACCCTATTTGGTTCAGCTATAACATTTTTTCTAAATTAGAAAACTAGATTTAGGTTTTTTTAAATGTATATTTGTGCCATTAAATTTCGTACCATTAGGATTTAAAGATGATGTCTTTTAAATGGTGACCTCCAGAGTTGATACACATTTGAGCCCTATTTATGACATTTTGCATAACTTGCCGTAACACTTCCTGCGATATGTTCGTTATTTCTTGACGAATGTTTTCTTTTAGAGCTGCGAGAGTCTGTGGCTTGTTCACATACACCCGAGATTTCAAAAAACCCCAAAGAAAGAAGTCTGGACTGGTCAGATCGGGTGATCTTGCAGGCCAAGGCAAATCGCCAAAACGAGAGATAACTCGGCCTGGAAAAGCGTCCCTCACTAAGTGTATCAACTCTGGAGGTCACCATTTAAAAGACATCATCTTTAAATCCTAATGGTACGAAATTTAATGGCACAAATATACATTTAAAAAAACCTAAATCTAGTTTTCTAATTTAGAAAAAATGTTATAGCTGAACCAAATAGGGTCTTTACTTTTGCGCCACCCAGTACTAACAGGTAAGGGCGTTCTTAGATTCCAAAGATCCAAAAGATCTACACTGGTAGAGAAGCAGCTACTCCCGTAGCATGGCGCCGATAAATCCGGATAAAGTTTGTATCGCGCAACGGACTAGTGCCATCCCGCTCGTTGTTATTACATAGAGCGAGATAGCAATAGATGATAGCGCTCGAAAATCGCTTTAAAATAGATACAGCATTTTGTTAATCTTATTTATAAAATAGGGTCGACGTCGGCGAACATTCTGCGATCAGATTGCAGACGTTCTGAAAAAGGGAGAGGTGAGAAGTACCCGTAACCGAAGGGCATGTATGAAGAGGTTGATGAGTGTAGGTGAAGCGAAAGAGGTCTGTCAGGATCGTAGCAAGTGGAGGTCCATAGAGCTGGCACGAATTTTTGGGTAGGTATTTGAGGCAATCCTATTATACCCCAACACGGAACTGCAGACCTGGCTGGTATGTGACAAGTTTTCAACTTGCCTCAAATACCTACCCAAAAATTCGTGCCAGCTTTTGGACCATGTGGGAAACAGGCGTGATAGTATGTATGTATTTATAAAATAAAAATAATAAATTGTACTTCAAAGATATATTTACATAGTTAATCTACAAAACTAGTAAATAACTCTAACTCCTATCTGTATTCAAGTATTCTTTAAACGAAATAAAAAATACATATTCTGTCATATGTACCTTGGTTCGTAATAATAAACGGGCAAGTGCGAGTCGGACTCGTACATGAAGAGTTCCGTACCACTGTACAATGTGACCGACCCGCGCGTGCGTCCGTCGCTGGACGCAGGCCCGTCCCCCGCGAGCCGCCCGCGCGGGGCACTTTTGCATGGAACCGCGCGGGGTCTGCGTAACGTAGTTTCAAGCCTCAAGCCTTACACCCGGTCGGTATAAGGGTTGGATCTAGGTAGTAATTTTAAGTAAGCGATAGAAAAAGATAGCAGCATAGGAAGGTGCTGTTCCGTGCTAATAGATGAGATCCAACCCTAAGAAACCTAGTTTTTATATAGATAGATGTATCCAGTTCTGACTAGCTCTTCGCCGCGGCGTGGCTCCTCTTGTGCACGTGGTACGCGTGCTTGCGCCGGTAGAACTTGTTGCACACCTTGCAGTACACCGACCTCTTTGGCTGGAAACAAGACACACTTATTTTAATAGGGATGATGACTGGGTCAGAGAAGTATTATTCTAATTAGTCCGTTAGTTAGATTATCCAAAAATAATGCACCCATATTTTTCAGTTTATCAAAAAAGAAAAAATCACAAAGATACAGAGTATCAAAGTTCCAGAGTGGGGGCTTGTGACGTCACCGATGTGTAAAAATCGTACGAAAGCGTTACGTCATGCGAAATTTAAATGCGCTGTATCTTCGTCATTTATTGTGTCCCAGAGAAAAGAAAAAATACGTGTACAATATTTTTTAATAATCTAACCGATGGGCCGAAAATATTTTTTCAGTCATGCGTATTTGGTTATAACTATAACAACAGAAGACAGTAAGGTTATTACATACAGAACGGAATCTCCTAGGATACGCGCAATATGCGTCCCCGTTCCCCGTCCCCGCACCTCCCCCCCGGTCTCGCCTTGTCTCAGGGGAGAGCGGGCGAACACACACGCATGACGTGTGCACGGCGGCACAAGAACGGGGGAGAGGTGCGGGGACGGGGAACGGGGATCACTATTTGGATACCTTTTTCCACCATCACGCTAAAGTGGCCTTTGGGTCTTGCAGCCCGCTAGACACAAAATGCTCTGGCTGCCCCATTTGGGATAACGTGGTGTATGTATGTATGTATTGACTTTGAAGAGTTAAGAACTCATAATTCACGTTGTGAGTGTCATCGATGATATGCGTGACAATGTTCTTACAACCAAGGATACTCAATACCGTGCAAAGTGGAAAAGGAAAAGCCGGAAAGCGGGCCCCGGGCTTCACAGCATTACAGCTGAGGATGCAACTGGGAATACGATGAGTTGAGAGAAAGTTAACAACTCACCGTAAAATCGTGTACAGTTTTCAGATGAAACTGGAAGCTACTCTTGTTTGCGAAGAACTTGTGGCAAATGTCGCATTGGACGCTCTCGCGGCCCGTGTGTATCCTGAAACGCAAGTATTTTCTTGTACGAGCTGTTATTGTAGCCGTGTGGTTCCCGGCAAAGTGGAATAGGACCACTCCAAGTCTTCCCGTGGATGTCGTAGAAGGCGACTTAGGAAACACAAGCTGAACAAAGCTTATAAACGTCAGTGAGACCTCTCCAACCCGTCTGGCCAGCGTGGAGAGTGTAGGCCAAATCTACTCTGACTGCTCTGGCTAATATATGGCTCTGGTAGTACAGAGGGTCGTGCTCCTGCAGTGGAGACTAAAAAAGACCTGATGATGATGATGTTATTGTGACGACTCTTAAGATATCCCAAGCAAGCCACGTTGGATATCTATATAATGTCTAATTATATACTGATACTATTTCGAGGGTGAATCCGCTAGTTTCCAACAAGTCAAACAGACACTTTTTTCCAAAGTCATAACAATTGAGATTTGTATGAAATATCGGACTGTGACGTCATAGTTTTTTGGAGTCAAATAGCACTCTTAATATCCGTTTTTCTGCATTAATAAATGTAAAATCACATTTAAAACGGATGTGATCAAGGACAAGTGACATTATTTTGTGACGTTCTATTCTCTTATCAGTACCAAATAATTTATTTTTAACCCAGGAAACTACCCAATTCAGCCCATGATACTGAACAACTTTCCCCAAAAAACATCTAGTTAAAAAAAAAAATTATTTAATTTCCATATAATAAATTTCTTTGCGAATTTCAGTGTCATAGACTGAATTAACCCTTAAAATAATTTCAGTATATTTTGTTACAACCTGTAGATACATACACTATCACGTTTTTATCCCTTACGGTAGTCAGAACATTTTGGGCTCCAAGCAGAGAGAGCCCAGGGCCGCGAGACACAAAAGCCACTTTTAGCGTGATGATAGGCGAGCAGGTGGAAAAAGGAATCTCTCTAATAACATGCAGTTTTAAGAATATAAACTAAATGGCGGATTTTTGGCGCCAAACGCGTGACTTCAAAAATTTTTTTATTCATAACCTATCAACGTGGGTTTTAAAATAAAGCATTCTATAAAACATTCTTTTATAATGTAAACATCAAAATAATCAAAATTTCCCGCTGAGTCTCTTAAATTTCCGTAGCCAATAGACAATTACTAATTTTATCTTTTTTTTATAAATCTCCTGCCAAGCTTCTTATTTTCCCGTAGCCCATAGACAAGTGATTTCATATTTTTTCTATATATCCCGCCGAGCTTATTTTCCCGTAGCCCAAAGACAACTTGGCTTCATATTTTTTCTTTATCTGTTATAGGCTGTAGATACATGGTAGATACCTACAAGTGCATACAAGGTTTTTTATTCTTTTTTTGGCGGGAAGTCAAGGTGTTTGGTTGGGGTTTTCTTTAAATTATTTTGCAAATTGATTTTAGTGGACTTTATAATATGAAATTGGTGTTGTTAGGTGTTATATTTATAACACCTAACAACACCAATTTCATATTGCATGCATTGCATTGCATTCATGAGCATTTGCTCATGCTCATGAACAATATGTGAAATAGTTAAAGTGGACAGTCATAGTACGGCTGTAGTGATATTTGTTTCGCGGACTGTGTGGGCGTCTTCGGGCGTCGTCCGCCACTCAATCGGCTATGAAAACCAGTGGACTCGTATAGATTTGTCGCCAGAAGCTCCCTTAAAGCAATCAAAGGTTTACACCAACCTTTGATTGTAACTTGTTAGGAAAAAAGAATTTCCCACGTTTTATTAACTTGTTCCTGGCTAAATACGCAGTAGCGTCAAGCCATATAAATAAAAATAAAAATAAAATAAAAAAAGTGCATACAAAATTAAAATAAACAAAATGAAGTTGTACAACTTACTGTTCGTGTAGCTTTCTGTTGTAATCCTTCGTGAAGGTCTTGTTGCAGTATTTGCAAGCGTACTCCTGCTTGTGAATGGTCTTCTTGTGGTGGGTGAGGAGGCTCTCCAACCTGAAACAACATCATCATCATCCTCCTCCCATGTTACCGATTGCATTCTCAGCGGTAACGCTTCAGAGACCGGGGTCCGCTACCTACCCTAGGAGGTTACTAGTTTTCCACAGAGCGACTGCCGTCTGACCTCCGCAACCCACAGGGTAGACCATAACCAACCTTACCTGAGATAGGTTTAAACAAACGCCAGATGGCGTTCGGTATCTACACCTTCGAACCCTCTTTCTTTTCCAATAATCAGGGATTCAAGCCTGCAATCCTAACAAGACTGAAAACAACTTTACACAAAGTTTGCTTCCCAGTGGAATTTGAACCCACGACCCCCGGATCACAAGGCGAACGCCTTCACTACTAGACCACGGAGGCAGTTATGGAGGATTCGGAACTATCATCCCCCCCTCCCCCCCTCCTTTCTATTCATTATATTTTACCTGTTGCGATAAACATGAGGGGGGAACAGATAGACAGATAGACATACGTAATGTCCGCCTCTAATATTCTGGTTCTAGCCACCCTAGGCCCAGGCCTGCTGGGCCTTAGCAGGAATCCAAAACTGCTCATCATCAGGTCTTTTTTAGTTTGCACTGCAGGTGCACAACCCTCTCTGTACTACAGACTTAGCCAGAGCAGTCAGAGGATTTGGCCTACACTCTCCACGCTGGCCAGACGAGTTGGAGAGGTCTCGCTGATGTTTATGAGCTTTGTTCAGCTTGTGTTTCCTAAGTCGCCTTCTAAGGCATCCACGGGAAGACTTGAAGTAGTCCTATTCTACTCTGCCGGGAAACACCTGGCTTACGCTACTGCTCAGGAGCATACAACTACAACTCACGCAAATTTGACTCGGGGCCTCTCAAATGGGGTACTTCCTTCAGGGCACTCTTTTATCTCTTAGTGGGACTTGAGAAAACGGAGGAATTGACTGGTGTAACCACTAACTGTGCAGTAGAAAGCCCCGAGAACAGAGATATAGTAATCATCACCACCACCCCCTTTCTATTCCTATAATTTATTCTGCTGCGATGAACGAGAGGAGAACAGAAAACAGATAGATAGATAAACATACGTATGGCCACCTCTAATATTCTGGTACTGGCTACCTAAGGCCCAGGCCTGCTGGGTCATAGGAGGAAGCCGCTACTGCTGAGGAACAACAACTACAACTTACGCAAACTTCTCTTCGCACTCGTCGCAGTAGAACCAAATCGGGTACTTCTTCAGGCCGCACTCCTTGTTCTCTTGGTGAGACTTGAGGAAGCGCAGGAACCGACTGGTGTACCCGCACGCTGTGCAGTAGAATGCCCTGCAACCACACCACAAGTGTCTTAGCAAAGCCTGAGGCCAAAGGCCGAAAACTAAGAACCTCCCTCCCCTCTCCCGCAGAACCCCCGCCCCCCAAGTCACTAAGCGAAGCCTGAGGCCGGAGGCCGAAAGCTGAGCTGTCCTGCGAGGCCGCAGGCCGAGCTGCGTGGCGAGGCCGTAGGCTGAGCCATTCCCACCAAGCGCTGAGCGGTTTTTTTTTAATTTTTCAAGATGGCCGCCAATTATTTATCGACTCTTTCCGATTTTACTGAAACTCAGTATGGAAGGGTTTTTTAGATTGCGGAATCCAAATCTGACATTTTTTTTGGATTTCAAGATGGCGTCTGGATTTTAGTATTTTAACTTGATTCGTTCATAACGTACTCCTGAAACATCGAAAGTCTGAAATTTTGTATGCTGGGGTAAAGCACAAAAATATCCTAAAAAGCCTCTTCCATAATTTGTTAGCCATAAATTAACTTTAGATAATTATACATATCCGATTATCCGATCTCTAATTAAAAGTGACAATACTCATTGGCCCGGTGGGAGTATGCATTGCTAGCGCTGACGCAAGTAAAGCAACACCGGATGTGGTCCGCACTTGGATGGGTGACAACAAGTAGCATAAAAATCTCTCGAGCTCCTCCGTGCTTCGGAAGGCACGTAAAGCCGTTGGTCCTGGCTGTCATCATTCTATGGCAGTCGTCAACCTACGTCAGATGCCTTAAAGCTGCTTGAAAAATCTGACACCAGTATTAGCCAGTTACACACACGAAAAACAAACAAGTTACAATACTGATAGTGGCTATACATGAAAACAATGAAACAAATGTATAGCCATGCCGCCTCCGCCGGGGCCCGGCAATAGTGGTAGACCCAAGAAAAGCTTGCTTGACGTTGTCACAGAATACAGTAAGAGTATTACGGATTACAAGAACGGGGGAGAGGTGCGGGGACGGGGAACGGGGACGCATATTGCGCGTACCTTAGGAGATTCCGTTCTGGAGTGCTATTTTTCATTCAGGGACACATTACGAATGATTTGCGCGAGTGTATCCAAACGGGCGCATTTTTTAATTGATCGTATGCGAAGGATTTGCAACGAGTGGTCTAAACCACTCGTAATTTTGACATTTGTAGCGTACATATGTCAAATCAAAGAAACATTCTATTTTTTGTTGAAATGTTTAGAAAACCATTGACAAATTTATGATATATTCTGCGCAACACAATATTACTTATCGTTCACACGACGGTTTTAAAAATACGATGCAATGCGTCGGAACGCGAGTGGTGTTGGAAAACTTGGAAAACTACATGTTTTGTGTTTCGCTGTGTCCCTCAATGAAAAATAGCACTCCTGTGTATACAGGAGTGCTATTGTGTGGTATGTATATACCACACAATAGCACTCCTGTATACACGTTGTCAAGGATGATATGCGTGCCAATGGTCTTACAACCAAGGATGCTCAAGACCGTGCGAAGTGGACAAGGACAAGCCGGAAAGTGGACCCTGGGCTTCGCAGCTTTATAGCTGAGGATGCAACTGGGAATATGCTGAGATGAGAGAGAGTGGCCATAACTTACATGAAATGATGGAGATAGTGGTCTATGGCAGTCTTCCTGTCAGGGAACCTCTGTTCGCAGATGCTGCACACCTCCGAGCCTCGTTCCTGTAACACAGAGTAAAAATATGGTATATGCATTTCATTAAGAAATGAGAAAATTCGTAGGAGAACAAAAGTCACTGATATAACTCAGCGGATTAGCTCGTTGAAGCGGCAGTGGGCGGGACACATAGCGCGACGAACTGATGGCCGATGGGGCAAAGAGGTTCTCTAATGGCGACCACTGGCAAGCGAAGCGTAGGACCCACAAGGTGGTCAGACAATCTGACCAAGGTCGCTGGAAAGCACTGCATGCAGGCCGCTCTAGATCGGTAATTTTGGAAATCCTTGGAAGAGGCCTATTTATTTCACTTTATTACAAAAAAATTAACAGGCGGACTTAAGGCCAAGGGCTTTTTCTACCAGTCAACCTACAGGTAGTGCTGATAAAAGCAAATTTTGGACAATTAGCACATTGAAATTAACTATAAATTTGACCATTATTAAACATGTACTTAAAAACATATATTCAAGGATATTTTCTTTTATATACATTCATAGACCTACACATAAAAAAATACATAAATATTTTATAAATTCATAAATAAATAAATATATGTATACGGACAAATCACACAGATTGAGCTAGCCCCAAAGAAAGTTCAAGACTTTTGTTATGGGGATACCAATTCAACAGTTCTATATTATATAACAAATACATATATAGATAAACATCCAAGACCCAGGTCTATCTAAAAAGATCATTTTCCATCTGGACCTGACCGGGGATCGAACCCGGAACCTCCGGGTAATAAAACTTACATATACTCTACGAACAATAATTCTCTAGAATCGTAAGTAATCCCGAAAAATAATTCCACGCGATATGTACCGCGACGGGCGGGGCTCAAAATGTGAACCGCGCGGCGCGACAGTTCGCCGTGACACTCGAGTCGTGCGGTTGCGTCGGAAGAAGTTTCCTTTGAGAATATTGCTGTGTTTTTGCGATAATCGATTCGAAAATTAGTTATTCAAAAAAAAAGTAACACGTAAACAAGGTTATTTATTTTAGCGTAGCGTACTGCATAATAGTACCATCCGCGCGTTGTATCTCACCGCTCATTGCGTTGACTGCCCCACCCGGTATCTTCTCGTAGAGAATTATACGTCGATGCATATACTACATAAATCTTATAATACTCAATGACAATTTGTGAAGATAATGAGCGCGCACAGCAGTCTTAAACGCCTATGTCCAGCAGTGGACGTCATGAGGGACTCCCTCATGGATACATACCTCATCGTGCTTCACCAAATGATCCGTATACTGGTCCACGTTATCATACCCGTACACGCACTTCTCACATTTAAAATACGCATTCTTATAACACGTGTTTTCCCTCTCTCTTCCCAGCATCTGGATCAGTTCGTCTTTATTTATCTTCTTCCTCGATATGTTCTCGTAACGGTTCAACGCCCTGCCTTTTGGGACGTCGAACTTCTTGTAGTGGTCCAACTCGATGTAGATGTCTTCATTCTCATTAGCTCCGTGATCTGACTCTATGATATCGGTTTCGTTTACGTTTAGCCTTGAACGCTTCTTGTTGTACTTGTTTGTGAGTTCCTGAAATAAATAAAAAAAAGTATAATATAAACGCCGTGTAAATAGCCGTGTGGTTCCCGGCAGAGTAGAATAGGATCACTCCAAGTCTTCCCGTGGATGTCGTAGAAGGCGTCTAAGACTTGACGCTACGTTATGCGCGCGCGTGCTCCGCGAATACGCGACGGGCCCCGTCGCGGCTACCCGACGACAGTGAGAGAGAAACTCGAGAGAGTCACCACGTTGCGGACTCGGTCTTGTCATTTGAGCATGACTCGCTCCATGACTCTTTGCGAAACCGCAACCTTGTACATGGTTCCTTTTGTAAGAGTCCATGTCTCGGCACCATAGGACGCACTGGTTGAAGAGACGTGTTTTGAGGCACTGTGGTATTTTTCTGTCTTTAAACACATTCGCAAATTTACCGAATACCACCCATCCCAGCTGCATACGCCGGTCTTAAGATCTTTGTCAAAAGATAAAGTGTCCAAGGTAAACATACTTGCTGACTACATCCAGCCTCTCGCCACAAACAGTTAAACTTATATTCGAGATGCTAGATGCATCCGACACCTTAACTTTCGTCTTGGACATGTTCATCTTGAGACCTACCCTGCTAAATGCTAAATGAACTGCATGATGCATTACTTAATGCATCATGCAGTTCATTTAGCATTTTTTTAAGATCTTCCGGAGTCCCGGCAAACAATATCAAATCGTCGGCGAAACGCAGATAAGTACACTCCTTGATATTTATGCCTGCAGAATCCCAGTCTAGTGTCTTTAATGTGTCATCTAGAGCAGCAGAGAAAAGTTTGTGGGAGATGGTGTCCCCCTGCCGCACCCCTCTTTTGATGGGTATAGGATTGGTATTGAAGTGTAAGCGTGCTGGCATTGTTGCCGGGCCGTAAATTTCCTTTACCAGATTCACATAGCGTGCGTCTACGTGACAACGATGAAGAGAGTTAAACACGGCCCAGTGCTCGACGCTGTCGAAAGCCTTCTCGTAATCGACAAAGCCTACGCACAGGGGCCGGTTGTAATCAGAACTCTTTTACATCAGCTGTTTAACAGTATGAATATGGTCTATTGTGGAAAATCCGCTTCGGAATCCAGCCTGTTCGACGGGTTGACATTCGTCCAAGAGCAAAGTTCGGCGGTTGCAGAGAACTTTTGCGAAAAGTTTATAGATTTGAGAAAGCAGGCTTATAGGTCGATAATTTGAAAGCTAAGAAGTGTCGACTTTTTTGTGGATCATCGTGACTATGGCATTTTTCCATGATCCACATACATACATACATACATAATATAAATTACAAAACAATTTATGTTAATGATTATTTCTGCTGCAACAAATTGGCATAAAGGTGCGTGTGGACTTAAAAAAGTCATAAGATCAAATCGCGTAAATAAGTCGCGTTACTTAAGGCCGTACCTGAATTTTCTGGAGTCCAGTGCTGCCCCCATTTAAAATAAAAAATTTCAAAGAAAACGGAGACATCATCTAAAATTTTGCTACTTTGAGGGTTATAAAGGACTTGGTAGTAGCAAAATTTTAAATGTGTCCGTTTTCTTTGAAATTATTTATTTTAAATGGGGGTAGCACTGGACCCCGGAAAATTAAGGTACCGCCTTAACCCGTCGAATGTCCCAGTGCCTGAAGCACTAACAGCCATAATAACATCGTAGCAACTGCCATGAATTAGGACATTCAACGGGTTAAACAGTAAGAGTTAGACGTCAAATTTGAATGAAACAATGAAAAATAAAGATGAAGAGTATGACTGGAGCACTGGAGCAAAGCTTACAGTCATGGCTTTCGGACTGATAGCTAAATTTGTTTTTATATATAGGGGAGACAGAGGATTCTTTGTATATGTAAGACATAACACGTTTAGATAACATTACCGTGGTATGGACATTACCTGCAGATAAAGTTCGAGCGTCATATCAATAATTTTGTTAGTTTCATCATCATCTATATTGAATTTATCTGGAAACTTCTGTAAAATATCTTCATCGTCACCATAATTCATGTATTCATTATCCATAGTCTCATCGCCCGCCGAGAATTTTAACTCTTGACCGTTTTCATTCTCATTGAATTCATGATCCGAACATTTATCATCAGTGTTCGCTTTTATTTCTTCATAATGCATGTTATTAACGTCTTCTTCAGAATACTCCTCAGTTCCTGTGTGGTCGTTTTCATCACTTTGGATTTCAACTCGACTGGATTGGTCTTTCATTTTAATTTTGATGCCGTCAACAGCGACTTCCCATTTTAAGTCAGAGAATGACTTGATTGATGTCTGCGGAATATACAAAATTATTATATGTAGAATAATATGTCAATTGCGGCTGATATGCGGCTATGGTTCATAGAATAGTTTGAAGGGTTATTTTAGGCTTGACAAAGACAAAATTTTAAATGATATCTCCGTTTCCTTTCATATAATTTATTTCAAATGGGGTCAGCACTGGACCCCGGAAAATGTAGCCCCTTAAATATTTTACCTTGGAAAGATAGTATCATGCATGCTGCATTACCAATTTTGTAACAACAAAAGGAAATATTCCAAATAAATACACATACATATAAACAATTAATTTCTGACCACATTTTATATTACGCTATGTGTATCAGTAATTATAAGTATTTCCATGATTGGCAAGTTAAATAGAAAAAGTTAATGAAATCTCACCAGGTTGCCTTCAACAAAGCTGTCAAGCACTGTGCGAGCCTCCGCTGCTTTCTCCCGGAACCTCCTGAAGTTGGTAAGCATGGAACGACACTCCCAACATATTTTATCTTCACTTGTATTCAACTGAAAGAATAATAATGCAGGTATATCTTTAAAAAAAAGTTTCGTTTGGCAGCTGAGTGACTTTCAGCTTAGAATAGACAGACTCAAATAAGAGGTGACTAAAGGAATAAGCACAAACATCTCGTGCTACTACTACTGCATTCTCAAAGAGGGTTGACGTCAGGCAGGCGGTCTGATGTAAAACAATTGCCAAATCGTTTTCTGTTCCAGCTATTTTTTCTCAATTTCGCAAGGTTTTCGTCATCCTTAGGTAACCACTGACATGCATATTACATTTGAACAAGAAAAAGAAGAACGCAGAAACAGCACAGCTGATGATGCAACCAGGAACACAATAATAAGATGAATTTGGTTTTAGCCTCTACACAAATGATAGTGCACTTGTTCAAATTTCCTATATGCACCAATACCTGCACTTTGAAGGATCAAGTCGCCGTCAGCCAACGATCAAGCTTATGAGGTGGCCCTTTACCAGAGCAACCAACTCAAAAATAGGCTATTGACAGGCCAAAAAGTGAGTTTGGTGGAAAACAAAGCATCAAGCACAATGTTAAATACTGAAGATAAGTACTTTTAGCCTTGTAAGCAGTACCTTGAAATAACTTTAGAAACAAAAGTAACCTATGTATTTCGTCGGAATTTTCCCGCTAGAAAACTCGTGTCCATAATCTCATCAGTGCAAGTATAAAGGCCTTTAAAATTGTAGGCCGAATGGAATCGATAAACTCAAAGGTAGTTTAATCACACTGGATAGTAATTATAACTAAAAATACGCTAATGACAATAAAACTTACGCGTATATCCGGTAATAATTCCTGCACTTGTGGAATATCTTCGATGAGGCTTAAATCGCGATCGCTGCTTAGGCAAGTCACGCAGAGTATACCGTTAAGGTATAATTTTAATTCCTCCATGTTATAAGAATTTGAATAACCACGAAATATATGATAAAATCAAGATAAACAGCAAATTAATAAATAGCGACTATTTTATAAATCAGCAATCATCTCCTCTCGTGAAGAGCAACGCCATCGCCATCAAAAGAATATGTCAAAAGTGTCAAAATTGTCAATCATGTTGGCATTTTTGTCTATGAATCGAATAAATTGGCAAAATGCCGTTTCTATCAAGAATGCTAAGAATTTTTTTTTATGTGTCAAATGATGACAGCAGCTGTCATGTGCAGTCAGCAGCGGTGCCAGTGCCTGTGATGCCAACTTAGGGTATTTTACCTTAGATTTAGAGTAAAGGGTATTTATTAGAGTAATTAATTTACTTAGGGTATTTTTGAGGGTATCAGTTTTAAAGTTTTTTTTTTTAAATTTTAATATCAGAAATTCTTTAAACGCGATCAGGATCCGTACGCACCGATGGTCTTACTTGCAGCTTGTAAGTGTGATCCCTTTCTTTTTTCTTTAAAACGCTGATAAAGCATGTTTCTTGTATGACGGATGAACCCTTTTATTTTTTACTTTATCTTATTTGTACTATTTGTGATAAAAGTTTCAAGTGTCTCGCTCGCTATTACGGTTTAGGAGATAGAGTCCTGTGAAAGACGGAAAGACAGACAGCGGAGTCTCAGTAATAGGGTCCCGTTGGTACCCTTTGCGTACAATATTAATAAATATGTAATAATTATTGATATTTTTTCAAAACAAAAAACTGAGTTTAGTATTAGAAAAGCTCAATATTAAAACAATGGTATACTTAGATGACATTTTTTTCTAGTTATTTTCGTTTAAAAAACAAACCACACCACCGATTTTAATAAAATTTCTATGGGACCACCTAGAAAGTATACGCTTTCAAACAAAAAAAATTGGTTGTCTGTAAAGTCGGTTTACGGACGGTAGTTTGACGTGACCACGTCAAACATTCCGAACTGAGCCGATCGCTCGAGCCGATTATGCCTCTCTCTCGTTCGTGCCGCGCTCTCGCTTGCGGAACGTGACAATGACGTCATCTCTTTCGTGCATGCAGCCCGTAGTATCGAGTTATTAGACGTTATCACGTCAAAAGAATTTTCCAAATCGGTCCAGGCGTCCTTGAAATCGGGGAACATACATAAAAAAAAGCATAAAAGATTCCGACGAATTGACAACCTCCTCCTTTTTTTGAAGTCGGTTAAAAATACTAAAACTAGAAGGAAATTTTAATTAGGGTATTTTTTCAAAATAATATAGGATCTAGGGTAAAATTAGATTAAGCCTCGGGTAAAGTCAAAACTTGACCTGGCGACACCCAGTGCTCCACGCTATTTTGTTTGTTTTTTTTTTGTCAGTGTTTTTTTTTATTTATGGCTTGACGCTACTGCGTATTTAGCCAGGAACAAGTTAATAAAACGTGGGAAATTATTTTTTCCTAACAAGTTACAATCAAAGGTTGGTGTAGGCCTTTGATTGCTTTAAGGGAGCTTCTGGCGACAAATCTATACGAGTCCACTGGTTTTCATAGCCGATTGAGTGGCGGACGACGCCCGAAGACGCCCACACATACCGCGAAACAAATATCACTACAGCCGTACTATGACTGTCCACTTTAACTATTTCACATATTATTCATGAGCATGAGCATTTATAACACCAAACAACACCAATTTCATATTATAAGGTCCACTAAAATCAATTTGCAAAATAATTTAAAGAAAACCCCAACCAAACACCTTGACTTCCCGCCAAAAACCCTTTGTCAGTGTTTAATTTAATGAATTTTAATGTTAATGTAGGGGTTTTGGCGGGAAGTCAAGGGGTTCGGTTAGTGTTTTCTTTATTTTGCAAATTGATTTTAGTGGACTTTATAATATGAAATTGGTGTTGTTTGGTGATATAAATGCTCATGCTCATGAACAATATGTGAAATAGTTAAAGTGGACAGTCAAAGTACGGCTGTAGTGATATTTGTTTCGCGGACTGTGTGGGCGTCTTCGGGCGTCGTCCGCCACTCATTCGGCTATGAAAACCAGTGGACTCGTACCTATAGATTTGTCACCAGAAGCTCCCTGAAATCAATCAAAGGCCTACACCAACCTTTGATTGTAACTTGTTAGGAAAAAAGAATTTCCCACGTTTTATTAACTTGTTCCTGGCTAAATACCTTAGATCATTTAATACAGGATAAGCCTTACCTGCGCGTTCCCCTCTGCCGAAGTATAAGATCGCATGCTCTAAAACGTTTATAAAAACTAGTCATTATGTGCATCGGTAAAGTATCGAAAGGACGTCTACAAGTGCTCGATTAAAAATGCCAAATTGTGCAGTTAACGCATGTTAAAAGAGGTCAAATACTTCTAATCTTAGTAAAGATGGAATAACCTTTCATTTGTAAGTATTTTTTTATTTTATTAACATTGATTTCTATTTAAATGTAATTACTTAAAAATCGATATAATATCTTTCAGTTTAGACGGCAAAAATAATCGAGTCAAGTTTGCAACTGCTTTCCTGCCATCCTGCCATGAGTGACGAGACATCGCATTATTATCGATGTCGATAAAAATTACATTTCCTTGATATAGTTTTATTTGTGATATAATTTTAATATCGAAATACTTTAATTATTTTACAAGCTTTTATTTAGTTTTACCTGTCCCGTTGTCTGTCTGTCTGTAATCAAATCTTACAAGTTAAATTTGACCCACTTCCTGGTTTCCGATTGAGCTGAAATTTTGCACGCATACGTATGTCGCGTGACAATGCAATATTATGACAACATGGATCTGATCTGATGATAGAGCTGGAAGGTGGCCATAGGAACTCCATGATTAAACGACATAACCCCATCAAGTTTGGGCTCGTAATATTCATCTTGACGAGTATTTTGTCTTTAGATGGTATCCAGGGTCTGATGATAGGGCTGCAAGGTGGCCATAGGAACTCCGTGATTAAGGACATAACCCCATCCAGTTTGGGCTCGTATGATTTGTCTTGACGAGTATTTTGTCTTTAGATGGTATCTAGGGTCTGATGATAGAGCTAAAAGGTGGCCATTGGAACTCCGTGATTAAACGACATAAGCCCATCGAGTTTGGGCTCGTATGATTCATCTTGACGGGTTTTTTGTCTTTAGATGGTATCCAGGGTCTGATGATGGAGCTGGAAGGTGGCCATAGGAACTCCGTGATTAAACGACATAACCCCATAACCCCATCTATATATGTTTTTATTATAAAATATACAATCGTTGAGTTAGTATCCCATAATACAAGTTTTTTAGTTTTCTGTTTCGGCTATTTCTTCTTCACTTCGCAAGTTCTTTGGTATCCTTGGGTATATAACTTTATTATATTTGGAGAAGAAACAGAGGAGAAGCAGCACAGCTACGAATTCAACCGGGAACGCGCTTAGATGATGAAGAAGATGATAAAATATATATTGTCGAGTTAGTATCCCATAATACAAGTTTAAATACTCAAAAACTTGTATTATATTGTAGTATGCTTGAAGCGCCACGTAGGCAGTTTAAATAATAAAACTTGATAAACTAATTAACAAGTTTTATAGTATTCGTGAAGCGCCACGTGGGCAGTATAAATAATAAAACTAAATAGATACTAAACAAGTTCTATTATTTAAACTGCTCACGTGGTGCCTCACGTGACGTATTAACTTCTATCCCGAATTTCCGACATAATTATATGAAAACATTCCAGAGTTAAAACGAACGTAATTTTTTTTTTCCGAAATATCGATGTCGATATTTTTTTTTTGTTGTTCAATCCTTTTGCACTAGGGTGTATTATTACGTGTACATACACATTTGTTTTAGTGTGAGTCTTGCTAGTGTGCAGAAAATAAACTAGTGTGTCAATTTTACGTAAGTGTGCGTTTATAACGACACAAATTATTTTTGTGACTGTGTGTGTTTTTTAGATGTGGTAGTACTCTCCCCCCGCACCAAAAACGGCAGAAAGTTTTGTAAGAAGATTTGTCTGCGTAACTTATCCTGTATCTAAGGCTAATGTAAACAAACGTTGTTATTTACTCAGAACTAGTGATGGACATACAAAAATACCATCGATGTTTTCCATAGATCGATTGTTTTTACACGACTGCCCAAAAAAGGAGAGTAATGTGTTTAGAAGTACACGAGTGATTAAAAAAGGAATTGTATAATGTGTCCAGAGTTCATCTGAGTGTCTGACTCACCATCTTCTAAATAGCTGAACGGATTTGGATGAATGAGGTATCGTTAGAATTGACAATGGCTATGTTTATTTTTATGGTGGTAGTCGTGTTCTTGTGCTGGTAGTAGTGTTGCCAGCACCACAATTTAACTTTAAACTTTTTTGGATGAAAAACCGTCGACTGCTTATTCATGGTGAATGATCAATGAATAAGCACAGAATTAATAAAAAAAAATGATCGATGCATCAAATAAAAAAACATCGATGTATAGTCGATGTTGAAAAATTAACAATACTTACATCGGTTCGATTTGATGCATCGTTACTATACATCGATGTATATCGTCCATCTCTACTCAGCCATTTGCCTATACCTTCACTTTAATGGAATATTATTCCGAAATTTTTTTGTTAAGGTGAATATAGAAGCAAATGGCCTTGAAGTGTGAAATAAATTGTTAACTCGTAAATATGGTGATAATTTCTATATTGCTAATCGTCCGGCACTAGATGGCCCTTTAAATCTATTATTGGTGATCTGTCTAGCTTTAAAACTTGCCTCCGCCAAAAGTGGCCACAGCAAGTTTTAAAGCTAGACGGACTAATGTAAATACTTTCAACGGTGGTTCATAAAATAATTTAAAGGGCTATCTAGTGCCTGACGATTAGCAATATGGAAATGATCTCCATATTTACGAGTTAACTAATTTAATTAAATGAGGGCGCCACTTCAAGGCCATTTGCTATTCTATATTCACCTATGTAAAAAAAGTTTCACTTTGTACGATGTAAGATGTAAGTAAAATAAATAGTTCTGTGATGTGAGAGCAGCAGAGAGCATAGATATAAGCACAAGATCAACAAGATGTGAGTGAGCAAACAGGCAGAGATCTCAATCTCAGGCTCAGGCAGAGATTAATCAAAGAACAGATATATTGGATTCATAAATAATTTATTGATTGGATTGAAGCCTCCAATTTCGAGGGAATACGCATGATGACTGAAAAAATATTTTTTGCCCATCGGTTATATTATGAAAAAAAATTGTACACGTATTTTTTCTTTTCTCTGAGAAACAATAAATAACGAAGATACAGCGCATTTAAATTTCGCATGACGTCACGCTTTCGTACGATTTATACACATCGGTGACGTCAAAAGCCCCTACTCTGGAACTTTGATACTCAGTATCTTTGTGAATTTTTACTTTTGTGATAAACTGAAAAATATGGGTACATTATTTTTGGATAATCTACCTAATGGACTAATTAGAATAATACTTTTCTGACTCAGTCATCATCCCTATTGTAGCTGTAGCTGTTGTGAAGTGATCAAATGACTGACAGTCATTTTTAAGGTTTTATATTAGTGTTGTATTGTATTGTATGTGACATTTTTATCATAGTGCTTCATGCTTCTGCTTCATCATCTAAGGACTATTAAATAATTTGTGTTCATCATATTCATTATGTGTACCTTTAGATCTATGTGCGTCCTCGCACATAGATCTAAAGGTACACATAACGTAAAGTGCATGGAATAGGAAAAGCCAAGTGCGGAAATAACTTGGCTAGGATAGGAAGAAGAGAAGCTGATCAATATTCACAGTTTATTTACACTTTGCACTAGCACAACACAACTATTCTTTGTTGCACTAGCACAACACAACTATTCTTTGTTGCACTAGCACAACACAACTATTCTTTGGTGCAATAGCACAATACTCGTACATTTAAAGGAAGAGAACATGAATTCATAGAAGAAATAGTCTAGCGACGCACTTGTTATTTACTTACAATCACTTTTCGCCAACTTGCAGCTTGCGCGGGTCGCATCTTTAACTTAAATATAGACTGTAAAATAATATGTACTGTATGTATACGTATTTTGTACTTGTCCTGTGGTCAAGGTGTTTGCCTGTGATCCGGAGGTCGTGGGTTCCAATCCCACTGGGAAGCACACTTTGTGAAAAGTTGTTTCCAGTCTGGTTAGGATATTGCAGGCTTGAATCACCTGATATCCGAAAAGAAAGAAGATTCCGTGCTTCGGAAGGCACGTAAAGCTGTTGATCCCGAACGACATCTAGCATTTGTATCTATCCTAGGATTGGTTCTGGTCTACCCTTTGGGTTGCGGAGGTCAGACGGCAGTCGCTCTGTGTAAAAAACCAGTAACCTCATCAAATCACCTAGGTTAGGTAGTGGACCCCGGGCTCTAATATTAATAATAATAATCTTTATTCAAATAATGTGGTATGTTACATTTATACATTTAACAATACATTGTTAATATTAAGGTAATATAAATTAATGGTACCTGAGCTTGGATGAAAATCATCCTCCCCCCCGCCCGGGTTCTCATCTTGTCGCGATGGGGGGGCTCAGTACCTGCGGACGGCCTCATCCGCAGGGAAGCCAAGAGGAACCCATTGCCCGGGTTGAGGCTTAGGCCGTGGCGCTTGGCACGGCAACGGTGGGGCTGCAGGGGAAGAGGAGTGTCGGTGTTACGTTGCCGCTCTCCCTGCGGCCGGCTTGGTGGGCCCCGGTCATCGTCAGGTGGACTGGGGCAGGGCCTGCTTCTGCAGGCCCCAAATTATGAGGGCTGGTTGAAACGGGATTCCATCGTCCAACGGACAGCCCTCCGGAGTGGAAGGCAGGCGCGTGTGCGTGTCAGCGCGCCTGTTCTTGTCGGGCCGAGAGGCCAACGCGACGGTTTCTCCGGCCCCTCTGATTCAGCAGAGGGTGCCGTGAGGCCGTTGGCGAGCCGGGGCCGCTAAGGTAGCGGCCGGCCGCGCCGGGGCTGTGGAGCATGAGAAGCACACGGCCCCGGCCAATAGCGGCTGAGAGGTGTCACCGCGGAGTTTTTAGTGGTAACACCACATAACCTTACCGGTGTCCGTAACCGGTAAGGTATCCGAAGGGATTTTCTCCGCGTCAAAAAAAAAAAGGATGAAAATCATCCTGTGTTTATAACTGGTACTATAAACATAATAAACAATTACACTTAAAAATTAAATTACAAATTAAAATAAATCATTTATTATTTCATAACTATTAATAATTCCTCTGTTTCTTCTTAAGACATATTTAGTAGGGCTTCTTGTAGAACTTTTTTAGTTGCACTATAAGTAAAGGGATAAAAATCTAATTTTTTATTAAGTCTATTGTAGAGGAGTGGGCCGAGCAATAGAAAAAATCGAGAGGAGAAGTCGTGTTTTGTATGTACATTTTTCGCGCAAACAATATCTTTCCGTCTTTTTGATTGTGTGGTGAATGGCAGTGCGGCGTGCTGTTTAAGAATTGTGCTTAAGTGTCAAATTGATTGATAAAGTAAGAAACACCACACTGCGCTCCATGACAAAAGTTACGGATGTAGGCAAGAAAGCAGCTAAGGCGGGTCACATTGGCCTTATGCATCCGGAAAAATAGGCCCATATTGCCACAGACTGGGTTTCAACAGATGGGCACAGAAAGAGAGGTAGACCGAGGACGAGATGGGCAGACGATTTGCGTGCATTTGATAAGGAATGGAAAGTGAAGACCAAGGATAGGGAATTGTGGAAGGAAAGAGGGGAGGCCTTTGCCCAACAGTGGGACATAAATGGCTAATAAAAAAAAATGGCCACATCACACCCAACTTTAGATCGAGCCCATTGTTACTTAACTTAAGAAAGCGTACACCCACAGGGCCACCGATTCTAAATTGAAAGTGATGTGTGTGGTGCCATCCGCATCCGCTTCTCGCGATTTTAATTCACTTCACGATCGACTTTTTTAGATCTTGGACTTATGAAAGATCTGCATATCATATAAATAAATCGTGTAATGTCCTCATGTCTAATCATGGCACGTCTTACTAATCTCACTTCACATGTATGTATAACTAGCGGCCCGCCCCGGCTTCGCACGGGTATGTATTATACATATAAACCTTTCTCATTAATCACTTTATCTATTAAAAAAACCGCATCAAAATCCGTTGCGTAGTTTTAAAGATCTAAGCATACATAGGGACAGACAGCGGGAAGCGACTTTGTTTTATACTATGTAGTGATTTGTAGTTAGATAAAGCCTAATACTCTGGGCTACACCGCACAAGAAGAAAATCAGTTGGTGGATTAAAATATATATCTCATTCTTTCTTTTCCTTAACACCATCATCATCATTAACAGGTTTTTTTTAGTCTCCAGTTCTCTCCACTGCTGGAGGACGACACGACCCTCTATAGGTACTACTAGAGCCATACTTGGCCAGAGGATTTAGCATAAACTCTCCACGCTAGCCAGACGGGTTGGAGAGTCTCGTCTTACTAATGTTTATAAGCTTTGTTTAGCTTGTATTTCCTTTTACGACATCCACGGGAAGACTTGGAGTAAATATGTATTTTGACGACCTCTCTGGCGTAATGGCACGTAATGGTCAACACGCTAGTCCTGTCAATCCGGAGGTTCTGGGTTCGATCCCTAGCTAGAGCAAGTTGAAAAATGACCTTTTTCAAATTGTCCTGGGTGGTCTTGGGTGCTTATCTATATGTGACGTTCCAAGCAAAAGGGTGCCACTGGTACCCGTGCCCACAGACCTAGAATCGCGCCTTACTAATTCTATGCCCGTGCCAGTATACGCCACATATGTATTTATTACTAGCTGTGCCCGCGACTTCGTTCGCGTGGTTGTCTGAATGTTATATAGCCTAAAGCCTTCCTCTATAAATGGACTACCCAACAAAAAAAGAATTTTTCAAATCGGACCATTAGTTCCTGAGATTAGCGCGTTTAAACAAACAAACAATCAAACAAACAAACAAACTCTTCCGCTTTATAATATTAGTATAGATAAAATATAGTATCGTTGAGTTAGTATCCCATAACATAACACAAGTTTAAACTCAATATGTTTGGTTTATCCCTATACTTAGGTATTTATATTTATTTATTTCTATTCTACTCTACCGGGAACTACACGGCAACTCTCGGCATCACACTCTCACATCACACCAGGCATTGTAGTGAAGAAAGAAAATATTGCACGTTTACGCGGACCTTGTGTCTAACCACAGTGTCTAACGTACGTAAGGTGCTCAATTTTTGTTTGTTTTCACACTTTTGCAGACGCCAGATTTTCGTCCTCCCATACAAAATCCGTTTGCCTGAACCTACGAATAAACTCTTATTCGTAGGGCTGGGCTGAACGCTGATTTCCATGAAGTTAGATCGCTCGCTAGTCCGCTACCTGTGCTCGCTAGCATCAAGCAAAAAAAAAGTATTACGTCAATGGCAAACGAAATAAAGCGTCTGTCTTGACCAGAGAAATGGGAAGGTCTTGTCACTCTTTTTTTTTTTAATTAAATAATTTTACGGCTCTGGATACAAGTCCTTTAGAGCCTATCTTTAATTTTGTTCTTTATTCCTAATCCTAACCTAACCCAATCCTAACAAGTTACAATCAAAGGGTGGTGTATGCCTTTGACTGCTTCAAGGGAGCTTCTGGCGACAAATCTGTACGAGTCCACTGGTTTTCATAGACGACTGAGTGGCGGACGACGCCCTAAGACACACCCTAAGACACAGTCCGCAAAACAAATATCACTACAGCCGTACTATGACTGTCCACTTTAACTATTTTACACATTATTCATGAGCATGAGCATTTATAACACCATACAACACCAATTTGATATTATAAAGTCCACTAAAATCAATTTGCAAAATAATTTAAAGCAAACCCCAACCGAACCCCTTGACTTCCCGCCAAAAACTCTTGTCACTCTTTATATTAAATGTCAGTGTCAAATCAAATGGTTGTCAAGACAAACAAAATTAGTAATTACTGATGATTGATTTTAATATCTTTGTTATTTACAAATTAGATCCCTACATAGTTTGTGTTTACAAATTGCAGTAGGTAGGTCAGTAGCTCCGTAGCTAACTCATGGCTAGCTCCTTGAAATAAATACAAAAGGAAGGGACTAAAAATTCATTCCTATTCTTTACTTTCTTGCAGTGTTTGATCACAAAGTATTAGAGTTGCAAGGATAGTTCTCTCTTCTCTTCCTGTGATCCTCTTTGCCTCGACTGGGATTACTTCTACCCATGGTGCAATATATTACTCCTAGTGGATAGTGTGATTTTCGCGGTCTGGCTTTGGCTCGATTTATTTATCGCCGGCGTTGCTAGGGTCCAATTTTATTTTAAGATAAAAAATGTGCGTGTGCTCTGAGGGCCACTCTCTCAGAATTCTTTGAAAACATGCTCAGGATTTAGTAAACATTCCCAAAGAATTGTGAAAGTTGGAACCAGATTTTGTAAAAATCTAATAAGCGAGTTATGGGATTTAAAGTTGGACCCTCAGTCCACACATAGAGGATTGAGGGTCCACTTGTCCCGGATAAACTAAGGGCACTAAAGAAAAAGTCTAGACGCCAAAATGTAAGATAATGCCAAACAAAAATCTAGCTAAGATCCATGTAGATAGACAAGGCTTTCGATAAAAAAAAAACGGATCAAAATCGGTCTATTTGTTTAGGAACTACGATGCCACAGACACGTCAAACTTATAACACCCCTTTTTTGTCGGGGTTTAACTTTCGTCCTTACACATTTGTCCATTGCAATATAGAGCCTAGGGCCATAAAACCCAGAGGCCACTTTCAGCTAATGGTGGGCATACAGGTGGAAAATGGAATCTAAATAGTGAATACATGTACCCTTGATATTTTCATGCCTTTTGTCAAAGGGCTCATGGTCTACTTGGAAAGAGAAGCATCTAGTTTTCCTTCCTCCCAAACCAGCATGGAAGACCATGATACCAACTTGGTGCCTTATTGTGGGCCTTGAGTTGTGATGGACAACAGTCCATTATTATTGCTGGACACACTATGTCTATAGACGTAGATCAATTGTTCTTTCTATTGTGTCTGGCTGAGTGTCCGGCTATGTGTTAAGATAAAGACATCTTGCAGGTTCCTAACAAGCTGCAGCCATGGCGGCGATCGCACCTGAAGACATCAAGGTTAAAGTGGACTGGGACTCTGACAATGTTCCATTGAAGACTGAGGAAGATCAGGAAGATGGTGGAGTACCTTATTTTATTTTTTACAATATTTTATTACAAGTCAAAAAACTTATGGGCGTGTGCTGCGTCAAGCGAGACCACGCGACATGTTCAGTTCATCTTTGTCACAAACTCTTATCTTCGAAAGAGACACGGCATTACGCGACGTATTCTGCTATCTCTTTCGCCCATAGAATTTGTGAAAGAGACTGAACACGTCGCGTTGTCCCGCTTGACGCAGCGCACGCCCTAAATCTTCCTCGAATCAAGAATTTTCTTGAATTATACCTAAGATTTAAGCCAATTAAGTCAAAAAAATACTTTCATCTTTCGTTTTGGCTTTCACATAAGACACATAAAGACATCTGGCTTACCCCGTGTGGTTTTGGGTTAGAATTGGACCACTCCATCTCTTCCTATGGATGTCGTTAAAGGCGACTAAAGAACAAAGCATTAACATTTCGTGCTATGATTGCATTCCCAAGGAGGGTTAACTTCGGGCGGCGGCCGGTTATCAAACTTTTTGCACAAATACATTCCTAAAGAGGGTTGATCAGTCAGGCAGGCGGCCGGTCGTAAAACTATAGCTAAATCATTTAAACTGTTCCGGCTATTTCTTCTCCATTTCGCAATGTCTTTGGCATCTTTGGGTGACCATTGACATGATATTTGAAGAAGAAAAAGCGGGAAAGCGCACCCCACGCTCCGAAATAGCACAACTGAGGATGCAACTAGGAACGCGCTTAGACGAAGAAGAAGACATAAAGACATCTGGCTAACTGAGTAGCATGTCTAGCAAGATGCTTTTTTGCAGCTTAACAAAGCAGACACTAGTGTTGGTCATTTACACAAATCAAAAAGAAATACTTAAGCAAATTAGTCAAAATCTCACTGTTTGTTGCAGATTCAAAAGAAAACGAAGCATCAGATGTTGAAGACATCAAATGTGAGAATGAATCGGATCCAGAGTATGATGAGGAGTTGAAGAGAATCTGCTTGGAGAAGAGAAGCAAAGTGAAGGCCGAGCCAGCGGGATACGACAATGAAGGTTTGTATTAGTGTTCCCAAGGTCTATAGGCTTTTAGCCTATTTTAAAGGCTAGACTCATAATTAATAGGCTTGACAGGTTAAAAACAACCTATAAACTATTAACTAGATACTTAAAATTTTCACAGATTATATATTACTATGGCTGCTATAACAACAAATACTAAAAATAAGATAAAGTTAAAAATCAAAGGGGGTCGTCATACAAGAAACGCGTTTCTTCAGTGTTTTAAAACATTGTACGGAGGTACGGAACCCTTCATGTACGAGTCCGACTTGCACTTGCCCGTTTATTTTTAATAAATGCAATACAAAATAAATAATTAGCATTGATTTACCAAGACTGACCCCATCATACGTACCAGAGATTCTAAGAAATTCATTCTTTTGTTGGTTGTAAATACTTACACGTGTTTACGTCGGCCGCTAGACTGTCGTTAGGTTGTGTTGGTGGCCAACAAAAATCTCACGAAGATAACAGACTTTTTCATGCGTCTATGGACTACAGCAATATGCGTTGTTAAAAAATAGTAATATTAATGTTTATAGCTTCTAAACTATATACTTTATTAGTAAAAACATATTTTAATACTTAATTAAATTGATTTTTTCCTTCACTCCATATTACGACAACTCTCTATAACGTCGCAAAATGTGCAGTCCCTTTAGTGACGCTATATAGAGTTTACACTGTAATAAAATAACATTAATTTATTGACGTGACAACGTCTTATAATTCGATAGAGCCGGCTGCACGCACGAAAAAACATGACTCATGCGGCGTTACCTCGCTCTGAGGCGTTCCATGTAAGGCTTGAAGTGCAAGCGAGAGCGCGGAACGAGCGACAAAGAAGCACAATCGGCCTTTGCGTTCGGCAGCGTTCGACATCCGTCTCTCTCCTACTTGAGTGAGCGATGCGTCTGCGTGGACAGCTGCTATACTATAGTACATTTACATGTTTTGATCGAGTATCAAGTGCAGTGAAAAGTGAATGTGGTGTCAATTGTTTATAGCAACGATAATTACAGCGATAAAGGTAAGAACGTTGTCACGTTCAACTATCGTCAGTAAACCGACTTTACAGACAACCAATTTTTTTTTTAACAATGGCGGTTTAGGCTGAGTCTCAAAAATGGCTTCAGCCTTACAATACAATACAGAATAGATCGAGAGCTGGGGAACAAACCTACATACAGACAGACTGACGGACAAAAGCATTTTTGGTCAATCTTGAAACTAAGACGCTTCGCTCGCTTGGTAAATAAATAAACGCTAATCATCATCATCACCATCCGAGCGTATTCCCGGTTGCATCGTCAGCGGTCACGCTTCAGAGCCCGGGGTCCGCTACCTAACCTAGGCGATTTGACGAGGTTACTGGTTTTTACACAGAGCGACTGCCGTCTGACCTCCGCAACCCAAAGGGTACACCAGAACCAATCCCAGGATAGGTGCAAACGCTAGACGGCGTTCGGGACCAACGGCTTTACGTGCCTTCCGAAGCACGGAATCATCTTTCTTTTCGGATAATCAGGTGATTCAAGCCTGCAATATCCTAAACAGACTGGTAACAACTTTTCACAAAGTATGCTTCCCAGTGGGATTTGAGAACCCATGACCTCCGGATCACAAGGCAAACGCCTTGACCACTGGACCGCGGAGGCAGTCAATAAATAAACGCTAATGTATTAAAGAAAGTAATAATTACGAAAATATTAAATCACAAAATAAGCTTTACTGAGATAACATTCTATGTGTGCATGAGTACAACGATCAGATACCGTCCAAACAACTCTAGACTTTATGCCTCAAAGACATATGGCTTAGTTTCGCTTGCACCATTTTGATTTATTTAGATGACCTGGCAGGTAGAAAGTCCCATCAAAATGACCTGTCTTTTTGGGAATCTTATTTTTTAGTTATAAGTAATACCCTATTAAAATTTCAAGTTTCCTCAAATACCTTTTTCATATTTTTTTGAAAAATACTTGCACGCGCCGGCAATGTTAAAGCCCCGACTAAATCGTCGGGCTTATTTATTTTTTTATTCTTTAAACATTAAACTACAACATATAAAAATGCATATTGCCTATACCTTTTTTTGGAAATAAAAAAAATACTTTTAAAAATTTAGGGGTTGCTTTAGCCCCGCTACTCACCAGCCAGGCCTGCAGTTCCGTGTTGGGGTATAATAGGAGAAGTATGTGACAAGTTTTCCGCTTGCCCCAAATACCTACCCAAAAATTGGTGCCAGCTCTAGGACCACAATACAATAACCCTTTATTGCACAAAAGAAAAAAAACAGTGCAAAAGGTGGCCTTATCGCTAAGCAATTTCTTCCAGGAAACCTCGTTTAAATAGAAAAATATATGGGAAATTAGGTAGTGCGGGGTGGTCAATATAATAAGCATACATAATACAATACATACAAGCAGCTTACACAAAGAAAACTAACAGGACAAAATGTAGAAACTAAGTGGAAACAAGGAAAGGAGATTACCTTTCATAAGGATAGAAAATGCGAGTTTACTTGGGATTTAAAACTGGCTAGCGTTTGGGCGCGTCGGATAATAAGTGGTAGTAAGTTCCATAGACTTATATACTATATATCTCTTTTAAGATATAGGCAAACGCCGGAATCTCCTAAAGTACGCGCAATATGCGTCACCCAGGCGTCACCGTTCCCCGTCCCCGCACCTTTCCCCCGTTTTCGCCTCGATGACTCACGTTGGCCGTCAAGAACCGGGGGAGAGGTGCGGGGTGCGGGGAACGGGGACGCATATTGCGCGTACCTTAGGAGATTCCGTTCTGCTTACTCTTACTGTATTCTGTGATATAGGTACCTCTTTCAAGAGGTGTTTATATATATACAGCGAGCATTTGAAATCATTGGCATTAATTTAACTTGTAACGATAATAATACTGCAATTAGTGCAGTAATTAAAAAGTATCGAAAATTAAGAAAAATAAACAAAGTATCAAAACATCGCGCGTCGCACTTGCGAGAGGGCTATGACCCCGGCGCTGGTAAGTGCACTCACCAGCTGTGGCGCGGGCGGCCGGCATACAAAAACAGACTTTAAGTTGCGTGGATAAGGTTTAAAGACGAGTGGGGAAAGGCGATGTCACGCGACCGATTGAGGGAACGAATGTTAGGTACTACGGAATCTACGACAACGCAATGAAATTAATACTATTATAATTAATTTACTCTTCATGAGTTTTATGACGATAAGTTTTTATATTTATAATTGCAGTAATGGTGTCTATCAAGGAGTCTAACGCATGTTTAGAGGTTTTCTTTAATATGAAAATGACGACTTCTGATTGACGTTTTAATAGGCTCACATTACTTTGTATCATGGGTATAGTGGATATTTAAAAGGATGCCAACGATTTCAATTCCACCCTGTATATATATGTCGTAGTTGGATAGTATAATCCGCTAAATGATAAAACCTCTAGTTGTTTGGCATTACAGCTCGGTTTTGTTTAACAACTGCAAATCGTTCAGCTGGATGGTCTAAGCACAGAATACATATTAGAACAAGTACAGACTAAGATTGCGCAATGTGTAATCGAATCCGCTAACTACGTTTCTAAACGGCTAGCGGTTTTGTTAAACAGCGGAATTTCATTAAAAATTAATTGTTTTCGTTACTAGAAAAACGGTATATCGAAGTAACATTTCCTACAAAGTATTAAGTTATCGATAAAACTGTTCATAAAAACATGTTTCGTGGCTCGTGCGAGTGTTGGTCGCAGTTCTAACATAACCAAATTACCTAACCTATGTTTGCCCTAACCTAGTAAAATGGGTAAAACTTTCCTAGCAGTCGCAGTTCTAACATAACCTAACCTATAGGTTTGCCCTAAGCGGAGTCGGACTTCATATTGTAATGACGACTGCATCCAATCCACTTCCTTCGCCACAAGTGTGACAGAATCAAAGAAATTACCTAAATACTTAAAAGATTAGAACAAATCACGCGCTTAAAGAAAAATAGCACAGGTTGTTAGCCGCCACGCCTTCACGATCACTTCACGATGCACGATCAATCCTTCGATTGGATTTTACGATCACAGGAAGACATGCATCTGTTACATTATTTTTCTTCATTCCCAGACCAGCACGGAACAGCCGGCAGTTATTTAATTAATTTGAATATTAACACGCAGATGGCGCAAACGGTGGAACTTCTATGCTGGAGGGACGGACACGGTCTGAAGGGAACCCAAGTGACAAGGAATACGAGGCCCGAAGAGATCCGCCGCGAGCTGATGAAAGACGCCACGAGCGCGATGATTGTAACAAACTTTTTATCGTATGTAAATTAAAAGCACACTCACCACAACATAGTCGTGAGAAACCAGATAAATGTGACATTTGTCAAAGTCAATTTGCTCATAAAAGACATCTTAAATCTCACAGTGATAAGAAACCGTATGAATATGATACCTGTCAAAGTAAGTTTATTCGAATGTCACATTTACAAGTACATCTCAGGACTCACACAGGTGAAAAACCATTTGAGTGTAATATTTGTCAAAGTCAGTTCGCTAAAAAGTCAAGTTTACAAGAACACCTCAGGACTCACACAGGTGAAAAACCATTTGAGTGTAATATTTGTCATAGTCGGTTCGTTCGAAAGTCAGGTTTACAACTACATCGTAGGACTCACACAGGTGAGAAACCATACAAGTGCAATATTTGTCAAAGTCGGTTCACTAAAAAGTCAAATTTACAAGTACATCTTAGGACTCACACAGGTGAGAAACCACATGAGTGTAATATTTGTCAGAGTCGGTTCACTCACAAGTCAAATTTACAAGTACATCTCAGGAGTCACACAGGTGAGAAACCACATGAGTGTAATATATGTCAAAGTCGGTTCACTCAAAAGTCAAGTTTACAAGTACATCTCAGGAGTCACACAGGTGAGAAACCATATGAGTGTAATATTTGTCGAAGTCGATTCACTAACAAGTCAAATTTACAAGTACATCTCAGGACTCACACAGGTGAGAAACCATATGAGTGTAATATTTGTCAAAGGCGGTTCACTTTCAAGTCAAATTTACAAGTACATCTCAGGACTCACACTAATGAGAAACCATATGAGTGTAATCCCAACAAACATTCAAGCTGCTTATATGGCTTTTGTACCACCTGAAGGATGCAGCCGCCTAAAGGGCAAGAACAGCCGTTTAAAGGGTTTATTAATCTGCTTAAGTTGTACAGTAGCGTATTAAAGAGCGCTTTAACTGTTGTGTAGTAGCATAGTTGTAAGTGTGTATGTCCGTATACCCAGCAGGACCCTGCGCATGATTGGATGGAGAGCTAAGTATTTGCATCCATAGCATTTTGTACCTCTCGAATAGTTAAATTAAAAATATTGTACCTCAAGGATTTCAGAGAAAACTTGAAATCTTTTCCAGCAGGACCCTCCTCAGTTTGCAGGTCTTCAGACCAGTGGCAGGCCTGTGTCACTCCCCGTTTAGGTATCGAAAATGTACCAACATTATTACTATGCGCGCAGCGGCCCCTCCGGGAGGTAAATTCAGTTATACGAATCGTTTGTCCAGATTTATAAGAATGAAATTGGCTTGCAATGGATGTATCTAAACGAAAAGGTGTTGAGTTCTGACGTGAGCTAAATTAAACTATATCGCTAGCCACATTGAGTAGATATTTCTTTGAATTTCTTTGCTGAGTGAGACTTCTGTACGACAGTATTAGTATTTATTATGTGCCAGTGGTATACTTTACAGTATAGCGGTGTATTTGTACCTCAGAATCATTTGAGATTTTTGAATTTTGAATTTTGAAATCATCTGAGATTTTTGTGTGAATGTTCGATTTTGCCAGCAGGATCCTTTTTAGTTTTAAGTCTTTCATTACAAGTCATCATATTTTTTTAATAGCAGTCTAAATATACTCTTCAAATCTATTCTCTCTTAATTCAAATCTTTATACTTTAACGGTAAAATTGTTTTAGATTGTTCATCGTGAGCATATAACATTTAGTTACCAAAGAAAACATAATTCATTCATGCTGGCCTGTTTAGATGTATTTTTATATTTTAGGTACTTGTAAATAAAAAACGTTGTCATGCGACAGTATTTAGTTCAATAACAAATATACTAATAATATGTGTAAAGAGCAAATACCTTAATTTTATTGATTAATGAGTAATTTAAAAAATCAAATAAAAATAGTATAAATAAACGGGCAAGTACGAGTCGGACTAGAACATAAAGGGTTCCGTACATCCGTACAATGTTTTAAAACGCTGAAGAAACACGTTTCTAGTATGACGACCCCCTTTGATTTTTAACTTTATCTTATTATTTTACCAGACTGCGGCAAAGGCGAAAAGGGTGGTTATGTGTTTGTCCTGTATGTTTGTCCCTATCTCGTACCTACTAAACGGCCAAACCGATTTTAATAAACTATACATGGTGAGATTCGTCTTAACCACTACAGTGACATAGGCTATATTAAAATTATTGGAAATCAAAATGGCGGATTTTTGGTGCCAAATTGCGCGGCATAAAAAATATTTTCTTATCAAAAACTATTGAGTGGGGTATCAAATTAAAGGATTGTATTCAAGGATTACAAAAATGTATAGTCAAAACTAAATATATTTTTTTTTCACTAGCACTTTACAAATAATGTACCTATATAATTATTCAACGCTCGCACTTTGTTTTATGTAACATTCGTTATATGATTTTTTTGCATACAAAATGTAGCCTATGTAACCCAGATGATAATGACGAATCGATTGACATCTCTTTTGTAAAAATTGGATAAGTAGTTTGGATGCTACGGTAGAACACACATAGATATCCACATACATACATAGACTGCAAAAATCATTACCCTTCCCTTTGACTTTGCAGTAGTCGGGTAAAAAGATAATTTGAATGGCTTCGGCTAAAAATGGTTGATTCTCCCAGATAATATCATGTCTGCAGGAATTAACTATTCATTCTTATTATGTTATTTGTACTCACAAATTGATTGTTAACCACATTTGTAACTCCATTTGTCTACTAGAAAAAGTATTGATAGAGATAACATATATTTATATATATGTAGGTCAAGCAATTTGTTAACATTAGCAAAGTAGCTAATAACGCGGACCCCGGGCTCTGAAACGGTACCGCTGAAGATGCAACTGGGAGTACGTTTGTTTGTTTGTTTTATAACTTTATTGTACAAGAAATAGTTACAGTTAAATAAGTATTAGACCAAAATATTTTGTACAATGGTGGACTTATCCCATAACAAAGAATCCCAGAATGGAATCTCTTCCAGTCAACCAAGTATCGGCGAAAGAATACAATAAATGGACATAACGGGCAAAAGTCAACGTACAATCGCAATAAAATTAATTAAAAGATTTAAATTTAAAATAAATTATTTATAATATATCTTTTTTGGTTTTTAAATTTACGTATGCTGCAAATGCGTGTACTATGTGATAAGAAAATTCGTCGGAGTGACTCGAAGTCACGATAGCACAATTGGTAGTGCACTCACGGCGTTAACATGAGGGTCGTGGGTTCGAGTCCCACTCGTGGCGGATTTTTTCATCACATATTTTCAATTTGGATATAATATACGAGTATATAAAATACAAAAACGAATACATAAGAAAATAATGTATCTAGAAATAATACCAACATAAACTACATACACTACAATATTTATTAGCTCAAAATGTCTGAGGAACCTTCGTAATGAGTCTGGCTTTGAAGGAATCGAGAGAGGGCGGATTTTTTAAGTGCACAGGAAGCGCATTCCATAACCGTAATGATGATAATGATGATTAACATACAACGAGTTAATGAAATAACGCAAAACCTCTCAGGTTGTAACTCAGTCCATGAAACTGAACAATTGTTCTACATTACATGTTTCATTAAAACGTATAAATTTGTAAAAAGATTAGGTATAGTGAACCGATAAGTTTGGCCTCAAATATACAAATATATATTGTAGTAGACATTCGATAGTAAACATATAAGTATGTGTGGGTTGTTAAACATATGCCTATATTACTAGTTAACCGAGCGAGCGTAGAGAGCGAGGTCTCTAAATCGAGTTGGGGGCGAGAACACATTGTTTGTATGTATGTATATTTTATTTATTAATTTAATTTCATTGAGCCAAAAGCTACAATAGGTAGACTTAATGCTAAAGCATTCTCTCCCTGTCAACCTTTAGGAGAAGAGAAACAGATAGGATAGTTGGCGTCTAAAATAGATAGAAACAATCCAGAAATAATAAGTACTTTTAAATGATCATACATACATATCGTATAAAATAAATATACTATATTTATACATACAACATATTATATAGATACATATACATACATATATATATTTGAAGATCAGAAAGAAACGATGAATTCTCCTAATTGTTGGAAGATTCAAAAAGTAAATCATGCACTTTTTTCTTGTATAAATGTCTACTAGATATTTGTCTGATGTCCTCGGGCAATGCATTCCAAAGCCGTATAGCTTGAGAAGTAAAGGAATTGGACATGAAGCTAGATCGATAAAAGGGAATTTGAAGCTTGAGCGTGTTACTGGAGCGAAGTTGCCGATCATGCATGTATACATACAGACGGACATACATACATACAAACAATGTGTTTTTACCCCTAACTCGATTTAGAGACCTCGCTCGGACAATTATTGTGTTTGAATGACGGGGTGGCCGAAATCCCAATGTATTTATGAATACTTCTTTGTTACTTCCATGCTGGACTGAAAAGAAAAAACTTAAAATGTACCAGCTGCTTCTCTTCCCGCGCTGATCGTAAAAGCCGACGGAGAGTTTAAGCGAGAATCCGAATCATGTTAGTAGTCGATGCGGCTAGCAACCCATCACTATTTTGATTCTATTTTTCCATCTTATCGCCCACCATCACGCTAAAAGTGGCATTTGGGACTTACAGCCCTGAGCTCTGTCTACCCCGTTAGATATAAAGACGTGATAATCTATCTATCTTCTTTGTTACTTGTAATTTGTAATAATATATTTTTTATTAAATAATTAAAAATATACGACTGGCTTTTTATTTCTAAAATATCTACCTAAAAGAAATATTTATTTGATAATTCAAATATTTACTTATGTGCATTTCTAGAAAAAAAAAAGTTTTTAGGGTTCATAAACATAATATGAACCCTAAAAACTTTGCAGGAGCAAAATAATGCATTCTTTGTATTGTATGTAAGGGATGGTGAACTGGATCAGACGACTGTCCAAACACGTTTCTATTATTAGCAGTTACGGCTGTGCTCTACTCTTTGAAAATCACCCATGTACGTAATGTTATTAACAACCTAGTCAGTATTTATTTAGTTTTGTAACTAAGACAAAGAAGCCATCCTTCCATAGTAAAATCTTGACGCGCGCAGTAAAAAATTCAAAACAAACAAACATTGCTAGACTTTGTTTAATATATTTCGTTAAATGCAAGGAATGTATTACATATATTATTACATATCGCTACCATCAAGCAAAGAAAAAGTAAACGGCCTGGCCACGGAACATTCGCCGTGGCGAAAATACGCGCGGCACATGCGTGTCAATGGTCACTCAAGGATGCCAAAGACCTTGCGAAGTGGAAAAGAAATAGCCGGATCAGTTTAAATGACTTGGCTAGTTTTACGACCGGCCGCCTGCCTGTCGTCAACCCTCTTTGGGGATGTATTTGTGTGATAAGTTTTACAACGGGCCGCCACCCGACGGTAACCCTCCTTGGGAATGCAATTGTAGCACGAGATGTTTGTGCTAAGTCCTTTATCCTGTAGTCGCCTCTTACGACATCTACGAGAAGAGATGGAGTGATCCTATTCTGACCCGAAACCACACTGATTATGTATTACTATGGCCACTATAACAACACATAGGTACCTATCAAAAATAAGAAACGTGACTCGCAATATATACTTAGTCTGGCCATAAATACTGTTACAATTAAAAATAAACAAAATATGACATTTGAATTTGGAATCCGATATTTTTATATGATTTTTCATTGTCTTTTCTTATTTTGACGCCAATACATTGTACAATATTTTGCGATATTAAAATGGACAGGGGTGATAAAGAGAACCGAATCGCTGTGATTGCATTACACAAAGTACGTAGGTATGGAGTCAAATGTAATTTCTAAAACTCCATACGCTTGGTATTTGACTCTTATGTATTCTGTGGTATTAGTCAAATGTTTGTGTACCGGGCTATTAATAGGTACCTACAATGAGACCTCCTCTGTTTGTGACAGAAACAGATGTGGCCGTCCGCGTAGTGTTCGTACGAAAAAGGTGGTAGAAAAAGAATTCGAAGAAATCCTTTCCGAAAGCAAAAGATTTTATCACGGGAGATGAAGATAGCACCTATAAATTGTTCGTAGACCTAAAACCATCTCGCGTATTTTAAAAAATGAGCTAGGACTTGCAGCCTATGCGACGTGTCATTTCTTAACTGATAATTTAAAAAAGAATAGGGTGGTAAAATCGAAACAACTACTGAAGCGGTACGCAAAGGGAGGTCATAGAAAAATTTTGTTTACGGATGAGATTTTTTTTATAATTGAGCAACATTTTAACAAACAAATTGACCGTATTTATGCTCAAAGCTCTAAGAAAGCTCCCCAATTTGTTGACAGAGTGCAACGTGCGCATTATCCGACTTCAGTGATGGTTTGGTGGGGTGTTATCTATGAAGGACTGACTGAGCCATACTTTTGTGACAAAGGTATCAAAACATCGGCACAAGTGTATCAAGATACCATTCTTGAGAAATTAGTTAAGCCCCTTAACAACACTATGTTCAATAACCAAGAATGGTCCTTTCAGCAAGACTCGGCACCGGTTCACAAAGGTCGGTCCAAGCAGTCTTGGTTGGAATCGAACGTTTCCGACTTCATCAGAGCTGAAGACTGGCCGTCGTCTAGGCTCGATCTCAATCCGCTGGGTTATGATTTATGGTCTGTTTTAGAGAGTACGGCTTGCTCTAAACGTCATGATAATTTGGAGTCCCTAAAACAATCCATACGATTGGCAGTGAAGAATTTTCCCATGGAAAGAGTGCGTGCTTCTATTGCAGTGCAGCCAATGGTGACCACCTATTTTAAATTGTTTTATATTTATGTAAGTATTAAACTACATAACGCATTGTAAAAGTAAAAAAAGTTTTTTTTTTTTTACTTAATGGCTTGACGCTATTGCGTATTTAGACAGGAACAAGTTAATAAAACGTGGGAAATTCTTTTTTCCTAACAAGTTACAATTAAAGGTTGGTGTAGGCCTTTGATTGCTTTAAGGGAGCTTCTGGCGACAAATGTATACGAATCCACTGGTTTTCATAGCCGATTGAGTGGCGGACGACGCCCTAAGACGCCCACGTGACGACGCTCACACAGTCCGCGAAACATATCACTACAGCCGTACTATGACTCTATTTCACATATTGTTCATGAGCGTGAGCTTTTATAATATAACACCAAAAAACACCAATTTCATATTATAAAGTCCACTAAAATCAATTTGCTAAATAATTTAAACAAAACTCCAACCGAACCCCTTGACTTCCCGCCAAAAACTCCGTAATAAAAATGTTATTTGCAATAGATTTTTTTTTCTTTTTAACAATATTTATATTTACATATTTTATTATATTATATTTTACATAATTTGACCTATACTTTCGCATAATCTATGGTGCGCTAGTTCCATTTAAAACTGGTTGTGCTTAGTTGCTTTGCCATACTTTTCTACTTTCGTATGGAAGTGATTCGTAACTTTGTTCCATGTAAAAAATAAAAAATAAAATAAAAATGTCAACGCCGCGTCCTTGGGTGGATTTTTTCAAGTGCTTAGTCACGGCCTATCGAATAGGAGTAAAATTGATCTGTGGTCACGGCTTTTTAGGGTTCCGTACCCGAAGGGTGCAAACGGGACTGTACAGTCTAACCTGTACATTACCTAATATTTTGTGCTTACGCGGCTATCACCAGGCGCGCGTCATACCTATTTTATTTCATATTACTTAGTATGTGTAGTGCATCGAACCGAAGTGCATTCGCACTATATACGGAAAGGAATAGCCAAAGTTTTCATGTAATACTTAACTAACTACTTAAAACTAATATACTTACCGTTCAACTGTGATTGGTTTGGTGATTTTCTTTATTCACTTCAACTATCCTCAGCTGCTTCCATCGCCCACTGGAACACTACGCTACTCAACTCTTCAACTTACATACTACAACTAAAACTCAACTCATCTTTAATGTAACTATACAGGGACCCTATTACTGTGACTCCGCTGTCTGTCAGTCTGTCGGTCTGACACAGGGCTCTATCTCTTGAACCGTAATAGCTGGACACCTGAAATGACGGACGGATGACGGATCACCAATAATAGTTTCAACGGCAGTTCATAAAATAATTTAAAGGGCTATCTAGTGGATGACGTAAAGCAATATGGAAATTATCACCATATTTACGAGTTAACAATTTATTTCACACTTCAAGGCCATTTGCCTATATCTTCACCATCTTTCGTCTTGGCTTTCACATTAGACACAAAGACGTCTAGCCAATTGACTGGCAGTTGTCTAGCAAGATGCCTTTTTGCAACTTACCAAAACGGACAGTGTTGATCAATTTATACAGATTATAAAGAATAAGTAAATTATTTATTTATTAAATCTTTATTCACCACAATGGTACAAAAGGTGGACTTAATGCTAATGCATCCTCTATCAGACAGCCTTTAGAAAAAACAGAAATTAATTAATTAGCAAAGTTTGCATGTAAATAACTACACTCACTATATACATGTCTACATTCATACATAAATACATAGACATACACACATATTACACATGCATACATAGGTACATACGGGTACATAGATATTATTGATATATTGAGAGATTAGGTTTAGCTTGAAAATCTTGGTTTATATTGGATTTTTGTTGCAATTTAAGATGATTACGCTTCCCAGATGCTTTCTTCCTGTTTTTTCAGACGCTTGGTTGGCTGGAAGAAATCCCTCACTGGGATAAGCCCACCATTGTACATTTTTATTTTGTAATGCATATTTTTTGTAATTCTTTGTAATTTGCTTGTATTTAAATGTGCAATAAAGAGTAAAAACAAACAAACATATTTATACATAAACACATCATATAAAATACAAACAATTTAAGATAATGATTAGTTCTGCTGCAAGCTGCAACCAATTAGAAAAAAGGTGCGTTTGGACTTTTCTTTTAAAAAGGAACCTATTTCAGATACTTTTGATGTCTTCAGGTAAGGCATTCCAAAGTCGTGTAACTTGAACAGTAAAAGAGATAGAAATAACATTTGAACGAAATAATGGAAAATGAAGACTAAGAGTACCTATGACTGGACATTGATTAGTCAAAATCTCACTGTTGGTTGCAGATTCAGAAGAAACAGAGACATCAGATGTTGCAGACATCAAATGTAAGATTGAATCGGACCCGGAGTACGATGAGGAGATGAAGAGAATCTGCTTGGAGAAGAAAATAAAAGTGAAGGCTGAGCCAGCGGGATACGACAATGAAGGTTTGTATTGTACCATGACACTCGAGTCTTTCAGTTGCGTCGTAAAAAGTTTCCTTTGAGAATATTGCTGTGTTTTTGCGATTATAGATTCATTAAAAATGCCGTCATGTGCCGTGAAGTGGTGTAGAAGCCATACAGACATGAAAAACACAGGACTCGCCTTTCATATGTAAGTAAATAAACATTTTAATAATCGGCCCCTGAGCCGGCTGCTCGACCGACGCGGCGATGGCGCGTGCGTGACCTTGTCGCGACCAATCTCATGCATCTTTGTCTATGTGTGTGTTTGAGTGTTTCGTCGTAGGTAATTACTGTTGTAATTTTTGTTTGCGTAAATGGTATCAGAATCGAAGCAGTGAATGTAGGAGCGTTAGATTTCTAGAGATTATATTTCGATGCATTCGAACGATATAATGGAAAATGAAGACTAAGAGTATGACTGGACATTGATTAGTCAAAATCTCACTGTTGGTTGCAGATTCAGAAGAAACAAAGGCATCAGATGTTGCAGACATCAAATGTAAGATTGAATCGGACCCGGAGTACGATGAGGAGATGAAGAGAATCTACTTGGAGAAGAAAAAAAAAGTGAAGGCCGAGCCAGCGGGATACGACAATGAAGGTTTGTATTAGCGTTCCCAAAGACTAGTTATATGCTTACTCGTAAAGCCTTTGTTTTCCAAGCTAGACTCGTAATTAAAGGGCTTGAAAGGCTAAAAGCCTATATAGACTTTGTGACCTTTAGTTTAGGCCTCTTAAATAGGCCTAGCTTCTTTTCTTCCTCACCTTATCCCACTTGATGTGGGGTCGGGACAGTTTGTGAGTCTTTTCCGTTTCCCTCTAACCTTTTTCAAGGCACTTGTTACATTCTTTTTATCCATATCATCCTTAACGCACGTCATCCACCTTTCCTTTGGCCTTCCTCTGTTCTTATGGTAGGGGAGCCCACGATGCTAAATTTGGATTTATTCGAGCGTCATGGAGACCTATTGGGTTGCGAAGCTTAGATGATAAAAAAAAAGTCATATGTTGTATACCTTTTCATCGGTGGGGGGAGCGTCTATAGATTTCCAAAAATGTAAAAAAAAACTGTTGCGTGGACATACTCGAGCGCGTCAGATATTGATAGCATCCATGTCCCACGTATTTTTAATAATGTACGTATGTTAATCTGATCGTTTGAATGGTGGGGGTGGTCGTACGGGGTTGAATTCGAAAAAAAAAATTGTTCGAGCGCGTCAGATTTTCTAAGGAGATGTTAAGTGAACCTAAAAAAAGCTCTCATTAAATAATCTGACGATTTGGATGTGACGCAAACTCGCGACCATTATGAGAATGTGCAAAAAAATTTTGCCATTTTGAAATACTCAAGCGCTTTCAGATTAAGATATATGTATATGGGTCATCTTTATGTCCTAGACGTGCGTTTTTAACTTGATCTTTATAATGGCATTAACTAGATACATGAAATTTACACAGATTATCTATTACTATGGCTACTATAACAACAAATACTAAAAATAAGATAAAGTTAAAAATTAAAGGGGGTCGTCATACAAGAAACGTGTTTTTTTTTCAGCGTTTTTAACTTGATCTTCATAATGGCATTAACTAGATACTTGAAATTTTCACCAATTATGTATTACTATGACCACAATAACAACAAATATTAAAAATAAAATAAAGTTAAAAATTAACGGGGGTCGTCATACAAAAAAAGTGTTTTTTAGCGTTTTAAAACATTGTACGGTGGTACGGAACCCTTCATGTACGAGTCCGACTCGCACTTGCCCGTTTATTGTGTAACGACAACGAAGCGGATGTACTACTCAAAATCGACGTGAAAAATGCCTCCAACAGTATTGGTCCGAGAGCTGGCACGAATTTTTGGGTAGGTAGGTATTAGAGGCAAGTTGACAACTTGTCACATACCTCTCCTATTTTACCCCAACACGGAACTGTAGACCTGGCTGGTGAGTAGTGGGGCTAAAGCAACCTATAAATTTAATATTTTTTTTTTTCAAATACCTTATTTGAGGTAATATGCATTTTTTATATGTTGTAGTTTAATGTTTAAAGAATAAAAAGATCAATATGTAAGCCAGACGATTTGGTCGGGGCTGTGATAATGCCAGGCGCGTGCAAAAGTATTTTTCAAAAAAATATAAAAAAGGTATTTGAGGCAATTTGAAATTTTAATAGGGTACTACTTATAACTAAAAAATAAGATTCTCTAAAAAACAGGTTATTTTGATGGGACTTTCTACCTACCAGATCAATCTAAATAAATCAAAATGGTTTAGCCCCGCTACTCACCAGCCAGGTCTGCAGTTCCGTGTTGGGGTATAATAGGAGAGGTATATATGTGACAAGTTTTCAACTTGCCTCAAATACCTACCCAAAAATTCGTGCCAGCTCTCGATCTATATTGATAGGTCTACTCTGCTGAAAGAAGCTTATATACACACACCAAACATTTATAATTATATTTGGCAATGTTATAAGCACTCCTTCAAAATTATTCTTCAACGATAAAGAAATTTCCTCCGAAGTAGGCGTTCAGCAGAGAGACCCCTTGGGACCAGCACTTTTTAGCTTAGGCATGCACCCCATCATAGCGAATCTAAATCCTAAATTAAACGTCTGGTTCCTAATCAAAGTTTTAGAAAATAATTAACTTTGCCTCCTAGGTGTTCCATTACTCGAGGAAAGCATTAGGCCTATCCTAGAAAATAAATGTGAAACCTTTTTCGAAAGAAAAATATCAAGATAGTCATAAATATCAGATAGTTATAAAATATAGTATACGTGTGTATAACTACAACGATCAAATACCGGCCAGACAACTCTAGACTTTATGCCTTTAGGACATAAGGCTAGCTAGGCTAGTTTCGCTTGCATCATTTAAAAAATAGGCAGGTAGAAAGTCCCATCAAAATGACCTGTATTTTTGAGAATCTTATTTTTTAGTTATAAGTAATAAATACCCTATTAAAATTTCAAGTTGCCTCAAATACCTTTTTTATATGTTTTTGAAAAATACTTTTGCACACGCCTGGCAATATCAAAGCCCCGACTAAATCGTCTGGCTTTATATTGATTTTTTGGTATCACGACAGTTCAACCCCAAGACAACTGAAGTGGTAGCATAAGTGGCGCCCTCATTTGAAATAAATTGTTTAAAACTAAATATGGTGATATTTAAAAATTTGATTTGTATCAATGTCTAAAAAGACCTTTAAACTATTTTATGAATAACCTTTGAAAGTAATATTGGTAGTCCGTCTAGTTTTAAAACGTTAAAAAACTAGACGGACTATTAGTAATAATTTCAAAGATTATTCATGAAATAGTTTATACAATTTATTTCAAATGAGGGCGCCACTTATGCTACCATTTCACCTTAAAACATCAAAAAATTACAAAACTTTGGGCGGGGCAGATGATGTATGATATGACGGTACATACCTTTTTTAGCTCTTTGGGCCCAAAGATGCCGCCATTTAAAAAGCAATATCAATGTCAGTTGTACTTGCTTGGTCAATGGTCAGTACCACGTCAGTACCTAACAGAATCTATCAATGTCACTACGTGAACGTAATTTATGAAATATTTTCGTGTTTGTTTGTGTTTTCTTTTCATTGATTTTCTATATTCCCTATGTTCTATCTAGTTTTTGGATAAATCAAGTCTTCAAATAATATTTAATGGGCCTTGACGACTAAAACAGTTTTGAATTAATGTCTACTTAATTACCTATCGTTTATTTTGTGTAGTTCCTTTAAAGAAGGAAAAATCTTGATGTACTTGTGGCTGTGGCTTGTGGTATGTTTAGTAGGTACCTATACTTATAACAAAAAAAGGGATTTCGGACAAGGTACATTCCAAGCTCTTTGTTTCTGATAGTGTAGTGCAAAACAAATGCTTGGTTTAATTAAACAGGGTCAGTAATATGGCAGTACAGTAACCAAGTCCAGCGCTGACTTGGTACTGGGCTCGTGTAGACACCCAGTCCAGTGCTGACTTCCGCTCACAAGTCAGTCCAGCTGACTAGTCACCCATTCTATTTTCGGGCCCAGAAAGTCAGTATAGCGCGACTGTCGTTGTCTGAACGCGATCGGGCAATGGCTGCCAATTTGTTTTTAGAGTTTTTGTACTAAATTCATTGTCATCACAGTCCTGCAGTAAGAACCAACAGTGCAATAATCCACAGTCAACAGACTTACTGCCGATCCTGTCTACATGAACCCAGCTACTGGGTCCGAAATTCAGAGTGACTGGATCCAGTCACTGCCATTGTATAAACCAAGCATTAAGTGTCACATTCATTAGCATGGAAATTAAAAGTCTTTCTATCAATATTTCTTTCACTAAAGATGTCCATACTGAATAAATAACAACAATGGAGTCTCCTTATCATAGACAAAATCCGAGTTTCCTATACAAATGTAGTCTACGTTTTATTTTGAAACGACACGTCAGATTTTAGTAAAAAATTGTAACTTTTAAGAAATTGCATATATCTAGGGTTAGAATTAGTTTTTTAAAACGTAGACTATGTTTGTATTGTATAGGAAAGTCTAGGGTAAGGAGATTCTTAATATTAGCGCGTTCCCAGCTGCACCCTTACCTGTGCTGCTTCGGCGTCAGGAGCACAGTCCTAGCACAACTGACGCTTGCTTTTTTTTCTACAAAGATGATATTCACGTCAATATATTTCAATATCCTTAAATGAACTCCAAGGATGTGGAAAACTGTGTGAATTGAAGAAGAAATGCCAGAACCATTGAAACAATTTGGCTGTCATTCTTACCTTCTTTGTCATTTGAAAAATAATACAAATCACACTGAGCTAGTCCCAAAGCACAGGTATGGCACTTCATAGATGCCGAGTATCATTTATGACTACTACTACTACAAACGAAACTATACATCCATGCACACCTTAATGCGTGTGTGTTTGCCTGATCTCGCCCCTCGACAAGGCGAGAAAGGAGGAGAAGTGCAGGGACAGGGAATTAGGACCCTTATTGCGCGGGACCTTAGGAGATTCTGTTCTGTATGTAATATTCTCTTATTAATTTTGTGGCCAAAGTAAGTGTTATTGGATGCTAACCCTCTCATTCATAAAAAATATTAAATGTTGGCTATACCAAAGATAATATAAATACTTAACATATTTTACTTAAAATATCCTTTTTTTTTCCCCCGTGTGGTTCTGGGTCAGAATAGGACTACTCCATCTCTCCCTGTGGATGTCGTAAGAGGTGACTAAAGGACTTAAACACAAACATCTTGTGCTACAATTGGATTCCCAAGGAGGATCAACGTCGGGCGGCGGCCTGTTGTAAATTTACAGCTGAATTATTTTAACTGTTCCGGCAATTTCTTCTCCACTTCGCAAGGTCTTTGGCATCCTTGGGTGACCATTCACGTGCATGTTATATTTAAAGAAGAAAAAGCGGGAAACCGCACCCCGGGCTCCGAAACAGCACAGCTGAGAATGCAACCAGGAACGAGCTTAGATGAAGAAGAAGTTAAAATATCCTATATATACGATAGAAAATGATCTTTTTCAGACTGGCCGGGTTGTTGGATGTTTATGTATTTGTTATAAAATGTAGTATCCTTGATTTAGTATCCCGTAACACAAGTCTCGAACTTACTTTGGGGTTGGCTCAATCTATGTGATTTTGTCCGTATAATGCTAGCTAGCTTTAAACTAGCTGATGTGTCTATTTCAGGCGGAGTTGAAATGGGCTAAGTTTATGATAAGAACAGCTATGTCGCCCTCACCCTGTGTCGTTAACATGTGTAAAAACATCGGCAACCACCGTTTTCCCAAGAATGAGCAGAGGAAAGCAGAGTGGATACAAGCAATCCAAACGTGGCCCGGAGTGGTCGTCAGGACTCATTCGTTGATATGCTCGGCGCACTTTCGACGTTGTGACTTCGCCTTGACGCCAACATTTTGGTCTAAAGGTGGTGAGTTCTATATTCTTTATTATTTAAAAATACTTTAGGGAGGCCATACCGCCAGCATGCCGGTGTGCCAGCAGCAGAAGCAACAGTGTGCATCACAGTTTTATGGTTGAGTTTATTTAAAATAAAATAAAAACATTTTATTACTTAATTTCGTCAACGTCGTACCATAAACGTGCGTATATTGCTTAAACACACTCGGCTCTATTACGCATATGAACGCATGAAATTCTGCCTCGTGTGTTATATTAAACCACCATAACGCACTAATATCGTAATGTACTAATAAATGATGGTTCTGAGCGATAGCAGCATAGAAAAGTGCTGTTCCGTGCGGCCAGATATAGCCCAATCATAAGGATGTTTTCTCCACAGACCGTGCTGCGAAGGTTCTAAAGAGGACCGCTGTGCCGTCCATCTTCCCGTGGAGCCCGGTGTCTGATTCTGAGGACCAAGAACCAACGTCATCACCCTTTGATGGTAGGAATGTGAAAACATATTCTCGGAGTATGTACCTGCTTTTCTTTTTCTTTTTACACGATTGCCCCGAAAAAGGAGGCTAATGTTTTCAGGTTTCATGCATGTACAATACCAGGCACATAAGTTGACCCAAAATGGCGGTCATTGCGCACACTTTTTCCTGTAATTATACTTGCGCAGGGACGCCATTTTGGGTCAACTTATGTGCGCACTGAATGTGAGTTTATGACGTCATAACTTCGAAATGCCTGAACAGATTTGGATGTATGGGCAGGCCTGTGTCACTCCCCGTTTAGGTTTTGAAAATGTACCTACATTACTATGCGCGCAGTGGCCCCTCGGAGTGGTAAAATTTATTTATACGAATCGTATGTCCAGAGTAATAAGAATGAAATTGGCCTGCAATGGATGTTTAGGTATCTAAACGAAAAGGTGCTGAGTTCTGACGTGAGCTAAATTAAACCATATTGCTAACCAAATTGAGTAGATATTTCTTTGAATTTCTTTGCTGAGTGAGACTTCTGAACGCGAGTACTGGTTCTTATTCTGTGGTTTGGGCAAAGCTCTGAAGCTTCGTACTTGACTTCAAAAAAATTTAGGTTTATACTTGACTTCAAACTTCACACAATCATAGATACAACATTCGTACACACGCATCTGTACATGGGACTCGTTGCGTCAACTCCTAAACGGAACTGGTCAGCTCGGCTCCGTTTTTTAGACTACTTAGTATTTCTTGTTTCTGTTAATTGGATTTGGCACCTGGTTGCAAGCTTTACATGTTATATTGTGATAACATTGTACTCGTATTAGGCATAATATCTTTGTAAACTGACAAAGCTCTTCTGGCGCGTAGGCGACCAATACTGTGTAAATTAGTTTTAAAGGCCTTAAACTACGTTAACTTGAAACTACGATCAAGCCTTAAGATTTAAATGTAATTTTATTTTTAAAAACACTCAAAATATCGTGAGCTGTGGACATGACACGCCTAAATGTTATTTGCGCAGGTACTTGCAGGGAGCAAGCGAAATTAGCTGATATGTACCCTGCCATTATTGACTGCGAACCAGACATCAATGTGGTTTTGAAGACGGAGCCCGAGGCCGACCATGAAGGTAGAATTTTTTATCAACTTTAAGTAAAGACGTTATACAACGTGGAAGTGACATACCCGTAATAAATCAAACCACGGTCTATACTAGATCATTATAGTATAGTAAAATTAAAATAACAGCCTAAAAACAAAAATAATTTTCGGCATTTCGATCCAAAAGTGTGCGGCCGCCCGGGCGATTTGTATGGAAATGTCAACTTTTTTTTGGGTTTTCGACTGTTATTTTAATTCCATTATACTATACTCGTAATGATCTAGTATAGCCCGTGGATCAATTTATTACGGGTATGTCCCTTCCACTTTTTATTTTTTACCCCCGACGAAAAACAGGGTAAATATAAATAAGGTTGACTGGTAGAGAATGCATTAGCAATACAAATAAACGGGCAAGTGCGAGTCGGACTCGTACATGAAGGGTTCCGTACCACCGTACAATGTTTTAAAATGCTGAAGAAACACGTTTCTTGTAAGACGACCCCCTTTAATTTTTAATTTTATCTTATTTTTAGAATTTGTTGTTATAGCGGCCACGGTAATACATAATCGGTAAAAATTTCAAGTGTCTAGCTATTACGGTTCAAGAGATAGAGCCCTGTGACAGATGGACAAACAGCGCAGTCTCAGTAATAGGGTCCCGTTTGCACCCTTTGGGTACGGAACCCTAAAAAATATATAAAGCTTCTTTAAAGCTAGACTTATCACTGACTGATTGACTCACTCATTGACATAGTTGTTTGACCTGTTCCCGGGTGGGTGGGGGAATGACTTTAAGTGGAATGTACAGGGTTGGGGTGGGGGGAGTACCAGAAAAATCTGACATTTGAGGATTTGCAGTAAACCTGATGTGGAAGTGGTTCGGCCTGGCAAAACGGTAAGACTTGGAGATTTGGCCCCATAGACAAAATGGAAGGGGTACCTAAGCAATTACCAGAGCCGGTATTTTTTTTTAATTTTCGAAAAACAAAATCCTCCCCCTCCCCATGCAAATGCCCCCCCCCCCCATTAAGTCCACCTTTGTTTCCAAGTTTGACGTGTTTGTGTGTCTGTCTGTGGCATCGTAGCTCCTGAACGAATAGATCGATTTCGATGCACTTCTTTTTTAATAGAAAGCCTTGTCTGTCGAGATGGTTCTTAACTGTGTTTGAGGAATATCGGTTCAGCCTTTCAAAAGTTATTGGGGGTGCACGCTTGAAAGGTTTTATCTCACAAATAAACTTGTTTTGTTTGTTACCTTAGAAATTAGTTATTTTTTGACCCAATTGGAAATATAAGTGAATAGGATACATTTTTAAAGTAATATCAAATATTATCTAAACTAAAACTAAGTGACTAAATAAAAACTTAATACAACTTTATCATCATCATGCGAGCGTATTCCCGGTTGCATCGTCAGCGGTTACGCTTCAGAGCCCGGGGTCCGCTACCTAACCTAGGCGATTTGACGAGGTTACTGGTTTTTTACACAGAGCGACTGCCGTCTGACCTCCGCAACTCAAAGGGTGGACCAGAACCAATCCTAGGATAGGTACAAACGCTGGATGGCGTTCGGGTCCAACGGCTTTACGTGCCTTCCGAAGCACGGAATCATCTTTCTTTTCGGATAATCAGGTGATTCAAGCCTGCAATACCCTAACCAGACTGGAAACAACTTTTCACAAAGTATGCTTCCCAGTGGGATTTGAACCCATGACCTCTGGATCACAAGGCAAACGCCTTGACCACTGGACCGCGTAGGCAGTCAAAAACTTAATACAACTTAAATACTAAAAATAAATTACTTATAAATATTAACTATCATAAATAAAAAATATCCCGCAAATTCTGCCCCTGCGGAAGAGTGCCCAGAAAGTTGGCTGTGTTTCCACGTTGAATGGCAATGCTTATTCTTTGTGCGAAGAAATTGCCAGCCCTCTGGTCACCTGATACCTCGACCAGCCTTTTACCTATAAAATTGAACATACTATGTGCAGAAGGTCAGACGGTCCCAACGTTTCAACCCCAAACGGCTCAAATATGTACGCCTCTCCTAGGCTCTCTACTGGGCTGACAAAATACATCGTGTTAGTGAAAGAATTTTTTTGATTCGTGAAAGTTGTTGAACAAAAGTTGTTCAGTTACATGGGCATAAGGCCATCTGAAAGGTTTTGCGTTCTTTCATTAACACGATGTATAGACAAAAAAAAAGTGTCGAATCGCAAAGAAGAAGCCTCTCCTAGGCATGCATACTTGCGCCGTTTGAGGAATTCAGCGGTAGATGCAGCCGTGCCAGCCTTCCCACTTATGCAACAGGAAATTATTTTTGTCTTTACTTTCGGCTAAGTATTTTAGTTGTTAAACCAAAATAACTGTGTAATAATAACTGTTGTTGCTAAATGACAGCCATTGAGCTACGTCAGATGCCTTTAGGCAGCTCGAAACATCTGACACCAGTGTAAGCTATTAGCACACTCGATGGGAAAGAAGACCAAAATAACTATGTGGTCTTTCATATAAGTGGGTCTTGATTTATGTGATCCTTCATATAAGTGGGTCTTGGTTTATCATCATCATCAGGTCTCTTTTAGTCTCCACTGCGGAAGCATGACCCTCTCTGTGCTACCAGAGCCATATATCAGCCAGAGCAGTCAAAGGATTTGGCCTTCACTCTCCACGCTGGCCAGACGGGTTGGAAAGGTCTCACTGATGTTTATAAGCTTTGTTTAGCTTGTGTTTCCTAAGTCGCCTTCTACGACATCCACGGGAAGACTTGGAGTGGTCCTATTCTACTCTGCAAAGAACCACACGGCGTCTTGATTTATGCGGGACTTCATATGAGTGGGTTTTTATTTATGTGGTCCTTCATATAAATGGGTTTTCATTTATGTGGGCCTTCATTTATGTCGTCGGTCTTTATTTAACTAAATATTCTATTTACAGATACTGTACATTCATCAGTAATGGGGTCGGGCAGTTCCGGTATAACAAGAGAGATCGAAATCGAAATAGACTTTAATGTTCCCGTAAAGAGGGAACAAGAAGATAAAGGTATCCTAGTTTGCTCTTATACAACGAGTAACAAAAAGGGGGTATCAACCCGAAAGGGAGTTAACGTACTAACCAATTTGAACAACTTTTACTAATCGCGTAAAAAAAATATGCAGCTCCATACATTTTGGCACGGTAGGTATTTATTTTTGTATGGAGCTACATATTTTTTTTTCGCCATTTCAGGGATGGTCCCATAGTAAAAGTTGTTCACATACCACCTTTTTGTTACACGTTGTACAGATACACTATCACGTCTTTATCCCTAACGGGGCAGATAGAGCCTAGGGCTGTAAGGTCTAGGCCATTTTTAGTGTGATGGTGGGCATGGATGGAAAAAGAAAATCATAATAGTGATGGGTTGCTAACCGCATCACCTATTGATATGATTCAGGTTCTCGCCCATTCCCTTGATCGGCTTTTACGATCTGCGCGGGAAGAGAAGCTCGTACATTCTATGTTTTATTTTCTCCCCGACCAGCAAGGAAGTATGTAGTATAATATATTCTTATGTAGTGGGATTTGAAACCACTACCTCCGGATCACAAGGCAAACGCCTTGATCACTGGGCCACAGAAGCAGTAGTCATGAAGTGTATATTTGCAGGGTATTCACCAACAACTAAGGATTGTCACAACGTGTATATCAAATCGGAGGTTGATAGAGATGTCGAAGGATACACTTCCAACAAAGGCACAATACAAAGTGACGAAGAAAAAGTATTCAAGACAGTGACCGTAAAACAGGAACGTGGAGAGTCACCACCCTTGGAAGAAATCACTCTAGAAGGTATATTTCATCATTATTTCAGCCGTATAACGTCCACTGCTGGATATTTTATCATTATTTCAGCTGTGTAACGTCCACTGCTGGATATTTCATCATTATTTCAGCCGTATAACGTCCACTGCTGGATATTTCATCATTATTTCAGCCGTATAATGTCCACTGCTGGATATTTCATCATTATTTCAGCCGTATAATGTCCACTGCTGGATATTTCATCATTATTTCAGCCGTGTAACGTCCACTGCTGGATATTTCATCATTATTCCAGCCGTATAATGTCCACTGCTGGATATTTCATCATTATTTCAGCCGTATAACGTCCACTGCTGGATATTTCATCATTATTTCAGCCGTATAACGTCCACTGCTGGATATTTCATCATTATTTCAGCCGTATAATGTCCACTGCTGGATATTTCATCATTATTTCAGCCGTATAACGTCCACTGCTGGATATTTCATCATTATTTCAGCCGTATAACGTCCACTGCTGGATATTTCAGCCGTATAATGTCCACTGCTGGATACTTCATCATTATTTCAGCCGTATAATGTCCATGCTGGATATTCATCATTATTTCAGCCGTATAACGTCCACTGCTGGATATTTCATCATTATTTCAGACGTGTAACGTCCACTGCTGGACATAGGCCTAAGGGGAGGACATAATGTACATATTCTAACTGTGCTAATTTTTAATTTTAATTTTCATCATCATCATGATCAGGAATTTTTTTGTCTCCACTGCAGTAGCCGACCCTTTCTGTACTGCCAGAGCCATATATTAGCCAGAGCAGTCAGAGGATTTGGCCTACACTCTCCACACTGGCCAGACGGGTTGGAGAGGTCTCATTGATGTTTATAAGCTTTGTTCAGCTTGTGTTTCCTAAGTCGCCTTCTACGACATCCACGGGAAGACTTGGAGTGGTCCACACGGCCTAATTTAATTTTAAGCATTTTCATTTGATACCCAACACTGTATGATACGATTTATTCGAGTTTTTAGTTTTTTACTTTATGGTCTATAGAGGGCGCCATATTGAATTAACTGTAACGTCATACAACTTATAACGACGCCTGTGTCACTCCCCGTTTAGGTATCGAAAATGTACCTACATTATTATTATGCGCGCAGGGGCCGCCTGCTCTGACTCGTATCTGAATTTACTCGGGGTGGTAAATTCAGATACGAGTCGTTTGTCCAGAGTCATAAGGATGAAATTGGCTTGCAATGGATGTCTAGGTATCTATACAAAAAGGTGCTGAGTTCTGATGTGAGCTAAATTAAACCGTATCACATTATTATTACATGGAGTAGATATTTCTTTGAATTTCTTTGCTGAGTGAGACTGCTGTATGGAGTATTAGTATTCATATATGTATTCATATTCATATATTCTATACATTATATATATATATATATATATATATATATCATGGATGATGAATGATGATGATGATGATTTTAAGTTCAAGGACACAATAGTTGAATGAAATTGAAGGCAAAACTATACAATATAGTGTTTTGATTTCGCCGTAGTGGGGTAAAATTGCCAAACTACCGCTACAGGTAGACATATGGAGAGATGGTCCAGACTCTAGACCAGGAGTTCCCAACCAGGGGGGCACGCCTCCCAAAGGGGCCATAGAGAAATGTCAAGGGGGGCGGAAAGCGTTTGCATTTTCTTTTTTTTATACCACTCAGGTGGCAAACAGACAAGACAATACTAAAACATAATCAAACAAAACAACATTAACAAATTTAATTAAAACAAGCCGTTGTACATTTTTTTTAATGATGCATATATGTAACTTGTTTTCTGTTCAAATGTGCAATCAAGTGTTTAAACAAACAAACAAACAAACTAAACAGCGAAATCGTGTTGATATCGATAGCGACCTGATGATTTGATAGCTCTGGCAAAAACAGAACCTAGAATCAACCAACTGGTACAGAACATGCAATCTCAAGTATCTCATTAGTACCTCTACCCTTATTTTATTAATTTTTTGGAGTAAAATTATTTATTACTTTAATTTAAACTTTTAGTCTGTTTATTAGAATTAAAATAAAATGCTTTAAAGTATATAATGAGCGTTTTTTTTTTGTATTTATTGAAAAATTAAAGGGGGGGGGGGGGGGGTGGCATGAAAATATATTATTGGGGAGCTTTAACAAAAAAAAAGGTTGGGAAACCCTTCACTAGACCAATTTCTCCATTATTAACTGTTACTCGGCTGTTACTAACTGGATAAATATACTAATCGGTAAGAATTTTCCCATAGTCGTTTTTTAAAACTATATCTTGTTTATATTGTGCAGGTAATGTGTCTGGTCAAACATTAGAGGACTCTAAACTAGCAGAAGAAACAAGCATCAAACGCGCGGCTCGAAGAGATCCGTTGCAGACCGACGACAAAGCCCACCAATGTAAAGTCTGCTTCAAACAATTCGGCTGGTCGAGCAAACTACAGGAACACATGCGGAAACACACCGGTGAGAAACCCTATCCGTGCAACGTGTGTCAACGCCCATTTGGTAGAAAAAGCAGCCTAAAAATACATTTCAAAAAACATTTTGACGATATTTATTTTGAATGTAATATTTGTTCGAATAAATTTGCTATTGAGGAAGAGTTTAATAGTCATGTTGAATCTCACACTGAGAAACGATATAAGTGCGATGTGTGTCAAAATCGTTTTGACGAAAAAAACGACTTGAGTAATCATCTGAAAACACACACGGGCAAGCAACCTTTTAAATGTAATATATGTCAAATTAAGTTTGTTCAAAAAGTTAATTTACAAACCCATCTGAAATCGCACACCGGCAAAAATACGTTTCAATGCAAGATCTGTTACATTCCGTTTAACCAGAGGATTAATTTGCTAAAACATATAAGTAAACACACTAACGACGTGAACGTATATGTGTGCGACCATTGCCAACATAAGTTTTCGGAGAAGAGCGCTCTTAGAAAACATATAAGAACCCACACAGGCGAGAAACCGTTCAAATGCAACATTTGTCACCTGAGATTCTCGCAAAAAATTAATTTGATAACGCACAGCAGAACGCACACAGGTGAGAAACCTTACGAGTGTAACTTTTGTAAAAAACGGTTCTCGAGAATCCATTGTTTACAAATACACGTTAGGACGCACACTGGTGAGAAACCCTACGAATGTAATATGTGCGAGATGCGGTTTGCGAGAAAAGCGCATCTGACGGCGCATGTAAGGATACACACTGGTGAGAAACCATACGAGTGTGACGTTTGTAAGAAACGGTTTACAGAAAACAGTGGTTTAAGAAAACATTATAGAACTCACACTGGTGAGAAACCGTATGAGTGTAATTATTGTGAATGTCGGTTTAGTAATACTAAGAGTTTGAAGGCTCATGCTTGTCGAGAAATGATCTCGCAGGTCGTGATGGTACCTACCTTACCTGAAATGGCGGCTCCTGTCGGAGGCCAAGACCCGCTTTGGGTCCCTACGCCACTGTAGTAATGTTTAGTAGACAGGGTGTCTTTTTAAACACCAGCCAAATTCTTGGAGCAAGTTCAGTCCATGATACTGAACTACTTTCTATAAAAAAAGTTATTAAAATTCTATAAAAAATTTTTGTTCCCCATAAAAAATCCGTTTGGCTGAGCGGTGATTTGTATGGGAAGGCGAATTTTTTATTTTAGTTTTTCGTTAATTGTTTTTATGGAAAGTAGTTCAGTATCATGGACTGAACCTGTTCCAAAAATTTGGCTGGTGCTTAAAAGTCATCCTTATTATTACTCTATGGTAATGTTATTTTGACAACTAGTCTATTTTTGAGAAATAATTTTCTGACCAAAAACTCCACAGCTAAAGTCTAATTTGATATCCCGAGTTTGCGTTGACAGTCAACCATTATTGACTGTCAACGCAAATTCCAAGAACTCATTAGTTTCTGGCGGGAAGTCAAGGGGTTCACTTGAGATTTGCTTTAAATTATTTTGCTAATTAAGTTTAGTGAACTTTATAATGTTAAATTGGTGTTGTTTGGTGTTATAAATGCTCATGCTCATGAACAATGTGTGAAATACTCGTAGTTAAAGTGGACAGTCATAGTACAGCTGTAGTGATATTGGTTAAGCGGACTGTGGTGGAAGTTTAGTATCAGTCTTTACTTACATTGGTAGTTGTAAATGAGTATATTCAAACGTGTAACAAAATATATTGCAACGATATTAAGATGAAACATGGAGTCCATATACTGCCCCTATTTGAAAAAAATATTTGAAAGCAAACGGAGATATCATTTAAAATTTCGTATTATTAAACCCTAGATAACCCTTCAAACTGTTTTATGAAATACTGTTTACAGTTTAAAGCGAGAACGTGAAGCTTTTCTTCGCACATCTGCAAAAAACGACCACTTTTGGCAAATGTGCGAAGAGAAAACTTACCTGTATAAGGACAAAGACAAAGGATATGTTTATTAAAACAAAAACCTTAAAAAAAAATTAGAAAAATAAACGAGCAAGTGCGAGTCGGACTCGTACATGAAGAGTTCCGTACCTCCGTACAATGTCTTAAAACGCCAAAAAATCATGTTTTTTGTATGACGACCCCCTTTAATTTTTATTTTTAGTATTTGTTGTTATGGCGGCCATAGTAATACATAATCTGTGAAAATTTCAAGTGTCTAGTTATTACGGTTCAAGAGATAGAGCCCTGTGACAGACGGACAGACAGCGGAGTCTCAGTAATAGGGTCCCGTTTGCACCCTTTGTGTACGGAACCCTAAAAAAGGACACATCACACAGATTGTGCCAGTAACATAGCAACTATTACACAACTTATACAACATAACATATATACCATAACAATTAGATCGCAAAAAACCTAGCTAGAGATAGCTGAAACAGTCGCGGGTCACGTGTCTCTGTTGCACGTTGAGTTTGTGACAGAGACGGACTGAACCCGTCCGGGGCGGCCGCTTGACGCAGTTTCAAGATCGGAAAAAAGTGGGACAAGGGGAGGGGGAGGGTTTGAAAAGTCAAAATTCTACGTGACGTAATATACAGGGTGACTTTTTATCCACCTGCTAAATTTTTGGAGCAAGTTCAGGCCATGATATTTTATTTATTTATTTATTTAACTTTATTACAAAAATGTAGCAGGCGGACTTAAGGTCTAGGGCCTTTTCTACCAGTCTGGTAGAAAGGTGGTGGTGATAAAAGCAAATTTTACTGATACAGAACTACTTGCAATAAATTTTTCGTACTTCCATACAAAATCCATTTGGCTGAGCGTTGATTTGTATGGAAGGATGAAATTTTTTTATCGATTTTTAATAACTTTTTTTTATTGAAAGTAGTTCAGTATCATGGACAGAACTTGCTCCAAAAATTTTGCAGGTGGATAAAAAGTCAGCCTGTGTATGTGGACGACCCTATTCCTTTCGAGCGTAGAGGATGTAAAATACTGCTAACGGCATGTAGATAATAAAGATGTATTAGAATATATTTATTTGTGTGCATAAGTTGCCTAAAGTGAAGTGGTAGCATAAGTGGCGCCCTCATTTGAATTAAATTGTCTAAAAAGACCTTCAAGTGGCCACTTTTGGCGAAAACCCGTTTTAAAACTAGCCGGACTACCAATATTACTTTCAAAGGTTATTCATAAAATAAAATAGTTTGAAGGTCTTTTTAGACATTGATACAAATCAAATTTTTAAATATCACCATATTTAGTTTTAAACAATTTATTTCAAATGAGGGCGCCACTTATGCTACCATTTCACCTTAAGCCGTGAGGTAAACATTACAAGTATGTATGTCTCTGTAAGTTCCTATAATATTATAGTAATTAATAAACTAGTTCAAATAATAAATACTTGTATGTTATTTTTTACCCAACTGCCCAGAAGGCAGAATGTTATGACGTTTTCATTTTTAACCCCCCGTCCCCCTCAGCAAAACTCCCCTACCCCTTGAACTTACGCAATACTTGAACGTGTCCTAATTGCAATATTTTGACGTTTGTTAAATATTGATAAAGGTGTTTGCCATAAGGCTCAATTCACACCGAGATGGAAGCGAAGCGGAGAGCAGTTTCAGTGTCATATAATTTTAGACTTTATCGCCATGACTATAATACATAGAATCGCTTGAAAAACTTGTTGCGTTGCGCGATCGCCCGCGGCTTCGCGAGCATTCCAGCGGCGTCCGCGCAGCGTCGGCGCACGACTGCTTTGGCGGGCGCGAGCGGGCCTAATTGTGGTTGGTTACAAAAAACACATTCTTTCATTTTCATTCATCATCAGGTCTTTTTTAGTCTCCAATGCAGGAGCTCGACCCTCTCTGTACTACCAGAGCCATATACAAAGTGGAAGGGACATACCCGTAATAAATCGAACCACGGGCTATACTAGATCATTATAGTATAATGAAATTAAAATAACATCCAAATAACAAAAAAGCCTTTTCATACAAAAGTGTGCCGATGCCCGGGCGATTTGTATGGGAATGTAATTTTTTTTTTCTTTGGCTTTTATTTTAATTTCGATATACTATAATGATCTAGTATAGCCCGTGGTTCGATTTATTACGGATATGTCTCTTCCACGTTGTATAAGCCAGAGCAGCCAGAGGATTTGGCCTACACTCTCCACGCTGGCCAGACGGGTTGTAGAGGTCTCACTGATCAACAAGCTTTGTTCAGCTTGTGTTTCCTAAGTCGCCTTCTACGACATCCACGGGAAGACTTGGTGTGGTCCTATTCTACTCTGCCGGGAACCACACGACTAATGTTCCTCGACTGTATGATAGATAAATAATAAATGAATGCAATATTTTGACGTTTGTTGAACAGAGGTTTTTGCCATAACTGGTTGGTAACAAATAACACAATATTTAAAACTAAACGTATATTTACATTTATACAACACTCATTCTCATACGTCAGATGAGGACGGTGGCGCCACTATAGGCGCGGAGAAATTGTGCACTGAGATCTTGCCCGAGATCTTGTGCACGGCGCGCATGTGCGTGGTGAGCGGGTACGCCTGCGTGAACGCGGCCGAGCAGATCGTGCACACGAACGGCCGCTCACCGGTGTGAGTGCGGATGTGGTTCTCGAGAACTCGGCGTTCCTGAAAACAAATACCAGTTACACAGGGTTACTAATATCTAACACATAACCTATAGGCGACTTAGGTACATCAAGAACAATTTTTGATCTGACTTTTTTAAATTTGATGTTTTTTTCTTGTAATACCAACATCATTTTAATTTATTTAACTAAAACTAAACTAAAATCTAAATTAAAAAATAAAACTGTGTTTAAAAATCTAAATGTTGATCATGCGGCATGGTGCCAAGAACACTGGCTGCATTCCCGCGCTGAATGGCTACTGCAATTCTCTGCGCGAGATATGAGCCAGCCCTCTTGTCACCAGCGGCGTCGACGAGCCGAGGAGTTATTTATTTATTTAATCTTTATTGTCCATCAAATAAAAATTGTACAGACCAATCATCATCATCCTCCCGTATTCCCGGTTGCATCCTCAGCGGTGACGCTTCAGAGCCCGGGGTCCGCTAACCTACCCTAGCTGATTCGACGAGGTTACTGGTTTTTTACACAGAGCGACTGCCACCTGACCTCCGCAACCCAAAGGGTAGACCAGAACCACAGAATACATAAGAGCCAAACATAATGGTATCTCACAGCGTCTCCCGCAAATTGGCGTCCCCGCACCTCTCCCCTGCACTTTGTGAGCTTTGACGGCTCCAAACCAGGGTTTAATTACTAGCCGCACGCAATACGCGACGTGTGTTTTCTTGAGAACTGTCAACCAATAGTAACCATCATGGTGAGAAGGTGCGCGGGTAATAATTGTTTATCCACCCAATACTCTAAAGAACGTATATTTCATACATTTCCAAATGATGAAAACAGGTAAGCAAAGCAACAATATAATTTAATGTTATTACCCAGCAACCATCTTGATATATATACCCTTCTCGCTCTCTCGCATTGGCAGGAGATACACAAGAGCGAGATTGTAACATTACCGGATTGCTAATAAGCAATCCGGTAATGTTACATAGGCTCCTCGCTCACAGGTAATCACATACACGCAGATGCCAACTGGATTTCCGCGGGTTATATTGCTAAATGCCATTGTTGACAATGACAACTTGACATGCTGTGTGTAAGCGTGAATCGTTATAAACATTTGTTTATTTTTATTGAATTTATTCATATAATTACCGTATAGTTTTGCGCCGAATATGCAAATAACTATATTACAATAGTGAATTTGTGAAATTAGTGCATTACAATATAAATGACTCAATAATAATCAGTAAAGTGAACTATAGGTGAAATGGACAATGGACATAATGAAAAATATTTGTGAAGTGATATTACGCAGCTGTTTCCGACTTTTCTGTAACATTTAATACATATAAAACAGAATATTTTTTACGTCATAGTGTTCGCAAATCTTCCGGTATGGAAAAATATCGTAAATATGTCGAACTCGTTAGTAGGTAAGTATTAAAATAATTCTGCGGTGCGACCCTAACTATAAAACTCACACATCGACGTGTGTACAGATAAATTGTTTCGTTTGTAGTAGTAGTAGGTATATATGTTACTCTGAATCAATGGAGAGTCATACCAGTGCCAGAACCAATCCTAGGATAGGTACAAACACTAGATGGCGTTCGGGACCAACAAGCTTTACGTGCCTTCCGAAGCACGGAAACATCTTTCTTTTCGGATAATCAGGTGATTTAAGCCTGAAATATCCTCGGCACGGCACTAGATAGCCCTTTTAATTATTTAATGAACCACCGTTAAAAGCATAACATTAGTCCGTCTAGCTATAAAACCCGCTTTTAAATCTAGACAGATCACCAATAATAGTTTAAACGGTAGTTCATAATTTAATTTAAAGGGCTATTAAGTGCCTAACATTTAACAATATGGAAATGTTCACCATATTTACGAGTTAACAATTTATTTCAAATGAGGGCGCCACTTCTGCTTGGTATTCACCTTAAACGAAAGTCATAGAACAAAAGTTGTTAGTCTTGATGTACTTAAGTCGCCTCTAGGAGGTTATGCGTTAGATACCAGTAACTCTGTATACAGAGTGGATTTGAATTTGTTGGCATCCGATCAGCGATGGCTGATCCACGCGTCAACTCGTGAACATGCCGCCAATAGGGACTGGTCAGCTCTGCTCCGTTTTTTGAGACTACTCAATATTACTTCTGCATAATGCACTCGTTCGCAAGCTTTACAAGTTATATTGTGAGACATAATATGTTTGTAAACTTTCAAAGCCCTTCTGGCACGTAGGCGACCAATACTGTGTAAATGAGTTTATTACACAGTTTGTATGGCGCTGTAATGCTACGATACTATCGGACTACAGTCACAGCGGCGACACTACCTGTACGTGAGAGTTCGAACGCCGTTGACCTTGAGCTCGGAGCTCGTAACGCTAGGGTCGATACCGAAATAGTCTATCGTGCGGTGCGTCAGAGAGACGCGAACCAGCCCTCGGCCAAAGCAGTCAGCGATAGCTCGTTCTACGCCCCGCGCACATCCAGCCACCCACACATAGCCGCAAGCGATTTTACGTGCACACATGCTTAAGTGTCGTCTCTTTTCGCGTAGTGTATAAATTCTTTGCTACAGTCGTGTAGAAGTGTTTGAAACTTTTGGAAGTGTTTGAAACTTACAGAGAACCCTCTCCCGCAGTGTGGACAGAACTTGTTCTTAGGGGGCTTGATCTTGAGGTGGAACACGGACTTGTGCCGACGCAGCTGATAGTTGTTCAAGAAATACTGAAACAAATAGGAATTAAATCATCAATCATAATCATCATCAGGTCTTTTTAGCAGTCAGAGAATTTGGCCTCCACTCTCCACGCTGGCCAGACGGGTTGGAGAGGTCTCACTGATGTTTACAAGCTTTGTTCAGCTTGTGTTTCCTAAGTCGCCTTCTACGACATCCACGGGGAGACTTGGAGTGGTCCTATTCTCCTCTGCCTGGGACCACATAACACGGCTAATGTGGGTCCAAGTCCCAATGAAAATATAATATGTATGTATGTATGTTATATGTATTTAATTAATTTGCGCCGCAACTATTTATCTGTTTATCCCTATGGTGGACTGGGAGAGAACGCTTTTAGCGTTAAGTCTGCCAATTGAAAAACAATTTATATTGTGGGACAATAAAGTTTTAAGGTGAAGGGTTAAGCAAATGACCTTGAAGTGTAAAATAAATTGTTAACTCGTAAATATGGTGATAATTTTCATATTGCTCTTCGTCATGCACTAGATATCCTTTTAAATTATTTTATGAACTGCCGTTGAAACTATTATTAGTGATCCGTCTAGCTTTAAAACTTGCCGTGGCGACTTTTGGCGGAGGCAAGTTTTAAAGCTAAACGGACTAATGTAAATACTTTCAACGGTGGTTCATAAAATAATTTAAAGGGCTATCTAGTGCATGACGAAGAGCAATATGGAAATTATCACCATATTTACGAGATAGCAATTTATTTCACACTTCAAGGCCATTTGCTTATCCCTTCACCTTAATAAATAAATAATAATACAATGACAAGCTCTTAAATGTAGACAGACAGAAAATGTCCGTTTGACATTATTGACAATGTCAATGCGGCGTATTTACAAAGTGGAATAGTACCACAGGTATGGCACTTCATAGAACGGAGGATATTTATGCCTGCACTACTACAAACGAAACTATACATCTGTGCACACGTCAATGCGTGTGTGTTCGCCCGCTCTCGCCCTGAGACAAGGCGAGAGCGGGGGAGAGGGGCGGGGACGCATATTGTAAGGGACCATAAGAGATTCCGTTCTGTATTTTCTTCATCTGAACGCGTTTTTTTATTTATTTAATTTATTGCACTATACAAATTAATGTACAATAGGTATAATCTTAACGCTAAGCATCGGTTCCCGGTTGCTTCCTCAGCTATGCTGCTTCGGAGCCCGGGGTGCGCTTTTTCTTCTCTAAATATAATATGCATATCAATGGTCACCCAAGGATGCCAAAAATCTAGCGAATTGGAGAAGAAATAGCCGGAACAATTTAAACGATTTGGCTGTAGTTTTACGACCGGCCGCCTGCCTGACGTCAACCCTCCTTGGGAATGCTATTGTACCACGAGCTTCAAGTGCTGTTTCCTTTAGTCGCCTCTAACGACATCCACAGGAAGAGATGGAGTGGTCCTATTCTGACCCGGAACCACACAGGTGATTCCGTTCTGTATGAAATACTTTTATTAACTTCTGTGGTAGTACCTTAGCGCACTCCACGCAGTAAAACTTGGTACGTTCTGTGTGGAAGTAGGCGTAATGATACTTCATGCTCATTTTCTTGTTAAAAAGCTTGTGGCATTCCGGACACGGGTACCTGCAAATATTATTCACAGCTACATTGACATGTTTACCTTTATATCTATGAAATAGATAGATAGAATGTTTATTTGTAGCTATAGACACACACATACAGACAATACACAACATGAGAACATAATAAATAATTGATGATATTTTCAAAACAAAAAACCGACTTTAATACCAAAGAAGTGACAGTCATAGAATAGCTAAATACGCAACAATTGTATACTTAAGACTATATTTTTCAGTTATTTTCGTTTATAAACAAACAAACTACTCAAATAATTTTGATAAAATTTCTGTGCGGACCAATGGAAAAAAAGAATTTTTCAAATCGGTCCAGGCGTCTTCGAGAAATCGGGGAAGATACATAAAAAAAAGGATTCCGACGAATTGATAACCTCCACCTTTTTTGAAGTCTGTTAAAAAACATAAGAAGACACTGAAACATATATCAATATACTAGCTGTGCCCGCGACTTCGTTCGCGTGGTTGTCGGAATGTTATATAGCCTAAAGCCTTCCTCTATAAACGGACTACCCAACAAAAAAAGAATTTTTCAAATCGGACCATTAGTTCCTGAGATTAGCGCGTTTAAACAAACAAACAAACAAACTCTTCCGCTTTATAATATTAGTATATATTTGTATCTGTGTACTACAGCAGTCCAAAGAGGTCATAAGCTCAGTGCTTAGTGTTGCTTAGAGAGCAACTCACTGATTTTTAGTTACGGCCTGTCAGGTGCGAGTAGATAAATAAAAAAATTGAAAATATTAAATTTATTTATATTAACGACTACAAAAATATTTCAATGGGCGCCAATTCTGCATAACCTCCGCCTTAAATACATGAATACATGAATTTTTCGGGGTCCAGTGCTGGCCCCCATTTGAAATAAATTATTTGGAAGGAAACGGAGATATCATTTAAAACTGTATCTCCAGTGTATGCCCTAGATAACCCTTCAAACTATTTTATGAACTACTGTTTACAGTTTAAAGTAAGAACGTGAAGCTTTTCTTCGCACATTTGCGAAAAACGGCCACTTTTGGCAAATGTATAAAGAAGTTTCGGGATCGTTTTCGATCATATATTCTATAGATGCACAGTTCCTTGCAAAATCAAACAAAATATTATCCCCGTGTCAATACGTACATAGGTAAAATGTATACCATTTCAGGTATTGCGAAAAAAATTCTAAGGTGTCATACAGTTTAATCTAATTTAAACCTTAAGTAACTTTCACAATGCACTTTGTCATCATTGACGTAACGTCACGCGCGCGGCCACCGAGCGAATGAGAGCGAAACAAGGCATAATACTGTTTTTAGCCATTTTTTAGGCGGCAACTGTGCATCTATAGAATATATGACCGAAAGGGATAGTACTCTTTTTCATCACTCTTAGGTTTAAGTTTGAGCCGTTGGTGGACAACACGCGTGCGTCCGCGCGGGGGTACGCGACTGACATCCCCGGGGGCAAGGCACGCGACTGACGTCCGCGCGGGGGCACGGCACGCGACTGAAGTCCGCGCAACGTATATTCAAGCCTAATACTTACTTGACATCGCTCTTCGGCCTATGCTTGACGCTGGTGCTGATGTGCCTTTTAAAAGTGGTGACATTATCGAACTGCAAGTTGCACTCGACGCAGAAGGCCTCCTCGGAGCGAGTCTTTAAGTGCTTCAGCATGTTGTGACCATGCAGGATGCGATGCTTCCTAAACGCTATGTTGCAGATTTTGCATACGTGCGGCAGGTGTTCGACTCTGGAATGATTACCACAACGGAAACTCAGGCTTAAAACTGCGTTAAGGTGAATACCAAAAAGAAGTGGCGCCCTCATTTGAAATAAATTGTGAACTCGTAAATATGGTGAAAATTTCCATATCTCTCAATGTTAGGCACTAGATAGCCCTTTAAATTATTTTATGAACTGCCGTTCACATCATCACCTTAAAAGAAAATGTCATATGACAATTGAACAACTTCGGCCAGGAGACCTATTTTTCAACGCTGGAGTCAGCAGAACACAAAACTTGTAGTTTTCCAAGGCACCACTCGCATTCCAAGTGACGAAATACCATATTTTTTAAACCGTCGCGTCAGCCAAAAATAATATTTTTCACGCAGAAAACTTGGAAAATTTGACAATGTTTTTAAAAAAATATCAACATGAATAAAAAAGCTGCGGGTAACGGTACTTGTTTATTACTTTTACTAAGACCACTCGCAAATCCTTCGCTTACAAGCGACAAAGCAAGTTCATTTTTAACCCCCGATAAAAAGAGGGGTGAAGTTTGATACTAATGTCTGTCTGTCAGTGGCATCGTAGCGCTCGAACGGATGGACCGATTTCGATGAGGATTTTTTACGTGAAAGCAAGTTCCCTTGCGGTGGTTCAAAGCTATGTTTAATGAAAATAGGTTCAGCCGTTCAAAAGTTATTGGGGTTAACGCTTGAAAGTCAGGGCTTTTTCTAGCAAATATATAGATGGCGCTACGGATATCAAGTCGGTACGGTAGTTCCGCTACTCATCACTAGATGGCGTTCTTGTCAGTTGTGTTTTTTTTTATTTGCCCAGCAAATAAACTTGTTATGCTAGACAAACTACACGATAAAATTATAAAATGAGTACGTACATCATATGCCTCTCCATGAAATCTTTCTTGGAGGTTTTTTTGCCGCAGTGGTCGCACACGAACTCCTTGTGCGACTTGTTGTGCTCCAGCATGTCACTCTTTGTTCTGCAACAAACGATAAACGTAAAGCTATATATACTGAAAATACATTAGCATAGAATTAACAAGAGTATTTCATACAGAACGGAATCTCCTAAGGCCCCTTGCAACTTCCCGTCCCGGGCGAGAGCGGGCGAACACACACGCATTGCCGTGTGCACGGATGTATAGTTTCGTTTATAGTAGTGCAGGCATAAATGATACTCCGCTTCTATGAAGTGCCATACCTGTGACAGACTAAAGCCCTCTTTTTCATAAATTAGTAGTTTGCCGCGAACCTCGCGATTTATTATTAATATTTTAAAAACTACTGAACCGATTTCGATGCCCAACGAACTTGAAAATTCTATTGATATTTTCTACATGCCTACCAAATTTCATCAAAATCGGTTCGGCGGTTATCGCGGAACATGTTTGTTCCGAGACATACATACATATAAACAATGTGTTTTCGCCTCAACTTTAATTATAGCCCTCGCTCGCTCGGTGAAATATTTCAAATTTTTGCTAAACCTTTTCAGTTAAAACCAACATTTTTTAACTAAAATAGGTTTAGCAAGTGCTGTTTTTATGAATAACACTCAGTGTTCTGCTTCATATGTAACTTTACCAGCTTCCAAAAAAGGCTTCGAAAGAAGTAAGTTCCCTTTTGAGCTTAGGGTATATTTTTGTATAATCGTGGCTTTTTAACAGTGACGTTTGGGGAAATCAGTCTGTGAAAGGGACATCGTGCGAAAAGGACATTTTGCGAATGGGACATCTTGCGTATAAGGCGTCTTACTAATGAGTAATTTTGCGAAACGTACATGCTGTATACGAGTCATTTTGCGAACTGGTAATTATTAAAAGGGGCATTTTGCGAAAAACTTACTTGTGTCGTTCGCCGCAGTCCACGCACTCATACGCCCTCTCGTGCTCGCGCCGCACATGCCGCCAGATGTTACGTTTCTTGAGGAACGTCGCAGCGCACATGCCGCATTCGAACTTATAAAGGTGCGTCTCGCTGTGGTGCTCAAGATATTGCTTCCCGGTGAACCTCTGCTGGCAGATGTGGCATTTGTGTCGGCCTTTGTCCTGGAGATATAAAAAAAAATCTCTCTCTCGCTTCTTCTTCATAACGCGTTCCCGGTTGCTTCCTCAGCTACGCTGCTTCAGATCCCGGAGTGCACTTCCCCGCTTTTTCTTCTCCAAGTATAACATGCATGTCAATGGTCACCCAAGGATGCTGAAGACCTTGCGAAGTGGACAAGAAATAGCCGAAACAGTTTATATGATTTGGCTTTAGTTTTACGACTGGCCGCCTGCCTGACGTCAACCCTCCTTGGGAATGCAGTTGTAGCACGAGATGTTGTGCTTATTCCTTTAGTCGCCTCTTACGACATCCACAGGAAGAGATGGAGTGGTCCTATTCTAAGCCGGAAACCAGACGGCAATCTCTCTCTCTCTCTCCTCTCACCGTATTCCCAGTTGCATCCTCAGCAGTAATGCTGTGAAGCCCGGGGTCCGCTTTCCGGCTTTTCCTTCTCCACTTCGCACGGTCTTGAGCATCCTTGGCACGGTCAAGACCATAAAAATAAACTTACTATCACATCCCTAGAAGGTGGAAAAAGGAATAGTGATGGGTTGCTAGCCGCATCGCCTATTAACATGATTCGCATTTTCGCCTATTCCGTCCATTTCTAATGCCGGCTCACACTCGCCGAGAAGTCGCCGAGAAAGCTCATGAGGAGAGCATACCTGTACACACGAGATCTAACATGACTTAAACGAGACTCGGGCGCAAAAACCGCCAAACGATCGAGGCCGACCGAGACGAGGCGAGAGGGAGCGAGACGAGACGAGAGCACCATGTCAACATTCGCTCTTGCCCTGTCTCGGGGTGTCTCGGGTGTGTACAACCGACATAAAATTAATCTGCGTTATAACAAAGCCGTGTGATTCCCGGCAGAGTAGAATAGGACCACTCCAAGTCTTCCCGTGGATGTCGTAGAAGGCGGCTTAGGAGACACAAGCTGAACAAAGCTTATACGTTACTACGGGCGTCTGGCCAGCGTGGAGAGTGCAAGCCAAATCCTCTGACTGCTTTGGCTAAGTATGGCTCTGGTAGTACAGTACAGTTGTGCTCCTGCAGTGGAGACTAAAAAAGACCTGTTGATGATTATATTATAAATGTTTAATGTCATTAGCTCACCGTCTCATGGTTCTTCATATGCTGCAAATATCTACTTTCGTTCGAATACCCAATTATACACTTCTCGCATTTAAAATCCCATTTAAGGAAATGATCCATCGTCCGTTCCTTCTCCATTAACGCCACCAACTCTACTTCATCTATGGTCACCTTTTTTATCAAATCTGATGTATAGGTCCCATGTGTACTGCCCATCTTACCATAAACTATCCTGTATGGACGTCGATATTTTTTAACATCATGTTTCTTTTTAAAAGATGTCTCTTTCTTATTTTTCTTTTTCTTCGTATCCGGTAAGTATTCATAATCACTATTGTCCATTTCATCTTTGAAATCCGTTATGTCATCATAATTTTCATCATTCAAATTGTCTCCTATAAATTGTCCTATTTTATTTAAAAACACTTGGTTCAAATCTAACTTTTCGTTTTTTATGTCTTCAACTTTCCCTACTTCGTTAAATATCACATCGTTATCATAAAATTGGTCAGTGTTTGTGTTGTCTGTATCTAATTCAATTTTTACGTCACCGTAATTGATGACTTCCTTGGGTTTTTCTATTTCTGGATTTAGGGCATCGAAATAATAATTTATTTCTGAGTTTATAACAGTTTGTAAGGTGGAGAGGTTAGGATCGGCCTGAAAAAATTAAAATAAGATGAAACTTCTTTATTGTACCAACAAACACTACATACTACATATATCCGTTGCAATTCGAGGATACTCAGTATATGTTTCAAATTTATTTAACATTTCGGCTGCAGAAAAACGCTCCGTGTTTTCATTCTCAAAGTGTTAGTTAAAGCTTGTAAGACTTTTGATTTTTCATTACTTGGCACTTCTTACCTGGTTTTCCACTTGCTGACTCTTGTCCAAAGATCCGTAGACATTCTTGAAAAAGTTCTGTGCCTTCAGCACTTTCAGCTGAAACCTTTCAACCTTCTCAAGCAGAGCTTGACACTCCCAGCAGATGAGATCCTGTTTAGTTACAAGAACAAAAGTTTTATTAAAGTAAGATGAATAAACTTTCCCCCCCCCCCCCTCCCCGGATTTCTGAGGAATTCAGACGTATCTAAGACAATCCGCATTTCAGTTTAATTTAAATTTGATTTCGAATTTACACAAAAAATAGTTTAAAAAATAGGATATCATAAATTGTGAGAAGTTCTACGAATCTACATGACGTTGGCGCTGTCCGGGGTGAGTCATATCGGCCGGCCATCAACCTCCGTAGCAACCACGTGACACAAACTGCACCCGCGCACTGCTCCTGCGCATCTGACAAGGGGGCGGCGCCCACGACCAATGCGCTATTGGCTGCATTGGTAACGTCTCGAGTCCAGCCGTCGATCAACACAGAAGCGGAGGAAGTCGCCATATTGACTGGTGGATGAGTACACGCTTTTGCTCTTTGTACGTTATAACCACCTGGTACTTTTAATCGCACGGTTTGCCGCAGTATACAATTGTATATAAGAATTTGGCATAAAATCAAATAAGGATGCTTTGCCACGGCTGTAAATCTGTGCTTAAAGATAATAATTATTTGAAATGCAATGGCTGCAAATCGGAATATTGCTTCGAATGTCTTAACTTAACTTGTTAGTTAAGTTAAGACATAGTATCGTTATACTAGCCGAGAGCTTACTCCTGAACAAATAAAGTCATTAAGTTGCCGCTACTGCCGGAATGTGACGCGGCGAATTAACAATGATAATACGCCCTGCCGCCTGAAGTGTCAAATAAGCCAGGTGCATGAGTCCATGAATATTTATTTTGGCGATGTGACTAATGTCAACAGTGCCAACAATAGTGTCTGTACTTCTGCCAACATGGCGAAAGAACCAGTGACAATGAATAGTATTAGTAAACTTTTCGACTTAAAGCTGGCACCAGACTCCGCAATCATGACGAATTTGAGAACAGCTCTTAACAAAGACATCGAAAAAATGGTAGCTGTGCATGTGAACCGAGCAATCGAGAACTTGAAGACTGACTTCTCCTCTACCACTGACTACTTGGCTGCTGAACAAGTTGATTTGAGATTAGAGAAAAGGATAACTTAGTCAAACAATTGCAATCGGATCTTTCAAAATGCCAAAATTCACTCGTGAACCTTCAAACACGAGTACATACTATAGAAAAATCTCTCGTGATATGAATCTTGAGTTACACGAGGTGCCAGAGAATAAAAATGAAAACCTGTCTGGTATATTCAAAAAACTTTGCAATTGTTTGCAAGTCGATATTCCTGAGAGCGATGTAAGAGCTTGCCGTCGGGTCTCGAAAATGAATCCTTCCTCTGAGCGACCTCGCAACATACTTGTAACTCTTTCATCGCAGAGACTACGTGATTTGTTCCTGTCATCGGTGACTCGTTTCTCGAATAAAGCTCATCCGAGAGATAAACTCGCCTCTACTCATATCGGCTTTGCGGGAGAAACCCGCAGGATTTACGTGGCCGAACACCTTTCTCCGGAAACTAAAGAAGTGCACAGTGTGGCGAGGAAATAATCTGTTCTCATTTGGGCCCTCTTTGTTGCAGTGTCATGTCGCAAAATGTGTACAGCGGCCTAAAATTAATTTAAACAAGCATAGCACTATAATTGTTAATAACATTTAATAAAAACATACTTTACGATTAAAAAACTACAAAAACCTTACGTTTTCTATACTTAGGTTTTTTATAATTTCCCATATGATAATCCATTTTTTATACCGCCATACTTACTGAACGAACGAGATGTCATTAATCATTTCATGCCAATGGAACTTAGAACATAGCAGAATTTTGATAAACAAATTCAATAAAACGCCATGTAGTCAACAAGTTCTGACCTAACTCTTAATACGTGTTATTGAATAGGAATATCAAATGGTGGAGAAATTCGACATGCGAGGCTAATCACTTAATAGCTCAGTTATTTAGAACGTGGTCGTATTTGAACCGAGATCGCGAGTTCAAGTCCAAGTTCTTTTATTCCTTTGGTGTTGCGAAACCTTGCTACCAGATGGCGCCACTGGTTTGAACTTATGTTAAAGCTGCAGTTTCATATGCAATATGAATCATTCATGTTCGTTCATTTCATTTGTCAATCGCGTTTTGTTTCACTGTCGCGTATCGTCGCAAAATGTCCCGTACGCAAAATGTCCCTTTCGCAAAACGTCCCTTGCTCAAAACGTTCCTTTCGCAATATGTCCCCTGGTAGCAAAATGTCCCCTGGTGGCAAAAAAATATCCCTCGCAAAATTTCATGTTTTTTATACAATGTGGAAGGGACATACCCGTAATAAATATAGACCATTCTCGAATCCACTTTGGATGTTTGTTACTCCATCACGCCTAAACAGCTTAAGAGAGAGAGAGCTTGATTAGATGAAATTTTGCACACAGATAGTTTATCACCCACATTAACACATAGGCTACCTGTTATCCCGAAAAAGTTACCGTTTAGGGATCGATTTTAACGCAAGCGGAGCCGCAAAAGCTATTTTCATGATAATTGGTTCAGTAGTTACGGCATGGAGGCGTAACAAACAAATGAACAACAAACATACTTTATAGTAATTTTATAAAAATAATGAAATTCTGGAAAAGGGACATTTTGCTACTAGGGGACATTTTGCGAAAGAGACGTTTTGCGCAAGGGACATTTTGCGAAAGAGACATTTTGCGAAAGGGACATTTTGCGACTAGGGGACATTTTGCGTAAGGGACATTTTGCGACGATACCGTTTTTATTATATTTTTATGAGATTTTATACCATAAACTTTTATTTCTATAATTATCGTATTGTAAAAAAATATATTTCAGTGCTCAACTGTAGTGAACAAAACGCTCCGTCAAAGATGCATTACCCATCGTGTTGCCAGATAGCGTCACTGCTATTTCCTGCTGCATATTAAAACCATTGAATGTCTCAATAAGCTCTTGTAATAATTGTCACTCTTTCACCTATCTAAATATTTTTTATATTTTGAATTCAATAAACTTACATTATGATTAGTATGTATTATCAGAATATTAATAGAATGCGCACTAAATTATCACAGTTTTATCAAAATCCATTGAATAGTAACTACGACGTCGTGGAGACAAACTTGAATAGTAATATCTTTGATGGAGAGGTTGTTGACTCTCGCTACAACATTGACTCTCGCTACAACATTTTTAGAAGAGATCGCGATGATATTAATTCCTCAAAAAGCGACGGCGGTGGTGTTCTTGTAGCAGTAAAGAAATCATTGCAAGTTATTTGACAGGCATATTGGGACAGCAAAATGGATGATATCTGAATAACTATTGTGCCGACTTTAACGTGTAACGCGCCTAAAATTAATATTTGTGTTTGTTATCATCCTCCTTACATAAATTGTTCAAAGAGGGATGAATTCTATTCTAACTGTCAAAAAGTATTGTTAATCACTGCCAGGATGATAGATACTTAATAGTGGGAGATTTTAACACGCCTGAGTATTCTTATATCTCCTTAGATACTGACGAGCCATCACCCACCTCGCAGAGTAAGAGACGTCTGCTACTCTTACAGGAATTCATGTCACTCTGTAACCTACATCAAAGTAACAGCATCCCGCATGATAAAGGCCGGTATCTTGATCTAGTACTCTCATCTGTCAATTCCCTGACAGTTATCGAAGCTGAGACGCTGAGCTTAAAAGATAAACATCACCCTGCTTTAGAAATCGAGTTTCCCTTAATGGTTTCCCTCAATACCCCCAAAAATTTAAAACCAAATAACAAGCGATTGAACTTTGCATGGTGTAATTATGATAGCATACGACATGAACTGAATTTAATATAATAGACTGGCATGAACTTTTATCGAGCTCTGACGTAAATGCATGTGTAGAGTTTTTATGAGAAACTTTATGAAATTATTAATAAATATACTCCTTTAACAACTATGAAGTCTGATAAATATCTCGTTTGGTATAGCAAACCCTTAATAAAATGTATTGAAGAAAAGAACAAATTCCACAAACTCTTTAACAAATTCAATAACTCGCAGGATTATGACGTGCAATCTGTTGTGTGTGTCAATAAATAAAATAAAAATAATAAAAACGGGCCAAATTACCCGTTTGTTTCCGGGTTACCACTCCATCTCTTCCTGTGGATGTCGTAAAAGGCTAAAGGACTAAGCACAAACATCTCGTGCTACAATTGCATTCACAAGGAGGGTTAGCGTCGGGTGTCGGCCGGTTGTTAATTTTTTTTTGCACAAATACATTCCCTAAGAGTGTTGACGTCAGGCAGGCGGCCGGTCGTAAAACTCTAGCTAAATCATTTAAACTGTTCTGGCTATTACTTCTCCATTTTGCAAGGTCTTTGGCATCCTTGGGTGACCATTGAAATGCATGTTATATTTGGAGAAGGAAAAGTGGGAAAACGCACCCTGGGCTCCGAAGCAGCACAGCTAAGGATGCAACCGGGAACGCGCTTAGGCGAAGAAGAAGTATTAAACGGGCCAAATCCTCTGGCTGCTCTGGCCAAGTATGGCTCTGGGAGTACAGAGGGTCGTACTCCTGCAATGGAGACTAGAAAGACCTGTTGATGATGGATAAAAACGAGAGTTGTTGATGTAGTATGCAGATGTAGATGAAACAATAAATGATGAAGATACAGCGCATTTTAATTTGGCACGACATCACGAATGTGTGTGAAGAAGGGCTCTGGTAGTACAGAGGGTCGTGCTCCTGCAGTGGAGACTATTATAGACCTAATGATGGCGATGATGATGAATAGACACTATCTTTATGCCAAAGAAAAACATAGATATTAAGGTCAACTCCTTTTAACAGGATAATGGAAAACCTAATGTCTTACACAATAGGCTCCTGCTATAGGCTATCAAATGAAGTAATTAATGTAAAATATAATACTTACAGTAGTTTTATAAGTGGACTTTAATTTAGGACATATTTTCTTGAATAGTTCCAAATACTTTCCTAATGGAGTAAGAGTTCTGTCAGTTGATAAACAAATTTTGCATATTTTATTGTCCGTCACTGCTTTATCAATTAAGCCTTCCATCATAAGGGAGTAAAATAAATCACATTAATCACAACATTATAAATATTATTACATTTTCATTTTTATTGCACACACAGCCAGCATCAGCGTCTACAAATCGATTGTTTTGTGTCATTGTCAGTGTCACTCACTACTCACTTCTTGTATATAGCCTCAGTAAATAGCAGCGGCTCTCAGAACAATAAAACCAATCCCATATCTCTGCAGCGGCTATTGTATTGCCAACATGACCAAATTCCAAAATACCAATCAAGGAGTTTAAAAACAAAGTAAAATCGAGTTCGCTTTTTCTTTTTTTTAAAAATTGGTAAAGAAAACCTACTGATAGAATAGTACCAAAACCAAACTACCAACATAAAATAAACAGTCCATTCATTTCATTCAATTTTGACATTTGACATGGCGTCACGTCCGTCACGCACGTCAAATGAGTCTTGTTGTGGTGTTGTTTTTGATTACCGTCTTCAAGAAATCCATATTTCAACAATATTTATACACTAAACACTAAGGTTTATCTAATTTCGCGTACAAATTACATCAATCATAAATTATATGGACTCTTGAAGAAGCCCCAACGCGAATAAGGCGTGAAAATGACTACGCACGATGTAGCCGTAATTCACCACCAACAGATGCATCATGATATAGAGGTTCCTGTGCTAAATTTGGTGGGGCTAGTTCCTATGCACCACCAGCCTCAGATAGTACACGAACAACAACAGCAGCAGCAGCAACAACAGATAATACAGCCTCAGCAAATTCAACAACAGCCGCCCCCTGAACAACAAACAGTAGAGCCACCACAACAACCGCAACAACAACAAAACCAGTCGCTTTTAGAAGAAAGAAAGCCGAAAGTAGACAAAAAAAAGAAAGAAGCCATAGACGGCCAAGCGCGCGAAATAATTTTCAAGGTTATAAAATTTTTTGAAAGCGAAAAGCAGAACAGAGGCTATGCTTTTCCTGTAGAAAATGTTGTTAAAAGAGCATGTGCGGCTACGGGGCTGTCAGAGAGTACTATTAAGAGGATAAAAAGAGACGGATTACGCGCCGAAGCCACTCATACCAAAATGACAGGGCCGAAGAAGAAAAGAATACGAAAAACTAAAGTTCAACTTGATTATTTCCAATTATGTGCATTAAGAGGTATTGTGAACAGTTATTCAAATAGAAAAGAGGTGCCAACGTTAGGAAAAATATTAGCGGCAGCGAAACACGAACTGAATTATAGGGGAGGTAAGGAATCTTTACGTCTTATATTGTTGAATAAGCTAGGTATTAAGTTTAAAAAGTGCGAGAAGAAGAATAAGAAGCCTGCAGAGCCAGCTCCACCTCAGCCTATGCCTATGCAGAATACGATGCAGCACCCGCAAATGCAGCAGATGAAGCCTATGGAAAACCAGTGTGTGTACACAAACCTTATGCCTCAAGTTCCTCCAGTTTCATATTAGTTTGGACACTTTTGGGATGAATCATAGCAGCCTATTCATTTAGTTTAACATTATATGTAGTTATCTGACTTAACGTAACATCTACATTCTATATACCTACTAAATATTTAATTCAACTTTTGCTTGTAGAATGTAGATGTTACCTTCTTTATATAAATTCTTTCTAAATTTTATATAATTTAGATTGTTATTAAATTCAGGTTTCTGCTGTCATTCTGTGAAAATAGCATGAAATAATAGAACAATATCAGGTCTAAGGGCTGGCGCCCATATTGCGAAACGGACGCAGAGCATTTTTTATTGCAAAAAGCAAAGCATTATTATCATTGTGTCCATTGAATCTTAATGCTCTAGCAATCGCATTCCTGTGCACTAACATTCTCCTGCAGTCGCTGCGATGCTCTTTGAGATAAAAAATTCCAACCTTACTTCAACGCACACAATGATGATAATGCTTGCAGTGAAAAATGTTCTGCGCTGTGCTTCGCCATATGTGCACTAGGTCTAAGAATTTACTAAACTTCAACCACTGATTTTATGGATCTGAAATGGTGTTGCCATCAAATGTTTTTTTTTTACTTAACCTATAATGTCTCACTGCTTGGAAAGGACTCTGCCATTATATAATTCCTTTTCCTTCAATGTGTCCTTCTCCTATTTTCTTCCTGTTTCCTTCCTTTATTAGTGTTGCCTTTCGCTAGTATCAATCTATATTTAAGAGCTATGCTCTTGTTGGTGGAGTATGAATTCTCTTCCATTGATACACCAATAGTGTGGCCTTTTTCAAATAAAAAAAAAAGATTGATAGTAAAACTATTCTTCAATTTATTAATAAAATTATTCAAGACTAGTGTTGCTGGGTTATTAATAGTTAGTATCGATCTGTCTGTTGCCTTTGCTAAACACATTTCTTACATTATTTTGGAAACCCTTAGGACAGGCCTTTCTCTATCATTGGACATTATAGGGCAGAAATAATGATTACTTTATCCACAATGAAAATTCAATTTAGTTACCTGAGGTAGGTACATACACCGCTGTATTAATAAAAAAATCTGATCTGTATCAGTCATATAGTGAGGAGTTTTTATGTATTCGACAGAAAAATCAGCACTCCTAAAATTTGTACCATTGGACTATACAGGATGATTCGGAACCTCGTAGCTATATTCAAGGAAAGTACTCTTTATGCGAAAAAATAAATACATATTCTGTCATATGTATCTTTTATAATAAAAACCAAAGATATCAGCCGACAAATGCGTACCGAAAATCTCCCATTTGAATGTCACCACTCGCTACAGGGCTCATGGCGGGCGGCCAGCCGGTGAGCGGGGAGGGCAACGGCCGCGCGTATGGTAAAGTTGGTAGGTTAGCCATTTATTAGAAAATTAACAGAAATAATAATTGGCAAGTCTTTTTTTCTAAAGGTTTTGTGTTCTATTAGTGATTCTGATTCCAAAATTTCAATATAGCTAGGGAGTTCAAAATCTACCTGTATTTTAGCATTTTTTTATTCATGATCTTAAAATGAAATAAACGGGCAAGTGCGAGTTGGACTCGTACATGAAGGGTTCCGTACCTCCATACAATGTTTCAAAACGCTAAAGAAATACGTTTTTGTATGACGATCACCTTTAATTTTTAACTTTATTTTATTTTTAGTATTTGTTGTTATAACAGCCACAATAATACATAATCAGTGAAAATTTCAAGTGTCTAGCTATTACGGTTCAAGAGATAGAGCCCTGTGACAGACGGACAGACAGCGGAGTCTCAGTAATAGGGTCCCGTTTGCACCCTTTGGGTACGGAACCCTAAAAAAAGGATTCAGTTTTTAAGTTTCATTTAATGCTCTTTTTTGAGCCCCAACCCAAGCGAATTATTACTATACATACAAAGTGGAAGGGACATACCCGTAATAAATCGAACCACGGACTATACTAGATCACATAAGTATAATGAAATTAAAATAACAGTAAAAAAAACAAAAAAAATTCCGGGCGGCCGCACACTTTTGTATTAAAATGCGGATTTTTTTTGTTCTTTGGCTTTTATTTTAATTTCATTATACTGTAATGGTCTAGTCTAGATCGTGGTTCGATTTACTACGCGTATGGCCCTTCCACGTTGTTTACATAATTATGTCATTCAATAGAATAATTTAATCGAGTTTGTATAAAAGTAGAGGTTTGGTGTGAATTTTTTTAAAGCTATATACATACAGACATTAGCGTGCTTTTTTTTATTGATGTAAGAGTAAATCAAGTTATGAATAAGTTGTAACTGTTTTATTTCTGTGTACATAAATATACTTATATTTAGTGATACTGATAATATTAGAGAAGCGAATGGCTATTCATAAACATGGGTTGCCATTTTTGAAATGCTGAGTCACTAAACTAACTGCTTTTTAAACGACTTCAAATGAGGAGGAGGTTATCAATTCGACTGTATGTTTTTTTTTAATATGTATGTTTGTTACGCGATACCTTCGCCAATTGTGAACCGATTTTGATGATTCTTTGAACGCCTTTACTACGAAGTTGGTCCCATTTTAATTTGGTGAAGATATGATGAAGAACATTGGAGATATGGAAGAAACTCCTTAAAAAAATTGAAGTCGGTCGTTTTTTTGTTAAAAATGTTATTATTGTATGGGAAAATCTTTTTTTAGTGACTCCGCGTTTCAAGAATTGGTCTAATGGACTTGAATATCCATTACATGTTTTTCAACTTTATTAAAAAAAATATTAAAAGCAAATACGTAGGTAATGGATATCAAAATGGGCATCAAAGTATTGGCCCGAATTTGGTCCACTATTTGTAAAAAAAACACCTGTTCTCTATTGCTTATTTTTGTTATGAAGATAAGTGCCGACAGAAGTGGAAACTTGAACAAGGTGGTGTCGGTAAGTGTCGAGAGTTCAAAGGTTTTTCCATCTCAAAAAATGCCCAACACGCATCAGGAAATTTACCCTTAAAAAATCTGCTCTTAGCGCAGGCAGCAAATCGGCAGCACACCTTCAGTTATATTACCGTATGCAGTGCCGGTTTTAGCTCTACCAGCGCCCTGGGCGAGATTTCTCCCCCCCCCCCAAACTGCAATTCAGACTGACTTAGGCTTCAATCTTATAGGATTTATTTCTGCCGACGGGGAGGGGTGCAAGTACAATATAGGATTCTTGAAATTTGCCGCCCCATTGTAAACGAAGGGCGGGATGGGGGGGTGGGGTGGGGCATACACATATAAGTCTAGGAGTTGACCCAATTAACCAGCCGCTATTTATATATTTATTATTACCTGTGCTGTGACCCCCCCTTGCCCGAAAACGCCCCCTGTCACCCCTTTGTATCTGGCGCCCTGGGCGGTCGCCCAACCGCGCCCTACCCTAACGCCGCTACTGACCGTATGTACTCTATCTGTCAGTGTTCGCTTTTATGTCTATATGTGGTGTTCCAAGCAAAAGGGTACCACTGGTACACTTTTGCTTGGAACGCCACATATGTGTATAGACCATGGGCGCCGCCAGGATTACTTTTTAAGGTACATCTAAACATGGCGCCCCAGTTATTTATTATAATATAATAACTAGCTTTTACCTGCGGGGCTTCGCTCGCGTATAATTGCACTTTGATAAATTTTGTAAAATAATTCAGTTTCTGTAATTGTAATTTCAGAAAAGCAGATTTTATATGAATATGTCAGTTAGCTAGGAAATAGAGTAAGCAATAGAAAATGGCCGATTGACATACGCCATTTTTTCGCAGTTGAGTTGAAAAGTATGATGTTTGTAAAAGTTGATCATGAATTTTAAATACATATTTATTGATATGTAACTTCTGTGTTGACTATAGGTACCACAGAACTGTACGACGAACTGTCGCCTCAGATGTATTTTCTAAAGTGGACTTTATTACAATACACATAGAACTCATACTGTGTTATATAAAATTCCGGACTTTGCTACTGTACTATCAGTTCTATACTCGATTGTTTTAAAGTCTATTTTGGTTAACAATCTGTAACTATTACTATATATTACTTGTATTTTCGTTCATTATATTAATGATAGATTATGAAAATAAGTAAGGCTGAATATATTATGTATTATACTTATTTTTAACGAAATAAAACCAATTTAAGTTGTGAACAGTTTTTTATTTACAAGAAATACAAATATTCTTTCCTTCTGAAATCGGACGTCATCATATGATGTAAACGAATTTTGCAGTGAGTTGACATCATATGATGACGTTCGATTTTAAGAGGTTAACTAAAGACCTACTTTAGGTTTTTTTTTATATAATATCTTTGCACAGTTTAACATTCTATCAATAAATCATTATACCTCTGACAGCAATAAATCTAAAATCGACTCTATTGCATTGACGCCAAAACTCACAATGAGGGATATAGTGTAATTTTAAATCTATATGGGCGTCCAAGCAAAAGACTCCAGTAGTGGGGTGTATATATTGATACGTTAAAAAGCATTTTCAAAAATTATGTTAAAACTAAATTAATATATTTTTTCATGTAGTCGAATTACATGGATACATTTATTAACATAAATTAATAATCAATTGAATTAAGAGATCCCTTCTGGGAGAAGTCCACCTTTTGTACCATTGTGTTTGAAACTATGTGTCATTGCATGTGTTATATGTAAAAATAAAGTTTAAAATAAAATCTCGAAAAGCATTTTTTTCTCTCAACTTTACAAAACTGCGTATATCTATTACATGTTTATTTATAATGGTATGTGTGTAGTGTGCAAATAGATATTCATATATTATGTAGTAGGTATGTATTGTATATTATATAGTAATATTTTATGATGTACGAGTATATTGTATTACTTTTTGCGGCGCATAATTTTTCTGTTTATCCCTATGGTTGACTGTGAGAAAATGCTCTTAGGATTAAGTCCGCCATTTGTTAAAAGTATATTTTCTTGGAACAATAAAGTTTGATAAATATATGTAGGTTCAAGTGTAATATATCGTAGCAAGTGGAGGTCCATAGTCTCTGCCTACCCGTGTGGGAAACAGACGTGATAGTATGTATGTAGGTTCAAGTCCTGCTCACGTGGTATTTTTTCACCATTTCTTATTTCTTTATTTAATTTGAGTACTTTAGTTCTGCATCTTGAATGCTTAAAAATCCCTATAAAAATAATATATGTAGGAAACTAAATGTCGATAACTGGACCCTTTTTGCTTGGATGCCCACACTCTACTAATTTCTGTTTATATTTATAAATGCAATTGGTTTTTTTTTTCTTTCTCCAGTGATTCTCAAAACGTGCGTTTCACATAAAAATATTAAATAACACCCTTTGCACCTTACAATAATATAAGTAAATCCAATACCGCAGAGTGATAAATTAAATGCATGGCGTACATAAACCGTATCAAAATAGAAACACCGTACATGTGTACGCGCCAAGTGGGGATCGAACTGGTGCCTCACAGACGCCAGCCACTGCCTAAACAACTAAGAGTTACACATATGTCAGCACGGAACAGCATTTTTCTATGCTGCTATCCTTTTCTGTCGCTCAGAAGCGGCATTTTCTAGAGCGAGAGAGCGACGTAACGTTTCAGCACCGGCTATTCTGAAGCGTTCCGTCGCTCTCTCTCGCTCTAGCAAATTACTGTTCTGAGCGACAGAAAAGGATAGCAGCATAGGAAGGTGCTGTTGCGTGCTGACAGATGTGTCCCAACCCTTAGCCAACACCAACACCGCTTTAGGTAAGTACTGTATGAGGCTTGAAACGACGTCAAGAGGACGCCCGCGACGAGTTTAGACATTGGTAATCTCGGCTCCGAGGAGTGTTTCGGCTCACTGAATCTTACTCCGCATCCGGTACCGACTCATCTTAATGATTCCTACTGCCTTATCGGCTCCAGGTCCGAGGTCCGCTAAGTTTCGCCATTGAATCTACAGAATACAGACGTCCTTTCTGGTACCGGTTTCAATACAGAATAATATTGACTCCCGACTCCTGATTCCTTCCGAGACGCGGCTCGCGACCCGACAGGCGCCGCCGGTTCCCGGCGGGACTAAGATCGGTGCGGACTCAATAACTCGCGGGAGCCAATAACGATTACCGGGATTCAGTACGGGTATCGGCTCCTGTTGATGAATCGGCTCATTTGAATCCGGAGTTACCCATGTCTAGACGGGTTTAGTCCGTCTCTGTCACAAACCCTACGTGCGATAGATAGCTGAAACCGTCGCGGGTCACGTGTCTCTGTTGCACGTAGGGTTTGTGACAGGGACGGACTGAACCCGTCTCGGGTCTCCGCTTAAGGCGCTGTGTCCCTCAACCTTTCGGTATTTGAGGGGGTGCAGTGTGATATAGTACGTACTAGTGATGTAACGAATATTCGCATTTGCATTCGCGAATATTCGCACATTTTTGTATATTCGCATTCGCAATTTTTATTATTATTTGCGAATGTTATTTAATTGCGAATGTTTTGCGAATATGAATTATTATGAATATCAGAAAACAAAAACAAATTGAAGTAAAATAAGTCCATATTTCACTAATATTTGGTTTATTCATCTTAATATAAAAGAAAATAACAAATCACTATTTATTTCTTCACACTTTAACCTCAAAATTCACTTGTTTACAAAACAACCGGCGCGGGCGTGAGCGGAGCGGAATGAATGACGCTTTGTTTAGATGAGTTCGTATGAAAGTGGCAATACTCGGAAGATATGAACGTAACGACCGAACGCGACTGCCGCCAAGCCATAGACAAATTGGCGCAAAATATGAACAAAGACTGAATATTCGCATTCGCGAATGTCGGTAACATATATTCGTATTCGCATTCGCGAATGCTAAAAAAACGACATTCGTTACATCACTAGTACGTACTCGTAATGAAATAAGGTTGAAAGTGACGATACCGTCACCAGTCTCAGTTCAAACCCGTGTCATTTCGGTTGTGATTTTTCAGTTTTAATTTAATAATTGAATAATTATAATAATTAAATATTGTAATTTTTTTAGGTATCCCTTTTGCTTATTAAGTTATATTTTTTATAAACGTAAAAATGTTGGTAGTTGTTGCTAAAAATATCAAGTATTTCGCGACGAAACTTTTCCTGGATATAGCTTTTTTGCTATTTTATTTTAAATTATGGTTAGCCCAATTTTTAGAATTCCTTATTTTCACCATTCTATTATTTTTATTACTAAACAAGCTAAAATTCAGTGTTCTGAGAGTATATCAATGAGGTTTTTGTGTTGCGTTTTGGCGTGCGTGTTCATGGCGACGCGTTGCGCGAACGTGGCGGGACAGTGCGGGCACGGGTACGGCCGCTCGCCCGTGTGCGTGCGGCGGTGGTTGGCTAGGATGCGGTTCGTCTGAAAGTAAATAATAAATAAATATATAGGGACAAATCACACTGATTAATTAAGCTAGCCCCAAAGCTAGTTTTTTTTAAACTTGTGTTATGGGATACTAACTCAACGATACCTACTATATTTTATGATAAATACATATATATAGATAAACACCCAAGACCTAGGACAATTTGAAAAAGGCCATTTTCCAACTTGCCTTGGCTGGGGATCGAACCCAGAACCTCCGGATTAGCGGTTTAGCGTGTTAACCATTACGCCACTAAGGTCGTCAAAGTAAAAATAATAAATACAATGTGTTTGGTCTTGACTAGCGATAGGAAAATCGGAATGTCGGATGCATTTACCTAAGTTTTTAAGCTTTGTTCAGCTTGTGTTTCCTAAGTCGCCTTCTACGATAACCACGGGAAGACTTGGAGTGGTCCTATTCTACTCTGCCGGGAACCACACGGCATAAGATATTTTCATTAACGAAAAATACTAGAGGACTGCCAACCCCATACAAAAAGCGTGCTCTGCTAGAAAGCCAAAATCCCGCATTGTTTCTAGATGTCGCTACTATCTCGCCCGCTAGCCATACAAAGTACGGTACCCACGTAAAATCAAAGATGGCGCTTGTTTGTTCGTAGAAAATCACAGACCTACCACTACTAGACCTGCACAGTGCGTGGCCACTTTAGTGCATCTCTTTCTATCTTTGATTGTTGCCTCCACCCATATTTTGCACACGTCACAGAACACACGATGGTTACTAACATAAAATAAGCTCAAATAAAACCCTAAATCACCTTTTAAATAATAAAATACCTAAAGTTAATAACTTTCTTCGATCGTTTTGTGGTTTGTTTGGCCCAGATTTTGACAGTAGGCCAGCTTATAGTAGCCACGCCGATAGAGACAAAAAAACATATCAGCGTTTCTTTCACACTCACGTTGCACTGTATTTGACCGTCTCTTTCTAGCAATATCTTTGAAAGTCTAGTAGTGGTAGGTCTGTGTAGAAAATGAACGCTTATAGCGCCATCTTTCCGAAATTAAGCGGCACCACTACGACACTTGTTTAAAACTATAGTAGCTCCATTTAGCTACATCATTTACACCAAAATTCCAATTACGCATCACAGTATAAAGGTTGTCCGTGATAAAACTCACACTGCCTCCGTGGTCTAGTGGTCAAGGCGTTCGCCTTGTGATCCGGAGGTCGTAGGTTCAAATCCCACTAGGAAGCATACTTTGTAAAAAGTTGTTTCCAGTCTGGTTAGGATATTGCAGGCTTGAATCATCTGATTATCCGAAAAGAAGATTCCGTGCTTAGGAAGGTACGTAAAGCTGTGGGACCCGAACGCCATCTAGCGTTTGTTTTAACCTATCCTAGGATTGGTTCTGGCCTACCCTTTGTGTTGCGGAGGTCAGACGGCAGTCGCTCTGTGTGAAACCAGTAACCTCGAAGAATCCCCTAGGGTAGGTAGCGGACCCCGGGTTTTGAAGCAACACCACTAAGGATGCAACCGGGAGTCAAGTAACGGATATCCCATTCAACACTTATAGTAAAATAACACCTTGGACAACGGCATCTGAGAAGCAGAGTCCAGTACAATAGATCGTTTACATAATCGACGTATTGTCCATTGGACCACCAACCAAGGAGGAGCAGTGGCAACAGCGGACTATATAAACCATGTAAACTGTTAACTCCATGTCATTTTTCCACTAGCTACTCGTACCAGTATAGCAATAAGCTTTTATTGTAAAAAAAAGTGATTTTGTAATTACTATTATTACATTATACTTCATATTATTACTTTAAATGGATAACTTCATAAAGCTGTGTTTGCATTGTCTTAAATGAAGCGCCAACCTAGTAGGCTTGTTTTATTATTTTTTATTTTTATGTTGTTTTGTACGGTATCCTCGAAAGACCAGCGTTGTGGCCCTGGCCCTGCCACGACACCATGCTGAGAGGAGGCCTTTTTGATGTAGCCACAAAATGTATGAGTAATTGTAACAACTGTGTCATTTTATTACCTTCAATGTGATATATCAAATAAACTATTTTAAAGTTTTTTTAACAATTTTGGAGTTTCCAAAATCTTGACTTGGGAATAGATACATGCCAATATACTCTCGCGGGTCTACGAGTACTGTAAGAAATTTCTGTAGCACCTAAGTACTATGTTTTCTTTTTTTTTACATATATTGTTTGTAAATTTTCAAGTGTAGTTGAACCAATAAAATAAAAGATGATACTCACACTGAACCCTCTGCCACAGATATCACAGAATTTGTTCTTTGGCATCGGTATCTTCTCGTGCACGCACTGTCTGTGCGTTCTCGCCGAATACGCCGAGCAGAAAGTCTGCAAATTTAAGTTTCTCAATATATATGTTACGGTCAAAGACCGAATTCGCTGATTGAGCGAAATAATAGGCCAAAACGCGTTGTGGCTATTGTAAAACGGCCACAAAGCGTTGTGTGTCTTTGAGCGTAACATATATACAGGATGCAGTAGTGGATTTCTTCTATGCTGCTTTGGAAGCAAAATGAAGGAAAAACTAAGAATTTACCAGCTGCTTCTCTTCCCGCGCAGACTGTTTTAATTAAAATACTTGAAAAAATTAAAAGCGATAATTTTACAACCGAAGTCCGTAATGGCGGCCATGTGTTGTGGTTGCGCTGTTTAAGCGACGAGCACTTCGTCACTCTTCGTAGTTCGATCGATTTTAAATAGATGGCGGTACGGTTTCGTTGTATGAAGAAATTTTAACCAAAATGTTCTGATGGGCTTACCCTTACTTGAAATCATTGTTTGCCGGTAACTATACCTTATTACAGATGTCGCATCTATGTTTAGTAGTCTTCCTATGCACGGAGAGCACGTGGTTCGTCATCCGAATCTTCCTCGAGAAGACCTTGCCGCACTCGGGACATGGCACACTGGAAACATATACACACAGATAAAAAAAAACTGTTTATTAGGTAACTAAAAAATGTTCACAATATTTTGTTGCCGAAGCCTCCTTTTAAGCAAAAAATATTCTTGTGCCAGGAGGTTAACCAAGTGTATGTGCGTGTGTGTATGCGTATGTGTGTGTGGGTGCGTGTGTAAGTGACAGATATATTCATCATCGTCATCATCGACAACCTCCGTGGTGTAATGGTCAACATGCTAGTCCGGAGGTTCTCGGTTCGTCGGTTCGATCCCCAGCCAGGGCAAGTTGGAAAATGGCCAGTTTCAAATTGTCCTGGGATGTTTATCTATATATATGTATTTATTATAAAATAAAGTATAGTTGAGTAAGTATCCCATAATACAAGGGAGTTTACACTCAAGACCTAGAAGGCTGACTTTATCCACGTGCTAAATTTTAATTTTTTTTAATAAAAAAATTTTTCGTCCTTCCATACTAATCAGCGCTCAGCTAAACGGATTTTGTATGGGAGGACGAAACATTTTTATCGATTTTTAATAACTTTTTTTATAGTTAAAGTATTTCAGTATCATGGACTGAACTTGCTCCATTTTGGTTGGTGGATAAAAAGTCAGCCTGTATAATAAACTTACCTTTCAATCTTTGGCGGGGTGTGTATGGCGGCGTTGCTGAGATGTCTCCTATACTTGTAAACGCTCGGGAACTGCTTGTTGCACTCTACACAGTACGCCAGCTCCTTGTTGTTGGGCATGCCGCGTATCTTCTCGGGGTGGTTCAGCCGGTAGTGGTTTTCGAGGTTGTGGTACGTCGCATAGTGGCGGTTGCAGATCTCGCAGGTAGGGGGTAGGTGGTGGCGTCTGTGGAAGAATAACCTACTGTACAGGCAACCTAGAGAGACCTTGGGGCAAAATAAAAAACTAGACAACCAAAAATAAAAATAGGTTAATAGGTTGACAAAAAAAAAAAACAGGCTACCTAGTATACTATGTGACTACTAGTATACAGTCTCTCACAAAATATCCTAAAATTATTTTAAAGTTGAATTCAGTATGAAATATGAAAAAGCAATTTTGCCCCCCCCCCCCCACACTGCGAAAGCACCAAGGAGGGTATTTTTTTGTTATATGGCTCAAATTCTGCTATTGAATAACAATGTGCAAGTTCACTATCATTCGGGGAAAAAGGCGGTATAATTGGGTAGTTACCCGGGTCAAAACTAAATTATTTAGTACTGTTAAGGGAATAAAACGTCACAAAATAATGTCACTTTCATTGATCACATCCATTTTGAAAGTGATTTTAGATTTATTATTGCGAAAAAACGGATATTAAGAACGCTTTTTGACTCCGAAAAACTATGACGTCACAGTCCGATATTTTATACAAATCTCATAGAAAATATTCGTTTTGACCACGGACCTACCACTACTAGACTTGCAAAGATATTGCTAGAAAGAGACGGTCAAATACAGTGCAATGTGAGTGTGAAAGAAACGCTGATATGTTTTTTTGACTCTATCGGCGTGGCTACTATAAGCTGGCTGTCAAAATCCGGGCCAAACAAACCACAAAACGATCGAAGAAAGTTATTAATTTTAGGGATTTTATCATTTAAAAGGTAATTTAGGGTTTTATTTGAGCTTATTATTTAAGTTACTAACCATAGTGTGTTCTGTGACGTGTGCAAAATATGGGTGGAGGCAACAATCAAAGATAGAAAGAGAAGCACTAAAGTGGCCACGCACTATGCTGGTCTAGTAGTGGTAGTAGGTCTGTGGTTTTGACGTGTCCGATTTGACTTGTTGGAAACTAGCGGGGAATTCTTGTTTGACAAATACTGTTGAACCGACAATGCCGAACCGAATACGTGTGTAGCAACCCTAATGCTGTATAATGCTATACATACTTCATATGCGTTTCGAGCGACCGTTTCTTGATGAAGCTCTTGCCGCATACGTCGCATATGATCCGCTCGTGCGACATTTTGTAGTGCTTCTTGAATTGTTTCAAACTGCTGTAATGGGAATTAAAAATATTAGTAGTACCAGGCCTGTGTCACTCCCCGTTTAGGTATCGAAAATGTACCTACATTATTACTAAGAGCGCGGCGGCCCCTCCGGTTGGTAAATTCAATTATACGAATCATTTCTCCAGAGTAATAAGAATGAAATTGGCCTGCAATGGGTGTCTAGGTATCTATACGAAAAGGTGCTGAGTTCTGACGTGAGCTAAATTAAACCATATCGCTAGCCACATTGAGTAGATATTTCTTTGAATTTCTTTGCTGAGTGAGACTTCTGTACGTTAGTATTATTTATTCTGTGGTAGTACATAGTAATTTATTTCATAAACGAAATACATTATCCATGGACACATGGTGGATTTGAATTCGTTGGCACCCTAATAATATACACCAACCACCATACCCATGATACAGAGTAATTTAAGACTAATAAAACGTCAATGAAAAGCCATCATTCTTATATTTAAAGAGGCATTTCACACTTGGTTGGCTGTCTTGCTCGCAAAATAATTCTTTTTTAAAGTTTATTAAAAATGAGGTATGTTTGTGATTTTTTTTCTATCGAACCAAAAATGCTCAATCGTGTTTTGGATATTGTGGGTGTATGTAGTAAAGCCTTATGATTCATATATGTAAAATTTTTGAGAAATAATCTGTAATAGTTTAATTACAGTAATTTTTCAAAAACACGCACAGTATTGCGAGCTGTGAACCCATAATATCTTGCCTTAATACATCTATTTCGACGTCGGTAAATGACACGACTTACCTGAACTGCTGACTGCATAATAGACACGTGTATATCTTGGAATGCAACGTTTCCACGTGGTGGATGACCCCCGCAATGGCTGATGTGGTCCATCCACATATTGTGCATCTATAATGCCTAAAAAAAACCGGTTAGATAGCAAAGTAAGCGGTTAAGAAATTCTGTGAGGCACGGTCATCATTATCACGCCTTTTTTTTATTTCCAATGCAAGAGGTCGACCCTCTCTGTACTACCAGAACCATGCTTGGCCAGAGCAGGCAGAGGGTTTGGCCTACACTCTTCACGCTGGCCAGACGGGTTGGAGAGGTCTCACTAATGTTTATAAGCTTTGTTTAGCTTGTGTTTCCTAAGTCGCCTTCTACGACATCCACGGGAAGACTTGGAGTGGTCCTATTCTGCTCTGCCGGAATTAACAGTTCCACAGGTAAAGTTACCTTGTGGACGCCGCTTAGGACGTTTCGAAAAAAACAATTCTTACAATTAACTTAGCTTGAATAAACACAATGTCGTAAGTGCCACCGTCTGCATAATCAAAGGTTTTATGAACACTTAAGGTGAAGTTAGCAAATGACCTTCGTCCTCATTTAAAATGAATTGTTAACTCGTAAATGTGGTTAAAATTTCCATATTTCTCAATGTTAGGCACTGGATAGCCACTTTTGGCGGAAGCAAGTTTTAAAGCTAGACGGACTAATGTAAATACTTTCAACGATGGTTCATAAAATAATTTAAAGGGCTATCTAGTGCATGACGAAGAGCAATATGGAAATTATTTCCATATTTACGAGTTAACAATTTATTTCAAATGAGGGCGCCACTTCAAGGTCATTTGCATATACCTTCACCTGTTGGCGTTTTGTAAAAAAAAATAGAATTTTTAAAAGTAATTTCCCGACGCCATCTTGGATACCAAAAAGAAGTTTAGTATCAGATTTCGCGACTAAATACACGACGCGAGTGGCTCGGCCTGCTGCATCCCAACCGACGGCTCGACCTGCGGCCTCCTCAGCTTTCGCCCTTCGGCCTCATGCTTTGCTTAGTAACTTGGAGGGTCCTGCGGAGAAGGGAGTTGGGAGGGGTTCGGGCTTCCCACCTGTTATGTCTTTCCGGAACTTCGTTCCGTAATAAAAAAATTACAGTTGAATCTACCTGTTGTCTTTCCGGAACTTTGTTCCATCAGAAAGATTCAAAGTTTATCTACCTGTTATGTCTTTCGGGAACTTCGTTTCATAAGAAAGAATCAAAGTTTATCTACCTGTTATGTCTTTCCGGAACTTCGTGTCATAAGAAAGAATTAAAGTTTATCTACCTGTTATGTCTTTCCGGAACTTCGTTTCATAAGAAAGAATCAAAGTTTACCTACCTGTTATGTCTTTCAGGAACTTCGTTTCATAAGAAAGAATTAAAGTTCATCTACCTGTTATGTCTTTCCGGAACTTCGTTCCATAAGAAAGAATCTGTTATGTCTTTCCGGAACTTCGTTACACAAGAAAGAATCAAAGTTTATTTACCTGTTATGACTTTCCCAATGCTTCTCCAATAGCTCCCAGGATCGGAAATATTTTTTGCAAATTTTGCACTTATATCGAGGCTTAGTACGCTGGAAATAAAAAAAGTTACTTTTATATACTTACGAGTATATATTACTATGTGTGTAGATCGCATTAGTGGGCGTGAAGATGGAAAAAGAGGATTTGTTAGAGGAGCTCGGCGGCTCGGTGTCCCAGTGGGTGTACGCATTGCTAGTGCTCTCCCAAGTTAAGCAACCCCGGGCGTGGTCCGTACTTGGATGGGTGACCACAAATGGTACAAACATTTCTCGAGATCCTCCGTGCTTCGGAAGGCACGTAAAGCCGCTGGTCCCCGCTGTCATCATTGCATGGCAGTCGTCAAGCTGTCAGCTTGAAAAATCTGACACCAGTGTTGTTCACTTACACACACGTACAACAAAAAAACAAGCTAGCGGCATCGCCTATTGATCTGATTCAGATTCTAGCCCATTCCTCAATAGGCTAGTTGCCAACAAGTCAAAACAAATACTTTTTATTTTTTTATTAAATAATTTTACGGCTCTGGATACACGTCCTTTAGAGCCTATCTTTAATTTTGTTTTTTATTCCTAATCCTAACCTAACCTAATCCTCATAAGTTACAATCAAAAGATGGTGTAGGCCTTTGACTGCTTCAAGGGAGCCTCTGGCGACAAATCTGTACGAGTCCATTGGTTTTTATAGACGACTGAGTGGCGGACGACGCCCGAAGACGCCCACACAGTCCGCAAAACAAATATCACTACAGCCGTACTATGACTGTCCACTTCAACTATTTCACACATTTTTCATGAGCATGAGCATTTATAACACCAAACAACACCAATTTCATATTATAAAGTCCACTAAAATCAATTTGCAAAATAATTTAAAGCAAACCCCAACCGAACCCCTTGACTTCCCGCCAAAAACTCCAGATAGATAGTTTTTAGGGTTTTTCATATACGTCAGAACAAAACGCACGGCGTGACGTCATTATTTAATTTGAAACGCCACTCGATAGGTTTGAAAAGATTTTTTATGCCGTGAAATTTGGCGCCAAAAATCCGCCATTTTGATTTCTTATATTTTTAATATAGCCTATGACACTCTAGTGGTTAAGACGAATCTAACCACGTATAATTTTATAAAAATCGGTTTAGCCGTTTAGTAGTTACGAGGGAACATACTCTTAGAATCGAACATAAAAATCGTTGTTTTTTAGCATTTCCCAAACCAAATTTCATTTAAAAGTATAAGTTGCATTCATTGAATAAAATCCTTTAATTTGATACCCCACTCGATAGGTTTTAAAAAGAAAAAATGCTGCGCAATTTGACGCCAAAAATTCGCCATTTTGATTTACAATAATTTTAACATAGCCTATGTCTCTAGTGGTTAAGACAAATCTGACCATGGCCAAACCGTTTTTAATATCATTTATTAAAAACTGTTTGGCCGTTTAGTAGTTACGAGGGAACATAGAAATATAGGGACAAACATACAGGTCAAACACATTACATAACCCTCCTTTTCGGCTTTTCCGCAGTCTGGTAAAAAGAAAGACTGTACTTACACTCGAATGTTGAAATGTTTCGTGTCTCTTCAAATCTAACTCTCTTTTGTACGCATTGTTGCAATCCTTACACTTATACGGCGTGTTCCGTCTCATGCCGGGCCTAATATCATTGTTATCCCTCTCTAACAGGTCTTCTATCTCTTTTTCATTCAAAGTAACCCTCACACAATACTTCCTGAGGTTATCTTGGTCTATATCCGTATTAGTTGCTTTAACTTGATCCAAACATGCTTGTAGACGTCTCTTTTCCTCTCTTTTCTCATAGCTATCATTATTATCATCTGTGCTATCATTATCGTTATCGTTTTCAGTTTTAAAGTCACTGTCTAACTCATCTTCCGATTCTTTTTTAATATCAATATCTAATTTTTGATAATCATCATCCTTTTCACACGTTAATAAAGGAATTTCATAACTTACATTATTCACATCATTAGATCTTTTACATCTTTTAGGTTTTTCTATATTGACACTTTCATTTATGACTCTAGATAAATCTACTGATATTTCAATGGCGTCTTCTTTTTCTATTTCTTTCTTCTCGTCTTCTGTGTATTCTATTGTGTTGTCAAAGGAATCTTTATTTGCTATAGTTAGAGTAGACAATTTCTCGCATGTGGTATTCTGAAAAAAAAAAAAAAAAAATGGTTCTTTTTCAGATACTTACTTTAAAATTAAAAGTTGCTTAAAAACATCACATAGAGGTAATTATTAGTAATTGTCTGATTAAAGGTAAACTCCACTACCGAATTTCACAAAGTAAATAATTATGTGTTACTTGACTTGACTTAGGGTTGAGACACATCCCCCCGCCCGGGTTCCCATCTTGTCGCGATGGGGGGGCTCAGTACCTGCGGACTGCCTCATCTACTAAAAGGGAAGCTAAGAGGAACCCATTGCCGGGGTTGAGGCTGAGGCCTCCCCGGGCCCGGTGGAGGCTATTCCAGGCCGGAATGGCTTGACTGTGAGGGAAGGGGGTGATGACGCGCTCCCTACTATCACAGCCGTGGTAGGGGTCGCGGGGGAAGAGGAGCGTCGGTGTGTCGTTGCCGGTAAGGTATCTGAAGGGGTTTTCTCCGCGTACCAAAAAAAAGGGTTGGGAGACATCTGCCAGCACGGAACAGTATTTTCTTATGCTGCTATCCATTTCTGTCGCTCAGAACCGTCATGTGCTAGAGCGAGAGAAAGCGACGGAATGCGGCACAATCGCCGATTTCGCGACAGAAAAGGATAGTACTGACAGATGAGTTCCAACCCCAATTGTCTTATGTCCCCTGGGTGGGGCTGCTACAGTACTTCTCCATCTCGTTCTGTCTTGAGCAATGCGCTTCACTTCAGGCCTAGATAACCTGTCTTCGTTTCCACTGCTACAGACAGTCGCCAAGACAAATTTGGTTGACCATGCTTTCTTTTTTCCAGAGGTGTCCATTCAAATACCTGCCTCAGAATGTGAGTGGGATCTCTAATATGTGGTACTTACCAAGGAGCAGAAGGATTGTTGTAGTATGTACTGTGCCTGTTGTACCCGTCTCTGAAAAATGTGTATCTTGTACAACAAGGCCCTGCATTCCCAGCACAACAGTATCTTTGAGTCCTGAAACAGCAAGAGATACCTTTATTATGAATATACACTTTACTCACATAGTATAGTCACCATTCATCACACATAATTCACCACCATTAAGGCAAGTGTTAGGAGCGGTGAACCAACAGTTTTGCTGCACCCATTGCACGGTTGCACTGATATTTTTTTTAATATACCTTTAAATATTTGCTCATCTTTAATTAAAACAAATAAATAAATTGATAATGACTTCACATTAAATTACTACAATCTCTACATTAGTTTCAAAGACTGATCATCATCATAACAGCTTTTGATTTGTCCATCTTTCCCATCCAATTGTGACCGATGTATCTCATGTATATTATACCCAACTCTGGTGGATGACCTCATCTAGGTGTCCATTTTATAAATATTATAGAAAAATTAATGCTTTAGTTTTTTGTGCCAGTGCCAGACAGAAAATTCAAAGCTTATGTAAAGAAAGTACTTTGTGAGAAGGCTTATTATAGGACCGATGACTATCTTAAAGACAAAAAGGTCTGGCTTGAGCTTGGCGCGGGTCCCTCTTAAAGGTTTGTATACTTAGACATGTCATAATTTAGGTACATTGGTAAGTACATACTAAATTTACAAATTGACATTATTTTAAATTTCGTAATTCTTATAATTCAATTTAATTATGACATAATAAACAATGTAATCTCTGTCCATCTATATAACTAATTTTAAGTTTTTAGTTTGTTAGTTGACGTCTTTGGAGAAAACGTGCAGTGCAGTTTGTTGCCGCTTCTTCTGCACTTGCGCCTAGGAAGCGGCGTAAACTTAGCTTTAAGTAACGATTTGACGTCAACATTTGTGCAAAACAAAACAAAGTGACTATTATTAAGAGATATTATAAATATCCTATGATAATAAAGATATTTTGAATTGAATTGAATTGTTGCTTCTACGCAGCGACACAACGGGACAATGTCATAAGATACGCAGCGCAATTGTATGACATTGTACGTAAATTTATAATTAGTTACTAAACTGCTCATTGTATCACTGCCAATTCAGTACAGTATAGCGCGAGCCTTAGACTTATTAAACTATTTCCATCTTATTATAAAAACTATTTGTTACTAACTAGGGACTAACTTTGTCTACTAACTAGGTTTAAATGTTATATGTTGGCTAAATTAATATTTATTTATTATAAACGAGCAGCTTCGCGTTGATATGTTTATTTCACACAATGCACTAGTGCTGAGAGTCCATGCAATATACCTCTATACAACTTACACAAACTTGCTGTTGCTGATCTACCAATAAATTGTAGAACAGCTCCGCATGCGACTTCAGAAGCAATAGCGTTCGGTCTGTGCTCAAACATCCACAGCAAATGTTATTTTTCTCTGTCTCCACTTTTACTGAATACATTTTTGTAACTTTCTACCCCGTTATGGATAAAGACGTGATTAAATGTCTACGAATATCCTCACTGTCTACTGAACGACCACAAGTGACATTTTTACGTAATTGTAATTGTAAATGTGCATAAAAACGTTTGTTTTTGCATTTAATTAATATTTGTCCTTTAAAAACAACTTGTTTACGTTTGGTTAAATTATTGTTTGTGACGAAACAAATTATATAAAAATTTATAGAATAATGAAAGTAGATTCAAGAAGTAATTGCATGGCACAAAAATAGTCTACACGTTTTATTATTAATGAGAATAAAATCGTAATTTTATTATTAAAATTAATATTTTCCTTGCACGAACTACCAACAAGCACAAACTGTCAATGTCAGTTTGATTGATGGTAGGAAATTGTTCAGTTTTATTCAAAAATGCTACTGTCTCCAACATCTCAATAACCATTCTTGTTGCCATCGATTTGGTTGGTTTATTGAGTTGATGCACAGAGTTGATTTCTAAACGAGTGGCAGTTTAAAAAAAACTCATTTGACTTGTGCATTTGACATTACTGTTTCCGCGTCGGTATTCTTTTGGAGATTTTGTTATTGTTTTGTTGTTAAAAACGTAGGTACATCAAGTTATTAAAAATGCCTCCAAACACAGCCGTATGTCGGCTGTGTCTATCCTTCGATGTACGCATGGTGAAACTATCGGGGACTCCTCTTCAGGGTGTATATGAGAAGATCGCCGATACCGCAGTAAGAGAGTAACTTATAACAAGTTGGGTTGAAGCGCCAGGGCTGAAATTAGACTTTGTTTAGATACTTTTAGGCAGCTTTCAAAAAATTAACACCAATTTTGTCCACTTACACCTTAGGCTAGAAAACTTTTAAGCAGCTTTAAAAAAATTAACACCAATTTTGTCCACTTACACCTTAGGCTAGAAACTACGTCAAGTGGAAGCCCGCGACGGGTTTAGTCCGTCTCTGTCAAAACCCTACGTGCGATAGAAATAGCTGAAACCGTCGCGAGTCACGTGTCTCTGTCGCACGGTAGAGTTTGTGACAGAGACGTACTGATCCCGTCGCGGGTCTCCGCTTAACGCATTTTCAAGCCACTAACATACACGAAAAACAAACATACAGTTTATTACTGGAATAGTTCTTTAAAGCCGTTACAAAGCCTCGGAAAAAAATAGATAAAAAAAAGCCTACAGATTTTTTTGGCTTCTGTTACTGTCAGAAATCAGAAATCTTTATTTGCCAGAATACATTACAAAATAGGTGTTAGTACAATTAAAGCCATTGTATTCAGCCTGCAAGCAGATGTGCAAATATAATGATTTCGTTTGCAATCAGCTGTGCTTTTTTTAAGCCAATTTGTTGGTGATTATTCCAGCAAGAGCCTCTACTAACCATTCAATATGTCTTTCCTTTTGAATTGCTTTTTTTTCCTAACAAAGTAATAATTTAGATTCTCAATAGCTCACTTGGATTCCAGCTCCATAGCACGGGGCGTCCCATGGCCGCATGTTACATGTGTCACGCACAGCTGGCCAAGTGTTACAAGCTGATGCGGAAGACGGCTGCGGCTGAGAATGTGCTGCAAGACTTATTAACAAGATGTTGTAAGGTAGTTTTAAATTTTAATAATGTATTTGTATACACAAGCTGGTTTTGATAGTCTAGTAAATGAGTGCTCATAAAGGGTGTAGATGGAAAAGTCGAAAGCAGAAAGATTGACTCCAGAATTTTGTTTGGACTAGTTAAGAGACAAAATACCAAAAGTCCCCACCCTCTGAATTGAGCCCGAAGAGGGGGGAACACAAATAAGGTCCTGTTTTTTGGTTTTTTGCTTACATCTCGAAAACGATGCATCATAGAAAATTTTATTGTGCTACACACTTTTTAATCATAATCATAATTTATTGCAAATCACTGTTTTACATTTAGATATTACATTTACATATGGGCACAGCTATGGGCCCAATGATAAACACAAAATTTTCAAAAAGGTGTTTTTTCTTTCACCTTTTTTGTCAAACTACGAGTATACATATATAACTTGCAACGCCACTAGCACGTCTCAAGAGTCGTAACAGCTTTCTCAGGCAGCCAAGCATACCAGCAATAGAGGCTTCTAATGCAAAAGTTGTGAGGTGGATAAATAAGTATCCACCTTACGAGTCAAATATCCCTCCTGCTGAAAAACTCCCACCGGGTAGAGACCTCCCCTGGTCAGTCTGGAAGTCTCTCAATAGACTCCGGGCTGGTGTTGGGAGGTGTCGGGAAAACCGAGTTAGGTGGCGTCACGCTGATAAAAACCTTTGCGACTGCGGTGCCATTCAGTCGATGGACCACCTTTTGTCATGTCCGGGCTGCCCTACGTCATGTACCATAGAGGACCTTAATAAAGCTAACGACAGAGGGATCGCCGTGGCCACATACTGGTCACAGGTGATTTGAAATTGAAGCTACAGTGTAACCATTTCGACTCGATAAGAAGAAGACTTGCAAACAGTTTATCTGAGAAAAAAAAAGCCCAATAAAAACTTAGATATAGTAAATGATAGAAAACAGTTGAGAAAATAAACATACAGAGCCGATCCTAATAGGAAAGATGGTGGAGGAAGATGGTGATGATGATGGGAATAATTTTGATATTACAGGTAACAGTAAAATCAGTGTCAGGGATTGACCGCCACGCGACCGGTCTGCGCGGGATACTGTCCGTCTCCAAACCCATCATTGTGGTCATTGAGAGCCCTCCTGCCACAGCCGCAGTGCAGTCAGATGTCAAATCTCAAGGTACCTACTTATTGCAAGCTTTTATTCTACCTTCCATGCTAGTCTGGGAGAGAAGAAAACACTCGGAATGACCCACTGTTTTTCTTTCCATGTAGATCGTAAAAGGGTACGGAACCCTTTTACAATCTACATGGAAAGACAAAAGTAAACAAGGAAAAATTAAATGTAAAAACATAAGGAGGTTAAGAACTTGGCGGAAATAAGAGAGACTTCACCGACAAGAGCCCAGCTCTTAAATATAAAAAGAAATAAACGTCAAGAGGAGACCCGCAACGGGATCAGTCCGTCTCTGTCACAAACTCTACGTGCGACAGAAACACGTGACCCGCGATGGTTTTAGCTCTCTCTCTCTCTCGCACATAGGGTTTGTGACAGAGACGGACTGAACCCGTCGCGGGCATCCGCTTGACGTATATCAAGCCTTATAGTTTCGCCATATCTACCTGTTTATTTATCTATCCGCGGTAACTCGGAAACTACTAGTATTAGAAAGCTGTACTTTTTGGCATGGGTATGTACATATGTATATATATTAACCACGCCTACAAAGTGGTAAAATATTATTTGTTGCAAAAAAAAATTACACATGTACATGGGTATGGTTGAATAGGTATTTCAAAAATATTGTGTTTGTGTACACCATTTTCATGCAATGTCCCCCCCTCTTTCAGCTAAATGGTTTTATATGGAAATGTGAAAAAAATTACGGCAGTAGTATATACAACCAATTTAAAAGAAAAACTATCAGTGGGTAGGGTAGGGTAAACCCTAGTTAATTAATGAAATAATAGTCAACCAACTTGAATGGAACAAACAATGGAAAATTTCATACGAATTCAATTGTAAATTAGAGGAATTGTAAATTATTGATGTTGTTATACTAGAATTGATAATATATTTTTAATTTCCCTTGAGAAATGGGGTTATATAACTCTTTCTTCAGTAAACATCGCCTCGTTTTTAGACGTCTTTAGTCATTAAACCAAGAGGCGTGAACTCTTAAGTCGGCATTCGCAACTACGGAACACTACAGTGCGCGTGGCCTGACACGCACTTATACGATACGGGCGGTACCATGTTAAATTTAGTTCTAATTTATTCCACAATATGATAAAAAAAAGGGAGACAAGAAATGGGAAGACCGAGGAAGAAGTTTTACCAACAATTTAAGGAAGGGTTAGGAGCAAGGTCCTACCAAGACATTAAAAAGATGACAGAGAGTAGAGAGGGTTGGAGACATCTTCACTTAATTTGAAGGGCAAGAGATTCTTAAATTTAAAAATAAGTTTGGAAAATCCAAAAGTGCACGCCTCATAATCAAATTTTTTACAATTAAATTGAAATTACGATTAAACTACATTGAATTAGACCGTGATTTTCGAAAGGACTTAGTTTTGGATAATACTGAAGCGTATAAAAAAAAATGGACTTGATCAGATAAGTTTTTCGGGAGTTATCGTGACCAGTTTCCATACATACAGACACACGTCCACAAAATGATTTTATTTAACATTGTTTTTATTTATTTAAAAGGCAAAATGTCTTTTAAAAATGTCATAAGTGTTGAAACTAGTGTTTTTCCTTGACATTTATGTGTAAATATTATTGTACAAGTGCGATAGAAAATAAATAGAGACACATTTAGTTAAAAAAAATCACTTGATTTTTGTAAGGCGAGAGTAGAGCACTACCTCATGCGCTTCGCTTATGAGGCGTGCAAAATAAAAAAGGACGTTGTCCACTACCTTATTTGCTAACCTTTATGAATATGGCTACTAACATATTCATATTGGCAGAGGCGGATTATCCTAAAGGCAAACTAGGCACGTGCTGGGGCGCGAGGTTTTAAACGGTAGTTTAAAACTACCAGCCATGCAAAATGACAAATAGAAACCTCTACTGCACGTCTAGTAACGCTAACTATAGTCATTAATGTTTACTATTACCAGTGCCACTTAGTTAAAATGTATTACAGGGGCGCCCATGAGGTGCTTGCCAAGGGCGCTCTCGACATTTAATCCACCTCTGCATATTGGCAGGTTCTCCAGACACAGTAGTTGATGATGATGAGGAGGAAAGTGACTCCGATGAAGATGACACAATAATCATCAATCAACAGGATCCAGTGACGAACATCAACACAGGAAGAAACACCCAAGAAGGTGAGCATTCTTGAACAGCTTCAAAAATAAGTTTTCCGAAAATAGTAATTTCTTCGTACAAGCTTTTATTGCGAGGCCTAAGTACTCGATGGGGTTGCGTTGTTTTGTTACAGGGTTCCTATAGCCACCTTCCGGCTCCATCGTCAGATCAGGAGAGCTATTTTTCATTCAGGGACTCACATTAAGAATGATTTGAGCGAGTGTTTTCAAACGGACGCATTTTTTAATTGATCGTATGCGAAGGATTTCCAACGAGTGGTCTGAACCACTCGTAATTTTGACATTTGTAGCGTACAAATGTCAAAGAAACGTTCCATGGAGTATCAGTTCCGTTTCGCGCTGCTTTTTTTATTTTTGTTGAAATGTTTAGAAAACCATTGACCAATTTATGATATTTTCTGCGTAACACAATATTACTTAATAAAAGCTTGTAACAAAGAAGACGTAGATTTAATGATTGATTTGAATAGCACTAGGGTTGGATCTCATCTATCAGCACGGAACAGCACTTTCCTATGCTGCTATCCTTTTCTGTCGCTCAGAAGCGTCATTTTCTAGAGCGAGAGAGAGCCTTGGAACGCTGCAGCACCGGCCGTGCTGCAGCGTTCCGTCGCTCTCTCTCGCTCTAGCAAATTACTGTCCTGAGCAACAGAAAAGGATAGCAGCATAGAAAAGTGATGTTCCGTGCTGATAGATTAGATCCAAACCTTACAATGCTCTGGACAATATTTTAATTTAAAATATGTGATAAACATTTTCGCAAATGTGCGTAGTAAAGCTAAACGTTCTCACTTTAAACTGTAAACAGTAGTTCATAAAATACTTTGAAGGGTTATCTAGGACTTTATAGTTACAAAATTTTAAATTATCTCCGTTTTCTTTGAAATGATTTATTTAAAATGGGGGCAGCACTGGACCCCGGAAAATTCAGGTACGGCCTTAATTGTAATTGTTAGATTGTAGTAGCGACTGACATGTTAAATTTTAAATGTGGATCATTAGTAGCCTGAAATAAATTTATTTTATTTTTATATACATACGAGTATGTATATTCCTAGTTTTTAAGATAATTATGTATTGTTTTTTACTTTTGTGCAATAAAGGGTATTGTATTGTATTGTATATTCGATTTACCGCCCGACTGTGCCGGTTAATGTGTAGCAACCCGATTTGAACTCACGTCCTTCAAGTTCGTTTCCGCTGTGGTTTATGTGTACTGAACATGTTCTTCTCCACAAGCTCCGGATGCGTCCGACACTGCAGACGAGTCATCAGACGAAGACACCCCACTCAGCAGTCTCATTGACCAGCCATCTGATGTATGCCGCCAACTAACGGACACACAAAAAGGTATCTGCTACTAGTGGTTCTAGATTATTCTTCTTTGTCTAAGCGCGTTCCCGGTTGCATCCTAAGCTATGCTGCTTCGGAGCCCGGGGTGCGCTTTCCCGCTTTTTCTTCTCCAAATATAACATGCATGTCAATGGTCACCCAAGGATGCCAAAGTCCTGGCAAAATGGAGAAGAAATAGCCGGAACAGTTTAAATGTTTTGGCTTTAGTTTTACGACCGGCCGCCTGCCTGACGACAACCCTCTTTGGGAATGTATTTGTGCGAAATTTTTACAACCGGCCGCCGCCCGACTTTAACCCTCCTTGGGAATGCAATTGTAGCACGAAATGATTGTGCTTAGTCCTTTAGTCGCCTCTTACGACATCCACAGGAAGAGATGGAGTGAACCCGGAACCACACGGGTATGTACACAAAATGGTATGTGCTACGAGTGGTTATAAAAACGTATATAAACGTATATAAAAACTTAATTTGAATTTTTCCTCCCGTTTTTAAGGGGAATTTTTCGGGGTCCAGTGCTGCCCCATTTGAAATAAATTATTTGAAAGGAAACGGAGATATTATTTGAAATTAAAAAGTCACTGTCCTGATCGCCTGGGTGATTGTTTCCAGATGAACGTGTACACCTCGGGCGTGTTCAGCCAGCACCTGCCTGCGACTATACTGAACAAGTGATCATATCGAGTGACGACGAAGAAACCAACGATAACAGCATATCTCAGGTAAGTTTCCTTTCGATATTATCGTGAGTATTTCTCATTACTTAGGCGGTTATCCCACTGCACCGCGCACCGTCGCGGAGCGCGGTTTCTACATACTGACGCTCCCGCGCGATCACCGCCTTAAGGTCTTGTGTGCAAGCAACTCGAACTGTGTAAATTTTGTCTGGACTTGCAGATCATTATCTAAATTAACATTATATTTTACACTTCTGTCACGATTCATCCTTCTTTCCATCCCGGAGACCTGTTTTTGGGAATCGGTGAAACAAACGTATAGTTTTTGTCACCGCTCACGTTGCATGTCATAAAATACCGTTAAACCCTACGAACAATAATTCTCTAGAATCGTAACTAATCCCGAAAAATCATTCTACGCGATATGTACCGCGACGGGCGGGGCTTAAAATATGAACATCGCGGCGCGATAGCTCGCCGTGACACTCGAGTCGTGCGGTTGCGTCGCAAGAAGTTTCGTTTGAGAATATTGCTGTGTTTTTGCGATGATCGATTCATTAAAAATGCCGTCATGTGCCGTGAAGTGGTGTAGAAGCCATACAGGCATGAAAATTAGTTATTAAAAAAAAAGTAACACGTAAACAAGTTTATTTATTTTAGCGTAGCGTACTGCATAATAGGTACCATCCGCGCGTTGTACCTCACCGCACGTGGCGTTGACTGCCCCACCTGACCGACGACGACGCGTGACCTTGTCGCGACCAATCGCATGCATCTTTGTCTATGTGTGCGATCGAGCGTTGTAATTACTGTTCGTTTGTTTGCGTAAATGGAATCAGAATCGAAGCGGTGAATGTAGGAGTGTTAGATTTCTAGAGAATTATATTTCGATGGTCTGCATCTATACAGGATGATTTTGACCCACTGAGCTATATTCAAGGAAAGTACTATATGCGCTAAATAAAATATACATGTTCTCTTACAATTACATTGTTTCATAATAAAACCATAGATAAATGCCCTCAAAGTTGTACGGCAAATTCCCAAGCGCAGTGATACCGACCGCCATATGATCGCTCGCCCCGCGCGCCGCCGGTACCTGCAGCCGTCATACGGAGGAATCGAGCGACAGCGAGGTCATTGACACTAATAATAATACGTTAGCCATGAATTGCAAATGCGGGGATTTTTCCTAATGAATAATTGTAAAAAAAAAAATATTCTTTTTCTTGCTATTTTGTGTTCTATTAGTGATTCTGATTCCAAGATTACAATAAAGCTCAGTGTTTCAAAATCAACCTGTATACTGTATACAGGTTGATTTTGAAACTACTATGTATACAGTATACATCCGTGTTAATGAAAGAACGCAAAACCTCTCAGATGGTACCTCAGCCCATGTAACTGAACAAATTTTGTTCAACAACTTTCACACGAAATCCAAAAAAAATATTCGGATAATCATACAAATTGACTCGATCAGCTGATCAGTTTGTATGAAAATTCAAATAATTTTTTTTTTGTTTCGTGAAAGTTGTTGAACAAAAGTTGTTCAGTTACATGGGCTGAGGTACCATCTGAGAGGTTTTGCGTTCTTTCATTAACACGATGTATATAAAAACAACCTAACTGGCTGACATATTGACTGATCGATCAATGCATCAATGCTGGAACCGCTGGGTCATGCATGAAATTTTGCACAAGCGTTCCTTGAATGACGTAAATGTGCAAAAAGGGATTTTTGGAAAATTATCCCCTGAGGGGTCAAATGAGGGTTAAAAGTTTGTATGAAACTTGGTCAATTTTAAAGTTAGAAATGTAAATAATAAAAACAATCACTATTTAAAAAATTATGTTCTAAAAGGGTAAAATAGAGGATGAAAGTTTGTATGAAACTTCGTAATTGTTTTTAATTTAAAGACGCGGGCAATCCCGTGGGCGTCAGATAGTTTAATAATTGACGATTGTCTGATTTTGTTTTTCCCTTTTAGGTTGCAATATCGAGTATATCCCAACATAACGCAACATCAACAAATAAGCCTACGGACTTCTGCTTCTTCTGCGAGACTCGCGTCTTCAATTTCGGAGAGCACGTACTACGGAAACACACGGCGGAACCGGAAGTCCAAACAATCCTCTCGTATCCCGAAGGAAGCAGCTTTCGCAAATATCTCTTCAACGATTTGTTAAAAAAAAGGAATTATATTACCAATGTTTCTTACAAACCCAAAGAGGCTGAAGAATTTTTTCAATGTCTGAAATGCCTTGGAAAATATCCAAACAATTTATTTATTAGACATAAAGAGATTTGTCAAGTATCGAATACTACCCAAGCTGACACATCTGCCCAAATTGATAAACAAATATCCGAAACTGCCCAAGATGGGACACAACCAATGGTCGTAAATACTGAAGACGACTCTCAAAAGGAACAGATATCTACAACTGCCCAACAGACCCAACAACCCGATAGTCAAGTTAATTCTAGGAAACGATCTATATCTGAACCTGGTGAGACACAAATAATAAAGAAAAAACGAGGGCGGCGCCCAAAACAACGCCTGCCAGAAACTACCCAAATTGAACCTCGAATATCTCAAAGCGCCCAAGAGACACCAGTACAGCGCAAAAAAGGGCGACCCCCAAAACAAAATTTGCTTGAAATAAAACATCAAATATCTGAAAGTGCCCAAGTGCCCAAGCGTAGGGGTCGGAAACCAAAGCACCACAAGTCTATTATTATGGAAACACAAAAACAGCAAATTTCAACTACTTCCCAAATTGAGACACAACGAATAGCCTTTCATCCCCAATTCGACCCTCAAAATCAAATATCTAAAATTTCACAAATTGAAACACCACGGATATCTTTTCATCCTCAGTTCGATCCTAAAAATCAAATATCTAAAACTGCCCAAACTAAGACACCAGTCATGCCAAAAGCTACTCTAATATCTACCCAAAAGTTTGTTAAAAATAAAATTATGAAAAACAAGAAGAAAACTAAGCGTGTACTGTGGACACCCGAACAAAAGAAATTGGTGCTAAATTCCTTCAGTGAGAACATAAAAAACAAAAAGTTACCAAGCTTTAAGGAGTGTGAGTCACTTCACATTCTACATGCTGATGTTTTACATAACAAAGAAGCGAATAAAATTAGATCTTTCGTTCATAGTGTGTATCGAAATCGTATTTCACAATTTGAAAGTCAACGAATACCCATACATCCTCAGTTCGACCCTAAAAATCAAATAACTAAAACTGCCCAAATTAAGACACCAGCCATGCCAAAATCTAGACTAATATCTACCCAAAAGTTTGTTGCAAATAAAATTCTAAAAAAAAGAAGAATGAAACGTGCTCCGTGGACACCAGAACAAAAGGAATTGGTGTTAAATTCCTTCAGTCAGCACTTAAAAATCAAAAAATTACCAAACGTAGAGGAGTGTGCGTCACTTCACATTCTACATGCTGATGTTTTACATAACAAGGACCCGAATAAAATTATAGCTTTCGTTCGTCATGAACTGTATAAACATCGTAAAGGAGGCTTAATTTTGAACGCGGGAGTCAGTCAATTCGACGACGACCCTCAAAATCAAATATCTGATACTGCCCATATTAAGACATTAGTCATGCCAAAATCTAGTCAAGTATCTACCCAAAAGTTTGTTGCAAATAAAATTCGAAAAAATAGAAAGAAAAAAAAAGTTATCCGGTGGACACCAGAACAAAAGGAATTAGTGTTAAATTCCTTCAGTGAGCACATAAAAAACAAAAAGTTACCAAACGCACAGGAGTGTGAGTCATTTCACATTCTACATGCTGATGTTTTACATAACAAGGACCCGATGAAAATTAAATTTTTCCTTCAAAATGAAGTGATTCGAAATCGTACAAGAGACCGATTTTTGAACGCGCTGGAGTCAGCGAAACACAAAAGTCATCAGAATTGAAAGATTTAAGCGAAGATTTTAATCTCCGTCATCATTATAACCGTCACGTCATCCTTACTAGCGCAGAGTCGAAGGGTATCTCAGCGTCAAATTACTACTAGATAAAGAAAGTCCTTCAATTTTATGAAAACCGGGCGTACCATATTTCATACAAATATTTGATAAGAAATTTACTTACAAACGGAAGAAAACTTCTTTATTACTTCCTCCAACGTTTTTCGACGAGTTTCTACGGCTCAAAGCGGCAGATTTAGGTATACGAGTACAGTAGAGAATAAATGTCCGATCTAATGAATAGACATACACGGACTAAAAGTGACGATCCTAAATGAAGTCAATTTGACTTCAGATCGACACGCAAATTCATACAGAGGCTGTGTCTATCTTGAATTCTTGATCCATGGTCTGTGTTCGCACGCTTTTTCGTTCCGACTGACGTGCTGTGATGTTGGGCGAGGTACTCAATGAGTGAAACACACGGATGCTCGTAAAAGACTTTTTAATTTAGAAATTATTTCCCTTCAATACAAGTCGGTTACACATGAATATAATTATATTATATAGATACGAGTACATATTGAAGGTGACAGATGATTAATGTTTCTAGAAAATACCTACACTAATTACAATCAGATGCCGCCTGTCTTATATTTCAATTATATACCGTCTGCATTCTTTTTGGTAACTCTGTTTTAAACCTATGGTTCTATACCTACTTGTGACACGCGTGTAGAAAGCGCTTGGGGTCGCGATGTTTAAGTAGTATTTAAAGGCCGTACCTGAATTTTCCGGGGTCCATTGCTGCCCCCATTTAAAATAAATCATTTCAAAGAAAACGGAGACATTATTTAAAATTTTGCTACTACCAAGTCGTAGATAACCATTCAAAGTAAGTAAAGTAGCAAAATTTTAAATAATGTCTCCGTTTTCTTTGAAATCATTTATTTTAAATGGGGGCAGCAATGGACCCCGGAAAATTCAGGTACGGCCTTAATATTTACCCGACTGCTATGTTTTTATTAAGTGTATGTATTTTGTTCTCATATGTAGCTTAAACGCCTTGTATATATACAGGGTTACTCTTAAAACACCGACAACGTTTTTAAAGCAAGTTCAGTCCGTGATACTGAACTACTTTCCATAAAAACAATTATCAAAAATCGATAAAAAAATTTAGTCCTCCCATACAAAATCCATTTGGCTGGGCGCCGATGTGTATGGTGCCGATGTATACAACGTGGAAGGGACATACCCGTAATAAATCAAACCACGGTCTATACTAAACCATTATAGTATAATAGAATTGAAATAATAGCAAAAAAACAAAAATAATTTTCGGCATTTCCATACAAAAGTGTGCGGCCGCCCGGGCGATTTGTATGGGAATGTCGTTTTTTTTTTACTGTTATTTTAATTTCATTATACTTTAGTGATCTAGTATAGCCCGTGGTTCGATTTATTACGGTTATGTCCCTTCCACTTTGTATAATAAGAGAGAATACCTCTAATTACACTATACCCTGATTCTAATAAAGTATAAATAATACAGCCGAGAATAGGGTAGTATGCAGTAATGACCATATGTCATTTGCCCATGTCAACTTGATGTGGTCGGATAAATGTTTAAAACCTTTTTTTAACAAATAAGTTAGAAGACCTTGCCATATTGCGGAAAAAATGGGAACTAAATTTAACATGGAGCCGCCCATAACACAGATTAAAAAACCGGTCAAGTGCGAGTCGGACACGTACATGAAATATTCCTTAGGTACCTCCGTACAATGTTTTGAAACACGTTTCTTGTATGACAGCACCCTTTAATTTTTAACGTTATCTTATTTTTAGTATTTGACGGGGAACGGGGACGCATATTGCGCGTAACTTAGGAGATTCCGTTCTGTATCTGACTCACTGTCTTCTGTGGTAGAGTTTGAGACTGAACCCATCCGGGGCGTCTGCTTATCGCAGTTTCAAGCTTTATAATAAGACAGACTTGTTTTCTGTCTTGTTTTATGAATATGTGAAATTATTGTTGATAACGGAAATGTTGTCTTTTGATTTTGAATTATAAATGCGTGTTTTAATTACAAATTGTTGTTATTTATTCCTTTTAATAAAATTAAAAAAAATAAACGGGGTCCAAAAAAATATACTGAAACTATTTTAAGGGTGAATTCAGTCCATGATACTGAACAACTTTCTCTAAGGAACATACAACGTGTTAATGAACTAACGCAAAACCTCACAGATGGTACCTCAGCCCATTAAACTGAACAACTTTTGTTCTACAACATTCCCAAAATGCCAAAAATAAAATTCCGGTTTTTCATACAAATTGACTCGATCAGCTGATCAGTCTGTATGAAAATTAAAATATTTTTTTTGGGTTTCGCGAAAGTTGTAGAACAAAAGTTGTTCAGTTTCATGGGCTGAGGTACCATCTGAGAGGTTTTGCTTTAGTTTATTAACACGTTGTATATGGAAATATGAACATTTTTTGGTCTCCCATACAAGTTGACCGATCAGCTTATCCGAGTCGCCTCGATTCCATCATCTGAGTGTATTCCCGGTTGCATCCTCAGCGGTAACGCTTCAGAGCCCGGGGTCCGCTACCTACCCTAGGTGATGTGACGAGGTTACTGGTTTCACACAGAGCGACTGCCGTCTGACCTCCGCAACTCAAAAGGTAGACCAGAATCAATCCTAGGATAGGTTTAACCCTTTCACCGCAAGACTTTATATCAGTTGTCGTGCTCCCAGCGCGAGGAATTGTAAATATCCATAGTTTTTGGTCGGATAAATCCGCGAAATGGGCACGAAAATGTTTGTCGGATTAATCCGACGTTCGCGGTTAAAGGGTTAAACAAACAAACGCTAGATGGTGTTTACGAGGGCCACACCGAAAAGATCGGGAATAGAATACTTAGGAATAAATTAGAGTAAAACCTTTTTTGTGTTTGAAATGTAGTATTATTTCGAACACAATTCCATTTTTTTATTTTAAATAAAGTAAAAAAGAAAAGAGTATTGACCATTTGAATTTGACAAGTCGGTGAGAAAAATGGAGCTTACGCGGGAACATTTTCGTGCAATAATTTTTCATAACTTTCGTCGAGGTTTATCTCAAGAACAATGTCTCGCCGAGTTTGTTTCTATTTATGAACTTGAAGCACCTAGTAAAACGACTATATATCGTTGGTATTCTGAGTTAAATCGTGGACGTTCCTCTCTTACCACAATCCTTCTACTGGTCGGCCAAAAACAGCGGTAACACAAGATAACATCGATGCTGTACGCCATTTAATAAAAGCAGATAGACATGTGAAATACGAGCAGATTCGGGTTTCTCTCAGCATTGGTATGACAGCCATTCAGACCATTTTACATGATGAACTGGGTGTCAAAAAGTTAATTTCACGCTGGGTGACTCGCACCGTTTGACCGAGGAACAAAAGTCGGCTCGTGTTAATTGGTGTCGGTCTGCTCTGCAACGGTTCAATAGAGGGAGTTCAAATGCAGTTTACAATATCGTCTCTGGGGATGAATCGTGGATTTATTCATATAAGGCCGAAAGAAAACATCAATCGGCAGTTTGGGTCTTCGAGGGTGAGGTCAAGCCAACAAAAGTTATTCGCTCACGCAGCGTGCCGAAAAAAATGGTCGCTTCGTTTGTATCGAAAACTGGTCATGTGGCTACGATTCCTTTACAAGAACGAAGAACGGTTACTGCTGATTGGTACACAACAGTTTGTTTGCCGGAAGTCATAAGAGAACTTCGTAAAATGAATCCGAATCGTCGTATAATCCTTCACCACGATAATGCGAGCTCACATACCGCACGAAAAACAAGCGCGTTTTTAAATCTGGAAAACGTGGAGTTAATGCACCATCCTCCGTATAGCCCTGATCTGAGCCCCAATGATTATTTTATATTCCCAAGAATTAAAGATATGCTACGTGGTCAATGGTTCCACGGCCCAGAAGAGGCGGTCGAAGCTTACAAATCAGCTGTTTTGACTGTATCCACTTCAGACAGGAATTACTGTTTCAATAATTGGTTTGATCGAATGCAAAAGTGCATTGACTGTGACGGAGAATACTTCGAAAAACAATAAAAGTAAACATTATTATATTATCTTTGTACTTTTTTCTATTCCCGATCTTTTCGGTGTAGCCCTCGTAGGCGTCCGAGTCGCCTCGATTCCGCGGCAGTGTAAATTGAGCCTAAGTGTGGGGGGCGTGTCGATGCGCGCGCGCGTGCGCGTCCCGGGCAGCAGACTGCGCGAAGCGCGCGCCGCACGCGCAGGTGAATGGGCGCTCGCCTGTGTGCGTGCGCAGGTGGTTCGTTAGGATCTTGTTCGTCTGAAAAACAAACACAAATCTTAAAACCAAATAGAGATGTGGACTGATTCAGAAAAGTATTATTTTAGAATATTTGGTCAGTGAGTTAGATTATCCAACAAGATTTACGTTTAAAAAACGAATAGCTATGACTACGAGAAAATTCTTACTGAAAAGTATGATTATTTGATAATGTAATTTGGTGCAATATTTTTTTTATTGCCTTGTATCCAATTCAGTTGCCATTTACGGCTAACAACAATGTTTATATTTTTGAAATGTGCTAATAAGGACCTTTCATTTGATACCCCACTCAATATCGAGACAAATTTTTTTTTTTTTACTTTTTTGTGTGTAACACTTGTACAGATAACTATCTATAAAAAGTGTTCCTGTATAGTTTGTGTCGGGTGTATTTAAAGTGTAAGTGTGTAGTCCTATTTGTGCTGTAATAGCTAGTCATCTGTCATGAAGTATGGAAAGACAGACTGTAACCTACAATCAACCCCATTACCACAGAATACAGTAAGAGTAAACAGAAAGGAATCTCCTAAGGTACGCGCAAAATGCGTCCCCGTTCCCCGCACCCGCACCTCTCCCCCGGTTCTTGACGGCCAACGTGAGACATCGAGGCGAAAACGGGGGAGAGGTGCGAGGACGGGGAACGGTGACGCCTGGGTGACGCATATTGCGCGTACCTTAGGAGATTCCGGCCTGTGCCATTACCCTACCTACACAGCCTAGCCCTAACCATACACTACGAATAAATACATAAATAAATACATGCAGGATGTCTGTTACTTGCGACCTATAGTAGTAACAGACGGAAAGTGGGAAGGATTCAAGGTATTAGGTAGATTTTCTCACTGCCGGTCAAGCAGACTCACAAGACTGTCACAGGCTAAGGGTGTCTTGGCCACAGTGAGAGGGAATAAAACCAGCAGTATGATGTCCAAGCGTAGGCAGCCAAAGAAGATTTATTAAAATAAACATTAACTATATATACCAAAAATATCTTCATGTGTGTGTATAATTACAATATTTGTATGCTTTAAATTAGTTTGCGTGGCGATCTTTCTTCCTGCTTGCTAATTCTTGGGTGATTGCCCTGGAGGTCACATGTTCACGTGAACACTTGTTATATGAATTTTTGCATACAATATCACAGGCCGGAATCTCCTAAGGTACGCGCAATATGCGTCCCCGTTCCCCGTCCGCGCACCTCTCCTCCGTTTTCGCCTCGATGACTCACGTTGGCTCACGAGAATCGGGGGAGAGGTGCGGGTGCGGGGAACGGGGACGCATATTGCGCGTACCTTAGGAGATTCCGTTCTGTTTACTCCTACTGTATTCTGTGACAATATGTAGCCTATGTTACCCAGAAGATAATGACGAATCGATTGACATCTTATTTGTAAAAATTGGATATGTAGTTTGGATGCTACAGTGGAACACACAAAGATATCCATCCACATAGGTACATATACATAGACTGCTAAAATCATTACCCTCCCGTTTGGCTTTGCCTTAGTCGGGTAAAAATAATGAACCCATATGTTATCTTCACTACAAGTGTTTTTTTTTCGTGCCTGTAAGTGGTCAAAACTGGTATCAGATTTTTCAAGCTGCCTGATGTCAACCCTTTTCGAGAATGCATTTGTGTAAAAAGTTTTACAACCGTCAACCCTCGACCTGGGGAGTGCACGAATCCAAATACCGAACTCCTGTTTCGTAACAATATACTTACGGTAAACCCGCGGCCGCACATGTAGCAGATCTTGTTCTTGGGCGGCAGAATACCTTCGTGGACGCGGCGCTTGTGTTTTACCAAGTCAGCGTTGCGAATGAAATTCTGCAACAATATTTCCGATTTCAGTTTTTGCGTGTCTGACAAACATTTAACTCACAAATCTCGCATTCATTACAGCGGTCTCACTATCAAGGAATAGTCCATTAATCATATACCGTCTTATTATAAAAACAGGACTAACTTTGTTACTAGGTTTAAACCATTACCCGCCCAAATCAAATTGACATCTTGTAATATCACACTATCTCAGCTGTCAATGTCAACTTGATTTCGGCGGATAATAGTTTAAACCTAGTAACAAAGTTAGTCCTGTTTTTATAATAAGACGGGTAAGGTCCAAAAAACCGGCCAAGTGCGAGTCGGACTCGCGCACCGAGGGTTCCGTACAAACCTGCAAGGTTTACAAAGTTCGTTCATTACGACAAGTAAGTTTAAAATTATTAAAAAAAATATATTATGTGATGTAACTAAAAATTTATGGTTTTCGTAATTTTTCCTTTATCTATGCTATAAGACGTTGCTTCGTACCAAATTTCAAGATTCTGAGTTCACGGGAAGCACCCTGTAGGTTTTGATTCCCTTGCAAGTGTCGAAAATTTGCGGCATAAACGGCTGTATCTTTTGATTGCGTTGGCTTAGAAGTTTGATTTTTTCACAGCTTCAAGGGACAGTAGACCTGAGTAATTGATATAAATTTCAGCTTCATACCTCCACGCGTTCCTGAGAAAAAGGGTCTTGACAGACGGACGGACGGACGGACAACAAAGTGATCCTATAAGGGTTCCGTTTTTTCCTTTTGAGGTACGGAACCCTAAAAATGATGATGATGAAGTAAAAATGATAATACCACAGAATAACAACCAGTACTCACGTACAGAAGTTTCACTCTGCAAAGAAATTCAAAGAAATATCTACTCAATGTGGTTAGCGATATGGTTTAATTTAGCTTACGTCAGAGCTCAGCACCTTTTCGTTTTTCTTCTTCTTCTTGAGTCGAAAGGCTATTTATTAGTTTAATTAAATTAGTTTTGACCTTTTCGTTTAGATACGTAGACATCCATTGCAGGCCAATTTCATTCTTATTACTCTGGACATACGATTCGTATAACTGAATTTACCACTCCGAGTGGCCGCTACGCGCATAGTAATAATGTAGGTACATTTTCGATACCTAAACGGGGAGTGACACAGGCCTGATAATACTAACCTTGTCGCACTCTTCACACCTGTACTTGTAATTCTTCAAGTGCACCAAGTTGTGATGGTCTTTCATGTAGATGTTCTTTGTGAACACTTTGTCGCAGTCCGGGCAGGGGATCCTGATGACATGTAATATATCGCTGATTGTATAAGCCAATCGAGGGAATAGGCAAAAATCCTGTGCAAAAATCTCATGTTATAATCAGAGGTCGGAATTAGGTAGAGTTATTTATGTAATTACACTAATTTCATACAGCGAAAGAATAAAGTGGATATGCCTCAAATCCCGTGATTAATTTTAAAGAGCAGAAGCATCCGTGTTTCATTAGCTAAAAAAGTTAGTTACTTTTACACAATTTAAACCAATGCGCGCGACGTTGCCAAATACACGGGATTCTCCATTGGAAATCCCGGAAAGATCGACATTTTTATTTTTATTATTTATTCACGTACACTTGGAAAATTAACAAACATACAAATAAAAAAATAAGGAAAACATAGTACTTAGGCTACTTATTTCTAAAGAAATTTCTTCCAGTAGACCCGCTAGAGGAAATGGGAAAAAAAGAGGTAACTGGCGTGTACCTACAATACAAAACTAAATAAATAAATAGACAAGATGCATAGCTACATAAACATACATAAATATACTTACATAAATAAATATATATTCATAAAGCATATATATAACTAGCTGTGCCCGCGACTTCGTTCGCGTGGTTGTCGGAACGTAATGTTATATAGCCTAAAGCCTTCCTCTATAAATGGACTACCCAACAAAAAAAGAATTTTTCAAATCGGACCATTAGTTCCTGAGCTTAGCGCGTTTAAACAAACAAACAAACAAACAAACTCTTCCGCTTTATAATATTAGTATAGATAAATACATATATTAATATTTCTAAATATATTAGGATGATAAATACAGAGTGATCTTTTACTCGTTTCTTGAACGTCGTTATGATTTTAGACTCTCGAATGTTCGGTGGTAGCTGATTCCATAGCCTAACTGCCTGCACGGAAAAGGAGTGAGTATAGGTAGTGGTGCTATGTGTTGGGAAATGACGGATGGATTTACGGACAGATCTACAAGGAGCGTCGACAGAACGTGCGAAAGAAAACCGTTCACGCAAATAAGGAGGATATGACGGATTGTACAGAACGTTGAAGAGGAGGCAAAGGATTCTAGTGTTCCGGCACAGAATACATAAGAGTCAAAGTTCCGGCGAAGACGGATGGGGAGCCACTTGACTTGTTTGCGAAAGTCAGAGACGTGGTCAAATTTCCTTAAGCCAAAGATAAAACGAATACACTTAATATCAACATTTCGATGCAAGTACATAAGTAACTCCACCTAACTCCGATATAATGTATTATAATGTCAATAGCCAATGTGGCTAGCAACCCATTACTGTATTGATTCTCCTCATAAGGTGTATATTCGCCGTGTGGTTTCCGGCAGAGTAGAATAGGACCACTCCAAGTCTCTCCGTGGATGTCGTATAAGGCGACTTAGAAAACACAAGCTAAACAAAGCTTATAAACATCAATGAGACCTCTCCAATCCGTTTGGCCAGCGTGGAGAGTGTAGGCCAAATCCTCTGGCTGCTCTAGCCAAGTTTGGCTCTGGTAGTACAGAGAGGGTCGTGCTTCTGCAGTGGAGACTAAAAAAAAGACCTGTTGTTAATGATGTTGATAAGGTGTATATGGGGAATCAAAACAGTAACACACTAAGAGTGGCTTTTGGCTCTTATGACCCCAGACCTTGTCTACCCTATGGGGGATAAAAACGTAGGTATGTATCTATTTAAAAAGTAAGTATCTAATTTAGATGCACCTATCAAACTATAAGACTTCAATGATATTGAAACTTGCCCCGTAGTATGGCACTGTAGATAAACCCAAATAAAATTTATATCACCCGGAAGACTAGTGCCATCCCGCTCATTATTATCACGCAGAGTGAGATAGCGATAGTTAATAGCGCTCGATAAACGTGGTCACCGGTGTCATGCTATGGGGGCTGACCCTCTATCGTAATTATTCTAACCTCTAAAGTCTAACCTATGTTTACCACCACTAAACCCAACAACCATCCCTCGGTTAGAACTACATGGTGCTTTCTGCGATTTGTCTCTGCAAGGCTGTAGGTACATCACAGAAGACAGTAAAAGTATTACATACAGAACGGAATCTCCTAAGGTACGCGCAATATGCGTCCCCGTTCCCCGTCCCCGCACCTCTCCCCCGTTCTTGTGCCGCCGTGCACACGTCAATGCGTGTGTGTTCGCCCGCTCTCGCCCTGAGACAAGGGGGGACGGGGGAGAGGTGCGGGGACGGGGAACGGGGACGCATATTGCGCGTACCTTAGGAGATTCCGTTCTGTATGTAATACTCTTACTGTTTTTTGTGGTACTGTGTAGCCAGAAAGCTTACCTCCTCTTAGCCTTCCGTTTGTGTCGCGCGCTGTTATTGAGGTGCCACCTGTACCGGTACACGTCAACGTACTGCGTGTCGCACTCCACGCAGTATGCGCACGCTGACTGAGTACTGTGTCTACAAAATATATATATTTGTATGTTATTTTTCTTGTGCAAAATGCTATGTTTCGCTCCAGGAGCTAATTAATGGACGTGAGTAGAATTAGATAGGCAGTAGGCCCAAGTGGAAACGGCCCAGTCATGTCTGTAGGATGCACCCGGATCTTATTTTATCTTGAATTGGGGTCCACAATGGGAAGCACGTCGAACCTTGGGTTATATTGTAGTACTTATCCCCTTGCTTTACTCATCCACCTCGGGATTTCTGAAGGACTGCATAAGCTTCAGAATATCACCTGGTGCGTCGTGCCTGTAGTCATCTACCTCAGGATATGCTGATCCGAAGAGGTCCATGCGCTTATCAGCCATCGAGTCGCAGCTACACATGATGTGTCTCATTGTCTCCTTTGAATCCTCACATGCCCTACATTTTGGGCTATCAACAAGTCTCATTTTAAAGAGATGACTGCGATTGTGGTAGTGTCCACTCAATGCTTCCAATAGAGTTCTTGCCAGTTGCACACGGATAGGTAGACAAAAGCAAAAAAAAAACACGGAATGACTAACTGCAGACTGGACGAGAAAGAGGACAAACACTATGAGCAAATGATCTAACGCCCTATTTATAACTACCACCTATTGTATTTACATCCACAATAGGGATGATGACTGGGTCAGAAAAGTATTATTCTAATTAGTCCGTTAGGTAGATTATCCAAAAATAATGTACCCATATTTTTCAGTTTACCAAAAAAGTAAAATTTTGACAAAGATACAGAGTATCAAAGTTCCAGAGTGGGGGCTTGTGACGTCACCGATGTGTAAAAATCGTACGAAAGCGTGACGTCATGCGAAATTTAAATGCGCTGTATCTTCTTTATTTGTTGTTTCTCGGAGAAAAGAAAAAATACAATACAATACCCTTTATTGCACAAAAGTAAAAAACAGAACATAATTATCTTAAAAATTAGGAAATGCGCAAAAGGCGGCCTTATCGCTAAGCAATTTCTTCCAGGCAACCTCGTTTATATAGAAAAAATGATGGGAAATTAGGTAGTGCGGAGTGGTCAATATAATAAACATACTTATATACAATAATTATAATAAACATACATACCTACACCTAATACTTAAATACATACATACAACTTACACAAAGAAAACATAACAGGACAAAATGAAGAAACTAAGTGGAAACAAGGGAAGGAAATTACCTTTCATAAGGATAGAAAATGCGATTTTACTACAAAAATACGTGTACAATATTTTTTAATAATCTAACCGATGGGCCAAAAATATTTTTTCAGTCATCATGCGTATTGTTGCAAATAAAATTATTTAACCAACTATGAAGTTCACATGTCAGTATTGTCAATGTTCTCTACTCACGTAGTCTTGTTGTGCAGCCAAAGCCCGCCGTAGCGAGCGAAGCGCTTGTTGCACGGCTTGCATTCAAAAGGAGAGTGCTGTTTTCTGAAACAAACATCATCAACAGGTCTTTTTTAGTCTCCACTGCAGGAGCATAACCCTCTCTGTACTACCTGAGCCATATATTAGTCACAGCAGTCAGAGGATTTGGCCTACACTCTCCACACTAGCCAGACGGGTCGGAGAGGTCTCACTGATGTTTATAAGCTTTGTTCAGCTTGTGTTTCCTAAGTCGCCTTCTACGACATCCACGGGGACTTGGAGTGGTCCTATTCTACTCTGTCAGGAACCACTCGGCACGGAAACCAACATCAGTGGAATGCTATTCTAACTGTTACGAAACCGGGATTCGAATTTGGAGAAAAACGCCAATCTTTAGATGAGGGTTTTATTTACTACAGAACCCAAAGATGGCACGTGAAGATTGGTCTTCCAGGGTCCAAGTCGCGAGGCAGCTAAGGTCCAGGTACCTCGCCGAAGTTGTCGCAGGTACTTCCACTTGTCGGACTTAAGTTGCTTTTGCTTGGATTCACTTCGAAGTGATCGCTTTGATAGCTCGTATCGAACTGACTCAACGCACTCTGAATTCTCCTTTTATATAAGTCTGTAAGAATATCTGGAAAATTGTCTATAGTTGACGAATGTGTTTCTATCGGGAAAGATCTAGGCGCAGAGTACATATGTGTGAGTGTAACGGAGTCAAACAACTCTATACATTATGACATAAGACATGGCCTAATTTCGGTTACACCATTTCATAGAATTTCTCTTGTCTCTCTAACATTGTTCGGGAAGATTCTATCTCGTTCGCGAAATTACTAAGGTTTGTGGTATGTATTGTTTTGCGCAGTTTTCTTTCGAAAGAAAACTGCAATGGTCTCTACAATTCTCCCGACGCTATTAGGTATATGGCTGCCAAACGTGGACACTTACAAGAGAAACAATAACAAATATACAGGTGTTTCAAAGAGCAACCGAAAGAAGTATGCTAGGGATTAAGCTAAGAGATCGATATAGAAATACCGACATTAGAAAAATAACTAAGTTGATAGACGCAGCTGAGCTTGCCTGCAAACTGAAATGGAGATGGGCGGGACATATAGCCCGTACTGACGACAGACGTTGGAGTGAACGCGTACTACACTGGTGGCCGCGCGATCACCGCAGGAAAAGAAGAAGGCCGCGCGCCCGCTGGCGTGATGACATCATGGCCGTCGTCGGCCACACCTGGACGAGACTCGCGAGCGACAGATCACGATGGAAGCAGATGGAGGAGGCCTTTACCCGACATTGGGTATCCAATTCCCCAAAACCAGACACAAACTCATAGAATGTAAAGGACTCATAATTTAATTGGACATAATAAATAAATTATATTTTATTATTTTTTGACATATTCGTAATTGATTGACTGACAAATAATTTATGTACTTAATTAAATTCAATAATTGAAACCGATTTAATGTCATTAAGAATGTATACTTACTTCAATTTAAATAGGATTGAATAATATGATTTGTGACGACGCTAACCAATCAGAAACCTGCATGGAATATAAACTGTAATGTGCGAATTGGAAATAAATGGCTTTATAACAATTTGAAGCACGTCGAAACTTTGGGTTAATTTGGACTTTAGACCTAATGCGTATAGTAATAGAGACTAACCTGATATGATCTTTGATACAGTAGCGCATCTTGAATGATATGCCGCAGTGGTTGCAAACGTACTTTTCGTGCCACTCCTTGTAATGCTTATAGAATTCGCGACGATGCCTATAACAAAATTAAAAAGTTAAAATGATACCAAAAATAATATACATATTAGCTCTTTTCTTAATAATACACGTATTATATTTGGTATCACTTCTGCTCAGATGTTTATCCATTTTGTAGTAAGGTTTTCTTTTTAACTCTTTCGCCATTACGGCAATAAGACTCTGGAACGCGCTTCCCGAATTGTACAAATAAATAAATAAATGCAGCAATTCTTAAATTAACTTTTATAACTTGGCCAAGAAGTGTTTAAATACCTGTGTCTTAAAGCTAGCGCGACTATATATATATATATATATATATATATATATACATGTAGTAGGTATATGTATAGGAAGTATATATATATATATACATGTACATTGTGTATTTTATGTATACTACACACACTTTATTTTGCAACCCACATTTAGACTATCTGTATAACCCAAAGGTCGACTGGTAGACAACGCTTTTAGCGTTAAGTTCGCCTATTGTTCTGTACAATTTGTATTGGATGGATAATAAAGATTAAATAAATAAATGTTAACACTGTCCTGGAAACTGTTGAAACAAAAGGTAGCCTGTAATACCGGCTGTACACACTCGCCGATATTTACGAAATTCGAATGGAATTGAAAGACATTCGTGCCAACGCCAGTTCCAGTGTAACTTGCGCATTAAACATTTTCTTTCATTAGACTTACCCAAACTTCAATCCACATTTGATGCACTCAAAAACCCTCTTATGCACTTGTGTGTGTATATTTACATCTCTCTTACTATAACACACATATGAACATAAAACGCACGAGTATTTGTCATAGTGTTTCCGTATGTGCGCCGAGAGATGGCGTTTATCGACATATTTATTTTTACATATATCACAGATGTAGTTGCTTGAAGTCTGAAACAAGTACAATAAACATATGGATAATGTTTCTGACTGTCTATAAAACATTCTCTTCAAGACTAGGCAGGCATATGTGGACGGCCCTTTGATCGACGGCTACGGCTAGTGTGCAGGAGGGCCAAGAGGAGAATCGAAACGGTCGGGTCGCCGCTTTTAACACTCGGCCAGATAATGATCATCTATATCGATGAAAATTAGGTTGGCCTTTCCGACTATACAGGGTCTAACAATATATACTAAAACTATTTGAAGGCTGAATTCAGTCCATGAAACTGAACAACTTTCCTCAAGAAACATACTCGTATATCGAAATATGAATTGGAGAGGTCTCATTGATGTTTATAAGCTTTGTTTAGCTTGTGTTTCCCGAGTCACCTTCTACGACATCCACGGGAAGACTTGGAGTGGTCCTATTCTACTCTGCCGGGAACCACACGGCTTACAAATTATGTTTTTATTGTAAAATATAGTATCGTTGAGTAAGTATCCCATAATACAAGTTTAAACTTACTTTGGGGGTAGCTCAATCAGTGTGATTTGTCCCTGTTTGTTTATTTATTTATTTATTTCTTTACAGTATTTTTATTTATTTAAAAAACTTCATACACAAACACAAGTGTAATGACGACCTTCATGGTGTAATGATCAACACGCTAGTCCGCCAATCTGGAGGTTGTGGGTTCGACCCCCAGCCAGGGCATGTTGGAAAATGGCCTTTTTCAAATTGTCCTGGGTCTTGGTTGTTTATCTATATATGTATTTATTATAAAATATAGTATCATTAAGTTAGTATCCCAAAACACAAGTTTAAAACTTACTTTGGGGCTAGCCCAATCAGTGGTATTTGTCCATATATATTTATTATTATAAAAGCCTAGGGCTTTATCTACCAATCAACCAACCAAGTGATGTCTAGAATGACAGGGGTAGTGCAAAACTCGAATATAAATATGGTAAAAATGAACTAAGTATAATTAAATGACATACCTTTTAAGTTACATACCTTCTTATGGCACTGCTTCCTGTGTGTCACCAATACACTCTCCTTACTAAAACCAACCTCACAAGGCTGACATCTATACTTCTTTGCTTTAAAACATCCTCCATCTCTCTCGCTCCGTATCTGCTGTTTCATCTCTTCATCGTCCATTTGAATTTTTTTAAAGCATTGTACGTTTTCAATGATCTTAAACTTCGGTTTCTTATTCTTTGCGGCTCTTTTGAACGCCCATCGGGTAGTCTTTTTGATTTTCTTCTCTTGTATTTCTTTTTCTTTCTTAACGCTTTCAGTTTTTATATCTATATCCTCGACGTCGAAATTGTCGTCCGATATATCTGGAACTGTTTCATAATCGTCGGTTTTTATGTTTGGTTCGGTAATGTAAATGATGTTAGAGTGTGTTTCATTTATTAGAATAGTTGTGAGATTCGACAGAGTTCCGTGAAGGTAATTCTGTAAAGTAAATAAAAAATTTTGCTTAATTTTACAATAGAATACCTTTTATTGCACAAAAGAAAAATACAGGACATGATTATCTTAAAAACTAGGAAATGTGCAAAAGGCGGCCTATCGCTAAGCAATTTCTTCTAGGCAACCTCGTTTAAATAGAAAAAATTATAGGAAATTAGGTAGTGCAGGGTGGTCAATATAATAAACGTACTTATATACAATAATTATAATAAACATACATACTCGTACACCTAATACTTAAATACATACAACTTACACAAAGAAAACATTACAGGACAAAATGAAGAAAATAAGTGGAAACAAGGGAAAGAGATTACCTGTCATAAGAATAGAAAATGAGATTTTACTTGGGATTTAAAGTTGATTTACTATCTTCATTTCTCATCATTTCATTCCTAAATAATGAGTAGGGGCTTTCGCTGAAAGACCCACTCAAAAACCGCAACAGTCATCAACTAATTTGCTTAAAGTGAACACCGCTGATCGCAAATGAAAACAAACAAGATTTTACCGCCTGACTGTCTCCGTGGTCCAGTGGTTAAGGCTTTTGCCTTGTAATCTGGAGATCGTGGGTTCAAATTCCACTGGGAAGCATACTTTGTGAAAAGTTGTTTCCAGCCTGGTTAAGATATTGGAGGCTTGAATCGTCTGATTAAAGAAAGAAAGATGATTCCATGCTTCGGACGGAAGGCACGTTAAGCTGAGGGTCCTGAACTCCAGCTAGCGTTTGTTTAAAATTATTCTGCGATCGGTTCTGGTCTACCCTTTGGGTTGCGGAGATCAGGTGGCAGGCAGTCGCTCTAAGTATATACCAGTAACCTCGTCAAATCACCTATTTAATTACACACCACCCGGCTTTGTTAATTAATGCCGGCCCACTTATATGTGTAGCAACCCTAATAGGCAGACTTCAAGCCATAGGCTTTGTCTACAATATCTAAGGTAAGTAAACTCGCTGGTGATGCCGAGAAAAAGAAAACATTAGGAGGTGCAAATTATGTAGGTTACGTAACATTTACATTAAAAGGATATTAAGAGATGAAGTGGTCCTATTTAAGGCCGGAAGCCACAGACTCTTAACTATAAATCAACTAACTGGTAATTATTTGATGCCATATTTAGGGTTGGGTTACATTTTCCCGCACGGAACAGAACTTTTCTGTGCTATCCTTTTCTATCGCTCAGAACTGTCATTTGCTAGAGCGAGAAAAAGAGCGGGTATGCCGCGGAATCGGCGATACGGCCGCAATCTGGCTCTGTTTCTCTCTTTACCAAATTAAGGTTCTGAGCGACAGAAAAGGATAGCAGTATAGGAAAGTGCTGTTGCTTGCAGGTCTTACAGGTCTCTGTAAATAAGTTTAGTCTATGTGTAATTGATTATTAAGTATCAATTTATTAACAAAAAATAATCACCTGTCCAAACTTTAACAGTTCATTGGCCTTCTGAACATGCTTTTGGAACCTCTGAGCATTCCTCAAAAGTGCCTCGCATTCCCAGCACACCAATAATTGAAGTATATCCTGTAAAAAATATTTATTTCTTTGATTTCGGATTTTTATTTCTTTCACACATATAATCCGCTAGTTTCCAACAAGATACTTTTTTCTAAACGTCAAAGCAAACATTGCCTATGGGATTTGTATCCCATAGGCAATGTTTGGCCACGTATCGGTTTTTCTGCTGCATTAATAAATCTAAAATCACGTTCAAAATGGATGTGATCAATGACTGATTGATGAATGATTTTAATATAGCAGTACGCTGGCTATAAGTACAACCTCAGTGGCGTAATGGTTAACAGGCTAGTCCGCCGCTATGGAGGTTCGGTGTTTAGTTCACCAGGGCAAAATGACATTGTCTATTTCAAATTGTCCTAGATAAACAGCCTAGTTTACCAATCTATTAGCTAGTTATATGTACAGACGAAAGATAAGATACCTGTGCCACGGTCACTGGTATGACTCTCCATTGATTCAGAGTAACATATATACCTACTACTACTACAAACGAAACAATTTATCTGTACACACGTCGATGTGTGAGTTTTATACTTAGGGTCGCACCGCAGAATTATTTTAATACTTACCTACTAACGAGTTCGACATATTTACGATTATATTTTTCCATACCGGAAGATTTACGAACACTATGACGTAAAAAATATTCTGTTTTATATGTATTAAATGTTACAGGAAAGTCGGAAACAGCTACATAATATCACTTCACAAATATTTTTCATTATGTCCATTGTCCATTTCACCATTAGTTCACTTTACTGATTTATTATTGAGTCATTTATAATGTAACGCACTAATTTCACTATTGTAATATAGTAATTTGCATATTCGGCGCAAAACTATACGGTAATTATATGAATAAATTCAATAAAAATAAACAAATGTTTATCACGCTTGATGATGATGACAAATTGACACGCACAGCATGTCAAGTTGTCATTGTCAACAATGGCATTTAGCACTATAACCCGCGGAAATCTAGTTGGCACCTGCGTGTATGTGATTACCTGTGAGCGAGGAGCCTATGTAACATTACCGGATTGCTTATTAGCAATCCGGTAATGTTACAATCTCGCTCTTGTGTATCTCCCGCCAATGCGAGAGAGCGAGAAGGGTATATAATCAAGATGGTTGCTGGGTAATAACGTGAAATTATATTGTTGCTTTGCTTACCTTTTTTCATCATTTGGAAATGTATGAAATATACGTTCTTTAGAGTATTGGGTGGATAAACAATTATTATACGCGCACCTTCTCACCATGATGGTTACTATTGGTTGACAGTTCTCAAGACAACACACGTCGCGTATTGCATGCGGCTAGTAATTAAACCCTGGTTTGGAGCCGTCAAAGCTCACAAAGTGCGGGGGAGAGGTGCGGGGACGCCAATTTGCGGGAGACGCTGTGAGAGACCATTCTGTTTGACTCTTATGTATTCTGTGCCACGGTGCTACCTCACGTAGTGCGCGGCGCGCGCGGTGGCACAGGTATCTGAATAACAGACTGTACCTACCTGATGACCACATTCTGCTACGATTTTCCTAAAAATATCGAAGTATTCCCCAATCGGTTTTAGTTTTCGACCGACAGTGAGACACGTACGGCACTGATTCTTGATGTTGAACTCATCTTTTATTTCTATTTCATCCATTTCTTGTAGGAAATGTAAATATTTCACTCAGCTTTGTGTGATATTAAATGGAAGTTAAACTACACTGTCCTTAAATAACGTGCGTGCCAACCATTATAACTTTATAAAAAAATAACACTAGATAACTTTTTCAGTGATATTATTATAATATTTCAGTTATTTTGGTTTATTTATTATTAATATTAGCGGAACAAAAGTTTTATAAATAAACAAAAAGTGACAGTTCAATCAACAGCTGACTCTTATGACAGTGACAGATAAAACACACGTTCATGATAATAGTATCAGCGCGCAATGTCTGCCTGATCTATATACGAATATTATAAAGAGGAAAGATTTGTACCTATTTTTGTATGTTTGTAATGAATAGGCTCAAAAAGTACTGGGCCGATTTAAAAAATTCTTTCACCGTTGGAAAGCTACACTATCCCCGAGTGACATAGGCTATGTATGTACCACGGGCGAAGCCGGGGTGAACTGCTAGTAATTAATATTTTATAGTACCTACAGCAAGATGTCTCAACTCAAGTGAAATGGTAGCATAAGTGGCGCCCTCATTTGAAATAAATTGTTTAAAACTAAATATGGTGATATTTAAAAATTTCATTTGTATCAATGTCTAAAAAGACCTTCAAACTATTTTATGAATAACCTTTGAAATTATTACTAATAGTCCGTCTAGTTTTAAAACGGTTTTCGTCAAAAGTGGCCACTTTTGACGAAAACCCGTTTTAAAACTAGACGGACTACCAATATTACTTTCAAAGTTTATTCATAAAATAGTTTAAGGGTCTTTTTAGACAGTGATACAAATCTAATTTTTAAATATCACCATATTTAGTTTTAAACAATTTATTTCAAATGAGGGCGCCAGCGCCACTTATAACAACGCTAGTGATGAGCTCATAGCTTATAAATATATATCGATATTTTATCGTAATAAGGAACTCGGTGGATTTCGGTGCGGGGTGGTGTGGTGGCCCGGTGGGTACATTAGTAGCGCTTTTACAAGTTAAGCAACGCCTAGCGTCGTCCGCACTTGGATTGGTGGGATAAGTGTTGTAAAAATATTCAAGCGCCTCCTTGTTTAAGAAGGCTCGTCAGTCCGTCTTTGGTACCGCTCGCCCGCATGTCTGATGTTATGGTAGTCGTATTACGACTACCTAGATAATTTTTTTTGCAGCGACTGCAGCTTTATGATTCGTAAAGCTGCAGACGCTGCAAATAAAAAATCTGACATCAGTGCTATCTTGATACACTACAAAGGCCGCATCTTTGCAAAAGCTGACAACGTGCCTTTTGAACAAATAGACTATACTTAACTTAAACACATGCAAAACAACCACAACAGCAACGTCAAGAACATCAATATAAAGTTTATTAAGAAATCATTTTATTTATTTTAATTGCGCAGTTATCTTTGCGGCTTGCCTGATTTCCTAAACATGACTTTGCTTATTTCATTAGCACACTGCACATAAACAATAATGTATGATCGGTTTAAAAAAAAATGTAATGGTAGCCTATGGGGCATACATCGGCGGTTACTATACGAGTACTATTGGTTATTTTCTTAAATTGAAATATCCATATCCAATTTCATGGTAAAATAATCAAGCAATATCGATATCGATAAATACACGCATGTCACAACAACACAATGTCACATCGTCGCTGCTGCTGCACTTAAAGTGAAGTAAAGTATAGTCTTATCCATTCTTGTGTGAGAAAAAAAATAGCTGAGAAAAATAGGAGTACTTTTGTATAGATAAACTGATATGTTATTAAAATACAATGCATTTTCGCATCAATTGATGTCCTTTAGGACATACTATCTAATTTGTGAATTGATGCCATCGGGTCCTGAGAGGTCCTCCTCCTCTACATAGTTATTACTTAATTTTATAATAAAACTATTTTAGTTGAAAACTCGTGCATGAAGTACTGTATGAAAACGAATCAAAATGCAAAGAGGCGTCAAGAATAAGCCAAACAAAGAGTCTCAAAAAGAGGCCCCAAAATGTACTATCGTCTCAGTGCAAGGGTTAGGAACTCCGCAAAACCCTGGATCCTTCACGGGTCGTCTAAATCGTGAAAAACTATGCGTGGTCTGCCTCAGCCGTAGCAGTATGCGTAAAATGCATCCTCTTGAGGATACCAGGCTTTTCTTTTCTATAACTACTATAAAGGTATGTTTATTTTTCTCGTTTTAGAGTTCCATACCCATATTGCTGAGACTGCTGTATCTCCGTCTGTCACAATAAGGCTCTATCTCTTGAACCGTAATAGTGAAACACTTGAAATTTTTACCGATTATGTATTACTGTGCAACAAATGCTAAAATTAAAAGGGGTCGTCATGTAAGAAAAATGTTTTTTTCAGCATTTTAAAACATTGTGCAGAGGTACGGAACCCTTCATGTATGAGTCCGACTCACATTTGACCGTTTTTTCTTCTATGCTGGTCTTGCAGTATGTACATACTGCTTTCCTTTAAGCATTAAAGCCGATTGAAGAGAAATCTAAATCTGAATGCAGCTAGCAACTATCATTGTACGGAGGATGCTACTGCCCGTTCTTTGTTACTTATACCTTCTTTAGTCGCCTCTTACGACACTCTTGGTGGAGGAAAGGGATGGTGACAGATTGTATTCTACTCTGCTGTCATTTCTTTATTCTTAACCTAACAAGCAATCAAACGGTGGTGTTGGTCCTTTGATTGCTACAAAGCTTTTTTAATAGCCGATTGAGTGGTGGACGGTGCCTGAAGCCACCACTGCCCGCTTAACAAATATTACCACAGCTATGTTATTACTGTCCACTTTAACTATTTCACATATTGTTCATAGTATGAGCTTTGATAACGCCAAACACCAATTTCACATTATAAAGTCCACTAGAATCCTATAATATCCAATTTTTTTAGCTACGTACTGGCTCTATGGTATGCTGGGAGTGCAATGCTGTGCTGCAGAAGATAAAAGAATTCAAAGACAAAGCTCTTAAGGCACATTCAATATTTAGCACATGTTTGGTAAGTATCTGCTCGAGCACCCGTGTGGTTCCGGGTTAGAATAGGACCACTCCATCTCTTCCTGTGACTGTCGTAACAGGCGACTAAAGGACTAAGCACAAACATCTTGTGCTACAATTGCATTCCCAAGGAGGGTTAACGTCGGTCGGCGGCCGGTTGTAAAACTTTTCGCACAAATACATTCCCAAAGAGGGTTGACGTCAGGCAGGTGGCCGGTTGTAAAACTAAATTCAAATCATTGGAAGTGTTCCGGCTAAATCTACTCCATTTTACAAGGTCTTTGGCATCCTTGGGTGACCATTGACATGCATATTATATTTGGAGAAGAATATGTGAGTAAGTGCACCCCGGGCTCCGAAGCAGCACAGCTGAGGATGCATCCGGGAATGCACTAAGACGAAGAAGAAGATTTGTGAGTATCTGCTTGTGCCCAACAAGTAAAATCAGGGGGGATACTCTATAAAATAATACGATAGTCCTCTACTAGTGACATATTATTGCTATGTCAAACCAAATTAGACTTTATCATTATGTATTAATGCTCAATGTTGCTTGACACTGAAACGCGGATATACAGTTACATGCGTCTTGCGTTTCGCTTTTTAAGTAACCCTACAGATACTTTTTCTAAATCTCAAAATATTTATATAAAATAGCAAGCTGTGATATTATACAATATTTAAAGAAAACTGTCCGACCGGAAAAAGGCATATAAGTACCTAAATGACAAATTCAAAAAAAATAAGAAAATAAAACAGTTATCTAATTTCTAAAATATCAGAAATTTACATAATTTCCCTAAAATCGAGCAAATTCATAGAAAGCGACAACACCGACTCAGGTGGCGGCATGTCTAGACCTAGGCACTGTCAAGCGCGGCATCGACTTTCGGCTCCTTTGATCGCGCCGCAAAGAAGCCGCCGCGCCGCGACTCAGGCGCAAAAACGACACTTAAGCATGTGTGCACGTAAAATCGCTTGCGGCTATGTGTCGCTGGTGGCTGGATGTGCGAGGGGGCCTTGACAGGCGCGCGGGGCGTGAAACGAGCTATCGCTGACTGCTTTGGCCGAGGGCTGGTACCTAGTTCGCGTCTCTCTCACGAACCGCACGATATTCCATTTCGGTTCGCTATCAACTCCGAGCTCAAGGTCACCGGCGTTCGAACTCTCACGTACAGGGAGTGTCGCCGCTGTGACATGCGCTTCCCGCCCGTCGCCCCTTGAGTTGTCATGTAAGTTACAATTTAAAATTGAATTTAAATTTAATTTTGTCAGGGGTAATTTTTTGTACCTATTATCTGGCGAGAAACCGAGAAATAGAACCTACCCAACATGACCTTCACGGCGCGGACAGAGTTTTTGTTACATATTGTATAACATGGATATTATATCTATTAACCTCTCACCTCCGAACATAGACGATCTCAACCTTATTACATCATATCAGCCACAGGAAATCCACTGCTGGACACAGGCCTCCCCGAAGGATTTCTAAAACGAATGATCGGAAGGGGCCCGTATTCACGTTTTTCTGCAACTTTGCTCAGGTTGTCTAAACACATAGCAAGTGGGTATCCTACGCTGAGCTTGTCGGTACAACAAAAAAATTTTAATTGCAGGACACCACTCCACCATCTCTCTCCACCCTGGTAGAGAACAATCTACTCAACTGGGTTTCAATTACGTTCAAACCTCCATTAGAAATCAACCCTCTAAACCCCACAGACACAAATGATATAAGTCTCAAGGAGGAATCCGATGAAATTGAAATCTTAACATCAGAGCCGCAAGATCTAAATTTGACTGATCCATTTTCTTTGCATTCCGAAGTAGAGATAAAAGAAGACAATTTGGCTAATGGGGACGAGCTGGGTTGCACAGATATCATTAAATGCGACTATGCCAGTCACAGTTCGGATGATGAGCCACTTATCAATACAGTTAAAGGTGGGTATTGGCAACCGATTTCATGAAGAAGGTAGAGGTAAAGTTGGTTGTGTATTTTTAACCGAGTTCAAAAACGGAGGAGGTTATGAATTCGACCGAAGTTTATAAGAAAAGTTTTTTCTTTCTTTCTATATTATAATATTTTATACTACGGACATATCACACAGATTTAGCTAGCCCCAAAGAAAGTTTTCAATCTTGTGTTATGGGATACTAACTCAACGATACTATATTTAATGATAAATATATATATATATATATATATATATATATATATATATATATATATATATATATATATATATATATATATATATATATATATGTATATATATATATATATATATATATATATATGTATATAGACAAACACCCCAGACCCAGGCTAATTTGGAAAAGGCCATTTTCCAACTTGCCCTAGCCATGAATCGATCCAAAAACCTTCGATAGGCGGAACCACACTTATACGTGCTTATACCCTATGTATGTATGTATAGTATGTATGTATGTACAGTAATGTATTATGATTATGTTATAAATGTACTTTTGTAAGAATTTATATTTATTTATTTATTTATTAAAATCTTTATTGACCAAAATGGTACAAAAGGTGAACTTAACGCTAATGCATCCTCTACCAGTCAACCTTGTACTTAATAATTGACTATTTACAAGTATACTTAAATACATTATACTTAAATTTTAAAGAAAGGTGCGTGTGAACTTTCTTCTTAAATAAGTATCTGTTTGAGATACTTTTGATGTCTTCAGGTAAGGCATTCCAGAGTCGCGTAACTTGAAGAGTAAAAGAGTTAGACGTAAATTCAGACCGAAATAACGGAAGATAAATTTGAAGAGTATGACTGGAGCGTAGCTCACGGTCATGGCTTTCAGACTGATATTTAAATTTGGTTTTCATATATTGGGGAGAAAGAGGGTTCTTAAGTATAAAGAAAAGAGTACAGAGCATTCTCTGTTGTCGGCACTGACGAACAGGAAGCCAGTTAAGCTTAGATCGGAAAGAAGATATGTGGTCATATTTACGAAGGCAGAAGATAAAGCGAATGCAATTATTAATGAGACGATCTAGCTTATCAAGAAGATCTGCGATCTTTATAATACCTAAGAGCCCGGTAGCGGGTGTTGCCATTCAAATAACAGATTTTTGGTATAAATTTATCTTTGGTTGTTATTATTAAACAAGATACATATGACAGAATGTATACATATATTTTTTTGCTCAAAGCGTACTTTCATTGAAAAAAGATATGAGGTTCAAAATCACTCTGTCTGTATATGTATCTAACATGTTTTTGGTTTCTCTTACAGCCAAACAAGCCTACATAGAAATGACAGACATGGCCGAAGACAGCAGTGATACTGACTCGGCTAGCGAGTCTACGGGACTTTCACAACGAATATCAAACCCAAAAACCAACCTACCTGTCCCTAACTTACCTACAAAAACCCAATCTCCTTTACAAGTTACGTACGATATATCTAGCAAATCCCCACCACCCATACAAAAACACACGAAATCTTTAACAATTCCGCCATCTTCATTACCAAATAACACGAAATCATTAATTCCGCCATCTTTGAATCCAAACTTGCCCAAATCATTACCTACACCGCCATCTTTAAATTCAAACATGCCCAAATCATTATCTACACCGCTATCTTTGAATCCAAACATGCCCAAATCATTACCTGGACCTCCATTGTTATATTCAAACATGTCCAGACCATTACCTGGACCGCCATCTTTAAATCCAAAGTCTTCAAACCTTGTGGAGTTGCCAATAGCGTTTGTCGCGTCGTCCATACTAACTTACAGTTTACCGACACCAAAGAATCAAGATGATGCAACGTCACAGAAAAAGGTGCGATATTGTAGTATGTATTCATATTGAGCCGTGTTGCTTTCGGTTCCGGCGTAGAATAGGACCACTCCTCTCTTCCTGTGATATCGTAAGAGGCGACTAAAGTATTAAACACAAACATCTCGTGCTAAAATTGCATTCTCAAGGAAGGACATAAGACCCAAAATGCTCTGTCTGCCCCATTAGGGATAGAGACGTAATAATGTATATATGTATGGCGCAGTATAAATAAATAAATAGATAAGAACAAATAGCACTAATTGAGCTAGCCTCAAAGTAAGTTGAAACTTGTATTATATGATACTAACTTAACGTTACTATATTTTATAGTTAATATAGATATACCTAGATAAACATTACCTACTTCAATTGCACCCCCTTAAGTTTTCTTTTTCTCGGCATCACCAGTCGGTTGACTGGTAGATGAAGCCTATGGCTTTAAGTCCGCCTATTACGTTTGTAATAAAACCAACCAAAAAGACCCAGGACAAGGAAATAGTTCGTGTCAATTTATCATAGTCTTTCTTTCGCGTGTGTTTGTTGTTTTTCGTGTGTGTAAGTGGCCAACCCTGGTGTCAGATTTTTCAAGCTGTCTAAAGGCATGAGGCCAATGATGTCAGCCAGGACCAACGGCTTTACGTACCCTCCGAAGCACGGAGGAACTCGAGAAATTTTTGTACCACTTGTGATCACCCATCCAAGTACCGACCACGCCCGGGGTAGCTTAACTTGTGAAAGCGCTAGCAATGCGTACTCCCACCGGGCCACCGAGCTCCTTTGCGTGTGTAAGTGGCTAATACTTGTGTCAGATTTTTCAAGCTGCCTAAGAATTGGGACAAATGTGCTGTTCCGTGCAGACAGATGTGTTCCAACCCTAAAGGCATCTGACGTAGTTTGACGACTGCCATACCATAATGGCAGCCGCGTGGTGGCCAACGGCGTGACGAAGCACGGAAGAGCTCGAAAAATTTTTTATGCCACTTTATGTCACCCATCCAAGTACGGACCACGCCCGGTGTCGCTTAACTTGCGAAAGCTTCTCGACAATTTATCAAAAGTAACATTACAGGACGCACCAGTAGCCTACCATTCAGGAACGAAGTTGTTCAAAAACTCCCCGCAGTTAACCATCCCGAAGATGTTCCAGACAGCAGTAGAGGCGCCGGCGGAACCCAATTGGGCACCGTACGAAATTAGGAGGCTATCCGATGAGGAGGTAAAGTTATTTTATTTAATCTCAAGTCGTAAAATTTAAATTATGAACTTTAGAACGATTTAATATTGACGTACTTTATGAACACAATACCAAAAATTAAAAATTGAATCACATTATAGCACTTCTTCTCGAACAAAATAATGTTATAAAATATTTTTTTTTCTTGACTACCTCCGTGTAATGGTCGACACGCTACTCCGCCAATCCGGAGATTCTGGGTTTGATCCCCAGCCAGGGCAAGTTGTAAAATGGCCTTTTTCAAATTTTCCTGGGTCTTGGGTGTTTATCTATAAGTATTTATTATAATGTTATAAAATATATTTTTCCTTGACGACCTCCGTGGTGTAATGGTCGACACGCTACTCCGCCAATCCGGAGGTTCTGGGTTCGATCCCCAGGCTGGGCAAGTTGTAAAATGGCCTTTTTCAAATTTTCCTGGGTCTTGGGTGTTTATCTATAAGTATTTAATATAATGTTATAAAATATATTTTTCCTTGACGACCTCCGTGGTGTAATGGTCAACACGCTAGTCTGCCAATCCGGAGGTTCTGGGTTCGATCCCCAGCAGGGGCAAGTTGGAAAATGGCCTTTTCCAAATTTTCCTGGGTCGGGTGTTTATCTATAAGTATTTATCATAAAACTAGCGGCCCGCCCCGGCTTCGCACGGGTATTTAAGCTCCGTAAGAACCATCCTAGTACTTCAAGGAATATTCTAAAAAAAGAATTAGCGGAATCGGTTCAGCTGCTCTCTAGATTTGCGCTTAGCAACACATTCAGCGATTCATTTTTATATTATAGAAGATATAGTATCGTTGAGTTAGTATCCCATATCACTAAAACTGACGTTAAAACTTACTTTGGGGCTAGCTAAATCAGTGTGATTTGTCCATATTTTATTCTTTTTATTGTGCAGATTGTAGAACACCGGGCAAAGAGGTTGAAAACGGCGAAAGAAAGACTCTGGCAGAACTTTTGCACAAAATGTTTGTACAAGTTTTTGAAGCATCGGGACTACTTGGATCATTTCAAAAATCACGACCCGGTGAGAAAAACAATTAAACTTTGATTAATCAAACAATATTACAAATGCGAAAGTTTGTATGGATGTATTTATTTATTTATTTTAGTCTTTATTGCAAACATTTAAATGTCAAAAGAGATTATGATGGCATTGTAAATGGGATAAACATTAATGTATTGTGTAAATAAATAAAAAAATAAACAAGTGGTTCTGTGAGAACAGTAGAACTTCGCGAGCTCTTATAAGGATGCAATATCCAACACTTTCCCCTAGCTTAGCAAAGCCATTTCAGTGAAACCCGTTCATATATAAAACTTCCCCCATATCCCCCCTATATGGGGGAAGTTTTCTGTAGAGTTATATATGAACGGATTTTACTGGAATGGCTTTGCTAAGCTAGGGGAAAGTGTTGGATATTGCATCTCCAACACTTTCCCCTTATCACTCCCCCTTTCAAATTTTTTTGCAACATCTGTTGTAGAATGAAGTCCTAAATGTGATGAACCCCTGTAATGAAAAAAATATGACTGAAATAAACGGTTTCAATGTGTGCGAGCATTTCTAGCTGGTGTAAGCCACATAATAAAGCTAGTAAATAAATAATATTTTATTGTTTGATTATTTAGTACCTTCCAAATATTCCATTAGTGTATTTATTTATTTAAAAACTTTATTGCACAAGAATGTTGTACAAGTGGTGGACCTAATGCCATATGGCATTCTCTACCGGTCAACCATAAGACCAAGCAGAAAATATGTGTGGCTGGCGTGATTAAAATATGTATAAAATTACATAATTTAAAAAAAATATCTGATATTAAATATGACCTACTAATAATATATAGTATAGATAAAAATAAATAAACAAAACATTAAACGAATATATACCTAAACATATAAACTAATAAATATATATTATACATATACAATAAATACAAAATAATTAAATATATTAGGATGATTGTGCTAGGCTAGGACTGTACCTAAGATATGTGAAGCATCTCCCGAGTTCGTAATTTTAAGAATAAACAGTTTAGTGTTTCTTCTACTAAATAAAATAAAATAAAAAATAATAAAAAAAGCTAAGTAATTTAAGTATAAATTAATATTGTTTCTTTTTTATATAATTATTATTTTTGTAAAACTACTGAACCTTATTGTCGGCACAATTTTAACGCAAATTGGAAATGTAACCTGGCCACCACAGGACAGGCATGTTGCCTAGTGTGGAGCCAACAGTGTAACCATTGTGTAAATTTAAAAGGTCAAATAATTTTTTTAATTTTTTTTAATTTTTTATTTCTCATTTTTGTGTTCCAGGCGGCGGGCCAGTTCGTGTGCAACATCTGTGAGCTGAGGTATCCCACGCAGAGGGAATTGGATGTACACAAGGAAGACCATTATAAGTTAATATTTTTAGTAATTGGGTAGATGACTGGGTCAAAAATAAATTATTTGGTACTGTTAAGAGAATAAAACGTCACAAAATAGTGACACTTGTCATTGATAATACCTATTTTAACATGATTTTGGAGGTATTAATTCAGAAAAACTGATATTAAGAGCGCTATTTGACTCAAAAAAGCTATGACGTCATGGTTTTGTTTTTCATACAAATCCTATAGAATTTTTTTGTTTTGACGTTTAGAAAAAACGTTTGATTTGACTTGTTGTGATCTAGCGGATTAGACCATTATAATGCAAACAATATCCTCCCCGTGTGGTTCCGGGTTAATAGGACCACTCCATCTCTTCCTGTGGATGTCGCAAGAGGCGACTTAAGGACTAAGCACAAACATCTCGTGCTACAATTGCATTTCCAAGGAGGGTTGACGTCGAGCGACGGCCGGTTGTAAAACTTTTCACCCAAATACATTCTTAAAGAGAGTTGACGTCAGGCAGGCAGCCAGTGGTAACACTACTAGTTTAAATTGTTCCGGCTATTTCTTCTTCGATTCGCTAGATTTTTGGCATCCAAAATAAAAAGTAGGAAGGCGCAACCCGGGCTCCAAAGCAGCATAGATGAGTATGCAACCGGGAACGCGTTCAGATGAAAAAGAAGGTTTTAAGTAATTAGTGTAAAAAAACCGTTGCCACCGAGCTCATGTCACAGAAGTTAAGAAGAGTATTACATACATACAGAACGGAATCTCCTGCGGTCCCTTGCAATATGCGTCCCCGTTCCCCGTCCCCGCACCACTCCCCCGTCCCCGCACCACTCCCCCGTCCCCGCACCACTCCCCCGTCCTCGCCTTGTCGCGGGGCGAGAGCGGGCTTCTATAAAGTTTCATACCTGTGCTCATGTACTAATTGAAACTTCAATCGACAGGGAGTACATTTGCGTGAAGTGCAATGACAAATTTTACTGCATCGAAAAATTTAAGAAACACAACTACATGGTTCACGACATTATGGTCAAGTACTGCCGACACTGCGACCAGAAATTTACGTAAGTCAAACATGTACCCTCGTTTGTGTTATAAGTTGTTGGGATATAAGTTTGACGCTAATGTCTGTCGGTCTGTCTGTCTGTGGCATCGTAGCGCTCGAACGGATGGACCAATTTTGATCCGGATTTTTTACGTGAAAGCAAGTTCCCTTGCGGTGATTCTTAGCTATGTTTGATGAAAATCGGTTCAGCCGTTTACAAGTAATAAGGGGTTAGCGCTTGAAAGTCAGGGCTTTTTCTAACAAATATATAGATGGCACTACGGATATCAAGTCGTATCGGTAGTTCCGCTACTCACCACTAGATGGCGTTCTTGACAGTCGGGGTTTTTTCAATTTGCCTAGCAAATAAACTTGTATATTATTACATAAATCGATGTTATACAAAGTGGAAGGGACATGCCCGTAATAAATCGAATCACGGGCTATACTAGATCACTAAAGTATAATGAAATTAAAATATTAGTCAAAAAACAAAAATAAAATCCGACATTCCCATACAAATCGCCCTGGCGGCTGCAAACTTTCGTATGGAAATGCAGATATTATCTTTTGTTTTTTGGCTGTTACTTTAATTGAATTATACTATACTAGCTGTGCCCGCGACTTCGTTCGCGTGGTTGTCGGAACGTAATGTTATATAGCCTAAAGCCTTCCTCTATAAATGGACTACCCAACAAAAAAATATTTTTTCAAATCGGACCATTAGTTCCTGAGATTAGCGCGTTCAAACAAACAAACAAACAAACTCTTCCGCTTTATAATATTAGTATAGATTGATCTAGTATAGACCGTAGTTCGATTTATTACGGGTATGTCCCTTCCACGTTGTATGCATATATTATTATACAGAGTCTGACAAAATATACTGAAACTATTTTAAGGGTGAATTCAGTATTTCAGTCCATGATACTGAACACCTTTTTTCATGGAAAATGTATCGGAATGTGAAAAAAAAATTTTGGTTTTCCATACTAGTTGACCGATTAGCTGATCCGAGTCTGATATGATTCGAATATCAGAAATTCGTATGTTGACTGGTTTGTAACCATTACAGGAACAAAAAGGAGTATTACATGCACAACAGAACGCACCTCAAGGTCGTCAAATGTAATTTCTGTGACAAGGAGATGAGAGCGAACAAGCTCACCCAGCATGTAAAAGAGTAAGTTATCTATTTTTTTGGTAAATTATAATAATAAGATGTTTGGTAAATTATAATAAAAAGTTTACAAAAAAAAAAAAAATCAAGTGAAGCTACTTTAGTCGCGTTGGGCATTTTTTGAGATGGGAAAATACCACAGATCTGTATATACTACTAGATAAAGAATGTTCTTCAATTTGTATGAAAACCTGGCGTGCCAATTTTCAATACAATATTTAATAAAAAAAATCACTACAATCGGAAGGAATCTTTTTTATTACTTTCCCGAACGTTTTTCGACGAGTTTCTACGGTTCAAAACGCCAGATTAAGGTATTTTATAGTAGAGAGCTCAATGTCCGATTCAATGAATTGACATCACAGACTAAAAGTAACGATCCTAAATGAAGTCAATTCGACGTCAGATCGGTGTTTGTTTGTTAAATGTTTCAAATGTTTCCCCATACATATAATTTAGGGATTTTCAAGGCAAGAGTGAACAGGCATTTTTATTAGACCTCATCTTAGCTTCCCTTTAGGCTAGATAGAGGTCAAACGCACTCAAATTTCTAATAAAAATAAAAAGATCGAAACTCAAATTCATACAGAGGCTATGTCTATCTTGATCCATCCATGGTCTGTGATTTTTTGGTAAACAATTTTTTTTTGTAATGTGAAATCTTTAGTCGCGTTGGGCATTTTATGAGATGGAAAAATACCATTGAACTCGCGACACTGTTACCGTAACCGTAACTGACACCACCTTGTTCTAGTTCTCACTTGTGTCGGCACTCTCGGAGTGCTACCACTACCACAGATATGGCTCTGGAAGTACAGAGAGGGTCTTGCTCCTGCAGTGGAGACTAAAAAAGACCTGATAATCTTGATCCTGATCAAGTTATCTATCTTCTCCTAACCCTATATCATCTAGTCCACTGCTGGACTAAAGACCCAATAAAGGCAGGATTAGCCTATTAGAATCACCACGCTGGGCAGCAGGCGGGTTGGTGATCTTTAATGGTCGGATATTCGGTCGTTTATTTACTTAAACTTCATGAGGGTACATAACATAGAGTTGATACAACCACCAACTTGATAAAAAAACCCCTTAATTCAACCTTGCTATTATGTAAAGAAAAGAAGCAGCATTCTAAGCTTTTTCTTTTCTCCCAGACCAGCTGATCTACCGCTTAACACGATTGCTTTCGCTACGTCTATGGTTTATGACGTCATCGCGCCATTTTGAACCGCCTAGCAAAGCGATATTGCTTTCACATGTACTCTACAGACACAAGTGTGTCTATAGAGTACATGAAAGCAATATGCGGTAGGGGGGCGGTTAACTTTACTGTAAAAATAGTTCTTTTTTACAATTGTAGGCGCCATGAGCCGCAACCGTTCTTAGAGTGCGAGTTTTGCCACAAAGTGGTCCAGGGCAAGAGCAGACTGCACAAGCACATGCAATACAAGCACAAGCAGGTAAGATCATAAGCTCATCACAAAGGTTCCTTGACAAATTGGTCTTGCAAGGAGGGGTTAATGGGGACTTCACCCCTGAGACTAGTGTTGTTGAAAACTGGAGTCCACGAGTCGTAATTTGTAAACTCGACTTCATTTTGCGTGCTTGGTTGTAAACTCGACTTCATTTGGCGTGCTTGGTTGTAAACTCGACTTCATTTTGCGTGCTTGGTTGTAAACTCGACTTCATTTTGCGTGTTTGGTTGTAAACTCGACTTCATTTTGCGTGCTTGGTTGTAAACTCGATTTCATTATGCGTGTTTGGTTGTAAACTCGACTTCATTTTGCGTGCTTGGTTGTAAACTCGACTTCATTTTGCGTGCTTGGTTGTAAACTCGACTTCATTTGGCGTGCTTGGTTGTAAACTCAACTTCATTTTGCGTGCTTGGTTGTAAATTCGACTTCATTTTGCGTGCTTGGTTGTGAACTCGACTTCATTTTGCGTGCTTGGTTATGAACTCGACTTCATTTTGCGTGCTTAGTTGTAAACTCGCCTTCATTTTGCGAGGCGACAAAAGGACTAAGCACATACATCTCGTGCTACAACTGCATTCCCAAGGAGGGTTGACGTCAGGCACGCGGCGGGTCGTAAAACTAGCCATATCATACAAATTGTCCCGGCTATTCTTCTCCACTTCGCATGGTCTTCAGCATCCTCGGGTGACCATTGACATGCATATTATATTTGAAGAAGGAAAAGCGGCAAAGCGCACCCCGGGCTCCGAAGCAGCACAGCTGTGGATGCAACCGGGAACGCGTTAAGATAAAGAGAGAGGCGTTGTTTATGTATTTGTTTCAGGGAGAAGGAGGCTACTGCGTGGAATGCAACGCGTCGTTCAAAACGCACTCGCTGTACATGTTGCACTTGAAGAACGCGCTGAAACACCGCGGCGCTGATGACAAATTGTGAGTACTTTTACGAATTTCCTAGTTTTCAAGATAATGGGGATTGTTAATTTTTTTTATCCCTTATTATTATTTTTTTATCAAAGTATAGCGTATTTCAAGAAACTAATTTGAATATTTTGTCATATTGTGGCTTAGTTAAATTTTTATAAATTATTATAAAAATCATGTCAAAGAAAAAGTCGTGTCTAAACAAAACAAACGGCCAAGCCCAATACATATTAAAAAAATAGTCTTTGTCAGTGTCATTCAGTGAATTCAATTGCCCATGATTGGCGGAAAGTTCTTTTCTTAGTTATGATTGGCAGAAACGGTAAAATTCGACATTGTCGCAGTGACGGATAAATACCATAAAGGCGACTCGTATTTTTTAATGAAAGGACTGAGCATAAACAGATACAGCCGCGTAGTAAGGTCAAACAAAGGTCATATGTTTGTTTGTAGAAATATCCAAAACCATTGATTATTTTGGCAAAAAAATACCCATAACTGTTCACGAACTCTGTATCTCGAAACGGATGCCAAAATAACGCTTTCCAAAAAAAATTATCAATGCCCATTATATCCTGTATTTTTCTTTTGTGCAATACCCCTTTATTGTATTGTATTTTCAGGTCCTGTCCGCAATGCCCGCGCATGTTCGCCTGGCCGTGGCAGCTCAACAAGCACGTCAAAGTGACGCACGAGCACGCTGAGCAGAGTCAGTGCGACATCTGCCAAAAGGTAAACTTCCACGCATGAAGGATGGGTTTTATTTATTTCTCAACACACTGGCTCGTAAAGTGGATATAATTTCACTGGTTTTAGATACGAGTATATTAAGCAGCTCATTATACACGCGGGTGTTATAATAAACGCAAATAGTGAAGTTATATTCTATATTGCGAAAGAAAGGGACAGAATGAATGGTAAATCCAGTATGAATGAGAGAGTCAGTAAGAAAGTTTGACAGTTGTGTGTGAGCGAGATAGATAACATAAGGTGAAGCTTAGACAAAAAAAAAAGGATAAATCAGACATCAAACGTCATCGTTGTTATTTATCTTAGATCTTTTCCTTCTTATCGTGTCAATGGCAATTGTTAACTAAATTGTATTGGCCCAGAAATTCGCCACATCTATAGTCCTTTGGTCGTATCTTAGTTGTATCTTACTTAAGCTTCAATTTTTTTAAATTTGAACTGGCAGCGCGCCGCGCTGATTTTAAAAAGTAAAACGGCGAGAAAGCAACAGTGAGCTTCACAGTTTTATGGTTGAGTTTTTTTTAAATAAAACAAAAATCAGTTTATTAGGTACTGCTGCTACTACTTTAATAGGTATTGCGCTGCAACCTCTTCACGCTTTATCTACTGAACCAATCTTATTGAAATTTCGCATACCGGTACATAGGGAACCTTTCATCCCGGAAAAATGTACTGTTTCCGTAGGATTTGGGATACGCAAGCAAAGCCGCGGGTAAAAGCTAGTAAATAATAAATAAAAACTCTAATAAGCAGGCCCCCGTTCTCCCCGCCAGGTGTATCCAAGCAAGAAGGCGATCCGGTCGCACATCATGAACTTCCACCTGAAGATGAGGACGGAGAAGAGAGACAAGATCTGCGATATCTGCGGGAAGGCGTTTTGGGTGAGGAGCGGACCTAGTGATACTGATAGGGAACGTAGACTGTCACGTTGGACAAGACCAATGCGGAAAGTATACCGTTTAAACAAGTAGACCTATCCGGAAAGTAGACCTTTTGGGAAAGTAGACCTATCGGGAAAGTAGACCTTTTGGGAAAGTAGACCTATCGGGAAAGTAGACCTATTGGGAAAGTAGACCTATCGGGAAAGTAGACATCCGTAGCGTAATGGTTAACACGCTAGTCCGCTAATCCGGAGGTTCTGGGTTCGATTCCCAGCTAGGGCAAGTTGGAAAATGGCCTTTTTCAAATTGTCCTCGGTCTTGGGTGTTCATCTATATATGTATTTGTTATAAAATACAGGGTGTTAGTATAAACACTCTTGTCATTTAAAATACGGATGCTGAACGCTAAAATAAAAGGACTCGAGCAAGTATTCAAAATAATACGCTTATAGTTTTAATGCATTTTGATGATTAAAGTTTCCGATTTCGTATGTGTTTTCATGGAACTAGTCAACTACGCACCTACTTTCGCCGCCAGCGCGCGGCTGTGGCACAAAGTATCAAACAAAACGTGATGAAATTATCCCTTCATACATTTCCTGGCTTACTTAGGACAGGAAAGAATATCTACTTACCCTACCTATCTGTACGAGCTATGCTGTACATAACCGATTGACCTAGAAGCAGAAATGCTGACAGGCGCGCCGATGGGCCGCCGTCGCGTTGTAATTTACTTCAGTACCATTAAAAGAGTCTCGAAATCAAGTCGTTTTATCATTATCAATCATCACGGTATTCAAACCCTATCAGTATCAATTTTATATAATTTCTAATATCAATATATCATTATTGTACGGTCCCGGATCGTACGCTATCTAGTACTTTTCGATTTGCGAGACAAGTAAAATTGTTGAAACTACCCAAACACATTAAAAAAGTAAGTATCGATGTTGGGTAGGTATTTTTGGCGTTCTTTTAAAAAGTTCATCATCAATCAAGCTTATGTACAGTTCGATAAAAAATTGTTTACAAATCATTTAGGTACCTACCTCTCAGGCTCGAGCGGAGCCCGATAGGGCCGCTCGAAAACACGACAAATCTCAACTTCATTACTTTGACACAATTTTTTTTGGATCCTTGGTAAGGTCATTGACCTAGGCTGGAGAGGTTGATCACTTTTAAAGAGCCACGTAAGCTTCTGCGCGTTTGAGGTTATTACTCACTCGCGAAAGCACAAAAGGGGTTATCGACTTTACTCAAGTACGGAGATCTGGACCGAATCAGGTGAAATTTGGTAGGATGGTGTAATCCTATGACCCAAACACATATGTGCAAAGTAAATAAATATTTTTTTAAAATAAGGGTCATTTTCTGGGGATAAATTAGGAAATTGAAAAAAAAAAATTTTGCAAACTTTACTTTGTCATAATCAAATAGGGCTCGTTATGAGGATCTCAAATATATATTTGAGAGACGAAAATTAACCATTCCCCTGATCTCCGAAACTACTGAGCCTAAAATTTTGAAAAAAATACAAAATAAAGTTCATTGCTTGTAGATTACAGGAAAACCTATAAGAATTCAATCAATGGTACGGAACTCTCTCCACGCTAGTTTAACTCGCACTTGGCCGGTTTTATTGGTTTGACGACCCCCTTTTTTTTATTTGTTGTAGCGGGCCGGCCACAATAATACATAATCAGTGAAATTTTCAAGTGTCTAGCTATTACGGTTATTAGTACTCAGTAATAGGGTCCCGTTTGCACCCTTTTTGTGTACGGAACCCTAAAAAAGACCTGGTGATGATGATGTTTCAGATCAAGTCGTGCCTCGAGCAGCATATCAACTCCCACCTTAACATCCGCCCGTTCAAGTGCGAGTATTGCGGCGCCACCTTCAGCTACTCCGGAGCGAGGTACACGCATATCAAGCTGAAACACAAGAAAAAGCAAACGAAGCCGAAGAGTTAACTCTCTCTGTAAGGTGTTAGTGGCCTTAACTGTATTACAGAATACAGTAAGAGTAAACAGAACGGAATCTCCTAAGGTACGCGCAATATGCGTCCCCGTCCCCGCATCCGCACCTCTCCCCCGGTTCTTGTGGGCCAACTTGTGCCATGCAGTGTGTGTTCGCCCGCTCTCGCCCGTCGTCAAGGCGAAAACGGGGGAGAGGTGCGGGTGCGGGGAACGGGGACGCATATTGCGCGTACCTTAGGAGATTCCGTTCTGTTTACTCTTACTGTATTAAAATATTTCATGTATTACTGAATGAATGCATACGGGATTTAACGCGAATCGTACCTTGTTTATTTATTTTGCTCTGAAACGTCAGCAAAATAAATAAAAAGGGTACGTTTGTACAATATTTATTTATAACTGAATTTTGTACATTGTCAGCCTAGAAATAAGTATGTTATGCAAACAATTAATATGTGAAAAATCTTTTTTTTTTATTTATTCATCACAGAATCAACAGCACTTTACAATATTATTATTTTATCGTGAAGAACCATAACTTACTGCCAACTACAGATTCTCATTTTGTAATTTATAATATTCAAAAGGTGTTTACAGCTGTTTGACCAATAAAAAATAGGGAACAGTTATTATCAGTTAGAATAATTTTTAACAAAATAACATATTAAAAATAACATATTTGAACCTATAGCCACAGTAATGATACGAAATTAAAAACATAAATTCTAATTTATGTATGCATCACGGGTGTGAATATGAGTGTGTATGTGAGCGTCTATGTGCGCGAGTGTGTGTGTATGAGGCTACGAATAATAATCCCTAGAAGCGTAAATAATCCCGAAAAATCATTCCACGCGATATGAACCGCGCAGCGCGACAGTTCGCCATAATACTCGAGTCGTGCGGTTGCGTCGTAAAAAGTTTCCTTTGGGAATATTGCTGTGTTTTTGCGATAATCGATTTATTAAAAATGCCGTCATGTGCCGTGCAGTGGTGTAGAAGCCATACATACATGAAAAACAGGACTCGCCTTTCATATGTAAGTAAAAAAAACATTTTAATAATCGGCCCCTGAGCCGGCTACCCGACCGTGTCGGTAGAGCAACCGGCTCAGGGAAGGCGGCTGCTTGACCGAAGGGGCGATGGCGCATGCGTGACCTTGTCGCGACCAATCGCATGCATCTTTGTCTATGTGTGTGTTTGAGTGTTTCGTTGTAATTACTGTTTGTTTAGGTAAATGGTATCAGAATCGAAGCTGTGAATGTAGGAGCGTTAGATTTCTAGAGATTATATTTCGCGATGGTATGAGGTGAACATATGTCATGTGTTTTGAAATAAGAAGAGTATCTATGCCAAATCTATTACGTATTAGATAAAATATCTATGACCTGTTTTTTAAGGCCGGCTTAGTCATGTGAAATATGCATTATCATGCATGTATATGTTAATCTGACCATGGTGAAATGTAATGTAATAAATAAAGTAAGCTGCTTTTGTGATGTGTAATAAATAACTTAAAACTATGTAATCAACACCACACTATTTTGTTTTGTAATTTAACATTGTAAATAAAATAGGTGTAATATCCATTTGAATTTGTTTTATTTATAAAAGTATTTTATTTAATTAAATCACAGGAAGACTTTTCCAATGCGCATACTTTTAGTACCTACTTAGGTTAGGTTACGAAAATAAGTAGGAACGTGGGTACCTAGATCTCGTTCAAACCAATTTTCGGTGGAAGTTTGCATGGTAATGTACATCATATGTTTTTTAGTTTAAGGGCCGCGCTACACTGGATTGGCATGGCATGGCATCGGAAGCGACGCGACTGTGCTCGCGTAGGCTCGCGTCGCCGCGCGTTACCTCGATCTGCCGCGCGCCAACTCGCGCAGTCACGCGGCGGACGCACGCCTTGCTTGCAGTGTTGCCACCTCAATTTTAGAGTTACGTAAAACCTTATTTCGAGAATTAAGATTCCCTGGCGTAATTCAGGGATCCAAAATTCTATAAGTACAGCAATTAATTTATCATAAGATATAAATGTTTATGCACAAATGGATTTTGTATGTCATAAGCTCAGAACATTAAGGTGAACAACTTTTTTCATAAAACTTTTGACGTGACAACGTCTTAAATTAGGTTGCGGCTGGGAGTCACTTATGAAAAAGTGTAACGCTCGGTAACGTTACGATGAGTCACCGAACGAGAGAGAGGCCCGCCGAATGCCTTGCGTCTCTCTCCCACTCAACTATGATCGGTCTGCCGCGCGCGTTGTCACGTAAAATCTTCGCCCGTAAAACCGACTTAACAGGCACCCATTTTTTTTCTTGGGACCTTGTTTACGAAAAAACTCGTATCAAAGATACCACGCAGGGTACAGTTTTTTTTTGTCAGTATAAGACATACTTTTTCTTATGAATTTAATACCAGAACAATAAGGCAAACAACTTGCGTTTAAAACTTTTTTTCTGGGACCCTGGGGATTTACGAGAAAATGTTGCCTAATTGTTTAAAATTATGTTTTTAAGAACCAACGTATTTATTTATTTTCTTAATTATTGATCAAAAAGTACCATTTAATCATTTACCGTCGTACGTATCGTCACACCTTGCAGACAAAAACGGCTTGTCGCACTCAGTGTGCGTCTCGCCTTCATATTATACAAACATTCATATTGTTGAACGAGAAAAATAAGCTACTCCTCGCTATCCATACTCTCCATATTTGCGAAAATAATTTGACTACAAGAAAAACTTCTTGCCGCTCGGCGTGTTCACTGATCTCTGAGCGGGCGGCGGGCGGACAATGCAAAGCACAGGCTGTGGGGAGAGGGGTAGGCGGAGAGGCAACCCGTCGATCGGCTCAAGCATGCCGCTCGCGAGCGCGCGGCTGATCGAGCCGCCGCGCGGCACCTCGAGCTAGCGCAAGTCGTCGCGCGCTCGCGGGCGTCTAGTCCGCGGGAATGCGCGGCAGGCCGCCGGCCGGCTCGCCACGTTTAAGCGGTTATGCCTCTTATACCACTGGACATAAATCTTAGAATAGCTTGTTTAGAAATGACGCGTCGCTTTCGATGCCATGCCATGCCAATCCTGTGTAGCGCGGCCCTTATCATTCTCTTAATTTAGAAGTTACAGGGGGGGGAGGACACATTTTAGTTAGTTAAAATCTTTAGTGCACCAAAACATAATAAAACAGAATAATAGAAATAGAAAACAGATGTCAAAAGGCGGCGTTATCGCAACTGCAATCTCTTTCAGGCAACCGAGATTGAGAACTTGGAGATGTTTAACGAAACAGGTGAGGTGCGAAGCTATATGCAAGAAGAAAAAGTGTAATAATTAAAGATACATACATACAAATATATACATATCAATATGTACACAAAAAAGATAATCCAAACAAGATACGTGAGGAGCATTTTACCACTTTGGAAGTGTCTCTCGCGCAAACTATTCAGTTTATTATATTTATAATATTAGAAACCTCAATATCATTTTTGAAGACCTATCCATAGATATCCCACATGAATGGGTTTGATGAAAAAAATGAGTTTCAGTTCTAAAGTATGGGGAACCCCCAAAATTTATTGTTTTTTTTTCTACTTTCGTGTGAAAATCTTAATGCGGTTCACAGAATACATGTACTTACCAAGTTTCAACAGTATGGTTCTTATAGTTTCGGAAAAAGTGGCTGTGACATACGGCAGACAGACAGACAGACATGACGAATCCATAAGGGTTCCTTTTTTTGCCATTTGGCTACGGAACCCTAAAAACCACAATTCGGGACGTAATAATTAATTTTGCCAATTTTTCCTTACATTGCTATCTAAATGTGCTACTTTCATCAGCATGACTGAATGAAAGTAGCACATTTTTCCCGACTACGGCAAAGCCAAAAGGTGGGTTGTGTTTCGTCGCTATTTATGTGTATTCGTCTGTTCCCTCGTATCTTTAAAGATATCCATGATATCTTGACAAATGACGTATTGGCTGTTCGCTCGCTATAGGCGACGTCACAGTTAATTCAATATGGCGCCCTCTATAGGCCATTAAGTAATGAACTACAAAATAAATAGAATCATACCGTGTGGGGTGTCACACGAAAGGGCTTAGCACATTTTAAAATAAAATCGTATGTATTTATCATAAAATATAGTATTGTTGAGTTAGTATCTCATAACACAAGTTTAAAAAACTTACTTTGGGGCTAGCTTAATCAGTGTGATTTGTTCCTATATATTTATTTAAACATTCTGTAAAATACTTGCTAACGGATATATTATCTTACGGGATCCCTTTCGTTAGCATAATGTATTTATTACTAAAATGGTTTGGCACAATGAATTTGGCATACTTTTTTTGACATAATTATACTTGGGCATAATTGATTTTTAGCGGCATATGTACTTTGGAATAATTATATTTAGGTCTAATATATTTATGCATACTTATAATTTGCACAATGTTTTTAGGCATAGTGTACAGTCGCATAATAGTATATTTACTAAAGTTTAATAGGTATAAAATAATTTTACTACGTTAGAGCAAACCTATAGGTTAGGTTAGGTTAGAACTGCGACCAAGTAAAATGTATAGAACTAGAAAAGTTCTAGCAAACCTATAGCAATAAAAATCGTGAATAGTTTTCTGGGAAATTAAATTCGATGACGAAAAAATCTTATCATGCATGTGTCGCAGTCAAAAGGTATTGATGTGTGTCTATTAATTTAGGAGTTACTTATTCTGCGTAAGATGATTATGACTATGTTCATTATTCTTTGATACTATTATGCCTTTATAAATTTATGCTTATAAATGTTATGTTCAAATATGATTATGCTAATTTTATTTATGATTAAGACAATTATGCTACATTTGTTATGGATAAAAAAATTATGCGTAATTATCATTAGTCTAATTTACCATATGCCAATATATTTTATAGTTATTATTTTTATGCAAATGGATAGTGAACCTTATCTTACTTATAATCATCCTCATCCGAGCGTGTTCCCGGTTGCATCCTCAGCGATAACGCTTCAATGCCCGGGGTCCGCTACCTAACCTAGGTGATTTGACGAGGTGACTGGTTTTTACGCAGAGCGATTGCCGTCTGACTTCCGCAACCCAAAGGGTAGACAGAACCAATCCTGAGATAGGTTTAAACAAACGCTAGATGGCGTTCGGTACTCAAAGCTTTGCGTGCCTTCCGAAGCACGGAATCATCTTTCTTTTCGGATAATCTTTTGAAATTTCCTAATAAGACTGAAATTAACTTTTCACAAAGTATACTTTTCAGTGAGATTTGAACCCACGACCTCTGGATCACAAGACAAATACATTGACCACTGGACCAAGGAGGCAGTCGGATATAATATCTTACTGTTAGAAATCAAAACAAATGTTATTATCAAAAATATTTTTTTTCTACAAGGTCAAAGTAAATAACGAGAATCTACTAATACTCAGTTATTAATAATACACAAAAAATACGGCCCAAAATACAACCAATTATCTAAAAATATTAAATATAAACAGAATAAGACTTATTATAACATTTTAAAATGAAATAAAAAAATACACAATTATCCGCCACTCAATCGACTATCAGTGAAAACTAGTGGACTCGTATGGATTTGTCGCTAGAAGCTCTCTTGAACCAATCAAAGGCCAACACCAACCTTTGATTGTAACTTGTTAGGAATAAAGAAGCAACAAAACTAAAGATAGGTTCTAAAGGACTTGTATTCAGGGCCACAAAATTATTCAAAAAAAAAAAGCACGACAGTGACCGACGTTGTAGTATAGGACCCTATGAACAATAATTCTCTAGAATCGTAACTAATCCCGAAAAATCATTCCACGCGATATGTACCGCGGCGGGCGGGGCTTAAAATATGAACAGCGCGGCGGGACAGTTCGCCGTGTCACTCGAGTCGTGCGGTTGCGTCACAAGAAGTTTCCTTTGAGAATATTGCTGTTTTTGCGATAATCGATTCATTAAAAATGCCGTCATGTGCCGTGAAGTGGTGTAGAATCCATACAGACATGAAAATTATGTAATTAGTTATTTAAAAAAAAAATTGGTTGTCTGTAAAGTCGGTTTACGGACGGTAGTTTGTCGTGACAACGTCAAACATTCCGAACTGAACCGATCGCTCGAGCCGATCATGCCTCTCTCTCAAAAGCTGCTTGCATCGCACCGTGTAATGAGTTTGTAAATGTGCTTTTCTAGTAAACCTACTTTGACAAATATTACACTCGTACATTTCACCAGTGTGCATTCTAATATGTTCTCTTAAACCTTGTTTAGAAATATAATTATTTTGGCAAATATTACACTCGTAGGTACATCTCACCAGTGTGACTTCCAATATGGTCTCTATAACTTTGTTTAGAAATATACTTCTTTTGGCAAATATTACACTCGTATATCTCACCAGTGTGGGTTCTAATATGTTCTTTTAAACTCTGTTTATAAATATACTTGTTTTGGCAAATATTACACTCATGTGGTTTCTTGCCACTGTGGATACTAAGGTGACTTCGTAAACGCGCTTTTCTAGCAAACCTACTTTGACAAATATTACACTTGTATGGTTTCTCACCAGTGTGAGTTCTAAGATGTTGTTTAAAACTTTTTATAGGAGCAATTTTCTTTTGACAAATATTACACTTGTATGGTTTTTCACCCGTGTGAGTTCTAATATGTTCTTTTAAACTTTGTTTAGAAGCATACTTATTTTGACAAATATTACACTTGTATGGTTTTTCACCCGTGTGAGTTCTAATATGTTCTCTTAAACTTTGTTTAGAAGTTTACTTATTTTGGCAAATATTACACTCATGTGGTTTCTTGCCAGTGTAGGTTGTAGGAAATATGTCTTTCAAAATTTGTTATATTGGCAAACTTCTTTTGACAAATATTACACTCGTACATCTCACCAGAGTGAGTTGTAATATGTCGTCTTAAACTTTGTTTAGAAGTAACTTTAGAACTTAGAAGTTACTTATTTTGGCAAATATTACACTCATGTGGTTTCTTGCCAGTGTAGGTTGTAGGAAATATGTCTTTTAAAATTTTTTATATTGGCAAACTTCTTTTGGCAAATATTACACTCGTACATCTCACCAGTGTGACTTCCAATATGGTCTCTATAACTTTGTTTAGAAATATACTTCTTTTGGCAAATATTACACTCGTACATCTCACCAGTGTGAGTTCTAATATGATCTCTTAAATGTCGTTTAGAAGTATACTTATTTTGGCAAATATTACACTCATGTGGTTTCTTGCCACTGTGGGATTTAAGATGTAATTTAAAATTTGACTTTAAAGTAAACAGTTTATGACAAGTATTACACTCATAATATGGTTTTTCACCTGTGTGAGTTTTAAGACGTGTATGCAAACATAAGCAGTTTGTATCCTGACTTTGACAAATGTTACACTCATATGGTTTCTCGTCAATGTGAGTACCATGATGTTTTAGTAAATCTGGCCAATTTGTATACTCATTTTGACAAAAAAGACACTCGTATGGTTTCTCGCTGGTATGTTGTCGAGGGTGTTCTTTTAATTTACATGAGCCGCTCAAACATTCGTTACAATTATCACGTTTTGGGCGTCTCTGATAAGTTCGCGGCGGACCTCTTCGAGCCTCGTGTTCCTTGTCACTTGATTTTCCTTCAGAGCGTATCCGTCCCTCCAGCACAGAAGTAACGCAGAATTCGCCACCTGCATATTTATGATTTAATTACTAAAGTGCCCATTATTTCAAAATCACATTCATTCATGATGATATATATGTCGTAGTTGGATAGTATAATCCGCTAATTTAGGAATTTTCTAGCGTGTGTTGGCACGGAAATATAGCATGACTGAACTATAAACAAGTAGCACATTTTTCCCGACTACGGCAAAGCCAAAAGGTAGGTTATGTGTTTCGTCGCTATTTATGTGTAGTCGTCTGTTCCCTCGTATCTTTTAAGATATCCATGATATCTTGACAAATGACGTATTGGCTGTTCGCTCGCTATAGGCTATGTGACGTCACAGTTAATTCAATAAGGCCCCCCTTTATAGGCCATTAAGTAATGAACTACAAAATAAATAGAATCATACCGTGTGGGGTGTCACACAAAAGGGCTTAATTAGCACATTTTAAAAAACCAATCTTGTAGCTGTATCTCCCTGTTAGCAGGCGCAAAATTGCAAAAATTGCGAAAATGACGTGTGTACCTAAACGATTCCTTTTTTCAATAAGAAGTATTTTTTTTGCAACCTAAGCATATTTCCTCCGTGGCGTAATGGTTAACACGCTAGACCGCTAATCCGGAGGTTCTGGGTTCGATCCCCAGCCAGGGCAAGTTGGAAAATGGCCTTTTTAAATTGTCCTGGGTCTTGGATGTTTATCTATATATGTATTGTATTTATTATAAAATATAGTATTGTTGAGTTAGTATCCCATAACACAAGTTTAAAAAACTTACTTTTGGTGCTAGCATAATCAGTGTGATTTGTTCCTATACAGATACAGATACACTATCACGTCTTTATCCCTAACGGGGTAGACAGCCAAGGGCGGTAAAGCCCAGGCCTATATATATATCCTATATATTTATTTAAACAATTCTGTAAAAAACTTGCTAACGGATATTATCTTACTTATAATCATCCTCATCCGAGCGTGTTCCCGGTTGCATCCTCAGCGATAACGCTTCAATGCCCGGGGTCCGCTACCTAACCTAGGTGATTTGACGAGGTGACTGGTTTTTACACAGAGCGATTGCCGTCTGACCTCCGCAACCTAAAGGGTAGACAGAACCAATCCTGAGATAGGTTTAAACAAACGCTAGATGGCGTTCGGTACTCAAAGCTTTGCGTGCCTTCCGAAGCACGGAATCATCTTTCTTTTCGGATAATCTTTTGAAATTTCCTAATCAGACTGGAATTAAATTTTCACAAAGTATGCTTTTCAGTGAGATTTGAACCCACGACCTCTGGATCACAAGACAAATACCTTGACCACTGGACCAAGGAGGCAGTCGGATATATTATCTTACTGTTAGAAATCAAAACAAATGTTATTATTAAAAATATATTTTTTCTACAAGGTCAAAGTGAATAACGAGAATCTACTAATACTCAGTTATAAATAATACACAAAAAATAAGGCCTACAATACAACCGGTTATCTAAAAATATTAAATATAAACAGAAGAAGACTTGTTATGAAATTTTAAAATAAAATAAGAAATGACAAAATTATCCGCCACTCAATCGACTATCAGTGAAAACCAGTGGACTTGTATAGATTTATCGCTAGAAGCTCTCTTGAACCAATCAAAGGCCAACCTTTGATTGTAACTTGTTAGGAATAAAGAAGCAACAAAACTAAAGAAAAAGGCTCTAAAAGACTTGTACCCAGGGCCGTAAAAATATCCAAAAAAAAAGCACGACAGGGACTTTGATAGTATAGGACCTCGATTATGTTGTCATAATAGATTTATAGTTTTCGGTCAGTTTCGCATTCCTTCAATAAGTGGTGAGCGGAAGAAAATAACATCATCATCATCCGAGGGAAATCCCGGTTGCATCTTCAGCGGTAACACTTCAGAGCCCGGGGACCGCTACCTAACCTAGGTGATTTGACGAGGTTACTGGTTGTTACACAGGGCGACTGCCGTCTGACCTCCGCAACCCAAAAGGTAGACCAAAACCAATCATAGGATAGGTCACGTGCCTTCCGAAGCACGGAATCATCTTTCTTTTCAGATAATCATGCTTGAAGAACCCGATTCAAGCCTGCAATATCCTAATCAGACTGGAAACAACTTTTCACAAAGTATGCTTCCCAGTGGTATATGAACCTACGACCTGCGGAGCATAAGGAAAACGCCATGAACACTGGACCACAGAGGCAGTCAAATAGCCTAAATAAGATCATATTATATTAATTCCCTCAATATATCACACAGACTTCTCATAGACGAAAAAAATACAAACAGACACAAAAATACGTAATACTTTTGCGTTCCAATGGGTAGTAAATAAATTTATTCTAGTATGTTTATGATTAAACTTGTTTATACAAAGGTTGTGACACTAAGGGATCTAAAGTCAAGTAGGGAGTGCGGCCGGATCCAGCCGCTTGGTGTTTGACGGAGCAGCGTAGTACTAACGCAAGTACTAGCGCTTGGTACCTACCTCAGGGGCGTGGACTTCGATTATGGATGGACTATGGTAGGTATTCTAGATTTAGTTTACATCTATTCGGTTTACAAAAATCATCCTCTTAGAAGAAGGCGACCACGACACTAATTGATATACTCCTCTGTCGTTATCGTGCCTCTTTGCACAAACCGTATAAATATAACTAGTTTGCTGTCAAAGTCCTTATTATGAATATGTGCTTCGCGAGTTTCGCGAGTTTCGCGCTCCGAGCGCTTAGAAGAGCTGCTTGCATCGCACCGTGTAATGAGTTTGTAAATGTGCTTTTCTAGTAAACCTACTTTGACAAATATTACACTCGTACATTTCACCAGTGTGCATTCTAATATGTTCTCTTAAACCTTGTTTAGAAATATAATTATTTTGGCAAATATTACACTCGTACATCTCACCAGTGTGACTTCCAATATGGTCTCTAAAACTTTGTTTAGAAATATACTTCTTTTGGCAAATATTACACTCGTAAATCTCACCAGTGTGGGTTCTAATATGTTCTCTTAAAATTTCTCTAGAAATAAACTTATCTTGGCAAATATTACACTCATGTGGTTTCTCACCAGTGTGAGTTCTAAGATGTATTTTAAAACGTGTTACACCAGCATACTTCTTTTGACAAATATTACACTCGTACATCTCACCAGTGTGAGTTCTAATATGTTCTTTTAAACTTTGTTTATAAATATACTTGTTTTGGCAAATATTACACTCATGTGGTTTCTTGCCACTATGGATACTAAGATGACTTCGTAAACTCGCTTTTCTAGCAAACCTTCTTTGACAAATATTACACTTGTATGGTTTCTCACCAGTGTGAGTTCTAAGATGTTGTTTAAAACTTTTTATACGAGCAATTTTCTTTTGACAAATATTACACTTGTATGGTTTTTCACCCGTGTGAGTTCTAATATGTTCTTTTAAACTTTGTTTAGAAGCATACTTATTTTGACAAATATCACACTTGTATGGTTTCACACCAGTGTGAGTTCTAAGATGTTCTTTAAAACTTGTTATACGAGCATACTTCGTTTGACAAATATTACACTTGTATGGTTTCTCACCAGTGTGAGTTCTTATATGTTCTCTTAAACTTTGTTTAGAAGTATACTTATTTTGGCAAATATTACACTCATGTAGTTTCTTGCCAGTGTGAGTTGTAATATGTCTTTTAAAATTTGTGATATGAGCATACTTCTTTTGACAAATATTACACTCGTACATCTCACCAGAGTGAGTTGTAATATGTCGTCTTAAACTTTGTTTAGAAGTATACTTATTTTGGCAAATATTACACTCATGTGGTTTCTTGCCACTGTGAGATTTAAGATGTAATTTTAAATTTGACTTTAAAGTAAACCGTTTATGACAAGTATCACACTCATAATATGATTTTTCACCTGTGTGAGTTTTAAGACGTGTATGCAAACATAAGCAGTTTGTATCCTGACTTTGACAAATGTTACACTCATATGGTTTCTCGTCAATGTGAGTACCATGATGTTTTAGTAAATCTGGCCAATTTGTATACTCATTTTGACAAAAAAGACACTCGTATGGTTTCTCGCCGGTATGTTGTTGAGGGTGTTCTTTTAATTTACATGAGCCGCTCAAACATTCGTTACAATTATCACGTTTTGGGCGTCTCTGATAAGTTCGCGGCGGACCTCTTCGAGCCTCGTGTTCCTTGTCACTTAATTTTCCTTCAGACTGTCGCCGTCCCTCCAGCACAGAAGTTACGCAGGATTCGCCACCTGCATATTTATGATTTAATTACTCAAATGCCCATTATTTCAAAATCATATATTTTATTTTTATTTATTTATTTAACTTTATTACAAAAATTGTAAACGGCGGACTTAAAGCCTTAGGCTTTATCTACCAGTCAACCGACAGGTGGTGCAGAGACAAGTGAGGCTAAAGTAGAAGCAAAAATTATGATTACTTTCTAAATAGTATTTGAACTTTAAACGTACATATATATTGCATGGCTATAAATAAATTACATAAACTACAAAATATAATACTTAAATATAGTATATTTATTTATTTAACTTTATTACAAAAATTGTAAACGGCGGACTTAAAGCCTTAGGCTTTGTCTACCAGTCAACCGACAGGTGGTGCAGAGACAAGTGAGGCTAAAGTAGGAGCAAAATTTATCATTACTTTCTAAATAGTATTTGAACTTTAAACTTACATATATATTGCACGGCTATAAATAAATTACATAAACTACAAAATATAATACTTAAATATAGTATATTAATTTAAATTACCTACTACCCAATAAATATATATACACATATATATATATATATATATATATATATATATATATATATATATATATATATAAATATTAATACATAAATATCCATAATTTATTTATTATCTGACAGTCCATGAAGAAAGTAACCGCGCACTGCTTTTTTAAAGGCAAGTCGACTAGGGGCTTTACGAATTTGGTCGGGAAGGGCGTTCCAGAGCTTCACGGCCTGTACAGTAAAGGAATGCTTGAAGAACCCACTCCGATGATGCGGCATAGCAAGTAGAAGATTGTTAGAAGAGCGAAGTATTCTGACGTGAGAATCCTTAAAGAAAGAAAATTGAGATTTTAAGTACCGCGGAGTTTTAGGGTCGAAGAGTATAGAAAAGAGAGTGGTAAGTATATGTAAGTTACGACGTTGCCGGATGGGCAACCATTTTAACTGCAAACGATAATTCGACACATGGTCATACTTACGAAGGCCAAAGATGAAACGAAGACAGTTGTTTTGGATCCTGTCAAGTTTATTGAGAAAATTACAATTCAGATCCGAGTAACAAACATCAGCATAATCGATTATTGGAAATATAAGCGTGTGCACTAGCATGATTTTTAGGTTTATGGGTAGAAAGTTTTTTAACTTATATAGGGACCGAAGGGCCCCCACAACTTTTCCAGCCAACTGTGAAATTTGTACGCCCCAGGAAAGGTTGGAATCAATGTATAGACCAAGATTTTTTACATCGGTACTAAATGGTATTTCAGTGTTATTGTAACGAACTGGTGGTAGGGACTCTTTGTCAATTCTACCTAGTAATTGTGAACTGCCAACCAGTAAAGCTTGACATTTTTTAGGATTTACCGATACCCCAAATCTGCGCGACCATTCACCAATAGCCTCCAAGTCAGCATTAACTTTATCTATAGCTGAATCAAAATCACTCACTTCTGTCTGTGCATAAAGCTGCAAGTTATCGGCGTACAGGTGATACGAGCACTGAAGTTCTTTTGTGATGAAGTCGATGAAAATCGAGAAAAGTAAAGGTTAAAGAATTCCGCCTTGAGGAACCCCAGTATCCAGATCACACCAGTTCGATGCATTGTCACCGAGGCGGACTGACTGCTGGCGTCCACGAAGATAGGAAGAAAACCAATTAACTGCCGAGGAAGAAACTGAATGGTGGGAGATGATGGCAAGAAGGATATCATGGTCGACGGTATTAAAGGCATTTGAAAAGTCCACCAAAGCCAGAACTGTGACTGTGATATTGATTCATGATGATATATATATCGTAGTTGGATAGTATAATCCGCTAATTTAGGAATTTTCTAGCGTGTGTTGGTCGCAGTTCTAACATAACCTAACCTATAGGTTTGCCCAAACCTAGTAAAATGGATAGAACTTTCCAAGCACTCGCCGGCCGCTGCCGCGACACGCTCGCCACTACTTTGCTACTTCGTAGGCATTCCAAATTGTATATAATTTCTTTAGATAGAATTGTTTAACAACTTCTCTAGCCTCATGGATGAATACAAACTGTTCATTCTATTCCGCGTATTAGGGTTCGCTGTTTAACAAAACCGAGTTGTAATGCCAAACAGCTAGAGGTTTTATCAATAAGCGGATTACACTATCCAACTGCGACATATGTATACACATTAAAACTGGTAAAAACCACAATTCGGGACGTTAATAATTAATTTTGCCAATTTTTCCTTACATTGCTATCTAGCATGATTGCACTATAAACAAGTAGCACATTTTTCCCGACTACGGCAAAGCCAAAAGGTAGGTTATGTGTTTCATCGCTATTTATGTGTATTCGTCTGTTCCCTCGTATCTTTTATGATATCTTGACAAATGACGTATTGGCTGTCCGCTCGCTATAGGCTACGTGACGTCACAGTTAATTCAATATGGCGCCCTCTATAGGCCATTAAGTAATGAACTACAAAATAAATAGAATCATACCGTGTGAGGTGTGACACGAAAGGGCTTAATTAGCACATTTTAAAAAACCAATCTTGCAGCTGTATCTCCCTGTTAGCAGGTGCAAAATTGCAAAAATTGCGAAAATGACGTGAGTAAACGATCCAAATAAAAAGTTTTTTTTTTTTTGGAACCAAAGCATATTTCCTCCGTGGCGTAATGGTTAACACGCTAGACCGCTAATCCGGAGGTTGTGTGTTCGATCCCCAGCCAGGGCAAGTTGAAAAATGGCCTTTTTAAATTGTCCTGGATCTTGGATGTTTATCTATATATGTATTGTATTTATCATAAAATATAGTATTGAGTTAGTATCCCATAACACAAGTTTAAAAAACTTACTTTTGGTGCTAGCATAATTAGTGTGATTTGTTTCTATATATTTATTTAAACAATTCTGTAAAAAACTTGCTAACGGATATTATCTTACTTATAATCATCCTCATTCGAGCGTGTTCCCGGTTGCATCCTCAGCGATAACGCTTCAATGCCCGGGGTCCGCTACCTAACCTAGGTGATTTGACGAGGTGACTGGTTTTTACACAGAGCGATTGCCGTCTGACCTCCGCAACCCAAAGGGTAGACAGAACCAATCCTGAGATAGGTTTAAACAAACGCTAGATGGCGTTCGGTACCACAGCTTTGCGTGCTTTCCGAAGCACATCTTTCTTTTCGGATAATCAGGTCATTCAAGCATGAAATTTCCTAACCAGACCGGAATTAACCTTTTACAAGGTATGCGTTTCAGTGAGATTTGAACCCAGGACCTCTGGATCACAAGACAAATACCTTGACAACTGGACCAAGGAGGCAGTCGGATATATTATCTTACTTTTAGAAATCAAAACAAATGTTATCATTAAAAATATATTTTTTCTACAAGGTCAAAGTGAATAACGAGAATCTACTAATACTCAGTTATAAATAATACACAAAAAACAAGGCCTACAATACAACCAATTATCTAAAAATATTAAATTTAAACGGAAGAAGACTTATTATAACATTTTAAAATAAAATAAGAAATGACAAAATTATCCAGAACTCAATCGACTATCAGTGAAAACCAGTGGACTCGTATAGATTTATCGCTAGAAGCTTTCTTGAATTAAGAAGCAACAAAACAAAAGAAAAAGGCTCTAAAAGACTTGTATCCAGGGCCGTAAAATTATCCTAAAAAAAAAGCACGACAGGGACTTTGATAGTATAGGACCTCGATTATTAGGTCCTTACATATGAAATTGCCGTTCAGTATCAAAAAAGTGAAACAAGTTTTTTTTAATGAAATTATTATTTAATCAATCGAAGTATGCGCCGTTGTTATTGATACACTTCCGCCATTTTATAGGCAGATCATTGATACCTTTGGAAAAAAAATCCTGGGAGCTAGAGTCTATGAACTGTTTGAAGGCGGTTTTGACTGCCTCATCAGATTTGAAACTTTTCCTTGTAAAAAGTTATCCAAATTTTGAAAAAAGTGGTAATCGGTTGGGGCAAGATCTGGAGAGTATGGTGGGTGACGCAGAGGTTCCAGTCGCAGCTCCTCTAACTTGGCGATCGTTTGATGTGCAGTGTGTGGTCTAGCGTTATCCTGAAGGAGCAGTGGGCTAGAGCAATTCATCAGTCTCGGTTGTTTAATGGCAAGCTTTTCCATCATTGTTTGCAATTGTTGGCAATACAAGTCTGCAGTCATCGTCTGGCCTGATCTCAAGAAGCTGCAGTGGATAACACCAGCACTGGTCCACCAAACACTAACCATAATCTTTCTTTTTGGTCAGTTTTCGCTTAGGGCAAGGTTTTGCCGGTTCTCCAGGGTCAAGCCATTGTGATGATCGCTTCCGATTGTCGTACAGGATCCATTTCTCATCACAAGTCACGATACGGTTCAAAATCCCCTCATTATTGTGGCGATTAAGCAAAGCAACGCAGCAAGCAACGCGTGTTTGTTGGTTTGCTTCAGTCAATTCGTGCGGTACCCACTTTTCGAGTTTTTCAATTTTTGCGATTTGGCGCAAGTGGATAAGTATCGTTTTGTCACTTACGCCGAAGGCTGCTGCTAATTCAGAAGTAGTTTGAGATGGATCCGCTTCCACTATCGCCTTCAATTCTTCGTTATTCACTTGAGTATCAGGTCGTCCACGAGGCTTATTGTGTAAATCGAAATTTCCAGAACGGAAACGTTGAAACCAAAAACGCACCGTTCGTTCGTTAGCGGTGCCTGGTCCATACACGTCGTTAATTCTTCGAGTCGTTTCTGCAGCACTGGTGCCACGGTGGAACTCGTATTCGTAAATACCGCGAATTTTCAATTTGTCCATAGTTGTTGTTATAGCAATGTTGAAACTCAAACAAATGATGTTAAAACAAATGAAATACGAATTTTAAAACAATATTTTTCTGGCTTTATTTCGAAATAAATTTGAATTTGGAATTCCTAATGAAACGCAAGATATTTGATTTTAAAGTTGTCAGTATTGAAAATCGGCAATTTCATATGTAAGGACCTAATATGTTGTCATAATAGATTTATAGTTTTCGGTCAGTTTCGCATTCCTTCAATAAGTGGTTAGCGGAAGAAAATAACATCATCATCCGAGCGAAATCCCGGTTGCATCTTCAGCGGTAACACTTCAGAGCCCGGGGACCGCTACCTAACCTAGGTGATTAGACGAGGTTACTGGTTTTTACACAGAGCGACTGCCGTCTGACCTCCGCAACCCAAAAGGTAGACCAGAACCAATCATAGGATAGGTTTAAACAAACGTTAGATAGTTAGCACGCAATCATCTTTCTTTTCAGATAATCATGCTTGAAGAACCCGATTCAAGCCTGCAATATCCTAATCAGACTGGAAACAACTTTTCACAAAGTATGCTTCCCAGTGGTATATGAACCCACGACCTGCGGAGTATAAGGCAAACGCCATTGACACTGGACCACGGAGGCAGTCAAATAGCCTAAATAAGATCATATTATATTATTTCCCTCAATATATCACACAGACTTCTCATAGAGGAAAAAAATTCAAACAGACCCAAAAATACGTAATACTATTGCGTTCCAATGGGTAGTAAAATTATTTATTCTAGTATGTTTATGATTAAGACATGATAAAGACAAAAAGGTCTGGCTTGAGCTTGGCGCGGGTCCCTCTTAAAGGTTTGTATACTTAGACATGTCATAATATAGGTACATTGGTACATACTAAATTTACAAATTGACATTATTTTAAATTTTGTAATTCTTATAATTCAATTTAATTATGACATAATAAACAATGTAATCTCTGTCCATCTATATAACTAATTTTAAGTTTTTAGTTTGTTAGTTGACGTCTTTGAAGAAAACGTGCAGTGCAGTTTGTTGCCGCTTCGTTGTTGTGGACTTCGATTATGGATGGACTATAGTAAGTATTCTAGATTTAGTTTACATCTATTCGGTTTACAAAAATCATCCTCTTAGAAGACTCTTTCGGCATTAATAAATGTAAAATCACGTTCAAAATGGATATGATGAATAACAAGTGACATTATTTTGTGACGTTTTATTGTCATTATTAAACTGAAAATAGTTCAAAATAAATTATTTTGTAATGATACAAAATAATTTATTTTTAAACTCGGATGCTACCCAATTGACAACGGGGACATAAGCGGCAAGAGCAACGCGAAAGGGGTGGGAAAGACGCTCTTTCGAAGCGTGTTAGGTACGATTCAGGCTAACCGGTTCGCATCGCGCCGCCTCGGAACAGATGCGTACCATGCTGCGGCAGCCGTAAGCGTTCCACGGCAGCCGACAAGCCGCAGCATACCAACACACTCCGAGCACTCAGAAGTGCTGCTTGCATCGCACCGTGTAGGTAAGATGAGTTCGTAAATTTGCTTTTCTAGTAAACCTACTTTGACAAATATTACACTCGTACATCTCACCAGTGTGATTTCTAATATGTTCTCTTAAATTTTGTTTACAAGTATACTTCTTTTGGCAAATATTACACTCATGTGATTTCACATCAGTGTGAGTTCTAAGATGTCTTTTAAAACTTGTTATACGAGCAAACTTCTTTTGACAAATATTGCACTCGTCCATCTCACCAGTGTGAGTTCTAATATGTTCTTTTAAACTTTGTTTATAAATATACTTGTTTTGGCAAATATTACACTCATGTGGTTTCACACCAGTGTGACTTCTAAGATGTCTTTTAAAATTTGTTATATGAGCAAACTTCTTTTGACAAATATTACACTCGTACATCTCACCAGTGTGAGTTCTAAAATGTTCTTTTAAATTACTTCTACGACCGTACGTCTTTTGACAAATATTACACTTGTATGGTTTCTCACCAGTGTGAGTTCTAAAATGTTCTTTTAAATCGGTTATACGAGTGTACTTCTTTTGACAAATATTACACTCGTACATCTCACCAGTGTGAGTTCTAATATGTTGTCCTAAATTTTGTTTAGAAGTATACTTATTTTGGCAAATATTACACTCATGTGTTTTCACACCAGTGTGACTTCTAAGATGTCTTTTAAAATTTGTTATATGAGAAAACTTCTTTTGACAAATATTACACTCGTACATCTCACCGGTGTGAGTCCTAATATGTTCTCTTAAACTTTGTTTAGAAGTATACTTATTTTGGCAAATATTACACTCATGTGATTTCACACCAGTGTGAGTTCTAATATGTCGTCTTAAACTTTGTTTAGAAGTATACTTATTTTGGCAAATATTACACTCATGTGATTTCACACCAGTGTGAGTTCTAAGATGTCTTTTAAAACTTGATAAACAAGCAAACTTCTTTTGACAAATATTGCACTCGAACATCTCATGCGATGGGTTGACGGTATAATCAAAGTCGCGGGTGACACCTGGATGAGAGCAGCACAGGACCGAGATGGGTGGCGTCAACGAAGAGAGGCCTGTGCTCAGCAGTGGGCGGAAGAAGGGCTGGGATGATGATGACATCTCACCAGTGTGAGTTCTAATATGTTCTCTTAAATTTTGTTTATAAGTATACTTATTTTGGCAAATATTACACTCATGTGGTTTCTTGCCACTGTGAGATTTAAGATGTAATTTTAAATTTGACTTTAAAGTAAACCGTTTATGACAAGTATCACACTCATAATATAGTTTTTCACCTGTGAGAGTTTCAAGCCGTGTATGCAAACATACGCAGTTTGTATACTGACTTTGACAAATATTACACACATTTGTGTTCTCACCAGTGTGAGTTTTAATGTGTGTAAGTAAATTGGAATTACTAGTAAATTGCTTTTGACAAATATTACACTCATATGGTTTCTCGTCAATGTGAGTACCAAGATGTATTAGTAAATCTGGCCAATGTGTATACTTATTTTGACAAAAAAGACACTCGTATGGTTTCTCGCTGGTATTTTGTCGAGGGTGTTCCTTTAATTTACATGAGCCGCTCAAACATTCGTTACAATTATCACGTTTTGGGCGTCTCTGATAAGTTCGTGGCGGACCTCTTTTGGCCTCGGTTTCCTTGTCACTTGGTTTCCCTTCAGACCGAGTCCGTCCATCCAGCACAGAAGTTACACAGGATGCGCCACCTGCATATTTATGATTTAATTACTAAAATGCCCATCATTTCGAAATCACATATTGATTCATAATGATATCATGATGCATACATGCTAAACAAGTAGCACATTGAGGTACATTTTTCCTTGACTACGGTGAAGCAGTTACGGGTCGTCATACAGAATATTTTTTTTAAGCGTTTTTAACTCGGTCTTTATAATGGCATTAACACGTTGACGGACGGAGCGGGCATAGCAGTTGCTTTTAGACGTATTGTAGTGACAGAGCTGTTATAGCCTTCCGAGATCGCGGCTTTTTTGTAGGCAGAGCTGCTGTAACAGTCGTTCGATTCATACAAAATAAGGAAGAGAATTTTTTTCTGTCACTATTCAACTTTTTCGAATCTCTTTAGTGTCAATTTGAGAAGATTTTGCACTCATTCAAAAAGTACCTATCACACCTACCTCCCCCCGCACCCCACAATAACAGAGCGGCTATACACGTCGCGGTGCCCTAGAACGTCCTTCTGTCGGCCGGCGAGTGTCGCGTTGAGCAAACGCGTCCATGTGACCATTTTCGCGCCAAATCTCAATGACTTGCGATCAATGTAAGTAGCTTACTTTTCGTTTTATAGTAAAGCAACAATTGAAATATCATTCGAAACTGGATAGTTTATTTATTTTGCAGTATTAATGTGTAAATTACTTTTAAAATGGAAAAGAATATACTTAGTCGATGTAAAAGCGAATATTAGTCGTTAATTGACAAATTATAGTAATTTTAATCCTAAAATATACTGTATTCTTTACAGATGCCTAAAAGAGTTCCTGAACGCAAAAAACAGCGGACTAAACGTAAGATTCCTGCCTATAAAAAACCTCAACTTGCAGTAAATGTGCAGCAAGTGGAAAAATTGCAAAATCTTTTTGATTTTACATATACAGATGAGATTTCTCACGACGAATCTTTTTCGGAAGCTGAAAAATCGTCAGATAGTGAGAAGAGAGGCACGCAAGGCAAGCAGCCCAGCTGTCATAGCAGTTGTGCCGCTCCTCATAGAACCACTTACTGTGCAGAAGTGGCAGAACTGCTATAGCAGTTCATGTCCTATTTCAAGACATATTTTTTTACAAATGCGATAGAACTTAATGTCCGTCAACGTGTCCCCCATTAAGTATTACTGCGGCTGCTATAACAACAAATACCAAAAATGAGATAAAGTTAAAGGGGTTCGTCATATTAGAAACGTGTTTTTTCAGCGTTTTAAAACATTGTACTGAGGTACGGAACCATTCTTGTACGAGTCCGACTCGCACTTGCCTGGTTTATTTTTTATATTTATCATTATTATTTACATTAACGTTTGTGTTTATTTTATGCTAAGCCGTCGCCGTTTTTAGTTACATAAGTATGTACATTTAAAGTTATTTATCTGTAAGTGAATATTATATTGTATTTTTATAGGGTTTTTTAGATATTCAAGATGCAGTACTAAAGTATTCAGATTAACGCGTTCGGAGTTGAACACGTGATGGCTCAGATGGTAAGAGCATAGTCGTATTGAGACTAAGGTCGCGGGTTCAAGTCCTGCTCACGTGGTATTTTTTCACCATTTCTTATTTTATTATATTGTATTCTTTTTGAGAAATAAAGATTCTTTAACCATAACTTTGTCACTCCAATATGGAGATACTTCAGTGGTCACTTACCTTCATGGATTTCGTCAGCTTGCTTGGCCTTTTCTTTGCTTTTCTTCTCCAAGCAGGTTCGTTTTATTTCTTCGTCGTAATCCGGGTATATTTTAATCTCGCATTTGATGTCTTCAACATCGAATGTATCCGTTTCTTGTAAATCTGCAACCAATAGCAAGATGTTGCCTATTTTGCGTCTTTCTTTATTTTTCATATGTGTGTGTGTGTGCGACACTGGCGTCAGATTTTTAAGGCCACAAATGTTATCTAGCAGCACGAGTGCCAGTCTTCTAGTCAGATGTTTTGATGTATCTAATATTTAACATGACAGCCAAGCCTACGGTTGACCGATTTTGATAAGTTTTGTTGTGACCCAAATAAGGAATATGCATGTAATACCAATCCGGCTCATATTTTTATTTTACAATTTCTATTAATACGTTACCACGCCTAGTTAATTATTTTTCTTATTGACTCTTATTTGGATTAGAACTTTTGACAAACAAAAGGGAAATGACGACAAAGTTCACAAAAAGAAAATGACAAGTTCGGGTGCGTTCGGTAGGACTGTCCGTCCATGTAGTTTGACTATCGATGACATTCGAAATGTATGTACTTTTATATAGAGGTTTAACAAATATCACTGGCTGATAATATCGAAAGTACCCAAAAATAAAAACATGCGTTGACAGCTTCTGTCTCTAGCGGATATTGCAGACTTTGACGTCATATTTTAAAATGGCGTGTTTTAGTTGTTATAATCTACTTGCTATTTATAATATTTATTTTTTACACCATATACATGTTTTTCGGCACTGATTTATTTTTTGTGGCTATTTCTCGACGAGGGCTATCGATTAAAAGTATAAAAAAAATGCATGCATACTCTCTATTGGGAATGTTGTTAGCTGTTATCAAGAAAACTCTTGCTTCGTCGATTATAAAAATGTATAGTATTGTAATATAGTTAAGTAAATTAAATAATAGTGCTGTGTGGTTCCCGGCAGAGTAGAATAGGACCACTTCAATCTTCCCATGGATGTCATAGAAGGCGACTTAGGAAACACAGACTAAACAAAGCTTACAAACATCAATGAATAGGGTCTGCCGGAAGAGATTTCCGGCCAAGTGCGAGTCGGACTTGCCCATGAGCATGTAGCAGCATGTAACATAATATAAAAGTTCTAAAGTGAGAACGTTAAGCTTTACTACGCACATTTGCGAAAAACGGCCACTTTTAGCAAATGTGAGTAGAAAAGCTTATCGTTCTAATTATAAACTGTAAACAGTAGTTTATAAAATACTTTGAAGGGTTATTTAGGACTTGGTAGTAGCAAAATTTTAAATGATGTCTCCGTTTTCTTTGTAATGATTTATTTAAAATGGGGGCAGCACTGGACCCCGAAAAATTTAGGTACGGCCTTAATGCCATTATAAAGATCTAGTTAAAAACGCTGAAAAAACACGTTTTTTGTACGACGACCCCCTTTAATTTTTTTATTTTTTGTATTTGTTGTTATAGCGGCCACAGTTATACATAATCAGTGAAAAATCAGTGAAAATTTCAAGCTATCGGTTCAAGAGATAGAGCCCTGTGACAGACGGACAGATAGACACCTAGATTTCAAACTAAGCGGAAAAGGGGAAGACAAAAGAAGCGCTGGTCTGACGACATGGAAAAGATTGGGGGCCCACTATGGCAGCGATTTAGAGAAGCTTGGTCTTCCAAGCTTCTCTAAATCGCTGTCTTAAGACACAAAGGCCTCCTGCAGCTTCTTAGCTGCAGGAGGCCTTTGTGTCTTAAGACACGCCAACTACAGTTGGCATCTAAAGGCTTATAAATATAAATAAAAAAAGCATACAACTTTAAGCTTTTTCACTCGAATATGGAGATACTTCAATGCTTTTACCTTTATGGATGTCTTTTGCTAACTCGGCCTTTTCTTTGCTTTTCTTCTCCAAGGAGATTCGTTTTAATTCTTTGTCATATTCCGGGTCCAATTTAATCTCGCATTTGATGTCTTCAAAATCAAATGTATCCATTTCTTGTAAATCTGCAACCAATAGCAAGATGTTGCCTATTTTGCATCTTTCTTTATTTGTCATGTGTGTCTGTGTGTGTGTAAGTAAGTGGCCAACACTGGTGTCAGATTTTTGAGGCCACATAAGTTTTCTGGCAGAACGAGTACCAGTCTACTAGACAGATGTCTTTAGGTGTCTAATATAACAGCTAAGAAGCTCCAAAGCAACAAAGGCCTCCTGCAGCTTCTTAGCTGCAGGAGGCCGTTGTGTCTTAAGACACGCCAACTACAGTTGGCATCTAAAGGCTTATAAATATAAATAAAAAAAGCATACAACTTTAAGCTTTTTCACTCGAATATGGAGATAATTCAATGCTTTTACCTTTATGGATGTCTTCTGCTAACTCGGCCTTTTCTTTGCTTTTCTTCTCCAAGCAGATTCGTTTTAATTCTTTGTCGTATTCCGGGTCCAATTTAATCTCGCATTTGATGTCTTCAACATCAAATGTATCCGTTTCTTGTAAATCTGCAACCAATAGCAAGATGTTGCCTATTTTGCATCTTTCTTTATTTATCATATGTGTGTGTGTGTGTGTGTGTGTGTGTGTGTGTGTGTGTGTGTGTGTGTAAGTAAGTGGCCAACACTGGTGTCAGATTTTTGAGGGCACATAAGTTTTCTGGCAGAACGAGTGCCAGTCTACTAGACAGATGTCTTTAGGTGTCTAATATTACATGACAGCCAAGCCTACGGCACAGAATACAGTAAGAGTAAACAGAAGGGACTCTTCTCCGGTACGCGCAATATACGTCCCCGTTCCCCGCACCCGCACCTCTCCCCCGGTTCTTGACGGCCAACGTGAGAAATCGAGGCGAAAACGGGGGAGAGGTGCGGGGACGGGGAACGGGGACGCCTGGGTGACGCATATTGCGCGTACCTTAGGGGTTTCCGGCCTGTGCCTACGGTTGACCGATTTTGATAAGTTTTTTTGTGACCCAAATTGGGAATGTTGTTAGCTGTTATCAACTCTTACTTTGCGGATTATAAAAATGTATAGTATTGTATTATAGTTAAGTAAATGGCTCTGGTAGAATAGCGGGTCGTGCTCCTGCAGTGGAAACTAAAAAGACCTGATAATGATGAAACCTACCTTCAAGTACATCTTGCTCAGTCTTCAATGGAACATTGTCGGAGTCCCAGTCCACTTCACACTTGATGTCATCAGGTGCGATCGCTGCCATGGCTGCAGCTTGTTAGGAACCTGCAGGATTTCTTCATCTTAATGGACAAGACCCAAAAGCCCACATTAAGCACTAAGTTTTTTGTGTGCTGGTTAGGGGGAAAAAACAAAGAATATTTCCATACAGATTTTAAGAGGTATTTGAGGAAATGTACAACAATCGTAAGCAAATCGTAAGAAATTATCTCAATGGGCGATATGGCAACCATGACTATTTTGATTTCATTTTTTCAATAAAATATGACCTATGGGTTTTATGGCCTTATTGGATATATAGGCTCTTCACTGGCTACGATAAAGATGTGAATACATCATACAGATTTTGTACATCATTAGGGTTGGATCTCATCAATCAGCACGGAACAGCACTTTCCCATGCTGCTATCCTTTTCTGTCGCTCAGAAGCGTCATTTGCTAGATCGAGAGAGAGCGACGGAACGCTTCAGCACCGGCCGTGCTGCAGCGTTCTGTCTCTCTCTCTTGCTCAAGCAAATTACTGTTCTGAGCGACAGAAAAGGATAGCAGCATGGGAAAGTGCTGTTCCGTGCTGATAGGTGAGATCCAACCCTTAGTTATAATGCTATTGCCCAGACTGAAGTACTCTTTCAGGATGAAACTTTATGCTTAGAATTTTAAGTACCTACTTAAGTAACATTTTTCAAGTGTGTATCCTTCTGTAAAGGGAGAGATAAGAAGTACCCGTAACCAAAAGGCATGCATGAAGAGGATGAGTGTAGATGAAGCGAAAGAGGTCTGTCAGGATCGTAGCAAGCGGAGGTCCATAGTCTCTGCCTCCCCCTGTAAGAAACAAGCGTGATAGTATGTATGTATGTATCCTTCTGTAACCTTTCGGCTTTAGAAACCTTTTTGCCTTGTTAATTACGGCTAATAAACGAGACTACTTACAGTAATTATCTTTCAAATTCTGCTGAAGAACACTAGGTAAGAACCCTCTTAGGTACCCACCTATGATGAAGCAAAGTCACGAAATCAAAATACCACAACCATGAAACTCGTAGCAAAACTTACATAGGTACCTACCTAAATGAAAATATATGTTTTTCTCAAAACAAAGGTGGGCCATCACCTTTATGGGATCAAAATCAAAAATTGCAAGAAATATCAATTAATCTGAGGAAGATACTAGGTAACTCCTGACGTGCTCCTGACTAATTATCCAAGGAACTTATATCGAATTCGAATATGTACTGTTTTTATACACCATGGACGTAAAATATTGACAGTTTTACACTGACCGACTTGACCACAGAACAATTTTACCAAAGAGTATATAATCACTTGAATTTTACTATACTGACATCAGGGTTGCCAGATGCTATTTTCTATTTCTCCCCAAATTAGAAATTATTTTTCTCCAAAACGATACTATTTTCTTAAGTTTTACCCAAATGATCACTCGTTTTTGCCCGTGGTCCTACAGCATCTTTCGACTAGTAGTACCAAATGCAATGCTTTTTGTCCGTGGTTCTACCAGTAAAACTGCAAACAAATTAATCATAACAAATGACCATTAGCTGTAGTTTGACTAGTGTGATGTTAAGTGTACTTGCCACATACTGGACAAAGATGATTTGAAATTGAAGCTACAGTATAACCATTTCGACTCTATAAAAAGAAGAAGTGTACTTGCCTACCCGAATTTAATAATAATGTATACCTTTTGTAAATAAAAAATACTTATTGATAGTAAAATTAACAGTATCATGCTTTGCAAAACTACACACTGATATTGTGAGTACTTCAATTATTTAAAATTTAATAGGTAGGATGCATAATCAGACTAGCAGGTATTATAAGATAATGGACCTACCTACCTTAATTGATAAAATATTTAGATATATTAAATATTATATAAAGATTTTTTTTAAGTACCCAAAACTCTCCAAAAGATTATTTTTTTCTCCAAACATTTCTCCAAAGATTCCTTTTGTCCAAGATTTCTCCAGAAGCCAAATTTTTACCCAGAATTGCGAGAAATATACCCAATCTGGCAGCCCTGACTGACATGTCTGACATTATTGAATTGACAAGACAAAAAGTCAAACCTGACAGTGTTTTCCTTTTAATAATTAAAATTATTAATATTTTACGGCCCTGGATACAAGTTGTTTAGAACTCGTGATGGCTTTGGTAGATGTGAGGAAGTAAAGGTGCACAGAATTGGACCCAAGTACCCAACCCAATGCAGTCATAGTATAAATCCTAAAGCTTAGTTTTTATAGGTACGCATGTCGCACTTTGCCAGACACTTTAATGTGTGGTTCCAATAATAATTCCAACCCACTGACGGACTTCGATAAAGTATCAAAAATTTTAAGTATACGGGCTCTTGCTCTATATACAGGGTCTCACAAAATATACTGAAACTATTTTAAGGGTGGATTCAGTCCATTTGTTTTATTTAAAAAACTTTATCGTTCCACAATAAAAAAAAATGGTACAATTGGCGGACTTAACGCTAAAAGCGTTCTCTCCCAGTCAACCATAGGGATAAACAGATACAAATCATGTTGCGGCGCAAAAAACTAGATACAAAATAAAGTATTAAAATATGTGCATAATATATGTCTACTTAACACTATATAATATAATACAATATACTCCATGATACTGAACAACTTTCCCCAAGGAACATATATCGAAATATTAAAAATATTTTTTGGCCACCCATACAAGTTGACCAATCAGCTCATCCGAGTCTGTATGGAAAGTCAAAAATTATTTTTCATATTTCGATATAAGTTCCTTGGGGAAAGTTGTTCAGTATCATGTATTGAACCCACCCTTAAAATATTTTCAGTATATTTTGTTAGACGTTATATACAATCACATTATAACAAACAAATAACGTATACATATGATATGAAATAGGTACCTACCTATTTAATAGTCGAAAAACAGCTGATCTGAATGTGACAAGTCACCCGGTCTTCCCTGGTGGCACTTGTTTACTCCACTGGTTTAAAACTTGCCGTGGCCACTTTTGGCGGAGGCAAGTTTTAAAGCTAGACGGACTAATGTAAATACTTTCAACGGTGGTTCATAAATTTTTTTAAAGGGCTATCTAGTGCCTGACGATTAGCAATATGGAAATTATCTCCATATTTACGAGTTAACAATTTACTTCTAATGAGGGCGCCACTTCAAGGCCGTTAGCTTCTATATTCACCTTTACAAATTCTATTCACAAAATAATATTTGCAATATTTGTAATATATCCCAACTATAATACATGCATATTAATTTGTAAAGTATCTAATGTCGGCTGTAATTTTCATGCAAACAACACTTTCCCTGCTAAAAACGCACCGTATGTGTTTTCCTCTTTGGCAAAACACACACGTTGCATTTTGCAGCAGTGAAAGTGTGTAAAAAATAGAATGCTAAATTTATTCATAGCTAACACCAATATACATACTCCATGTCAGGAAACACGGTCTTTAGATCATGGGTTGGGTATTCACCAGAAAAGAAACAGCATACCTATGTCAGATAAAGAAGTGTGTTGCGAATTAGGTAATATACAGGAGCTAGTACAATAATTTTTAGAACCTCTCAAAAGTCAAAGTCAAAATTATTTATTGCTTACCTGTGTATAAAAAGATGATACATAATGTGGTATGTTTCAACAGTTTGCCCTTTAAGGCATGCAATAGTTATACCTATAACAATAAAATCGTAATAATTGGAAGCAAAACAGTTTACACTTATAACCAATACTAAATTGCTACCTTAATATTCTTTATATACCTACTTTCACTATTTTTTTAAATAAAAAAATACAATTTTTATATTTTAATAATAATTTACACCAAGTAATTACTTATTTAACCTAAACTATATGTTTCTTCCTCTTTGAGTATTAAAATTAAAATATTCTCTTAAGTCATAAAATATATGCTCAAGTAGCCATGTCTTTAATTTTTTCTTAAATAGCTTACAGTTATATGCTTTTAATCTCAGTAGGTAAGTGGTTAAATACTTTTATGCCAGTAATAAAAGCGCTTTTGTTAAACATTTCATTATTTTCAGTTGGTAAGCACCTCTTTCTGTGGATGCCGTAAGAGACGGACTAAGCACAAACATCTCGTGCTACAATTGCATTCCCAAGGAGGGTTAACGTCGGACGGCGTCCGATTGTAAAACTTTTCGCACAAATACATTCCCAAAAGGGTTGACGTTAGGCAGACGGCCGGTTGTAAAACTATAGCCAAATCATTTAAACTGTTCCGGCTATTTCTTCTTCATTTTGCAAGGTCTTTACTATCCTTGGGTGACCATTCACATGCATGTAATATTTAGAGAAGAAAAAGCGGGAAAGCGCACCCCGGGCTCCGAAGCAGCACAGCTCGAAGACGCCTGACCAAATTTTTTTTTTTTGTTTGAAAGGGTATAGGTACTTTCCAGGTGATCCCATAGAAATTTTATCAAAATCGATCAAGTAGTTTGGTTTTTAAACGAAAATAACTGAAAAATATATCGTCTAATATACAATTGTTGCGTATTTCGCTATTCTGCGACTGTCTGTTCACTGGTATTGAAGTCGGTTTTTTGTTTTGAATAATATCATAAATTATATCTATCGTTTACTTCGGCTTTGTTGTAAAACTCACAATCACAATAAATCAGAAATGGCAAGAAAATTGAATGTTTCTTAAAATTCTGACGCCTCAGAGCCGTATATTACAGGTAAAATTGCACTTTTTCCATAGATTAACAGAGATATTGGGCTAAAAAAAAAGGTCGCTGTATAAAACTTATATTTATTCTTAATTAAATAAAAATCAATAATTACATAAATCGTATTAGCTTTATTACATCCTGGCGCCAAATTTTTCACACAATAAAACACAATATTTATATATACATATATATGTATATATTTTATCGCGTGTCATTAGCACTTACATAAGTACTTTTCAAAAGGGTTGTTCAGAAACTGCTAGGTACTTACCACACTGATTTTAATTGCGTAGTGCTTTATCAATAATTGTTAAATAGTACATTACGATATAAGTGCGTTATGGTGGTTATAACACACGAGGCGGAATTTCAGCCCGAGCTGAAGGCGAGGGCGTAATAGAGCCGAGTGTGTTTAACCAATAAACACACGTATATCGTACGTCATTTTTCAACACACTTGTGAGGAAAAATACCTAATAAACTGTTTTTTTTTTTAATAAACTCGACCATAAAATTGTGATGCACATTGTTGCTTTCCCACCGTTTTACTTTTTAGGGTTCCGTAGCCAAATGGCAAAAAACGAAACCCTTATGGATTCGTCATGACTGTCTGTCTGTCTGTCCGTCCGTATGTCACAGCCACTTTTTTCCGAAACTATAAGAACTATATTTATTTAACTTTATTACAAAAATGTAACAGGCGGACTTAAGGCCTAGGGCCTTTTCTACCAGTCAACCTACAGGTGGTGCTGATAAAAACAAATTTTGGACGATTAGTACATTCAAATTAGCTATTTGACCATTATTTAACATTTACCTAGTTCAGTTCAGTTCTGTGCCCACCCAGCCAGCGTTTCGCAGCAAGAGCGTAGGAACTAAGTCCACCTTGGAATGAACGTGACTGCACTTCAAGCAACGGGCCGACATATGTACTTATCGTCTCCGTTTTACCAACGCAGCCACGTCAGACCGCGTTAGACCTGTACCAGGCTCGAGAAACCAGGTGAGCACGTATATAGGATATGGAGTGTATGGGGAATTGCAGTCGGGGAAATGGGAAAGTATAGGGAAATTAGAGTCTACCGTATTCCAGCAACAAGTAAACATGAGGTAATAGATACTATACTTGGTGTGTAATATATAATGAGGAAGGGATATAGACTGCGTATTTTTGCTGCCGATGGTCTTCTCTTGATGATGCATTTATCGAAGAGCGGTGTTCTTCACGGCGTCATAGATAGGGTTTGGGATTCTGGTTCTTCTGACGCTTTCTTCTTAATTTTCTTATATCTTTTATCGGTCCTAAGGTATCTTCTTAGCTTGTAGTGCTACTCGTACTGCCCTCGTTATGTACTCTAGTTGGCTGCTTTTTTTAAATATAATATACTCTTATTTTTTGTTTACATATTTCTTTTGTTAAGTTGAGTCGATATAATAGGTATGCCTTGTAGAGGTACCTACGGACCCTCCTCTTGAATCCCTACTTCTATGGGCGAAATTCGCATCAAGTCGGCTGCACTGCTCAAGCGATCCAGGCGTAGGTCCTATGTAGTATATACGTATGTTAAATAATTAAAGACATACGTCGGGATGGGCCCCTATCTTATGTATTGATCTAAGGTACTTTCCTTAAATACGGCTGGGGGGTTCAGAGACACCTGTATCTGTATATGGAGGAAGGTAGATGGTAAAAGTTACGTTTATTTAGTAACACACAGTCGGTGGTGAGTTGATTTGTGATGTGGTCAAGGTATGTTCTTCTGGTTCCAGGTCAATTTCTGAATCTGACTCGGAAGCATCATAAATCCCTATAAAAGCATCTTTTCGGCTTCATCCTATTATGATAGATCTCGTATGTATCGTATGGTATGATCTCGGAGATGAAACGCATTGTCTCAGCGGCGAAATTATAGATGTGCTATAGGTCCCTTCCCTGTGCATGCATTTATTTATGCGTTAAAATGTTACATCGTAATAAATGTTAACTGCGCAAGAGGGATCCTGAGCAGGTAGTGGCTAGCTATTTTTTCTGAAACAATGCGACTTTGTTCCTTTCGCCAGATAATGACATCGCCTTATTTTTTTGTTCTGAGACATCATCGGCTATAGTCGAGGCTTGGGTAGGTACACTGAAACTATACCCTATAAATGATGATTTAAGTCTCGGTTTCATTATAATTTTAGTATAAGTACTTGAGAGAAATATTAGTTTAAAAACAGATATTTAAGTTTATAAAGTGAATATGGATTTGTATTTTACTAAATTTGCAAAACTAGAGCCTAATGATGGAATTCCAAATCAACGGTACTGCCTAGAGGTAAGTATTATTCATAAAATATACAAATTGTAAAAACATGCATCCTAAATCTAGGAAAATAATATCTCACATACATGCATACTTGTATTTCGGTGAAGTCATAGATTCCTTCTAATTGTGGTCAAGACCTTTTGTAATAAGATATTTAGGTACTTATATTATATGATATAAATTGGATGTCTCTCACCGGGGGTTTCAGCGGGTTCACTAGCTTAATAACGCACTTATTAATCATCGTATTAATCACTAGGTACAATCTGTACATCTTCACACACTTGTTAGTTAGATACTACGTAAGAAATATTAAACATAAAAATTGCACGAAACAATGGTCGGTAACGGCTATTTAGCTCAATGGTGACAAAGGAGTCAGTTATTGAAAAAAAAATTGTGGATGAGATGGGCCGGGCCGGGAACGTCCGGCCGGGGCGGGCATCCAAACCGAACCGTCTTGACCATTATTTAACATTTACCTAAGACATATATTCATATATATATACTTTCTTACACATTCTATACTGTTGAAACTTCGTAAGTATTCTGTGAACCTCATAGATGTATTCGTGAAATCATACAAAAAAATGTGTTTTTTCAGCGTTTTTAACTAGATCTTTATAATGGCATTAACTAGGTATTTTAAATTTTCACAGATTATGTATTACTATGGCCGCTATAACAACAAATACTAAAAATAAGAAAAAGTTAAAAATTAAAGGGGGTCGTCATACAAGAAACGTGTTTCTTCAGCGTTTTAAAACATTGTACGGTGGTACGGAACCCTTTATGTACGAGTCCGACTCGCACTTGCCCGTTTATTTTTTTGTTTTTTGACTGTTATTTTGATTTCATTATAGTTAAGTGATCTAGTATAGCCCGTGGTTTGATTTATTACGGGTATCCCTTCCACGTTGTATATTTTCAAGTCAAAATCCTGTCTGCTAAAAATCAAATACTAACCTCAATAATAGCCATCGAACATACGTATCCTGCTACTAAGTTAAGGGAACAAATTTTTTTAAACTGTTATTTAAATATTTGAGATGTTATTATGATCAGTTGGAAAACATATTGAGCAGTTATTTAATTTAATGGCGGTTGATTATTTATTGCGACAGTAAAACATGAACAGTAATAAAAATCAATTAGTCGGTTATTTTATCATATTACTAGTTCTATTCATTTTACTAGGTTAGGGAAAACCTATTGGTTAGGTTAAGTTAGAACTGCGACCAACACACGCTAGGTCGATTTTATCCATTTTACTAGGTTAGGGAAAACCTATGGAACCGCTCGTTCAATTTTTTTTACCGCCCATTTAATTATTTTCCTGCTCAATGATATATTCACTGATCCAGTTCATTATTTTTTTTGCTCATTTTTGTTTACTTTATTGCTTAGTTTTAACTGCTGAACTAGTTATTAAACATGCCATTAATAATTTTTAACTTACCATAACTGCTATTTACAACTGGCTCTTTAAATCAGCGCCCTAAGTCAATACCTAAATCATATTCTTTTTTCATAAAATTAGCAACACATCTCGCGCGTATATTTTTTATGTGCAGTTATAATAGTCAAGTCATCAATTACTTATGTAATATACGAGGAACCCATCACTTTATCGCAATTAACTTTACCGATTTTCATTCCCCATAAAACTATTCGCAGATCTTTTAATACAGTATTTAACAAAGGGATTTTATTAATTGCACATCTAATAAATAATCACCCAAGTTGTGTATTGTTGGACTGAGTAGTATTATTTATACCAACAAGTGGTATCATTGGATTCAGTGATGTTTCCTGAGTAGGAAATGTGACGATGTCGCTTTCTAAATGGGTGGAGTGACGTAATATGACGTCATAAAGATTTTGTATGGCATTTTAATTTTTTTTTTCTAAAACCAGTCATGTTCAAATGAAAGTGCTTTGAGTTGGTTCTAGAAATATACTACATCATTACCTTTCAGTCACCTGTTTTATGAAAAAACAAAAACCATTTTCAAAACATACCCAGTTTGGGCTCCTGCAGGTATAAAACGGCTGAATTAATTTTTATACAACATACGTCAAATGAGTTGAGATATAGGTACTCATATCTAACGTCATCCAAGCAATTTCGGAAATTTAAAAAATACTAACTCATGGAACTGGGGACAAAAAAAATACCTATAGTAAATGTTAAAATTTTCAAAATTTCCATGTCGTTAGATATGAGTATATCACAACTCATTTGGCGTATGGTTTATAAAAATTCATTCAGCCGTTTTTTACCTGCAGGAGCCCAAACTTGGTATGTTTTGAAAATGCTTTTTGTTTTTTCACAAAACAGGTGACTGAAATGTACTAATGTAGTATATTTCTAGAACCAGCTCACAAAGCTCTTTCATTTGATACCCAACACGACTGGTTTTAGAAAAAAAAAATTGAAATGCTATACAAAATCTTTATGACGTCATATTTCGTTACTCCACCCATTTAGAAAGCGACATCGTCACTTTTCCTACTCAGGAAACATCACTGAATCCAATAATACCACTTGTTGGTATAAATAAAACTACTCAGTCCAATGAAAGTCGTTATTTAACGACTTTTTGTAACTTAGCCCTACTAATTAGCGGTCTAGCGTGTTATCCATTGCGCCACGAAGTTCGTCCAATGGATTTTAGATTGAGAGGTGTCGTTAGATTCGTCATTGTGAGAGTGATACTAGGAATATCAAATATTTTAAAAAAAATAGCGGCCCAAATGATGTATTAAATTTTTTTTTATTCGAAACTTTTCGTATGGCATATCAAAAGAAAGTATTTTATAAAAGGATTACATATATATACATATACAGGCTGACTTTTAAACCACCAGCCGAATTTTTGGAGCAAGTTCAGTCCATGATACTGAACTACTTTCTATAAAAAAAGTTATTAAAAATCGATGAAAATTTTTTGTCCTCCCATAGAAAATCCGTTTGACTGAGCGCTGATTTGTATGAAAAGGCTAATTTTTATTTTAGTTTTTCGTTAATTGTTTTTATGGAAAGTAGTTCAGTATCATGGACTGAACTTACTCCAGAAATTTGGCTGGTGGTTTAAAAGTCAGCCTGTATGTATATATATATATATATATATTTATATATACATCGTGTTAATGAAAGAACGCAAAACCTCTCAGATGGTACCTCAGCCCATGTAACTGAACAACGTTTACAAGATCCAAAAAAAAAAATTCTATATTCATACAAATTGACTCGATCATTTATGAAAATTCCAATTTTTTTTTTAGTTTCGTGAAAGTTGTTGAACAAAAGTTGTCCAGTTACTGAGAGGTTTTGCGTTCTTTCATTAACAGTTAACACGATGTATATATCTTATATGTTAAAATGTAATTTGCAATGACAAATGCTAAAAAAACAACATACATATAATCTCACTCATGTTGTATCAGGCAGTCGGATTTTTTTAAATAATTAATGTTAAATATTACTTTTGATTGTAACTATTTTCATCAAATATCCACTCATATTGTTTCTGTCCAGTTTGCGCAAAGATGTCTTTGTAAATCTCGCTTTCCAGTAAACTTAGTGTGACATATATTACAATGATCGTCGTTACTACTGTGAGCTTTAACATGTCTTTTTAAATTTGAAGTAATACTAAACTTGCGTTGGCAAATATTACACTCATATGGTTTGTCGTCAGTGTGTATTAGCAGATGTCTTTGTAAATTTGGCTTTAACACAAATTTGGTGTGACAAATATTACACTCATATGGCATTTCACCACTGTGATATTTAAGATGAGCTTGTAAATGTTGCTTTAGTGTATACTTTTTTTGACAAATATTACACTCATATGGTTTCTCACCAGTGTGAGTTTTAAGATGTATTTGTAAACTTTGCTTTCGAGTATACTTACTTGGACAAATATGACACTCGTAGGGTTTCTCACCAGTGTGTATTCTAAGATGTCTTTGTAAATGGTACTGTCGAGTATACTTAATGTGACAAATATTACACTCATGTGGTTTTTGACCAGTGTGAGTTATAAGATGCGATTGAAAATGAGTTTTATTAGAAAACCGTCTTTGACAAGTATCACATTCATATGGTTTCTCACCAGTGTGCGATCTCAGATGTAATTGTAGACGTTGCTTTTCAGTATACTTTTTTTGACAAATATTACATTCATATAGTTTTTCACCAGTGTGCGTTCTAAGATGTAATTGTAATCGTGGTTTTCGAGTATACTTTTTTTGACAAATATTACACTCATATGGTTTTTCACCACTGTGATATTTAAGATGAGCTTGTAAATGTCGCTTTAGTGTATACTTTTTTTGACAAATATTACACTCATATGGTTTCTCACCAGTGTGAGTTTTAAGATGTATTTGTAAACTTTGCTTTCGAGTATATTTACTTGGACAAATATGACACTCGTAGGGTTTCTCACCAGTGTGTATTCTAAGATGTCTTTGTAAATGGTACTGTCGAGTATACTTAATGTGACAAATATTACACTCATGTGGTTTTTGACCAGTGTGACTTATACGATGCGATTGAAAATCTCTTCGAGCCTCGTGTTCTTTAACACTTGGGGTTCCTTCAGACCGTGTCCGTTCCTCCAGCACAGAAGTTACACTGGATGCGCCACCTGCGTGTTAATAATGTAATTACTAAGATGCCCATTATAATCATAAGTACATTGTTAGTTATATAAAAAGCTCCAAAAATCATCATTTTTGAGACAGTTAAACTTGAGAGACAGAGAATAGACTTGGACGCAGAGATAAATAACAGTCCCAAATCTGCTGCCAAAGCTGGACATATTTTACCCAAGCTGAAACTGAGACGCTTCGTCGGCGCATTGGGCTCACTAAGTCAATTAGTAGTTCTCTCTCTCGTGTTCTTCGTGTCCGAACAGCTATACAAAATACGACTTGATCTCGGCGTCGGAGAGTGGCATAAGTCCAGCGTCTCAGAGACAAAATAAAGTGTCATTTGAGCCAATCGGCTGCCTCTGTGGTCCAGTGGTCAAAGCGTTTGCCTCGTGATCAGGAGGTCGTGGGTTCAAATCTCAGTGGGAAGCATACTTTGTTAAAAGTTGTTTCCAGTCTGGTTAGGATATTGCAGGCTGGAATCACCTGATTATCCAAAAACAAAGATGATTCCGTGCTTCGGAAGGCACGTAAAGCTGTGAGTCCCGAACGCCATATAGCGTTTGTTTAAACCTATCCTAGGATTGGTTTCTGGTGTACCCTTTGGGTTGCGGACTAAAAACCAGTAAACTCGTCAAATCACCTAGGTTATATAGTAGCGGACCTCGGGTGCTACCTGGGGACCTGAGGACGCAACCGGGAATACACTCGGATGATAATAATTATGATGACTCACTGGTGGGACAAAATATAGTGTCATTTGAACCAATTGACACTTAAAGAAGAAGAAGAAAAGATGTAATTTGAGGCTTTCTTAATCATCGCCCCTGTTCCGCCTGCCCAAAGATAGAACATAATTTTAAACGTGTGTTCAAAATTCTCCGTCTCCACTCGCCCCCGCTTTCTACGCACGCAAAACGAGCACGACACACCAATTTTTAGGGTTCCGTACCTCAAAAGGAAAAAACGGAACCCTTATAGAATCACTTAGTTGTCCGTCTGTCTGTCTGTCTGTCAAGACCCTTTTTCTCAGGAACGCGTGAAGGTATCAAGCTGAAATTCAGCATTTTTTCAGTTTTTCCCAGGAACTTTTTAAGCACATGGAGCGGGCGCCTAAAACTACTTCGTTCAGTGAGTGAGTTAAGTGGAGATATGTATCTCCTTTTTTTTATTTTCTTGACATATTTGAAATTTTTACATTATTTACTACATATGTTGTTTTCATATGTCAAGGCCCCTTTCTGGGTATAGGCCTACTCCAGATGTCTCCACTCCGATCTGTCCTTTGCTTTTCGTATCCAGTTTTTTTCGCCGTTCTTTTGTATGTCGTCCGCCCATCTTTCTCTAGGGCGCCATCTACTTCTGCGGTTGTTGGGGCCTACCCACAGTGACTCGCTTCGTCCATCTGTCATTTGGCGCGCCTGCTACATGACCTGCCCATTTCCAGTTCAGGTGTTGCGAGTGTTTGAGAGCATCTATAAGTTTAGTTATCCTTCTTATTTCTGTACATTTTTTTCGATCTTTGAGTTTAATGTTCAAGATGCTCCTTTCCATGGAACGCTGGCATTTTGTATTTTTTGTTTTATCTTGTTATTGAATATCCAGGTTTGTGAGCCAGATGTAAGGCTAGGAATTATACAAGAATCCATTATCTTTTTCTTTAGTTTTATTGGAAGTCTGGATTTTAATATTTCTTTGTGACACCAATTCAATTCAATTCAATTCAATTCATTTAATGCATTTCATAATGTACATCAGTTCTAACTACTTAAAGTCACTGTATTAAAACACTATGAACCCTGTCGGGTATCGCAAAATAAAGTTTGGAACGGCAAGCGAGTTTTATGACATGCAGTTAATTAATGAATATAATCCTTACCTAAGTGTTTACCAAATAGGTTCTTTTTTAATTTATTTTAATTTATTGTCAGCAAGATCGTTAATTAAAGTAAATTAATGTAAGTAAAAAAAAAAAAAAAAAGTAATGTCAATTAATGTCAATGTTTATTTGGTACCTACCTATAGTTTATAATGTCAATTTCAATTAAATTTTTTTATCGTTAAAGTACTCGTCTAATTTATAATACGTTTTATTTGCTAAAATCGATTTTAATTTTTTTATAAAAAGTGAATTATTTTCTTCATTTCGTAGGCTGTCGGGTAGGGCATTATAAATTTTTATCGTCATAGCTAGCGGGCCAGACTTAAATAGTTCTAGCTTGGAAGTGGGTGTAACTAATTTATTTTTCTTCCGAGTGGGATATCGTCGCGGCAAGTCTTCCTTCCTTGTATAAAATTGGGGATATTTACGGACAAACTTACAGGTCTCCAAAATATAAATAGACGGTAAAGTTAATATTTCTAAATCCTTAAAATAAGGCTTGCAGCTCTCCGTCCCTTTTATATTAACAATTATTCTTATACACTTCTTTTGAAGGGTGAGTAGTCTATCTACATCAGTGCTGTTTCCCCAGAGGATGATGCCATAGGTTAACCATGAAAAGGCATACGCGTAATATGCAGCTATTGTCGTTTTCTCGTTAGTGGTTTTTTTCAATTCTCTAAGCGCGTAGGTAAATTTGGTCAATTTTATAGCTATCTTATCAACGTGGGCTTTCCAGTTTGTATGCGTATCTAGAACTAGTCCGAGTAGTTGAAATGTATTGACACTTTCGAGTTTGATTCCACCGTAGTTAAGATTTATGTCAAGGGCCTTTTTCTGGTGTGGTCTAAATTGTATCAATTTAGTTTTTGAAAAGTTTACTTCGAGATTATGGTCGGATAGCCACGATACAACAGAGTCAATAGTTTGTGTTAGTAATTGGTCTAAATTGTCATGATTTGTGTAAGGGGTTAGTAATGAAATGTCATCTGCAAATAGTACGCAAGTCTGATTCAGGGTCTGTGGTAGGTCGTTTATGTAGATTAAAAATAGCAAACATCCGACAACGCTTCCCTGGGGAATAGAACAATTCATGAGTTCCACATCTGATCTTACTGTGGATATAGTTCCGGTGTCGTGGTCATAATGTTCTATTTCCACATATTGTTCCCGATTCTGCAAGTATGACTTATACCAGGCGTGAGCGATGCCTCTGACACCTACCCCGTGTAGTTTATTTAATAAAATATTATTTAGGACTTTGTCATATGCCTTGGTCATATCTAGCATAGTGCCTATGGCGTATTTTTTTCCGTCTAATAAATCAAGTATTTTTTGTACATATTTGTATGTCGCTAATGTCGTGGATCTATTTTTCCTAAACCCGTTTTGGCAATCGTCAAAAATATTATACTTTTCGCAAAACTCGTATGTTTGATTTCCCATGGCTTTTTCGAATATTTTTGATGCGGTACAAGGAATCGCGATGGGGCGGAAATTTCTAGCATCGGTCTTTTTGCCTTTTTTATGGATCGGTTTTACTAAGGATTTTTTTAGGAGATCCGGAAAAGTCCCTTCTGCGAAAGATTGGTTAATGAGCAGGGTGAAAGGTAGTGTAAGCTCATCTGCACACTGTTTATATAATATAGGAGGTATTTCGTCAATACCGCAGCTATATTTGGGCTTTAGTTCTTTCAATATAGTATTTATTTCTGATAGATCAACCGGTCGCAAGTACATGGAGTTCTCGGGCGGGTGTAGCACGGGCCGGCCGCGTGGCGGTGCGGCTCCGCTCGAAGGTATCCCCACCGATGCAAAGTAGGTATTAAACGCATCAGCAATCAACTTTGGTTCCGAAGTGAGATTGTTGTGGATAACTAACTGAATGTTCTTAGTCTGGTACCGAGTGGTTTTATTCGTTCGTTCTTTAATTATGTTCCACATAGTTTTTACCAGATTTTTTGAATGTTTAACTCGGCTTATGTACTCAATTTTTTTGGATTTTATGACGGCCTTTTTTAGAGTTTTTTCGTAGGTTTTATAGTATTTTTTCAGAGTGTAATTTTTTGTGCTGTTTATTAATATCTTGAGTAGTCTTTTATTTTTGCACGAGATTTTTATGCCTTTTGTAAGCCATCGTTTTTTCTTATTTGATTTTATTTTTATAGTAATTTTAGGTATGCATTTATTTAGTATATTTTTTATAGTAATGTCAAAGGAATTATAATTTTCATTAATATTTTTGTCAATTTTTATTATGTCACTCCAGCGTATATTTTTCAATTCTGATTTAAATTGGTCAATATTTTTTTGGTTAAAAATTCGTTTTACTTTTCGCCAGATTGATGGTTTATTTTGTATTAGCGAGTTAGTTTGAATAGTTACGCTGCTGTGGTCCGAAAACCCATTATGTATTACTTTAGAAATCTTGTTTTTGTCAGTAAAATTAATATAAATATGGTCAATGCAAGTGGCAGAGTTCTTAGTAATACGTGTTGGTTTTTTTATTTGCGGTGTAAAATTATGTTCGGTCATCAAGTCAAGTAATCTTTGCGATTCTGAGTTGTTTACTAATGTATCAATATTAAAATCACCTCCAATTATAATACGCTTATCTGAATATTTTTTCTTTAAGTATTTCAAAATCTTTTCTAAGTGTACAAGAAATTCATTAACCCGCTTATCGTTCCAATACAACACAATTATTAATAAATTTTGTCCCGTTAATTCTACCGCACTCAGTTCTACTAGAAACTCGATCGTCATGCTCGTGATGTCCCTTCTCTCAACGCAGTCGACGTCATCTCGCACGAGAATGCACACTCCACCTCCGTCACGGTTCTGCCGACAGTATGCAGTCGCTACGCGATAATGATTCACATGTATGAGTTCGAGTTTTGCCTCAGTTAAAAAGCTTTCGGTTATGCAACAAGCGTGGTAGATGTTTTTTGTTTGGTCGAGAAAGGCTTCAAAAATAGTTCTCTTATTCCATAAGCTTTGCATATTTTGGAAGAATATGTGTATATCAGTAGTGTTTGCGAAAGGAGCGAAATGTGTTCGGTGCATTATTGTGATTCATATCGGCATCGGCAGAAGTGTTATTTTGTGAGCTGGATGGTCGGTTAGTGGTGCTTCTTGGTGAACGTTCTTCATGTGTCGTGTGAGTCGTGTGCTGGGTGTCCTGTTGTAGGGTAGTAGTATTTTGTGTCATATTTGTTGATTTGCCTTTGCTAGTTAGTGTCAATCTTCTTTGTTTGTTTTTTTCGTCTAATTCTTTCCTGTCAAGCAATTTTGAAACGTAAAGTCCCGTGTTTTTAAAGTACTTTACATTGTTAAGTATGTAATGCGTCATTCGCTTACTTATTAATTCCACACGTAGTGGTCGTCGCGGTCCTCTTATTCCGAGTCGTTGTATTTCTTCAATGTAGCCCGTAAGGTCTACGTGCAAAATGTCCCTAAACGCATGAATAATTCTGTGTTCGATGTCATACTCTTGTTCTCCTGCATACTCGGATAATCCGTATAGCACGAATGTGTTTGGGTAGTTCCTGTTGTCTAATTTTACTGTAGTGTTTTGCCCTAATAAGTCATAACTTTTCCGCTGTAGTTCTTGTATTTCGTTTTGAAGTTTTTTCCTTTCAATGTCTAATTTTTTTACCTTTTCATCTAGTTCTAATATTTTTTGATCTTGTACAGTTTGGTGTTTTTGTAACGTGTCAGTTTTTTTGATGAATTCTTGTTGTAGTTTTAAAGCGACTGTGTTAATTTCGCTAGTCAAAATGTGTTTAATATCGGATAGGGTGGATTGCTTATTGCTCTCGAGTTTGGTTTCAAGTAGCAGGCGTATACTTTCTAAGGTAAGTGTATTTTTCCCGTGATCGTCATTAGGGAGGTTTTGATGTTTATATGTTTCTATAGTCGGTGATTTTTGCGTATCGCCTATTATGCTTTGGTTATGTGTAGAATGTTCGTCGATTGACATTGTCGTATCATCTAGCATGTGTTGTCTGTGTTTGCTGACTGGTGTATTATCATTTCGGGAGCGTTTGGTGATATTTTCACATGCAGGGCAGTGCCAGTTTTTGATGAGGTAGTGTTTGTTTGTCATATAGTAGGATAAAGACATGTTTATGCAGCTGTAATGGTACTTATCTTGGCACAGGGAGCATTTCAGCATTTCTCCATTCCTGGTGTCTTGGTTGCATCCTGCAGCACATACTTTGCCTGTGTTGGACATTGTTGCTTGGTTGGCGGTGATGGGCACCTATTGGCTGCTGTACGGGGCGCGGGGGTGAGCAGCTTCAAAAGCCGCGCGCTGGTTGGTCGGTTGGTCTCCGTCACGGCAACGGTAGATATTTGTACCGTGATTTCGAATTTATTTTGTCGATTTTTCAGTTTTATCACATCAGATTTCACTATTAGTTTACAGCAATTTGTAGGTTTATGGTATGTGCACAGATTGGTATACAACACGATCGTATTTATGCGATTTGTTCGGTGATATTAATTAAAGATTACAGCGTATTCGCTAACGTTCCGATTCTCTCGGGCTCGCGAGCCGAACTCCAAAATTTCTTCCAAGCGATGATTACTTTTCTTTCTACTTCGTCTTCATGTCTGGAGTTCTTGAAAGATATTTGTTTTCCCAGGTATATGTAGCTATTTACATATTCAAGTGCGGTTTGATTGACTAATATAGGAGTTAGGGCTCTATTGGAGGCTACTTTTGTTTTTGCAATGTTAACCCTTTCACCGCGAGACTTTATATCAGTCGTCGTGCTCCCAGCGCGAGGAATTGTGAATATCCATAGTTTTTGGTTGGATAAATCCGACGCTCGCGAAATGGGCACGAAAATTTTTGTCGGATTAATCCGACGATCGCGGTTAAAGGGTTAAGTCGAAGACCAATTTTAGCGTTCGCATTGCAGAGTTCATTTAACATTTTAGTCAGTTGCGATGGTGATTCTGAAAATAGTATTACGTCGTCTGCGTTTTAAAATTTGCTAAATCAAAATCTACACCACATAGGAGAAAACTAAATAGATAGATCGATAGATTTTTTTTGAAGTGAAACCTTCTTTAGCGGCTTTGTGCACTTTTTTGTAATGGGTAAAAAATATTAACCTCGCGTCAGGACACGTGTCCTGATCAAAAATTCGTAAGACGGATGGAGAGTAGACAGCCGGCGCGGCGTAGGAGAGGAAGTATCCCCCTCTCTTTCTACGGCGCGGCGAAAATGTATGCCTGCGCCTGCTGTTTCGTTTAGCTGAGAGATAAACTTTTTAATGTAATATAAATTGTCATGTTTGTGTACGATAGCGCAATAAATAAATATTGTATTCTACCACATAAATGATAGTACTTTTATACTGATAATTAAAGCAATTCGTGCAAAATTATTCCCTAACCATTCCAAAATATCAAAAATGCACAATGTTCATATTCAAGTTTTCACTTCTGCAAGCACTCCCGGAGTGCAACCCGTCGTTTTTTTTTTTAAGTAAGATGGCATTAAAAACTCGAAATTGGCCAGATGTTGGAGGTTGGAATTAAGACAAAGTATTTGACTAATCATGTCGATTCAAATAATAAAGTAATCACAATAATGGAAGAAATACTAATAAACAATTAAGTTACTGGTCAAAAAATTATATTATATAATACGAGGTATGCTGGTACAAAACAAATCAAGATCGCATTCTATAATGTAGCTATTGAAGGTCTTACAACTTCTGAAAAGGAAAGCATTACGTCTATAGTTAGTAAGTACTGACGGCACGTGTAGCAGAGGACAGTGTCTCAAGCCTGCAATGTTTGTGCGGAACGACAATTTACTTAGTAACTCAGGGCAGTCCACCGAACCGTTGGCAATGGCAGACAGAAGGAAGGTATCTGCTATTTGACGACGTGTTTCGAGAGGCACAAAATGATATCTCGTACAGCGGTGATAATAGTAACTTGATCTCTGGTGTGTCCTATAATCCAGGAACCTCATAAACCGGTTTTGGATATTTTCTATTCTTGTGATATAGATCTGGTATTGAGGGTTCCAGACTTGGGACGCATATTCGAGATGACTTCTCACATACGCACAGTATAATACTTTAATGGATTTAATTAATTGGAAGTCAGAAGTCATCCTAAATATAAATCCCAACGCTTTAGAAGCCCTGTTTACTATCTGACTGACGTGTTGATCAAACAACAATTTCCTATCGTGAAAAATTCCTAGGTCACGCATATGTTCCACCCTTGACAAATTGTTACTTTGGAGCGTATACCATCTTTAAGGACCTACGAATAAAAGACATGCAGTCACATTTAGAGACATTAAGGTTAAGTTTATTTTTCGATCAAAGCATTTACGATAGTCAGTGTAGATCACATCCACTTGGCCACTATCTACCATGCCCTGAGAAATAAAGTCGTTTGCTAAGATAAGGTTCGAAGTGGTAGACCGACCTCTTACAAAACCGTGTTGTTCCTCACCCAAATGACATTTAACAGCAGCGTACAAACTTTTGAAAACGAGTTTTTCCAGAATTTTTGCAAAGATACAAAGTTTGGTCCTATACTGTCTAGTTTTACTCTATTTGTGCTTTTGTGGTATATATCTTTTATTACGTTAATATACGTACTTGGAATATTTTGTTTTTTCAGAGCATTCCATATGCTCTCGTGTTTTATCGAGTCGGAGAAAATAAAAGGCTTATTTATTTATTTTATTTATGTACGTCCATTCATCTGTTCTCTCTGCCATCTTTTCAATGTTCTGGTAGGACCTTACTCCTATTTTTTTTAATTTGTTGGAAATACTTCATCTCCGGTTTTATCTTTCACCCTTCTTTCTTTGACCCTCAGTCGATTCATAGTTATTGGATTAGACGAAGTGTCGAATAGCATTAGAGACACACACGAGCAACCTCCGTGGCTGCTCATATATGCTGACGATATCGCACTGGCGGATTCGGACAGAGGGAGACTGGTGCAGCGCGCAAAAGCGTGGAGGGAGTCGCTTGAGAACGGTGGTCTGAAGCTAAATGTGGCGTAGACTGAATACATGGCCTGCAACTCTAAAGATCCCCCGTCTGTACGCATATGCGAAGACTTGGTCAAGCGTACGGACCAGTTTAGATACTTGGCATCTGTACATTGGGCGTCCGGAGCCATCGACGACGATGTCAAGCCCCTTGTATCTGCCGCATGGGTAAAGTGGCGGGAGATGATTGGTGTCATTTGTGACCCCATAATGCCGGTTAAGTTGAAGGGTCAGGACTACAAATCAATCATTCTTCTTTTTATATGGCAGTGAAGCGTGGCCATTGCTTGAGCGACACAAGCAGTAACTGCGTGTCACGGAGATGCAAATGTTGCGCTGCGGAGTATCACGGAGAGATTGCGTAAGAAACACCCGCATCGCAATATAGCAGACAAACTGCAAGAAAGTCGCCTACGCTGGTACGGTCATGTCTTGCGGAAACTGACAAGTTACGTAGGAAACAAACGAAATGGGGCCCGGCAGCCGTGGCAGGCCCAAGAAATGCTGGCTTGACGTCATCAAGGATGATATGCGTGCCAATGTTTATACAGCCAAGGATGCTCAAGACCGTGCGAAGTGGAAAAGGAAAAGCCGGAAAGCGGACCCCGTGCTTCACAGCATTACGGCTGAGAATGCAACTGGGAATAGGTACGCTGAGATGAAAGAGAGAGAGAGGGGTACGTAGTTATTGGTCATTTAATTAAAAAAGTCGATTTTCGAATACTTGTATTTCACAAATGACAATAATGTAGAACAAATGGTGGATTTATCATTTTCGTATTGCTATTTTATTTTGTAAATGATAGAATCATTACATCTTAAATTAAAAACCCAATAATTAAAATAATTTATCTAGAGCGCCACATCGAGGCAGCGTGCTGTTATTTAATGTGTTAATGCTGTTAGCATACCACGTTGGAATACGTGGTTTTTGAAACTGAAACAAAAACTGCCCGCTTTTGTACCCTGGATGAGGTGCATTTGTGATGTTTTTAACTTAACTTTGTACATTATAATATTTGCTAAACTGATTCTAATAAATGTGGTAATGGTGTCTCACCAGTGTGAGTTTTAAGATGTTTTAATAAACTTCGCTTTTGGACAAACTTCTTTTGACAAATATTACAGTCGTACATCTCACCAGTGTGAGATTTAAAATGCATTTTTAAACTATGCTTTCGAGCAAACTTCTTTGGACAAATATTACACTGGTACATCTCATCAGTGTGTGTTTTAAGATGCCTTTTTAAACTATCCTTTCGATTATACTTATTTTGACAAATATTACACTTAAACATCTCACCAGTGTGAGTTTCAAGGTGTATCCTTAAACCATGCTTTTGAACAAACTTCTTTTGACAAATATTACACTCGTACATTTCACCAGTGTGAATTTTAAGATGACTTTTTAAAGTATGCTTTCTAACAAACTTCTTTTGACAAATATTACACTCGTACATATCACCAGTGTGAGTTCTAACATGCATTTTTAAACTATGCTTTTGACCAAACTTCTTTTGACAAATGTTACACTCGTACATCTCACCAGAGTGAGTTTTAAGATGTATTTGTAAACTTTGATAATGAGCATACTTATTTTGACAAACATTACACTCATACATCTTACCATTGTGAGTTTTAAGATGCATTCTTAAATTTTTCTTTTTAACAAATTTCTTTTGACAAATATTACACTCGTAAATATCACCAGTATGAGTTTTAAAATGTATTCTTAAACTTTCCTCTTGAAAAAACTTCTTTTGACAAATATTACACTCGTACATCACACGAGTGTGAGTATTAAGATGTATTTTAAAACTTGTATTATAAACGTACTTATTTTGACAAATATTACATTCATATGGTTTCTCACCCGTGTGAGTTCTAATATGTATTTTTAAACTATGCTTTCGAGCAAACTTCTTTCGACAAATATTACACTCGTGCATCGCACCAGTGTGAGATCTAAGATGTGCTTTTAAATTTGGATTTAAAGTAAACCGCTTATGACAAGTATTGCAGTCATAAAATGGTTTCTCATCACTGTGAGTTCTAAGATGTGCTTGCAAGTAAAAATTGCGAGTGAACCTACTTTGACAAATATTACAATTATATAGTTTCTTGTCACTGTGAGATGTAAGATGTAATTTTAATTTTGACTTTAAAGTGAACCGCTTGTTACAAGTATTACACTCATAATATGGTTTCTTACCAGTGTAAGTTTTAAGATGTGTATGTACACATGAGCAGTTTAAAAACTGATTTAGACAAATATTGCACTCATTTGCTATCACATCAGTGTGAGTTTTAACGTGTGTAAGTAAATTTGAATCGCTAGTAAATTGCTTTTGACTATAATTACATTCATTTGATTTCTCGACACTGTGAGATCCAAGATGTAATTGTAAGTTTGACTTTTCACTTAACTGACATTGACAAATGTTACACTCATATCGTTTCCCGTCAGTGTGAGTACCAAGATGTATAAGTAAATCTCGCCAATGTGTATACTTATTTTGACAAATATGGCACTCTACTTGTACATTTGACTTCTGACTAAACTGACGTTGATTAATAATACATTCATATGGTTGTCGAGGGTGTTTAAATTTACATGAGCAGCTCAAACATTCGTTACAATCATCGCGTTTTTGGCGTCTCTGATAAGTTCGTGGCGGATCTCTACAAGCCTCGTGTTTCGTGTCACTTGATTTCCTTTTAGACCGTGTCCGTCCCTCCAGCACGGAAGTTCCACCGGACGCGCCACCTGCGTATTTATGACTTCATTACTAAAATGTCCATCATTTCAAAATTAAAATGATCATAATGTATGTCACGCCACTAGAGACATGATACATGCATGACTATAGAAGCGAAGCCGGTTATTAACGATTTTAACCATCATGCACTTTAGATGCATTTTTCGCTATTAACAGTTAATTTTAACCGCATTTTATGTTTGTTACGGTTAAATACCACCGCTAGATGCCGTGAGTGTGTATGTACGTAGCGATCATAGAGCAAAAAAGATTTTGGTTTAACCCCATCTTTTATCTCTTTCCCTCTTTACATTTACTGTTGCTTAAGGCGGGCTGGGTTCACAGCTCGCAATACTGTGCGTGTTTTTAAAAAAATACTGTAATTAAACTACTACAGTTTATTTATCCAAAATTTTACATAGGAATTTTCATTCTTTTCTACAGACACCCACCATATCACAAACATGCCTATGCTAAAAAAATCACAAACATACCTCTGCCTTTTACCTTTAAAAAAGATTTCTATTTTATACAATAACCTTTTTATATGAAAATTATACCAAAAAATGTATAATCTGAATTTCGCTTTTCAAGCGTATTTAGCCATGCTAAGGTAAATTACGCGAAATGCGACAAATTACGAGGATAAAATTTGTCGCCGTAGCCTTAATAGCCACGCTACCCTGGACCGTAATGGGTAATTGAATCTCATTTGTTCAAATTGGATGAGTAGTTCAGATGTTATGGTGGGACACATATAAATAAATACATACATACATCATACAAAAATCTGTTACAGACAAATATGTTAAGGTCCAATGTTTGTTTTATTCTCTCCGTCGTCAGTGGTAGGCAATTTTATAATTATGCAAAATCTATTTTAATATGTTTTTAATGTTACTTTAAGTCAACTGGTTTATTTCCTTAAAAAAAAGACGCTAATGCTAAAAAAATAAATTTAGTAATAACGCAAATATTACTCGCACCAATAATATTCGGGCCGGCTTTGTTTGACAAATAATGCTGAGCCGACAATTATGCCTAATAAGTGTCATCATCATCATCTCCACTGCAGGAGCACGACCCTCTCCATACTGCCAGAGCCATACTTGGCCAGAGCAACCAGAGGATTTGGCTTACACTCTCCACGCTGGCCAGACGGGTTGGAGAGGTCTCATTGATGTTTACAAGCTTTGTTTAGCGTGTGTTTCCTAAGTCGCTTTCTACGACAGTCACGGGATGGCTTGTAGTGATTCTATTCTACTTTGCCGGAAACCACCGAGCTAATTCAAATAAGTGTGTTGTATTTATATTGTGTGTTAGCCGTGTGTTTCCCGGCAGAGTAGAATAGGACCACTCCAAGTCTCCCCGTGGATGTCGTAGAAGGCGACTTAGGAAACACAAGCTAAACAAAGCTTATAGACATCAATGAGACCTCTCCAACCCGTCTGGCCAGCGTGGAGAGTGTAGGCCAGATCCTCTGACAGCTCTGGCAGTACAGAGAGGGTCGTGCTCCTGCAGTGGAGACTATAAAAAACCTAATCATGATGATGACGATGTATATTGTAGAAGTGTGTATTTCCTGTGCTATAACTTTTATAATCCCACACAAACACCTACCTTGCGAGGCATATCCCGCTGGTTCAGCGTTCACTTTCCTTTTCTTCTCTTCTCCATATTGCCAATCCTGAAGAAAGCCCTTTACTTTTTGTAACACCTTTATAAACCGACTGCTATACAAAGTGGAAGGGATATACTAGTAATAAATCGAGCTATGGGCTATACTAGTTGACATATGTACTCGTATAATGAAATTAAAATAACAGTCAAAAAACAAACAAAAAAATTCGACATTCCCAAACAAATCGCCCGGACGGCCGCACACATTTGTATGGAAATGCCGAAGATTATTTTAGTTTTTTGGCTGTTATTTTAATTTTATTATATTATAACGGTCTAGTATAGACGTGGTTTGATTTATTACGGGTATGTCCCTTTCACGTTGTATAAAAACTAATTTGCATTTCGTATGCATCCCACTTAAAACTTTGTCACTCCAATATAGAGCTACTTTAATAGTCACTTACTTTCATTGATGCCTCCTGCGGGCTCGGCCTTTTCTTTGCTCTTCTTCTCCAAGCAGATTCGCCTCAAACCTTCGTCATATTCCGGGTCCGATTCAATCTCACATTTGATGTCTTCAACATCAGATGTCTCCGTTCCTTGTGAATCTGCAACAAATAGCGAAATGACTATAGTTCGTTACAGAAGTGACTGTCCACTACTGTCCCTGCCTATCGCCGGACAGTTACTTCTGTAACGAACTGTCCGCGACTGTCTGGACAATCCGCAACATTCGGCGACAGTAGGTGACAGTCTGTGACGGTCCGCAACAGTCAGCTACAGACCTCCGGACGATCTCCGGATGAGGTCGAAACATGTCGGCCAGTAGGTAACGTTACGTGAGTGACCCGCTTATCTTAATTAGTAATGTCTCGTCAACATTCGGCGACAGTCTGTGAGGATCCGTGACAGTCAGCTACAGTTCGAGACAGTCCGCGGAAGTCTGTACATTCGTCAATATTCGGCGACAGTCTGTGACGGTCCGCAACAGTCAGCAGCAAGGATTAAAGAGGTGATAGTATGTATGTATGTATAGTTTGGTGTGTTGTGCGGTGAATCTTGAGAAAATGACAATAATTTGGGATAGCTTTATGTATTTCACATAATATGACAGTTGGTCTTGGTTTTGGACCAATGGCTTATCAAACCGGCCTTTGAAAGCACGGAGGTGCTTAAGATATTTGGCGTGTGTATGGAGTACTAGTACCAGTGTTGGCCACTTACACACACGATAAACAACAACAAACTAGTACTGACCGTAGGAGACCGAGCTTAGCTTGTCAAAAAAAAATTTACCAAGATGTATTTTTTTTTGACAAGCTAAGCTCGGTCGCCTACGGTCAGTACTAGTTTGTTGTTGTTTATCGTGTGTGTAAGTGGCCAACACTGGTACTAGTACCTACTTCGTGTAATCGTATGCATGCGAAACCTGGTCACTGACTCAAACAGATGAAAAGAGATTAGCGCTTTTTGAAAGAGAAGTCCTTCAAAGGGTTGTAGCGCCGAAGAAAGTAATATTTTTTGGTAAGTACAGTCCATGATACTGAACTACTTTCTATAAAAAAAGTTAAAAAATACGATAAAAAATTTTCTATTTTTGATAAATGCCCCCATTTGAAATATTGTTTGAAAGGAAACGGAGATGTCTTTAATAAGCCCTAGATAACCCTTCGAACTATTTTATGAACTACAAACTTTACAGTTTAAAGTGAAGGTTTTCTTCGCACATTTGCGAAAAGTGGCCGTTTTCGATCGTAGAAGCCGATCGAGAGAATGGGCGAAATTGCAAATCATTTTAAGCCTCGTGTTTACGTATCCTGTTTGCGCCGTCACGGCGCACCGGACCGGGGTGTGTACAAAGTCTCTAGGTGTGTCCACGTCGCCAGCAACGGCGCCGCGCTGTTACGGCGCAAACCGGATACGTGGACACGAGGCCTTACGACGCCGTGGGAGAGAAAACGGAGAAAAGGGGTGTGACTAGTCGTGATACTACAACTGGACTACTCTGCAGTCACCACAAGGCGGCACATTCGAGCATGATTTGTGGGATACACTTACGAATGCCGGAGGGCTGACTGCCTCCGTGGTCCAGTAAGTCAAGGCGTTTGCCTTGTGGTCCGGAGGACGTGGGTTCAAGTCCCACTGGGAAGCATACTTTGTAAAAAGTTGTTTCGAGTTTGGTTGAGATATTGCAGGCTTGAATCACCTGAATATCCGAAAAGAAAGATGATTCCGTGTTTCGGTAGGCACGTAAAGCTGTGCGTCTCGAACTCCATCTATCGTGTTTTGTTGTTTGTACCCTTTGGGTTGCAAAGGTCAGACGGCAGTCGCCCTGAACCAGTAACCTCGTCTAATTACCTAGGTTAGGTAGCGGACCCCGGGCTCTGAAGCGTTACCGCTGAGGATGCAACCGGGAATATGTGAGGATGATGATGACTTACGAACGCTCCGTTTGTACATCAGACTTACATTAGTTCTGTGGTATCGTAAACTGAAGTATTAAAGAAGGCACTAAAAAAAACTAAGTACATTTTCAGTTAGTTTATTTTAAACAATCCCATAATTCTATAAAACTAAAACATATAACACGCATTACTTGCATTTTACTGTGTTTATGCTACCCAAATGCTTTCGTTTTGTTCTCTCAGATGCTTGGTTGGCTGGAAAAAATCCCTCACTGGGATAAGTACATTTACAATTACAAATACAAATTAATTACACACAAGCCGTTGTACATTTATATATTTTTTTAATGATGCATATATGTAACTTGTTTTTGTTCAAATGTGCAATAAAGTGTATAAACAAACAAACAAACATCACTTACCAACTACGCAGTATCATGGACGAACAAACAAAAGGACTGACTAACTTTATACTTTGAAGCGTAACTCGATTTTTAGTTATATTCTAGCTAGCTGGAGTTACTAGTTTGAAAGAAGGTAATTGCGTAGTAATGCCGCTTAAATTCCGAAAGATGGCGGTATAAGCGTTCATTTTCTACGAAGAAACAAGCGCCATCTCTGTTTTTTTCGTGGATACCGTCAACCGAAGTACCCGGCGCCGTCCTTTGAATGGCTAGCGGGCCAGATAGTAGTAACATCTAGAAACAATACAGGATTTTGCCTGTCTAGCCAATTACGCTTTTTTTATGGGGGGTTGCCGGTCCTCTTGTATTTGTTCGTTCTTGACAGTATTGACTCGATTGAGCTTGACTATTGACAATGAAGCTGGAAAATGCCTTAATTGAAGGCATTTTATGTTTTTATTGGACAATATTTTTTGAATTTATCCAGACTGTTTAGCCGGCGTTTTATAAAGGCTATCAAGCTCTTGATTTTATATATAACGAGTCTTTGCACGAACCTTTTTAGGATTCCGTACCCAAAGGGTGCTAACATGACCCTATTACTACGACTCCGCTGTCTTTCCATCCGTCTGCCACAGGGCTCTATCTTTTGAACCGTAATAGCTAGACACTTGAAATTTTCACCGATTATACAAGGGAACAAAATGAAACTTTTTTTTTGTTGCATGGAATTTTATGACTGTTGTTTACCAATTCGAGGTCGCTGATTTCAAAACTACCCGCAATTTTTCTCTAACAGCTTTAGTTTTTGAGATACAGCTATTGACCATTATATTCGTACTAGTTACACTTAACTTTCATTTAACCAAGCAGTTTATTTAAAAAGTATATATTTTTTACCATGTCTGTGTCGCGAAGTATCTGTAAAAATGATCCTGACTATTTCTGTAATATATGTGGTGAATATACATTTAAAAATTGTAGACTTAGTGTGTCGGAGTTAGTAAAACGGGTGTACTTTGATGTCTTTGGATTTTCTTTGGACACTCGCGACAGATACTGGGTGCCTAAAATGGTATGTAAAACTTGCGTCGAATCATTAAGATTATGGACGAATAAGAAAAGACCCCATTTCAAGTACCAAACACCAATGATCTGGCGGGAACCCTCGAATCATCAGGACGATTGTTATTTTTGCGTGGTTGATATAAACGGGATTAACAAAAAAAAATCGGTCCAAATGGTTTTACCCTAACTTGTTATCTGTTACCCGACCAGTCATGTACTCCGGCGATGCATCAGCACCACAAGCATCTTCATCTACACAAATTGATCATGACTTGGAAAAAAATAACTCTTCTTCAAGTGATGAAAGTGGGACAACTGATTTTAATCCAGATGTTTCTTCTGAGCCCCGGCCCTTTAATCACAAAGAGCTCAGCGCATTAGTCAGAGACCTTGGACTTTCTAAAAAAGCATCGGAGATTCTAGCCTCTCGATTAAAGCAAAGAAATCTTTTAACTCAAGGAACTAGAATTTCGTACTATCGTAAAAGAGAGACGGAATTGCTTTCATTTTTTTCTGAAGATGATGACTTTGTTTATTGTTCAGATATTCCTGGTTTAATGAGATCAATGGGAGTAATAAAATATGATCCAAATGAATGGCGTTTATTTATCGATTCCTGTAAACGTAGCCTGAAATGTGTACTTATGCATAACGGCAATAAGCTGGGTTCGATACCGATTGCACATTCAACTACAGTCAAAGAGGAATACGCTACTGTAGCTTCTGTTATGAATAGAATCAAGTACAACGAACACAAGTGGCTGATATGTGTAGATTTAAAAATGGTGAATTTTCTTCTGGGACAACAAGGAGGCTATACAAAATATCCTTGTTTTATTTGTCAGTGGGACAGCAGAGCTAAGTCTGAGCACTGGGTTAGAAAAGAATGGCCCTCCAGGCAAGCTATGGTTCCGGGAAAACTAAATGTGATAAATGAACCATTAGTGCCTAGGGATCGCATAATTCTGCCACCTTTGCACATAAAACTTGGGCTCATGAAACAATTTGTCAAAGCTCTGAACAAAAATGGCGATTGTTTTCAATACATCTCTAAAAAGTTCCATAATTTGAGTACAGAGAAACTGAAAGCCGGAATTTTTGATGGTCCTCAAATAAGAAGGTTAATTAAGGATGAAAACTTTCATAGTTACATGACCGATATTGAAAAAAATGCCTGGAATGAATTCGTTTGGATCGCACAAAATTTTCTGGGAAACAAAAAGGATGAAAGCTATGCGAAGCATATTGAAGAGATGTTGTCGCACTTCCAGCAGCTTGGTTGTAATATGAGCATTAAGGTACACTTTTTCCATAGCCATTTGGATCGTTTTCCTGAAAATCTAGGTGATCTCAGTGAAGAACAAGGGGAACGGTTCCATCAAGATATTCGCACTATGGAAGAGAGGTACCAGGGTCATTGGAATGCCAATATGATGGCGGACTACTGTTGGAGCATTAAAAACAGCCCTAGTGAACCCAGTCAAGCAAGAAAATCTTTTGAAGAAAGTTTTTTGATACGTAGTAGATGTTTTTTTGATGTTTTTTGTTAATTAAATTATTTTTTTCTTGAAAATCACGTTTTCTTTATATCTCAAAAACTAAAGCTGATACAAAAAATCTGACTTCAGATCTGAAATCAGCACCCTGAAAATATACAATATCAGTCGTAATATTTCATGCACCAAAAATTATGTTTCCTTGTGATGTGTTATAATCAGATTGATGTGATGTGTATTAATAAGATAGATAAAATTTAAAGGGGGTCGTCATACAAGAAACGTGCTTTTTTTCAGCGTTTTAAAACATTGTACAGAGGAGCGGAACCCTTCATGCACGAGTCTGATTCGGACATAACCGGTTTTTTTAATGTTTATTTATTTAAAAACTTTATCGAGCTAACAGCTACAATAGGTAGACTTAATGCTAAAGCATTCTCTCCCTGTCAACCTTTAGGAGAAGAGAAACAGATAAGATAGTTGGCGTCTAAATGTTTTGTCTAAAGTTTCGAATAAGTTACATCTTTCGTGGTCGCATTTTAAAATATGCTGCTATCAAGCTCTGTTTACCCCGTTAGGGATCTATCTATCTATATTTAAGAGCTGTGCTCTTGTCGGTGGAGTATGAATTCTCTTCCATAGGGGTAAATACGTGATAATGTATCTGTATCAAGAAATGACATATCATTTCCTATATGTTACCAGAAGTATGTGATTTTATATGCATCTTCAAATTGCCGCATGTAGTGAACCCGGTCTGACATATATGACATTCGTAAGGTTTCTCGCCTGTGTGCGTGCGTGTATGTATTTGCAAGTGGCTTTGTTGAGCGAACCTCTTCCGACAATAACTACACTTGTATGGTTTCTCACCCGTGTGAGTCCTCAAATGTACAATCAAGCTATTTCTAAGAGCAAAGTTGCTGTCACACATCGTACACTTGTAAGGTTTCTCGCCAGTGTGGATCCGTAGATGCATTCGAAGCTGGCTGTTCCGATAAAACTGTTTCTGACAATAACTACATTCCATTGCGTTTTCTCCAGTGTGCGTCCTAAAATGTATTGTTAACCTATTCTTAACCGCGTACCGACGTTGACAAATACGACATTCGTATGGTTTCTCGCCGGTGTGTTGTCGCAAATGTCTTTGCAGTTCGTAGTTTTGAGCGAACCGATGTTGACAAAATTCACATTCGAAGTCCTTCTCTCCAGTATGCCTCCTTACATGTAGTTGCATTTTGCTTTTTTTCGAGAATTTCTTTTGACAAAAACTGCATTCGTATGGTTTCTCGCCCGTGTGAATTTTCATATGATCCGTTAACCTGTGTTTAGCGGGAAATCTGGCTTGGCAAACGCTACATTCGAACGATTTCTCGGCGTGTGTTCGAACATGTCTTTGCAGATCGCAGTTTCGCTTAAACTTGTTTCGACAAATGCAACATTCGAACGATCTTTCGTCGGAATCCTTTGCAGTTTCATTCGGTTTCTCGTTCTTTTTTCTCTCGGCTTGCGTCCGTTTCTTTGGCCCTGTCTTCTTATCGGCGCCACCTGCACGTTAATTTGCGTTTAGAATTTTGTATTTCCTTGTTAAACACAATACAGATACATTATCACGTCTTTATCCCTAACGGGCAGACAGAACCTAGGGTGGCAAGACCCAGGCCACTTTTAGCATGATGGTGGGCATGAAGATGGAAAAAGGAAATCAAAATAGTGATGCTAACCGCATCACCTATCGATATGATTCAGATTCTTGCCCATTCCTTCGATCGTTCGCTGTTTGAATGTTTGAAGATACACTTCTACAGTTTATTAGATTTTCTTTTTAGAAATGAAAGCTTCTCTTAGCACCGTTCGCCTTAGCTGGAAACACAGATCTGTATACAAAGTGGAAGGGACATACCCGTAATAAATCGAACGACGGGCTATACTAGATAACTAAAGTGTAATGAAATTAAAAAACAGTCAAAAAACCAAAAAAAAAATTCGACACTCCCATACAAATCGCCCGGGCGGCCGCATACTTTTGTATGGAAATGCCGAAAATTATTTTTGTTTTTTGGCTGTTATTTTAATTTTAGTATACTATAATGGTCTAATATAGACCGTGGTTTGATTTATTACGGGTATGTCCCTTTAACGTTGTATACTACTAGATAAATACTCGTAAAGTCCTTCAATTTGTATAAAAACCTGGCATGCCAATTTTCAATACAATATTTAATTAGAAATTCACTTACAAACAGAAGGAATCTTTTTTATTACTTCCTCCAACGTTTTTCGACGAGTTTCTACTGCTCAAAACGGCAGATTTAGGTATTTTACAGTAGAGAGCTTAATGTCCGATCTAATGAATACACAGACTAAAAGTGTCGATCCTAAATGAAGTCGATTTGACGTCAGATCGACACGCATATTCATACAGAAGCTGTGTCTATCTTGATCCATGGTCTGTGGCTGGAAATAATATTTTTAGGGTTCCGTACCCAGAGGGTGCTAACCCTATTACTGAGACACCGCTGTCTGTCCGTTCGTCTGTCACAGAGCTCTATCTCTTGAACCGTAATGCTAAACATTTCTTTCGGCGTAATCTTCCCAGCAGTGGTCGTTCCAAAAGGCTAGTAGTTTGGACCTTTTGCAATAAAAATAATTAAAAAATAATGACCTTCAATAAGTGATATATTGATTCTACATTGAATATTTTTGACTTGAAATGTTGACCGAATGTGGCCGTGATAAATTTAAAATTGAAGGGGGTCGTCATACAAGAAATTTTTTCTTTTCAGTTTTAAATTTTTAACGGAGTTACGGAACCCTTCATGTATGAGTCCGACACGCACTTGACTACGAGTATTAGGAAAATCAAACAACACATGTTGGAAACAAGCCGTATATTATACTGAGAATAGCGGATTACATTAGTATTGCAAAATTTACAGCCACTTAATTGCTAATTACTCTTAAGTTTCTAAATTAAGCAATAGATTGTTACAATAGGGTCTTTAACTGTGTTTGTTTTTGGACAATATTTTTTAGGAAGCTACAAAGAACACTAAAAATAATCTTTTTCTAAAACTAGCAAACAAATTGGTTAATAAATGAAGCGCAATTAGCATTTCAAATATTGGTATGAAGAAGAGTGGAAGCGTGGTCGGGACATCTCGCTATATCTTAGGCCGCGTCCACGGACACGCGGCGCGGTGTGCGACGCGGGCTGCCACGCAAACCGCCGTAAAATTTTCATAGTTTGTAGTCGCGGCGCCCGCTCAAAATAAACTGTGGAAATTTTACGGCGGTCCGCCAGGCGGCAGCCCGCGTCGCACACCTAGTGATGTGCCGTTACCAGTAATTTACTCCAGTCGAGTATTTCCCCAGTAACGTTTATTTATTTATTTAAACTTAATTGTACAAAATACAATTTGTATAGCACAATAGGCGGACTGAATGCTATAAGCATTATCTGACAGCCAACCTTTGGGTTGGGGAAAAATGGTAATTTAGTGTAACAAAGAAAAATAATTTTTTTTATTAAATTTCATTTGTGGTTATGGGTGATCCAATAAGACTTCTACCAGTTTTAGTTTAAATGCAACCAATATATTAATTTTAAATACTATTTTCCCAATATTCCTAGTAACTCACAGCGTAAGTTCTCGAAACTTACTGAGTAACTTCCCATACAGTAACTTTCAGGGTATTTTCTCAATGTTACTGTATAGGAAGTTACTCAGTAAGTTTCGAGAACTTCGAGAGTTATCGTATTTTCCCAATATTCCTAGTAACTTACAGCGTAAGTTCTCGAAACTTACTGAGTAACTTCCCATACAGTAACTTTCAGGGTATTTTCTCAATGTTACTTTTAATTTACTTAGTAAATTTCTTGACAAGTTTCTGTCTGGGAATATGGTAAGCTTCACTTATATTCCCAAATTTTTTATACTTGTAGTATACAAGTAAAAAAAATACATTTTACTAATCAACATTAATTCTTTTTTGGTATAACGACAATATACAGGCTGACTTTTTATCCACCTGCTAAATTTTTGGAGCAAGTTCAGTCCATGATACTGAACTACTTTCTATAAAAAAAGTTATTAAAAATCGATAAAAATTTTTCGTCCTCCCATACATAATCCGTTTGGCTGAGCGTTGATTCGTATGGGCAGTGGCGGATTTACCAATAGGCTAAGTAGGCTGGAACCTAGGGCGGCAGATTTAGAGGGGCGGCAAATTTAGCCCAAATATTTTTTTTTAATATTACGGAAATAAAAAAAACTTATAATTATATGTATACACATTACGTCCGTAATCCGTATATAAAAGATTACTAAACGCACTGTAAAATATAGGTACTTATGCGATCATGCGTTTCAATATTAATTTCAATTTAAATTTACTAACTTTTACCCTAGTATAAAAATGATATTTAACGTGTAATATGTTTCAACATTTAGATATTTATTTTCTACTAGGTAGGTATGTATGTATTTGCGTAGTAGTTTTTGGGTTGCGGCGCGGGAAAGGAACGAATGACATGACCGTTCGCTAAGAGTGTCTGGACGAATTGACAGCACGAGCCACGAACGCGTCCGCTACGTGTCGCTGTTAGTAGTCGTTAGAAACTGATTTAGTTCAGGAATGCGTACACTTTCAATCATAGATTAATAAAAAAAAAATTAATATTGTATATACTGAATGAAATAAGAAACTGTAGGTTTAACATTAGATCAAACCAGTGGCGCTATCTGGTAACATGCTTTCGCAACACCAAAGGACTAAAAGATGAAATAAAACGGTGAAAAAGTTACTCCGTGAGCTGGGAGCTTGAACTCGCGATCTCGGTTCAAATACGACTATGTTCTACAGCCTAAACAACTGAGATATTAAGTAATTAACCGCGCATGTCGAATTTATCCTATCAAATAAAAAAAATGGTGTAAAAAATATACTGCGTAAGAGGGACTTGAACTCGCAACGTTGCTCTTATTTTAACCATGCTCTAATCAACTGAGCTATCACGTGTTCTACCTCGTATGGCGAATTTCTCCACCATTTGATATTCCTATTCTATAAGACGCATTAGGAGTTAGGTCAGCTGATTCGTGACTAGATGGCGTTTTATTGAATTTTTTTTTCAAAATTCTGCAATGTTCTAAGTTTCATAGGCATGCTTTCAATGCCACCTTTCATCTCAAAGTATTTTGATAAAACCAGATTCTGGACCATTAAGAAGTCTATCTTTGTTCCTGCGAAAACAGAATTTGGAGCACATTTATCCAAACTTGAATATAGCACTTCGCATGGCTCTATGTACACCAGTGACAAATAGTTCAGGTGAGAGAAGCTTTTCTTGCTTGAAACGGGTAAAAAACTATCTACGATCTACTTTGAGTCAAGAAAAGCTTAACGCTTTATCTCTTTTGTGCATAGAGTCAGAACTAATAAACAAGATTTCATACGACGATATAATTAATGATTTTGCGAATTTAAAATCTCGCAAAAAGATAATGTAAAACTTATTTGATCTCATTGTCACCATTAACCGGATTGTTAACATGTTATGTAATAGAAATTGTTCGTATTGTTTTTAAACTGTAAGTGCAATAAAAAATATTTAACAAAAACAACGTTTACCGACTACACATTATTTTGTGTAAGCTGTGTTCATATGGTGTAGGTATTTTTAAGGCATGCCTTTCCCCACCTTATGATTAGTACATGCTGCTGTTTTTAGGTCAACAGTATACTCGTCACTACATAGTGGGTTGCAAAAATAATCTAGTAACTGACAGAACTATCACCTAGTTCACAATCATACTAATAACGGGAAAAAGCCGATGTAATGAGGACGATAGAACACAAATCATAAAGTTGCAATTACAGAATAAATGTAATTAATATGATTGTGAACTAAACTAACGTATTGAATTTCAAAGGTCAGTAGGGGCGGCAAAAGTTGAATAGCCTACTAGCGGCAAATTTGTAAATCCGCCACTGCGTATGGGAGATCGAAAATTCTTTATCGATTTTTAATAACGTTTTTTATAGAAAGTCGTTCAGTATTATTGACTGAACTTGCTCCAAAAATTTTGCAGGTGGATAAAAAGTCAGCCTGTATATGATTGATATGCTATGACCCGTTTACAATGCTCAACTTCAACACAAAAAGAAGAAGAATGCTCAACTGCGGGGTATATCCCAGACGTCCTCATTGGCGGAAAATGGGACAATTTTAGTTTTGTGTTTCAAATGGGACACTGGGGGCAAATAGGTCAATTTTTAGCTTCGATTGTCACCACTTTGTCGTCCTCACTAGGGACAAATGGGAAAGGCTTCCATTAAAACTCTCAATTGTCCCCAGATAAGATGTAGTGGTATAAGTGGTGGTGATATCAGTGGTGACGAAAGGGAATTTTAATTTTGTGATTCTCATTTGACCCCAGTGATGGCAAATATGTTATATAGAATAGCTTTTGTAATGATTTTAAAAAGTATATTTTAGGATAGATGGAAAGGAGGGCATTGAAATAAAAGTCTATGCCACAACTGGGCTCAAATAGTAATCATAAAATTAAAATTCGCATTCGTCAGTGGGGACTAATAGAACGGAAAACATAGTCATACTTATTCGTCCCCAGCGGAAATGACGCGGTGGTGACAATCGAAACACAAAACTAAAAATTGTCCCTTTTGTCCCCATTGGGACAAAAGTGATCGCGTCTTCGCGTCGGCAGCGGGCGCGGGGCGCCACGAATAAGAGTGATAGAGATAGCTATAGCATATAAAGACAGATGATGTGCGTTGTACAAGTGCGAAAACGAATTCTGCAACTAAAATTATTGCTCTAAAGATCGGAAGTTAAATACTTTAAATCATTCAACAGATCTGGCATGACGAGAATACGCTCTCAAATTTTAGCCGCCTTTGACCGCCTCATTGTGAACTTTTAATTTAATCTGACATTTTGCCGCCCCATGCCCAGTTATTTCTGGCGTGGGGGGGAGGAGAGGGGGTGGTGCAAATAGAAGCCTTTTTGTGGGAATTTTTCCGCGCGCCCCTGGGCACGTACCTACTTTGCTTTTAATATAATCCGCATCCGCCCCCCCCTCATCCTCGCGCCCAAGGCTGCAGCCTAATTAGCCTAAGGGTTAATCAGGCGCTACTCTAAACGCCCAGACAGACAGCTCGCCCAAGCTAAATACGGCCGTCTCACTAGTCGGTAGCATTATCCAATGAATGTTTCCGAACTAAATGGTTAATCAAATTTTTCTTCAAGGTAAACTGGCTATGGCAAATATCACATTCGTATATTTTTTCATTGCTGCATCTTTTTGAATGCCTGTCCAATGTGTCCCTTCTGTAGAAACGTTTGTTACAAAAAGTACATTCAAACGGCTTTACCCCTGAATGTGTTAAGACATGACTTTGTAAATTACTCTTTTGAGAGAACGGACGTTGACAAAACTCACATCGGTACGGTTTCTCGCCAGTGTGCTTTCTGAGATGTATTTTCAATCGACGATTATCAGCACATTGTTTTTGGCAAATGTTACATTGATATTGCTCCAGTTTATGTATTTTTACGTGACTTCTTAAAGTACGCTTGTCAACAAAGACACTTTCGCAATAAGTACATTTGTATTCAACCGCATGTGTCTTCACGTGTCTGTTAAACGCGATCTTCGAAGAGAACCGTTTCTGGCAAACACTGCATCCAAATAACTTCTCTTCTGTATGTATATTTTGGAAATGACTCTCCAGATGAATTTTCTGGTAGAATCGATGGTGACAAACACTGCACTCGAATGGTCTCTCGCCTGAGTGAATTAACATATGTCTATTCAGTCTACTTTTATTAACGAATCGTTTGTCGCAAATATTGCATTGCATTCGCATCTCATCGTGTGTTTTCAAATGAGTTTTCCAAGAGCGTTTGTTGGGAAATACACAGGGACAGAAATCACACTTATGTTCGCCTGTGTGAATTTTCAAATGTTTGTTTAACGTGCCTTTAAAAAGGAACCGTTTCTTACAAATACTACATTCAAATGGCTTCGCTCCTGTGTGAGTTAGAAGGTGACCTTGTAAATGACATTTCTGAATGAACCTTCGATGACAGACGTCACATTCGTACGGCCTCTCGCCGGTGTGTGCCCTGTAATGTTTCTGCAATGAATATTTATCATTGTATTGTTTTTTACAAACATGACATTCGTATGGCCACTGAGCTCTATTGCACTGCAGCGGTTTGTCCCAAGTGTGAAGCCTGTAATGTTTATTTAGCATGTATTTTTCAACAAAGCACTGGCCACAAACGTCACAACAGAATGGTTTCTCCCCAGAATGTAATAATATATGTCTTTTCAATTTATACCTTTCAACAAACCCTCTATGACAAATATCGCATTCGTACGGTTTCTCGCCGGTGTGGGTCAACATGTGTTTTTTTAATTTATATCGGTCGGTGAACCGTTTGTCGCAAAATTTACATTCGTATGGTTTCTCGCCAGTATGTGTAATTAAATGTATTTTCAAAGCGGTCTTCCGCGGAAACTGACTTTGACAAATATTACACTCGAATGGTTTCTCGCCAGTATGCGTCCTCAAATGGTACTGAAGAACGGACTTAAAAGCAAATTGCTTTTGACAGTAACCGCATTCAAATTTGTGACTGCGAGCAACAATTTTAACTTTACTATGTGTTTTAACGTGTACATCCAAGTTTTTTTGTAGCATGAATCGCTTATGACATACATCGCATTCAAATAGTTTTTCTCTATGGTTATGCGTCGTGAGATGTATTTCTAAGTATTTCTCACTTCTTAAATGAGCCTGACAGATACTACATTCATAGACCTTCTTGGTCCGTTTGTGCTTTTTCACATGGGCTTGTAACCCGCTTTTTTGAGCGAAACGTACATGACATAGCGTGCATTCGAATGGTTTCTCGCCGGTATGTGTTCTTAAATGTTTTTTCAGATAGGCCGGTGCAAAAGATTTGTGACATATATTGCACTGTTTTTCCTTGCTAGATTTTGGGTTAGGATCTCGACGAACGAGGAGCGTCGTGTTGGAGCTTCTTCTTTGCGCTTCCTTCTCATCATCAGTTTTCTGACCAGCGCCACCTGCACGTAAAATTCGACATATCAAAGACCAAACGCATCGGCGTCTCATATAAAATTCATAAGACATCGGCAAATTATTGAAATTATAAAAAAATGTAGTACATATGTCGCAGTTGGATTGTATAATCCGATAATTGAAAACACCTCAAGCTGTTTGGCATTACAGCTCGGTTTCGCAAAACAGCGAATGACGTATAGCGTTTTGGTTAAATAACTGTACCCTCATACGCAGAATGGCATGAAAGATTCATCAATGCCGCGGCCCAAGATTTGTAGATTTTAGTTCAAAATTCGTTATTACTACAAATATGGTCTCCGATAAGGTAAATTCTTCACTGCGTTCCGAGAGTAAGCTTTTTTTATAGAGATATTGGAGACATCGTTTATGAGAACTGCAAATGGTTGAGAATAATAAAGCATACCTTCAGCTTGGTTCCTATAATGTCATTTCGACGCCCGCCTTCCGGCACGATAGGTTTACGTGGATCAAATGAAGGCCGAGAGAAATTGCTACACCATTGAGATTATGTCGCGTTTACAACATTTCGGCACCTATCCAATAATAACTTTATTGTACTAAGAAAACACACAATTAAAGACAAAAACAACAGAGTAAATTGACAACGGCGGACTTATCCCATAATGGAATCTCTTCCTTATTGGTGTTTTATGATGTCGAAGACTAGATTACACAGTAAGAAGTTGAATTGAGGTTTTATTTCCATATACAGGGTTACTGGTATCTAACACATAATCTATATAATGAAATTAAAATAACAGTCGATAAACAAAAAAAAAAATACTTTCCCATACAAATTGCAAAAAAAAGTTATTAAAAGTGTCCAGCCGCTCGTGCACACTTTTAATAACTTTTTTTATAGAAAGTAGTTCAGTATCATGGACTGAACTTGCTCCAAAAATTTGGCTGGTGTTTAAAAAGTCACCCTGTATACAAATCGAAATAATCACGTAATCTTGTTACTATGGAAAGTGTTTTTTTTTTCATATTTCGATATACATTTATTGGGAAGAGTTGTAAAAAATTATGGACTGAATTACCTCTTAAACTATTTGTACTTAATTGAAAATAAGCTTGTATATTTATTTTCGGTGTTGTGGCTTACCATTATTGGATATTTTAATACTAATTATATTATACCAGTAAAAAAAAAAAAAATACTACAACTTTCCACAACTATGTGATATTAAAATTCAAAATGTTATTTCTTCGCTCCACCCCAATGGCCATGTTTTTCTCAGCAGTGTGCATTTTCGAATGTGCTTTCAAATGGTGCAATTCTATAAATCTCTTTTCGCACACGTCACATTTATACGGCCTCTCGCCTGTGTGCCTTCGCAAATGACGTTGCAAATTATGATTTTCTACAAACCGAGCTTGACAAAATTGACACTCGAACGGTTTTTCACCGCTGTGCGACTTCATGTGCCGTTGCAATTTACCGTTGGTGACAAACCGACTGTGACAAACATTACATTCATGTTGTTTCTCCCCGGTATGTATCCTTAAGTGATTCTTTAAGCTATGCTGTTGTGTAAACCGACGGTGGCAGATGATACATCCAAACGGTTTCACGGGCTCATGGGTGTTCAAATGTTTCTTTAAATTATCGAAGCCTTTGAACGTCTTGTGGCAAATATCGCAATCGACTTGTATTTTGTTGGCTTCTCGTCTTCGAGACTTGGTTGGTGCGCTGCCCGACTCTGTTTCAGCCTGCTTCCGTCTCAGTGATCCTGGCTTCCAAGTCGCGCCACCTGCACCGAAATTGGCTGTTAGGGATTTCTTGAGGTGCACAGTGAAAATCTGCTTTCTGGAACTTATTCTTAACTGTCGGCCTCTCAGGCACTAAGCGGTGGCATGCGACCGGTACGCGCCATGTCGACCATTGCAAAATAAACCTTATTCCCACTGTTTAGAGCCTATTTTATGACTGCTGGCGTCACTTTTGCGTTGTGCGTCCAATAGCGACTTTTTGTTTTTACGATGACTCGATATATTGTTTTAAAATGGCCGCGGAATGGTTAATAAGCACGCGCGTGGTCGTCTATTCTGTGTTTGTTAGCTGACGCAAACGCCCCGATCGCCGCTTTCCCTGGTCACTTTTTAGGGTTTCATAACTCAAACAAAAGGTAAAAACGGAACCCTTGAAATGAATTACAAATATGGGGACCACTGGTAAATTGGAAAACTTGTGGATCAAATGAAAGAGCTTTTTATGAGAATTTAAATATATTTTTTTAGATCGGTATTTCTGAAGTTACTTAAGAAAATAGGCGAAATTTGAATATGTTATTTGTATTCGCTCGCGTATTTTCTGAAACAACTTCAAAAATACTGATCTAAAAAAATATCTTAATATCTAAAATAAACAATACTGCTACTTTATATTTTTAATTATTATACGGCCCTGGATACGAGTCCTTTAGACCCTATCTTTAGTTCATCGTTTCTTTATACAAGTTTTAATCAATTTAGTGTAGTCCTGTGATTGCTTCAAGGGAGCTTCTAGCGGCAAATCCATACGATTCCACTTCTAGCAGATTGGAATCAAATTATTTGAAGGGAAACGGAGATATCATTAAAAATTTTGTACTAGTAAGTTCTTAAACTATTTTATGAATTACTGTTCAAGGCCGTACCTGAATTTTACGGGGTCCAGTGCTGCCCCCATATAAATAAATAATTTCAAAGAAAACGGAGACATCATTAAAAATTTTGCTACTACCAAGTCCTAGATAACCCTACAAAGTATTTTAGGAACTACTGTTTACAGTTTAAAGTGAGAACGTTAAGCTTTACTACGAACATTTGCGAAAAACGGCTACTTTTGGCAAATGTGCGTAGTAAAGCTTAACGTCCTTATTATAAACTGTAAACAGTAGTTCATAAAATACTTTTAAAGGTTATCTAGGACTTGGTAGTAACAAAATTTTAAATAATGTCTCCGTTTTATTTGAAATGATTTATTTTAAATGGGGGCAGCACTGGACCCCGGAAAATTTAGGTACGACCTTAAGGCCGTACCTGAATTTACCACACGCTCCCACTTTTCTTCATACCAATATTTTAAATGCTAACTACTACTTCATTTATCGACCAATTTTCTTGCTGTTTTCGAAATAAGATTTCTATTAGTGATATTTCTTGTTTCAAATTAAATATTGTCCAAAAACAAACACAGTCAAATACCCTATTATCGAAAATCGATAAAAAATATTTCCTCCACCCATACAAAATCCATTTGGCTTAGCACCGATTTGTATGGGAAGCAGATTTTATAAATCGATTTTCGATATTTGCTTTTAGGGAAAGTGGTTCAGTATCACGGACTAAACTTGCTCCAAAAATGATGCCGTTGTTTTAAAATTAACCCTGTATATGTAGGTACCCCCATTAAGGTAATATACGCGAAGTAGGGGCGGGCCACTAGTTTATGTACTGAAGTCTGAGTTTGTTGACTTTGACTCACGGCACAGGCCGGAATCTCCTAAGGTACGCGCAATATGCGTCACCCAGGCGTCACCGTTCCCCGTCCCCGCACCTCTCCCCCGTTTTCGCCTCGATGACTCACGTTGGCCGTCAAGAACCAGGGGAGAGGTGCGGGCGCGGGGAACGGGGACGCATATTGCGCGTACCTTAGGAGATTCCGTTCTGCTTACTCTTACTGTATTCTGTGCTCACGGTATAACTTAACATGAACATTATATTTAAACGTTATAATTGTAAAGTAAGTTATTATTGTTAAGCCTTAACTACAGTTGTAAAAAAATGTAATTTAACGATTTAAAGATACTACTACTAGATATTTATGTATGTGAATCATTAGCCAGAATTTGTTGCTTGTTCGCTTTATACGAGTAAGTAAATAATAATTATTTAGTTTATGGGTACCTAGGCCTGAATAACTAGTACTTATTTAAAATACTTTTATTATTTTATACTATTTTTCCAAATAGTACTTTTATTGAAGCATGTAGTTCGTATATAATATATTTTTTTATATTATTCAGTACTTACATATGTTACTTTCTCAAATAACTAGTTGACGATCACCTCAACTCAACTCTGTAAAAATTAATTTAATGTAAACTGTGGTCAATGTTGTTGGTGTAGCTTTTAGTAACACCACAGAATGTCTCCCGCAATTTGGCGTCCCCGCACCTCTTCCCCATTCTATGTGCCCCTTATTGCGCTCTAAACCATGGTTAGTTGCTAGCCACACGCAATTCGCGACGTGTCTTGTCTAGAGAACTGTTAACCAATAGTAACCATTATGGTAAGATGCGCATATAATAATTGTTTATCCACCGAATGCAACAAAGAACGTATATTTCATACATTTTCGAGTGATGAAAACAGGTAAGCAAAGCAACAATATAATTTCACGTTATTAACCCAGCTACCCAGCAACCATCTTGAACTCCGATTGATATATATACCCTTCTCGCTCTTTCACATTGGCGGGAGAATACACAAGAGAGTACACAAAAATATTTGTGAAGTGATATTATGTAGCTGTTTCCGACTTTTCTATACATAGAAAACAGAATGTTTTTTACGTCATAATAGTGTTCGCAAATCTCCCGGTATTGAAAGATATAATCGTAAATATGTCGAACTCGTTAGTAGGTAAGTATTAAATGAATTCTGCGGTGCGACCCTGAGTATAAATTTCACTCATTGACGTGTGTACAGATATATTGTTTCGTTTGTAGTAGTAGTAGGTATATATGTTACTCTGAATCTATGAAGTGTCATACCTGTGGTAACACTTAAGTCCCATTAGTTTACGAAATCTTTATAGTTACACTGTTTGTTAACCCTATATAAAATAAATATAAAGAAATGTACGGTCATTTTCAGCTACAACCATTTGCTTCCGGTGAAGGAAAATATGGTGAGGAAACCTGCACACTAGTACACTAGTGTGTAATAATTACTGTTGTAACTGGATGACAGTCTCCTACCCGTATGGAGGGTTAGAATGGGACCACTCTATCACTTCCTGTGGATGTTGTAAGAGGCGACTAAAGGATTAAACACAAACATCTCGGGCTACAATTGCATTCCCAAGGAGGGATGACGTCGGGCGGCGGCCGTCTGTAAAACTTTTCACACAAATACATTCCCAGGTTGACGTCAGGCAGGCGGCCGGTCGTAAAATTATAGCCAAATAATTTAAACTGTTCCGGCTATTTTTTCTAGATTTTGCAAGGTTTTTTGCATCCTTGGGTGAACATTGACATGCATGTTATATTTGGAGTAGAAAAAGCGGGAAGGCGCACCCCGGGCTCCGAAGCAGCACATCTGAAGATGTAATGCGAATGCGCTTAGACAAAGAAGAAGTAACTAGATGACAGTCAGCTGCCTTTAGGCAGCTCTAAAAATCTCATCAGACACTAGTGTTAGCTATTAACAGACTCGATAAGATTATAAACATTATTTATTAATAAAACCAAATTCACACGTCACACGTTTTACATATGAAATACAAAGAAAAAATATATATTATTTAATTAAATTCTATACGCTACTAGCAAATACATAGCAATAAATGGCGACGCAAAAAACCAGCGTCCCCCACCAACCACCGCACTGTCACTGCGAGCGTAACGGGCAAACGTCCGCGCCGCCCGCCCTACACATCTAACATCAGTGCGGCTCGGGACTGTCTTCGTGTGCGTGTTGCGAGTCACATTCGCCCTGGGGACGACCTCCGGATGAGATCTAAACAAGTCAGCCAGTCTTTTACGTGAGTTACCCGCGTATCGCAAAACGCTACTAGCAATATTTTAGTAATAAATTGCATCTATATTCTACTTCATGATACAAAAAATATATTAATAAATATAAAAGTTAAAAGTAACCGAATTCAAAAATCGGAATCCAAGACACAATATCAAATAGAATTTAGTAACACAAAAATTTGATCAATCTCTAGGAGAGTATGCCCCAGAAGTTATTAATATTTTTTCGAACAGTTCTGGCTTTAGAAGTGAAACAATCGTGTTTATCAGGTTCCGTATCCATGTTTGAAATAGCTGGTCTATATATTGTATATCGATGCATTTAATTAACTATTTAAGAACTTGCAGCCTCCGTCTGTATCTTCCCACCATGTCTCTTCACCACATGACTGTTCAACGTGCCCAAATCAGAAAACCAAGTGTTACAAAAGTTGCATTGAAACGGCTTGTCTCCCGCATGGTTCTTGACATGATTTCGCAAATGCGACTGTTGAGCGAACCGACGCTGGCAGACAGTACACTCGTATGGTTTCTCGCCGGTGTGGGTCCTTTCATGCCTTTGTAATGTCCTCTTATCAATAAACTGCCTGTTGCAAGTCGTGCACTCAAATGGTTTCTCACCCGTATGTATTCTATAATGAGCCGAGAGATTACCTCTTTGGGCAAACCGAGCGTGACAGACTTCACATTCGTAGGGCTTCTCACCAGTGTGCGTTCTTGAATGTATTTTTAATTTATACTGATCGAGAAACCGACTATCGCAAACATCACATTTGAACGGTTTCTCGCCAGTGTGTGTTCTTAAATGACGTTGTAAGTCTTGATTTTGAATGAATCGAAATTTGCAAATTTCACATTCGTACGATTTCTCGCCGGTGTGCGACTTTATATGTCTCTGTAACTTCGCCTTATTAGTGAATCGATTTTGACAAAAATGACACTCATATAGTTTCTCGCCAGTATGTATTCTCAAATGATTTTCTAAATTGATCTTTCGCGTGAATCTACTTTGACAAATATGACAACCGTATCGTTTCTCACCGTGAGTTTTTGAATGCATTCGTAAATAGTTCTTTGTGGTAAACCGGCTTTGACAAACGCTACACTCGAATGGTTTCTCCTCAGTGTGCACTTTGAAATGTGCTTCTAAATCACTCTCCAACGAATATCTACTTTGACAAACATGACATTCATAAGGTTTCTCAGTGTGCGTTTTCAAATGCCGTTGCAAATTCATGTTCTGAGTGAACCGACTGTGACAAATGTTACATTCAAATGGTTTCTCGCCCGTGTGGGTTCTCAAATGTATTTTCAAGTACGGCTTTCGGGTAAACCGGCCGTGACAGATCTCACATTCAAACGGTTTTTTGTCGGCGTGGGTTTCCAAATGGGTTTTTAAATTAGAGGTTTGAGCGAAGCGTCTTTGACAGATATTGCATTCGTAGGGTTTCTCGCCCGTGTGCGTCATTAAGTGTATCTTTAAATAATTGATGCCATTGAATGGTTTGTGACAAATATGGCATTCGACGATTCTTTTGCTAGACTTTGGCGCTGGTTCTTCTCCGGGCAGCGGTGGCGTGTCATCAGTAGCGCCGCCCGCGGCTTGCCTCCGCTTTCTCTGCGCAGGCTTGCGAGCAGCGCCACCTGCACCGTAATGTTCACTTAACACAGACGGCAAAACTCAGCTATCATGTTCTATGACATGGATTCATCTAATCGTTACTCTAAGTCAGTGTATTTAAGCTTTAGCATAATTAATTTAGACGAAAACCTTGTAAGATTTTTGCTTATATATTATTAGATAATTTAGCATATACATTAACATATATCTGGTGTCATTCTACGTGCCATTTTTTTAGTCTTCTAAATTTGTTATTTGTTTATATAAAACAACTACGCAACATATGATGATAACTCAAATGGTGATAAATAATGATGTGACGTTATAAAATGCGAAAATGATCTTTTCGAGGTGAGTACTCTTTTGTATGTAATTTAATTATAAATGTGAAAGTATATATGGATGTATAGATCTTTGTTCCGCTTTAACTTTAGCGCAAAAACTGCTGGACAAATCGGAATCCAATTTGGCATGCAGATAGGTTATTGTTTTTATCACATATAATACTTTTTAGGGTTCCGTACCCAAAGGGTGCAAACGGGACCCTATTACTGAGACTGCGCTGTCTGTCCGTCTGTCTGTCTGTCCGCCTATCACAGGGCTCTATCTCTTGAACCGTAATAGCTAGACACTTTAAATTTTCACCGATTATGTATTACTGTGGCCGCTATAACAACAAATACTAAAAATAAAAAAAAATAAAAATTAAAGGGGGTCCCCATACAAAAAACGTGTTTTTTCAGCGTTTTTAACTAGATCTTTATAATGGCATTAACTAGATACTTGAAATTTTTACAGATTATATATTACTGTGGCCGCTATAACAACAAATACTGAAAAAAAAAAAAGTTAAAAATTAAAGGGGGTCGTCATACAAAAAACGTGTCTTTTTAGCGTTTTAAAACATTGTACGGAGGTACGGAACCCTTAATGTACGAGTCCGACTCGCACTTGCCCGTTTATCATATTATAAGTATCACGTCTTTATCCCTAATGGGGCAGACAGAGCATTAGGTATTGCTTGGCTCTAAGCAGACAGAGCCCAGGGCCGCGAGACCCAAAGCCCATTTTTAGCGTGATGGTGGCGTGAAGAAGAAAAAGAATTCAAAATAGTAATAGGTTGCTAGCCGCATCGCCTATTAACACGATTCCCATTTTCGCCCATTCCCTCGATCTGCGCGGAAAGAGAAGCAGGTGATACATTTCTAAGCTTTTTCCTTTCTCCCAGATCAGCATGGAAGAAACAACGAAATCCTGAATCCTCTGTTTAATAAAAAAATAATACTTAATTTTAATTTCACCAGGTTCAACCCTTCTTGTTCCTAAATCCGCTAGATGACACCAAAAGTCAAATCAAACACTTTTTTTCTAAACGTCAGAACAAACACTTTCTATGGGATTTGTATGGAAATCACAACCGTGACGTCATAGTTTTGTGGAGACAAATGGCGCTCTTAATATCAGCTTTTCGGCATTAATAAATCTAAAATCATGTTCAAAATGGATATTTTATGATCAATGGCAAGTGGCACTATTTTGTGACGTTTTATTCTCTACAGTACCAAATTATATAGTTGTGACCCAGTCAGCTACCTCTACACTTATTGGCTGTTATTTTAATTTCATTATACTACTAGTGGTTGTGTGTGTTGTGTGCTGTAAATCTCGCGACTCCCCCCCAACCCGTTGAAGTTCATCCAGAAAGTTGTTCAGACAAAAAAGTTGCGTCTTAAGAAGGGTAACAAAAAAGTTTTATAACATATTTGATTGTTTTTCGAAATTGCTGAAATAGTTTTAGTTACACCCATATCACCGCTATTTTGAAAAATTCCAAAAACGGAATCGACATAATGGTTATATAACTATCGAACATACTTATAAAATTTCACGAGAATCGGTTGATAAATTCAATTCAATTCAAAATATCTTTATTATAATAGGATATTTATAATATCTCTTAATAATAGTCACTTTGTTTTGTTTTGCGTTACTTACAGCTAAGTTTACGCCGCTTCCTAGGCGCAAGTGCAGAAGAAGCGGCAACAAACTGCACTGCACGTTTTCTCCAAAGACGTCAACTAACAAACTAAAAACTTAAAATTAGTTATATGGATGGACTGAGATTACATTGTTCGTTATGTCATAATTAAATTGAATTATAATTATAAGAATTACGAAATTTAAAATAATGTCAATTTGTAAATTTAGTGTGTACCAATGTACCTAAATTATGACATGTCTAAGTATACAAACCTTTAAGAGGGACCCGCGCCAAGCTCAAGCCAGACCTTTTTGTCTTTAAGATAGTCATCGGTCCTATAATAAGCCTTCTCACAAAGTACTTTCTTTACATAAGCTTTGAATTTTCTGTCTGGCATAAAAGCGACCTGTAGGCGAGAACAAACCGACAGACAGACATACTGTTGGACAAAAGTATTTTTGGCTAATCTTGAAACTGAGACACTGAGTCTACAGACCGTGGTTCGATTAATTACGGGTTTCCCCTTTCAGCTTGATATATGGCGACCTCTACGCCACTTCGAGGAACTACAACCACAACAGCGATGCTACAACACAGTTTACAAGAAGCATACGAGGGGTCCGGCGGTTAAGGCAGTTATTTTAATTACATTTAGCTATAAGTTCTTTCTATATACTGTAATTGGTGAAAACCGTTGTATTTAGTTTTTACAATAAATAAATCCTTACTTCCTTACTAATATTATAAATGTGAAAGCGTGGATGTTTGTTACCTTTTCACGCAAAAACTACTTGACGAATCATCATGAAACTTTGTACACATATCCTGGGAGGTACTAGAAGTAACATAGGGTACCTTTCATCCCGGAAAAAAGTAATGTTCCCGTGGGATACGCGAGCGAAGCCGCGGGAAAAAGCTAGTAAATAATAAATAAGGCAGTACCAAAATTTTCCGGGGTCCAGTACTGCCCCCATTTTAAATAAATCATTTCATAGAAAACGGAGACATCATTTAAAATTTTGCTACTACCAAGTCCTAGATAACCCTTCAAAGTATTTTATGAACTACTGTTTACAGTTTATAATGAGAACGTTAAGCTTTACTACGCACATTAGCCAAAAGTGGCCGTTTTTCCGTGCGTAGTAAAGCTTAACGTTCTCACTTTAAACTGAAAACAGTAGTTCATAAAATACTTTGAAGGGTTATCTAGGGCTTGGTAGTAGCAAAATTTTAAAGGATGTCTCCGTTTTCTTTGAAATGATTTATTTTAAATTATTCAGGTACGGCCTTAAGAGATGGCGCTAGCAGTATCCTACATCTCAATATCAGACTTTGTTTAGCTTGCATTTACTAAGTCGCTGTTAAAATTTTAAAAAGCGACATCTGTTCGTCACCACATGACAATATTAATAACCCCAGATAAGCGCAGCACTACAGAGAACCAAAAAACACTCTGCTATTATAGGAAGTCATTGACAGTTCCACCAAGTTCGAGCAGATGGCGTTTTCCCGCTCACTATATAAGAACGAAATTCATTGTCTCTTTCGCACGATTGCCTCACTCCTGTACAAGAAGAAAATACAAGCCTGCCACCACACCACTGGACTACTCATTTTCTCGCCAGTCGCCTTCTACGACATCCACGGGCGATTTGGAGTGGTCCTATTCTACTCTACCGGAAACCACATGGCATAGTAACAGAGTATTATTGTTTATATAAAAATCTGTCCTGGGACATTAATTAATAGAAGTGAGTTTGGGCCTCCGTACCGGTGAATAGGCCCTGCTTTCAAACTGGCGAGTATGCGTAAACTGAAAGTACACACCACTACTTAATCGCACGCAAATGAATAGTGAGAAAATAAGGAAGATTTTATCAATACCACAGAATAAATAACACTAACGTACAGAAGTCTCACTCAGCAAAGAAATTCAAAAAAATATCTACTCAATGTGGCTAGCGATATGGTTTAATTTAGCTCACGTAAGAACTCAGCACCTTTTCGCATAGATACCTAGACATCTATTGCAAGCCAATTTCATTCTTATTACTCTGGACAAACGATTCGTTTAACTAAATTTACCACCCGGAGGGGCCGCCTGCGCGCATAGTAATAATGTAGGTACATTTTTGATACCTAAACGGGGAGTGACACAGGCCTGTCAATACTCTTGGTCCAATACAAAAATGGTTGCTAAGGTTACTCAGAAGAGTCATTTGCTAGAGCGAGAGAGAGCGCCGGAACGCTTCAGCACCGACCAAGTTGAAGCGTTTCGTCGCTCTCTCTCTCGCTCTAGTAAATGACTGTTCTGAGCGACAGAAAAGGATAGCAGTATAGGAAAGTGCGTTCCGTGCTGACAGATGTATCCCAACCCTAATATAATGATTGGCATAGACATCCTGTTAGATAACAAGAATCTGTATAGCGCCATCTATATCACTAAACTACGTAACACTAACAAACTGCTTTGCAGATAAGCAACTAATGTTGCACTTGACTTGCTTTGTGTATTTTGTATTAGTAACGGGTGGCGCAAAAGTACTGGCACTAAAGAAAATACTTTTATTTTTTTTATATGACATTTTCTGTCATTCTGTTGTTGAAAATTGTGTAGTGAACAAATGTAAAATACACTGAAAATAAACATGGACCGTTTTACTCCCCAAGAACGTGGAATAATTGTGTCAATGTTCTTACGGAATAATTCATCAGTGATAAGAACACAACGTGAATTTCGTCGACGATTTCACCACCGTCCGGCACCGATTGGTCGCACAATTCGACGCTTTGCCACACGCCTTGAAGCAACTGGCTCAACATTGGATAGACCTAAGTCTGGGAGACCAAGAACAGGCCGTTCAGCTGAAAATATCGATGCTGTGCGCGAAGATGTGGAAGAGTGTCCAGAAACATCAACGAGGCGACGTGCCACGCAATTGGGCATTTCCAGACGGACCCTGCAGCGTATTTTGGTGAAAGACTTAAAGATGTTCCCATATAAAACTCAAATGACTCATCAGCTGCTGCCTGCTGACCACCGAGCTCGTCTAGATTACTGCCAGCGCGTCATAAACCTCAACCTTGAAGAGGATGATTTTCCTTCAAAATTGGTTATGAGTGACGAAGCGCATTTCCATCTCTCAGGGCATGTCAATAAGCAGAATACTCGGTTCTGGGGCACTGATAATCCGCGCATTATTCAAGAAACACCTCTACACCCACTAAAAGTTACTGTATGGTGTGGCATCTGTGTTGACAGAGTGATCGGACCCTATTTTTTCGAAGACGCTGGAGGCAATGCGATAACTGTCACTGGAGAACGCTACAGAACCATGTTACGAGAGTTTTTGATACCCAGTTTGGACGAATTGGGGCTGGAGCACATCTGGTTTCAACAAGACGGCGCTACGGCACACACAGCGCGCGACACTATGGACTTAGTGAGGGACGCTTTTCCAGGCCGAGTTATCTCTCGTTTTGGCGATTTGCCTTGGCCTGCAAGATCACCCGATCTGACCAGTCCAGACTTCTTTCTTTGGGGTTTTTTGAAATCTCGGGTGTATGTGAACAAGCCACAGACTCTCGCAGCTCTAAAAGAAAACATTCGTCAAGAAATAACGAACATATCGCAGGAAGTGTTACGGCAAGTTATGCAAAATGTCATAAATAGGGCTCAAATGTGTATCAACTCTGGAGGTCACCATTTAAAAGACATCATCTTTAAATCCTAATGGTACGAAATTTAATGGCACAAATATACATTTAAAAAAACCTAAATCTAGTTTTCTAATTTAGAAAAAATGTTATAGCTGAACCAAATAGGGTCTTTACTTTTGCGCCACCCAGTACTAAGCTAAATCGGTAGACGGCGCATTTTTAGTCTGATTCTTCGATTATTGTAGTTATTTTCTATACATAATAAAATCGACCGAGATTCAGGACAGGTACGCAGTTCCTTTCTCTCCCTTCAGCATCCCAAGAAACCGCGTAGACGCAAGAACACCCTTTCTATTTTTTCTAGACTTTGCATTAGTGATGTACAAGACTCGGGTTTTCGAGTTCTAATTTTTAAGACTCGAGTCGGTTTTGCAGGGCTCTATGAGCTCAATAAGATTGGAGTTACGAGGCTAGGCGAGCGCGAGTTTTCTGAGCAACTACTCGAGCCTACAAAAGAGCTCGAGTCATTAACATGAGTCTACAATAAAAGATCGAGTCGTTGCTCAGAAAATTCGCGCTCGCCTATAAAATACAACCATAATTACATACTAAGTGAATCCGTGACGTCACCGGTATCGATCTACCAAACTTTAAAACATCATACATAGCATAGGACTCGAGCGCAGAAAGACTCGGGCGCAGAGAAAGACTCAGGCGCAGAAAAAGACTCGAGCTTAAATGTTACGCTCAGAGGTTCACCAGTCATCGAGACCTCCGTTAAAAGCCCTGTAAATAACTAAGCAGAGGCGGATTATCCTTAAGGGGCGCGGGGAAGTTTTAAACGGTAGTTTAAAACTACCAGCCATGCAAAGTGACAAATAGAAACCTCTAACACACGTGTAGTAACGCTAACTATAGCAATGTTTACTATTACCAGTACTACGTTAAAATTTATAACATGGCCGCTGCGGGGGCGCCCATAAGGTGCTTGCCTAAGGCGCATTCGACATTTAATCTACCTCTGGCCCTAATTAAAAGGACTCGGAGGACTCGAGTCTTGTACATCACTAGTTTGCATCCTACATTATGACTAGAGATCGGAATCCGCGGGCAAATTCGAACTCGACCGTTATGCAAAACATGGATATGCCACTTCCGCATCCACGCAAGTCCACTACGCAGCGCTGAAAACCTTCTTTTAAGAATTCCTGCTCACTCCACCGACTTTTACTCGCGGTCTTTGTCTGTTCGAGCCGTACGTCTATGGAACTCACTACCACTTACTATCCGACGCGCCCAAACGATAGCCAGCTTTAAATCCCAAAAAAACGCATTTTCTATCCTTATGAAAGGTAATCTCCTTCCCTTGTTTCCACTTAGTTTCTTCATTTTGTCCTGTTATGTTTTCTTTGTGTAAGTTGTATGTATTAAAGTATTAGGTGTATGTATGTTTATTATAATTATTGTATATAAGTATGTTTATTATATTGACCACCCCACACTACCTAATTTCCTATCATTTTTTTCTATTTAAACCGAGGTTGCCTGAAAAAAATTGTTAAGCGATAAGGCCGCCTTTTGCGCATTTCCTAGTTTTTAAGATAATTATGTCCTGTTTTTTACTTTTGTGCATAAAGGGTATTGTATTGTATTGTAATATCAATAAAGTAACATTTTTCATATTCCGAATTTCGTGGATGCGAAAGTGACGTATCCATGTTATGCATAACGGTGGGGTTCCATTTGCCCGCGGATTCCGATCTCTGTATGACATAAGACACTTACCTTTGGAATCTCCTAGCTCGGCGACCGCCTTCCGCTTCTGAAGGTCGATCTTTCTGAGCTCCTCGTCATACTCTGAGTCCACGTCGATCTTGCATTTCACGTCCTCATCTTTGGAGGTTGAGCTTGGGGGCTGGGAATCTGCAAGCGTTTTCATTTATTTATATATTTTTCAACACACTTGCTCTTAAGGTTGATCTAATTTTACCGGTGTTAGATAAATAAGCACCTCATAAAACACGCGTGTTAAAAACACAAATATTTGCTATGTATATGCTTCAAATTGTTTTTTTTTTTCATATTTAGAACTGGCCCGCCGCGCGGCGGGCCAGTAGGCAGCGCGCCGCGCTGATTTTAAAACGTAAAACGGCGAGAAAGCAACAGAGTGCATCACAGTATTATAGTTAAGTTTATTTAAAATAAAAAATAAATAACAGTTTATTAGGTATTTTTCCTCGCAACCGTGTTGGAAAACGTCGTACGATGTACATGCGTATATTGGTTTAACACACTCGGCTCTATTACGGCCTCGCCTTCGGGTCGGGTTGAAGTTCCGCCTCGTGTGTTATAACCACTATAACGCACATATATCGTAATGTACTATTTATTTATAAATCTTTATTTATTGACTGCCACTGTGGTCCAGTGGTCAAGGCCTTGTGACCCGGAGGTCGTGGGTTCAAATCCCACTGTGAAGCATACTTTGTGAAAAGTTGTTCCAGTCTGGTTAGGATGTTGCAGGATTGAATCACCTGATTAACCGGAAAGAAATATGATTTCGTGCTTCAGAACGCACCTAAAGCTGTGGATCCCGAACGCATGGCGTTCGTGATCCACAGCTTTAGGTGCCTAGCGTTTGTTTAATAAACCTATCCTAGGATTCGTTCCGGTCTACCCTTCGGGTTGAGGTCAGACGGCAGTCGCTCTGTGTAAAACCAGTAATCTCATCAGATCATCTAGGGTAGGTAACCCTAAAAATTAAAAATATTCTAAATATAATTCTTTTTCTATTTAAGCCAGGTTGCCTGAAAGAAATTCCTTAGCGATAAGGCCGCCTTTTGCGCATTTCCTTTTTAAGATAATAGGGATGATGACTGGGTCAGAAAAGTATTATTCTAATTAGTCCGTTAGTTAGATTATCCAAAAATAATGTACCCATATTTTTCAGTTTATCAAAAAAGTAAAAATTCACAAAGATACAGAGTATCTAAGTGCCAGTTGGAGCTTGTAATGTCACCGCTGTGTAAAAATCTTACGAATCTGTGACGTCATGCGCAATTTAAATGCGCTGTATCTTCGTCATTTATTTTTTCTCAGAGAAAAGAAAAAATATGTGTACAATTGTTTTTAATAATCTAACCGATGGGCCAAAAATATTCTTTCGGTCATCCATCATCATATTAAGTCCTGTATTTTTCCTTTATGCAATAAAGGGTATTGTATTGGTATACCTTCGGAATGCTCCCCCTTGGCCGGCTGGGTATCTTTTGAAATCTTCTTCAAGGGAACGTCGTCGTCAGAATCCGATTCGTACTCGCATTTAACGCTTGTGGTCACATACGGCATTCGTGAGCTTCCTGTGAAGTAAGATATCCATTTTAGAGATGACTAAAGACTAAACACGATGTAGTTTTAAAAACCGGCCAAGTGACAGTCGGACTCGCGCACGACGAGTTCCGTAACATTATCTATACAACATTAAACACCAGAAAAATCACGTGTGTTGTACGAGGGCCACACCGAAAAGATCGGGAATAGAATACTTAGGAATAAATTACAGTAAAAGCTTTTTGGTGTTTGAAATGTAGTATTATTTCGAACACAATTCCATTTTTGAATTTTAAATAAAGTAAAAAAGCATTGTAAAAAAGAAAAGAGTATTGACCATTTGAATTTGACAAGTCGGTGAGAAACATGGAGCTTACGCGGGAACTATTTCATGCAATAATTTTTCATAACTTTCGTTGAGGTTTATCTCAAGAACAATGTCTCGCCGAGCTTGTTTCTATTATGAACTTGAAGCACCTAGTAAAACGACTATGTATCGTTGGTATTCTGAGTTTCGTCGTGGACGTTCCTCTCTTACCACAGTCCCTTCTACTGGTCGGCCAAAAACAGCGGTAACACAAGATAACATCGATGCTGTACGCCAATTACTAAAAGAAGATAGACATGTGATATACGAGCAGATTCGAGTTTCTCTCAGCATTGGTATGACAGCCATTCAGACCATTTTACATGATGAACTGGGTGTCAAGAAGTTAATTTCACGCTGGGTGCCCCACCGTTTGACCGAGGAACAAAAGTCGGCTCGTGTTAATTGGTGTCGGTCTGCTCTCCAACGGTTCAATAGAGGGAGCTCAAATGCAGTTTACAATATCGTCTCTGGGTATGAATCGTGGATTTATTCATATGAGCCCGAAAGAAAACATCAATCGGCAGTTTAGGGCTTCGAGGGTGAGGTCAAGCCAACAAAAGTTATTAGCTCATGCAGCGTGTCAAAAAAAAATGGTCGCTTCGTTTGTTTCGAAAACTGTTCATGTGGCTACGATTGTACAAGAACGAAGGACGGTTACTGCTGATTGGTACACAACAGTTTGCTTGCCGGAAGTCATAAGAGAACTTCGTAAAATTAATCCGAATCGTCGTATAATCCTTCACCACAATAATGCGAGCTCACATACCGCACGCAAAACAAGCGCGTTTTTAAATCTGGAAAACGTGGAGTTGATGAACCATCTTCCGTATAGCCCTGAGCTGAGCCCCAATGATTATTTGTCATTCCCAAGAATTAAAGATATGCTACGTGGTCAACGGTTTCACGGCCCAGAAGAGGCGGTCGAAGCTTACAAATCAGCTGTTTTGACTGTATCCACTTCAGACTGGAATTACTGTTTCAATAATTGGTTTGATCGAATGCAAAAGTGCATTGACAGTCACGGAGAATACTTCGAAAAACAATAAAAGTAAACATTATTATATTATCTTTGTACTTTTTTCTATTCCCGATCTTTTCGGTGTGGCCCTCGTATAGGAGCCCCCCTTAAATATGTATTTTATTTTAATTTAATTTTTTTTTTTTAAAGTGAATATACAACGAAATATTTTGAGAATATTTTAAACGTCTATCTAGCTGTTATTAATATGGTGCAAAACAAAAAGTGTTTGTTGTATGGAAGCCCCGCTCAAATATTTATTTTATTCTGTTTTTTGATAATTGTGTGTGATGTGATAATTTCAACTGTCCAGCTATCACGGTTTATGAGATACAACCTGGTGACAGACAGACAGACGGTCGGACAGTGGGGTCTTAGTAATAGGGTCCCGTTTTTACACTTTGGGTATGGAACCCGAAAACCGTAAGAAATATAAGTAACGTGAGACAATCACTTTAGTTTTAAGCATACAAGATGATAGTGGAATAGGACCACTCCAAGTCTTACCGTGGTTGACGTAGAAGGCGACTTAGGAAACACAAGCTAAACAAAGCTTGTAAACATCAGTGAGACCTCTGCAACCCGTCTGGCCAGCGTGGAGTGTGTAGGACAAATCCTCTGACTGCTCTGGCCAATATATATTGCTCAGGCAGTACAGACAGGGTCGTACTCCAGTGGAGACTAAAAAAGACCGCATGATGATACAAGATGCAATACCTTCTTGGGCATCTTCCACGGGCTCTGCCTTCACTTTGTCTGGCTGCAACGGGTCTATCAGTGGAACCTCGTACTCTGGGTCTGACTCATACTCGCGTTTGATCTCCAACGTGACCACTGTTGTATGTGTACACTCTGGAATAAATACATAGATAAGAAAAGTTAGTTTAGACTGCCTCCGTGATCCAGTGGTCAAGGCGTTCGTCTTGTGATCTGGAGGTCATGGGTTCAAATCCCACTGGGAAGCATACTTTGTGAAAAGTTTTTTTTGCAAGGTCTTTGGCATCTTTGGGTGACCATTGACAGGCATGTAATATTTGGAGAAAAGAAAGCGGGATAGCGCACCCCGGGCTCTGAAGCAGCACAGCTGAGGATGCAACAGGGAACGCACTTGGATGAAGAAGAAGTGTATGAACAAAACAAACATTACCTTCTTCTACTGGCTCCGTCTTAACTATGGGCCGTTGCTCCATACTTATAATCGTTGATGGCTCGTTGCCATCTGAATGTGGTCCAAACTCGCATTTGACGTCAACATTCATGGGTTGAGATTGGGGACCTGCAAATATACCAGTTCATTCATACACCTCCGTGGACCAGTGGTCAAGGCGTTTGCCTTGTGATCGGGTCGTGGGTTCGAATCCGACTAGGAAGCATACTTTGTGAAAAGTTGTTTCCAGTCTGGTTAGGATACTGCAGGCTTGAATCACCTGATTAACTGAAAAGCTGTGGGTCCCGAACGCCATCTAGCGTTTGTTTTAACCTATCCTAGTGGTTCTGGTCTACCCTTTGGGTTGCGGAGGTCAGACGGCAGTCGCTCTGTGTGAAACCAGTTACCTCGTCAAATCACCTAGGGTAAGTAGCGGACCTCGGGCTCTGAAGCTGAGGATGCAACTGGGAATATGGGATGATGATTATGATTCCTAAACATGTTTTTTTTTTTAAGATGTATTTTCTTCCATGCTGGTCTTGGATAAAAGGAAAAAGTTAGAATGTACCAGCTGCTTCTCTTCCCGCGCAGATCGTAAAAGCCGATCAAAATAAAAAAATAGCCCAATATACTTGTGCAGGGTTACTTTTAATAAGCTGGCAACATTTTTGGAGCAAGTTCAGTCCATGATACTGAACCACTTACCATAAAAACGATTATCGAAAAATGAAAAAAAAAATATCGGCTTCCCATACAAATCGGCGCTCAACGAAATGGATTTTGTATGGGTGGACGAATTTTTTTTATCGATTTTCGATAATTGTTTTTATGGATAGTAGTTCAGTATCCCTAAATATTGATTTATTTATTATTATCACGGACTGAACTTGCTAACAACGTTGCCGGTGTTTAAAAAGTAACCCTGTATAGATATTAATATGCTATTTTAGTCCATACGAAAAAAAAAAGTATATTATTGAGATAGCCTAGGCAAAAAGCAGTCAGAAAATGTTAGTTGACAAAGAGTGTGGTTTATTTTTGGAAAAATTAATTAAAATTATGAGAAACAGTATTTTCAATGGGTAAGAGTACATATATACTATATACATATGCATGGGGTAGCCAAGCGGCTGTCCAAAGACCGCTTTTCTTGTAGCACCTGCGGGAAACGGGACGTGACGGGTTGCGAACCGCGTCGCCGCCATACTGATTTCTGCTATTTCTTCCCTACCCCTGTGGGAAACAGGCGTGATCTTATCTTGCATTGGGGTCCACAATGTGAAGCACGTCGAACCTTTGGGTTATATTGTACTTTAACAAACAGGCGTGATAGTATGTATCTATATGTATACATATGTATATATTCCAAGTACATATTGATACCAAGTAATAAAACCATATAATATTTTTTTTGCAGTTTATTTAATAAGAGAATCTTGTAAATTAATTAATGCACTGCACGTTCTTATACAATATTTCAAGTTTATAACTGAACACAGTTTTAACATGCCAAATTCTCTGTCTTCTGATAACCCTCTTCACATTCATCCTGAGTGTGGCAATGCCTGTTTTACTTTTTTTTTAGATAGTTTCATTCCAACAGGAACTCTTGGTGGTCTCAGCAGGATCTCGTCAGGATCTCATCTATCAGCACGGAACAGCACTTTCCTATGCTGCTATCTTTTTCTGTCGCTCAGAAGCGTCATTTGCTAGAGCGAGAGAGAGCAACGTAACGCTTCAGCACCGGCCGTGCTGCAGCGTTCCGTCACACATTACTACTTTTCAAATATGTATGTATGTATATTATATGTTGTATGTATATTTGTATAAATATATTATAGTATTTATTATAAACGATATTATGTTTAATTATTTAAAGTACATAATATATATGTATATATGTTTTAATTAATAAAAAAAAATATATATTATTTAGCTTTAATTTAATTTATGTTCTAATTTTTTCATGAGTAAAAAATTTTATTCATGAAAGAAGAAACTTGACTATTCCCCCCCTCCCCACCTGATCTCCGAAACTACTGATCCTAAAATTTTGAAAAAAATACGAAATATAGTTCATTGCTTGTAGATTACAGGAAAACCTATAAGAATTTGTACGGAATTGTAAGGAACCCTCTCCACGCGAGTTTAACTTGCACTTGGCCGGTTTTTTTTTTTTTGTAAATATTAGTAGGTAGTGACTAGTGTTTTTAACTCTATTCAGTTTATAAGGAATTTAATAAGTATATTGTTATTTTTTGTTGCTGTAAATAAAAGGGAAATTAGACGCAATATGTCTACATGATATAAATGTAAAATTACCTTCAATGCAGGCTGATGATGCTTTGACATTATTTCCTTCTATAGGATTTTGCATTGGAGCAAAATGAGTTTTATTTGAAGCAGACTTATGTTTTTTACAATCAAATCTGGAGGGTATGCAATGTGGGTTCATTCGAATTTTTTTTACTGAACCCATTATCTTATACTGTCTATAGTTTTCCATATCATATTCCAACTGAAACGTAAGATATAAATTAGCAAATTATTTGACTAGCTTCTATAACCTCCAAATATGAACTACAATTAAAAACGTGTACTTCGTCATATAAGCTGTTGTGAAATATATACTAGATAGGTAATGCATAAAGGTACTTACATCAAAATGATCTTCACAAAAGTACAAAGTAGTTTTTTCAGATAATTTTTCGGGATCCCTTCCCCCAACTTCGAACCAAGTTTTTCTCATATTTATATCAGTAGGCACTCGAATCCACAATTTGTCCGGTGTTTTTACACTAGTATTCTTGCATTCAGGGACAGCACACCAACGATAAATTGAATAATAACTCATTTTGGAATTATAAACAATCAACACTAACAAAATATCAGTCAGAGGCTACATAGCAGAGCGCATCGCATAATCGCATTTGACAGTGACTTGAGGCATTTGACAGACAGTTGATCCACGAACACTTTTTTTTGTTGTTGTTTTACGGCCCTGGAAAAAGAGTCTTACCACAAACAAATAAATTCAAAGGATTACACCACGGGACTACACACTAAATGACGTCATCACCATAAAGTAATAAGGCCGTCTACCCGTCTACAAAGTCTAGCGTTTTCGTCAAATAACGCGCGGAATTTGAAAATGTTTAACTTAAAATATACATTTTCATGGCACATCATAACGGTTAAATAAAAATGTTATTTTTTGAGGTTTATTAGCACTATAGAATCTGATTGAGACGCTTTTCAAAAATGTTTGTATTGCTTGTAATACACTATTTTTTAAATTTAACGGGAGTGTTAAAATACTTGTCTCGAGTCCCCTTAACATAAACTTTTTCATACAAACACAACTTTTGTTTTGAAATGACATGTCAGATTTCAGCAATATTTTGTAATTAGGCGAAAATTGCATATATCTAGGCATATCACTAGTTTTCTATAGTCAAAATATGAACTTGAAAGAAAATATAAGGGTGTGGAAGTTTTACATTATGATATGTCATACCATACCTACCTATATGATACACTATTTTCTCTTTCAAGTTCATGTTTTCACTGTGAAACCCAGTTATTTGCCTTGCTTGATAGATACATGCAATGTCTCTAACAGAAAAATGCCTAAATCCTACATGTTGTTTTAAAATAAAAGCTAGACTATAATACCCGGCACATAAGTTAAACAAAAATAGCGGTCACTGCGCACACTTATTCCTCTAATTATACCTGCGCGGAGCCGCCATTTTTGTTTAACTTATGTGCCGGGTATTGTACGTTTGTATGGAAAACTCTGATTCTGTCTAGGATAAGGGGACTCTTAAGGCCGTGCTTAAGGCATGGTAGGTTATTTGTAAAGTTGTTGTTGTTCGTTTGCCGCCCTATAAGATAAATACGATGTACGAAGAGTACAAAAGATGTACATTGAGTTGTGGGGAAAGTGATAATAATACCTTCTGCCATGTTTCAATCTGTCCAAGAACTGATGTGTTCAGAGTTCATGTTGCACTTGAAACCAGGAGGGACAGCAGCCAACATTTCTTCTTATGAAGATCCTGCAAATTGAAGTGTGTAGAGTAAGATTTGCAGAAAAGCCTGGGGACTCCCACTATGACTCATTTCTGGAGCAAGCAACGGCCATAGCATAGTGATGTGCCATCGATGGAAACTTAGGGTATAATCCCGTAAGCATTCCTGGCAATATTCATAAAAATAGACATTTCTAAGAGGAACTAACTACAACCACAACAATGAAGCGAATCAATCTCAAGATTTCTGGCTGCACTAACCATATATGCAATCTCCGACAAAACAACGTTGAAGCCGTGGTTCCCTGCACAACACCATGCCTGGCGGGAAGATTTCCCTTTGTGGCGGTTGAGCATATCACCTCGCTCCTGCTACAAAGCTATATCTTTGATTCTAATAGGGGTTTTCTCTGCTAACCCCAGCCTTGTCTGTATGTGTGTATTTCCCATAAAATATTTCCTTCTATATACGGCCAAACAAAATCTACGACAATATTTATAGACAGCATTACAGTGCAGAAGCCGAACTACGAGTATTTAAATATACACCTTTGATTTTGCACTCCGTAGCTTTATCAAGCCTGTGTCACTACCCGTTTAGGTATCCAAAATATACCTACATTAATACTATGCACAGCGGCCCCTCAGTCATTATCCAAATCATACACAGTTATTCGAATCATGTTTCCAAAGTAAAAGGAATTAAATTGGCCTCCAATGGATGGCCTCCTAGGTATCTAAACGAAAAGGTGCTGAGTTCTGACGTGAGGTAAATTAAACCATATCAATAACCACCTGGTTCACCTGGTTCTGTGGGCATTTTACGCGCCTAGGCTCTTCTTTTAGGTCCCTTGCACGTGAAATTCATTCGTCAAATTCATTATGCTAACATTGAGTAGATATTTCTTTGAATTTCTTTCCTGAGTGAGACTTCTGAAGTAAGTACTGGTTCTTATTCTGTGGCTATATTGAAATTTTTGAATCAGAATTATCATAGAACACAAAACCGTAAGAATTTCTAATAAATGGCTAACTTAACTAACTTTACTATACGCGCGGCCGTTGCCCTCCCCTCTCGCCGGCCGCCGCCTGCCACAAGCCCGGTAGTGGGCGGTGACATTCAAATGGGAGATTTTAGGTATGTACTTGTCGGCTGATATCTTCAGTTTTTATTACGGAACAAGATACCTAGGTACATATGACAGAATATGTATTTTTTTTTCACAAGAGTAGGCTGGAAAGAACTGGATCGCGGCAGCCAGGGACAGAGCGGGATAGCGCTGACAAAGGGAGGCTTATGCCCAGCAGTGGGTTTTTGAAAGCTGATGATGATGATGATAACGCTACTGAGTAGGGTTAAATTATTATGACATGAACATAGTAACATTTTTTTTATGTATGTGATCGTGTCAACCTATGCTATACTAAAATAAAATAGGTATATGAATTGAATATGGGTGTATCGACCCATGCCGAACGGGTTCCGTGACTTCATCTGTCCGACAAAAACTGTACCTACCTACTTACTGATATGTACTTACTGATATAAGGTAAGTGCTAAAATATATTCATTGCAGAAATAGTCCAATAGCACTATTATAACTTTATAACAACGATGTTACACTTTAAAATCACGATATTGCTCCAAAAATAGGTACTTACTAATAAAAAAATCGACTTACATATCATGAACTGTTGTGAATATGTTTCTATGGGTGTAATGTACACTAAAAATAATTTAAATGTGCCACGAACATATCGAGTCAATTATTTAACGAGAGATTCACAAGAAAATAACGATATGACATCGAAACCGAAGAGAAAACATTTCATCACAGGCATTTCATTCACTGACAGACAGTGTTGCCAGCGAGGTCTTGTCAAAAGTTACCTAAAACAAAAAAGTACCCTTTTTACAGGAAAAGTAACCATTTACATTTTCCCTAGGGGTCCACGGGAGACTTGACGGGGGTCTACGTTGGCGTGAAATGTACCTGTAAGTTGTAAGTGGGGATCCACGAAAATTTATCTTTTCTTGGAAAAATTAAATTTATGAAGCAAAATAATGGTCGGCGCAAATTCTCCCAGTTTCAAAACTTGTCACAGGCTTGACTTGTCTTGCAATGTCTTACGTACCTACGTTTAACAATTAAACGCCCTGCATGATGTGATGACTTAATAGATTTGGAGATATTCTGACCATGAATAATAATAATGATATATGACGACCTCCGTGGCGTAATGGTTAACACGCTAGACCACTAATCTGGAGGTTCTGGGTTCGATCCCCAGCCAGGCCAAGTTGGAAAATGGCCTTTTTCTAGCTGTCCTGGGTCTTGGGTGTTTATCTGTATATGTATTTATCATAACACAAGTTTAAAATAAAACTTACTTTGGGGCTAGCTTAATCAGTGTGATTTGTCCTTATATATTTATATTTATTTATTTATATGAAAATACCACCAATGAAAATCCATTTGATAAAACGGAACTGGCGTATGTGGAATTACAAGATGAGCTTCTCGAGCTTAGTACCAATGAGGAGCTGAAGGTGAAATTTAAAACGTTTAATTTTATTTGTAATATTTTTTATTTTTATTTTATTTGTTATAAACGAGCAGCTCAGAGCTGATATGTCTATTTCACACAGTGCTGGGAGTCCATAAAGTCTTTTCACAGTTCTTATTTATTAACGACACTTTATTTGTCCTTAACCACTTGTCGAGTCTATTCCATCCAATTAATGACCACTCTGTTACTCAGAAAGTGTAAATGTGCAACTTTGGTTTTAGACGCTGTGCGAGTTAACAGTGGTAGCAGTGTTTTCGTAATGGCTTTGTGCCTTGTCTCATGTTGTAGATGGTATGCAAGTCAGGTAAGTCGTAGCTGAGAGTCAGAATCTTAAATGTCTCAATTAAGTCACCACGAAGGCGTCTTTCCTCGAGGGTAGTGAGGCGCAGGGCTTCAAGTCTGTCTTCATATGACTTACGGCGGTGTCCTTGAGGTATTTTGGTAGCTCTTTTTTGAACACTTTCCAGTAACTTGATGTCTTTTTGAAAGTATGGGCTCCAGATCTGAAAACCATATTCCAGTAAGGGGCGTATATAAGTTTTATATATTTTTCTGAAGACTTCAACAGTCATATTTTGGAATGATCTGCGTATTATGTAGAAAAACGCGTTTGCTTTTTTAAATTTAGAAGTGATAATATATGTTCCTCCCATTTTAGGTTGGCAGCAATATGAATACCCAGATCTTTTTGAAGGCTCACTGATTTCAGAGTGTTGCCGTCAATATTGTACATGGTCTTAGGGTTTGTTTTCCCTAGATGCAGATTACAACACTTGGAGATGTTCAATGAGATGACCCATTCCTTGGTCCAGTCATGAATGCGGTCAAGGTCTTCTTGGAGTTGGCCACTGCCCGTTGAGGGATTAGCAAAGAACTTTCCATCGTCCGCAAAGAAAGCCGATTGACATTGTACAGTCTCTATCAAGTCGGTTATGTATATACCGAAGAGATGGGCCGAGAGCACAGAACCCTGTGGTACACCACTTAGCACTGATAATAAAACTAAAAAATATAGGTACTATTTTTATTTTTTTTCCACTCCGTTTTTATGGTTGGAATTCAGCCACGATGCAAATTTTCATCATAGATAAGATCTAATCTTCACATTTTAATGACTAGTTTTGGGAGTATGGTAGAAATGTAGCAGCAGGGGGTCAACCAGTAAAATTTTGAGTGGTCTACAAAAAAAAAGTTTGGGAACCTTTGGTTTAGATGGAGAAATTATTTTGATATTGCAATTATCATTTTCTTGTTCATTTTTAATGTTACCAAACTCAATGTTTTTTATTACAGATTTATTAAATAAATAAAAATAAAAAAAACCTTTATTTCAGGTAACTATTTGACCCATAATACAATTTAAATAATAATAATGTCAGTCCCTCGAATATAAATACATTAAATACACAAAACACACATACATTTTTAAATGTCAAAAGAATAAACAATTATTATTTTAAAATGATTTATTTACAATTGCCTCTTAAATGGGCAGCACGGTACGTGTTTGTTACTGTAGTGTCTCAAGTAAGGACAATCTTCTCTCTCAGCTATCGCCGCCAGGACAGAATATTCTTCGGCTTTTACACATTTCATTGTACATGAAACCGGACTTCGGTAAAACACCTCCCTGTGAGCCTCGCCGACATGCCTATTCCACCTGACTACGCGTGGCCCACTGGCCCACTCCCCCCCCGCTCGCGTGCCGCCCGACTCGCCACAGACGCATCACGAAGGGCACCCACAATTTCACCGTAAAGCTTATCAAGAACACGCCGGTGGTCAGGATCGCTACAGTATTTGTCAGCACAATTAATACACTCAACCGGAAAATCTATGAGTTGTACAATACAATACAAAAATCTTTATTGCACCAAATAAAAAACAATAATTTTAGTCTACTATGACACTCTTTGGTATATTTAGCGGTCTGGTCTTCACTTCTCCCCCCCCACATAACCTTTACATTATCATCTACAATATTTTTAAAAGATATTATCGGAGTTAGTAAATGTAGGTCGCATTCTATAATGAGACAAAAGTGGTCAGACCACATTGTGTCACATAACACAGAAACATTTACAACCGTTTGTTTAGCAGGTTGGCTTGTTACACAGTGATCCAACCAACTGGATGCTCCATTGATATCACTAACATATGTGACAGTGCCCGAATCCTTGCCTAATAGGTCTACATCAACACATGACCAACACTGCTCTTTACAAAAATTTAAAAGTTCATTATCAAATAATCCTGAAATGTCTGCATTGTAGTCGCCTAGCATAAACACAGAATCAATGCCATATTCGTCTACTATTGCACTTACAGAGCTTAAACAATCCGTAAAGTCTGGCAGGTTGTCCTTGCTGTTTGTGGGCATGTAGACACTAATCACTATTATTGGTCTTTCACTGGTAGTAATCTTTATGGCACACACATGATCATTCTCACACTGCAAAACCGATACCTGCCGAAAAACACTGTTTCTCCACATCAAAGCGACACCGCCGTACGGTCTCCCGTCGAGAATACCGGCGGACGTGTCGACCGCAGACTTTCCTGTGTATGTATCCGAAATTGCTGTCAATCGTGCTAAGATACGGTATATCATCCGGCAGCAACCATGTCTCCTGCAGGGCTATCAGGTCACAAGTACGACACAGCTCCCTGACACCGTCGACGGAACGTCAAAGCGGTGTGGGCTTTTATCCATTATTTGGTTTCTTGGTGCCGTCCACAGATAAAACTTTGTTCGTAAATTGTTGTTTGAAACTAACGAAACGCCTAAACACAATACCTTCCGGCCAAATGTTCTCATCCAAATATAAAGATAACTTGGATTCAGTAACAAAAAAATTATATGCCTTGTGATTACGTTCAATCTTCATATTAATTTTTTGCAACGATACATTTTTTTATTTTTTTTTATCCTCGTATCCTTTTTTTTTTTTGTATCCTCCTTTTATTTATTTAATTATATCCTCGTCATTAGTTTCCTTATGTATGTTTGTAATAAACATAGGTACCTTTTTGTCTGCCGCTCTAAAGTTACATTCAGCATCCGTCGCCTTACCAGATTTCCCTGCGTACCTATATTTACTATTTAATTTCTTTCGATAAGACACTTCCTGCCATACCTCTTCATTATTATTTACATATTTTGCGCGCGGTAAATCTCGTCTCAATTGAAGCTCCTTATCAGTAGTCATCAGCTGTTTTGCTTCGTGCACTCGCACCTAACGCGATGGTGTTACCGGTGACTGCCTACACGCCGATATCTCTGCACTCTTCACACTTGCGCATTCAAATTCGCGCGCCGGTGTCGGATCCTTTAATATCAGTGTGTCAAAATTCGTAACAGCTGACCGTTGCGGTGCGGATGAGTCATCCTCGCTTTGATCGCAGTTCACCTGCATAATGTCTCGATATTGTGGCGATTTATTATTTATGTCGTTGTCGTTGTTAGTATAGTACTCTTCGGCAGATAATTTATGCAAATGAGAAAGACCCACAGGGCCATTTACTTTAAACGTTGATGTAGGCGGCAACGAATCATTCTTAATTTGAAGAAGTTCGACTTTTAACTCCTTAACATGTTCCAGTGGTACGTGGTTTTGAATTCTTCGATTTTGGACTGCATTACCGATAGATCTTTAAGGAGTTTTACACAGTCCAGATGCTCCATTTTCAGACCCGGAATACGGTCAAGTTTTCTTGCCACAAATATCGGCATTTGATTATTTTCTGCAGATTTAAACAAATTTATGATTTCTTTTCCTCTATTCTTTCTGGTAATTTTACGCAAGTCTGTTGGTACGGAATCAAACAGCAAAGATTTTGATTTTTTGATTTCCGCGCTGCTGTATGTCGCACTGCAAATCCTCACAAGTGTTATTTTATCCACTACTGACACACAATTTTGCAAGTATGCCAGCATTTCGTCAATCACTATATTACAGTTACTGCATTTCACTATGTTCGTCATTTTATCGATATTATTACGTTGCTAATTACGATTACACAAATACGTGCTCCCATACGCGACGGGTGCGCGCGCGCGACTGCGCTTAATGCATCACAACTAGATCGTTGCTTGTTATTTCAGTCAGGTGAGTAATATTTGGTGAGGTATTAGGGATGACGGACAATGGTGTTCTAGAAAGCAGATGGGTCAGGGTCATGGCCAGGAGTGCAAGATTCTGAAATATTAGATTCCATTACAGGTTTATTCAGCGCATCAATCAATTGTGGATCTTGAAACTATAAGTAGCTGTAGGAGGTGTCACAGCGAATTCTTCTTGTTCAATTTACTTTTTGGCTTCTCTTTGCTTCTTTTTCTGATCTCGCCAGATTTTTCTTTTTTTAGATTTTTCGGGTTCATTTAATTCTCTTATTTTCTTTTGTCCTTTTATCACTCTTGCAATTTGTTCTTCAGTTTTTTCTACATTTAACTTTAGTTTATTCCTATAGCGTTTCGCCCGCTGAGCCGGTGTTAGAGCCATCACTGAAAATAACAATTAGCATTATTTAAAAAAACCGTCTGCCATTTTTGTCTTTTTCTACAATATCCTTGTAAAACTGACAAAGAACTAAGTACCTACTAACACCCTTCACATTTGCCAAAAACATTTTTCAATATTCAATAACACACACCTCTTTATCAAAGTTGGTTAAATTTAGTTATGAACTACGCCTTATGTGTCCATTTCACTAATATTGTTCTACTAATATGTCACGCAACTAAATAGTCGTGACGAATCCTAATTTGTCCTAATAATTTGCTAATAAATTTGCATTATTTGCACTTAAAAAGAACACCACACTGCTTTAATGCACATTTAAATATATTTTACTTTTAATAATAATTTAGTGGGATGTTAGTTCCGCCCACTACCTTGCCATCAAGAACCCAAGCCAACCTAACCTGCCTGTGGTACACCCTGCTAGTTAACGAAAGAGGTTCTGGCAAAACGCAAACACCGGCTAACTCGCACTGGACTTTCTTTATATGATCTGAGCGCTTGACCAACGAGGCGGGTAATGGTCCAAACCTCCCTTCTAATGTATAGAAAAAAAACCACACGGCCCCAAGAGCCCGGGCCCAGTGACGAGCGCAGGGATGGTACTAGAGTTAGTAGTCGGTAGCGGCGACTGCCAGCCGTCAGACGACCAACGCTCTCACTATAACGGATTCGGATTTGCTCAACATTGTTAGTTAGTTACAACGTCCGTTTAATGTAGGACGAGAGACTTATAGATCTTGAGAATGTTTTAAAAGATTTAAAATTATCGAAGGTCTTTCAGAGATAAGGAGACTTGGTGAAGATGCATTATAGAGAAAAACTAACATGATATTACATAATAATGAACCATATTAAAAACACAACTGTGCAATAAATAATTAAGAATTTCACTAAAAGTAAAAGTCAATACCATCAAAAATATTTTCTATATTGGAAAATATGCTTTATTTCACGAAATTTCAACAACTATTGTTACTTACAAATATTGTATAACTATTGTTACTTGAAAATCATCTTTTAAAAATGTGACAATTAAACAAATAATTATTTATTCATATATATATTCAATATATTTAATAGTAATACATAGAAACAAAGTCTTCTTTTTCATACTTAAATTTAGGCACTTTCCTACAATCAATAATTCTCTAGAATCGTAACTAATCCCGAAAAATCATTCCACGCTATATGTACCGCGGCGGGCGGGGTTAAAAATATGAACAGCGCGGCGCAACAGTTCGCCGTGACACTCGAGTCATGCGGTTGCGTCGCAAGAAGTTTCCTTTGAGAATACTGCTGTGTTTTTGCGATAATCGATTCATTAAAAATGCCGCCATGTGCCGTGAAGTGGTGTAAAAGCCATACAGACATGAAAATTAGTTATTCAAAAAAAAGTAACACGTAAACAAGGTTATTTATTTTAGCGTAGCGTACTGTGTGCAGGATTCTTCGAATAAAAACTTGAAGTAAATACGTATAATAAATTCGTTTATTTTTGATAAAATTTTCGTTACAAGTTTTTGCGTTCGTGTTATCGAATGAATATATAGAATGAAATTTTAAATGACCGGAGTGAAGGTTCGAATCTCTTGTCGTACAGTCGTTCCAAGAGTTGCACCGTAGCCCCGATAGATGGAGCCTAAACATACCGCCGGCCTTGGAAGAACCATCTTCCGAAATATAGATCTTCTCTTATTCTTCCTTCTCGTCGGTTGGTTGCAGCGGGAGTGGGCAAATTTTTGAGAAGGCCCGTCGAATCATGCCGGTGGCCGTGCGGATATTGGCCACACGAGCAACGCCGTCCTTTCCTGGCATGACTTCTATTATTCTTCCCAACTTCCACTTAAGGGGAGGAAGGTTATCCTCTTTTATTACGACCAAACTGCCCAGCTTCAAGTCAGCGCTGTGATGTTTCCACTTCGTCCTCTGTTGCAGCTCCGAAATGTACTCCTTCGACCATCTTTGCCAAAAGTGTTGTCGCACTTGTTCCACACGATGATAGCGAGTTAATTGGCTGGTTGTTATTGGAGTGAGATCTTCAGCAGCTGGCGAAGTCAGCGGTCGGCCGATGAGGAAGTGGGCAGGGGTTAGAGGTAACATGTCGTTAGGGTCTGAGGAAAGAGGAGACAATGGACGGGAGTTTAGGACTGCCTCAATTTGTGTTAACACAGTGCTAAACTCCTCGTAATTAAAGTTAGCAAGCCCAACGACTCGTTTTAAATGGAATTTGCAAGACTTCACACCCTGTTCCCAAAAACCTCCAAAATGTGACGCTCTGGGGGGGATAAGATGGAAGCGAATTCCATTGTTTGAAGCATAATCATTAATTATTTCCGAATTTTCATTAAAAAACAAAGAGAGTTCCTTGTGAGAACCTACAAAATTTGTACCGTTATCCGAATAGATTTCGATCGGTTTTCCCCTGCGGGAAATAAAACGTTTAAAGGCCAGTATATAATCGCTAGTAGAAAGTGTACTGACAAGTTCTAAATGTATCGCACGAGTAACTAAACAAATGAATAAACACACATACCCCTTTACGAGCTGAGCTCCCCTGCCTTTACGGTTCAAGACGTAGACGGGGCCCAGATAATCCACAGCACATCTGGAATATGGGAAGCTGGCTTCCAGCCTCGATGAAGGGAGGTTTCCCATGATAGGCGTTAACGTTTTACACCTAAACCGCGCACAAGTTACACACTGATGCACTACCTTTCGACACAAATTTCTACCACCTAGTGTCCACCACTGTTCACGCACGGAAGCTAGCAAAAGCTGCGGTCCAGCATGCAATAAACGTTTATGCTCGTATTCGAATAAAAGTAATGTAAAACGATGTTTTGGACACAAAAGTATCGGATGCTTTTTATTGTAATCGTAATTGGAATAACATAAACGTCCACCAACCCTAATCACACCGTGTTTATCCAAAAATACATTTAGACTCGCAATCTGATTGAGTCTTTTCTTATCTTTCAATGATTTAACCGGTAAATTACTGGATAAACATCTATGCACTTCCGCAAACGATTGCAACTGAGCCGACCTTGAAATGACACGCGTAGCTGCGGCTATCTCGTCTGGCGACAATAAACCTGTTTTGCGAATATTTCTTTCCTTTTCACACCTGAGGTTAGAAACAAATCGCAAGACGTACGCGCCCGCATGAATTAATTTATTGTAGTTTGAAAATCTACTAAAATCTATAAAATTATTGTATTCTACGCAATTTAAACTTATATTTTTAGATTTTAATTCAGGCAAATTGGTAGATTCGCTCAATAATTGCTTATGTTCTGACCAATCTGATTTAATGTCGTGTAAACACGATGGGCCGTGCCACCATAGCTCAGAATTACATAACGCATTAAAATTAAGACCCCTTGACACTAAGTCGGCTGGATTCTCTGTACCTTTGATATGTAACCATTGAGAATCTCCAGTTAACTCATTAATTTCTGTGACTCGATTCTGAACAAATGTTTTTAATAAGTGTGGGGACATTCGTAACCAACAAATTACTATAGTGGAGTCCGTCCAAAAGAAAACATGGTCAAACGTTAATGACATGGAATCAATGATTTTTTTATATAATCTAGCTGCTATTAATGCACCCTGGAGTTCAAGACGAGCAATACTAAGTACCTTCAATGGACAAACTTTGCTTTTGGCGCATAATAACTTCACTACTACTCCGGTTTCATCATAAGTACGTAAATAAGCACAGGCACCGTATGCATCCTGTGATGCGTCAGAGAAAATATGAAGCTCAGTACGTCCAGTGTGCACGCTTCTCACGAACCTAGGTATCCTTAATTCGTTTAGATCATGTAATGATTCTAAAAATTCTATCCACTTGTCATTTACAGATTGAGGTACCGGGTCGTCCCAATCTAATTTGGATAACCATAATTTTTGCAAAGTTATTTTTGCAATAATTACGGTCGGAGCTAAAAGGCCTAACGGGTCGTATATTTGCGAAATTGTGGACAACATTTTGCGTTAGGTTAATTTTGTTTTATCAAGGTCAATCCTAGTAGTGTAATACAGTTCATCCGTGTCATTATGCCAACCAAGTCCTAGTGTTTTGTTTTGTGTATAATCTCCAATGGCTAAATCCTTGGATTTTATTTGTGTGACATCGTAATTAAACGTCCACTTTCTTAAATTAAAGCATCCAGACTTCAGGACTTGCGAGGTTTTTTCACAAATATTCAGAAGCAGATTTGGATCGTCATTCCCTGTAATTAAATCGTCAACGAACATATCGTCACGAATGACGTTAGCAATAATTTCGTCATTACACTCATCTGCCAGTTGACGAATACATCGCATTGCTAAATAGGGAGCCGAAGCCGTCCCAAAGGAAACTGTATTTAGCTTGTATACCTGTAAAGTCTCATTTGGGTTATCTCTCCACAAAATAAGCTGCAGGTTCCGCTGATCAGGTTGTATGAGCACTTGACAAAACATTTTTTCTACGTCCGAACAAGCGACGTGCAAATGTTGCCTAAAACGTAATAAAATAGAAAAAATATCGTTTTGAAGAGGCATACCTACGTGTTGAATGTCGTTTAATGATTTATTTGTAGATGTCTTACAGCTTGCATTGAAAACTACTCTAAGTTTAGTGGTTAAACTATTTTCACGCAATACTCCATGATGAGGTAGGAAATAGTGTGGAAAATCATAATCGTTTGCTGGTGACATGTACCCTAATCTCTCATAGTCGTGCATGAAATCGGAGTACATTTGTTTGTACTCAGGGTTTCGATTTAATTTACGCTCTAAAGAATTGAATCTGTTTAAAGCTGTGTTAAATGAGTCACCTAACGTTTCAGGAGATTCCTTTATTGGAATGCGAACAGAGAATCTCCCGTCTTTCTCCCGTTCAGTCGTATTATTAAAATGCTGTTCGCAATATAACTCGTCTTTCGTGAGAGGTTTCGTGACATTTTCTATATTCTCTATTTCCCAAAATTTACGTAACTCCGTATCCAAACCTTGAGAAAAATGACAAGACACCTGATTATTTAAGCGCAAGCCATCAGTGTAAATTGGACCAGATATTATCCAACCCAGTTTCGTATTATGTAAATATGGGCCATTCGATAATCGTATTTTGTGTTCGTATAACAAATCCCAGAAACGATCTGCTCCTATCAGTAGCTCGATTTCTGATGGGACGTCGAAGGTGGGATCGGCGAGTTGCAAATGACCCGGAATATCAAGCGCATCGAAATGTCTAGAGGGTAAGCGCCCAGTGATGCTCGGCAAAACTAGACACTGCACCGTCGTATTGTATTCGCATAATTTCGAACGAAAAGAAATAGTACATTGACTATTAGGATTTGAGACCGACTGTCCCACACCCATAAGTTGTATAGTGGACTGTAAAAGAGTTAAATCTAAACGTTTCGCTAAATTTTCCGTAATTATGCAATATTGAGATCCGTTATCAAGGAGTGCTCTCACTGTGTGAAATACGTTGTTACTGTCTAACACGTCTACTAATGCTGTAGCGAGCAAAACAGTACCGCAAGATTGCGTTGAACTATCTACGGATAAAGTATCAATGCCTTTGTTCGAGACGGACGTATGAAGTGTAGTGCTACTTGCATGCGATGTACCTGCGCCGCTGCCAGCTATCATGGCTGCCGGGCGAACAGCTGATTCGTAACTTACACTACTGCTACTGTATAGGCTAGTTGCATCGCTGTGACCCTTGACCTTGTAAGGATGCAACAACGTATTATGCTTACACTTGCACATTTTACACGGGCCAAACAGACAATCGTTTGTGATGTGTCCTGATCGTAAACAGTTCACGCATAATTGTTTCGAATCCACAATATTCTGTCGCTCCTTTATAGACATGTTTAAAAACTCGCAACAAGTATAAAGACTGTGATCGCCTTTACACATTGGACAAACACGAATGTAGGTAGAAGTTTTATTTCGAGTGGTCACAAAACTTTGTACCTGTTGCGATTTCGAGCGATTTTTCGATTCATTTTTTGTAAAAGTAGGGTTCACAACATTTTTAACGACGCTTTTAGTGTGATTGCTGTTGATCATTTCCAATGTATCGGCTCGGTTACGCAAGAACGTTAATAACGTATCCAACTTTAACTTACTCTTCGAATCACCAAGCAAGCCAGATGCAAGAGAACCCTTGTATAACTCCCACTCGCGTTCTGTTGCTAAATCGAGTTTTGTCGTGATGATATATATTAACAACGTATCCCAGGACTCAGTGGGCTCATCCAAGGTTTTAAGAGCTCGCAAATTACGTAAAACCGTATCAATTAGCATTCTAATTTGCTTTGGTGATTCATTAGAGATGCTAGGAACAGTAAATAATGACTTTATATGATTGTGTACTAAAAGACGCTCATTGTGGAACCGCATCTCCAACAGCTCCCACGCGTGTACATAGTTTTCACCAGTGAATTCTAAGGCACCAATCACTTGTAATGCACTGCTACTAAGTGATGATCTAAGGTAATGAAACTTTTGTATATTATCTAAGTCTGTGCGATTATGAATGAGTGAAAAGTAGGAATTTTTAAATTCCAGCCAACGATCGCTTGAACCATCAAAGGAAACCAACTTCAAATCTGGTAGTTTCACATGTAAGGTAGCTTTTGGTTTCGACTCTGCGACACACCCAGAACTGTCTTCAACCTCTAATAAAGACTTAGCTACAGAGAGAACTGAATAATACTGCTCTTCAAACGCTTCGCGGTATTCTATTTGATCGAAAATCTCTTTGTCGTCTGAAAAACGTTCGATTTTGTTTTGAATTTTGTCGAAATCAACGTATACCGCTTCTAAATTTTTTACTCTCAAAGACAATTCTATTTTTTGTGTTTTACTAAATGAACTCTCATCTAACTTAGATAAATACTTATCAAAAGAGGTAAGTTTTGATTTAAGAACACCTCTTTGTTTCTTAAGATCGGATAAGGACATTTTCTTTAAATCGAATTCTCCTATACCTGAAGGCGACTTACTACCTTCAGTACCGGCTGATTTTGGCAGATTAAGCTTCAAATCCCTTCCAGAATCACTCATCTCGGTGATTTTTGAAAAAAGAAAGTAAAGTACTTACAGTTTCAATCGTAACCGTCGATGACGATAACTACTGACGTGTCGTTTGACTCACCAACTGAAATTTGAGAAATAACACCGTATTAGCACAAATCCAGACGCTAGGAGGAGGATAACGGAAGGATTACCGACCAGACACGCTGCTTGCCGATCTGATGCTGCACAAGCTGCTTCTGGAGTATTCTGGACTGTGGTCTTCCCTCGCCTCGCCTTGTTTCGTATATTCGCGTAGCCAGTTCGTATGCGGCGTTGAAGGACTAATTTTATGTGCAGGATTCTTCGAATAAAAACTTGAAGTAAATACGTATAATAAATTCGTTTATTTTTGATAAAATTTTCGTTACAAGTTTTTGCGTTCGTGTTATCGAATGAATATATAGAATGAAATTTTAAATGACCGGAGTGAAGGTTCGAATCTCTTGTCGTACAGTCGTTCCAAGAGTTGCACCGTAGCCCCGATAGATGGAGCCTAAACATACTGCATAATAGTTACCATCCACGCGTTGTACCTCACCGCTCGTTGCGTTGACTGCCCCACCCGACCGACGACGACGCGCGACCTTGTCGCGACCAATCGCATGCATCTTTGTCTATGTGTGCGTTCGAGTGTTTCGTTGTAATTACTGTTCGTTTGTTTGCGTAAATGGAATCAGAATCGAAGCGGTGAATGTAGGAGCGTTAGATTTCTAGAGAATTATATTTCGATGGCACTTTCTAAAAATTTATGGATGTACGTCGATTATTACTAAATTTATATGTTCTGGGCCTTGTTGCTCTTGTCAGACATGTTGCTGATAAAAGCATGTTGTGGTGCCATTTGCAACATATTAACTACATGGCGATAATGACTACGGTGATTATAATTATTATGATGATGATGGAGATGATGATGACACTGAAAATCAAAATTATGGTGATGGTAACGATGATGATGGTCATCGTCATCAAGATGAATAACTCGTCAATTTCTTGGTTTTTATACTAAAATATTTACAGTATTACTTAGATCCACACGTCCGTTTAGTAAATAAAATGAGCGCCGATCGCTAATTTAAATTTTCTGTTTTTCCTAAAGCACAGGCCGGAATCTCCTAAGGTACGCGCAATATGCGTCACCCAGGCGTCACCGTTCCCCGTCCCCGCACCTCTCCCCCGTTTTCGCCTCGATGACTCACGTTGGCCGTCAAGAACCGGGGGAGAGGTGCGGGAGCGGGGAACGGGGACGCATATTGCGCGTACCTTAGGAGATTCCGTTCTGCTTACTCTTACTGTATTCTGTGCCTAAAGGCTGACTGGTAGAGAATGCATTAGAATTAAGTCCACCTTTTGTACCATTGTGGTTAATAAAGATATCGCGTAGGAATATAAAGATACAGCCAAAGTACCCTATATTATTGTACCATGTCTACACCCCTCCCCCCATGTGGTATTAGTGATTTTTTCGAACCCGTTTCGATTAATGTACGATCCCTATGTACTAACAGAAAATGTACACGAACAAGTATTGCATTTATGTTGTTTAGAGTGGGTTGCCAAATGTCTCCGTAAATTACATTTCTGTCTAAACAAGCTATAACAGATATGACATCGATGTGGTTTCTCACCCGTGTGTAATTTTTTATGTCTTCGCAATGAAGATTTTTCAGAAAATCTCACTTGACAAGTGTCGCATTCGTATGGTTTCTCACCAGTGTGCGTTCGTAAATGTCCTTTTAAATTTTGTATTTTAGGGAACCGTTTGTGGCAAATATTACATTCATGTGGCCTCTCGCTGTGTGTGGACAAATGTTCGTATAATAAACTAGTATTACTAAAACATTCATGACAAACATTACATTCGTGGCTTTTTTCTTCTGGAAGTCTTCGAGCCGCGCGTTTCTCGTCGCTTGAATCTGCAGTTCGCGTCCGTTTTTCTGTCTCTGATTCCTCACCCGAGGCGCCATCTGCGTGACAAAGGATGCGCGTTGTAATAAACTCTATTTTAATTTAAATAGTAGTTTTTTTTTTAAGTGATCATTCAATCCACACGCCTTCTCACTGGTGTGTACAAAATTACGAGAGATACTCAAACACACTTTCGCATTCCTTTTGAGAGAAAATATAATAAATGTATAGAATGCAATGTGATTGGGTTTGGCCATCAAGTTATACTATAGTTATACGATATAACACACCTCATTGACAAAGCTTATTATAAAATTGGCGAAATCTTTAAGAATTATTAAGTGTGACTTTAATATAATTGTTAATTGTGAATTAAATTGAATTGTCGTCATTAGGCCCCATAGTCTTTTTTATTCTTTCATTGTAAATTAGGTACTTCAGTATTATTTCCACATGCTTGTCAACTATAAGCAAAATAGATTAAGGACATGTTTATTATTTAAGATCTTATGTACTCTATTTTATGTGAATAGATATCATTATCATTATCAACGGAATCGACAATAAAATCCAATTTGTTATAGGTACTGGTAAAAGCCGTTTTCCCACACACATGCATATTTTTTATACCTAGTTTCCGATGTCCAAGGCACAGTTGTCAATGTCATTGTCAATTTCATGTCATATTATTGCATTTAAGGTCCAGTAATGTTGCCTCAAGTCATTTTCAAATTAACAGTGTTGCTCGAATTCTTGTTAATTTTATTCGATTTAGTAGTTTTTTTTCTTCTTTTGGCCACTTGTTATATGACCTTAAACACGGATTCATCATCATCATCCAGGTCGAAATAAACAACTAAAAAAACCTTTATGGAAAAAACCTGTACGGTGAGGAGTGACTAGGGTAAGAGTATTTAAAGAACGCCGGGACCTTTGATGAATAGAACTTAAAAGTTGGAAACATAATTTGAGATACTTGGGGGCTGGGGTTTATTTATAACATTGTATAGTTGACAGAGAATATGTTGGTTCCTGCGTTGACGGATTGGCAGCCAATTAAGTTGAGTGCGAAATTGAGAAACGTGGTCGTTTTACATTCCTTTTTGGAGAAAATATAATAAATGTAGAATGCCATGTGATTGGGGTTTTCCATCAAGTTATACTATTTGTTATACGATATAACAGAATCGACAAAAAAAACCAACTTATTATACTGCAGGGTTCTGATTCTCCCCATAAGCAGATCGTCAAAGCCCATTGTTCCCACACACACATGCATATTTCTTATAGTTGCCGATGTTTGAGGCACAGTTTTCAATGTTTTTGTCATATTATAAGGCCCTCTAAGTAGTTGCTTCAAGTCATTTTCAAATTAACAGTGTTGCTCAAATGCTTCTTAAATTAAATCGTGTTTTTTTTCATTCTTTTGGCCACTCGTTATATAAACATACATAAACACATAAACACGGTTTAACAAATGTTATCTTAACCATTTCTCCCAGACCAGCAAGAAAGAATCAGCCCCATCTTCGCACGGATTTATGAGGAGCTACCTTATCAAACCACATCACGAATTAAACTAAATCATAGCCCACACAGTTATAATGTGTCTACAGGGCTTACCGTCCAAGTGTAGACTAAATATGTTATATTTAGTCTAATAGGTCTCGTGATCCACATCTATTATAATGATTGTAAGGAGTTGAGGCGACCTCTACGCCATTTCGAGTAACTACAACCACAGCGAAGCTACAGCATAGTTCACAAGAAGCATACGAGATGGCGCTAGCAGTATCCTACATCTCGATATCAGAATTCTGGTTGCAACTTGACAAAAGTACATCCTCCGACAGTACACCTAAGTAGTTCTGTAGCGTAGGTACGCTACAGAATCAAGGCCAAGCCCACATCTAAGTACGGTCACGAGTAGTGCACCGTGCCGCTGCCTACCCGAGATTGACGACTTATCTCTTTTACATCTCACCGAACGCGACTGATTTAAGCGGGACCAACATAACAACCATCTGCTTTGGGCGTCACTTGAGATCAGCTTTGACAAAGTGTCAAGCACCTGAGGGGCCGACTGGCGAAAAGCGTCCGGGTACCTCGTGAACAGTTAAGTCCGCCAATTGTAACAATTTTTATTGTAGAACAATAAAGTTTTTATAAATAAAAAAACATTATTGTTTTTTAAAATACCGTGGATATATTATATATAAATCATAAATATGTATATATATATATATATATATATATATAAATCTAACAAAATTTACTGAATCTATTTAAAGGGTGTATTCAGTCCATGATACTGAACAACTTTTCCCAAGGAACATATATCGAAATATGAAAAATAACTTTTAGGTTTCCATAGAAACTCAGATCAGCTGATCGGTCAACTTGTATGGGAGGCCAGAAATTATTTTTCATATTTTGATATATGTTCCTTGGGGAAAGTTGTTCAGTATCATGGGCTGAATACGCTGTTAAAATAGTTTCAGTATATTTTGTTAGATCCTGTATACAGTTGACATTTTATTTATTTATTTAAACTTTATTGCACATAAAAAAAGTGTACAAATGGCGGACTTAACGCCTTATGGCGTTCTCTGCCAGTCAACCATTAATAAATCAAAAATTTTAAACACCAGGCAAATGTTTGGAGCAAGTTCAGTCCATGATACTGAACTACTTTCTATAAAAAAAGTTATTAAAAATCGATAAAAATTATTCGTCCTCCATCTCCATAAATTTGGCTGGGGGATAAAAAGTCAGCCTGTATAATAAATAAACAGTCGTAGTCCTATTCCTGATATACGAACTCGCCGGTCTGTATTTATCTACGTTGTGCAAGTGACTAGAGGAGGACCTCCGTGGCGTAATAGTTATCATGCTAGTCCGCCACTCTAAGGTTTTAGGTTCGATGCCCTGCCAGGATAAGATGGAAAATGGTCTTTCTCAAACTTTCCTGGGACTTGGGGTTTTATCTAAATATGTATCATCATCTTCCTCGTCTTCTCCCTATTTGGGGTCGGCTCTGTATGTCAACTCTATATATGTATATTTATTATAAAAATTGTCCGTATCCCATTAACACAAGTTAACTTATTTTAGGAATAGCTCAATCAATCAGTGTGATTTTGCCCTTAATATATAATGATCCGCATTTTCGCCCATTCCCTCGATCGGCTTATACGATCTGCGTGGAAGAAGTAGCTGGTACATTCTAAGTTAAATTTATTTTATTTGGGAAACAAACAGTTACATGGATAGACAATATTAATAAAACATAAATAATCAAGTTTCCTCAAACCAATAAAGTTTCCTCAAACCAATAGAGTTTCCTCAAGCCAATCAAGTTTCCTTAGAAATACCGACCGGACAATGTTAACAAATTAAAAGAAAAAAAAACATAGAAGTGGGTTAAGTTATTTCATTTTCATAGACCAGCAGGAAAAATGAAATTGAAATGTTTTTTAAAACGATCAACGTTAATTTATTTGTGTAAATTCTTATTAGCGTGCGTTCGAGAATGAAGCATTAGATTGCCTTTTCGGGAGAACCTCTTTTGACAAACATTACACTCATATGGTTTCTCACCAGTGTAGGTTGTAAAATGGCATTCTAAATGATCTTTTCGAGAAAAGCAACGGTGACAAACGTTACATTCATATGGTTTCTCACCAGTGTGTGGTCTGAAATGGATTTCTAAATGTTCCAGTCAAAAAAACTTTTTTGGCAAATATTACATTGGTGTGGTTTCTCGCCGGTATGTGTCTGTAGATGCCTTTGCAATTTGTTCGTATAATGAAAGCTAGTTTGACAAGTATTATATTCGTAGTTTCTCGCCGATATGCGTCTTCATATGTAGATTTAAAGACCTGAGTGTACAAACATATTTGTGACAAACATTACATCCAAATGGTTTCCCACCGCTATGTGTACTCATATGATAAAGCATTGGCTGTACGAACATATTCGTGACAAACATTACATTCATGATATGGTTTCTCGCCGGTATGTATTTTCATATGCTGCTTTAATCTACTAACATATATGTGACAAACATAACATTGGCGGTTCTGGTCAGTCCGCACTGGATCTATTCGAGCCGCGCGTTTCTCGTCGCTTGTATCTGCAGTCCGCGTCCGTTTCTTCGTCTCTGATTTCTCGCCAGAGGCGCCATCTGCGTGACAAAGGTTGCGCGTTGCATTTAACGCTATATTTTTACCAAGCTACTCAAATTGAAGAGTTTTTCATATTTATTCAATATGCAACTTAATAACAATATTTTTACCATAAAATTTTAGGTTTTGGCGGACATACAAACATACTTTTGCGAGAAAATAATAAAAATAGAATGTGATTCTCTCCCCCGCACATCAAAAAAGCCGATTACCGAGGATTACACCATCCTACCAAATTTCACCTGATTCGGTCTATTAGATTCGGAGAAAATTGGCTGTGACAGATGGACGGACACACAGACGCACGAGTGATCCTATAAGGGTTCCGTTTTTTCATTTTTTATACGGAAACCTAAGAAGTTATTAAAAATCGATAACAATTTTTCGTCCTTCTATACAAATCAGCGCTCAGCCAAACGGATTTTGTATGGAAGGACGAAAATTTTTTATCGATTTCTAATAACTTTTTTATAGGTCAGCCTGTATAACATCTCACAAAATATACTGTAACTATTAAGGTAACATTTTTAGTTCGGCAACGGACTGCGTCCGTGGTCCAGTGGTCAAGGCGTTTGCTTTATGATCCGGAGGTCGTGGGTTCTAATCCCACTTGGAAGCATACTTTGTGAAAAGTTGTTTCCAATCTGGTTAGGATATTGCAGGCTTGAATTACCTAGCGCCCGAATTCTCATCTTGTCGCGATGGGGGGGCTCAGTACCTGCGGACCCCCGCGGGGAAGCTAAGCGGAACCCATGGTTCACCACAGGCCGTTACGGGTGGGAATGGCCTGGCTGTGAGGGAAGAGGGTGAACTCCCTACTCTCACAGCCGTGGTAGGGGTTGCGGGGGAAGAGAAGTGTCGGTGTGTCGTTGCCACTCGCCCTATCCTCCGCGACCAAGCGCAGCCGTGGCTCTTGAATATACGGCGCATTCATAAAGGTACTGAAACTAAGATTCGTGCAAATGAAACAAATGAAAGTATATGTGTATATGTATATGTATAAACTATTCAATACATATTTATTTTTAATAATGAACACTGACATAAATTCTTGCAACAAAGTAGTAACTAGAGATGAGCGTATATAAGTTCCCAATATACCCATGTGGTGGATAGATTGAGTCATTAAGAGTCCAGCAGTGGACTTCCTGTGGCTGATATGATTATGAGTAATGATTTCGTGTTACTAGTAATTAATATTATACAACGTGGAAGGGACATACCCGTCATAAATCGAACCACGGGCTATACTACATCTCTAAAGTTAATGAAATTAAAATGACAGTCGAGAGAACAAAAAAATTTTTGTCATTCCCATACAAATTGCCCGGGCGGCCGCACACTTTTGGATCGAAATGTTGAAAATTATTTTTGTTTTTAGGCCGTTATTTTAATTTCATTATACTATAATGATCTAGTATATCCCATGGTTCGATTTATTACGGGTATGTCCCTTCCACTTTGTATATGGCTCCGGTAGCAGCAGTGGTTGAGCTACGCAAATCGATGTACAGGATAGCCATTTGGTACGCGGTAGGTTGAAACAATCATTTTGAGCGGTAGTTCTTAAAAATATTTCCATAGGGGGGGGGGGGGGGGGGGGGGCAGTAATGACGTCATCAATTTATTGTATGTGAGTTGAAAATATTTTTTTCATATCCTGTACATCGAGTTGTGGTTTTTTTGACAATTTTTGTACACAGTCCACTATAGAGGGGAGGATAGGAGAGGGTCGTGCTCCTGCAGAGGAGACTAAAAAAACCTGATGATGATGATGATTACTAGTCGGAAAGTATGTGCAAAGTGCAGGTAGACGTCAAATGCGACGTTACAGCATACTAATCATACATTGAAAGTAGGCTACCTTAAAGTAGCTTATAACATTTATTTTACTGCTCATCGGAGAGCCAAATCTACTGATTTCGGGGTTAGTCCCAAAACAAAATATGAAATTTTTGTGCAATAAAGAAATTAAACAAACAAACAAACAAAAGATATATATGATAATTTGATTTCCCATCATTTTGTTATGACATTTCAAACAAATGTATTAATTGTATTATTTTGGTTGTGATTCATTGCAATATTGTAATTGTGGATCGTTGAACATAAGGCTTTTATTATATAAGTCATTGACTACGTGATTCGTTGATAATTTAGACTGTTGACATCTTGTACCATTTTTTTTTAATTAGGGACAAATCACACTGATTGAGCTACCCCCAAAGTAAGTTTTAAACTTGTGTTATGGGATACTAACTTATACTATTTACTTAACTTATATTATACAGATAAACACCCAAGACCCAGTACAATTTGAAAAAGGCAATTTTACAACTTGCCCTGGATGGGGATCGAACCCAGAACCTCCAGATTGGCGGACTAGCGTGTTGACCATTACACCACGGAGGTCGTCAAAACAATTTATGTTGTACACCAATGGCGTTTTGATTCTTTGAAATTATAAATTGTTGGTCAAACATCAAATGTGATGATATCTGTATATTTGATATGTATAGCCATAGTGATTTTAAACTTTAATATTTATTTATTTATACATAAGATAACCTTTTTTATAGGTAAATTTTTCGAGGATTCGCACTCATTTATTAATATCCATCGAAGCGGGCAGATAGGGGTATTTATCCGGTGCAAATCGGGTAAATACCCAAGCATGGGTAAATATCCGGGTACATAACCATCTCCAAGTAACTTTTACATACAAAATAAAATAAAAATGGTTGCCTGTAAAGTCGGTTTTACGGGCGAAGATTTTACGTGACGACGGCGGCAGACCGATCATAGTTGAGTGGGAGAGAGACGCAAGGCATTCGGCGGGCCTCTCTCTCGTTCGGTGACTCATCGTAACGTTACCGAGCGTTACACTTTTTCATAAGTGACTCCCAGCCGCAACCTAATTTAAGACGTTGTCACGTCAAAACTAAATGAGTCCTGTCAAGGATTTTACTACATTGACGCGTAATTTATATGATTTTACAACATTTTTTAAAGATTAACCGTCTTATTATAAAAACTGGACTAACTTTGTTACTAGGTTTAAACCATTATCCGCCCAAATCAAGTTGACATTGACAGCTGAGATAGTGTGATATTACTAGATGTAATGGTTTAAACCTAGTAACTAAGTTAGTCCTGTTTTTATAATAAGACAGTAGGTGTCTAAAAACTTACTCAATATCGATATGTATTTTGAAATGTCTTTTTAAATTAGTCAGACTATTAAACGTATTATGGCAAACGTTACATTCATATGGTTTCTCACCAGTGTGTCTTCTTAAATGATTTTTTAAATGTCCTATAATAGAAAACCGACTGTGGCAAACGTCACATTCATATGGTTTTTCACCAGTATGGATTCTTAAATGATTAAGTAAATTTTGTTTACTATAGAACCGCTTGTGACAAGCATCGCATTCATGTGGTTTCTCACCAGTATGGGTAATTAGATGTATTTTTAAATATTGTTTTTGAGAGAACCGACTGCGACAAACATGACATTCATATGGTTTCTCGCTAGTGTGTGTTCTTGAATGTTTTTTTAAATATTCCAATCCAAAAAATCTTTTTTGGCAAATATTACATTCATATGATCGTTCGTCGTTGTGTCTTCTTAAATGAATTTTTAAATGTTCCAATCGAATATAAGTTTTTTGGCAAACATTACATTCATGTGTTTTCTCGCCGGTATGTGTCCTCATATGCCGATTTAAGTTAGTAAAATATTTGTGGCAAACATTACATTGACGGCTCCTCTGGTTAGTCCGCACTGGATCTCTTCGAGCCGCGCGTTTCTCGTCGCTTGTATCTGCAGTCCGCGTCCATTTCTTCGTCCCTGATTTCTCGCCAGAGGCGCCATCTGCGTGACCAAAGGTGACGCGTTGCAATACTTAATCAGCGATTGGTATTTTTTTAGGGGTGCCGAAACCAAAGGGTGCAAACAGGACCCTATTACTGAGACTCCGCTGTCTGTCCATCTGTCCGTATATCCGTCTGTTTGTCACAAGGCTCTATCTGTTGATAATAATAATAGTAATAGCTTTACACTTGAAAATTTCACCGATTATGCATTACTGTGGGCACTATAACAACAAATACTAAAAATTAAATAGTTTTAACTTAAAAGTGGTCGTCATACAAGAAACGTCTTTTTTAGCGTTTCAAAAGATTGTACCGATGAACGGAACGCTAAATCGATTCAAAGACACCGACCAAGTGAATGAAAATAAATGAAAATTTGATTTTCAGAAGATTATACAATCACGATTAATGCATTTCTGGCATGTTACTATCACACAAATTGAGGACGGGGCAATTCATTGATTTTTTTTAAATCGCGCACGGCATGGAAATAAGACCTCAATACAACTTCTTACCATGTAATCCAGTCCATCCATATTATTTAAAGAAGATTCTGCAAATTTATCAAGATATTGTAGATGTCTTATTAAATATTAACTTATTTGCATCGATATATAATTCTCTAGATACCTAACGCTCCTACATTCACCGCTTCGATTCTCATTCCATTTACGCAAACAAACGAACAGTAATTACAACGAAACACTCGAACGCACACATAGACAAAGATGCATGCGATTGGTCGCGACAAGGTCGCGCGTCGTCGTCAGTCGGGTGGGGCAGTCAACGCAACGAGCGGTGAGGTACAACGCGTGGATGGTAACTATTATGCAGTACGCTACGCTAAAATAAATAACCTTGTTTACGTGTTACTTTTTTTGAATAACTAATTTTCATGTCTGTATGACTTCTACACCACTTCACGGCACATGGCGGCATTTTTAATGAATCGATTATCGCAAAAACACAGCAGTATTCTCAAAGGAAACTTCTTGCGACGCAACCGCATAACTCGAGTGTCACGGCGAACTGTTGCGCCGCGCTGTTCATATTTTAAACCCCGCCCGCCGCGGTACATATCGCGTGGAATGATTTTTCGGGATTACTTACGATTCTAGAGAACTATTGTTCGTAGCTTATTTGGTTGTTAATTATAGTAGTATATTTTGATTTGCAATTTTTTTGTTTATCAATCTAACATGTAATCTTACGTTTTTCGAGTAATTAAAGTGTAAATGTTATAAAGATTAAAAAAGTTTTTCGGATTCGAGTTTTTTTCGTTTCTTTGCATTTTCTGAGAACATTTACTACAGTAATGTATAGCTTTTTTTTTACACCATCAGAAAGTAGGGATTTCAACGAACAGAACGCCTACCAATTTTTAAAAAAAATCAGATATTTTGTCGTGAGAATTTTCGATTGAAAATTAGGGTGCTTTTTCGATATTAAGTCAAAATAAGGTAAAAAGAAGAATACAATACAATACAAATACTCTTTATTGCACCATGTAGAAAGGAAATATATAAATATTTAAAATCAAAAAATGTAGTGTGTTTGGGACATAAAAAGGTAAGTTTTCACCAAAATTCTATAAAAAAAGAAAATGTAAAATATAAAAATAAAAAACCAATAACTTGGTTTTTTGAAAACTGTAAATACAAAAGTTGTAGATCTTTTTATTGCCTACAACTTTGCCATTTAACTTTTTTCTACAGGACCTGTAGAGAGTTGAGACCGAGTTCTTTGCATCTCTAAGATAAACCGTTTTGTACCCTTAAAAATTCCTTATCTACCTTAAAAACTATGATTACATAATACTTTCCGTATCATAACTAGTAGATAGAATGGATAACGGACATAACAGAGTGACCGTCGGAACGGAGAGCACGGGCACGGCTTGTGATACCTGTTATTTGACGGTTACTCGGTAACATGTTACTTAGATATCAAATAACCTAATATCTTCTTCTTCTTCGTTGTCTAAGTGCGTTCCTGGTTGCATCCTCAGCTGTGCTGCTTCGGAGCCCGGGGTGCGCTTTCCCGCTTTTTCTTCTCCAAATATAACATGCATGTCAATGGTCACCCAAGGATGCCAAAGCAAAATGGAGAAGAAATAGCCGGAACAGTTTAAATGATTTGGCTATAGTTTTACGACCAGCCGCCTGCCTGACGTCACCCCTCCTTGGGAATGCAATTATATCACGAGATGTTTGCTTAGTCCTTTAATCGCCTCTTACGACATCTACAGGAAGAGATGGAGTGGTCCCATTCTAACCCGGGGAACCACACGGGTCAAATAACCTAATATATTGGTAACATATTCTTTAGCGCTAATATTATGTTACCGATACCTGTTACGATGTATTCGCACCTCACACACCTCCATCATTTTCAGCATTGTGCTTTTGAAAATGATTTATCTAAATAGCTTTTTCGAGAGAACTTTTTTTGACAAATATCACACTCATATGGTTTCTCACCAATGTGTGTATTTAAATGATTTTTTAAATAATCCAATCGATAAAAACTTTTGTGGCAAATATTACATTCATATGGTTTCTTACCGGTGTGTGTTCTTAAATGTAGTTTTAAACTTCCCACTCGAGTAAAAGTGTTTTGGCAAATATTACATTTATATGGTTTTACACTAGTGTGTGTTCTAAGATGTAGTTTTAAATATTCCAATCGATAAAAACTTTTTTGGCAAATATTACATTCATATGGTTTCTTACCGGTGTGTGTTCTTAAATGTAGTTTTAAACTTCCCACTCGAGTAAGTGTTTTGGCAAATATTACATTCATATGGTTTTACACTAGTGTGTGTTCTAAGATGTAGTTTTAAATATTCCAATCGATAAAAACTTTTTTGGCAAAAATTACATTCATATGGTTTCTCACCGGTGTGTGTTTTTTAAATGATTTTTTGAATTTTCCATTCGAGTAAAAGTTTTTGGCAAATATTACATTGATGTGGTTTCTCGCCGCTATGTGTCCTCATATGCTGACTTAAGTTAGTAAAATACTTGTGACAAACATTACATTGGCGGCCTCTCTGCTCAGTCCGCGCTGGAGCTCTTCGTTTCTCGTCGCTTGAATCGTCTGCAGTCCGCGTCCGTCAAATTGAGTCAAACATCAATACAAACATTCCTATTGCACGCCTCATAAGCGGAGCGTTGAGGTAGTGCTCTACTCTCGACATGTCAAAAAACCCAGTCTTTCGAAACTTAAATGACTTTTTTTTTTAATATAACACTTACAGGATAATATGAGTGCACTAATATGAAGTTAAATAATCTGTCTAGCACATATGGTACATTTTATAAACAATTAATTTGTTTAATATAATAAATAATAACATTAAAACTGATCATTCTTGGACGTCCGTGAGTCTGTGTTTATGTGACCATGTATGTGGCAGAGAAATTGGTCGAAAAATTCATCTTACCGGAATACTTTTGTTTTTAATATATAAAGTATTACACTGTGCTGATTCCTAGTTAATATTAGCGTTCTAAGTACTGTCGTTTAATTATAATTTATAAAAAACTAATTTTTTTACCCCTTCACCTTAAAGCCGACACATACTTTTCTTCGTTTTAAGTTAGCAATAAAACAATCAAAATCAATTTAATTGTGAAAAATGAGATTATGAGGCGTGCACTTTTGGATTTTCCAAACTATTTCGCATTTGACCGACCGAGCGAAGCGTTCAGTGTCGAGATTGATTACTGTTGTCCGTCAGTTTGTCCGGGTGTCAGTTTGTCTGTCCGTCGGTTTGTTCTCGCCTGTTGGTCGCATTTCTCAACCGATTCTCATGGAATTTTATAAGCGTGTTCGATAATTATATAGTTTTTTTTTGTCGATTCAGTTTTTGGAATTTTTCCAAAATGGCGCAGACATGGGGGTATAAAACTTTGAAATAATCATATTTCAGCCATTTCGAAAAATTTTCAAAAATGTCATTTGCTCCTGCATTCGAGACTAAAAAACATGTGATGATGACGTCAAAAATCTTTTTTGTTACTGGTGAAGCGATGCGGTGCGGAAATGCTTTCGCCTTACCTGTCTTTACAGTTGAAGCCCAAGCAGGTTGTTGATGCGGCAGTTGCATATATTTCTAAGGCACTTTAAGCACAGCACATCACAAGTAAAGTTCAGATAAAATTAGCACATTATTTAACTAAGTTCATAATACCAAAATGGCGGTGCGGTTAGAGGCTCGATGAGCGGTGCGTGAGGACGTGGAGTCACTCAGAGGTCGAATTTTAGACTGCGCCGCCAGCGCAGGCAGACTGGCTGCTTGCGCGACGGCGGGGGGAAGGGTCCTCAACGAACCGGTGACTTGACCGATTCAAGAAAGGAGGGTACTCACATTTCTCAAGAAAGCACGGCGTAACCAGTTACCCTTGTTAAGACGCAACTTTGTTGTCTGAACAACTTTTTTATCCGATAAACCTTATCGTGGCGGGGAACGGGGACGCATATTGCAAGGGACCGCAGAAGATTCCGTTCTGTATGTAATACTCTTACTGTCTTCTGTAACAGCGGCACGTTGCAGTTGTCGTGATTGTCAAGAGATAGAGCCCTGTGACAGACGGATAGACAGCGGAGTCTCAGTAATAGCAGGCCTGTGTCACTCTCCGTTATAGGTATCGAAAATGTACCTACATTATTACTATGCGCGCAGCCGGCCCCTCGGAGTGGTAAATTCAGTCATACGAATCGTTCGTCCAGAGTAATAAGAATGAAATTGGCTTGCAATGGATGTCTAGGTATCTAAACGAAAAGGTGCTGAGTTCTGACGTGAGCTAAATTAAACCATATCGCTAACCACATTGAGTAGACATTTCTTTGAATTTCTTTGCTGAGTGAGACTTCTGTACTGGTTCTTATTCTATGATAATAGAGTCCCGTTTGCACCCTTTGGGTACGAAACCCTAAAAACTACACACCTTCCTTGGTTTGCAGCTCCGCTTCCATTTTCATAGCTTTGGTGGGCAGTGAGGCAATCAAACTTAAAGGATCATCATCCTCTGACGCTGTCATGTCATCATCACCTGATGCTGCCTGTGGTGACGCTGACCAATCTGCAATAATTTGTTTAAGTTAGCTATAAATTCAAATCATAAAGAACGAGTTATTAAAAAAATAGTCAATACCAAATTTATTTATTTTTTACTAGCCTATTTCAGTGTCCCACTGCTGGGCAAAAGCCTCCCCTTTCTGTGTCCAATAATTTCTGTCGAGGGCAGTAGTTTGCCACTCGCCCATGTACTTGTCCAAGTCATCACGCCATCTTTTTCCAGGTCTGCCTCGCTTTCGGCGACCAGTTGGGATCCACTTAGTAGCCATCCTAGCCCACCTATCTTCTTGCATACGGCAGACGTGCCCCGCCCAGTCCCACTGTAGCTGAATAAAATACCAAGGAACTTGAACTAGCGACCTTGGTCTAAATACAGCCATGCTCTAACCACGGAGCTATCACAAATCTCTCCAGCATTTGAATGCCTAAAAACATTAAAATAGTCAAATACCATATTTATATATGTCGACGAGTTCAAAATTAATTCCTTTATTTTTCGTTTATTTTAGACGGTGTGATTTTTACGTATTGCAACACATGATAGGCGTTCGTCCAATGGGAGCGCAGTCCAATGGCAGGAGGTAGCCATCTTGTTATTTGATTACTCTGGCGAAATCTGACGTAACACAAGATTTTTCATAGCGTGGCTTTTGTGTTTGGATTGTAAAAAATAGGATTTCATTACAACGTGCAAGAAGAAAGATGTTTGCTGCGATGCGCAGGGGCTGTTTTGAGGAGCTGTCTGCGTAAGTCGTGCTGTGCACGAACTGCTTATGATGTCCGGGACCCAGGATATTACTGGTTTGATTGTGGTTATTGTAATGAAATTGGACTGGTTTACCGATTTATTACAATCACATTCTATTTCAGCTGTACGGTAAACCCCGTTGGACACAGAATGCCTGTGTGGGCTAGAGAATTAATTGCTGGGATGTCGTTACCCAAGGAAGTAATACATAGGATTAGTGCGAGGAGGAGCACTGCCTTACCGTATTTTTTTTAATAAGGCCAATGTAAAGTCTCTCTTGCGGCGACATCGATAAAGTGACGTGAGTGTAATTAGGTTTGCATCCTGACATCAGCCGGTTATTCGTACTGTAAGTAGCCAAGCACAGACCAACCACTACTAGACATGCAACGATATTTCTAGAAAGAGACTGTCATATAAATATGTTTTTTTGTCTCTATCAGCGTGGCTGCTATAAGCTGGCCTACTGTCAAAATCCGGGCAAAACAAACAACAAAACGATTGAAGAAAGTTATTAATTTTAGGGATTTTATCATTTAAAAGGTAATTTAGGGTTTTATTTGAGCTATTATAAGTTAGTAACCATAGTGTGTTCTGTGACGTGTGCAAAATATGGGTGGAGGCAACAATCAAAGTAAAGTGGCCACGCACTATGCAGGTCTAGTAGTGGTAGGTCTGTGTAGCCAAGTGTTATTCACGTCACCCGTTATGTCAAAGGGTATCCCGCTCAGCGTCCCCGGCTCGTTTCATATCCCTTTGCGACATTGAGTAGGGATTTTAATTGTTGTCAACCTACCCTCACGCCGATATATATATATTTTTAAAGTAAATATTTTTGAAGAGGTATGTTTGTGTTTTTTTTATTCTTCTTCTTTAACTTAAGACCTTGCTCTTGTCGGTGGAGTTAAGAGGAGATGCCTCCATTCCTCTCTTCTCTCTGCCATCAGGAAGAAGGACAGAGAAAGAATAGAAGCATTCGAGATGTGGTGCTGAAGGAGAATGGAGAAAATAAGCTGGATTTTTTTTTTGAGCCAAAAATGCTCAATCGTGTTTTGGATTGTGTCTGCAGAAAGGCCTTAAGATTTCTAGGAGGATAAAAAAATGGAGTAGTTTCATTGAAGCAATATTTTCATAAACACTCATAATATTGGAAAATACAAAAATACACAATTTTCGGAAAAAAATAATGATGTCGCGACCCACACAGAAAAATACTGCTTTAGATAAGGAGTTAACTATAGCACAACTGTTTTAATAGCAAACTCAGTTGATATGTATACCATATATCATTATTATCCTCCCATATTCCCGGTTGCATCCTCAGCGGTAACGCTTCAAAACCCGGGGTCCGCTACCTAACCTAGGTGACAAGGGTACAGGTTTCTATACAGAACGACTGCCGTCTGACTGACAACCCAAAGGGTAGACCATAGAACAGGTTTAAACAAACGCTAGATGGTGTTCGGGACCCACAGCTTTACGTGCCTTCCGAAGCACGAAATCATCTTTCTTTAAGGATAATCAGGTGATTCTAGCCTGCAATATCCTAACCAGACTGGAAAAAAAATTTCACGAAGTACGCTTCCCAGTGGGATTTGAACCCACGACCTGACCACGACACGACCACTGGACCATGGAGTCAGTTGGTATGCATATGTTTTTTGAAATTTTATAGTAACTCACTTGGTTCATCCTGTTGATATTCTATTTTAATATCAGGTTCTTCTTCCTCAATTTTTATTTCAGCGGTCACGGGCGGCAGAGAGTCAGTGATCTCAGTCGGGGAGATAGTCAGCGATCCGCACAGACCCGCTGCACGCCGGTCCAGCTTTGAAACTGACCGGACACTAACCTAAAGTCACAAGGACACATAAATATCGACTACAGAAAATAAACAGGCAAGTGCGAGTCGGAATCTTACATGAAGGGTTCCTTAACTCCGTACAATGTTTTAAAACGCTGAAGAAACACGTTTCTTGTATGTCCCCCTTTAAAATGGAGGTATAGGCAAATGACCTTGAAGTGGCGCCCTCATTTGAAATAAATTATTAACTCGTAAATATGGAGATAATTTCCATATTGCTCTTCGTCATGCACTAGCTAGCCCTTTAAATTATTTTATGAACCACCGTTGAAAGTATTTACATTAGTCCGTCTAGCTTTAAAACTTGCTTCCGCCAAAAGTGGCCACGGCAAGTTTTAAAGCTAGACGGATCACCAATAATAGTTTCAACGGCAGTTCATAAAATAATTTAAAGGGCTATCTAGTGCATGACGAAGAGCAATATGGAAATTATTACCATATTTACGAGTTAACAATTTATTTCACACTTCAAGGCCATTTGCCTATATCTTCGCCTTAAATTAACTAAACTAACATTATCTTATTTTTAGTATTTGTTGTTATAGCGGCCATAGTAATACATAATCTATGAAAATTTTAAGTATCTAGTTAATGTCATTATAAAAATGTAGTTAAAAGAGCTGAAAATACACATTTTTGTATGACGACCCCTTTTGATTTTTAACTTTTTCTTATTTTTAGTATTTTTTGTTATAGCGGCCATAGACATACATAATCTGTGAAAATTTTTAATATCTAGTTAATGCCATTATAAATATCTAGTTAAAAACGCTGAAAAAACACGTTTTTGTATGACGACCCCCTATGATTTTTAACTTTTTCTTATATTTAGTATTTGTTGTTATAGCGGCCACATTTAAACATAATCGGTGAAAATTTCAACTTTGGGTATGGAACCCTAAAAACGTGGACTTCACATCTTTTATGGTGCGAGTCCCTACGGAGAAGCTGACGACCTTCATGGACCCGAAGTTTTGGCCGAAGGGTGTGGTTTATCGTCATTTTCGCGGAACGATACCCGACACCCGATACCGCGCAATACGTCGGTAGTATTTTTAAATATTTTAAATAATATACAAAAAAAGAACAGTGAAATATGCCTCGAGAGCGAACAAAGGCCCGTCCCGAGCTCGACGATATTTCGCCGTGTTTTATTTATTATTTTCTTTGTATAATATTTTTAAAAAAATTGTGTAGCGAAATATAACTAGTAATTTAGATTATTGATATTGATATAATTTTCATTTGAAAAAGTGATTGTATAAAGTAGTAATATCTTTTTTAAATGTAAATTTTATCACATTTAGAGGTACATTTGTGATTTTTTTCTATCGAGCCAAAAATGCGTAATCGTGTTTTGGATATTGTGGAAGTCTATAGAAAAGCCTTAAGATTCCTATGTAATTTTTTTGGAAAATAAACTGTAGCAGTTTATTTACAGTGATTTTTCAAAATACTTACAGTATTCTTTGCTCTGAACTGACAGGGCCTTAAGAAAGAAGCCACACTGACAGCTTTTCTGCAAGTGGCCGATATAGTAATCACAGACCAAACAGGAAAATGCATCCAACATTATTATTTATTTATTTTATTAGTTTTAGTACACTTGAAAATTTACCAACTATGTAAAAAAAAAATAAGGAAAACATAGTACTTAGGTGCTACTTATTTCTACGAGAGGAAATGGGAAGAGAGAGGTATAAATTTGAGGCATACCTTAGAACATTTAGCTAACATCGAGGTGAGCACAGCCTCGGATTGGTCCGCCATCAGCATCAGCTGATAGCTCTTATGCAGCCGAGCACAGCAGATGTAACACGCTGCCACGGGCCGCCCCACACTCTGCAGCTGCAGAAAACAAACTTAATTTGTTGCTCTCCTTACTTCTAGCAAGGACAAACAAATACTAGAGAAATTATAACCTTCATACTTTGAAGCATATCAATGGGCAATAGGGCTAGCAACCCAACACTATTTTGATTTATTTTTGCATCTTCCCGCTCGTCATCTTGCTAAAAGTGGCCTTTGGGTGTTGCGGCCCTGGGTTCTGTCTGCTTAAAGCCGCAAGACCCAACATGCTCTGTAGTATGTCTGCCCCATTAGGGATAAAGACGTGATTACGGATGTGATAGTGTTTAGTATTAGAAGCATAGATATTTAGTTTAAATTTTGTAGCTAGATGGAGCTACTAGTTTGAAAGAAGGTAGTTTCGTAGTGGTGCTGCTTAATTTATGAACAATGGAAGTATAAGCGTTAATTTTTTATGAACAAACAAGCGCCGTCTCTAGTTTTTTATTTACATATACCATCAGTCTAAATATCCTGAATCTATTTATTTATTTAAACTTTATTGGGCCAAAAGCTACAATAGGTAGACTTAATGCTAAAGCATTTCCCTGTCAACCTTTAGGAGAAGAGAAACAGATGAGATAGTTGGCGTCTAAAATAGATAGAAAATTAACTTTTAAATGATCATACATAACGTCCATTTTGAAGTCCATTTCGAATGTGATTTTAGATTTATTTATGCAGTATTTTAAGAGCGCTATTTGACTCCAAAAAACTATGACGTCACAGTTTCGATAATTCATACAAATCTCATAGAAAATGTTTTGTAATAATCATGTCTTAATACATAATTTAGAGCTTCCAAACACTAATGAGCTAGTGGTGGTCAAAACAAAGTGATGGAGGTTCCAGCATTCCATACAATGTACGGAAGACTTTCGCGCGGCGGTTGCAGATGCCGTACGTTGTTTACATATGTATATGATGTCTCAGGCGGCCTTAAGAATGTGTGTTTCATAGCTGAAATACTTACCTCAGTTGTCACAAGCTTTTCATAAACTAACTGGAGAGGAGTATCCAATATTTTAAGCATTCGCACGCCCACTGTAAGGCAAACCCGGCATACAGAATTTTCAGACATTGCAAAAAGGTTTGTTGGCTTCCTCGTCGGTATTTGAAAAATATGCACAAGTATTTAAATGTTAGGATACTTAAAAGTTACGTTACAAAAAGATGTAATAATTCTCACGAGTTCACGACCGACACCATTATAATACAAAAATTCTTTATAATTTAGAACAATTTTACTCCTCTTCGGAGTAAATGTATGTCAAACTGACTGAAACTGACAGTAAAGGTCTGTACTGTAAAGCAACTGACATAAATTAATTTTTATTATAGACAGTGACAGTGACAGCTCTTAGAAGTTTATTTTTCTCTAATTGTAGGACTAGGAGGTAAGGTAATCGTATGTATACTCGATACGAGGGATAAAAAATGTACAACAGTGTGGGCCTTTGGCTGTATATAAGTTATACTTACTACTATTGCAGTAGAAAAAGCAAATATTGTAGTAATTTTCTTTCATTAGTACTGGCAACACTAATCAATGTCAAACCAAAATGGCGATTTTTTCACAATGAACCGGAGTTTTCGACTTTGTCGTGTGTTTTTCGCCGACTTAAGTTTTTGTTCCACTAAGAAATTACTCCGACTTTAAATTTGCTGTGTTGCGTTGCGAACTATGCTAATAAGATATTAATTCTCTTGTCAGAGAAAGTTAAGTTGAACAGCTGTTCCTCCGCTTTTTGGAAGTTCCGAGAAAAAATACTCCTGTGAGCCTGTGTGTGACTGTGATGGTTAGTTAGTGAGAAGACTCGTGGGACTCGTGAAAGAAAACAGGCAGAAATGTTTTAACTGCGGCTATAGAAGATGGCATCAAAGTTCATCAAACTGTTCCGTGTTTTGAAGCCGGAAAAAAGGAACCTCTATTGTCGCCGGTCATGTCATGATTAGTCTGCAGTGTTTAAAATTATTTATACATGTTATTAATAAATCCTTGTCAGCCATTCTTATTCATTTTATTTCTTATGTTCGGTACCTACATCTATCTATCTATAATTTAAGAACTACGTTCTTATCGGTGGAGTAGGTTCCATGTCTCCCATCTCTTGAGCCATATCTCCTTGACATCTCTATACGACACCTAGGTACCTACATATACATACATTACATACATACTATCACGCCTGTTTCCCACTAGGGTAGGCAGCACAAACTATGGAGTGATCTAAGGGTAGGCAGAGACTATGGACCTCCACTTACCTACATATATAATAATAAATTAACCTACTACCACGGAATATATAGGTATATATACCTACCTACTACGCACAGACTACGGAGCAGATACTATACTAGCTACTACGATACGACAACAAAAGTGCCGTTCTCATTAGTTTCTTTAATTCTTGGGAGTCAATCTCGAAGCGTAGGATAATTTACCGACCAATGAAATATAAAAAAATAAAAACGTCTTCTGCATTTTATCCAGAGCTTGTTAACGATACCAAATTCACACTAAAATTAACGTTAAAATACGTTATTTTAATGGTAACGTTATAAGGGGAATCGATAATACAGTTTATAACGTTATCAATTAACGATATAAATAACGATACTTTTTTTCAATACTTGTAAAATATTATATAAATAGTAGTAGCCTACTAACATCAAGATATAATTCTCTAGAGATCTAACGCTCCTACATTCACCGCTTTGATTCTGATTCCATTTAAGCAAACAAACGAACAGTAATTACAACGAAACACTCGAACGCACACATAAACATAGATGCATGCGATTGGTCACGACAAGGTCACACGTCGTCGTCGGTCGTCGGGTGGGGTAGTAAACGCAACGAGTGGTGAGGAACAACGCGCGGATGGTACCTAATGCAGTACGCTACGCTAAAATAAATAACCTTGTTTAAGTGTTACTTTTTTTTTAATAACAATTTTTTATGTCTGTATGGCTTCTACACCACTTCACGGCACATGGCGGCATTTTTAATGAATCGATTATCGCAAAAACACAGCAATATTCTCAAAGGAAACTTCTTGCGACGCAACCGCACGATTCGAGTCACGGTGAACTGTTGCTCCGCGCTGTTCATATTTAAGGCCCCGCCCGCCGCGGTACATATCGCGTGGAATGATTTTTCGGGATTACTTACGATTCTAGGGAATTATATTTCGATAGAGATGGGCAAATGCCCGGGCATTTTGGGCACATTGGAAATATTCCCAATAGATGCCCGATAATTTCCGTCCCTTGGGCATTTATCTGGGCATTTATTTTTTTATGTCGATAATATTTTTTTATTCTATTTTGACATTGAAAATAAACAATATTGTCAATAGAGCTAATAGTTATAGGAAGTTAAGTAATTTTCACGAAGTTAAGTAAGTTTAAGACCCTCATTTTTAAAAAACTTACCAAATTGCCTTACCATGAATTTTATCAAACCATGATAGATAAGTTCCGTTTTGTTCAAGCTTATAATAATATTGTTTTGAAATAAGATTGTTTCATAGTGATGTAAGCAAATGAGTGAATGAGAGTGAGATAACATTATGAGTTTTGTATAGCGCCATCACGTTTGAAAATCCGATGAGCGTCTTGAAAACAATATTACTTTAGTTTTGTGTTTCATTCCTTAGCAATATTGTTTAACTGTCAAATTAGCAATCTTGAAAAAGTTGGTAGGTTGCCGCGGAAACAATATACGAATAAACAATACGAATATCTCCTGTTCCGGGGAAACACATTTCATTTCTGTTTGCACATTTTAACATATAATGAGGTCTACAAACATTTGCCAGTAAAAATAAACGAGCAAGTTCAGTCGGACTCGTACATGAAGGGTTCCGTACCACCGTACAATGTTTTATAACGCTGAAGAAACACGTTTCTTATATGACGACCCCTTTAATTTTTAACTTTATCTTATTTTAGTATTTGTTGTTATAGTGGCTTTACGTGCCTTCCCAAGCACGGAATCATCATTCTTTTCAAATAATCAGGTGATTCAAGCCTGCAATATCCTAACCAGACTGGAAACAACTTTTAACCTAGTACCTGTACTTATTTTTTTATTAATAAAAACTTTATTGTTCCACAATAAAAAAACTGCTACAATTGGCGGACTTAACGCTAAAAGCGTCCTCTCTCAGTCAACCATAAGGATAAACAAATAAGGTAATAAGATAATAAAAAGGCGCAAATACCTAGATACAAAATTTTGTATTAAAATATGTGCATAATATATATGCCTGCTTAACACTATATAATATAATACAATATATAATATACATACGTACATAAGACTAAATACATATAACAAATAAATATATACAAACATGCAATATATATAAATAATAAATGATGAGGGTGAAAAATAAAAAATATAATAACATCAATCAAAAAGATAAGAGTGCACTCTTTTCTTAAAAGAAAAAAATGTAGAAAAAGCCCTATAGCTTGTAAGGTAAAAGAGCTTGTCATAAAATTTGTGCGATGAGGAGGAACAGAAAGGAGAAGATTATCAGTAGAACGAAGTTGCATGAGTGTCAGAAAGAAATTAAAATTTACATTTAGGTACTCAAAAGAATTGAAAAGAGAGTGCAAAGAATTCGCATTTGTCTGCATTCACGGATAGGTGCCATTTAAGCTCAGAACGAAAAGATGATATATGATCATATTGCGAAGGCAAAAAATGAAACGTATACAATTATTAACGAGACAGTCAAGCTTCCCAGTGGGATTTGAACCCACGACCTCTGGATCACAAGGGAAACGCCTTTGAACCACTAAGGCAGTTAATTCTCTATAAGTATAGATAACCTTTCTACAAATTGTTTAATAAGGAGAAAATAAATACAATTGAAATTAAACTACATTACTACGAACTAAACCTAATCTGATCTAGTGCGGCATGGAGTCAAGATCGTTTCTACTATATTTTAAAGCATAGATGCCCTTCAGAATACTAAAAAACGCCTTTTAGCTTTTATTTTTTTTCTGCCCTGTGATTGGGCATTTATTTGGACAGTTATGGATTTATGCCCAAAATGCCAGGAATATTCCCAATATGCCCGTTTGGACATAAACACTTTGCCCATCTCTATATTTCGTTGCCTACTAAACTCTCTCAATAACTAACTCTCATCAATTTATTCTGTCAAATATCGAAAAGAAATACAGTGTTAACTTGGTGTTAACAATACCTTTTACCGTTAATATCATTGGTAACGTTATCTGATTATCGGTAAATAGTGGGAAAAATACCGTTACCCAGCATAACGTTATCTTTGCTGATTAACGCCGTTTGACAGAATTAACGTTACCAGATTTTTAACGGTATTCCAAGCCCTGATTTTGTCTACACATTCATTGTATGCGGTTGTTATTCCTTTCCAAATAGGAGTAAAATTGTTCTGTGCATTTCATTGTTTGTCATTGTCATTGTCACACACAAAACACAATCATGAACTTACAAACATAAATAAATATTATGATAATTTATATTTTTTTATACTAATTTAACTACCTATGTAATTATCTTAATTTGTGATTTATATTTTGCAGTGCTGTGTGAATTATTTTTACTATTTTTTGTAGTTTTGTATATAATGTTTTAGGTGCCTATTTTAACCTAGGTACCTAATTTTCGTGTATAAATATATTTGTTGTAACAATAAACTTTTCGCGATGCCTGTTAATTCTGTATGCCGGGTCTGCCTCACTGTGGGCGTACGAATGTTAACAATCTTGGATACTCCTCTCCAGTTAGTTTACGAGACGCTTGTGGCGTCTAAAGTAAGTACCATTTATATGTTATAGGACGGCAAACGAACAAGCGGGTCACCTGATGGTAAGAGCAAGGTTACACGCTCAGTTTGGCATCAGTTCAGTACATCAGTCTGGTCAGAATGATTGTGTAACCAACGGATTGACAGACTGATGGTTCGAACTGATGAAAATTAAAATTGTTTTAAATTATGAAATACTGATGGGAGACTGATCGCGTAATCCGCCTGTACACCAAGGTACATAAGGTTCATTGTAGCTCTTTGCCGTACACATACTTTTTCTCAGTCTGCTGTCAGTCTAGATTGACCATTTATTTAAAAAACTTTATTGTTCCACAATAAAAAAATGGTACAATTGGCGGACTTAACACTAAAAGCGTTCTCTCCCAGTCAACCATAGGGATAAACAGATACGAATCATGATGCGGCGTAAAAAACTAGATACAAAATAAAGTATTAAAATATGTGCATAATATAATATATGTCTACTTAACACTATATAATATAATAAAAGTCCGCCTGTTGTACTTTACACATGTATATGTGTGTACAATAAAGTATAAATAAATAAATACAATATATAATACACAAATAAATAAAATATAACTCATAGCATATACCTACATACATACATAAGACTATCTATAATACATATAACAAATAAATATATACAAACCTACAATATATATAAATAATGAATGATGATGGTGAAAATAAAGAGAGATACTATCATCCATCAAAAAGATAAGAGTGCACTCTTCCCTTAAAAGCAAATTTTGTCGAAATATCTTTGATGTCAATGGGTAAAGCATTCCAGAGCCGTATAGCTTGTAAGTTAAAAGAATTTGCCATAAAATTTTTACAATGAGGAGGAACAGAAAGGAGAAGAATATCAGTAGAACGAAGTTGCCTATCATGAGTGTCAGAAAGCAATTTAAATTTACATCAAAGGTACTCAGGGGAATTAGGATTCAGAAGAATTGAAAAGCGAGTGCAAAGAATTCGCACTTGTATGCGTTCACGTAACCATGAAACCATTAAAACCATGTAACCGTGAAAATCACCTATCATTCTGGCGTCAGTCAAGTCAATTCAGACTGATGGACTGGAATGATGCCAAACTGCGGGTATAACCTACATCTATGTGATCACCGCTACCCATGGACAACTGCCTTTTTGTGTCACTGCGGTACCTACACCGAATGTCGACGTATATTGTTTATATTTAGTGTTAATTTATTTATATTATGTGTGTGCCTCAGTAATACAAATAAAGTATCTATCTATCTATCTAACTGCAAGACCAGGGGTGTAACAAGGGCGTAACCGGCCCTTCAGGAAGATATAGACTCGTATTTTTAAAGGTTTCAATGTCGTATCAATAATCTAACTATGAAACACAAGATAAATCCACAACACGTCACCTGAGAAAATTAATATAAATTGTCTAACTCGGGACACCACAGAGGTCATTACGTAAACGAATTTCATGTAGTCTATTCGTTCAATTGGTTATTATACTGTCATGTTACACTTTGTGTGTGCTGAAATGGGTGGAATCGACTTTTCAGACATGGCCTTGATGGCGCGTCGACGGTATTTAAAAATTCAAAATTTCAAAATTCAAAATATCTTTATTATCATAGGATATTTATAATATCTCTTAATAATAGTCACTTTGTTTTGTTTTGCACAAATGTTGACGTCAAATCGTTACTTAAAGCTAAGTTTACGCCGCTTCCTAGGCGCAAATGCAGAAGAAGCGGCAACAAACTGCACTGCACGTTTTCTCCAAAGACGTCAACTAACAAACTAAAAACTTAAAATTAGTTATATGGATGGACTGAGATTACATTGTTTGTTATGTCATAATTAAATTGAATTATAAGAATTACGAAATATAAATTAATGTCAATTTGTAAATTTTGTATGTACCAATGTACCTAAATTATGACATGTCTAAGTATACAAACCTTTAAGAGGGACCCGCGCCAAGCTCAAGCCAGACCTTTTTGTCTTTAAGATAGTCATCGGTCCTATAATAAGCCTTCTCACAAAGTACTTTCTTTAGATAAGCTTTTAATTTTCTGTCTGGCGTATGCAAATGAACTATGCTTCAATAGCCTCAATGGGGCACCTCCATTCTATGGAAGGCCAGTAAAGTGTTGGTCTTACTTGTGATACCTTATTGGCAGTCGTTTGCTGTGTGATTTCCGGCAGAGTAGAATAAGACCACTCCCAAGTCTTTCCGTGGATGACTACTTAGAAAACACAAGCTAAACAAAGCTTATAAACATCAATGTGACCTCTCCAACCCGTCTGGCCAGCGTGAAGAGTTTAGGCCAAAACCTCTGACTGCTCAAGCCAAGTATGGCTCTGCTAGTACATACTACCAAAAGTGGCCGTTTTTCGCAAAAATGCAAACTAAAGCTTATTGTTCTTACTTTAAACTGTAAACAATGGTTCATAAAATAGTTTGAAGGGTTATCTAGGTTTTGCTAGCTTAAAATTTTAAATGATATCTCCGTTTCCTTACAAATAATTTATTTCAAATGGGGGCAGCACTGGACTCCGTGTATCGTCTTAATGGGTTTAATTTAAAGTGATGGGTTGCTTATAAAAGATGGTCTTGGTCAATGACTTAAAAAAAAAATGGCTGACCCCCATGGACTAGGCTAACAAGGGAAATGGAGAGATGGTATTTGTTAGGGAGGCCTATGCGTCTACGGGATGCGGGATGCGGCGATGCCAGAGTAAAAAAAAATAAAAATATATTTCTATTTAATTATTTCGAGTCCATGAATATAGGCTAATAAATAAATAAAAAATATGGTAATGGGTTGCTAGCCTCATGATTACAATAAAATAATGTCATTTTCAGCTGCAGAGTATGGGGCGGCCTGTGGCAGTGTGTTACGTTTGCTGTGCTCGACTGCACAAGAGTTACAAGCTGATGCTGACAGCGGACCGAGCGGAGACTGTGCTCACCGCTATGTTAGCTGAATGTACTGAGGTATGCAATATCACAGCTTCAATTTTGTTTTTCAAAAATTTCCTTTGAAACTAACAATAGTTTGTGATTTTATCAAGCCAAAAATGCTCAGTCGTGTTTTGGATCATTATCATCATCATCATATCAGCCACAGGAAGTCCACTGCTGGACATAGGCTTCCCCCAAGGATTTCCAAAACGACCGATCGGAAGCGGCCTGCATCCAGCGTTTTCCTGCAACCTTGCTCAGGTCGTCTGACCAACTAGCAGGTGGGTGTCCTACGTTGCGCTTGCCGATAAGTGGCCGCTATTCGAGAACCTTTCTGCCCCATCGGCCATCGATATTTTTGGATATTGTGTGTGTTTGTAGAAAAGCCTTAAGATTCCTACGTAATTTTTTGTATATAATAAACTATTTGTTAATTACAGTAATTTTTCAAAAACACAATATTGTGAGCTAAGAACCCACAGCACCTTAATATAATTTTTTCTCATATATCTTCCATGTACAGACAAGTACAGATTTATTTTATGTATAGAAATAGGTAAACTACAGTTGACTGCCTCCATTGTCCAGTGGTCAAGGCATTTGCCTTGGGATCCGTAGGTCGTGGATTCAAATCCCACGGGTAAGCGTACTCTGTGAAAAGTTGTTTCCAGTCTGGTGAGGATATTGCAGGCTCTCACCTGATTATCTGAAAAGAAAGATGATTAAGCCACATAAAGTTGTGGGTCCCGAACGCCATCAAGTGTTTGTTTAACGGACCCCGGGCTCTGAAGCATTACCGCTGAGGATGCAACCGGGAACACGCTCGGATGATGATGATGTAGGTAAAGTACACTTTGAAGTGTATTTTGGTTAGCCAATAATTCAAAGTTTTTGTTTAATTCATTGAATATGTCTGTGCAGGTTAGTGTCCGGTCAGTTTCAAAGCTGGACCGGCGTGCAGCGGGTCTGTGCGGATCGCTGACTATCTCCCCGACTGAAATCACTGACTCTCTGCCGCCAGTGACCGCTGAAATAAAAATTGAGGAAGAAGCTGACGTTAAAATAGATAGTGAAAATGAGGAATCAGGTATGCTACCAATTATTTTATTAAAACTAAATGACAAACTCCATGATTAACTAATTCAAAATTGTTGACTTCAGTGATACGAACTTTCTGATAAATTAACTCGATTTTCGATTCCTTCTCACCGTACTGGGTTTCTCTCAAATTCCTTTGCCGTTACGGCCGTACGACTATGGAATGCCCTCCCTGACAACATTATGAGAGCACGATCGCGGGATCATTTTAAATCACTTGTAGTTCGACACTTCCATGAGCAAGCTATGCTGTAGTAGTCTATGTATGTTTATTTATTTTAAAATATTTATGTAAGTATATATTTGGAGATATAAAGTATATTATATCTATATTTTATATATAACTTATATGTTATTTAATTTTATATGTAGGCGTAGTTTATGTATCTTAGCTAGTAAGTAGATATTTTTTTTCTCCCTGTTTTGTATACGCTTGCACCCTATTTATCGCCTTCTCTTAAGCGTCCCAAAGGTTCTCTGGTAGACAGCTCTTAGCGTTAAGATTATACCTATTGTACATTAATATTATAGTGCAATAAATGAAATAAATAAAACAAAAAAAATACAGTCGGAAAAGGCCGACCAGGTTCGATCGATTTACACGATCATCTTCAGGGCGAGTGTCAGAAACGGCGACCCGACAATGTCGCTGTCCGCTCCGAGTCAACCATTTTAAATTAATTATAGGTGTGTTATTGTAAAAATTAATTTACAGTTATGTTGTTCCAACTTCAAAGTTTAGTTCCTATATGTTTTATTGGACCTTATAGTAATCAATGTCTTCTCCATCTTAGCGCGTTTCCGTTTGCATCCTCAGCTGTGCTTTTTCTTCTCCAAGTATAAATATGCATGTCAATGCCTGGCACTGTCACCCGGGGATGCCGAAGACCTTGGGAAGTGGAGAAGAAATAGCCGAAACGGTTTAAATGATTTTGGTACCTGTGTGGTTCCGGGTCAGAATAGGACCACTCCATCTCGGATGTCGTAAGAGGCGACTAAAGGAAAAATAACACATAAGGCTCGTGCTACAATAGCATTCCCAAGGAGGGTTGACGTCAGGCAGGCGGCCGGTCGTAAAACTATAGCCAAATCATTTAAATTGTTCCGGCTATATCTTCTCCAATTCTCTAGATTTTTGGCATCCTTGGGTGATCATTAACGACCTCAATGGCGTAATGGTTAACACGGTAGACCGCTAATGTGAGAGGTCCTGGGTTCGATCCCCAGCCAGGGCAAGTTGGAAAATGACCTTTTTCAAATTGTCCTGGGTCTTGGGTGTTTATCTATATATGTATTTATCATAAAATATAGTATCGTTGAGTTAGTATCCTATAACACAAGTTTAAAAACTTACTTTGGGGCTAGCTTAATCAGTGTGATTTGTCCCTATATAATATTTATAATATTTATTTGGAAAAGAAAAAGCGGGAAAGGCACCGTGGGCTCCGAAGCAGCATAGCTGAGGATGCAACCTTTAACGCTTTCAGATAAAGCAGTTTAAATTATATGTATAGCCAGCATCCTTGGATGATCATTGATACTCATATAATATTTGGAATAGAAAATGCGGGAAAGCGCACCCCGGGCTCCGAAGCAGCATAGCTGAGGATGCAACCGGGAACGCCAAATCATTTAAACTGTTTCATACCCTACACGGGCAGACATACAAAGAAGTGGTCAAGCCCAGAAAAGGTGTTCTTTAGAAGTGTTCTTAAACAATCATCATCAAGTCTTTTTAGTCTCCACTGCAGGAGCACGACCCTCTCTGTTCTACCAGAGCCATATATCAGCCAGAGCAGCCAGAGGATTTGGCCTACACTCTCCACGTTGGCCAGACGGGTTGGAGATTTCTCACTGATGTTTATAAGCTTTGTTTAGCTTGTGTTTCCTAAGTTGCCTTCTACGACATCCACGGGAAGACTTGTGTCCTCAGCTGTGCTGCTTCGGACAACCAACTTCTTCGTTTCGGACTTCGGATGTAACCGGGAACGCGCTTAGACGGAGAAGAAGATGATGCTGAACACGTACACATTTGCAGATGCTGGTAGTCTATCGCCCGCGTCGGCTAAAGTCGAAACTGACGAAGAGAATGACTTCAAAGTGAAGTTTATAAAAGGGAATACCAGTGAGTATTTAAATTAAATTAACAAGTTTACACCCCGACTTTCAAGCGTTTACCCTCAATAACTTTTGAACAACTGAACCGATTTTCGACAACTGTTGCTAATAAACGGGCAAGTGCGAGTCGAACTCGTACATAACGGGGTTCCGTACCTCCGTACAATGTTTTAACGCTGAAGAAACACGTTTTTTGTAAGACGACCCCCTTAAATTTTTAACTTTATCTTATTTTTAGTATATTTTGTTATATATATATAGCGGCCATAATAATACATAATTTGTGAAAATTTCAAGTTTCTAGTTAATTCCATTATAAAGATCTAGTTAAAAAGGCTGAAAATACACGATTTTTGTATGACGACCCCCTTTAATTTTCAACTTTTTTATATTATTAGTGCTTTTGTTATAGCGGCCACATTAATACACAATCAGTGAAAATTTCAAGTGTCTAACTATCACGGTTCAAGAGATAGAGCCCTGTGACAGACGGACAGACAGCGGAGTCTCAGTAATAGGGTCCCGTTTGCACCCTTTGGGTACGGAACCCTAAAAATCATCTAGACAGACAAGGCTTTCGATTTAAAGAAACCGTATTGGAATCGGTCTATTCGTTTAGGAGCTACGACGACACCGACACACAGTCACGTCTAACTTATAACACCCCTCTTTTTTGACGTAGGTTAAAAATATGTGACTGTACAGTCTACTGTACATTATCTAACATTTAATGCTTACACGGCTGTCACCAGGCGCGCGTCATACCTTTTTTTTTTTGTTATAACTTAACTTAATTTTATTTTATTTATTCAAGTACACTTGATACTCGTAATTAAATTTTCAACAAAAAAAACAACTGAATTAAATTTTTCTAGGAGTTTCTTCCATATCTCCAAAGTTCTTCATCATATCTTCACCAAATTAAAATGAGATCAACTTGGTAGTAAAGGCTTTCAAATAAAAAAAAATCATCAAAATCAGTTCACAATTGGCGAAGATATCGCGTAACAATAAAAAAATAAAAAAAACATACAGTCGAATTGATAACCTCCTCCTTTTTTGAAGTCGGTTAAAAATTTACAAACTATACAATGTGGAACGTTACGTACCCGTAATAAATCGAACCACGGTCTATACTAGATCATTTTAGAATAATGAAATTAAAATATCAGCCAAAAAATAAAATAAAAAGATGGAAATGTCCTTTTTCAAGTCTTAGGGCGCTTTTCCGCCAGAGATGTGCTATGCAGCTATGCTGCGAGGATGAGAAAGCTAAGCTACGGAACTATGTGACCGTTTCCACTGATCCTAAGCTATGTAGCGGGGCGAGTAAGATGTGCTATGAAGATGCGCAGCTCGAACTATGCGTTATTCGATAGTAGGGAAGTGGCGACCATCCATAGCACGCATCCTTCCATATAAACAACAGCTTAATAACACGCATCTTTCTATATAAAAACATAGGTTCAAAGATCTTTATTTCTCAATAAGACAAGATAGTCGCTTACTTGAGAATAAATTACATTATAAATAAACGGGCAAGTGCGAGTCGGACTCGTACATGAAGGGTTCCGTACCACCGTACAATGTTTTAAAACACCGAAGAAACACGTTTCTTGTATGACGACCCGCTTTAATAATTATTAACTTTATCTTCTCTCGTATTTGTTGTTATAGTGGTCATAGTAATACATAATCGGTAAAAATTTCAGGTGTCTAGCTATTACGGTTCAAGAGATAGAGCCCTGTGACAGACGGACACACGTTTACACGTTTGACGGACGTTTACACCCTTCGGGTACGGATCCCTAAATAAACCGCCTAATAGCACGCATCTTTCCATATAAAAACATAGCTTAGCTGAATCCGTTTTCACCAGTGCTATGCTATATGGACCAATGAATATGATTGGTGGATATCAAACGCATCCATAGCAACGCAGCATAGCACATCTCTGGTGAAAAAGGACCCTTAGGCTTGCAACTACGTTAAGCGGACACAAACTCTATGTGCGACAGAGACACGTGACCCGAGACGCTTTCAGCTATCTCTATTGCACTGTAACAAGGGGACGGGGTAAGCACTTTAAAAAAAAAACATTTTTTTTATGAGTATTAAAAATTATATTTTGGGATCACTGAATTTCACTACACTGATTTAGAAAATAGAATTTAGTAAATTTAGAAGGAGTCGGAGCAACTTCTCTGTAAGAAGGCTGGTTGAGGACTGACTGGCGTCCTGCCCCTCTTATGACGGCTCTTCAGCATAACTGCTGCCACGGCGCTGACTCAGCGGTGTGGACAGGGCTAGTCTAATAAAAAGCTATATGTAACAGCACGTAGGGTTTTTGACAGAGACGGACTGAACCCGTCGCGGGCGTCCGCTTAACGTAGTTTGAAGCTTTAGGCTCAATTTACATTGCCGCGAATGGAAGCGAATTTTTAAAACTCTAGAAAGCATATTGAACCCTATGTGAATTTGGTAATGTATAAAATTGTGTCAACAAATTCTTCAGAGGAATACGCGGGAATACCCGCTAAGTTTCTTTCTTTGTGCTAATTTGTACTGTATTCTACTAGATTATAGAAGACATTATAATCTGTGACTTTCTTAAAATTCGTCTCGATTTCGCGGCCATGTAAATTGAGACTCATACGAAAGTTTAAAAAAAATATATGGGAAATATGAGAGAAACGGAAAATTATCGATTAATATATATATATATATATACGAGTATCAGAGATGGCGCTTGTTCGTTCGTAGAAAATGAACGCTTCTACCGCCATCTCTCCGAAATTAAGCGGCACCACTACGAAACTACTTTCTTTCGAACTAGTAGCTCCATCTAGCTACAACATTTAAACTAAAAATCGAATTACACTTCAATGTATGATGGTTGTCAGTCCACTTGTATTTGTTCGTTCATGGGGTATCATTTTTAGAGAACCTCGTTTTCTCAAGGGATTTATTTATAACTAACCCATGTTTGCAGATGCTGGTAATCCAGAGCCAGCAGACATGGCAGTGAGTGATAATGATGTGGATGACGATGATCCCTCAAGTTCAATGACCTTACAGCAGCTTAGAGAGATGAGAACAGAAGTGGAGCTGCAAACCGGGAAAGGTATGTACAAGTAATTTGTTGTTGCCCGACTGCGTCAGAAGCAGGGTTATGTTAGTTATTATTTTTTAGCGTTCTGTTCCCAAAGGGTGCAAACGGAACCCTATTACTGAGGCTCCGCTGTCTGTCCGTCTGTCTGTACGTCTGTCCGTCTGTCACAGGGCTCTATCTCTTGAACCGTAATAGCTAGGCACTTGAAATTTTCACCGATTATATATTACTGTGGCCGCTATAACAACAAATACTGAAAATAAAAAAAAGTAAAAAATAAAGGGGGTCGCCATACAAAAAACGTGGTTTTTCAGCGTTTTTTACTAGATCTTTATAATGGCATTAACTAAATACTTGAAATTTTCACAGATTATGTATTACTATGGCCGCTATAACAGCAAATACTAAAAATAAAAAAAAGTTAAAGATTAAAGGGTGTCGTCAACGTACAAAAAACGTGCATTTTTAAGCGTTTTAAAACATTGTATGGAGGTACGGAACCTTTCATGTACGCACTTGCCCGTTTATTTCAAAATTTTAGGCTAAGTAGTTTCCGAGATCGGGGGGGGACGACGACGACGACGACGACGACACCTCAAAAAATATAAACATCTGTTGAGCAAAAATGATACCAAAAATAATACACATTGGTTTTAGCAATTTTCTCTCGTATTTAGTATTATTTTGCTCAACATTTGTTTTTTTTTTGTATTAAAACTGGTGATCTTGTGCGCAGGTCCAGCACAGCTGGCCTCGGCAGCCGCGGAGCCTGCGCCTCAGCCTGCCGCAGCCGTGGGAGATGTAGAGTTACGAGGTATGAATTTCCTTATATTACTTGCCAAGTTCCCCGTGTGGTTCCGGGTCAGAATAGGACCTCTCCATGTCTTCCTGTGGATGTCTTAAGAGATGACTAAAGGACTTAATCACAAACATCTCGTGCTACAATTGCATTCCCAAGGAGGGTCAACATCGGGCGGCGGCCGGTTGTAAAACTTTTCGCACAAATATATAATTACTTGTCAAGTTATGCTTCCGTGCTGGTCTGGGAGGAAAGAAAAACTTTGAATATACCAGCTGCTTGTTTTCCCGCGCAGATCGTAAAAGCCGATCGAGGATTTAATTCATGTTTAAAGAATGCAGGGTGCTTTGCGGATTGTTGTGCCCCGCACCTCATCCCCTTAGTCACTTCGTATCCGCCTTAATTTAACTAGCAAGATTTGACCCAAATAACAAGAAACAACACAGGGCAAGCTAAATAAAAGCTTTTAAAAAGCGGTTAAAACTGGAAAAGGTCCTCTGTCTCAAACAAGAAGTGGTCGAATCCAGAACTTGAAAAAAACTAATAAAACAGTGAACGCTGACCGTCTTAACGGGAATACATGAAGACCATTTGAAATAAATTTATTTGAAAGGAAACGGACATATCATTTAAAGTTTTGTTCTAGTAAGCCCTAGATAACCCTTCAAACTATTTTATGAACTAAGTTTACGGTTTATAGTGAGAACGTGAATCTTCTTCGCACATTTGCGAAAAACGGCCACTTTTGGCTAATGTGCGTAGTAAAGCTTAACGTTCTCATTATAAACTGTAAACAGTAGTTCATTAAATACTTTGAAGGGTTATCTAGGACTTGGTAGTAGCAAAATTTTAAATGATCTCTCCGTTTTCTTTGAAATGATTTATTTAAAATGGGGGCAGCACTGGACCCCGGAAAATTTAGGTACGGCCTTAACGGGTTTTACGGCTGGCTGCCTGTCTGGCTTTAAACCTACTAAACTAAGAGTTAGCTTAAATTGTTGCACGATCTTTGTGCATTCTTCGGCCGCCTCTCAAAACATCCACAGTGAGGCAGGAAGAGATGTAGTGGTCTTATTCCAGCAGCATTGATACAACCAGATAAAGATAATATCGTGCGACTGACTAGTGCCATCCCGCTCGATATCATGACGTAAAGCGAGATAAGGCAAACTGGTAGATAATGCATAGCGTTAAGTTTGACCCATTGTAATCAATCAAATATGAGATTATGTGCAATAAACTTAAATATAAATAAATAAATAATATATGATAGCGCTCGATAACCGCTGTCGCCGGTGCTATGCTAAGAGGGTAGGAGTGTTATTTTTTAAATCGTCACATCGTTACATTTCGAATGGTTTGCGCATTGTTTCCAAAAATACGCATTTTTGAATGATTGTATGCGAATGCGAATATACATTTTATAGGCAATGCAGCAATTTTGGGGCACAAAAGTCCCCCGCCAAGTCGGTTACTCAAAGGAACAGCCGTATTATACTTTTCTCGTAACCTTTCGAGGCACCCTTTTTGACACCCTATGAGATAGATGACTATCTTGCAAAAGAACCAGAAATTCACAGGGTCTAACCGAATATACTGAAACTATTTTAAGCCTGACTTCAGTATACTGAACAACTTTCCCCAAGAAACACATATCGAAATATGAAAATATGTTTTTGCTTTTCATAGAAACTCTGATCAGGTCTAGATATTTTGGTATAATGTTCCTTAGGGAAAGTTGTTCAGTATCATGAACTGAATTCATTTCAGGTTAGGTGTCGGACCCCAGGTTCTGAAGCGTTACCGCTGAGGATGCCACCGGTAATACGCTCGGATGATAATTATGTTTTTTCTTTGTTTTCATACCCTATACGTATGCTAACTACATACCTACCTACTAACTTTTTGTTCGTCATGGTTAGCCAAAATTTATTTACACAAAAATGAATGCAGGTGGCGCTTCTGGTCAGGAATCAGAGCCTCGGGGTCGGAAGAGAGCTGCAGACGATGCCAGCAACACGAGGAGCAGAGCGAAAGATACAGTGCGAACCCATAAGGGTCACTACGAGTGTACCGTTTGTCAAAAGCAACTGACTTCGATGGAGGGTTTAAGGAGACATAAGATAACCCACACTGGCGAGAAACCTCATGAATGTAATCATTGCCACAAACGCTTCGCAAAACTAGATAATTTGAAGAGACATTTAGGCACGCACACACGCGAGAATCCATATAAATGTAATATTTGTTTACGTAGATTCACTCAACAATATGCATTACGTATTCATGAAAAAATACACACGGGTGAGAAACAGTATGAATGTAGTATTTGTCGAAGCTGGTTTAGGCAAAAAATTACCTTAAGAAGACATGTTTTAAGGCACGCTGGGAAACCACATGCATGTGATGTTGGTCAACAACAGTCACCTGGATTGCATAGTTTACAAAGTTGCACCCGCGAGAAATCATACGAATGCAGTGTTTGTCACAAACGGTCCACTCGATTAGATCACTTGATAAAACATATGCGCACCCACACTGGCGAGAAACCGTATGAATGTAAAATTTGTCTACTTAGGTTTTCTCAACAGTTCGCATTACAAAAACATGAAAAAATACACACGGATGAGAAATTGTATGAATGTAGTATTTGTCGAAGCCAGTTTAGGCAAAAAGTTAACTTAGACAGACATGTATTAAGGCACACCGCTGAGAAACTACATGAATGTAATATTTGTCACAAACAATTCGCTCGTCTTGATCATTTGAGAAAACATATGAGCATACATCCTGGCGAGAAACCATATAAATGCAGTATTTGTTCACTCAGATTCACTCATCAGTATTCGTTGCGTAGACACGAAGAAAAACACACCGGCGGCGGGAAAGTATACGTATGTGATATTTGCCAAAAACAGTTCATTCAGAAACGTTATTTACAAACGCATATATCAAATCACACTGCTGAGAAACCACATCAATGTAATATTTGCTCGATGCGGTATCTCGCGAAAAGTTCATTGATGGTTCATTTGAGAACGCACAACGGAGATAAACCATTCGAATGTGATGTTTGTCACAAACAGTTCGCTCGTCTTGATCATTTGAGACAGCATATGAGCATACACCCTGGCGAGAAACCATATGAATGCAGTGTTTGTTTACTCAGATTCACTCTTCAGTATTCGTTGCGTAGACACGAAGAAAAACACACCGGCGGCGGGAAAGTATACGTATGTGATATTTGCCAAAAACAGTTCATTCAGAAACGGTATTTAAAAACGCATATATTAAATCACACTGCTGAGAAACCACATCAATGTAATATTTGCTCGATGCGGTATCTCGCGAAAAGTTCATTGATAGTTCATTTGAGAACGCACACCGGTGATAAACCATTCGAATGTGACATATGTCAGAAACGATTTACCATCAAGAGCACTCTTAAGAGACATTCAAAAACAAGCTGCGGTGAGAAACAATCTAGATCTGCCGAGAAACCGCATGCTTGTAATGTCTGTCGAAAACGATTTTTATGTAAGAGAAGCCTAAAGGATCATTTGAATACACATTCTGGTGAGAAGCCGTATCAATGTGATATTTGTGGCGGTAGATTTACCAACCGCTCTACTTTATATAAACATCGTAAAGCACGCCATTGAGAAAAAGCCATAGTGTTTTGAGGAGACAGAGCTCAACAATTACTATTATAGTAATTAGTACCTATTTATTAAATTCGGTTTTTAGGGTTCCGTTGTAAACAATTACCTTAGTCCAGTCTTTCCGCGGTTTTACACAGACTCTTAAGACTGAAAAAAGCTGTAATTTGGCATGTTACTCGTAAATCACGCATGAAAATAATTATGTAGCTCATATACTCATATGTAAAGGACGATATGGATAAAGAGAATGTAACAAGTGCCTTGACAAAAGATAGAGAAAGAAAAAGACACATGCTGTCCCGACCCCACGTAAAGTGGGATAAGGTGAGTGATATACTCGTATGTAAAGTGGAAATCATTGGAATATAAATTAATAAATAATAAATGTAAATTGAAGAAAGGGAGTTCAAAACGTAGCCGGACTTTCCTTTTAAAAGAGAATTTGGTCAAAATTTCTCTGATGACAATGGTCACATCATTTTCTTTAAAATATTGTGAGTTTATAAACACCAGTTTTCGATTTAGGGGATCCGTTTGTGAAATATTTGGTTTTAAAGTAAATTTTTATCAGAGTCAAGTATCCCTCTTAGCTAAACAGTTGTATATTAGTGGGTGGGAATATATGTAAATATCCCAATCAAGCTCCATCTAGCCACAACATTTAAACTAAAAATTGTATTACGCTTCAAAGCATCAAAGTTGTCAGTCCTTGTGTGTTTTTCGTCTATGGTTTAATCTTAAAATGACAGGTATTAATAAGAAAAATAGTTTAAGATTAGAAAGAATTGTACTTCTAAATACTTACTTTTATTGTGACTGTAATTTTTTCTTAAAAATAAATCACTAGTTATATCTATTACATTTTTTTTATATGCCTACTATACGCATTTGTGTGCATACATAGGACACTTAATTTCGTCACATCTGACATACCTTTAGCTTAAGGCCGTACCTGAATTTTCCGGGGTCCAGTGCTGCCCCCATTTAAAATAAATCATGTTATGAACATTTTATGAACTACTGTTTACAGTTTAAAGTGAGAACGTTAAGCTTTACTACGCACCTTTGCGAAAAACGGCCACTTTTGGCAAATGTACGTAGTAAAGCTTAACGTTCTCATTATAAACTGTAAAGTAGTTCATAAAATACTTTGAAGGGTTATCCAGGACTTGGTAGTAGCAAAATTTTAAATGATGTCTCCGTTTTCTTTGAAATGATTTATTTTAAATGGGGGCAGCACTGGAACCCGGAAAATTCAGGTACGGTCTTAACGACTGTCTGTGTTAGTTAACCATTAACACAGACACAAAACAAAAAAAACTTACGCTTTTGAAGCTGCGGTATAAATTCTGATTGTAATAAAATGATAGTTAATGTATATAATTCAATAAGAAAATAAAATAAATCAATCGAAGTAAAGGTATCGCAATTTGTTTTACTGTTTTTCAAAGATTAAAAGTCATAGAAAAACAAATATGTATAAAAATTTTTAAAGTGATTGCAAAAGAGTTTGCAACACTGATAGTAAGGTCTCATGTCTACGTATCCGGTTTGCGCCGTGACGGCGCGGCTCCGTCGCCGGCGATGTGGACACACCTCCTAGAGGCTTTATACATGACTGATCGACCGGATGCCGCCGGTCCGGCGCAAACCGGATTGGTGGACACGAAGCCCAAGGCCGCGCCAACGGACACGCGGCGCGGTGTGCGATGCGGGCCGCGCGGCCTAAGTGTATTATGTATTATCGCACGCTCCGATGGTGTGATCACGCCCAGCAATATACACCCGCATCCGCGGCAAACCTAATGTCCGTGATCAGACAAACTGCAAGAGAATCGAGCTGGTACGGTAATGTCTGGCGGAAACCGGTAAGTTACGTGGGAAACATATATGGCCATATCAAGGGCATACCAAAGACTTTGTTACCATAGAGGTAGGATGGAGAAGGTAATGTTCAAACGGCGTCTTCCAGTATCTGCCGGCGACTTCGCGAGAATTCGCCGCTTGACGCGCGATGACTTTTTGAGCTCAAATTTAGTTTGAACATTATACGATTGACATAAAGGTCATTATGCTATGTACGATTTCGGCGAATCGCTGCGACTCTGCCGCAATGTAAATTGGACCTAAATTCCATAGTTTGTTTTGAGGTATGTATAACCCCAGCAAAATGTTGCGCCTTAGAGAAATGAGAGTATTACAGATTAATGGTTCATAGTAAGCCTCAATGTAAACAACTATAGCAAAATTCGTTCATGTTGTATTTTCGAAGTTATTCGAGAAAAACTGATTTTGCTGGGGTAACGTTACCCTAGAATCAAGTATATGAAAAGATAGCTCTTAATGAGTTGTAAATGTATACCAATAGCAAAATCTGTTAATCTTATACTTTTTGAGAAATTCAAGATTTTGCTGGGGTAACGTTTTGCAATTTTCCATATCTCGAAAACTGTTAGTAGCAGAATTTACAAAAAAAAACTGTTTGTAGGCCTTCATTTGTTCAAATGTGTTCAAATATAAGTATTTCGATTCATCAACAAATATCGAAGAAATTTATTATTTAAAAAAATCAGAAAATTCCGGTTTACTCGTAAACTAGTACATTTACTAACAAACAGTTACATATACGTATGATATAGCCTTCTAACATGTACAAATTCGGATGAACAAACATTACGCGATATGAAGACATAAAGGCATTTCGTCGAATTTCTAGCGGTGTGACTTTGGCCATCGAATACGCAGTTCTCTCTGAATACAAAAAGATAAACTATAGTGAACATTGGTGTTCATTTTGTTACAAAACATGTCTGAAAGTTTCGGCTTCAAATCTCAGATGAAATAAATGTTATTAAAAAATAAGAAAATATCATCTTTTTTCAAAATTTGGATAACTTTTTACAAGGAAAATATTTCAAATCTGATGAGGCAGTCAAAACCGCCTTCAAACAGTTCATAGACTCGCTCCCAGGATTTTTTTTCCAAAGGTATCAATGATCTGCCTATAAAATGGCGGAAGTGTATCGATAACAATGGCGCATACTTCGATTGATTAAATAATAATTTCATTAAAAAAAACTTGTTTCACTTTTTTGATACTGAACGGCAATTTCATATGTAAGGACCTAATATTATATATGTTACGCTCAAAGACCGAATTCGCTCATTGAGCGAAATAATAGGCCACAGCCCACAAGTCACATCACAACGCGTTGTGGCAACTTGTGGCATTTGTGGCTATTGTAAAACGGCCATGACGCGAAATCGACGATTTATTTATTTATTTAATCTTTACTGCACAATAAAATAAACGTACAAGTGGCGAACCTAATGCCATATGGCATTCTCTCCCGGTCAACCATTAGACCAAGCAGAAAATATGTGTGGCTGGCGTAATAAAATCCACAAAAATAAACAAACTTAATATAAATAAAATATATATAATCAAAAACACATATACTTATACACAAATATACTTTTAAACATATAATAACTAGGTATGATGATATCCTGGCCGGTTTCGGCCTCGGCGACTGATTTGTCATGCGTTTCAATTTCTTCTCTGGTAGGATCTGTAGTGACTTGTGTAGCCCAATTTGTTGGTAAACGTGCGATAACATATTGCGCACGTCAAGACTCCATCAACATAATTATAGTGGTAGGCTGTAGGTGGTCTAGCCTTCAGTTCGTCTCGCTTTCTGTCTTCTTCCGCCAGACGGTTGGCCTCAAACTCGAGAACTCTGTCGTTAACCAACTGGCGCCACTCATCACGTCCTTCTGCCAACTTCTTCCAAAGAGAGATGTTTATTTTTAAATTTTTCATATGCCGCTTTGTACATCTTTAAATCTGAGAAGTTGACCTCCTTGCAAGCGTTTTCCATGCATACATGCATAAAATACAATATATATATATAGCATAAATATAAATACTAATAAATATAACCAGGATGACTGGGACTAGGACTGCTGGAGGAAAAAATTACGTACCGCTCGCTTAAAAGCCAAACGACTGGGACGATGATGATGACGACGACGACGGTCATGATTATGATGACGACGACCATGATAATGACGACGACGGTCATGATGATGATGACGACGACGATGACAATGATCTCACCATCACGGTCATCATTATCATCGTCGTCGTGTCGTCCTCATCATCATCCGATTATGCTATGATCATCATCATTATCATCGTGTCATCATCATCATCAACGTCGTCGTCATCATCGTCACCATCATTAACATCTTCCATAACCATTCATTAGTGATGTTGAAGATAAGACTAGGCGGTCCCCCCATATCAAATCACTGCGGCATATCCATATATTTCCAATTCGTGTCGTGACTCGTGGCCCTTATCAAAATGCTTAGAACGCGTTGTAGTTGTTCTGTGATTGCCACAAAGCGTTGTTTCAATTTGTATGAAAATCCGAATTTTATTTTTGGCATTTCGGGAATGTTGTAAAACAAAAGTTGTTCAGTTTCATATCGGCCTCACAAAAAGAAAATTCTTATTTTTTTCTTTTTGCTTTACAATGTTTTGACATTTACAAAGGAGTTCTGCAAACGAACAAGGCGGAGGTGGGGAAAATAAAACCAGCAATGAAATGGTAGTTATTTGATTTATTTGTTTTCCATCACGATTAGCTAGATAACATTTGTTTCATCACGCTTTTGAAATATCAGTGAATAAAACACTCTAGTACACCTTGTGACCTTGAAAATATTTCAGTCATTCCTGACCTCTTCACTTCAGTGCGTTCTCAAATATTTTCGCAGCAATGTTTACCGAGTTATATCATTTGGTGCAGTTTTTTTTTCTTTTCAAATGAAATCTCAAAGAAATCTTTTGGGTAAACCGTTTTTGGCAAATATTACATTCATACGGTTTCTCACCAGTATGCATTCTTGAGTGACCTTTTAAATTTTGTTTATAAGCAAACCGACGTTGACAAATATCACATTCATATGGTTTCTCACCAGTGTGAGATCTTAAATGAGCATTTAAATTAGCTTTTTGAGCAAATCTACTTTGACAAACATTACATTCATATGGTTTCTCACCACTGTGCGTTCTTAAATGTTCTTTTAAAGACACATTTTGAGAAAATGTACTATGACAAATATTACATTCATATGGTTTTTCACCAGTGTGAGATCTTGAATGAACTTTTAAATGACCTTTTTGAGTAAATCTACTTTGACAAACATTACATTCATATGGTTTGATACCTGTGTGCCTTCTCAAATGATTTCGTAAATACTCCTTTCGAGAAAACCGACTGTGACACACGTCGCATTCATATGTTTTCTCATCAGTGTGCGTTCGGATATGACTTTTTAAAAATTTTTGTTCTGTAAACCGATATTCGCAAATAGTACATTCAAATGGTTTCTCAGCAGTGTGAATTCTCTTAAAATGAATTTTCAAAGCTCGTTTTTCAGAAAATCGACGTTGACAAACATTGCATCTATATGGTTTCTCACCTGTGTGCGCTTTAAAATGTATTTTTAAAGATGTAAGATGATGTACATATGGTTTCTCGTCGGTATGTGTCATCATATGCTGCTTAAAATTACTGAAATATTTGTGACAAACATTACATTGGCGGCCCCCCCTCTCGTCAATCCCATCTGGATCTCTATGAGCCGCACGTTCCCTCTCGCTCGAATCATCTGCAGCTGGCTTCCACTTCCCAGATCTGGATCGCGGGCCCGATGCGACACCTGCATTAGTTAATAAGTGTTTAAATCTTACTCTTCAAATCTCGCGCAGCGACACTTGCATTAGTTAATAAGTGTTTAAATTTTACTTTTCAAATCTCGCGCGTAATTTGCGAATACGATGGAGCAGTAGACTAGACGCCGGGTGTCTATTAGAATACAGTTTTTTTGACATGGAATTTCATTTCCCAGAAAACTATTCCACGATTTTTAATAGGTATATATTTTTCTTAATAAATCGAATAGTTGATCATCGCAGTTTCATATTATCGAACAAAATTTTATACAGTCCTATCTAAAATATTTGAAAGAGTTATTTATGACAATATTTATCTATTCTTGTGTAAATATAATGTAATTAGTAAAGAACAATATGGTTTTCATAAAATAAGTCCACAAACAATGCCATTGATGACTTACTGTCTACAATAACAGAATGCATCAATAACAGGCGACTGATTGCCACACTATTTATGGACATGACGAAAGCATTCGATTTTGTATGTCATAGTATTTTGTTAAGAAAATTATATGCATATGGTATAAGGGGTCCGGCATATGATCTTGTCAAATCATAACTAGTAAATCGACAACAGCAAACCCAAGTTACATATATAGATAAAGAAAATAATGAATCTGTCGCAAAATCACACCTGAGAACGGTTAAATATGGGGTACCACAGGGCAGCATATTGGGACCTTTACTCTTCATTATTTACATAACTGACTTGCCTAAGCACATTAATCAAAAAATGGTGCTATTTGCTGATGACGCCTCAGTACTTATTACTGATAAAAACTGTAATAATGCACTTAATGACACAATTAATTGGCTACATGCAAACAAATTAGTAGTAAATATAGACAAAACAAAATACATGCAATTTCATGTTCAGCAAGTAAAACCCAAAAAGATTTCAGTTCAGTAAAATAATAAAAATATTGAATTTGTAAAGGAAATTAAGTTTTTGGGTGTAACTCTAGACAAAAATTTACGATGGAAGCCTCATATAGAAAACTTAATTAGTAAATTGTGCAATAAAATAACTAAGATTGTATCACAAAAGGCAGCTATATGTGCTTATCATGCCTATGTGGCCTCAACCTAAAATATGGCATACTACATTGGGGACATGCTGGTAATGTGCACTTACTGCCCACTTTTTAGAACACAAAAAAAGTATCCGAGCAGTGTTTGGTGGGTCACAAAGAGATAGCTGTGTTCCTTATTTTAAAAAAGTAAATATATTAACAATTCAATCACTGCCACTTTATATATATTAGAGTCATGTATTTATGTTAAAAACAACATTGATAAATTTAAATAAAAAATAAGTCAACATCCCAGAGCTGTTTAAAACAATGTACATATTCTGCCTAAACAGGATTCTAACCTGGATTTATATTATAGAACAGTGTATATTTTAGGCCTAAAATTATATAATCATTTACCAGACAAATTAAAAGAACTTAGCGAAAAACAATTAAAAGATAAACTAAAAACAATATTATTAGAGAAGTGCTATTACAGCATTGAAGAATATTTAACAGATAAAATTAAATTTTAAAAATGTAATTTATTATTTATATCAAAATGTTTTTGTTGGCGCTGAGAGCTAAGATTACGTTCAGCTACCAAGAAATGTTACTAACTACGCTCTTGGTACGAGTCCGGCAATCCCACCGGCAACAAACAAACACACAAACAAACCTACGCAGTCTGCTACCACCCTAGATAAGGTCCAGGGAACCTCCTAACCTAATTATGAGTTAAACTTAATTCTAATTAAAAGCAGCCTCGCCTGGCCTTCGCGTCGAGCCCGAAGTCCTACTCAGGGCTGGCGACGGCCTTAGGTCCCACCATGGGTCCCAAGTCAGTGGTGAAGAAAATGGGGTCCCTAAGCTAACCTACCCATGAGCTCATGTATGTCGCCCCAAACGAATACGTCGTATTTATAGCACAACTCCACCACAGCACAACAAGTTTCTTTTATAGTCAATTAACCAATACTTCCGTATCACACGGGCAATAGGAAAAAACCAACAATTTACAATGACGCAATGACACGCGTTTTACATTTGACACAAATCACTGTTTTTATACGTAATACAAACAATTTCGGCTCCACGCCGTTCCAAACAAATTGGGCACACACACGAACAACAATTAGCGACAATTCTTCACGAAATATTCGCAATATATCAAGTACCAAATGCCGGCCTCCGGCTCTTTTTCGACGGGAGAACGCAAGTCATTCATAATGGCGTCAGTCAAGACTGGCGCGACCCATAGACAAAGATTATTTCCTGGCCGGGCAACTACAATCCGCGCTCGACAGCCGTAATATCGCTAAATCGATAATCTTGCCCGTGTTTGTGGAGATCACACGCAGATGGCGCTAGTCTACTAACAATAAGTACTTTTATCCAAAACAGTTTTTATTTCATTTTTATGTTTTATTGAACTTGAATTATTAATCTTGAACTTTATTATCTAATCCTATTGACATGTATAGTAACGAATAATAATAGTCATTGAATTAAAATTGTTAAAAGAATTGTAAATACCTATTGAAAATCAATTATGCACGCCTTTCCAAGGTAAAATGTATTGGGACTATTATATTATTTTAACATCCTATGTCATTACCTACATTTATGCAAATAAAGTATTATAATTATGATTATAAAAAAAGTCTTTTAAAATTGTTTTCGTTACTAGAAAAACGGTATATCCATCGAAATATAATCTCTAGAATTCTAACGCTCCTACATTCACCGCTTCGATTCTGATTCCATTTACGCAAACAAACTAACAGTAATAACAACGAAACACTCAAACACACACATAGACAAAGATGCATGCGATTGATTGCGACAAGGTCACGTACGCATCGTGTCGGTCGAACAGCGGGCTCCCCGAAGCCTGCTGCTTGATCGACACGGCCGCGGTCAACGCCGCAAGAGGTAAGGTATAATATTAAAATGTTTATTAATTACATATGTAAGGTGAGTCCTATGTTTTTCATGTCTGTATGGCTTTTACACCACCTCACGGCACATGACGGCATTTTTAATGAATCGATTATCGCAAAAACACAGCAATATTCTCTAAGGAAACTTCTTGCGACGCAACCGCACGACTCGAGTGTCACGGCGAACTGTCGCGCCGCGCTGTTCATATTTTAAGCCCCGCCCGCCGCGGTACATATCGCGTGGAATGATTTTTCGGGATTACTTAAGATTCTAGAGAATTTATTGTTCGTAGGGTATATCGAACTAACATTTCATACAAAGTATTAATTTATCGATAAAATTGTTCATAAAAACATGTTTCAGTTAGTAACGGTACACACACATGATAATAACTTCCGAGCGTGTGTTAGTCGCAGTTCTAACATAACCTAACCTATAGGTTTGCCCTAACCTATTAAAATGGATAGAACTGACCTAGCACTCGCCGGCCGCTGCCGCGACCTATAGGCCAGGCAATCACAGAACAACCACAACGCGTTCTGAGCATTTTGATAAGGGCAACGACACGAATTGGAAACTACGTGGAAACAAAGTTATGGTTAACAAAACTTTGGTGTTACATTATTTCGATAAAATACATAAAAGAAATAACGGTAGACTGAGTTTGGAAATAATAAATAATCGAGTGAATGTAATTTCGGTGTAAAACAGATTTTAGGATTTGTTAAATATTGTATTACAAGATCTGCGAATAGTTTTATGGGGAATGAAAATCGTTGAAGTGAATTGTGATAAATCGATTGGAAGCTAACATTTTTCGATTGTTTTTAGCCATATAAGTATATTGAGTAGGTATCGAAATCTTTTGAAAATCTTTAGGCGCTTCCCCTACCGGTGAAAAGAAACACATTATAATATCATTTATTCTTCTTATCATCTTAAAATCCAACAGGTTCCTACGACGTTCGCGTAAATCCCTATACAATAAGCTATCTCAAGAGTATGTTTTTAGATTTATTCTCATACAGACTAAAATACCGTCTAAAATATTTGTGACAAACATTACATTGGCGGCCCCTCTCGTCGATCCCATCTAGATCTCTTTGAGCCGCACGTTCCCTCTCGCTTGAATTATCTGCATCTGGCTTCCACTTCCCAGATCTGGATCGCTTGGCCGAAGCCACACCTGTATGAGTTAATAAGTGTTTTAATTAAACATTTTCGAATTTCACGCGTAATTTTTCGAAAACGATGGAGCAGTAGACTCGACACCATATTGCTCTGTGGTCATGACGTCACTTATGTAAAAAAATGCGCTGATGTATGTATTTTGACAGTTGACACTTTTTAGTTTACAAGTGCGTGGAGTTTTTGGCGGGAAGTTAAGGGGTTCGGTTGGGGTTTGTTTTAAATTATTTTACAAATTGATTTAAGTGGGCTTTATAATATGAAATTGGTGTTGATTGGTGTTATAAATGCTAATGACATGAACAATATGTGAAATAGTTAAAGTGGACAGGCATAGTACGGCTTTAGTGATATTCATTATGCGGACTGTGTGGGCGTCTTCGGGCGTCGTCCGCCACTCAATCGTCTATGTAAATCAGTGGAGTCGTATAGATTTGTCGCCAGAAGCGTCCTTGCAGCAGTCAAAGGCCTACACCACCCTTTGATTGTCTTGTTAGGATTAGGAATAAAGAACAAAATTAAAGATAGGCTCTAAAGGTCTTGTATCCAGAGCCGTAAAATTATTTAATAAAAAAAAAATTACAAGTGCGTATGACGTAACAGCATGGCGGCTAGAATTTGGTGTTTAAAAACAGATTCTAGAAACTGAAAAGATTGGATTGAATTATAAAATTTATTTTGTGAACTAAAGCTAACATTTTTTGATTGTAGACTAAAACTAATATATTGAGTATTGAAATCTTTTGAAAACCTTTAGGCGCTTCCCCACCCGGTGAAAAGAAAAACATTAAGTATATGACCATTTATTCTTCTTATCATCTTAAAATCCAACAGGTCCCCACGACGGTCTAGTAAATTTTCATTTAGCATCATGGGCCTACTATAAGCTATCTTGAGAATATGGTTTTAGATGTTTTCTCATACAGACTAGAATACCGTCTAAAATATTTGTGACAAACATTACATTGGCGGCCCCTCTCGTCGATCCCATCTGGATCTCTTTGAGCCGCACATTCCCTCTCGCTTGAATCATCTGCAGCTGGCTTCCCAGTTTTGGATCGCTTGGCCGAAGCCACACCTGCATTTGAAATAAAAACGATGACATGTAAAAAAACTATGAAAATATTGTTTTGGTGTTAGTCTTTCCGTAAGATTGTCCAAAAATAATAACTAAAATTTTTTTAGTTTATCAAATACTTAAAAATATACATAGATATACCTGTATATCCATAAATGTCATAATATATAGATAATAGAAAAACTGCTTTTGCCATAGTTTTTATTTACGTTGCAAGCCGCCTTTTGATTACTTATCAAATAATTATTTTATTTTGTTAAGGTGAATTTACAAGCAAATGACATTAAAGTGGCGACCTCATTTAAAATAAATTGTTAACTCGTAAATATGGTGATATTTTCCATATTGCTAATCGTCAGGCACTAGATATCTCTTTAAATTATTTAATGAACTGCTGTCTAAAAGCTTTAAAACTTGCCTCTGCTAAAAGTGACCACTTTTGGCGGAGGCAAGTTTTAAAGCTATACGGTACTACTAATGTAAATATATCTTATATTATATATCTTATAGTTCATAAAATAATTTAAAGGGCTATCTAGTGCCTGACGATTAGCAATATGGAAATTATCACCATATTTACGAGTTAACAATTTATTTTTAATGAGGGCGCCACTTCAAGGCCATTTGCTTCTAAATTCACCTTAATCTATTTCATTATTGCAAGTTAATTTATAATTTTTAACAACGAAAAACATGCACTGTGGTAACAAAGTCGGTAAAAAATACGATTTATAAATAAAACTATTCTTATTTTGAGTACTGACAACCATCGCGTGCCGGTGGCGGGAAAAAAACATTAAGTGATTGGGCATTCTGGAATGGTAGCTGAACTATGTTTTGTGATTTGCAATAAGTCTAAAAATAAGAAAAACAGTGGTTCATAAAATAGTTTGAAGGGTTATCTAGGTTTTACTAGATCAAAATTTTAAATGATATTTCTGTTTCCTTTTGGTGGCACTGGACTCCGTGCATCGTGAGACAGTAAGAAAAGTGCCGCTGGACACATTCTTATGCTATAACAAAACTAGGTCAATGTAAAATTATTAATTAGTCTAAGTTTAGGCTAGATTGTTCTAATATTAGCGTACTTATTAAATTCGAATGATTTTTAGTATGTAAGGTAAGAAAGGAAAAAAGTCATTACATTGCCGACCCCTCTCGTCAATCCCATCTGGATCTCTTTGCACTGCACGTTCCCTCTCGTTTGAAACATCTGCAACTGGCTTCCACTTCCCAGATCTGGATCGCAGCCCCGAAGCCACACCTGCATTTGCAATAAAGACAATGACAGGGGCGGAAAATATTATTTTGGTCAGTCTGTCAGTAAGATTGTCCAAAAATAATAACAAATAATTTCTCAGTTTACTAAGGATTTGTACTTCACGCGTCCGGAGACATCGATGCCGACGTCAAGGCCCGTATATCTGCCGCATGGGCAGTGGCGGGAGGTGACTGGTGTCATTTGTGACCCCAAAATGCCGGTTAGGTTAAAGGGACAGGTCTACAAATCCATCATTAGATCTGTTCTTTTATATGGCAGTGAAGCGTGGCCATTGCTTGAGCGACACAAGCAGGAAGTGCGTGTCACGGAGATGCAAGTGTTGCGCTGGATATGTGGAGTATCACAGAGAGATCGCGTGAGAAACACCCGCATCCGCGGCAGCCTTCATGTCCGTGACTTAGCAGACAAACTGCAAGAAGGTCGCCTACGCTGGTATGGTCATGTCTTGCGGAAACCGGCAAGTTACGTGGGAAACAAATGTATAGCCATGCCACCTCCGCCGGCTGGCTTGACGTCGTCAGGGATGCTGGATATGCGTGCCCATGGTCTTACAATAAAGGATGCTCAAGACCGTGCGAAGTGGAGAAGGAAAAGCCGGAAAGCGGACCCCGGGCTTTATAGCATTACTTAGGTGACCATCGATATGCATATTATATTGGGAAAAGAAAAAGCAGGAAGGCGCAACCTGGGCTCCGAAGCAGCATAGCTGAGGATGCAACTGGGAATGCGTTCATATGAAGATGTGTTCACGAAAACGCCCCAGCCAAACAGAATTAACCAAACAACTACTAATTCTAGATAGCTCAGAAAATCAAGAAGCAGAATAACTCTCTGCTCGCACTAATTTGCCAGACCACACACACCAGCATACTTTGTGAACAGTTTGTTTTACAGTGTTTTGTTGTCTGGTCAGCATATTGCAAGCTTAATCACCTGATTATCTGAAAAGATGATTCCGTGCTTTGGAAGGCACATAAAGCTTTGGGTCCCGAACGCCATCTAGCATTTGTTTAAACTTATCCTAGGATTGGTTCTGGTCTACCCTTTGGGTTGCGGAAGTCGGACAGCAGTCGCTCTGTGTAAAAACCAGTTACCTTTGTCAAATCACCTAGGTTAGGTAGCGGACCCTGGGCTCTGAAGGGTTACCGCTGATGATGCAACTGGGAATACGCTCGGATGATGATGATGATGACGTTGTTTACGAAACATAGGCCTTTCTGGAGTCTCGAAGCTCGTATTTAGAAGTGTTTCACAGCTGAATACTTACTTTAGTCACTACAAGCTTCTTATATACAATCTGGAGAGGAGTGTCCAAGATTATAAGCAAGCATTCGCACGCCCACTTTCAGGCAGAACCGGGGCAACGGTATCGATTTTTTTAAGGAAATGGTTTGCTTGCTTCCTCGTAGTTATTTGATGTAGGTAATCTCACAGACTTCTTAGGCGTAGTTCACGTTGTAAATTTACCAGTAGATTTCCAAATGAAAATTAAGTTAGAATACTCGAATAAATATAAAAATTATTGTCACAATAAAATCGCATTTATACAAACAAACTGATACACCTGTGTGAGCGATACACATAAACATACACATTCCGGTTCTGACCCTCAGAACAATTTCTGACATCAGTTCTGACAGTCAATGACAGTGACAGTTCAAATGTCATTTACCTATTATTTTTCGTTACGACCTCGACAAAGTAATTCACAGTAATTCATATTATACAGCAGCCGAATTGATAACCTCCTTTTTTAAAGTCGGTTAAAAATAGAACCTAAGGGTTGGATCTTATCTATCAGCACGGAACAGCACTTTCCTTTTCTGTCGCTTATTTACTAGAGCGAGAGAGCGACGGAACACTTCAGCACCGGCCGTGCTGCAGGCGCTGCAGCGTTTCGTCGCTCTAGCAAATAACTGTTCTGAGCGACAGAAAAGGATAGCAGCATAGAAACGTGCTGATCGGTGCTGACTGCTGAAAGATGAGATCAAACCCTAAATCTCCTAGTTTTCTTTTTCTCAGAATCACCAGACCATATTTGTTTCGCTTTCACGCCAAAAATTGGATTGGAATATTTGGTGTGGGGTGGGGCTGGGGTGTGGTGTGGGGTCTAATCTATTTATAGGTTGCGTGGTGTTAGAATTACTACGAAGAGTAAATAATAAAAGACCCATGAGACAATATATCTTTATTCCACTAAAACTTATATACTAATGTAAATATTTATTTAAGGACATAAGGACGTGATATGCTAAATATAAATATATCGAGGGAACTCCTCTAATTATTTAATGCACACATTATAGTTATTTTCATGTTTTTGTCTGGAAATCAATCAAACATAAATTGAAGTAGCTTTATATGTTTAATAGCCGTTAGTTTCGTTTCGATGACTACGAGTATGTGCGATGTAAAATGAACTGTATGTAACAATGACAAGCGTTACATTCATACCTCATACAAATTCTCACCACTGTGTGTGCTAAAAGTGATTTTGTAACTTTGACGGTATGGTATGGACATTTGCTATGGGATTTGTAATAGCGGCCTGTGACGTCTGGCACCTTACTGCCAAGCTAAACGTCGTCTTTTCCAGGAGCTTACCTTCATGAAGCCTTCATACAACAACGGAATGGACATTTTCTATGGGATTTATATGAAATCTCTCCTATTCTGGTCTGGGAGAAAAGAAAAAACTTAGAATGTACAGTCAACCAAAGAGTTCTTAAATTTTCATTTAAACTGAAATGATATTAACATGAAAATATATATTCAGAAAGATTTTAACGAAGTCTTTCTCCATATACTTATACCTTTTAGAAAATAGAAAATTCAAGATCAACACGCTAGTCCGCCAATCCGAAGGTTCTGGGTTCGATCCCCAGCCAGGGCAAGTTGGAAAATGGCCTTTTTCAAATTGTCCTGTGTCTTGGCTTGGGTGTTTATTAATATATGTATTTATTATAAAATACAGTATCGTTGAGTTAGTATCCCATAACACAAGTTTAAAACTTACTTTGGGGGTAGCTCAATCAGTGTAAAAAGAATTTAATTATTTGTGGTGATTTTAATGTTGATATTTTAGTACATAATCCACAGAGCACACAATTCCTAAATCTTTTTTTTTAAAGTGTTATGGATTAGAAAACTTATTTTTTGAGCCAACCAGAATTACAGCTACATCTGGCACATGTCTAGATAATTTTTTTAGTAATATTCAATATTGTGATAAATCTGTTATTAATAAATTGCCTTCAGATCATTCTGGTGTATATGTAGCTTTTGTCAAAGAGTCCACCAGTAATTTGAGAAAAGATCTATATGCCCAAAAACAATATAACTTTAATCCTTCTTTTATAGAATATGTTAGAAATGATTCTAAAATATTTAAAAAAGTTTGTAGACGAGCCATGTCGAATAGTATTAGCAAAAAAATAAATAATGCTCCTAATAAAATTAAAGAAACATGGAGTGTCATAAATAAGGAAACAGGTAAAAATAAAACCAAAGAAAATATTTGCCGAATCAAATGTAGTGGTAAAAATACTTCAAAAACTGAAGAAAGAGTAAATATATTTGATGATTATTTTACTAACATTCCTTTGGAACTCACTTCTAATGTGAGTTCTACCGCCCAGCGTGCTGAGGCTTTGCTTAAGAGTAATGTTAGCCCTTGTGATTCTAAATTTAATTTTAAGCATGTTAGCCCTAGCGATATAATAGATGCTTTTAAACAGTTAAATTTTAAAAAATCAGAAGATCACTGGGGCATGTCAGTAGCCGTAGTAAGTCATATTATACACATAATTGCTGCCGATTTAGCTTTTATATTTAACGAATGTATTGATGAAGGCATATTTCCTAACTTAATGAAATGTAGTAAACTAATCCCCTTATTCAAAAAAGGAGAAAAAACAGACCCTGGCAACTACAGACCTATCTCTGTTCTGCCAGTTTTGAGTAAGGTGTTACTAACTACGCTCTGTTACCAAAAATTGTTATTAACTACGCTATTGGTACGAGTCCGGCAATCCCACCGGCAACAAACAAACACACAAACAAACCTACGCAGTCTGCTACCACCCTAGATAAGGTCCAGGGAACCTCCTAACCTAATTATACCTTAAACTTAAATCTAATTAAAAGTAATTAAACTAATTACAAATGAGATACAATGATAACACTTACAGTATCTCAATGGTCTTCAGGCAGCCTCGCCTGGCCTTCGCGTCGAGCCCGAAGTCCACCTCGGGGCCAGCGACGGCCTTAGGTCCCACCACGGGTCCCAAGTCAGTGGTGAAGAAAATGGGGTCCCTATGCGAACCTACCCATGAGCTCATGTATGTCGCCCCAAACGAATACGTCGTATTTATAGCACCACTTCACCACAGCACAACAAATTTCATCTTCTTCTTGACACTTCAAGATTAAGTACCTATTATTGATATAACCTAACAGCGGAACGTAACATGCGGTGTCTCTCGCTCCGATTCAAACATTTATCACTGTTTATACATTTATGGGCATCCACGCCACCAAAATTGGTTCCTTTTATAGTCAATTTACAAATACTTCCGTTCCACACGGGCAATAGGCAAAAACCAACAATTTATAATGACGCAATGTCACGCGTTTCACATTTGACACATATCACTGTTTTTATACGTACTACGAACTATTCCCGGCTCCACGCCATTTCAAACAGATTGGGCACACACAAACAAACAATAATTAGCGATAATTCTTCACGAAATATTCGCAATATAACAAGGACAAAATGCCGGCATCAGCTTTCTCGCGACGGGACAGCGAACCTGTCATTAATGGCGTCGGTCGAGCTCTTGACGCGACCCATAGACAAAGATTATTTTCTGGCCGGGCAAATACAATCCGCGCTCGGCGGGCGCCCACAGCCGGAATATCGCTAAATCGATAATCTTGCCCGTGTTTGTGGAGATCACACGCAGATGGCGCTAGTCTCCTAACAATAAGTACTTTTATCCAAAACAAAGGTGTTCGAAAAGATAATGCTCAATCAAATGCTACTTCACTTTAAGACCAATAATCTTTTCCATAGCCAACAATACGGCTTTACTGCTGGAAAATCGACCACCGATGCAGGAGTAGCACTTATTACTAATATCTACGACGCGTGGGAAAACAGAAATGATGCAATTGGATCATTTTGCGATCTTTCTAAAGCATTTGATTGCGTTGATCATCCAACACTTTTGCTCAAATTTCGTCAATACGGTTTTGATGATAAGTCAATTAAATTAATAGAATCTTACTTAACAGATAGGCTTCAAACTGTTGATATAAACGGCGTAAAATCACACGGGTCTAATGTGAAAATGGGCGTACCCCAAGGTTCAATTCTAGGACCGTTCCTTTTCTTAGTTTATGTCAATGACTTGCCTTACATGGTTGAGAAAGAGGCTGACATGGTGCTGTTTGCTGATGACACCTCGCTAATATTTAAAATAGATCGACATAACAGTGATGCTAGCGCGGTGAACAGCACCTTATCTTTAATTTCTGATTGGTTTTAGGCCAATAACCTCATGTTAAATGCGAACAAGACCCAATGCATTCGATTCTTTCTTCCTAATGTGAATCAAGCCTGCGTTGACATACTAATTAATGGTCACGTGGAAACTCGATCTGGTTGAAAGTACTACCTTTTTAGGAATCACAATTGATTCGAAAATTCAATGGGGGCGCTCATATAACTAAACTTTTTAATAGGCTTAGCTCTGCGGCTTATGCTGTTAGGAGAATAAGACAATTGACAGATGTAGCAACTGCTATACAAGTGTACTTTAGTTACTTTCACAGTCTAATGTCTTACTACTTCTATGGGGGAGTGCAGCCGACATTCAGACTATTTTTCTTTTACAAAAAAGAGCAATTCGTGCCATTTACGGTTTAGGATCGAGAGACTCACTGAGGGAATTATTCAAGGAAATAGGTATACTTACTTTTGCATCACAATTCATATTTGAAAATATAATGTATGTAAGGAAAAATATTTCCATGTTCAATAAAGTAAGTGATTTTACAGATAGAAATTTACGTAATAAGAATGACTTAGTTAGCCCGTATTACAGGCTGAATACAGTCAGTAAGTCTTTTATGGGGAAGTGTATACTTTTTTATAATAAATTGTCAGAATCGGTCCTTGATATGCCAGACAGAAAATTCAAAGCTTATGTAAAGAAAGTACTTTGTGAGAAGACTTATTATAGGACCGATGACTATCTTAAAGACAAAAAGGTCTGGCTTGAGCTTGGCGCGGGTCCCTCTTAAAGGTTTGTATACTTAGACATGTCATAATTTAGGTACATTGGTACATACTTAATTTACAAATTGACATTATTTTAAATTTCGTAATTCTTATAATTCAATTTAATTATGACATAATAAACAATGTAATCTCTGTCCATCTATATAACTAATTTTAAGTTTTTAGTTTGTTAGTTGACGTCTTTGGAGAAAACGTGCAGTGCAGTTTGTTGCCGCTTCTTCTGCACTTGCGCCTAGGAAGCGGCGTAAACTTAGCTTTAAGTAACGATTTGACGTCAACATGTGTGCAAAACAAAACAAAGTGACTATTATTAAGAGATATTATAAATATCCTATGATAAAAAAGATATTTTGAATTGAATTGAATTGAAGTGTGATTTGTCCATATATATTTATATCTATTTATGGGTAGAGGGCCTGGTCGTGGTCAGGTATCTCTTTGGCTGACTGTACCAGCTGCTTCTCTTCCCGCGCAGATCGTAGAAGCCGATCGAGGGAGTGGGCGAAAGTGCGAATCGTGTTAATCCTTTAACAGCGAACGACGGATTAATCCGACAAAAATTTTCGTGCCCATTTCGCTAGCGTTGGATTTATCCAACCAAAAACTATGGATATTCACAATTACTCGCGCTGGGAGCACGCCAACTGATATAAAGTCTCGCGGTGAAAGGGTTTGGCGAAGCGGCTGGCAACCTACTAGGTACTATTTTAATTCCTTTTTCCACCTCCTCCCTCGCCCACCATCACGCTAAAAGTGGCCCTTGAGTCTTACGACTCTGGGCTCTGTCTACCCCATTAGGGATAAGACGTGATAGTATGTATGTATGTTTACATGAAATACCGGACTGTGACGTCACAGTTTTTGGCTCCGAACATCAAACTTACTGCCAAGCTATACGTCTTCTCCAAGAACGTCCCTACACCTACCGACGGAATGGCATTGAGCCGCTATTCTTGTTGAAAAGCGTACTGTAGTAAGACAGGGTTGATCATTGTCGCAGGTGACCAACTGTTACAGTGTATGACCACAGGCCGGAATCTCCTAAGGTACGCGCAATATGCGTCCTCGTTCCCCGTCCCCGCACCTCTCCCCCGTTTTCGCCTCGATGACTCACGTTGGCCGTCAAGAACCGGGGGAGAGGTGCGGTTGCGGGAAACGGGGACGCATATTGCGCGTACCTTAGGAGATTCCTTTCTGTTTACTCTTACTGTATTCTGTGGTATGACGTTACGTATAAAAGCCACGAGTATGGTTCATTTCGTATGTGTTTTCAAATGTATTTTTAGATGGCATAGTCTAAAAAACCGTTTTTGGCAAATATTACATTCAATTGGTTTTTCCCCGGTATGTGTTCTAATATGGATTTTTAAATAAGTCCCTGAATTAAACCCTTTTTGACAAATATTACAAACATATGGTTTCTCACCAGTATGTGTCCTAACATGTGTCGCCAAACTACTCCTTTGCGTAAACCGACATTGGCAAATATTACACTGATATGGTCTGTCGCCAGTGTGTGTTCTTGAATGCATGATTAAAAGGTCTTTTCGAGTAAACCTACGTTTACACACTTTACAATCATATGGTTTCTCGCCTGTGTGCGATCTTAAATGATGTATCAAATGTTGACGTTGAATGAACTGTTTGTGACAATCGTTACATTCATACGGTTTTTCACCATTGTCTCGTAAATGAGTTTTTAACACTAGTTTCGTAGAAAACGATTGGCGGCCTCTCTGGTCAGTCCGCGCTGAATCTCTTCGAGCCGTGCGTTTCTCTTCACTTGAATCATCTGCAGTCCGCGTCCGTTTCTCTGTCTCCAATTCGTCGCCAGAGGCGCCATCTGCGTGACAAACGATGCGCGATGCATTATTATTGACGTTTTGCATCATCCCAATATCATTTGCTATCTCTGTTAAATATGTATTTAACAAATCCCGCGTCTACACATTTGTGTAGACGCGGGATTTTTCCCTTTCATGACGAAAGTTATCACTTTTTAAAATCTGTTGAAAAAAATTATCCAACGAATTAGAATCCATGCCTACGAGGGCTGTTTGATAAGTACCCGTTTATGGAAAAAAAACTTTTTTTTTGTATATATTCATTTATTTTTCTACGTACTCACCTTTTAACTCTATACATTTGTTCCACCTATACTCAAGCTTCAATAAACCATCCAAAAAGTATGATTTTGGAAAGTCATTAAAATAGGCCTCTGTGGCGGCAATGACTTCGTCATTTGATCCAAATCGCTTGCCACCGAGCCATTTTTTTAGGTTGGGAAACAAAAAGAAATCGCATGGGGCCAAATCTGGAGAATACGGGGGGTGAGACAATAGTTCGTAGGGTAACTGTGCTAATTTAGCCGTCACAACTCTGGACGAATGAGCCGGGCGTTGTCGTGATGAAACAGTACTTTTTTCTTTTTTAAATGGGGTCGTTTGTCCTTCAACACGGCGTCAAATTCATCCAATAAATTGGCATAGTACTGCCCTGTTATTTTTTTTCCCTTTTCTAAATAGTCAATATGTATAACACCTTGCGAATCCCAAAAAACGGTCCCCATGACCTTTCCAGCCGATGGGACGGTTTTTGCTTTCTTTGGAGCAGGTTCACCCGGTAAAATCCACTGCTTCGACTGCTCTTTCATTTCCGGGGTGTAGTGGTGGACCCACGTTTCGTCCACGGTCACAAAACGACGCAGAAACTCCTTCGGGTTACGTTTGAACACGGCCAAACACTGCTCCGAAGTAGTCAGTCGGTTCCGTTTTTGCTCCTCCGTGAGTAAACGCGGCACCCACCTCGCCGATACTTTCTTCATACCCAATTTTTCTTCTAATGTGTGTTGTACCCTCTCGATTGAAACATTTACAGCATCAACGATTTCTCGAAGTTTAATTCGGCGGTCGGCTAAAACGATATTTTCAATTTTCTTAACCATATCGTCTGTAGTCACCTCAACTGGCCGGCCTGGGCGATCCTCATCAAAGACGGTTGTTCTCCCCCGCTTAAACTCGTTATACCAATATCTGACGGTTGTCATAGAAGGAGCATTCAGCACTCATGGTAAACCGCTTGCATTCATACTTTTATTTCATCACATGTTTTTCCTTCCAAAAATAAGAATCTAATTACAGACCGATACTGTTCTTTCTCCATTTTAACAATTTTAAGTTCACTCCTTCACTGAATCGTTGTCAAATGAGAAAAAAACAAAAGAATGCCATTTTTTTTTTATTTTCCCGCCTCTGAAAAATGGCTTAAAAAGGTGGTATACTTGTTTGCGGCCAGTGATATTAATATATTTAGAAAACGGGTACTAATCAAACAGCCCTCGTATTCTGTCAGCGCTACGCAAAATATTCGAAAAGATAATTTTTACCTAATCATTATTTTTTTTAAATAATAATCTATACCGATCTGTATGGATTTACGAGTACAATGGGTCGATACAACAATAGACAAAACAGCAGGTATTGCTCTTCTATAGAACATCTATGATGCTTTAAACTATTGTCAGAACGCAATCAGTGTTTTCTGAAAGGCATTTGATTGTGTAGACCTTCGTGGTCTATACAATCAAATGCTTTTTTAGAGTTCCGTACCCAAAGGGTGCAAACGGGACCCTATTACTGAGCCTCCACTGTCTGTCCGTCTGTCACAGGGCTCTATCTCTTGAACCGTAAAAGCTAGACACTTAAAATTTTCACCGATTATGTATTACTATGGCCACTATAACAACAAATACTAAAAATAAGATAAAGTTAAAAATTAAAGGGGGGTTGTCATACAAGAAACGTGTTTTTTCAGCGTTTGAAAACACAATGTTTTCACAAACGGAGGTACGGAACATTTCATGTACGAGTCCGACTCGCACTAGCCCGTTTATTTATTCTAACTTGAGGAATAAAAGGTGGTTATAAGTTGAATCCATAATATTATATAAAAGTTAAAATCTTATTTGAAAAGCCGAATTCGAAAAGTTAGTGTAAATTAAGGCCTTAACATGTGTTAAAATTGATCCGGTTGTTGTCCGGGTGTTGGACAGTAGTACGCCTATAGACGTAATCCTACAATGAGTTAATGATGATGTGTGTTATATATTATGGAGATTCAATTCAGGACGATGATGTCTGCGAGTTGTTTCATTTTGTTTGGTTTCTACAGGTGACTTTTTAAACACCAGCCAAATTTTTGGAGCAAGTTCAGTCCATGATACTGAACTACTTTCTATAAAAAAAGTTATTAAGTCGATAAAAAATTTTCGTCCTTCCATGCAAAATCCGTTTGGATGAGCGCTGATTTGTATGGGAAGGCGAATTTTTATTTTAGTTTTTCGTTAATTGTTTTTATGGGAAGTAGTTCAGTGTTGAATTCAGTATTGAATGGATTGAACTTGCTGTTTCTGTGCAAATGTTTTTAAGGCCGCACCTAAATTTTCCGGGGTCCAGTGCTGCCCCCATTTAAAATAAATCATTTTAAAGAAAACGGAGACATTATTTAAAATTATGCTACTACCAAGTCCTAGATAACCCTTCAAAGTATTTTATGAACTACTGTTTACAGTTTAAAGTGTGAACGATAAGCTTTACTTACACTTTTGGCTAATGTGCGTAGTAAAGCTTAACGTTTTCATTAAAAACTGTAAACAGCAGTTCATAAAATACTCTGAAGGGTTATCTAGGACTTGGTAGTAGCAAAATTTTAAATTATGTCTCCGTTTTTTTTAAATGATTTATATTAAATGGGGGCAGTACTGGACCCCGGAAAATTCAGGTACGGCCTTAATGAACTCAATAGATTGAACCAGTTTTCCACCAGTGTCGATTCATGCGGTTTTTCACCAGGATGGATTCTTAAATAACCTTTTGAATTTTGTGATTTTGACAAAATTGCATTCATATGGTTTCTCGCCAGTGTGCGATCTTAAATGAAGTTTAAAATGTTGGCTTTTAGAATACTGCTTGTGACAATCGCTACATTTATATGGATTCTGACCAGTGTGTGTTCTTAAATAATGTTGTTGTAGAAAACAAAACGACAAACATTGCATTAATATATCATATTCATTGGGTGTTTTTCTATATATGGATTTATCTTAAGGTGAAGGGGTAAACAAATGACCTTAAAGTGTAAAATAAATTGTTAACTCGTAAATATGGTGATAATTTCCATATTGCTCTTCGTCATGCACTAGATATCCTTTTAAATTATTTTATGAACTTCCGTTGAAACTATTATTGGTGATCCGTCTAGCTTTAAAACTTGCCGTGGCCACTTTTGGCGGAGGCAAGTTTTAAAGCTAGACGGACTAATGTAAATACTTTCAACGGTGGTTCATAAAATAATTTAAAGTGCTATCTAGTGCATGACGAAGAGCAATATGGAAATATGTATATATATATCACCATATTTACAAGTTAACAATTTATTTCACACTTCAAGGCCATTTGCTTATCCCTTCACCTTAAAATAAAATATCGTTGAGTTAGTCCCCCATAACACAAGTATAAAAAAACTTACTTTGGGGCTAGCTCAATCAGTGTGATTTGTCCTTATTTATTTATTTATATGATTTTCGCCAGTGCGTGTTCTTAAATGATTTCGTAACACTCGTTTTGTACATAACGAAATGTGACAAACATTACATTTATATGGTTTCTCGCCAGTGTGCGACCATAAATGAAGTGTTATATGTTGTCGTCGAGTAAACTGCTTGTGACAATCGTTACATTCATATGGTTTCTCACCAGTGTGTGTTCTTAAATGGATGGTAAAAAAAATAATATATAGAAAAGCGTACTGTGGTAAGACAGGGTTGATCATTGTCGTGGGTGACCAACAGTTACATGACGTATCAAATGAAACAGCTTATAAATAGCAAAACTATATTTCTACAGAACTAACAATGTAGGAATTTACAAAACTATAAACACGTAGTAAAGATATGAACACTCGTTATTTTCTTTTAGGATTTGAATATTAATAATATAGCCTCCTATTTAATTGCCAGATCGTCAATAGTATCGAAAATATTCATTTTATTGATAATAGCAAAGATAATATAATTACTAACGTAACAGATAACCCGCGCCAAGCAAACTATTGGAAGGCACGTTAATAGCAAACTTGTAGACTAAATGCATATTAGTACCGACTGCTCACAGAGATGGCAGCACACAACTGGTTTGGCTGTAATCAAATTTGATAGAGACTTTGAATACCATAATATGGGATTCCTAACGCGCAGCTGGAAACCTTCGCGCAAGAAGATTTCTGACCGATAGGACACCTTTTGGAAAGAAATTTTCTGGCATTATCGCGGGAGACTACCGGACACCGCGACATCGTGCAGTGCGTCACAGACAACGTATAAAATAGTGTCAGTTTTTAAGTTTTTTATATTATGTATTTTTATTTTATTTTATTTTATTTCGTTAAACTTACAGCTATTTTCTTATCTATGTAAGCATAACATGTATGTATGGTAGTCTGTCTCGGCCAATAATATACTTGTATTGTTATTTATTACTAGCTGTGCCCGCGACTTCGTTCGCGTGGTTGTCGCAACGTTATGTTATATAGCCTAAAGCCTTCCTCTATAAATGGACTACCCAACAAAAAAAGAATTTTTCAAATCGGACCATTAGTTCGTGAGATTAGCGCGTTTAAACAAACAAACAAACTCTTCCGCTTTATAATATTAGTATAGATTATTCTTAGATTAGCTTTCATAATATGTCTATAAAAATAAAATATAAAAAACATAGTACAAAATATATTCACATTAAAAAACCTAACCTAGCTGCCCGCTTGTAGCGGGGCGAGGGCCAAGCTACCGGTGGTTAGGGCCGCAGAGAGAGAAACCTCCTGAAAATGCGTGTCGTGTCCAGTACTGCCTTCTGAATCTGACCTTGACACAGACATCTAGCGAGAGAGTCTTAAGATGATGGTCAAGACTCTTCGCTATAAGACCGTCGTCGATACGACTATCGGGACAATGATCGTCGAATCCACATCCCACATAGCAGTCACCTCGTGGGCCAAGTCAAGGTACTTACTAAGCTTGTCCTTCTCGGCCTTCACGAGGTTCTCGTCATGCGGGACGGGGATGTCCCCGAGCACTGCCTGGCGCATCAATCGATCTGTCAGCACGATATCAGACTTATTGGCGACAATAGTCCTGTCCGTGCATGCAATTCTCATTATTTTGTTGAGTCCTTCGCATGCGACCTACACCAACGGTAGCGGGAGCCGAGCGCTTATTATTATTATTATAATTATAAACACGTCTAAAAGCCACGAGTATTTAATTTGTTGGTTCATTTCATATGTGTTTTCAAATGTCTTTTTAGATGACATAGTCTATTAAACCGTTTTTGGCAAATATTACATTCATGTGGTTTTTCCCCGGTATGTGTTCTAATATGGTTTTTTAATTGAGTCCCTGTAATAAACCCTTTTTGGCAAATTTTACAAACATATGGTTTCTCACCAGTATGTGTCCTAACATGTGTCGCCAAACTACTCCTTTGCGTAAACCGACATTGGCAAATATTACACTGATATGGTCTGTCGCCAGTGTGTGTTCTTGAATGCATGATTAAAAGGTCTTTTCGAGTAAACCTACGTTTACACACTTTACAATCATATGGTTTCTCGCCTGTGTGCGATCTTAAATGAACTATCAAATATTGACGTTGAGCGTACTGTTTGTGACAATCGTTACATTTATACGGTTTCTCACCAGTGTGTTCTCGTAAATGAGTTTGTAACACTAGTTTTGTAGAAAAGGATTTGTGACAAACATTACATTCATATGGTTTCTTACCATTTCGGAATACTTTATCACTAGTATGTCGTCTAATAATATGCTTTTTTATGTACCTTAATTGTGAAAACCGACTTAGGAAAATATTACAGTCATGTGGTTTCTCACCAGTGTGTGTTTTTATATGTGTTCTTAAAGCTTGCAAATTTGCAAACTTACGTTGGCAAATATTACATTCGTGTTGCTTTTCACCAGTATGCGTTTTTAAATGATTTATTAAATGTGCTTTTTGAAAAAACCGACGTCGACAAATATTACATACATGTGGTTTCTCACTAGTGTGTGTTTTTAAATGTCTTTTCAGTAAACAATTAAGGGAAAACCGTTTTTGGCAAATATGACATTCATGTGGTTTCGGTTTTACACCAGCATGCGTTTTTAAATGAACATTTAAATGTCCAATTACATAAAACCGACGTTGGCAAATATTACATTTATATGGTTTCTCGCCGGTATGCGTCCTCATATGTACTTTTAAAACATATACGTTCCTAAAATATTTGTGACAAACATTACATTGGCGGCCTCTCTGGTCAGTCCGCACTGGAGCTCTTCGTTTCTGGTCGCTTGAATCATCTGAAGTTCGCGTCCGCTTCTCTGTCTTCAATTCCTCGCCAGAGGCGCCATCTGTGTGACAAACGGTGCGCGATGCATTACTATTAGCGTTTTGCGTCATCCCAATATAATTTGCTATCAATATTAAATAAATGTGTAGACGCGGGATTTTTCCATTTCATGACGAAAATTATCCCTTTTTTAAATCTGGTGAAAAAAATGACCCAACGAATTAGAATCCATGCCTATTCTATCAGCGCTACGAAAAATATTGGAAAAAAGATAATTTTTACCCAACCATTAAATTTTTTTAAAGTAATGGTCTACACAATCAAATGCTTTTTTAGGGTTCCGTACCCAAAGGGTGCAAACGGGACCCTATTACTGAGACTCCTACGGCTCTATCTCGTGAATCGTAATAGCTAGACACTTGAAATTTTCACCGATTATGTATTACTGTGTCCACTACAACAAATACTGAAAATAGAAAAAAGTTAAAGACTAAAGGGGGTCGCCATACAAAAAACGTGTTTTTTCAGCGTTTTTAACTAGATCCTTATAATGGCATTAACTAGATACTTGAAATTTTCACAGATTATGTATTACTATGGCCGCTATAACAACAAATACCTAAAAATAAAAAAGTTATAATTAAAGGGGGTCGTCATACAAAACACGTATTTTTTTTGGCGTTTTAAAACATTGTACGGAGGTACGGAACCCTTCATGTACGAGACCGACTCGCACTTGCCCGTTTATTATTCTAACTTGAGTTATAAAAGTGGGTGTAAGTTGAATTCATAATATGGAATTGCATAGTTGCATAAATAACTATAAAGTTATTTATGCAACGTTTCTTGTATGACGACCCCCTTTTATTTTTAACTTTTTCTTATTTTTAGTATTTGTTGTTATAGCGGCCATAGTAATACATAATCGGCGAAAATTTCAAGTGTCTAGCTATTACGGTCCAAGAGATGGAGCCCTGTCACAGACAGACAGACAGCGGAGTCTCAGTAATAGGGTCCCGTTTGCACCCTTCGGGTACGGAACCCTAAAAGTATTCTTTTTCTTGCTATTTTGTGTTCTATTCTGATTCCAAGATTTCAATATAGCTGTGTTTCAAAATCAACCTGTATGTTATATAGTAACAATCCAGGACGATGGTGTTTGAGAGTTGGTTTATTTTGTTTGGTTTCAAAATGTTTTCAATGAACTCAATGTATTGAACCTGTTTTGGCAAATATTACATTCATGTGGTTTTCCACCATTGTCGATTCATGTGGTTTTTCACCAGGGTGGATTCTTAAATAACCTTTTGAATTTTGTGATTTTGACAAAATTGCATTCATATGGTTTCTCGCCAGTGTGCGATCTTAAATGAAGTTTAAAATGTTGGCTTTTAGAATACTGCTTGTGACAATCGCTACATTTATATGGATTCTGACCAGTGTGTGTTCTTAAATAATGTTGTAACACTTGTTTTGTAGAAAACAAAACGACAAACATTGCATTAATATATCATATTCATTGGGTGTTTTTCTATATATGGATTTATCTTAAAATAAAATATCGTTGAGTTAGTCTCCCATAACACAAGTATAAAAAAACTTACTGTGGGGCTAGCTCAATCAGTGTGATTTGTCCTTATCTATTTATTTATATGTTTTTTTCGCCAGTGCGTGTTCTTAAATGATTTCGTAACACTCGTTTTGTACATAACGAAATGTGACAAACATTACATTTATATGGTTTCTCGCCAGTGTGCGACCTTAAATGAAGTGTTATATGTTGTCGTCGTGTAAACTGCTTTGCCATTCCTAATCAGGAAGCTACAACAGCTGCCTCCGTGCTGGTTGAAGAAGTGATAAGTCAATTCGGTGTATCTCTGGAAATCCACTCCGATCAAGGTAGAAACTTCGCTTTGCAGTCGTATTCAAGTGGCTTTAAGGAGGGCGCATCAGTCTGGCCCAATAACGGAAAATTTGAGAAGCAATAGACTCTGATGGTATGGACATGTAATGAGGAGGGAGGAGAGCCAAGTTACCAGAAAGGTGCGGAATTTGAAGGTTACAGGAAATAGGAACAGAGGAAGGCCTAAGAAAAGGTGGATGGAGTGCGTTAAGGACGATATGGATAAAAAGAATGTAACAAGTGCCTTGACAAAAGATACAGGAAAATGGAAAAGACTCACATGCTGACTTGACCCCACGTTAAGTAGGATAAGGTGAGGAAGAAGAAAATTAGAGAAGCATTAGTCTGGCTCCAAAACCCCATTCGAAGAAATGGAAAATCACCAAAATTACAGTCCAGATGGGAGGGACCATACAAGGTTGTTACCCGGATGAATGACGTGACTGAATTCAACGACATCCAAGAGGATCCCTCAAAATAGTGCATGTGGATAGTTTGGCACGTTATCATTGTAGTAACAGTGACGCTCGGAACGCCTCTAAGGACTGTCGAGAACAAGATAAATTTTCTCGAACAATGTTCGCTAGCCAAGAGAAATTCGATAGAATAGTGATAGCAAAATTAGCTATATGTCTTAAGGCGTAAAGTCTAGAGTTGTTTGACTCCGTTACACTCACACATATATATATATATATACATATATACTCGGCGCCTAGATCTTTCCCGATCGAAACGATTCGTCACCTATGGAGAAATTTCCAAATATCCTTACAGACTCATGTAAAAGGGGAATTGAGAGTGCATTAGATCAGTTCGATACGAGCTATCAAAGCGATCACTTCGAGGCGAAGGAAACCTACCTAAGTGCGACAAGTGGAAGTCGATCGAGACCTGCGACTACCTTGATACCTGCGAGATACCTGGACCTCAGCTGCTACGCGCCTTGGACCTTGGACGTTTGGAAGACCATCTTCACGTGTCATCTTTGAGTTCCGTAGTGAATAAAAACCCTTATATGTTGAAATCTTATTTAAGTAGCCGTATTGGAAAAGTTAGTGTAAATCAAGTCAAATCCGCCGGATCAACCGAAAAGATAGGTATGCTCCAGAGTTTCAGCTTAGATCCTTTGTTATTTCACATATATATCTATCTATATATGTATATAAAAGCGAAAATCTCATTCATCACGAAATCTCAAAAACTACTTAGCCAATGAAGATGAAATTTGGCAGGAAGGTAGATTGTGACTAGGAGACGTCCGCTAAAAAAGGATTTTTGGAAATTCCATCCCTAAGGAGGTGAAATAGGAGTTGGCAGTTTGTATGAAACCTCGTAATTTTTAAAGTGAAACAGATGAAATTTTTATGTATTTTATTAGTTAGTAGAAAATAATTATGCATTTATTAGATTTTGACAATTACATCCCTATATATAGGGGTGAAATAGAGTTTGCAAGTTTGTATGAATCTTCGTCATTTTTGAAGCGAGACACATGACATTCTTGAATTAGTGGTTAGTAAAAAATAGTAATCCATTAATTGGATTTTAATAAATTGCAACCCCAGTTTAAAAAAAATACAATCTAATTTGTGCTACTACGCGGGCGAGCTAGTATAAATATATATATATACAGGAAGAATTTAAAATCATTGGCATTAATTTAACTTGTTAACATACTCACTTAAAGGATATTTTCTACGGTAACAATACTGCAATTAATGCAGTAATTAAAAAGTATCGAAAAGTAAGGAAAATAAACAAAGTATCAAAACATCGCGCGTCGCGCTTGCGAGAGGGCTATGACCCCAGCGCTAGTAAGTAAACTCACCAGCTGTGGCGCGGGCGGCCGGCATACAAAAACAGACTTTAAGTTGCGTGGATAAGGTTTAAAGTCGAATGGGGAAAGGTGATGTCACGCGACCGATTGAGGGAACGAATGTTAGGTACTACGGAATCTACGACGACGCAATGAAATTAATACTATTATAATTAATTTACTTTTCATGAGTTTTATGACGATAAGTTTTTTATTTATAATTGCAGTCATGGTGTCTATCAAGGAGTCTAACGCATGTTTAGAGGTTTTCTTTAATATGAAAATGACGACTTCTGATTGACGTTTTAATAGGCTCACATTACTTTGTATCATGGGTATAGTGGATATTTAAAAGGATGCCAATGATTTCAATTCCACCCTGTATATATATATATATCTCAAGTATGTATATAATGAAGAGATTAAAAACAAACAAACCTTCTTCGTCCACGTGTGCTTCCGCCGCTGCGGCAGGCTGAGGCGCAGGGTAAGTGACATCATCAGACTTGTATTGCTGAGGCGCGGGGTCAGTGTCATCATCGGACTCGCATTGCTGAGGCGCAAAGTCAGTGTCATCATCAGACTCGCTTTGCTCGGCAACAGCATCCGCGGCTGCCGTGGCAGGCTCTGTTGAACCTACGAACAAGATAACACATATTGATTTCCGAATATTCTGACAAACCAGAATGGACCAAGTTTCAAAAACGCTGTGGTCATAGTAATACATAATTGGTGAAAATTTCAAGTATCTAGTTAATGCCATTATAAAGATCAAGTTAAAAACGCTGAAAAAAACACGTTTCTTGTATGACGACCCCCTTTAATTTTTAACTATTTTTTATTTTTAGTATTTGTTGTTATAGCGGCCATAGTAATACATAATCGGTGAAAATTTCAAGTGTCTAGCTATTACGGTTCAAGAGATAGAGCCCTGTGACTGACGAACAGACAGACTGACGGACAGACAGACAGACGGACAGACAGCGGAGTCACAGTAATAGGGTCCCGTTTGCACCCTTTGGGTACGGAACCCTAAAAACTACATACCTTCCCAAGTTTGCAGCTCTGCTTCTGTGCTCATCTCTCTAAGCTGCTGTAAGGTCATCAAACTTAAAGGATCCTCTTCATCATCATCACTTGTTGCCATGTGTGCTGGCTCTGGAGTACCAGCATCTGCAAATGTGTAGGTGTGTTAGGTATGTACGTACATCTGTGAAACTAGTGGGTCTGTGAGCTGTAAACCTCGCGACTCATCCCCGATCCGTTGAAGTTTGTCGGATAAAAAAGTTGTTCAGATAATAAAGTTGGGTAACAAAAATGTTTTATGACATACTTATTTTAAAAAATTCGTAATGGCTGAAATATTTTCTTAAAGTTTTACACCCCCATATATCCGCCATTTTAAAAATTTTCCAAAAACTAAATCGACAAAAAAAATCTATGTAACGTCTAACAAAATATACTGAAACTATTTTAAAGGTGAATTCAGTCCATGATACTGAACAACTTTCCCCAAGGAACATATATCGAAATATGAAAAATATTTTTGGCTTTCCATACAAACTCGGATCAGCTGATCAGTCAACTTATATGGGAGGCCAAAAATTATTTTTCATATTTCGATATATATTCCTTGGGGAAAGTTGTTCAGTACGATGGACTGAATTCACCTTTAAAATATTTTCACTATATTTGGTTAGACGTTATATAATTATCGAACCTGCTTATAAAAATTCACGAGAATCGGTTGAGAAATGCGACCTCAGAATGCGACTAACAGGCGAGAACAAACTGACAGACAGACAAACGGACAAAAGCATTTTTAGCCAATTTCGAAACTGAGACGCTTCGTCCGCTCGTCAATAAACATAGAAAGGAGTTCTTTACAATATTCCATTCAAATTTAAAGTTTAAATGAAATAATTAAATTTTTAACAAAAAAAAAAGCAACCGACTTCAATTTTTTTTAGGAATTTCTTCCATATCTCCAAATTTCTTCAACGTATCTTCACCAAATTGAAATGGGACCAACTTGGTAGTTAAGGCTTTCAAATAAAAAAAGATTTATCAAAATCGGTTCACAATTAACAAACAACAAACAAACATAATTTTTTTTTTAAAAACATACAGTCGAATTGATAACCTCCTCCTTTTTTGAAGTCGGTTAAAAATAGGTTTTAGGTTTGACTGGAAAAGATTCCTACAGGCAGACAGGGTTAAGTCTGCCTTTGTACATTTTTTTCTATTGTATTTTTGTTGTCTTTTTTGTAAAATAAGAAATTTACAAAAAAAAAACGAAAAAAATATGACTATTACCATACTATAAGTCCCTCAACATTTCTTATTACAATTTTCATTTTTTCAGAGATAAAAGTTATCTGAACCTTTGAGATCCCAACATTTGTCCCATACGATACATTAAGTAGGTATATGTATTTATTGTGTAATATTATGTAGGAATTTTGTATTGTAATACTGCTACAACTTGCACCCCTTCTACCAACTTCTCGATGTGTCCCAAAGGCAAACTGGTAGATAATGCATAGCGTTAAGTTTGACCCATTGTAATCAATCAAATATGAGATTGTGTGCAATAAACTTAAATAAATAAATAAAATATTATTGTACAAGTGCGATAGAAAATAAATAGAGACACATTTAGTTAAAAAAATCACTTGATTTTTGTAAGGCGAGAGTAGAGCACTACCTCATGCGCTTCGCTTATGAGGCGTGCAATAAATACGAAAAAGTTTTTCATAATGGCTTAGTCAGGGGAGTCACTCGGATCGGAGGTACCTGGTATATTAATAAATTATAAAATTTACCAAAACATACAGGTTGATTTTGAAACACTGAGCTATATTAAAATCTTGGAATCAGAATCACTTATTAGAACACAAAATAGCAAGAAAAAGGATACTTTTTTTTAACTATTTTTCACTAGGACAAATCCTCACATTCGCAATACATGGCTAATGTATTATTATTAGTGTTAATGACATCGCTGTCGCTCGATTCCTCCGTATGACCGCCCCAGCACCCTTCCCGTGATCATATGGCGGTCGGTATCACTGCGATTGGAAATTTGCCGTACAACTTTAAGGGCATTTATCTTTGGTTTTTATTATGTCCTTGAAATAGCTCAGAGGGTCAAAATCATCCTGTGTATGGAACTTTGAACTTTGAATATGTAACAGCAACTCTATATTAACGGCAACATACCTGATGCTTCATTTCCACAAGTTTCAATATCATCTACTCCATTTTTAACTTCTACTTTAACTTCAGCGGTCAGGGGCGGCAGAGAGTCGGTGATCTCAGTCGGGGAGATAGTCAGCGATCTGCACAGACCCGCCGCCTGCCGGTCCAGCTTTGAAACTGACCGGACACTAACCTGAAGTCAAACGCACAAAAACATGAAGAAGAAATCCGAATGGGATTCCTAACTCAAGAGATCATTATTATCTGAGCAAATTCTAGTTTGTATCTAGGTGATTTGACAAGGTTACTGGTTTTTACACAGAGCGACTGCCGTCTGACCTCCGCAACCCAAAAGGGTAGACCAGAACCAATCCTAGGACAGGTTTCAAACAAATGCTGGATGGCGTTTGGACCTAAAGTGACATCCGAAGCACGGAATCATCTTTCTTTTCAGATTATCAGGTTGATTCAAACTGGGAACAACTTTTCACAAAGTACCTATGCTTCCCAATGGGATTTGAACCCACAATCTCAAGGCAAACGCCTTGACCACTGGACCTCGGAGGCAGTAAAGTTCCTAAATCAAGAGGTCTTCTTCTTTAACTTAAGAGCTTGCTCTTGTCGGTGGAGTTAAGTGGACATGCCTCCATTCCTCTCTTCTCTCTGTCACACAACTCTGTCTGACAAATAAGGAAGGGTTGGCCTTCCTAATTTGTTAGAAAAACTTTATCCTTGGTCTTCCCCTTCCTCGTCTCCCTTTTATTTTTCCTTCTACTATCATTCTGAAAAGAATGTCATGTCTTATCAAATGTCCAATCATCTTCATCAAGAGGTATTCAGATTAAAATATCAGCCATATGGCTTCCAGCCTAGAATAGGACCACTTCATCTCTGTGGACGTTGTGAGGCCATTAAAGGACTAAGCACAAATATCTCATGCTACATTAGCATTACTAATGATCGACCGGCCGCCTGCCTGATGTCAACACATCAGGCAGGCGGCCGGTCGCAAAACCATACCCAAATTGTGTAAACTGTTCCGGCAAATTCCTTCCCGATTTCGCACGGTCTTCGAAATCCTTGGGCACAATACACTGAACTATACCATTGACATGTATATTATGTTTAAAATAAGCGGGAAAGCGCACCCCAGGCTCCGAAGTGGCACAGCTGAGGCAATCGGGAACACATTAAGGCGCAAGCCAGACGAAAAGCGGCCATTGGCGCGCATTGTGGGCACCGCTGACGCTCTACCGACACCCACCGGGCTCGCCACTGGTGCGCAAGCAGCCCGCATCGGGTGCGCTAGTGGCGCCCTCACGACGGGACGGTGTGTCTCGGTGGTATTCAAGTGACGGGGGTGTGCGCCGGGAGTGCACCTTCGGTACGCGCGCACGCGGCGCGCCCGCCGCGTCGTGCTGCCTCGACACCTTTTCAATGTTCTTTCATACAAAATGCATGAAAGGGACGTGGTGCAAAACAATTAGAAGAGGCGCGCAAAAAGAGCGCCGCCACGCTCGCGCCGTTTCTGTCTGGCTTGCGCTTAAGATAAAATAGGTAATTAGACGAAAAGTGCTAAATGACCTGACTTTTATTTTATTTTATATCTGTGGTCAGTTCTTGACTGTGGGATGAGATGTGTCGATTTTTTTTTACAGAAATTGCCTGTGGGAGCCTGTCCCATCTTTTCCTAATATCTGAAGCGTAGTCCTTGAATATCATGTCGTTTTAAGCGCTTTTTGTAACTTATATTGGCTTGCACGCCAGCTCATTAGGGTAGCTATAGCAAGTCGCTTTTTATATCGCTCAGACAAGAGTATTATATCCTTCACGGTGGTAATTTGCAATTCCTTATGGATTTCAGTATTGATGCTGACACAGAATAAGAACCAGTTTATTTTTTTTATTTTTTTATTCTATACTAGAGCTTTGATAAACATTGCCTTATTCATGTACCTGTGGCCGTTTAGTGAGTAAAGAATCGTTTAGTGTAGCCTATATAATGCGGATGCTTGCTTTGGCGTAAGATCAATGCTGATTTTGATATGTCCTCTGTTTAATAATTGTATTTAGTCTATTGCTATCCGTGGGAACCTTTTATTGACTCTCTGATATCCATTCAAATTTTTGTTTTGTATTGTAAAGCTGTTGGCTCCCCTTGAAAATCAATAAATAATAAATAAAGATTTTATCTATCTATCTACTCACGTACAGAAGTCTCACTCTGCAAAGAAATTCAAAGAAATATCTACTCAATGTTGTTAGCGATATGGTTTAATTTAGCTCACGTTAGAACTCAGCACCTTTTCGTTTAGATACCTAGAAATCCATTGCAGGCTAATTTCATTCTTATTACTTTGGACAAACGATTCGTATAACTGAATTTACCACTCCGAGGGGGCGCTGCGCGCATAGCAATAATGTAGGTACATTTTCGGTACCTAAACAGGGAGTCTCACAGGCCTTGTGAAGATAAGCCGTGTTGGCGATTTTCCTAAGGAGGCATCATGCATAGATTGCAATTGCTCATCATCGTCATTATATCAGCCACAGAAAATCCACAGCTGAACATAGCCCCCTCCCCCCCTCAAGGATTTGCAAAACTTCTGATCAGAACTTGGCCTGCATCCAGCATTTTCCTGCAACCTTGCTCAGGTCGTCCAACCAACTAGGTGGGTATCCTATGCTGTGCTTGCAAGTGCGTGGATGCCATTCCAGAACCTTTCTGTCCCATCGGCCATCGGTTCTATGTGCCTTGGAACGCCTTGCTCATCCACTGCAAATCTGCAGCCCTAGACTCCACCTACTCAGGCTGTTGGTAAATGAGGACGGCAAGGAACAAAAATATGAAGCCTACCTCAGTACACTCAGCTAACATAGCGGTGAGCACAGTTTCTGCTTGGTCCGCCATCAACATCAATTTATAGCTGTTGTGCAACCGAGCACAGCAGATGTAACATGCAGCCATTGGTCGCCCTGTTCTCCGCAGCTGCAAACAATACGGTATTTAACTCATAACATAATCCCAAACTGAAAACAAAGAGATTTTGATAAATCTGCTCAAAAATATGTAAGTTAAAAGCTGTCAAATCTGGTGGATAGGACAACTGTCAAGTAACAGAAAAAGGTGCACATACGGCGCGGCGCGTCTGACATCACTGCCAATAGGTTTTATGCGTATAAAAGATATAGTGAGATGTCCCCACCATGCTTCTATTCTTTACAACAATATTATAAATGTCGGATAGTTCTTAGTGCATACATCATGCACTAAGAACTATCCGACATTTATAATATTGTTGTAAAGAATAGAAGCATGGTGGTTAGTATATCTAAATATAATAATAGTGTATATTATTTGTATGTAGTTTATTGTTTATTATTACTATTTATGTATACTTAGTTCATTTTTCACCACATTTATATTTGAGTTTTTGTACTACCCTTGTCTTTCTCAACATCACCCGGTTGGTTGACTGGTAGATAAGGCATTAGGCTTTAAGTTCGCCATTACACTTGTATTTGTGTATGAAGTTAAATAAATAAATAAAAAACATAGCCCAAGGACTTATGTTTATAGAGTAAATCAACAGACAACAATTAAATACAGATACACAGCCACATCTTTATACATCACGGGGTAGACAGAGCCTAACTTTTGTAAGACTCAAATGCCACTTCTAGCGTTAAGATGGCTAAGAAGGTAGAAAAAGTAAATTAAAATGATGGGTTGCTAGCAGAATCACCTATTAACATTATTCAGATTTTCGCCATTCCCATAATCGGCTTTTAACGATCTGGACGGGAAGAGTAGCAAAGGTTTTCTTTTCCCTCAGCCAGCCAGAATATTTTTTTTTTATGTTTAAGTAGATCATAGAATGAAAAAGTTCATAAAGTTTTAGTTACAAATGGTTTTACACAACTAAAAACTGAGAAATGTGTTTATTTCAAAAATAAGGTAATTATAGCCTTATATGTAGATGACTTCTTCATATTCAGTTCTAATGAACATGAAAAGAAATTTCTTTACAATTTACTTAGTTCTAACTTTAAAATTAAACTGCTTGGACCTGTAAAACAAGTATTAGGTATGAAAGTGGAAAGGAACCGAGAGCAAGGCATTTTGAAGTTAAGTCAATCTGAATACGTGAAAAATCTGTTATTAAAGTTTGGCATGAATGAATGTCATAGCATAGCAACTCCAATGGAAGTTAACTTCAATCTTACAAAAGCAGATAAGATAGATCCAAGATTTCCGTATCAGGAACTAATAGGAAGTTTAATGTATCTTGCTGTTTGTACACGGCCAGATATAGCGTTTGTATGCAGTAAGCTAAGTCAATATAACACCTGTTATAATGAGTCTCACTGGACTGCTGCTAAGCGTGTTTTGCGGTATCTATCGGGTACAACTGACTATGGACTCAATTTTAAAAGAGGAAATAATGAAGTTACAATCTCATCCGACGCAGATTGGGCGGGGGATATCAACGACAGAAAGTCTTATTCTGGTTTTATAACTAGATTAGGCAATTGCATCATAAACTGGCATAGCCACAAGCAACAAAACGTGGCCTGTTCTAGTACAGAGGCTGAATATTACGCTCTTGGCAGTGCTGTAAAAGAGACGAAATTTATCCGTAATTTTTTACAGGAACTTAACTGTACACAATGGTTGAAATCTAAGACAATCACCATTTATAACGACAATCGTAGTACATTGAAAATGGTAGAAAATGAGTGTTTTCGTAGGACTAAACACATAGATGTTCATCATCACTTTATACGAGAATGTGTTGATCGTAAATTAATTAATTTAGGTTACAAGCCTTCTTCTGAGCTGGAGGCAGATCTTTTTACGAAAGCTTTACCTAAGGTGAAACACAATTATTTTATTAAGTGCTTAGGTTTAATGTAACATTTGTTTCATGTCCTATAACATGTATTGTGTAACATGTATTGATTTATTTATTTTATTATTTGGTTCAATTTTAATATTGTACTCTCATATTTTGCTGGCAATACCTTTGCATAGTTTGTTCGAGTAAGGGGCAGTGTTAAAACCTTCATACTTGAAAGTTTTCTTACTGGCTGAGGTAATCATTTGATTTTATTTTTATATTCTTACGTTGTCATGGTGCAATACTTCACTTCAAAAAATTGTAAAATTCTACTGAGATAGAAAATAATACTAATCATTATATTAAATACATTTGGTGAATTTACATGGTGTTGCATATTAAACCATTTCTAACGTAAATATGGCTTTATTAAATAAAATTGTACAAGCAATATTTAGATATAGTGACACACAGACTAGAACGTCATAACGTTGTTGTCTATGACGATCTTGCTTGCAGGTCGGATAGGTTGCATATCACCACATTCTCCCGTGGTTAGGAAGAAACATAGTCGTGTAAATAATTAGGTAGGTGCCTCTCTCTTGTCGAACGACGAGGAAGCACAGGACTCTGTACAACTGGAGCGTTTGGAGCATTACTAGCTTCTTGCTCATCAGACAACTCGTCACTAGACTCAGCCGAGTTCCAGCTAGATGAAGATTCTTCTGTATTATAAGAATCATTCCCGGTTGGGGCTAAATGCCGGTTGGAAACGACCAGCTCCCGGCCGTTCTGAAGTCGTACATGTGAATGTTGATTATTCGCCTCCAGTAAGTCCACCTCCTCAACCAGAGGATCGTATTTGCTTCTCCTGGCGTGGTTTTTATATAAAGCTTTCTTAGCCTCCGTCAACCATGTTGGCATTGATTGTCCATTAGCTGATCTTCTAGGATGCTTGAACATTCGCTCGTGTGGTGTACATCCAGTTGCTGTACATAATAAGGATCTTATGGCATGTAAAGATTGTTCTAGAACGGTTTCCCAGTGGGTGATGGGTAGGTTCATCGATTTTAAAGTAAGTTGTATAGTTTTCCAAATGATTCCATTATATCTTTCAGTTTGGCCATTCCCTTGAGGATTGTATGGCGTAGTATAACTGGTAGCTATACCTATTCCGTGTAGAAAAGTTTTGAGTTCAGCAGATATGAATGCAGTTCCTCTATCAGAATGTACATAAGATGGTATACCAAATATGGCAAATAAGTCTGAAAGCTTCTTTTGGACTGTTTGTGAACTTAGATCAGAAGACGGAAATGCGAAAGGAAATCTAGAGAACTCATCGATCACAGTCAGGATGTATCGGTTTCTAGTATCACATGGTAATGGTCCCTTGAAGTCAATCGAGATCCTTTCAAATGGAGCAATGGCTTTGATTATTGTGCCCTTCGTTCTAAGAAATCTTGGTTTTATTTCTGCACATACAGAACACGATGATGTCATTCGTCTGACATCTTCGACTGAGTATGGTAAGTTTTTAGATCTTATCCAGTGAACCATGCGAGTTATTCCTGGATGACATAGATTTTTGTGTAGTTCAAGTAGACTAGCGCTATCTAAGGATGTTGAAGCTGTCATGTTTGCTCTTGATAGGGCGTCGGCTACTATGTTGTCTTTGCCTGGACGATACGAAATTTCAAAATCGTAATTTGAAAGCTCTAGGCGCCAACGTTGAATTTTGTCGTTCTTAATTTTTGAGCCATGTTTTTGATCAAACATGAAAGAAACTGATTTCTGATCCGTTTAATTAATATTAATAACATTGACTGCTGACTTCGCTATTTCCTCTTTAAGTGATCGAAATGATTGTACAGCTTCAAGCGTTAATGGAAATTTCTCTGTTTTTGCAAGAAATTTAATTTTGTCTGAAAATTTTGGAATCCATTTAGAATAATGCGCGAAAACGCCCATAGTCCTTCGTAATGATGCCCGATCATTAGGAATTGGCATATTCAATAGAGGGCGAAGACGCTCAGGGTCAGGTTTAATGACATTGTTGCAGATGTTATAGCCTAATAGATTTATTTCCGTTTTTGAAAATTCGCTTTTCTGTAAGTTCAAGGTTAAATTATACCGAGTAGCGACTTCCTGAAATAAGCGTAATTTCTCATCGTGGTCAGCTTGATCATATCCACAAATCGTGATATCATCTAAATAAGCGTATACGCCTTGTAAGTGTTCCTTTTGTATGATAGTGTTAATCGCTCGCTGAAAAGCTGCCACGCCATTGGTGACGCCGAAGGGTATGCGTCGAAATTGATAAAGATTACCGCAAGCTTCAAAGGCCGTATAGGGTTTTTCGCTCTCTAAAATAGGAATTTGGTGGTATGCACTACGTAAATCAATTTTGCTGAAGACTTTATGTTTAGCTACTTTAGAGATGAGTTCGTCCATTGATGGCAGAGGATAGGCATCTAATTCCGTAAATCTGTTTATTGTTTGAGAGTAATCAATAACCATTCTTTTCTTATGGTGTTCGTTAGATGTCACAAGAACTTGAGCTCTCCACGGTGAGCGACTCGGTTCTATAATTTTGTCTTCTCGTAGCTTCTTTATTTCATTTTCTATGAATTGGGAATCAGCCTCAGAGTGTCTTCGAGATTTAATAGCGATTGGCTTGTCAAAACGCAGTAAGTTGCTGAATAACGTAACTGGTTCTATGTTCGCTTGAGATAGAGCGCATAATTTGAGTGCTGGTTTAGGTCCACCAAATTGCATTTCTAAAGCCTTATGATTCTGTAGAATATCATGTCCTAGTATAATATCGGCACATAGTCCGTCCATAATCATAAGTTGTGCATTAATGATTTGCTTTTGTATTGTTATTTTTAGTGAGCATATCCCGTCTACTTGGGTACATAGATTTGATGTTGCCATTGTTATCTTTTGTTTGCATGGAGCGATTTTAAGATTACATAAATCGACAAGGCGTTTATCTATAAAACTAGCCGTGCTTCCAGTATCTATTAGAGCTCGGGCAGTGACTGAATTATTTATGAGTACTGGAATCGTTGCTCTTTTCAGATCAGCTACCGACAATATACAAGAAAGGGTGTGCGCTGACAAGGACACGGCATGAGTATCATGATCTTCTTCTAATGTCTCACTTGCTGCTACTTGTTCAGATCTTTTGCTGAGACATACTCTGGAAAAGTGCCCCTTTTTACCACATTTTGTGCAGTGAGTGTTAAATGCTGGGCACAAATTGCGTGGATGTCGTTGATTACCACAAAAGTAGCATGTTTCTGATTTTGTAATTTTTCTGGCAGCCGAAACAGAAACCGGGGTATTAGATGTAGATTGGCGATTGTAATCATTATTTTGAATTTGTGCTATTTCAAGAGATCGTGCTTGTTGATATGCTGCGTCGAGAGTAAGTGTGCAGTTCTCAAGTAGCCTCTGTCGAATAGCTGATGACGATAGCCCTGCGATAAAGGCGTCTCGTATGTATTCGCTCTCATTTTGTTCTGCGCTCACTGACTTAAAATCACAATCCCTGGATAATAGTTTCAAAGTCTGGAGGTATTGATCGATTGACTCACCTGACTCCTGCTGTCGTTGGGATAATCGATATCGTGAGTATATCTCATTTGACGGTTTGATGAAAAGCGCATCTAGTTTTAGTATGGCTTTGTCGTAATATTTGGTATATCTTATGAGCGAGTATAGGAGTGGAGATAAATGATTAATTAAAAGATGGTACTTGCAGTCACTGTTTACTGGCGTTCCTTTATTTTCTATTGCATGAACGAAATTTGTGAATGTCTGCTTCCAGTGTATCCATTGAGATGATTGATCCGAGTTTGATGTTGGATCCGCTTCAAATCGTTCGGGCTTAAGATATTTATCCATGTTTGCTTGCCGTTTATTTAATTTATTTAATAAATTGTTGCATATTAAACCATTTCTAACGTAAATATGGCTTTATTAAATAAAATTGTACAAGCAATATTTAGATATAGTGACACACAGACTAGAACGTCATAACGTTGTTGTCTATGACGATCTTGCTTGCAGGTCGGATAGGTTGCATATCACCACACATGGATTTATTGTTATTTATTTAGTTAATATAATATATTAACAGTATTAAGTATATACAGATTTAAATGTTTTTCAGGTTGCTGATTCAGGAATGTGTTAAGGTCCGTAAGCATGCGACATAGAGGAGATTGCTCATGTGATACCGTACGTGTGACCGGTGGGGCGAACAGTTTTCGCGGCTGACACGAGCGTTGCACCAAACGTCTATTTGGTACATTTAGGCGACAAAATTGATTATGAAGCTCGGGGACGTCGATAAAATTACGTAAAAATTTCAAACAGATTACCAATTGCCCAGCATCTCTACGGGTTCTAAGTGAGTTTAACCCGAGAGACCCTAAAAGAAACAACGTAGGATAGATATAGGGATAATATCCGTAGATAAGTTTATAGAGGTATCTTAGAAATGCCTTCTGAACTTTTTCTAGCATCAGCGTGTACGTCGCTTCATGAGGGTTCCATATGGAGCTATTGGATTCTAGTTTGCTGCGAACCAATGCATAGTATAAAAGTTTGATTGCACACGGATTATTAAAGTCTCTTGAGTTTCGTAAAACGAAACCAAGACGTTTGAAACTCTCTTTAACTAAAGATGAAATGTGATCGTTAAAAGTTAATTTTGAATCAAATTTTACACCAAGAGCTTTATATGATTCGACACGGTTAATAATGTTTTTGTTTAAAACATATTCATGATGTGTTTTGGATTGTTTTCGTCCAAATGTCATTACACAACATTTGCTTACATTAAATGACATTTTATTTTGTTCACTCCATTTTTGAACAGCATGTATATTCTTGCTGCAATAATAGACGGTCTGTATCATTCTTAATTTCTAAGGCTAGCTTCAGATCGTCAGCATATAACAAACATTTTGCATGTTTGACAACTTTCGCTAAATTATTTATCAATAATGATAAATAATTTAGAAGGAACAATAGTGGACCTAATATGACCTTGACTAACTCCTGAACGTGTGTGATAAGGTTCAGAGTTTTAACAACCATATTTCACAAATTGCTGGCGATCTCGGAGATAGTCTGAAAATAATGTCACTAGTTTTGGTGTAAAACCCATGGATAGTAAATGTGATAATAAAATATCGTTATCCACTTATCAAAAGTTTTTTGATAATCAAAATATAATACGTCTACTTCATTACCATTATCCATACCTTCAGAAATGTAGTTTACTATTATTAAAAGATTGGTATCCACTGATCGTCCTACTCTGAAACCATGTTGTTCATCAGATAGAAAAGAGCGCAGTGGGTTGTAAATTTTATTGTGAAGTACTCGTTCACACACTTTTGCTGGCACTGATGGTATAGCAATGGGTCGGTGGTTATCTACTGATAGATTATCGTTTGATTTAGGTATAGGAGAGACACGAGATATTTTCCATTGATCAGGATACTTACCGGTATGAATTGCTGTATTAAAGATGTTGTAAAGGTAAAATTATAAAATCTTGGCATATTTTTAAAAGCTGAGAGGGAATATTATCGGGTCCTGTAGAGCATTCGAATTTTAATGTATTAATTGCCCATTTAATATCTTTTACACTACATTCGGAAATATCTATTTGGCAAGAATCTAAATTGCTGGTTAGACTATGTGTGTGGATCTAAATTTGGTGTCTTTGGTAAAAATACGCTAGAAAATATTTTGCAAAGGCTTCTGCTGCATCTACACCAGTGTAAGTTTTGCCATTGAAAGATACATTTGGATTCAAAGAACGCTGAGACTTCAGGTTTGAAATATGCTGCCAAAATAGCTTGGGTTTATATTTTATTTTATTTTCGATACCGTAAACATAAAACTTGTATGCTGCAGAGATGCGTTTTTTAAGGTCTGTTCTTAAGTTTATGAACAATATGTGTGATTCATCAGATTTATTTTTTTTCGTTTCCAATCTCTGTGTAGTTTTAATTTCTAGGTATGCATTATGCATCGAATAACCAGGTAATAAAAAGGACGACCGAAGCTCAGACTCATGGCAAGAACTCCCAACTTATAACATCGGAAAGTACTAATTGAAATCTTGAATTTTTCTAATACATGGGTACCTACCTAGTGCCTGTAAAATATAGAAGTTTAAGAAATACACTATTGGGAAGTACCTACATAGGTACTTATATTTATCCATAAAGAATGTTATAAATATTGAAAATATCATCATCATCATCATCTTAGCCCTTCTTCCGCCCACTGCTGAGCATAGGCCTCTCTTCGTCGACGCCACCCATCTCGGTCCTGTGCTGCTCTCATCCAAGTGCGACCCGCGACTTTGGTTATATCGTCAACCCATCGCATGGCGGACGCCCGACGCTTCTCTCACCCGTTCTGGGCCACCATTCGGTCAGAGCCTTGCTCCACCTGCCATCACTCCGTCGGGCCAGGTGTCCTGTCCTGCCCAGTTCCACTTTAAGTTCATGACCGTTATACCAACGTCTTGTACTTTAGTACGTTGTCGGATTACGGTGTTAGGAACTCGATTCAGCAACCTGATGCCAAGCATAGCGCGCTCCATGGCTCTCTGTGCGACTCTCAGTTTGTGCACAGCCTCCTTCGTGAGCGTCCATGTCTCAGCACCGTACGTCATAGTGGGCAGGACACACTGGTTGTATAGGCGGGTCTTCAGGCATTGTGGAGTGTCGGCCGATTTTAATACGTCATGCAGTCTATTGAATGCCGCCCATCCAAGCTGTATTCGCCTATCGATCTCCTTGTTTTTGTTGTTTCCTTTCCTTTTCTTCTTGCTTCCTAACTTTTTAAAGGATAAAATATGTCCAAGGTAAACATATTCATCGACTTTCTCCAAACTCTCGTCTCCAACTGAAACAGTTGGATTCGAGAATCCGGGGGCATTTGACATTATCTTTGTCTTGGACATATTCATCCTTAGTCCTACTTTCATGGAAGCTTCATAAAGGCTGTGTAGCATCTTTTGGAGATCTTGAATATAACTAGGTCGTCTGCGAATCTCAAGTGAGACAAGTAGACACCATTGATGTTGATCCCTACTTTATCCCATTCAAGCGTTGTCACAATGTCTTCCAAGGCAGCCGTGAAAAGCTTGGGTGAAATAGTGTCGCCTTGTCTCACTCCCCGCTTGATGGGTACGGGTTAACTTAATGCGTGCAGACGCACCTGCATAGTAGCCGAGTTGTATAACTCCCGGAGCAGGTCAACATATCGTGTGTCAATCTGGCAGCGATGGAGTGAGTCAAACACAGCCGACTCGACACTGTCGAAAGCTTTTTCGTACTTAGTCAAAAGCTTTTTGAAAATTGAAAATATATGAGCGTTTTATTTTACCCTTAAATATCTACCTATCTACTGTAGCAGGTATGGTACCTACTTGTAGTTTAAAAAAAGTAGTTTACGTAGTAGCTGTTTCTTGATTTTTGGGTCTGGCAGTATAGACAAGAATAAAGGCAAACAGTCACTAAACGATGATAAGATTCCAAAGAAATCATAAGTAGGCATTATAGGCATATGTTCATAAAACGTTTTTGAAACTTTTATGTAAACCAAGGGCGACAGATCAGACTTTGTCTGTAATTACAATGATTTTATTAAATAAGTGATGCCAATAAAAAGAGCAAACAAACACGCAACAATATTTAATGAATACTTCTATGGGGATATCAATATTTTTAGATTCCTGAAATGAACCATATTCATCTTACCCGACAGGGTACATACTGGTTAAAAATATAACCTATATTTTTATGGCAAGCGGAATAAGTTATTAAGTGGTTTTGAGAATTAGAGTGGGTGTGTCCACTTATATTTGAGTGATATAAGTGGACACACCCACAGCTCAGGGTTCTGTCTGCCCCGTTAAGGGTGGAGTCGTGAAAAACAGACAGAAACAAAAAATAAAACAACATTATTTAGTTTACTTGTTTATTTTATATATCAGTTCGTGTTAATTTATTGGACATTGATATATCTGTTACAGGTCGCGCCAAACTTCTAGATCGCTCTGAAGTTGCCTCACTCAGGTTACAAACAGGGACAGAATATTTACCACAATAATATTTTTTTCAGAATGATTGCAAGAATGTTGATATGATATATATACACAATAAAGCAAATTCTATCTGCTATGGGTATCTGTATTTTACTACTGCGACGCGAATCGCCTCAACTTCAGAGCGATCAAGAATTTTGGCGCTACCTGTACCGGCAATCTTAATAATCCGGCATTCTATGCAACACCTAGGCAATGTATAGAATGCCTAAAACGTGAGGGCAATGTATGAAATATTAATTAATTTATACTTTGCCTAGGTATTCTATACAATACCGAATGCGCAGCCGGCAATGTATGTACCTAATAGCGATCGGAAATGTATTAAATTCGCCCAGCTTTCGTCAATTAGTTGACGCTCGCTCGCTCGCTCCTGTGATGGTCACTGCACAACCATCACCTAGCTTTCCGTGACTAATTGGGGGTAGATAATTAATAGATTACACACATTACCGGTGGAACAGCAGACATTCTATACAATACCGAGGCATTATGTACAATGCCTAGGCCAAGCGTATAATAGATATTAACACATTCGCATCCTTGTAAACTTTTACATACTTCATATGTATTTCCTAAGATAAATGCATTTTTAACATAAGCCCACAATTCGTTGCCTACCGGTCCAAGGCATTCTATACATATTCTAGGCATTGTATAGAATGCCTGAATTATACAGATTGCCGGTGACATATCTATTAATTTATATTTACCAATTATTAATGGGGATATTATTAATTGCACATCAAAATAAATAATCATCCATCAATTTAATCTCATCATAAATACTGACTGCACATCAAATTTACTAGGTTGCAAACCTATAGGTTAGGTTAGAACTGAGACCAACACACGCACGAGCCGAGCGGGCGAAGCTAGCGTCCGCGGCAGCGGCCGGTGAGTGCTAGGAAAGTTCTATCCATTTTACTACGCCACAAATATAAATTCCAGTTTGTTTAGTAATATTGCTGTGCAATCAGTAATGTTGATTTGCGTTAAAATACAACCCTTATTCGTTCAGAAAAACAGTTCTGCAAATACCATTAAACAGTATACTAAAATTGATTTATTTAATGTGCAATTCAGTATTTTTGGTGTAATTTCAAAATATTTTTTTTAAAAAAAGGGAATATACAGATATCGATTTAAATACATACTTTGTTAATGTAAAGAAAAAAATTACTACGTACAATAACATTTTACGGAATGCTATAAAATTTTTGTACCTATTCCCGGTGTTATTGCTAGATATATACAGGCTGACTTTTTATCCACCTGCTAAATTTTTGGAGCAGGTTCAGTCCATGATACTGAACTACTTTCTATAAAAAAAGTTATTAAAAATCGATAAAAAACTTTCGTCCTCCCATACTAATCAGCGCTCAGCCAAACGGATTTTGTATGGGAGGGCGAAATTTTTTTATCGATTTCTAATAACTTTTTTTATAGAAAGTAGTTCAGTATCATGGTCTGAACTTGCTCCAAAAATTTTGCAGGTGGATAAAAAGTCAGCCTGTATAAATAGAAATAGTACATTATACAACAAAGAAGATAAGTCTCAGATCACAGAAATTAAACTCCGTGTGATTATAAATTAGAAGTAAATTCAGTAACACAGACTGAACTTGTTCCAAAAATGTTGCGGGTGTTTATAGTATCGTTGAGTTAGTATCCCATAACACAAGTTTACTTTGGGGCTAGCTTAATCTGTGATGTCCCTATACATTTATTATACTATACGTGTTAATGAACTGACGCAAAACCTCTTAGATATATAAAACCCACGTCGCCTTAATGGGCTGAGGTACCCCTCAGCCCATTAAGGCGACGTGGGTTCACAATTTGCAATACTGTGCGTGTTTTTGAAAAATCACTGTTATTAAACTACTACAGTTTATTCTTAAAAAAATTTACATAAAAACCTTAAGGATTTTGTACAGACACTCACAATAGCCAAAACACGATTGAGCATTTTTGGCCCTACAGTACAATCGGCTCGATAGAAAAAAAATCACAAACATACCTCTAATTTGCCTTTATAATACATATTACTATTTTATACAATCGCCTTTTTATATGAAAATTATACCAAAAAATGTATCTAAATATCTATACGTTTTGGCTACAAAAAAAATTATAAATATAATACAAAAAAAATTTAGATAATACATATTTTGGTATAATTTTCATATAAAAAGGTGATTGTTTAAAATATTAATATGTATTATATTATAAAGGTAAATTTAGGCAAATTGAGGTATGTTTGTCATTTTTTTCTATAGAGCCAAAAATGCTCAATCGTGTTTTGGCTATTGCGGGTGTCTGTAGAAAATCCTTAAGATTTTTATGTAAATTTTTTAAAGAATAAATCGTATTTTTGAATAACAGTAATTTTTTAAAAACACGCTCAGTATTGCAAATTGTGAACCCATCTCGCCTTAAGAATGCCCTTCCCATACAAACGCAGTCTACGTTTTATTTTGAAACGACATGAATATAAGGGTAAAGGAATAAAGAAAATATAAGGGTGTAAAAGTTTTCCATACTGATGGTCAAAAATTATATTTTCTATCAAGTTTATATTTTGACTGTGAAAACTAATTATAACCCTAGATATATGCAATTTCTTTAAAGTTACAAATTTTTACCAAAATCTGACATGTTGTTTCAAAATAAAACGTAGACTACGTTTGTATGGGAAAATCTGATTCTGTCTAGGGTAAGGGATGTCACTCTTAAGGATATCAGTTGAAATATCACAATACTATGATTTCTCACCAGTGTGCCTCTTCAAATGTCTTTGTAAATGTATATTCTGAGTGAAACGACTTGGACAAACACTACATTCATATGGTTTCTCGCCTGTATGTATTCTCATATGAATATGCAAAGATGTGTTACACGCAAACCAATTATGACAAACCGGACACTCGCGTGTTTTCTCGCCAGTATGTGTCCTAAAGTGTTTCAGTAATGTGAACCTTTGGGTGAAACGCATTTGACAAGTATCGCATTCATATGGTTTCTCGCCAGTGTGTATTCGTACGTGATTTAGCAACTGATCGTTTCGATTAAATCTACGTTGACAAAACGTACATTTAAATGGTTTCTCGCCAGTATGCGTTCTCACGTGTCGTTGCAACTTATTGTTTTCTGTAAAACCTTTTCCACAAAAACCACATTTTAATGGTTTCTCGTTGAAATGTATCTTTGAATGTCGATCTAAGCCCTTCTGGTGGGGAAACCGACTTCGACAAACATTACATTCGAATGGTTTCTCGCCCGTGTGTATTAATAAATGTGCCTGTAATTTGCGTAAGGCACTTAATTTTTTATGACATATATTACATTCATGCGTTGGGTGTTTCGGAGGCCTGTGTTTCTTCTTACTTGAATTTTCTTCTCTTTTCGGTGTTGGTCTAACAGCGCCATCTGTACGGTAATGTGTGAATTTGTGAATAAGAAATAAAAAAACGTATTTCAAATAATATACAACGTGGAAGGGACATACCCGTAATAAATCGAACCACGGGCTATACTACATCACTAAAGTATAATAAAATTAAAATAACAGTCAAGAAACCAAAAAAAAAATCGACGTTTTCAAACAAATCGCCCAGGCGGCCGCACACTTTTGTATGGAAATGCCGATTTGTTTTTTGTTTTTCACCTGTTATTTTATTTCATTATACTATAATGATCTAGAATAGACCGTAGTTCGATTTATTACGGGTATGTCCCTTCTTCGTGTATATACAGGCTGACTTTTTAAACACTGTCCAAATTTTTGGAGCAAGTTCAGTCCATGATACTGAACTACTTTCTATAAAAAAAAGTTATTAAAAATTGATTAAAATGTTTCGTTCTCCCACACAAATCAGCGCTCAGACAGACGGATTTTGTATGGGTGGACGAAAATTTTTTATCGATTTTTAGTAACTTTTTTGTAGAAAGTAGTTTAGTTTAATGGACTGAACTTGCTCCAAAATTTGGACAGGGTTTAAAAAGTCACCCTGTATTTAGTTTAAATAATTTATAGTGTTAAAAGGGGTGTTTCTTCGTCGAGACATGGACGAACAAATACAAGGACATACAATCCTCATACTTTGAAGTTTAACTCGATTTTTAGTTTAAATGTTGTAGCTAGATGGAGCCACTAGTTCTAAAGAAGGTAGTTTCGTAGTAGTGCTCTTAATTTCAGAAAGATGGCGGTATAAGCGTTCATTTTCTACGAACAAACAAGCGCTGTCACTGATTTTTCGTGGGTACCGTCAGTCTAGTGAGATGGAATTAGGTTTAAGTTTATATGGCGTAATAGGGATGATGACTGGTTCAGAAAAATATTTTTCTAATAGCCCGTTAGTTAGATTATCCAAAAATAATGTACCCATATTTTTCAGTTTATGAAAAAAGTAAAAATTCACAAAGATACAGAGTTTCTAAGTTCCAGAGTGGGTCTTGTGACGTCACCGATGTGTAAAAATCGTACGAAAGCGTGACGTCATGCGAAATTTAATAATATATTGTTTCTCAGAGCAAAGAAAAAATACGTGTACAATATTTTTTAATAATGTAACCGATGGGCCTAAAATTATTATTCAGTTAGATTTAATGCCTATTACATGACCATTATGTGGTGCCAAGACGATAAAACTTTTTAATTGCAATTAATAGAATTTTTTGCTTCGTGCACATAAAAGTTGATCCACTTTTTCCCCTTCTTTTTGAAAAGTTATTCTACTATGATGCCTTTTATAAATTGCAGTCTTTCATTCGATAATTTTTGTCAAGTAGTATAGTAAATTGTAGACAGAAATGATTCTGCCACTCCCTAAGAACCAACCGCCGGCTACCCTCTTTGTGTACCGGTAGTGGGGGTGGACTGACAAGGCAGGGGTGCAAAGATATGATTTTGCAGTCCGGTACAAGGGCGGCCTCCTCTTGTCCTCGGCTTATCTCCCTCTATAATTAAGGTTATGGACGAGTAGTATCTATTGTGAGAGGAGAGGTACGTAAGTATATAATAAATAAATAAAAATTAACAAAAAAAAACTGACTTCATATCATTTGAGGAGTTTCTTCCATATCTCCAAAGTTCTTCATTATGTCTTCACCAAATTAATATGGGACCAACTTGGTAGTGAAGGCTTTTAAATAAAAAAATAATTATCAAAATCTGTTCACAATTGGCGTAGATATAGAAATACAACATACGGGTTGAATTGATAACCCCGATGACCCCCTTCAAAAAAGGTTTTGAAGTCAGTTAAAAAAAGGGATAAAAGGTGGAATATAATGACCGGAACAGGTGTAGCTTGTAAATATATGAAAAAACAAAACAATAACAATTTCTTTAACATATTTTATTGATTTTTACGTATTAAAATAAAATAGTTTTATAACTACAATTAAAGAATTAACCCGAGAAGATGTTATAATTTAACTAATAATACATAATCAATTTTTAACTCATCAAATACCAGGCGTTCGCAAAATCGCAAAACAAAGCTCAACGCTCAACTTCAGTGGAGTGTTGGCCCTAAAAGTATAAAATCCGCTAGTCAAATCAGAAACTTTTTTTCTTAACGTCAAAACAAACAGTTTCTACGGGATAAGTATGAAATACTAATGGTAGGGGAGCCCAAGAGGGGATTTTGGGATTTACTTGAGCGCGGCAGATTAACCTTGTACCTAGTTAAGTACCTATACGCTATACGGCCACGGCAAGGACAAAGGAGCAGATTAGTGAAAAAAATTGATCATCAGATATTCTCGATTTCTAAATGGCGAATTTTTTTTGCACATTCTAATAATGGCCGCGAGTTTGCGTCATATCCAAATCGTCAGATTATTCAATTATAGCTTTTTTAGGTTCACTTAACATCCCCTTCGAAAATCTGACGCGCTCGAGAAAATTCTTTTTTTCGTTTTCAACCCCTACGTACGACCACCCCCACCATGCAAACGATCAGATTAACATACGTACATTATTAAAAATACGTGGGACATGGATGCTATCAATATCTGACGCGCTGGAGTATGTCCACGCGACAGTTTTTTTTACGTTTTCTTTTTATCATCTAAGCTTCGCAACTTCGTCTACATGACGCTCGAGTAAATCCAAATTTAGCATCGTGGGCTCCCCTACTATAAACCGTGACGTCATAGTTTCTTGGACAAAGAGAAAAAGGTAACTTCTTATAGAGATAATCTGGTTAAAACGCTTCTTTTGTCTCTTTCCCTCTTATCGGCATTAACTGTTTCTAGAATGAGACTTCACTAAACTTCAAAAGTGTAAGTGCTTTAGTTCTGCTTAATACAACAAAATTTTAATGACTTTGTCTCATGACATTGACTTCTGTTTGGGTGACTTTTCTATTTAGTAACATTATACACGTCCTGGCGTATCGCGTTAAAAAATACGCCACTACGTTACAAAACAGTTGACACTTTTGAAACTTCATCGCGGAAACGATATACGATCAGTAGGTACCTCCTATATCTCGTTCTTAGAGTCAAATAGCTCTCTTCATCTGTCTGAATTCACCCTTTCACCGCGAGACTTTATACTCGTATCAGTTGTCGTGCTCCCAGCGCAAGGAATTGTGAATATCCATAGTTTTTGGTCGGATAAATCCGACGCTCGCGAAATGGGGCACGTAAATGTTTGTCGGATTGATCCGCCGCCGGTTAAAGGGTTAATAAATATAAAATAAAGTTCAATATGATAACAATGACAAGTGACATTATTTTGAGCCTTTTATTCTCTTCTTGTAATTTAGCTAAGTGGAGATGCCTCCATTCCTCTCTGCCATCTTCTTAATGTCCTGGTAGGACCTTAGTACTATCTTTTCTTTAATTTTATAGTGGTTTTTAGGCATTCAAGATGCACTAAAGTACTCAAATTAAATAATGAAATAAGAAACGGTGAAAAAATAGGAATATCAAATGGAGAGATTCGGCGTGCGGGGTTGAACACGTGATAGCTCAGTGGTTAGAGCATGGTCATTTCTTATTTCATTATTTAAATTTCTATAATTAGTTGGAAGAACTTCATAACAAAATAATTTATTTTTGACTACCCTATTACGACTTATCCTCCTGAACAAAATGCGTTCTATAATGTCTTTGCAAACTAGTTTTATACGCGAACCACCGTTTACACACATCACACTCATACTGTTTCTCACCGCCGTGTATTTTAACATGCTGTTGCAAATGTACTTTTTGACTAAACCTACTGTGACAAATATGACACTTAAACGGTTTCTCGCCCGTGTGAGTTTTCAAATGCCTCTTTAAATTTATATTTTGACTAAATCGACTGTGACAGACATTACATTCATACGGTTTCTCGCCTGTATGCGTTTTCCTATGTCTCTGCAGATTGATGTTTTGACTGAATCTGTTATGGCATATGTCACATTCGTAAGGTTTCTCGCCAGTGTGGGTTATGACGTGCCTTTGCAGTATGACCATTTGTCGGAAACTGGTCTTACATACGTCGCACTGGAAGCGTCCCTCTTTGTTTTGATTTGGGTTTCTCGGAGACTGGTCTTGGGTCTTGTTATTTGATTTCTCTTCTTGTTTCCGATTCGGTTTCGGTTCCGGTCCCGATTCGGCTGCGCCACCTGCACGTTAATTTCAACTTAGCAATGCGGACAACGCGCCTAGCACTAAACTTAGATGTAAGTAAATGATCTGACGTCACCAATTATTATGAAACCGAAAGCATAACAATTATTAAGTGACTCAAATTTCCAAAGAATATTATTAATAGGTATTTATAGAGATAATGATTTTGACTATTGACTTTTTGTACGTGTATTTTTTAACCCTAGACTAAAATGAGGGGTTTTATTATATTAGTTTGACATGTCTGTGTAACTGTGTCTGTCTGTCGCATCAACCAGGCACATTTTGGGAAAGGGACATTATGGACCTAAACGTCCTAAACAAAAAGATCGATTTTAATTCGTTTTTAGGGTTCCGTACAAAAAATTAAAAAACGGTACCCTTATAGGATCACTCGTGCGTCTGTCTGTCACAGCCGATTTGCTCCGAATCTTCTGGACCGAATCAGGTGAAATTTGGTAGGATGGTGTTATCCTATGACCCAAACACATATGTGCAAAGTAAATGAATATTTTTTTAAAACAAGGGTCATTTTCGGGGGATAAAATAGGAAATTGAAAAAAAAAGTTTTGCAAACCTTACTGTGTCACATATCAAATGAAAGGGCTTGTTATGAGGATCTTAAATATTGCTTGTAGATTACAGGAAAACCTATAAGAATTCAATCAATTGTAAGGAACCCTCTCCATGAGAGTTTAACTCGCACTTGGCCGGTTTTTTTTAAATTGAAAGACTTGTCTGTCAAGATGGTTGTTAGCTATGTTTAATGAAAATGGGTTTAGCCGTTCAAAAATTTTCGGGGGTAGTTGCTTGAAAGTCAGGTTTTTTTATTTGTCTGGTAAATAGACTTCATCATCTGGCCTTTTTTTAGTCTCCACTGCAGGAGCACGACCCTCTCTGTACTCTGTACCAGAGTATTAGCAAGAGCAGTCAGAGGATTTGGCCTGCACTCTCCACGCTGGCCAGACGGGTTGGAGAGGTATCACTGATGTTTATAAGCTTTGTTTAGCTTGTGTTTCCTAAGTCGGCTTCCACCACATTCACGGGAAGACTTGGAGTGGTCCTATCCTACTCTGCCGGGAACCACACGGCTAAACGACATTATAAACAACTGAGTAGGGAAACAGTCCAGATACGAACCTCTATATCTATGGACATACATTGTGTTTAGAAGCGAAGCACTTTGTTAGTGAGATAGGACGGCGATTAATGTTATATTTATTTATTTAATACTCATTATTGTTCTAAAGTAAAATATAATTTAACAAATGGCGGACTTTGCTAAGAGCATTTTCTCCCAGTCAACCATAAGGATAAACAGAAAAATAATTTGTTCGGCGCAAAAAGCAAAATTAATCAATTATGACTACCGATCCGAATAAATACTTCATATAACATATTAAGAACATATACATAAAACATTACATTACTATACACTATATAATATATATCAGAATAAATATCTACTTATACAATACGTACCATTATATTATACCTACATGTATAATCAATTTTGAGAACTGAATGATGATGACTTTACGGAGGAAAGGAGTTTTAAAGATGAGCGTGAACTTTCCTTTTAAAAGAGAATTTGGTAGAAATTTCTCAGATGTCAACGGGTAAAGCATTCCAGAGCCGTGAAGCTTGGAGAGAAAAGGAGTTAGACATAAAATTTGCCCGGAAAAGAGGGATAAAGAGTTGACGTGTCTCATTGGAACGTAGTTGTCGATCATGAGTGTCTGAAAGATAATTGAATTTACATTTTAAATATTCAGGGAAGACAGAATTAGTAAGAATAGAGAAAAGGGTACACAGTAACCGAAGTTCCCTGCGTTGACGGATAGGAAGCTATGGATATGTTATCCTGACCTTTAGGTCAGGATAACACACATTTTTCATCAGCATAGTCAAAGAGAGGAAAAATTAAGGACTGAACAAGTAAGATCTTTGTTTTGACAGGAAGAAAAATTCTAAGACGGTTTAATTGTTGGAGGCTTACGGTGATGGATCGACTAATTGCAGCTATGTGAGTGGTCCAGCTAGGAGTTGAGTCGATATGTAATCCAAGATTTTTTACTGAATTACAATAAGGGATAATATTATTGTTAAAAGTAACTGGTTGGATCAATTGAAATAAATAATTAAAATTATTAATGAATAGGGTATATTCATGTTATTTTTTTATTTTTTTAAACGATTCTATAAGTTATTATATAACCGGAAAAAAATATAACACTTACAGAATATTATTAAATAAGCTTAAAAAAATAATTAAAACTACTATTATTTTTGGACGACTATAAACGCGGTGCCATTTTGCGCTTTTATTCTGTGACGTCACCGTGCATTGTCAATGTCATAGATACACTTATATGTCAGTGTCAGTCGAGTGCAAATTACAAATTCAAAATATTATCAACAAAACAACGAAGTGTTGGATTCACAGTTTTATTTTATAAGTAATACTATCTAATTTGTGATTATAAGTGAGTGATTAAAGCTTTTAATATCAATTCATTACAAATGGAAGGGCGCACAAAATCTTATTATAAATATTGTATGGTTCTTATGTGCAAAAATAACATCGTAACTGCACCTGACAAAATATATTTTCATATGCCCAAAGATGCAAATGTAAGGAAAACGTGGTGTAAGGCGATGAGAAGAGACGATGTATCGTGTTTAAGTAGTTTATACTGTTGTTTTATATAGAATGTTCAACAACTTCTCTAGCCGCATGGATGAATACAAGTCGTTCATTCCATTCCGCGTATTGGGGTTCGCTGTTTTACAAAACCGAGCTGTAATGCCAAACAGCTAGAGGTTTAGTGAATTAGCGGATTATACCATTTAACTGCGACATGTACATACCTATTGTGAACAAAAAATACATATTGTGAGCAAAATGAGTAGTCATCCTTTGCAAAACTACACAGTAGTATTGTAAGTACCTACTTCAATTATTTATAATTTAATAGGTAGTAGACTAGCTGCCTGCTACTATAAGCTATAAGATAATGTACTTACCTACCGTAATTAATTAAACAAATGTATATTATTTAAGTATAGTATTTTATTCTGGGTAAAAATGGGAAATTTTAGAGAAAAAAAATAAATCTTTTTAACCCAAAATTCTCCAAAAGATTTATTTTTTTTCTCTAAAATTTCTCATTTTTACCCAGAATAGCGAAAAAAATACCCAATCTGGTAACACTGCAAATTACAAATGACTTATTGACAGTGACAGATAGTCTTCTTCTTTTTAATTTGTGATTGACAGCACAGACTATTTAGAAAATTAAGTTTGACAGTGTTTCGTGACGTCACGTGGCGTTTCGAAAATTTGCGAGGGAATTTTAAAAATACATCTTTTAAATAATTAATTTCTCAATGGAAACACGTTAAATTGGAAAGATATATATATGGGTATTTTTCTTTAGCAATGAAGTATACACATAATTTTTTTTGTTCGTTTCTGAATCACATGCATATTGTCTATTGACATTTATTCTAGACCAGGACATAATAGAAGATAAGGCGGAATTAATGTTGATGTCTTCTGCTGGTGACTGAACATAAATTTGGAGATCGTCGGCATAAAAATGGTAAGAGCAGCCAATGAAAGCGACAAGGATGGTGACCAACATATTCTCCAAGCCCAATCTTATGTCCTCAGTGACTTTAAAAAGGGCAGTAGCAGTACTGTGGCCAGGGCGAAAACCAGACTGTAGAGGTGTAAGGAGAGAATTAGAAAAGACGAAGGAAGAAACTTGTGCATGTACTGCAGCTTCAAGGATTTTGGAGAGGAAGGGGAGTATAGAAATTGGCCTAAAGCCCCGTGGATATGACCACCGCTCCGGATGGTACCTGGTCTAAAGGCTGTCCATATCAATTCAAAGAGGTAATGCGGCAAGTATAATGGGTACCTTTGAGCCGGGTACAATTCGGGGTGGTATTTTTGACTGTTGTGAATTTTGTATATATTTTTTTATGTATACTGTGGGACCTCGACCTGTCCCGGCGCTCAAGGCGAGTTCCCACATATAAGATAGTAGGAGAGTTAGAGAATAGAGACTCGATAAACGATGGATTATATGAAATGTATTAGCTGATACTGACTGTTACATACGAGTATAAAAGAATAATATTTAATTTATTAAGATACAACAAATAGAGAGAAGCAAGTGATCAGCTTAAGGTGGAGATATAGCTAAATGACCTTGAAGTGGCGCCCTCATTTGAAATAAATTGTTTACTCGTAAATATGGAGATAATTTCCATATTGCTCTTCGTCATACACTAGATAGCCCTTTAAATTATTTTATGAACCACCGTTGAAAGCATTCACATTAGTCCGTCTAGCTTTAAAACTTGCCTCCGCCAAAATTGGCCACGGCAAGTTTTAAAGCTAGACGGATCACCAATAATAGTTTCAACGGCAGTTCATAAAATAATTTAAAGGGCTATCTAGTGCATGACGAAGAGCAATATGGAAATTATCACCATATTTACGAGTTAACAATTTATTTTACACTTCAAGGCCATTTGCCTATATCTTCGCCTTAAGAGATGATGGTGGAATGAGTGAAAAGGGATCAGTCAATGATTTGAAAATGGAGAGAAAGGGAATTTGAAATAAAATGAAGAATGAAAAATTGAACAGGATGCATGCAGCATCGTTACAATACTACAAAATATAACCAACACGTAGAGGCCCCAAGACTCATTCTTGACCAATGAAAGATATACCCTTGAACAAGTTTCGGCAGGAGGAGGATCTCTTGCATATTAAAGGAAGTTGTCTGGGTTATGGGCACGGACGTAACATCTAGAGGACTCACAACCTTCATACTTTGAAGCATAATTCGATTTTTAGTTTGAATTTTCTAGCTAGATGGAGCTACTAGTTCGAAAGAAGGTAGTTTCTTAGTGGTGCCGCTTAATTTCGGAAAGATGGCGGTATAAGCGTTCATTTTCTACGAACAAATAAGCGCTGTCGCTGATTTTTCGTGGATACCGTAAGTATTCAGAATCCTTAGTATGACTAGCGGGCGAGATAGTAGCGATATCTCTAGAAATAATACAGGATTTAGGCTTTCTAGCAGAGTACCTACGCTTTTTTGTACGGGGTTTTCAGTCCTTTTGTATTTTTATCCATGGTTATGGGTGAAAATTTAATAAGATTGACTTTGGGTTATTGCAATAGACATCTCGACACCTGCCATAATAAATTATGATTACTGTTTTCGTGGCAAGTGGTGGCTTGCCGTCCACTAGATAGGCCCCTTCAACGAGCCGACGATTTGGCAACACCGGTATGGGCGATTCAGGGGTGTCGAAAGGTGTGCTGCGCTTTCTCCGAAGTTATCGCGGCGAGATGCCTTTAACAATTCCACCCCTGGAGCAACAGCTCTGACGACTTTTCTCTGCACGACCAACTAAGGCAATGCAAAGCTGAGGGTCCTGCGAGCCCTCTTGGGTCTCCACACTCCACCCCGACCGAGGAAGACACGTCGGGAACGAGTGCTCCGATCGGCTCTCAAAAGTATTTGAGTACGTGGTACTTTATTTATACGTGGCAGCTCTATCCACAAATAAATTGACTTAATTCGATCTTAATTAGAGTTTCAGGGGATGTTTAGGGTCGTAGAAGAGGAAACAATTCCAGATCAGAGACACCTAGGAGCAAGAATGCGCTGGAAATATTCCAAATTTACGGGAATTTTCCCATTGTTTATTTACGGGAGTATTCCCAATATTTCCGTAAAAATTCCCCAAAATTTCATGAATGGATAGACCCAGGGTCAAAAATAAATTATTTTGTAATGATATGAGAATAAAATGTCACAAAATAATATCATTCATCATATCCATTTTGAACGTGATTTTAGAATTATTAATGCCTAAAAACTAATATTAAGAGCGCTATTTGACTCCAAGAAACTATGACGTCATTCCGTACGTTTTCACAGAAAATATTTGTTTTGTCGTTTAAAAAAAAAGGAAACTATATATCTGTGTTGACTTGTTGGCAACCAGCGGATTCTGCTTTACGTAATGCTTGAACTTTCACTAGCTTTTGTTGTAAATTGCATAAAAACCATGTTATTAAACCAAGAAAAAAAATAAGATTTTAGGCCGAGAACACAAAATCATTTAACACGTACCTTGTTCGCATTGTCCCGGGCTCGTCTTCAACGGATCCTCATCTTGTGACTCGCATTTCACATCTACGACCACCGTTTGTTGGATACCTGTAACAAATAAAAAATAAAAAAATTATACATACAAGTTACAAACTCTTTCATAGTTTAGTCAGATATTGTTCATCATTATCAGGTCTTTTTTAGTCCCCACTGCAGGAGCACGACCCTCTCTGTACTACCAGAGCCATATATCAGCCAGAGCAGTCAGAGGATTTGGCCTACACTCTCCACGCTGGCCAGACGGGTCGGAGAGGTCTCACTGATGTTTATAAGCTTTGTTCAGCTTGTATTTCCTAAGTCGCCTTCTACGACATCCACTGGAAGACTTGGAGTGGTCCTATTCTACTCGGCCGGGAACCACACGGTGATAATGTATGTACGTAATAATTACCTTCTTGGTTGCCTTCACACCGCTGATCCAGTCGGATTTTCTTCAGTGGAATATCGTACTCTGAGTCTGAAGTGAGTTCGCATTTGACATCTACAGCCATGTTTACAGATTGAGACAAATCTGGAACAACATTTTAAACAAGATAAGATATCCATTTAAATATTTTAAACACCCCCAAGTCTTTTCGTGGATGTATAAAAGGCGACTTAGGAAATACAGGCTAAAAGAAAAGCTCATACTAAAACATCAGTAAGACTGCTCCAAACTTCTGGTCAGCGAGGAGAGTGTAGGCCAAATGCTCTGGCTGCTCTGGGATTTACTCTAGTAGTACAGAGAGTGTTGTACTCCTGCAGTGGAGACAAAAATCCTAATGATGATGTAGAAAAATGAAATAAATAAATATATACGGACAAATTACACTGATTAAGCTAGCCCCAAAGTAAGTTTTTTTTTAAAACTTGTGTTATGGGATACTAACAAAACGATACTATATTTTATGATAAATACATATATAAATAAACACCCAAGACCCAGGACAATTTGAAAAGGCCATTTTCCAACTTGCCCTGGCTGGGGATCGAACCCAGAATAAAATATTTATTTACCTTTTTCATCTTCATCCACTGGTTCAGTCTTGATCGGCACGAGGTATCCCGGGTCGGATTCTGTGTCATTTTTAGCTGCAACTAAATACACATTGAAGTCAGAATGGTATAAGCCTATTTTATTTATTTATTTACCAATTTATGTACACGGACAATATATAGAGAATACATAAACAAAAAGTTGTACGAAGGCACTACTTATCTCAAAAGAGATCTCTTCCAGTAGGCCCGTGAGAGGAGATGTTCATATATGAAAGGCATACAGGCGTGTTCGTTAAATAAAGGAAGAAGAAATTAACATACTATGAAACTACAGATAAACATACATATACATATGTTACATACATAGGTACTTATATAAATACATATGTCTATTTAGAAATGAATATACTTAATATATAATATATAAACTACAGCTATAATGATTCCGATAAATAATAATCTTTTACTCGTCTTTTAAACACAGAGATCGATTTAGATTCGCGTATAGAAGGTGGTAATGAGTTCCATAGTCTGACCGCATGTACCGAGAAGGAGTAGGAAAAGGTAGTGGTGCTGTGTGAAGGGTATTTAAGGACAGTTTTTAGGTGGGATCTGCAAAGAGAATTTGGAGAATATAAAAAGGAAAAGCGCTCACGTAGATAGGAGGTGAAAGAAGGATAGTGTAGGACGTTGTAAAGGAGACAAAGAATGCGACTGTTTCTACGGAGCCGTATAGGTAACCATTTTAGTTGAACTTTTATTTTCTTCTTCATCTAAGCGCGTACCCGGTTCCATCCTCAGCTGTGCTGCTTCCGAGCCCGGGGTGCGCTTTTTCCGCATTTTCTTCTCCATATATAACTACCAAAGGTCAATGGTCACCCAAGGATGCCAAAGACCATGCAAAATGGAGAAGAAATAGCCGGAACAGTTCAAATGATTTGGCTATAGTTTTACGACTGGCCGCCTGCCTAACGTCAACCCACTTTGGGAATGTATTTGTGCGAACAGTTTTACAACCGGCCTCCTTGGGAATGCAGTTGTAGCACGAGATGTTTGTGCTTTAGTCTTTTAGTCGCCTCTTACGACATCCACAGGAAGAGATGGGAGTGGTTCTATTCTACTCCGCCGGGAACCGCACGGCGATATATTTTTCTAGTCTGTATCTTCTTTTATAAGTACCTTCATCAGTAATTTCTTCCACTGGTTCCATCTTCACTAGAACTGTAGTTATGTCAGCTGGTTGAGAGCCTGCAAAACAATTTTGGTTTACATTTCATAATTGTAGTTCAAAAACGGTTCCCGCCGACGACGCCCTACAACTGTTTAAGGTGAATACCAAGCAGAAGTGGCGCCCTTATTTGAAATAATTTGTTAACTCGTAAATATGGTGAAAATTTCCATATTTTTCAATGTTAGGCTCTAGATAGCCCTTTAAATTGTTTTATGAAGTACCTTTGACACTATTTTTGGTGATCCGTCTAGCCGATGGACTTATGGCTGAAGCGGGTTTCACCATATTTACGAGTTAACAATTTGTTTCAAATGAGGGCGCCACTTCTACTTGATATTCACCTTAATGTTATATTGGTATAATTTTATTTATTTATTATTTTATTTTATTTATGCTTGTCTATAAGCAGCTAAGAAGCAACTGCCTCCGCGGTCCAGTGGTCAAGGCGTTTGCCTTGTGATCTGGAGGTCATGGGTTCAAATCCCACTGGGAAGCATACTTTGTGAATAGTTGTTTACGGTCTGTTTAGGATATTGCAGGCTTGAATCACCTGATTATCCGAAAAGAAAGATGATTCCGTGCTTCGGAAGGCACGTAAAGCCGTTGGTCCCGAACGCCATCTAGCGTTTTTACCTATCCTAGGATTGGTTCTGGTCTACCCTTTGGGTTGCGGAGGTCAGACGGCAGTTGCTCTGTGTAAAAACCAGTAACCTTGTCAAATCGCCTAGGTTAGGTAGTGGACCCGGGCTCTGAAGCGTAACCGCTAACGATGCAACCGGGAATACGCTCCGATGATGATGATGAAACAGCTAAGAGCTGATATGTCTTTTTCACACAGTGCTGAGAGTCTATAAAGTATATTATGTTATCATATTTCATAAATTGTGTTTAATTTAATTTTTCAGACTTGTCACATCTTAGTACGACATCACTTCCACTTTCTCCTTTACACATACATACTATCACGTCTTTACCCCTAATGGATCAGACAGAGCATTTCTGGTCCTGTGTCTAAGCAGACAGTTTCCAGGGCCACAAGACCCAAAGGCCACTTTACCACTACTATTATATGTGTATGTGTATGTATTATTGAATGTTATATGTATTGTATTTGATTATTTTGTGCTGCAAAGAATTATCTATTTATCCCTATGATTGACTGGAAGAGAATGCTTTTAGCGTTAATTCTGCCAATTATAAGACAATTTGTATTGTGGAACAATAGTTTGAATCCTGTATATTCAGAAAGATATTAAAATGTTTTAAAAAAAATAACTAATAAAAAAATTTTATAGGTCTATATTTAATTAAAACTACTTATAAATAAAAAATGCCTAACAAATCGCTGCCCCGTGGTAACATGCTCAAAAGGCTGGCAGCATTGCCACATTGTATGGCAATGCTAATCTTCAGTCAATTCTTGGGCGAAAGTGTTCAATATTTTGTGTGCTGATGGTTCCCACGGGACCAAATAAATAAAATTCCAGTGATACTTACTCGTAACAGGTGTTTCATTTCTACACTTCTCATTTGTCATACCCCCTGATATACCTGCGCCTACAGCTTTTTGTGATATTCTACATTCAACATCTACCTGTTCATTTACATTTTGTGCTTCTTTCTTTATCTCCAATATAGCTGCCTCACACAACCCGGTAGCCAAACAAGCCCTTTTGATTGCTTCCTCTCGCGGTGCAAGTAAACCATATTTCTTCTCATCTTCACAGAATTTGATTACATGGAGAACGATCTTTTGTGCTTCAGTATTAATCGGTCGACCCATTTCACTTCAGGCCTTCTCAAGTTCACAACTTAATTTTCACAGCTATTTTCTTTTCATATCAAGATACTGACACATTTGTGTCCCTTATGGGGTTGCTGCTATATAGATAGATCCACTGGTTGCAAGATTCAATGGAATTACTTAGCGAAGTGGTGGGCTTTTTGTATGATGGTACTTCAATGTAAGTACAAATGTATGTTAGACATTGCTGATCGCTTCACCTGAATTTAGAATACATGATCTTGGAGTAATAGATAGATAGGGCTCCTTACCAGTACCATCCTTTTTTGCGGAGGCAGGTAGTTTTTGAAATGTTCAAGTCGAAAGAACTTCAAGGAAAAACCTGTTCTATTCAATCAGTAAAGGTCCTAAATCTCGTCTTCATCCCTTGCAAGATAGACAGAGCCTAGTGGCACAACCCAAAGACCAGGCTTAGAGAGTTCGTGGGCGTAGGTCACGTAAACCACAGAAACATTCTCTTAGAGATCTCATTAGACCTACAGCAGTATGATATGAAAGGTCTTTATTCGAGTATTTGTCAAGCAACAAATATCATGGCGATCGATGCAGTGCCAAATATTAATAATTCTTTGAATTTCTATAACTAAAATCCAAGTACCAAATCCAACACAACACCACAACCTCAAACTACCTATATAAGATCCTCTTTGTATATAAGTAGGGCTCACGGATCACAGACTACGGAGCAGATACTATACTATCACGGATGAGCGGGATGAGATGACCACAACATGACAATGACAATAACCCATAGAGAAAGGCAGGGTAGGATGGAAATGGAATGGACCTCAGAAAATGGACCATACCTCAGGACCATACATAGGACCATAGAAATTGTATACAAATCTAGAATGCGCACGAAATGGCAAAGCCGTTCCCAAAAATTATAACTATTTGCTATTGTAAAGTTATAGCTCTCGCCTCTCCCCTTCTACTTTATTGCACTGACAGTTTGTGGGAAAGGTACATATAACTTTAGGTACATTTTGAGGTGACAACGTGTTATAAATTGGTTAGCCGGGTGACACTTCAAGAAACTGCGTTACGCTCCGCTCACGTTATGCGCTCACAATGAGAGCGAGTGAGAGGCACGCGTGCGAGAGAGACAGACATAAAAAGTGAAAGGCAAAGTCGTTGTCACGTAAAACTTTCGCCCGTATACCGACTTTACAGGCAACCAATTTTTTTTTGGGAACGTTAGGTATTTAAATTGCATTATGAAAATATGAGTTTTATGTGCGTGGCATTAAGTTTAATTTTCAATGTCGTTTTAGTGAGATTATTATTCGTAGTTATTCTAGATAGTATAAATTCTTTGCATAGGACAACAAGATAGAGATGCAATGCAAATGGCTATGCAAACAAGAGTGAAAGAGACGGGCAAATTATTTGACAGCTGTCAGGCCCTTAAATTCATCCATAGAGAAAGTGAGTCTATGTTCACATCAAAGTCAGATCCATCTTTTTGTCAATGTCAAACACCTATGTCAAAATATTATATTACCTACCTTACCTTACCTAACCAACCTACTTATGTTATGTTTATGTTTTGTTTGTGTTGGATTGGAAACTTGGTGTTAGTTTTATTATCGTTCATTCCTTATGAAATATTAGCCAAAAATGAGTGCAATCGAAACCAGCGATTACTGCCTGACTTGTTTGAGTTCCACTAGGAAACTATATCCAATCGCAGACGGGAAATTTTTCGCGTGCTTAACTTTACTGAAGGTTAGTTCTCATCTTTAATAAACTCTGGGCCGAATTGACCATATATATCGGGCGCCTGGAAAATGCCCTGATGAAAGCACCAGTGCCATGTTTTTGGGGCCTCACGACACAGTGCCAGCGCTAGATCTTTTGATCAGAATAGAAGCGAGTTTTGCGCACTAATCTGAATATGGCGCTTAGCTGATTTGGGACTTCTTTTAAGGGTAATAGAAAAGCCAGCGATTGCCTTCGTGGCCCAGTGGTCAAGGCGTTTGCGTTGTGATCTGGAGCGTTGCCTTGTGTGTTCAAATTCCACTGGGAAGCATACTTTATGAAAAGTAGTTTTCATTTTAGCTTTTTAAACTTTCACGGTTGTCAACATTAGTATGAAATAAAACTACTTATAATCACGGTAAATATCCTGTTTTATTTCACACTAAATTTGTTTCCAGTCTGGTTAGGATATTGCAGGCTTGAATCACCTGAATATCCGAAAAGAAAGATGATTCTGTGCTTCGGAATGCACGCATAGGAATAAAGATGATGATGATGATGATGAACGAAGCTAGAATGGGTGACATGGTTGACCATTGGTGACCAAAAAATTGTGATAACACCCGGTACAGATATTGTATCACCGGTTGTTATTGCAATTTTTTGGACGGGCAAAACGTAATATGCATACCCATGTTCAGTAGTTTTAAAGTACCTATTAATTCTATATAATTATTGAACCTGCTTATAGAATTTCACGAGAATCAGTTGATAAATGCAACCTATAGGCGAGAACAGACTGGCAAACTGAAGGACAAGCATTTTTGGCCAATTTAGAAACTGAGAAGCTTCTCAGTTTCGAAATTCGTAATGTTTTTTAAAATTATTAATTATTTATAGAAAAGCTACCGATACTAGCATTTCGCAATGACCACTGCTGAGAAGAAACTCCGAAAAACTCATTTACACAGTATTATTAGAGACATTACAGAAATTCCTACTAAATTCTGTTTTAAGAGGAAAGTCCACGCCCACCTTTCAAACTCCCTTTCTTTATAAAGCCATCATCATTCAGTTCTTCTTTTCATTAGCTATTTCTTTGTCATTATATTTATTAGTATATGTATTGTGTACTTACGCAATACATATACTAATAAATATATTTATTATACATTATATTTATTAGTTTACACAATACATATACTAATAAATATAAATACGATAAAAGTAAATACCTACTTAGGTATTTACTCTGATATATAATAGTGTGTATGAAGTACTTAGTATTTTTGATGTAAGTATATAGGTATTTATAGCTTTTGCGCCGCACAATTTTCTCTGCTTATCCCCATGGTTGACTGGGAGGAAATGCTCTTAGCATTAAGTCCGCCATTTGTTAAAAGTATATTTTTACTTTGGACAATAAAGTTTGATAAATAAATATATATTTTTTTTATTAAATTACTTACTCCGTATGTTGTAGCTTTCAGATGCCAGTAAGTTTACCTTGTGCTGGGAATGCAACTCCTTTGTAAATAGAGCAATGCAGTTCCGGAAGAAGGCTTTGGCAGCTTATGCAATAATTAGTGATATGGGGAAAAAAATGGTAAGATTACATATTATTTATTTACACACTTAACAGTTTACAAACAAAAAAAGAAAACAAATTAATAATACAAATATAAGGGCCGATCTAGTCTGCAATCCTAAAACAAGTATGCCTAAAAGCTATATTAAGGCCGTACCTAAATTTTCCGGGGTCCAGTGCTGCCCCCATTTAAAATAAATCATTTTAAAGAAAACGGAGACATAATTTAAAATTTTGCTACTACCAAGTCCTAGATAACCCTTCAAAGTATTTTATGAACTGCTGTGTACAGTTTTTAATGAAAACGTTAAGCTTTACTACGCACATTAGCCAAAAGTGGCCGTTTTTCGCAAATGTGCGTAGTAAAGCTTATCGTTCACACTTTAAACTGTAAACAGTAGTTCATAAAATACTTTGAAGGGTTATCTAGGACTTGGTAGTAGCAAAATTTTAAATTATGTCTCCGTTTTTTTTAAATGATTTATTTTAAATGGGGGCAGCACTGGACCTCGGAAAATTCAAGTACGGCCTTTAAGGGTCGGCACCATGTAAACTGGGTTTGCGCGGGCAACAAGTTTGTACAGAAAGCGTTTGATTTAAGTCAAATAATGTATACACATAGATAGAGGAAGAGTTGGGACAGTAGACGAAAAAAAGGATATTTTAAAATATTTTGTAGTTTTCCTAAAAACAAGCATTGAATTTACCCAAAAACATGCAAAACGCACTTTGCGCGGGCAATAGTTATGGCTTAAGTAGAAAAGACCACTAAGAAAATTATATACCTCGTTATAGGTGAATAGACTAGCCAGTAGACGAAAACCGTATTTTTTTAATTTTCATTCAGAAAAAGTAAGATAATTGTAAAGAAACCTGAAAGAAATATTTTAGAAAATCTTGCTACAAACTGGCTTGTTTTTCTGCGTAAAGAAATATTCTAGCAAGGGATTGCATATATTTTATAAAAATAAAGGCTATTTTGAAACATTAATCTTAATATTTGCTTACAATGCAGTCACGCAATAATAAAAAAAATAATTTTAAAAATTGGATGTTTTGCAACGTTTTTGACAGAATTCTCTGAAATGGCGGCCATGATTCTTCCATACAAATTCAGTTGCCCGCCGGGCGTTCAGGAAGGAGGCCGTGTCGAATTTTTCAAAAAAATCCATTTTCAAATTACGTAAAATTGCATTACAGTCTAAAATATTTCAATAAAAAACTATGTACAAACTGCCAAATTATGTCATACTTTTGCTACACTATGGTACAGTTTTGACATTTTGTTGACATTCAAGCAAAGATGTAATGCTATCGCAGATACGGCATCGCACATTTTTTTTTTATTTTATTGAAAATTAAGTCAATGAAAAAAATAATTTGGTTTGATTTATTACCTATATTTTTTAATTGGCGATTAGGGTGAAAATCCGATTGGAACTTTCTCGGGTCGCGGAATCATATTAACTGTTTTTGTAATAAAAGGTGCTGTTTAATTAGGGTTTAACAATTATTTTGAGGAGTGATTCAGTCTGAAATTTTGAACAACTTTTCCCCATGAATGTATATCAAAATACGAATTGACATTATGCGTAATATATCGAACCACAGGCTATACTAGATCTATACTTGGCTAGGCAGGCAGGCTATAGAAGCTATATATCTATACTAATATTATAAAGAGGAAAGATTTGGTTGTTTGTTTGTTTGCATTACATGGCTCCGAAACTACTGGACCGATTTAAAAAAAACTTTCACCGTTGGAAAGGTACACTATCCCCGAGTGACATAGGCTTTGTGTGTACCAAGGGCGAAGCTGGGGTGGACTGATAGTATAGTATAATGATATTAAAATAACATTTTCATACAAAAGTGTGCGGCCGCCCGGGAAATTTGTATAGGAACTGATTTTTTTGGTGTTTTTACTGTTTTTAGGGTTTCGCTTGTCTGTCTGTCCGTAAGTCACAGCCAATTTGCTACGAAACTATTAGAATGATTAAGTTCAGATTTAGTACCTACACTTATGTAACTTAGTGACCCAAAGATAGACGTATAACGTAAATAAATTAAATTTAAAAAAGGGGGCCACTTATGGTGGGTAAATTAGACATTAAAAAAAGTTTTGATAGCAAAATCGTGTGACATATCAAATGAAAGAACTTTTTATGACAATTTTAAATATATATATATATATATATTTTATTATTTTTTAAATCGGTATTTTTAAGTTATTTAAGAAAATGGGCGAAAATTGACCCCCCTACTAAACTACTGGACAGATTCAGTTGAAATGTGGTGCACATAATGTAAATTTGTGACCCAAAGACGGAAGTTAAATGTAGGTAAATGAATAAATTAAAAAAAAATTGGGGCCACTTATGGGCTTATTATTATTATTAATTATTAAACCTTCTTTTAAGAATTCCTGCTCACTCCACCGACTTTTACTCGCGGTCTTTGTCTGTTCGAGCCGTACGTCTATGGAACTCACTACCACTTACTATCCGACGCGCCCAAACGCTAGCCAGCTTTAAATCCCAAGTAAAATCGCATTTTCTATCCTTATGAAAGGTAATTTCCTTCCCTTGTTTCCACTTAGTTTCTTCATTTTGTCCTGTTATGTTTTCTTTGTGTAAGTTATGTATGTATTTAAGTATTAGGTGTATGTATGTTTATTATAATTATTGTATATAAGTATGTTTATTATATTGACCACCCCGCACTGCCTAATTTCCCATCATTTTTTCTATATAAACGAGGTTGCCTGGAAGAAATTGCTTAGCGATAAGGCCGCCTTTTGCGCATTTCCTAATTTTTAAGATAATTATGTTCTGTTTTTTACTTTTGTGCAATAAAGGGTATTGTATTGTATTGTATTGTATGGGAGATAAATGAAACATTAAAAAAAGGGTTTCGTGAACTATATCGCGTAAAATATCAAATGAAAGAGCATTTTATGATAATATTAAATATATTTTCTATATTTTTTAAGTTGGTGTTTTTAGAGTTATTTTTGAAAATAAATAATAAAAATATCCTTATCTCCGAAACCACTGAACCCAAACTTTTGAGAAAAAGATACAGTTAATAGTTCTTTACCTTAAAGCAAGGAGGCTAATTATTGCTTCATTAATCAACCAATTTTTTTAACCGTTTTCAGGAAAAGATTTCTTTTTAGTGCTCTTTGTTGATTCGTTAAAAATATTGTACAAAATCAAACAGTCAAGTCATTCATTGAGGACATACAGCTGCTAAGCCAAGACGTTGATCTGTTCAACGTGCAATCCTTTTTTACTCTCCGAACTTACATAATGAGGTGAATAGAAGTGAAAGGTGTTACGATTGCAGATGGTCGCTAAACGTATTGTTTCACAAAGAAAATTCAAATGTGTATATTTTCTGTCAGTGGAACACAAAACGTGTAGTTTTCCAAGTCACCGCTCGGCTAAAATACTATTTGATTGTATTTTTGAGACCGTCCTGTCAGCGATAAGTAATATTGATTTACGCAAAAAAATTTATAAATTTGTCTATGGTTCCCTAAAATTTCAACTTAACCAAAATAAACCGGCCACGTGCCGTGACGGGCCACGTGCAGTGTAGGGTTCCGTAGTCAGTACCTACTTGTTTTATGTAACTAACAACTGCCTAACTTTAGGTCTGAATTCAGTCCATGATACTGAACAACTTTCACCAAGGAACAAACGAAATACAAAAAATATTTTTGATCTCTTACACACAAGATTTGGCAAAATGTAATATTTATGTAATATATGTATGGAATATGTAAGGACAAATCACACTAATTAAGCTAGCCCCAAAGTAAGTTTTAAACTTGTATTATGGGATACTAACTCAATGATACTATATTTTATGATAAATACATACATAGATAAACACCCAAGACCCAGGACAATTTGAAAAAGACCATTTTCTAACTTGCCCTGGCTGGGGCTCAAACCCAGAATCTCCGGATTAGCGGTCTAGCGTGTTAACAATTAAACCACGGAGGTCGAATGGAAAGCAAACATTTTCTTTTCAAACAACTTTTCCTAAGGAACACATTATTAAATATAATGTGTTTCTTAGGAAAAGTTGTTTAGTATCATGAACTGAATCCACCTTAATTTAGTTTTAGTACAGGGAGACGTTATATACTACTGCCGTGATTTTTTTTTATATGTCCATATACAACCGTTTAACTGACAAAGAGGGGAGACACATGATTCTAACAAAAATTTGCAATCAAAAACCAAATATTTCACAAACGGATTGCTAAAACGAAAAAGGGTGTTCATAATCTTACAATATTTTTGAAAGACCTATTCAACGACGTCTCACACCACACATTTTTTTTTCAAGTTTTTATTACCACATATCCATGCCCGCCCATGCCCAATTACAGCTTTCTAGTACTAATAGTCTATGAGTAAAACTGGGGACAGACAGACAGACAGACATGACGAAACTATAAGGGTTTCTTGTTTACTACGGAACCCTAAAAAGTTGCGTGAAACGAAACGGATTCCCTATTCTAAGGGCTCTTTATCATTTTCGCTTTAACAAATTTCAAAATACGAGTAATCAAAACCACTTGTGCAAATATTTCGCTCCACTTCGCATACGATAAATTCAAAAATTGATGGATGAATGACCGTGCTTTTACAGGTTAAGCAACTACTAGCTTGGTCACAGTTAGGATGGGTGACCGTGCTTTCAATCTTAATGTTGTTCAAGTTAAATGTTGAGTTTCTTATGAATAAATTTCAGTTTTCTCTACCTAAATAACTTGGCAGCTATTTAAATTTCAATTGTTTTGTCGGAATTTGAACTTGGCATTTTTACATTTATGTTTTTGATGGGATAAAATAAACACCCAAGAACCAGGACAAATTAAAAAAGGCCATTTACCAACTTGCCCTGGCTGGGAATCGAACCCAGAACCTCCAAGTGACGGACTAGCGTGTTAAGGAATCGCCACGAAGGTCGACTAATAAATTGAAAAAGTTATAAATATTACGCAAGATTCGAATAACTATACTTGGATTTTTTAGAAAGTGCTATATGAATTTCACATATATTTAAACTCGCTTTTTAAATAAACGTCTTGCATTCACGCACACTACTGTATTTTCGAATTTACTTTTTCTACTGATAGCCTGTCTACTAAAGTGTTAAGTACATTATAATGACGTCTGCCAAGGCCTTAATTCAGAAATAATAATTCAAACAAAATAATTCTTTGATTTGATTGATTTAAAAATTTTAATAAGTATCGCGGACTGAAAGTCTTGACGAAAAGAAAAAAGTAAGCTGTATACTAATTCTACGTTACAATTTATGATTACCTACATCTATTGTCCCGTTTACACATTATTAACTCTATGTAACTTCATCTTGACATTTTTATTCCCCTAGCGGGAAAATTTTGCATATTTCAGAGCCAAATCCGACCACGTGGCTTTACGCATACGGTCCTTAACACTGACTGTGGAGAAACGCATTGTATATGTTATCATTTTCACAAAACACATATGTGGGAACAACGACTTGACGACCTCCGTGGTGTTATGGTTCTGAGTTCGATCCCCAGCCAGGTCAAGTTGGAAAATGGCCCTTTTTAAATTGTCCTGGGTCTTGGGTGTTTATCTATATATGTATTTATTATAAAATATAGTATCATTAAGTTAGTATCCCATAACACAAGTTTAAAAACTTACTTTGGGGCTAGCTCAATCAGTTTAATTAATTATATATTTATTTTATTTATTTATTCCTTATATATTTATTTTATTTATTTATTAACGCGTGAGATAAGGGGGAATGGGGGGTCAGTAAGGAGATGGTGAAGTATAGAAAATTATGGAGAGAGTTGACTTATAGAGCCGACCCCAAATAGGGAAAAGGCGAGCAATGAAGAAAAAGGTTTTTTGCGCGTGATTCTGCTTACAAAGTTTAAAATAAAATAAATATATACGGACTAGTTTTAAGACTTCTACGTCTACACAAAAAACTGAACTGATCACCATGTTCAAGTTTTCACTTCTGTCTGTCAGAGTGCTACTGTTTTTTTTTAATTGTTACTGTAATATTTTCAGCCGAATCATGTAGAACTGTCTACGCTATCCTGCAGGAACTTGAACCACAGCCTTTCCATAACAACCCATACGCCAGATTTGAAACCTAAGATCCTTAAATTGTACCCCGTATCGCAAGAGGCACACAAAGAACTCCATCTGAAGGTATGTATTTATGTTCATGGCCATTACTTCAAAACCGTTGCAGTGTCAAGCAACAATGAGCACTACGAAATGACGATACAGTCTTTTTTGGTTTGACATTGTAAGAGGATGACACTATCGGCCCGTCTGTCTGTCCGTCTGTCACAGGGCTCTATCTCTTGAACCGTAATAGCTAGACAATTGAAATTTTCACCGATTATGTATTTCTGTGGCCGCTATAATAAAAAATACTAATAAAAAATACTCCACGGAATACAGATGTCTTTGCTTTTCTATGGGGTTGTCATACAAAAAACGTGTTTTTTCAGCGTTTTTAACTAGATATAATGGCATTAACTAGATACCTGAAATTTTCACAGATTATGTATTGCTATGCCCGTATAACAACAAATATTAAAAAAAAAATTAAAAATTAAAGGGGCTCGTCATACAAGAAACGTGTTTCTTTAGCGTTTCAAAACATTGTACGGAGGTACGGAACCCTTCATGTACGAGTCCGAGTCGCACTTGCCCGTTTATTATTTGTATAATTTTTGTTTGATACGTAGTACTTGTATGTGATTTTGTAAAATAAAGAAACTAAACGAATTACCAAACAAAAATGATTTTAAAGGAAGAACAATTGAGGTTTGAAGAACAAAATGATCCATTAGGAATGACATCTGAAAATGCCAATGTGGAGTCGGACCAAGATGTGGATGATGATGACCCTCTACTGAAATCTGAAGTTGATGATGGTGATGATGATGGGGTTTCTTCCACTGGAATTGAGAAAGGTATTTCGTTTGTTTGTAACAACTTTATTATACTCGTACTAACATTTAAGTATAAATAAACACCATAATATGGAAAAGGATAGTTTTTGGCGGGAAGTCAAGGGCTTCGGTTGGGGTTTTCTTTAAATTATTTTGCAAATTGATTTTAGTGGACTTTACAATATGAAATTGGTGTTGTTTGGTGTTATAAATGCTCATGCTCATGAACAATATGTGAAATAGTTAAAGTGGACAGTCATAGTACGGCTGTAGTGATATTAGTTTCGCGGACTGTGTGGGCGTCTTCGGGCGTCGTCCGCCACTCAATCGGCTATGAAAACCAGTGGACTCGTATAGATTTGTCGCCAGAGGCTCCCTTAAAGCAATCAAAGGCCTACACCAAACTTTGATTGTAATTTGTTAGGAAAAAAGAATTTCTTACGTTTTATTAACTTGTTCCTGGCTAAATACGCAGTAGCGTCAAGCCATTAATAAAAAATAAAAAAATATATGGAAAAGCAACCTGCGATAGATTGAGGGGATATTGATTTACTCAGTTATAAGGTAGAAGCAGGTACTCGTACGTACAAATTTAACTATAAGATTATAACTTACATAACTACACACATCTTACATACATGAATACTTGACTACCTCCGTGGCGTAATGGTTAACACGCTAGACCGCTAATCCGGAGGTTCTGGGTTCGATTCCCAGAAAATGGCCTTTTTCAAATGGTCCTGGGTCTTGGCCCTTGGGTGGTTATCTATATATGTATTTATCATAAAATATAGTATCGTTGAGTTAGTATCCCATAACACAAGTTTAAAACTTACTTTGGGGCTAGCTTAATCTTTCACTTCAATAAGCAAATAAAAGCGTTACCTCCAACCCTTTGGCGGTTACGTAATACTTGATTGGCCCTAAACGACTAACTCTCTTCTTTTTCAGAGACACAGCCCATCAAAACCACACGTTTAATTGCACCAAAGCCGCCACCGGTCATCAAGTTAATTCGCTTACCGCCCGGACCTATACCAGAATACCTGAAACCAGTACCAGTCCCACCCAAAATAATCAAATGCGTCACCAAATCTCTGAAACCGAAGGAAAAGGATTTGAAATTGGTTCCCATAGAAAATGTACCAAAAGAATGTTTTCCAAAAAATGTTCCAAAACATTTTCGAAAAATTGTCTCAGAAGAACATTTTACAAAAAATGTTTCAGAAGAACATTTTCGAAAAATTGTCTCAGAAGAACATTTTACAAAAAATGTTCCAAAAGAATATTTTCCGGAGTCAACGGCACAGGAGAATGATAAAGTGAGGGGCAAGTACATAATAAAGATTTTGACAGAAGAGAATTTGAAGGCAATGAGATTGAAGAGGTTCAAAGAAGCGAAGGAGAATAGGTTCAAGTATTTCTGTTATAAGTGTACGGAGTTTTTCAAAACCAAGACAAGTTTGGATGGTCATATGGATCTACATGCTCTGGTGAGGTTTTTTGTTTTTATAAAATACTAGCTTTTACCCTGTAAATCCTACGGGAAGTACATTTTTCCGGGATGAAAGGTACCCTTTATCTTTTACAGTACTCCTAACTATGTGTATGCGAAATTTCAGGAAGATTGGTTCAGTAGATAAAGCGTGAAGAGGTAACAAACAAACAAATATACAAACTCACTTTCGCATTTATAATATTAGTTGGGATTGTTTCCATTTATTCGTTTAAGCAGTAGTTTACAGTTGTCTAGTGGTTGAAGAGCGCAACCTATATTCATATTCATTTATTCACTAAAATTTGTAACAGGTACACATAAAATTGTCATAAAAGGTCTTATTATTTTACAAATTTTACCTTTATAAGGCATTGTGAATTCTAATAAATTAACCAAAAGGAAATCCAGTCTTCAAAAGGTTACATATTTTTGGAATGGGTGGAGTGTCAATATAAATACAAAGTAATTTTGAAAATCCTAATACTAACTTAAAATCATAAAATACTAAAAAAACAAATAAAAAAGATATGAAATATTTATAAATAAATAAATATTTTTATATAATACATATACATACATATATTTAAGCATATGTATAAAATAAATATATAATATACTAAATATAAACATTTATTCGCTTAATGAATCTACTGAATGCTTATAGTATTTTCTCAGTCGGTTTTTAAAAGACCCAATAGAGGAAGCCATTTTAATGTCAACAGGAAGAGCATTCCACAGCCGAGCGGCAAGAACCTTAAAAAAAAAGAAGAAGAGTTTATTAATTCTTCCATGCTGGTCTGGGAGAAAAGAAAAAAACAGAACGTACCTACCAGCTGCTTCTCTTCCCCCGCAGATCTTAAAATCCGAACGAGGGAATGGGCAAGAATCTGAATCACATCAATAGGCGATGTGGTTAGAAACCCATCATTATTATGATTTCATTTTTCCACCTTCATGCCCACTATCACGCTAAAAGTGGCCTGGGCTCTATCTGCTCCGTTAGGGATAAAGACGTGATAGTGTATCTGTATTTATTAATAGAAACTTATTTAAGTACCTAGATATTTAGGTAAATTAAAAAAAATATCCATGTTTCACAATGAAATAAAACTATGATACCTATCATGCAGTTCATGAAATCTCCCAAATACAAATTTTTAAACACTGACATTCGAAGTTTCAAAATACGTTTGTCTCTGTCTATCATACACAACCTACCGTAGTGAGAGGTAGATAGAAGGCGATGGGCGGCGCCAATGATTGTTTACAACTATGAATGAATTTTAGTAGTCCGCATACAGGAGGTGTCGTAATTAATTTATTAATTTTGTTATATGAAATAGTGAAAAAAAAAACTAACCTGCCGATTATTGATTTTTTGCTTGTAAACCGTTTTCCTTACTTCCATGAACCAGCCCTTAGAGTATTTGTACTTAATTAAAAGGGACGTTGTATAATTCAATAATGAAATAAGAAACTACTTGATTATAGGTCTTGCTTATTTAATTTAAGGGTCTTGGTTATTTAATTTGATTACATATTGCTAGCATTTTAGCAAGTTAAGCAACCCATGGTCCTTCTTGGATGGGTGACCAAAAGTAGCAAAGAATTTTCTCGAGCTCCTCTGTGCTTCGCAAGGCACGTTAAGCCGTTGGTCACGGCTGTTATCACTGTATGGCAGTCAAGCTATGTCAGATGCCTTTAAGCAGCTTGAACAATCTGACACAAGTGCTGGCCACGAAAAACAAACATTAAATTTGTTTTGTTTTTAGACTACCGGTGACTTTGTGTGTCGTGTGTGTGAAATGAAGTTAGAAACAGAAGACTTATTGACAATACACACTAACGCGCATTTCAGGTAAGAAATCGGTAAAAGAAAAAATATATAAGGACAAACACACTGATTGAGCTAGTCCCAAAGTAAGTTTAAACTTGTATTAGGGGAATTATGAGATACTAACTCAACGATACTATATATTACTAGCGGCCCGCCCCGGCTTCGCACGGGTATTTAAGAATTCCCTTACCCTAGACTTTCCCATACAAACATAGTCTACGTTTTATTTTGAAACGAAATGTCAGATTTCGGCAAAAATTTGTAACTAAAGAAATTGCATGTATATAGGGTTGTAATTGGTTTTCACAGTCAAAATATGAACTTGAAAGAAAATATGACGGTGTAAAAGATTTCCATACTGATGGTCAAAAATGATATAGTGCACTATATTCTCTTTCAAGTTCATATTTTGACTGTGAAAACCAATTATAACCCTAGATATATGCAATTTCTTTAAACTTACACATTTTTACCGAAATCTGACATGTCGTTTCAAAATAAAACGTAGACTACGTTTGTATGGGAAACTCTGATTCTGTCCAGACTGAGAACAGATTCTGAGAACCATCCTCGTACTTCAAGAAATATTCTAAAAAAGAATTAGCGAAATCGGTTCAGCTGCTTCAGCAACACATTCAGCGATTAAATTTTATAGATATAAATACATATACAGATAAACACCCAACATCCAAGACAGTTTGAAAAGACCTTTTCCATCTTGCCATTTACTCATGGTCATTTACTCCATAAGCAAAACTCTAAAAAGACAAAATACTGCGTGACGCACTATCAAAGGTTAACTTTGGTTTGTAAAAAAAGAAAATGGCGGATTTTCGGTGCCAAATCAATTTTTTTTATCTAACACTGAAAGCCGAGCGTTTTATAGCACGCCCTCTCTGGTACGCCGGCGATTTTTGCTGTTTTTCGAAGTGTTATAAAAAAATAACTAACGGTGCAAAATGCATTATTTATTGGTTACTTTTACAATTTTGAGGATAAAAATAAAAAACATAATAAAGTTATTTATTTTTATGAATTATTTAACCTACAAATAGGGTCCAAAAGCGAAAATAAAAAACTCTTACAAAAACTTTTTAACTATTTAACAAGTATAATCCTTACGTGTGCGGAATATTTTGAAACAAGGGTAATAACATAAAGGTACATTACAGTCTGGGCAGTAAAAAAAAGTTTTATATTTTATTTTATATGTAAAAACATGCAAACGTGCTCTCACGTCAGCGGCGTGCGTCACCAGCACAGCCGGCTGTATTCCCTCGCCCTGCCTACACCCCGCCCCGCACATCGATGAATTTTACATGTGTGAGTAGCTGAAGAATTACACTAAAATAGGGTTACACGCGGATGCCGAGCCAAGCTCGTTCTTTCAGAATAAACGACAGGAAAGTCAGCCACGAACTGAGTACGTGATCAGCGTCGCTACACGACAGCGTCGTAACGTACCCAGTACGTGATTGGCTGTTAAAGTGTTAAAACCTATCGAGTCGTATCAAAATAAAGGATAAAATAAAGAATTTGGTATAAATGTAATTTGGAATAAGAAATGCTATGAAAATACAAATTATCTCGTTCATTCGAGCGTGTTTCCGGTAGCACAATAGGCATACTTACTGGAAATTTATCATGCAGTGGGGATTTTCTTTTTTAAATAATTATTTATTTATTTTAACACTTCATTGCTCCAAAGTAATAAAAATATAATTTTAACAAATGGCGGACTTAATGCTAAGAGCATTTTCTTTCAGTCAACCATAGGGATAAACAGAGAAAAAAGAATTGTGTGACGCGAAAAAGCTAAATACCTAATTACTTGTTCACAGAATAATCGTCTGCTCAATATGCTCGCAAGAATTTTCGTCGTACAATAAATTCGTTTACCATTACAAGTGGAACCACGACGAGACGTCGATAGAGTGCAAGAAGTGCAACCTTACCTTCACGTAGGTATCATAATTAATTATTTATTAACTTTCAATGCGTGAATTTTCCGATTTTCTAAATTCAAATGTTTATTTAGTAATTAGGCCTTTACAGACACTTAACATGTTATGTAAGTTTTGTATACATAACGTGTAAAATTTATTAATTATTTTAAAAGCTACCAGCAACGACCAATGCTGCGGAGACGGCGAAAGACTCATTTACACAGTATTGGTCTGTGTCTGTCAATGTACAAATACATATGAAAATATAATATTAGGTCCTTACATATGAAATTGCCGTTCAGTATCAAAAAAGTTAAACAAGTTTTTTTTAATGAAATTATTATTTAATCAATTGAAGTATGCGCCGTTGTTATCGATACATTTCCGCCATTTTATAGGCAGATCATTGATACCTTTGGAAAAAAAATCCTGGGAGCGAGAGTCTATGTAACTATGTCTATATAACTGTTTGAAAGCGGTTTTGACTGCCTTATCAGATTTGAAATTTTTTCCTTGTAAAAAGTTATCCAAATTTTGAAAAAAGTGGTAATCGGTTGGGGCATGATCTGGAGAGTATGGTGGGTGACGCAGAGGTTCCAGTCGCAGCTCCTCTAACTTGGCGATCGTTTGATGTGCAGTGTGTGGTCTAGCGTTATCCTGAAGGAGCAGTGGGCTAGAGCAATTCATCAGTCTCGGTTGTTTAATGGCGAGCTTTTCCATCATTGTTTGCAATTTTTGGCAATACAAATCTGCAGTAATCGTCTGGCCTGATCTCAAGAAGCTGTAGTGGATAACACCAGCACTGGTCCACCAAACACTAACCAGAATCTTCTTTTTGGTCAGTTTTCGCTTAGGGCAAGGTTTTGCCGGTTCTCCAGGGTCAAGCCATTGTGATGATCGCTTCCGATTGTCGTACAGGATCCATTTCTCATCACAAGTCACGATACGGTTCAAAATCCCCTCATTATTGTGGCGATTAAGCAAAGAAACGCAGCAAGCAACGCGTGTTTGTTGGTTTGCTTCAGTCAATTCGTGCGGTACCCACTTATCGAGTTTTTTAATTTTTCCGATTTGGCGCAAGTGGATAAGTATCGTTTTGTCACTTACGCCGAAGGCTGCTGCTAATTCAGAAGTGGTTTGAGATGGATCCGCTTCCACTATCGCCTTCATTTCTTCGTTATTCACTTGAGTATCAGGTCGTCCACGAGACTCATTGTGTAAATCGAAATTTCCAGAACGGAAACGTTGAAACCAAAAACGCACCGTTCGTTCGTTAGCGGTGCCTGCTCCATACACGTCGTTAATTCTTCGAGTCGTTTCTGCAGCACTGGTGCCACGGTGGAACTCGTATTCGTAAATACCGCGAATTTTCAATTTGTCCATAATTGTTGTTATAGCAATGTTGAAACTCAAACAAATGATGTTAAAACAAATGAAATACGAATTTTAAAACAATATTTTTCTGGCTTTATTTCGAAATAAATTTGAATTCGGAATTCCTAATGAAACGCAAGATATTTGATTTTAAAGTTGCCAGTATTGAAAATCGGCAATTTCATATGTAAGGACTTAATATTATACAATGTTTACACAGTATAGCATGTAATGCTTGCGAACGAGCGAACAAACATAATTAACGTAATAATAAATACTCATTAGTCAAAAAGCGAAGCAGAGCTGACCAGTCCCTCCTGGCAGCACTCGTTAACGAGTTGACGCACGGTTCAGCCATCGTTGAACTAGCGTTCATAAAACTTACAATATTGAGCTATAAAGTCTAACAAATAATGATGTCGGTATTCTAACGATACACTGGACATCAAAATCTTCCAGGCTTTTTGAACAACGAAAGAAAACAAACTTACATGCTCTCAAAACGTAGAACTATTTTTTGGCAGTCGTGTAAAAGTAAGTAGGTAAAATATATTTTCTTAGTAAAATCACTGTTACACATGACCCCTAAAATTAAAAAGGGCATTAAATATTGACAACTAAGTAAGTAGATCACATTAATTGCGGAAATAATGGTAATAAATGGTCATAACTATATAGAAATATTCGGTGCCTCCATTGGGAATCAATTAGCCGTGTGGGAACCACACCACACGGCTGGTCTTTTTTAGTCTCCACTGCAGGAGCACGACCCTCTCTGTACTACAGAGCAATCAGAGGATTTAGCCTACACTCTCCACGCTGGCCAGACGAGTTGGAGAGGTCTCACTAATGTTTATAAGCTTTATTTAGCTTGTGTTTTCTAAGTCGCCTTCTACGACATCCACGGGAAGACTTGGAGTGGTAGAATCCTTTAAAATGATATTATTGTTACAGAAACAGGAAACTTTGGAAGAAACACGCGCGGGCGCATAATCACACGCAGGTAACATGTCCGCTCTGCCACAAATTCGTTCGGAACGACGCCTTAAAGAGACATATTAGGTAAATATTTCATATAAAATTTGACTGCCTCCTTGGTCCAGCCAGTGGTCAAGGCGTTTGCCTTGTGATCCGGAGATCGTGGGTTCATATCCCACTGGGAAGCATACTTTGTGAAAAGTTGTTTCCAGTCTGGTTTGGATATTGCCGGCTTGATTCACCTGATTATCCGAAAAAAAAAAATGATTCCATGCTTCGGAAGGCACGTAAAGCTGTGGGACCCGAACGCCATCTAGCGTTTGGTTTAACCTATCCTAGGATTGGTTCTGGTCTCCCCTTTGGGTCGCGGAGGTCAGACCACAGTCGATCTGTGTGAAACCAGTTATCTTGTCAAATCTCCTAGGTTAGGTAGCGGAGCCCGGGCTCTGAAGCAACACCGCTGAGGATGCAACCGGGGATACGGGAGGATGACGGTGGTGATGATGATTTCATATAAAATTTGTTTTTATTATATGTTTTTTTATGACATAACATATTGGTAAGTATTTCCTTCGTGTTGACGAACAACCGCAATTTGGAAAAAAATACACTAATCACGTCTTCATTCCTAATGGGGCAGACAGAGCATTTTGGGTCTTGCGACTCTCAGCCGACAGAGCCCCGGGTCGGAACCAAAGACTATTTTTAGCGTGATGAGAAGGCGAGGAAGATGATGATGATGATGGTGGGTGAGGTGGAAAAATAAATCAAATAGTGATGGGTTGCTTGCCGCATGCGCCTATTAACACATACGCATTTTCGCCCATTCCCTCGAACGGCTTTTATGATCTGCGCGATAAGAGAAGCAGCTGGCACATTCTAAGTTATATCTTTTCTCCCAGACTAACAAGGAAGATCGAAATCGGTTCGGAGCCTAAGCCCCTCCTGACCTCCCCTCCCTAAAAACACCCCCGCGATGCCGCAGGCCGAGCTTTTCCAAAAAGCGCTGTTTTTATTTAATTTTTTTAAGATGGCCGCCAGTAAACTGCGTCCGATTTGACTAAAATTCAGTACAGACGCAAAAATCCCTTAGATTTTTGCGTCCAGGAATCCAAATCTGTCATTTTTTTAGAATCCAAGATGGCGTCTGGATTTGAGAATTTTACTATATTCGTTCATAACATTCTACTGGAACATCGAAGGGGTCTGGAATTTTGTATGCTGGGATAAAGCACCCCGCGGAACTCGAAACTGCAATCAGATTTTGATTCCAAAATAGCACATTTTTATGTTTCCTTTACTGACTGTAGTTTTTAGGGTTCCGTACCCGAAGGGTGCAAACGGGACCATATTACTGAGACTCCGCTGTCTGTCCGTCTGTCACAGAGCTCTATCTCTTGAACCGTAATAGCTAGACACTTGAAATTTTCACCGATTATGTATTACTGTGGCCGCTATAACAACAAATACTGAAAATAAAAAAAGTTGAAAATTAAAGGGGGTCGTCATACAAAAAATGTTTTTCAGCATTTTTGACTAGATTTTTACAATGGTATTAACATAATACTTGAAATTTTCACAGATTATAACTGACATCAGGCGCCCTCTTAAAACATTGTACGGTGGTACGGAACCCTTCATGTAGTTCTTCTTCATGAGTCCGACTCGCACTTGCCCGTTTATTTAATTTAGTCAATATCAACAGCTGGCCGAAAAACCGCGGGCTGCTTGCAGCTCGCATAACGCCCAAAAAGCTAGTGTAATCTTAATCGTTTCATTTCAGAGCACACGCTCCTCAGCCGATATTGACGTGCGACGAGTGCGGCAAGAAACTTAGAGGCCGCTTGAGACTGTACCAGCACAAGAAGAAAGAACATGTATGTCCTGATTTTATACGAGTAAATTAAACATGTATGTCATGATTTTATACGAGTAAATTAATAGTTGTTTATGAAACTGTCACATAATGAGGGGTATTAAAAATGTGTGTTTAAAAATCGAGCCGTAGTTGAGAAAGAAAGTGCGAGTGGGACGAGTACTTTTTGGAAATGCCATAAAATTGGTGAGCCCTGTGATGCCTAATAAATGCACCATTTTTATGGCATCATCGTCTCGTATCCAGTATCTCGTATCGTAATAGCGAAAAAATACTTTATAACATTATTTTGTTAGTGTTGTAAAGTGATTCTTGTATTCATAAAGTTTGCTACTACGAACAATAATTCTCTAGAATTCTAACGCTCCTACATTCACCGCTTCGATTCTGATTCCATTTACGCAAACAAACGAACAGTAATTACAAAGAAACACTCGAACACACACATAGACAAATATGCATGCGATTGTCGTGACGAGGTCACGCACGCGTCATCGTTGCAGCGAGCTGGCTACTCGACCGACGCAACGAGCGGTGAGGTGTCAACAGATGTCAAGTATGGATTATTAAAATGTTTATTTACTTACATATGAAAGGCGAGTCCTGTGTTTTTCATGTCTGTATGGCTTCTACACCACTTCACGGCACATGACGGCATTTGTAATGAATCGATTATCGCAAAAACACAGCAATATTCTCAAAGGAAACTTCTTGCGACGCAACCGCACGACTCGAGTGTCACGGCGAACTGTCGCGCCGCGCTGTTCATATTTTAAGCCCCGCCCGCCGCGGTACATATCGCGTGGAATGATTTTTCGGAATTAGGCTTCTAGTGAATTATATTTCGATGGTTTGCTATTATAAATCAGACTCGTAACACCAAAAATATTTCAGCCATGCCTAATTTTTCTAGCCAAATCTAAAAGACGGCGAAGCATACTGTGCCCAGTGCAACGTGCAGTATAAGAACAAATTCTGCTACCAGATGCATCTGAAGCAGAGTTCCAAGCACGTGCAAGAGAAACAGTAAGTACTTTCACCTTATCTAGTGTGTTACTAGATAACACCAGCCCCCGTAGCATGCCAGCGGCGACTGCGTTCATCTAGCCCTTTAATCTATCGCTATCTCGCTCTACGTAATAATAACAAGTGGGATGGCACGATATTCCGTTGTGCGATATAAACTTCGAGCGACAGTTCGCGGCTGTTAGCGATCGTCGAACGACAGTCCGCGGCTGTTAGCGACCGTCGAGCTACAGTTTCCGGCTGTTAGCGACCCTCGTGAGACAATTTGCGGCCATTAGCAACCGTCGAGCGACAGTTCGCGGTCGTTAGCGACCGTCGGTTTACAGTTTCCGGCCGTTAGCGAACGTCGTGCGACAGTTCTCGGCTTTTACCGACCGTCGTGCGACAGTTTGAGGCCTTTAGCAACCGTCGAGCGACAGTTCACGGCCGTTAGCGACCGTCGAGCGACAGTTCGCGGCCGTTAGCGACCGTCGAGCGACAGTTCGCGGCCGTTAGCGACCGTCGAGCGACAGTTCGCGGCCGTTAGCGACCGTCGAGCGACAGTTCGCGGCCGTTAGCGACCGTCGAGCGACAGTTCGCGGCCGTTAGCGACCGTCGAGCTACATTTTCCAACCCTTAGCGACCGTCGAGACACAGTTCGCGACCGACTATTGTATATTTCCTGTATTAACTTTCAGGCAGTGTCCAGAATGCGGTAAAGAGTTTTCTTGCGCTATGTACCTCAAGGCACATAGAGAGAGGCTGCACTCGGCCGACGGCTACAAATGCGAGCAGTGTCTACTGGTGAGACATTTCATCATCATCAGCTTACAGCCTGACTTTTTCTGCGCCATCCTTTTCTATCATGTAATGCTTGCGAACGAGCGAACAAACATATAATAGAAGCTGAGCTGACCAGTTTATTTATTTATTTATTAAATCTTTATTGAACACAAAGGTACAAAAGGTGGACTTAACGCTAATGCATTCTCTACCAGTCAACCTTTAGGAAAAACAGAAAAATCAATTTTATTGTGATAGGCGCTACAAAAAGAACCTATACATACATATATAAATACTACAATACATACACATACACATAACTAATATATAATACTATTTATACATATAATATATATTAACATTTACACAAATACATACCTACATAAACTACAAATGTGAAGATAATGAGTAGTTCTGCTGCAACAAATTACCAGAGAGGTGCGTGTGGACCTTTTTCTTAAATAGATATCTATTTGAGATATCTTTGATGTCCTCGGGTAAGGCATTCCAGAGACGCGTAACTTGAAGAGTAAAAGAGTTGTGCATAAAATTTGACCGAAAAAAAGGAATGTGAAGAAGAAGAGTATGACTGGAACGAAGCTCACGGTCATGACTTTCAGACTGATAGGTAAATTTGCTTTTCATATATGGGGGTGAGAAAGGATTTTTAAGTATAGAGAAAAGAGTACAAAGCATTCTCTGTTGTCGGCGCTGACGAACAGGAAGCCAGTTAAGCTTAGATCGGAAAGAAGATATGTGATCGAATTTACGAAGACAGAAGATAAAGCGTATGCAATTATTAAGAATCGCCTTACCCTAGACTTTCCCATACAAACGTAGTCTACGTTTTATTTCGAAACGACATATCAGATTTCGGTAAAAATTTGTAACTTTAAAGAAATTCCATATATCTAGGGTTATAATTGGTTTTCATAGTCAAAATATGAACTTGAAAGAAAATACAAGGGTATAAAAGTTTTCCATAGTAATGGTCAAAAATGATATAATGCACTATATTCTCTTTCAAGGTCATATTTTGACTATGAAAACCAATTATAACCCTACATATGTGCAATTTCTTTAAAGTTACAAATTTTAACCGAAATCTGACATGTCGTTTCAAAATAAAACGTAGACTACGTTTGTATGGGAGACTCTGATTCTGTCTAGGGTAAGGGGACTCTTAATGAGCCGATCTAGCTTATTGAGAAGATCTGCATTTAGATCAGGATAACACACATCAGCATAATCAATAATGGGAAGAACAAGAGATTGAATCAAGGTTATTTTGGTTTTAATAGGGAGGAAGTTTCTAAAACGATTCAGATATTGTAGAGAATAAGTTACTTTCTGCTGATCTCAGTTACCTGATCGCTCCAGCTAAATGTTGAGTCCATTAGAAGGCCAAGATTTCTGACTGATTGACTCAGAGAGATGTTTTCGTTATTTAATACAATTGTAGGTACAGACTTTACATCAATCTTAGCCAACTGTCCAGGACTACCAATTAGTATTGCCTGACATTTTGAAGCATTAATTTTAATGCCAAAGTCATCTGACCATGATGAAAGTTCTTCCTCTCAGCGCCCGTTCACGAGTTGACGCATGATTTTTGTATTCTTTACAGAATTTGACAAGCAGCCCGGCACTGAGGCGCCACATCATGAAAGTGCACGAGGGGAAAGAGCCACCCAAGAACAAGATGTGCGACATTTGCGGCCGGAGCTTCGCGGTGAGTGGAGGGGGGGGGGGGGGGAGGGGGGGCAACATAGTCCTCATCGAACGCCTTCTATAATTTTGAAATCATAAAATAAATCATAAAAAAAGTGGCCACGGCAAGTTTTAAAGCTAGACGGATCACCAATAATAGTTTCAACGGCAGTTCATAAAATAATTTAAAGTGCTATCTAGTGCATGACGAAGAGCAATATGGAAATTATCACTATATTTACGAGTTAACAATTTATTTCACACTTCAAGGCCATTTGCCTATATCTTCACCTTAAACCCTAAGGCCTTATCTACCAGTCAACCAACCGCATGGGAAAGTGCTGTTCTGTGCTGATAGATGAGATCCAACCCTAACGCACTTGTTACATCCCTGGTGTTGCAGTTGTCCATGGGCAGTGGTGTTCACTTACCATCAAGTGACCCGCTTGTTCGTTGGCCGCACTATCACATCAAAAAGCCCCCTCTCTAGTTTTCCAGAAAACTATCAGTGGCGACAGCTAGCCAGCTCTTTTCTTATGCCAGTAGTTAATTTTATTTCAATATTTTTATTTTATTTTATTTATTTATTTTATTTTTATTTATTGATTTTCAAGGGGAGCCAATAGCTTTACAAGACAAAACAAAAATTTGAATGGATATCGGAGAGCCAATAAAAGGTTCCCACGGATAGCAATAGACTAAATACAATTATTTAAACAGAGCACATATCAAAATCAGCATTGATCTTACGCCAAAGCAAGCATCCGCATTATATAGGCTACACTAAACGATAGCACGAGTACTCTTATATTAGTTATTAATATTTTAATCAATTTGAAAATAATTTATTATTATCAAATATTTTTTACAGACGATAGCAATTCTACGCCAGCACAGGAACGGGCACCTCAATATCCGGCCCTATAAGTGTAAAGAATGCGGCGATACCTTCAGCTACAGTGGCGCCATGTATACACACATTAAACTCAAACATAGGAAAGAAAGAAGAGAAAAGAAGAAAAAATAATAAGGTTTATATAAATAAAAACCTTATTTTTAAGCGTTTTAGTTTTATAATGTAAATAGTGCGAGTAATCAGAAGAGATCAACATTAATTTGGAGTTGAACCTTATTTCCTAGGCGTTATGGTGTACAATCTAAAATAGTGCAGGGACACTCTGTGTAATATATACGTGTATAGTAAAATAATTTAAAAAAAATATTAAATATATATTCCGAATTTAATATCAAACTATACAGGTGCATTTAAAATCATTGGCATCAATTTAACATTAAACATACATAGTCACGTAAAGGATATTTGTACGGTAATTAACAAGTTTATTAGCTAGGCAAATTAAAAATGCCCCCGACTGTGAAGAACGCCATCTAGTGATGAGTAGCGGAACTACCGATACGACTGTACGGATATCAAGTTGCGCTACGGATAATGCAATCTATTATTTGCTAGAGAAAGCCTTAACTTTTAAGCGTTAATCCACAATAACTTAAACGGCTGAACCGATTTTTATTAAACATAGCTAAGAACCACCGCAAGGGAACTTGCTTTCACGTAAAAAACCGCATCGAAATTGGTCCATCCTTTTCACAGACAGACCGACAGACATTAGCGTCAAACTTATACACCCCTCTTTTTTCGGGGGTTAAAAACTAGCGAAAAGTGGGAAAGATTAACAAAGTATCAAATCATCGTCGTCAATCGAGTCGCGCGCACGTAGAGTGCTATGACCCTGCTGGTATAAGTACCTGCAGTAATGGTGTCTATCGAAACGCATGTTTAGAGGTTTTCTTTGATATGAAAAAAGGCGACTTTTGATTGACGTTTTACGTATTAGTGTTAAATTACTTCCAAAACCACAAAAATAGAAAACTACTTTTTTATTTTGTTATTACTTTAATAACCGACTTCAAAAAAGGAGGAGGTTATCAATTCGACTGTATGTTTTTTTTTAATGTATGTTTGTTACGCGATATCTTCGCCAATAGGGTATATTCATGTTATTTTTTTATTTTTTTAAACGATTCTATAAGTTATTATATAACCGGAAAAAAATATAACACTTACAGAATATTATTAAATAAGCTTAAAAAAATAATTAAAACTACTATTATTTTTGGACGACTATAAACGCGGTGCCATTTTGCGCTTTTATTCTGTGACGTCACCGTGCATTGTCAATGTCATAGATACACTTATATGTCAGTGTCAGTCGAGTGCAAATTACAAATTCAAAATATTATCAACAAAACAACGAAGTGTTGGATTCACAGTTTTATTTTATAAGTAATACTATCTAATTTGTGATTATAAGTGAGTGATTAAAGCTTTTAATATCAATTCATTACAAATGGAAGGGCGCACAAAATCTTATTATAAATATTGTATGGTTCTTATGTGCAAAAATAACATCGTAACTGCACCTGACAAAATATATTTTCATATGCCCAAAGATGCAAATGTAAGGAAAACGTGGTGTAAGGCGATGAGAAGAGACGATGTATCGTGTTTAAGTAGTTTATACTGTTGTTTTATATAGAATGTTCAACAACTTCTCTAGCCGCATGGATGAATACAAGTCGTTCATTCCATTCCGCGTATTGGGGTTCGCTGTTTTACAAAACCGAGCTGTAATGCCAAACAGCTAGAGGTTTAGTGAATTAGCGGATTATACCATTTAACTGCGACATGTACATACCTATTGTGAACAAAAAATACATATTGTGAGCAAAATGAGTAGTGTCATCCTTTGCAAAACTACACAGTAGTATTGTAAGTACCTACTTCAATTATTTATAATTTAATAGGTAGTAGACTAGCTGCCTGCTACTATAAGCTATAAGATAATGTACTTACCTACCGTAATTAATTAAACAAATGTATATTATTTAAGTATAGTATTTTATTCTGGGTAAAAATGGGAAATTTTAGAGAAAAAAAATAAATCTTTTTAACCCAAAATTCTCCAAAAGATTTATTTTTTTTCTCTAAAATTTCTCATTTTTACCCAGAATAGCGAAAAAAATACCCAATCTGGTAACACTGCAAATTACAAATGACTTATTGACAGTGACAGCTAGTCTTCTTCTTTTTAATTTGTGATTGACAGCACAGACTATTTAGAAAATTAAGTTTGACAGTGTTTCGTGACGTCACGTGGCGTTTCGAAAATTTGCGAGGGAATTTTAAAAATACATCTTTTAAATAATTAATTTCTCAATGGAAACACGTTAAATTGGAAAGATATATATATGGGTATTTTTCTTTAGCAATGAAGTATACACATAATTTTTTTTGTTCGTTTCTGAATCACATGCATATTGTCTATTGTGAACCGATTTTGATGATTCTTTTTTTATTTGAAAGCCTTTACTACCAAGTTGGTCCCATTTTAATTTTGTGAAGATATGATGAAGAACTTTGGAGATATGGAAGAAACTCCTTAAAAAAATTGAAGTCGGTTTTTTTTTGTTAAAAATTTAATTATTTTATTTCTTTATGTAGATAGTTCAAATGTTTGTATGTAAATATTTGTATAACAATAAAAGTAGATAAATATAGCTTCATGGTTTTTATTCTTAAAAAATTAAAAATAAAAGCATCACAGGGTAAGTATAGAAAAGCGTGGATCCAGGCACAGAGGCGAATCATGGCATAGGGGTCCCCCCTCCCCATACTCCTTTCTTAGGGCAAGTCGTTCAATATCATATTAGTGTGCTGTGCTGTGCATGTATTGAACAGTTTCCGCGACACTTACACTACAAACGTAAAATTGTTATTATCGTTTTTGGTAAAGAGTACCGCAAGGTGATAAATTAGATTTTCACCCCGTATACATAGTGGTCAGAATAAAGAGCAATAATGTACCTTGGGTCGGAATGTCGGGCTGTTATTTATCTAAACTTCATGAGGGTACATAACATAGAGTTGACACAACCACCAACCTGATAAAATAATAATAAATCCGATTGGTCTGGCTGCTTACAGAAAGAATTGAAATCGTTGCCAGAGTATAATATGAGTTGAAAAGTGAGTTTAGGAAGAATTGAAATCATTGCCAGAGTATAATATGAGTTGAAAAGTGAGTTTAGGAAGAATTGAAATCATTGCCAGAGTATAATATGAGTTGAAAAGTGAGTTTAGGCCCCAGTACCAGTAAATCGCCCCTGTTTTAAAACTAGCGAGTATGCGTAAACTGAAAGTACACACTTACACTACTTAATCGCACACGAATGATTAGTGAGAAAATAAGGAAGGTCTAGTATACTTCTGGTGGTCGGTTGTAAAATTTTCGCACAAATGCTTTCTCAAGGAGAGTTAACGTCAGGCAGTTTGTACACAGGACAACCAGTGGCGTAGCGTGGGCTTTCGCCGCCTAGGGCCGACCAGTAATTTGCCGCCCACACACCACCCGCTACTGGGCTCATTTGGCGCCACAAACATTACATTTGCCGCTCCATTTGACCTTGCTGCCGCCGCCCTTTTTTATGCCGCCCGGGGCCATGGCCCCCCGGCCCCCGTCCTCGCTATGCCACTGAGTACAACTACCGCCACATTTTAGACTACATTCACAGGTTACACTGTTCTGCTCTGTCTATTTCAGAGATATGGGATATAATAAGTCTATTTGTTCTCCACTTTGTCATTCTTGGGTCAGGGTGACCAATACTGGTAGGCTGTAGGTATAGTTATTTGAAGAAGAAAAAAGCGGAAAGCGCATCCCGGGCTCTAAAGTAAAGCAAAATAGACAGACAGCTAAGTACGTTGATAACATGCTCATGTCTATCTCAGATCTAACCCTTAAACAGATTTTCGTAGTTTTACTATGCCGAAGCCAAACGTACATAACGTACTATCTATCTATTTTGTGGTAAGTTTGTAACGTTATTTATTCACTCTTCCATTCGCTGTTTAGCTTATCGTTGTGGACGTTGTGGTAGAATGCAAAGAGGATGTAGAATGTGTGTGTGGCTCGTTTGGCTAAAAAGAAACCCCGTAAAAAATTTTTTTTAATAAATAATTTTACCGCTCTGGATACAAGTCCTTTAGAGCCTATCTTTAATTTTGTTCTTTATTCCTAATCTTAACCTAATCCTAACAAGACAATCAAAGGGTGGTGTAGGCCTTTGACTGCTGCAAAGGAGCTTCTGGCGACAAATCTATATGAGTCCACCGTAAAAATTGCATAAAAACTACTAACTGTCAAAAATTTTTTACTTACTACTGTCAAAAACAGCTGATGGAGCGGATGGAGCTGTAATTTGTTTGTTTGTTGTTAGTTTTTTATTGAGTAAATTGTAAATATATATTACTATCTAATTTGTGATTTATAGGAAAGATCTTTGAGATTGTTTTTGGGTAATTAAAAGTGTGTGTGTTTTTTACCTACACCCCTTTTTATTTGAAAATTATATTTACGAATATAATTTTCAAATAAAATAGCTTTAATTAAAAAAATGGACGAATCGGAAAATACTTTGAAAAAGCTGTGTTGTACCTGTTTGAGCCGCGAAAGAAGGCTGTTCCAACTTTGCCGCCTTGTGGATGGTGTCAATAATTTATATTCGCTGTTGTCGTACGATGCTGAAGCGTATAAGGTAAATTAAATGTTATTACGTCTTCCAAGAGTCGTAATGGTGACGTTTAGATCGAGAGCTAGCATGAATTTTTGGGTAGGTATTTGAGGCAAGTTGAAAACTTGTCACTTAACTCTCCTATTATACCCTAACACGGAACTGCAGACCTGGCTGGTGAGTAGCAGGGCTAAACCATATTTAGATTGACCTGGCAGGTAGAAAGTCCCATCAAAATGACCTGTCTTTTTGAGAATCTTATTTTTTCTGGTCAGAGACATTTATTCTCATAAAAGAATCTACAAAATTCACTTATAATGAGAACTTACTAATTTACATTTAGTGGACGAGTACAAAATGTCGGTAGATAAATAATAAATGAATTGGTTCCGTGCTGGCTGTGTGTGTGTTTTTAGTTATAAGTAATACCCTATTAATATTTCAAGTTGCTTCAAATAGGTTTTTTATATTTTTTTGAAAATACTTTTGCATGCGTCTGGCAATATCAAAGCACCAACTAAATCGTCTTGCTTATTGATTTTTTTTTATTCTTTAATCATTAAACTACAATATATAAAAAATGCATATTGCCTCAAATACCTTTACTGAAAAAAAAAAACTTAAAAATTTATAGGTTGCTTTAGCCCCGCTACTCACCAGCCAGGTCTGCAGTTCCGTGTTGTGGTATAATAGAAGAGGTATGTGACAAGTTTTTAACTTGCCTCATACCCAAAAAATTAATGCCAGCTCTCGGACCACTTGGTTTATATAGGTCAGTAATATGGCAGTACAGTAACCCAGTCCAGCGCTGACTTGCTACTGGGCTTGTGTAGACATTCAGTCCAATGTTGACTTCTGCTCACAAGTCCAGTGCGACTGGCATTGTCTAGACGAGTTTGGGCAGTGGCTTACATATTCTATCTATTTAACAGCCTGCGTGATCCAGTGGTCAAAGCGTTTGCCTTGTGATCCCGAGGTTGTGGGTTCAAATCCCACTGGGAAGCAGAATTTGTAAAAGGTTGTTTTCAGTCTGGTTAGAATATTGCAGATTTGAATCACCTGATTATCAGAAAAGAAAGATGATTCCATGCTTTGGAAGGCATGAAAAGATATGGGTCCCTAACGCCATCTAGCATTTGTTTAAACCTATCCTAGGACTGGTTCTGGTCTACTCATTGAGTTGCAGAGCTCAGACGACAGTCACTCTCTGTAAAACCAGTAACCTCGTCAAATCACCTAGATTATGTGGCGGACCCCGGGCACTGGAGAGTTACCGCTGAGGATGCAACCAGAAATACGCTCAGATGATGATGATTCTTTCTTCTTACAGGAAGGTTTCTACAAAGACACGGCTAGCCTGCATGTTTGTTGGGAGTGTAAAGCAGTGATGTTTCGGATCAGTGCATTCCGACACCAAGCATGCTCTGTACAAAAGCAGCTCACTGATATAGCTGATGGACAAACTGATGTGAGTAACTTAGTGACCGAGGAAAGCAAGAGATATTCTCTAGTATACTAGTAGAGTATCATACAAACAATACAAGAGGGAATAAAAAGCGTAATTCGATTTTAAGTTTAAATGTAGCTAGATGGAGTTTATAACGTTTTTTTGGTTAAAAAACATCTGCCAAATTTTTAATAAAAAGCGTAAAAGGCTAACCTACTGACTTTACAAACCGCGCGGCCGTTGCCCTCCCCGCTCACCGCTCACCGCCCGCCACGAGCCCAGTAATGAGTGGTGACATTTAAATGGGAGATTTTTGGTATGCATGTGTCCACTAATATCCTTGAATTAAGATACATATTCAGAATATGTATTTTTATTTCGCTTGAGAGTACTTTCCTTGAATATATACGAGGTCCAAAATCAACCTGTGTCTGGGAGTTTAAGACGTTTATTTCTCATAAAGAATTACCACTTAACATGAGAAATTTTACATTATTTTTTGTTAGGTAATAAAAAAAAGCGAGCATACAAAGTATGGCGGTATGTAAAAAATAAATATAATAAAGTGCACTAAGTGACTAACTACTGTCGATGTCGGGCGGGCGTTGCAGCACAGAATAGAGACTAATACTCACGTACAGAAGTCTCACTCAACAAAGAAATATCTACTCAATGTGGTTAGCGATATGGTTTAATTTAGATCACGTCAGAACGCAGCACCTTTTCGTTTACATACCTAGACATCCATTGCAGGCCAATTTCATTCTTATTACTCTGGACAAACGATTCGTATAATTGAATTTACCACCCCAAGGGGCTGGCAGCGCGCATAGTAATAATGTAGGTACATTCGATACCTATACGGGGAGTGACACATGCCTGGTTGCAGACGCATAGATGTTTCGTTACTAGATGCGGCAAATTGTCAGTAGTTATCTTACGAGAGCTCTTGAATGTGAGATTTTAGCAATTCATTCAAGATCCAAAGGTTAACGTGTGGGAAACAGGATTTTGTAGTGCTAGGTATTTAGTTTGCATTTCAGGTTTACCTCAACACCAGCCTTTCAACACTAAAATCTACCACTAAAGACACCTATGATCTCATGATATCGTGTGTGAATGATGCAGACAACTTCATAGATTGTGGTCCATCCGATGACATTAAGAGCGATGATGATGATATACCATTGTCGGAGTTGCATCACAACTATATTTCTGATGATGGCAATGTGTATGAGGTAAGCCAATGGTCTATTCGCTGGACCTCTCAAGGGGTTATTGAACTATCTAATTTGAAGGAATCCTAGGAAATCGGAAGATGTCAACGCAATTAGGACTGATTGGATCCGATTTAGAGTAAGGACGTTCCGACCGCTCTACTTCCTTGTAATCTGTGAGTTCATTCCAAAACGCAATAGGTCACTTAGCAACATGTTAAACATGAATAACCTTATAATTAAAGCAATAAAGATAGTTTTTGTGTGCGCACTGCGCCGCCGTCAGTCACGCGCCTCGATTTAGGATGCAATTTAGTATAGTGTGACCACTAGGTAACAGTTTAGGAACCTATTTGTTTCTAGTAAAGAGTTCCTACAAATTGGATAGTGTAATAATCACTTCCAGGCAACAAGCGGTCGCATTTAACCAACATACAGGGTCTAACCAACCGACCAATATACTGAAACTATTTTGAGGCTGAGTTCAGTCCATGATACTGAATAACTTTCAAATATGAAGTATAATTAAATAAGTAAGTAATTATTCAAGTCTATTAATGATTTTTTACTTTGTGTTTGTTGTATTTTTTAATTGTGTCTTTTTATGTATATAATAAAGCATTCAATTCAGTGGCGTAGCGAGGGGGCAAAAGGGGGGCGGCGGCAAGCCCCCCGTCCCCCCGTCGCCAGAAATTAGTGGCGGCACAAAGTCGGTCGGCCCCGGGCGGCGAAAGCCCACGCTACGCCACTGAAAGCATTTACTTACTTACATAGAATTATATTATAATTTCCAGAAAACAACTTCAAAAGCAAAAGTGAAATTTGGAAAGAAAATGAAGATACACAAGACAAGCGAAAATGGACTTTCTTCATGTAGGTATAGCAAACATTTTACAACAACTGAGATATCTTACGAGGAAATGCTTGAATATAGGGAAGGGATGAAAATAGCTGTGTTGGAGGCACCATTCAAATGTGAATCTTGTGTAGAGAAGTTTAAGACTGATAGTGCATTGGAGAAACACAATGAAGATTATCATACTGTGGTGAGTAATAAACCTTTGCATTTGTTAAAAAATGCGAGATGTTTATTTATAATTAAAAATAAATAAACGGGCAAGTGCGAGTCGGACCCGTACCTGTGCCCGTACATGAAGGGTTCCGTACTACCGTACAATGTTTTAAAACGCTGAAGAAACACGTTTCTTGTATGACGACCCCCTTTAATTATAATCTTTATCTTATTTTTAGTATTTGTTGTTATAGCGGCCACAGTAATACATAATCGGTGAAAAATTCAGGTGTCTAGCTATTACGGTTCAAGAGATAGAGCCTTGTGACAGACGGACAGACAGCGGAGTCTCAGTAATAGGGTTCCGTTGGCACCCTTCGGGTATGGAACCCTAAAAAAGACCTGATCATGAATGAAACTTGTTCCAGAAAGAAAATCACTCACAGTGCTCCATCTGCCTCTCTTACATTCCGGAAGATGTCCTCGACTCACACGTATCGGATCACTATACATTGTACACGTGTAAATGTGGACATAGAACTATGAGCGAAAGAGAGGCAACGAACCATACGCGAGAACACCAGAAAGAGAAAAAGCCAAAGGTATTGTTTGGAATTTAGCTTTAGAATTTAGAATTGGAGTTCAGCGATGGCTGATCCACGCGTCAACTCGTGAACGGGTGCCTCCAGTAGGAGTAGGGACTGGTCAGCTCGGCTCCACTTTTTAAGGTGACGTGGGTTCACAATTTGATTTTATAATACATGTTACTATTTTATACAATCACCTTTTTTGATTATATGAAAATTAAACCAAAAAATGTATTATCTATCCGTTTTGGCTACAAAAAAAAAAAATATAAATACAATACAAAGTAAACCGGCCAAATGCGAGTTAAACTCGCGTGGAGAGGGTTCCGTACAATTGATTGAATTCTTAAAGGTTTTCCTGTAATCTACAAGCAATGAACTATATTTTGTATTTTTTAAAAATTTTAGGCTCAGTAGTTTCGGAGATCAGGGGGGGGGGGAATGTTCAATTTACAAAATTCATGTACACAACATACAAACAAAGGAACGTACAAAGTAAGAAAACAGAGTACATAGGTACTGCTTATTTCATAAGAAATCTCGTCCAGCAGACCCAGGAGAGGAAAATTGAAGAAAACAGGTAGTAGGCGTGTACAAAAGACTATAGTTACAAATACATATAAGTACTTATCTAAAATGTTAAACATACATATACATATAATTTTCGTCTTCTTTTATGAATAAAATCAAAACTATTCATTTTACAATAATAACAAAAATATATTTGAGATCCTCATAACGAGCCCTTTTATTTGATATATGACACAGTAATGTTTGCAAAACTTTTTTTTTAAATTTCTTAATTTGTCCCCCGAACATGACCCTTATTTAAAAAATATATTTATATACTTTGCACATATGTGTTTGGGTCATAGGATTACAACATTCTACTAAATTTCACCTGATTCGGCCCAGTAGATTCGGAGCAAATTGGCTGTGACAGACGGATGGACAGACAGACGCACAAGTTATTTATTTATTTATTTAATCTTTATTGTCCATCAAATACAAATTGTACAGAACAATAGGCGAACTTAACGCTAAAAGCGTTGTCTACCAGTCAACCTTTGGGTTATACAGAAAGTCTAAATGTGGGTTGCAAGATAAAGTGTAGTATACATAAAATACACAATGTACATTGTTACATAAATAAATTTATATATATATATATATATACCTGCTATACATATACCTACATACATATATATACGCTACATATACTATACATATAAATAAATAGATAAATGCAGCAATTCTTACGTCGGGGGTTAAATCAACTTTTATAACTTGGCCAAGAAGTGTTTAAATACCTGTGTCTTAAAGCTAGCGCGACTAGGAGCAGTTCGAATGGATTCAGGAAGCGCGTTCCAGAGTCTTATTGCTGTAATGGCGAAAGAGTTAGAAAGAAAACCAGTACGGTGAGAAGGAATAGAAAGGGTCAAAGTATTAGAAGAACGCAGGATTCTTTCATGAGTGGAAGATAAAAGTTGAAAACTTGATTTGAGGTATTTAGGGGCAAGGGGATTATTAAGTATATTATAAAGTTGACATAAAATATGAAGATTCCTGCGTTGGCGGATGGGGAGCCATTTAAGCTCAGAACGGTGTTCGGAAACATGGTCATATTTTCGAAGGCAAAAAATAAACCTTATACAATTATTAAGAAGTCTCTCTAGTTTATTCAGACTATCTTCAGTTATATCCAGATAGCACACATCACCATAATCAATCAAGGGCAAGACGAGAGCTTGAACCAGCATGATCTTAGTTTTAATTGGCAAGAAATGTTTCAAGCGTTGGAGATAGTGTAAAGTGGCATATACCTTTCGACAAACTTCGACTATATGTGAGCTCCAAGTTAGGTTAATGTCTATAAAGAGACCCAAATCTTTAACTACGGGGCTAAATGGAATCACAGTATTGTCATATTTAACAGGCTGTACAGTATCTAAATCAAGTAAGTTAATTTGATAAGAGCTTCCTACTATAATGGCCTGACACTTTTTTGCATTTACTTGTACACCGAATTTTTTAGACCACTCCAGTATATTATTTAAATTCTCATTTACTAAAGAAACCGCCTGATTTACATTATCAACGTCGGTTTGTGTATAAAGCTGCAAGTCATCTGCATAAAAGTGATAAGTACACGTAATATGATGTGAAAGAATATTTATGAAAATTGAAAACAATATGGGAGATAAAATACCGCCTTGCGGAACGCCAGCCTCCAACTCGCACCAATCAGACTCTGCCTGACCACTACGAATCTGCTGCCGACGACCACGAAGATAGCTTGAGAACCAGTCAATCGCAGAGTTTGAGACGTTACAAGTGATCCTATAAGGGTTCCGTTTTTTCATTTTTTGTACGGAACCCTAAAAAATAATAAATAAAACACAGTGAAATATTTGTCGAAAGAGAAGAAAGGCCCGGAGCCGGGCTCGACGATATTTCGCAGTGTTTCATTTATTATTATTTTTTGTATTATATTTATAATTTTTTTTGTAGCCAAAACGGATACATATTTAGATAATAAATTTTTCGGTATAATTTTCATATAAAAAAGTGATTGTATAAAAAATAAATATCTACACTAATATTATAAAGAGGAAAGATTTGTACCTATTTTTGTATGTTTGTAATGAATAGGCTCAAAAAGTACTGGGCCGATTTAAAAAATTCTTTCACCGTTGGAAAGCTACACTATCCCCGAGTGACATAGGCTATGTGTGTACCACGGGCGAAGCCGGGGTGGACTGCTAGTATGTAATATTTTAGTATGTAATTTTTTTGTGGAATAAACTGTAGTAGTTTAATAACAGTGATTTTTCAAAAACACGCACAGTATTGCAAATTGTAAACCCACGACGCCTTATTTTTACTTATTTGTAAATTGTATTTGGCACTTGTTCGCAAGCTTTACTTGTTATATTGTATTGGGCATAATATTTTTGTAAACTGACATAGCCCTTCTGGCGCGTAGGCGTCCAATACTGTGTAAATGAGTTTCTTCCGGCGTTTCTTCTCAGCAGTGGTCGTTGCAAAATGCTAGTATAGGTCCCGTCACGTAAAAAGAACGCTCGCTGTCAAGCTGCGCATTAGGCTATTTATCGATCTATTTAATGAATATTATACCTAATATATTTTTCAATAAACCTACCAATAACCAATTATACCAAGCCGCGAGTGAAGTACCAAGTTTAGTAGTAAAGGCTTTCAAATAAAAAAGAATTTTGCCTTTACTACCAACGCTTCGTTCATCATAGGAGTACTAGAAAGTAAATGTGAAAAACTGTGCGAGTCGGATAATTGGGCGGTTAATATTGAGTACTGTGAGTGGGTGTGGTTTCGTCGACCATCCAACTCCAACTCAGCCCAAACACACCAGTCAAAGTAAATCTATTGATATATACTACCAGAATGTGAGAGGGCTAAGGACAAAAGAAGCCTTCTATATGAGCATATTAAGTTTGAATGCCGACTTGTTAGCTATCACGGAAACTGGTTGCAACGAATCTACCCACGATGCAGAATTGATACCACCCGAGTACTCAATACTTAGATGTGACCGAACGGATGGTAGGAAGCAGGGAGGCGCGTGTCTCGTGGCCGCACCGCGTTACGAGTTGCGACGGGTGCACTGCGATGTCAACATCGATAACCATGCATTCGAACTAGTTAGTGCAAGCGTATACCTACGGGATAGACACTTATTCTTATTGTGCGTAGTATATATACCACCTAGTACTTGTGAAAGTGAATATTTATTAATGTTTAAAATAATAGATGCGATAAATTTGATAAAGTAATGGTGATAGGAGACTTCAATTTATATTCCTGTTCACCTAATGTAAATGTGTACTATGAATACCTTGTAACCTATTGTGGATTCACTCAGAGTAACAAAGTATGTATGTAATGGTTGTTTATTGGATCTTGTGTTGTCAACGTTTGCGAAAGGTGAAAGTGTCAGTGTGAGTGAAGGAAATTCACCGCTGGTGCCAGTGGATATTCCACATCCTCCGCTGGAGATATTGGTAAGTGTATCCCACTGCCATTATACCGACCAGAATGTACTAGCAATGGATAACGAGTCAAACACTAATTTAAATTTAGGTTGGAATTTCCGTAAAGCTGACTTTTCGTCTTTGTACACATTAATTTCAGGGGCAGACTGGACTCCAATGTATGAATTAGATTTAGAAACAAGCTTAAAGTATTTTTATGATAAAATGAGCTTAATGATTGATCAGTGTGTTCCCAAAAAGAAAAAAAAAGTGTAATTATAATCAAAAATACGTGTATCCAGATTGGTATACTGCGGATATTATTAGTAGCTAGCTAGTACTTACACAAAAAATTTAAGAAAAGTAAATCACGTATAGATTATGAGGTATTTTCAGAGTGTAGGGCTGAGGTTAAAAAGCTAATTTCGGTCACATATAAACAATATCAGCAACGAATTCAAAATCAAATGATGGAAGATCCGAAATCGTTTTGGAGTTATATTAACTCAAAAAAGGGCGGCAAAAATAGGCAAGGGATTGTAAAAAATGGAGTTTTATGCGCGGCGGAATTTGCAAACTACTTTGAATCCGTTGATAGCCCAAAAAAGCCCACACTAGTCATAGGCGAGGCTATAACGGAGGCAGGAGGGGAAAATGGGGCTTTTCGGGTTCATATTGACGAGCTACAGCTGAATGATGTATTACGAGCTCTTTAGCAACTCAAACCAAAAAAATCTGCAGGACCCGACGGCATCCCTCCCTACATCTTTAGGGATTGTCGGTCGGTTCTGGCTAGGCCACTACTACATATCTATAATGAGAGTATTAAATCAGCTATATTCCCGGAGATATGGAAAACGACTCGATTAGTTCCAGTACCTAAAGGCCAAGCTGGTAATGAAATTGAAGGTCACAGACCTGTGGCGGTACTTTCAACTCCTGCTAAGGTGTTTCAATCCGCTTTAAATGATAGCATATATCCACAGATAAGCGCCCAGCTATCAGACGCGCAACACGGCTTTAGACCGGCTAGGAGTACTGCCACAAATCTTATCAGTCACATGACGTATGTGGTACGACAGTGGGGATCAAGTAGATACGGCTTACTTCGACTACAAAAAAGCTTTTGATTTAGTCGCCAATGACAGGCTGCTAAAGACGTTTGCACGATTTGGCTTTACCCCCCACTTACTAAAATTTTTTGCTAGCTACCTAAGTGATCGGCAACAGTATGTTGACTATGCTGGGCACTCTTCAAGGTCTTATTTCACTTGGTCTGGCGTGAGTCAGGGCAGTACGCTTGGACCCTTGCAGTTCGTCCTGTTGATTAACGACCTACCGCAGGTGGTAAAGGAAGCACAATGCTTATTATTCGCGGACGACCTTAAATTGACAATGCGTATCACTAAGCCGGAAGATTGTGAAGGTCTTCAGAGAGATATTGATGGGGTCGTGAACTGGAGTAAGCGAAATCATCTAGAATTTAACACATCAAAATGCGTAACGATGACGTTCTCGAGGGCACGCGATCCCATTCAATATGAATATAAATTGACGGGGCAGTATTAACGAGGGTCTCTGAGGTGAAAGACTTAGGCGTTACTTTCACAACAGACTTAACGTTCGCTGATCATATAACGCAAATATGCAAGACAGCGTTTAGGAATTTAGGGTTTGTTTTGCGTACGGTTAGGGATTTTACCAACATCCACGCCATCGTATGTTTATATAACACACTGGTGAGAAGTCAGCTGGAGGGCAACTCAATTGTTTGGGATCCACATGAAGATAAATATAGGCTCATGTTAGAAAAAGTACAAAATAAATTCATTAGGTGCATATATATGAGAATATATGGAGTCTATCCCTTGTACCCTTTAATGTACCCAACCTTGTTTATTTTAGGCATGGTAGGGTACAATGAACTGAGGGTTAGAATAAAGTTATCCCTGGGGTTATATTTGTTTAAATTATTAAGGGGAAAAGTCTCGAATCCGGAGGTATTGGAACGGATTAGTTTGTGTGTGCCTAACAAGTACGTGTGGCGCCGCCTACAGCCGCCGCTGCTGGCGGTGCCGGCCGCGCGAACTAATCTGCTGCAGAAGGCTCCGCTGACGCGGGCGTTGCACACGCTGAACCAAGTAGCGAATGAGTTCGACCTATTTTGTTGCAGTCTGAGTGAGTTCACAAGGATATCTTTGAGGATAATTTGTATTATGTAATTAGGTAGTTGTGAGGCAAGCATGTCGCATTTGGTCTTGAGGCCTGTAAAGACAATTGTTTGAAATAAATAAATACACTACAATACAAGTTGGTCCCATTTTAATTTGGTGAAGATATGATGAAGAACTTTGGAGATATGGAAGAAACTCCTAAAAAAAATTTTGTTGTTGTCGGTTGTTTTTTTGTTAAGAATTTAATTATTTACATGACGCGACCTATATCAGTAATAAACATTACACGTAATGTACACTAAAAGTATTGACGTACAAAAATGCGTACAAAGGCCTAATTACTGAATAAATATTTGATTGATTGATTGTTTGATTTTTTATTATAATTATTTTATTTTTTTAAAAAGGGTTACAAAAATATATACAACTTTTAGATTTAAATGTAATTTGGAATGAGAAAAGCTAAAAAAAATCAACATTCAATCTTGCTCATCCGAGCGTGTTCCCGGTTGCATCCTAGGCATACTGCTGTTGTATCTTTTTAATAAGTCGCTTAAGGCGAAGATATAGGCAAATGACCTTGAAGTGTGAAACAAATTGTTAACTCGTAAATATGATGATAATTTCCATATTGCTCTTCGTCATGCACTAGATAGCCCTTTAAATTATTTCATGTAAACTATTATTGGTGATCCGTCTAGCTTTAAAACTTTCCGTGGCCAATTTTGGCGGAGGCAAGTTTTAAAGCCAGACGGACTAATGTAAATACTTTCAACGGTGGTTCACAAAATAATTTAAAGGGCTATCTAGTGCATGACGAAGAGCAATATGGAAATTAGTAATGTTTAAAATTACTAGCTGGCGCCCTCATTAGTTTTACAATTACTAATGAGGGCGCCACTTCAAGGTCATTTGCCTATATCTTCACCTTAAGTTAATTTTCTTTTTTAACCCCCGACAAAAAGAGGGGTGTTGTAAGCTTGTTGACGCTAAGGTCGGTCTGTCTGTCTGTCTGTGGCATCATAACAAGTTCCCTTGCGGTGGTTCTTAGCTATGTTTAATGAAAGTCGGTCCAGCCGTTAGTTATTGAGGATAAATGCTTGAAAATCAGGGCTTTCTGTAGTAAATGTATAGAAGTAGATGTCGCTATCCGCAGCGCGCACGTAGCGCGACTTGATGTCCGTATCAAGTCGTATAAATAGTTCCGGTTCACATCACTAGATGGCGCTCTTGATAGTCAGGGGTTTTTTATTTGCCTAGCATAAAGTTGTATTTATTTTCTTTTTTTACAGAGGTTGAAAATGACAGTTCGCACTCACGGACCCAAAGCAAAGAAGTCTTCCAATACGGACCAGGGCAAGTACGGGGTCCAGTGTACGGAATGCAACAAATATTTTGAGTGAGTTGTTTCTGTATCGTAGAGATTTTTTAACTGCCCAACCTCTTTTACATATATGTATTTATTATTAAAATAAAATAGCATGATAATTGTTACTTTATTATAATACAGTTTAAATTAAATTAAAGCTAAATATTATATATTTTTTTATAAATTAAAACTTGTAAGTACCTCTAAGAACTAAAACTAAAAAAATTATAAATTATGTAATGCCACTAAAATATTACCCCTCGGCAGCATTGCCACGTTGTATGGCAATGCTGATTCTTTGCACCAGATAATTTCCAGCGAGAGAGAGCGACGGAACGCTGCAGCACAGCCGGTGCTGAAGCGTTCCGTCGCTCCCTCTCGCTCTAACAAATGACGCTTCTGAGCGACAGAAAAGGATAGCAGCATAGGAAAGTGCTGTTCCGTGCTGATAGATGAGATCCAACCCTTAGACGACATAAACTCTGCTAATGGCAGGGCAGTAAGTGTGGTCACACACGATCACCAACCAAATAAAAAAGCCATTCCGACTCGTTAAAGAGTCCCCTTACCGTAGAAATTCAGACTTTCACACAGTGTTAAATATTTATCCCTAAGTTTGTGACAAAAACCCCTAAAATCGCCTTAATTATTTAGTTGTCCCCAAAAAAAATATATGACCGCTGTGGCGCCAGTATTGCCGCCAGTCACAACAGAGTGGTTGGAGAATTACGTACTAGATGTCATTATAAGTTGCTAGGTCAAGAAATAAATATTAATATGATCAATTTAAAAATATTATTAGCTAAAGATGAACGAATGATTATTATTAGAAGAAGATGGAAACAAAAAGGGGAGGCTTTTGCCCAACTATGGGACATAAATAGCTAAAAAAAGAAAATATATTAAAAAGTCAAAAAATCCCTAAAAATACCCCAAAAAATTTCAGACCCCTAAAAATCCCATCTCACCTATTTACCCCCTAAATCTGGGGGGAAAACCCCTAAGTTGGTAACACTGCTTTCACATGCAAAATGTTGTAGAGAATGAAAGAGAATATAGTGTTTCTATTCTATTCTATCATATTTCACCATAATTATGGAAAACTTCATCGTCGTCATCAACAAAAAATAAAAATTCATTTGGAAAATGCCCTTCAACAAATTGTCCTGGGTCTTGGGTGTTTATCTATATATGTATCTATTTATCATAAAATATAGTATCGTTGAGTTAGTATCCCATAACACAAGTTTTAAACTGGGCTAGCTTAAGGTGAAGGTATAGGCAAATGACCTTGAAGTGGCGCCCTCATTTGAAATAAATTGTTAACTCGTAAATATGGAGATAATTTCCATATTGCTCTTCGTCATGCACTAGATAGCCCTATAAATTATTTTGTGAACCACCGTTGAAAGTATTTACATTAGTCCGTCTAGCTTTAAAACTTGCCTCCGCCAAAAGTGGCCACGGCAAGTTTTAAAGCTAGACGGAACACCAATAATAGTTTCAGCGGCAGTTCATAAAATAATTTAAAGGGCTATCTAGTGCATGAAGAAGAGCAATATGGAAATTATTACCATATTTACGAATTAAAAATTCATTTCACACTTCAATTTGCCTATATCTTCACCTTAATCAGTGTGGTTTGTCCTTATATTTTTATTTATTTATTATCAACCCACCCACAAGGTGGTCAGACGACCTGACCAAGGTCGTTGGAAAGCGCTGGACGTATAGATCGCTCTAGATCGGTCATTTTGGAAATCCTTGGGAGTGGCCTATGTCCAGCAGTGGACGTTATGCGGCTGAAATGATGATGGTGGTGGAAAACTTACACCCTTATATTTTCTTTCAAGTTCCTATTTTATTATTATTTTTAATAGCATTACAATGGTTGGAAATTTATCCATATTAAAAATATGTGATGAAAAAATCCGCCACGAGTGTTACATGCGTGTACTATGTGATGAGAAAATTCGTCGGGCTGATTCGAAGTCACGATAGCACAAATTGGTAGTGCACTTACGGCGTTAACGTGACAGTAGTGGGTTCGAGTCCCACTCGTGGCGGATTTTTTTAACATATTTTCAATATGGATTCCTATTTTACTGTCGAAAACTAGTTATATGCCTAGAAATATGATATTTCTTTGAAATCCCAAAATACTGCCGAAATCTATCTAACATGTCATTACAAAATAAAAGCTAGAAAGTACTAATTTTTTTTTTGGTTTTTAAACTATCGCGCTTTGAACACAATATAGTCAGTGTGCGACCACGAAAGATGTAACTCTTTTTCGAAAGGTTAGACAAAACAATAAAAAAGGTTCGTGCTAAGTCCCGTTATATATGCAACGTGGAAGGGACATACCCGTAATAAATGAAACCACGGTCTATACTAGACCATTATAGTATAATAAAATTAAAATAACAAAAATAGTTTTCGGTATTTCCATACAAAAGAGTGCGGCCGCCCGGGCGATTTGTATGGGAATGTCGACATTTTTTTTGGTTTTTTGAGTGTTATTTTAATTTCATTGTACTTTAGTGACCTAGTATAGCCCGTGGTCCGATTTATTACGGGTATGTCCCTTCCACTTTGTATATATAAATCAGTACTAAGTTTGTATGGAAAATTCTAGGGTAGGGGGACTCTTAATAAAACTTATTTTTATATTTTGTAAGCATAAACTTTATGGTTACTAAACTTAAAATATGGACCTTGCGGCCCTGGGCCGACGGAACCCAAAGTTGGAAAGACCCAAAGGCCACTTTTGAATAAAAATATTTACAGGTCAAAAAACAAGCGTTGGAAGCACGTACAGCGTCACCATCGTGAAGGGTACGCGTGTGATAAATGCGGGAAGCGATTTGCGTTTCGGAACAACCTTAATCGACACGTTAGGTGAGTCCAATACTATATATCATAAGGGTTATTTTTTTCTAACTTTTGTCGAATTTAAGGGCGTCGCTAAGGCCCCTCGCCCACGGCGACTTTTTGTGGCGATTCTATCGCGCGTTCTCATCGACACAGTCGCGATGCGGTCGCAAGCTGTGTACCCTCGCCCGCGTAAACACGATTCAGTGGCGATGCAAACGCGATTCAGTAACTCGGTTCTCCTCTCACGCCACCCTCCCTCCGTCCTCTCCCCGATGTCGTCAGACACGGTCGCGCGTTTGCATCGCTACAGTCGCAATGCTGTGGCGCGTTGCAAATGCGACTAACGCGCGTTAGTAGCGATGCTTTCGCGCGGTTACGAAACGCGCGTCAAAAAGTCGTCGAGGGCGAGGGGTCTAAGGGCGTCGCTAAGGGTCCTTGGGACAGCTTTTAATTTCTTTACTATCTATGTATAGCGCGATAAACAGATGGTCGATGGGGTAATAATAAGGTTCTCGAATTACGACTACGCACCGGCAAGCGAAGCGTAGGACACCCACCCATAAGGTGGGCAGACGACCTGACCAAGGTCTGGAAAGCACTGGACGCAGGCCGCTCTAGATCGGTCATTTTGGAAATTCTTGGAAGAGGCCAATGTCTAGCAGTGGACTTCACGCGGCTAAAATGGTAATGATGACTATCTACATAATATTTGTGCAATGCACTCGTGGTACAGACGTGAGGGGCGTGAGTTCGAATCTCACTCTATTTCTCGTAATAAAGTTATTATTAACTCTTGATTCGCCCGGTGCGGGCTTCTGCGCGGGTACGCGATGGTCGCCCGTCGCGGGTACCATTCGCGAATACCGGGTTACGGAGTGTCAACTAGTTCAATTGTAACGGCGTACATTTACAGTCGTGTCGATGGAGAATTTAATATATTACGTACAATATTACGTATACTACGTACAAATATGTATGGCAGTCGGTCGTCTGATTATAATAATCCGCTTTTTTACGACCTATCATCGTAAAGCGTCAGCAATTTTACTCAATTCATTATTTCACTCGTAACTTCACTCAGTTCGCACCAAACCATCAGCAGCGCCGCGCGTACTCATTTTATACGTACAATAGAGTTGATGGATGACTGGGTCTGAAAAGTATTATTCTAATAAGTCAGTTAATTAGATTATCCAAAAATAATGTACCCATATTCTTCAGTTTATCAAAAAAGTAAAAATTCACAAATATACCGAGTAGCAAAGTTCCAGGGTGGGGGCTTGTGGCGTCACCGATGTGTAAAAATCGTACGAAAGCGTGACGTCATGCGAAATTTAAATGCGCTGTATCTTCGTTATGTATTGTTTCTCGGAGAAAAGAAAAAGTACGTGCACAATATTTTTTAATAATCCAACCGACAGGCCAAAGATATTTTTTCAGTCATCATGCGGTTTGTATTATTATGAGTTGGCTTTCCAATAACGTATTACAAAGTATCAAACAGTTATCATTATCATCTTAGTTTCGGCAGACTCCGAACAGCTCTTTAGTCTGTGCTGAACAAGCCCTCCCCGCAGGCCGACCCCACGCGTGCGTCCGTCGCGCGGAGGCGGGCTCCACTTCCGGACGCACGCGCGGGGCACTTTTGTATAAAACCGCGCGGGTGTCCACATAACGCAGTTTCTACTTCTTTTATCACAGACTCCACCAATCCCCCCCTCCCCGGGAACAGTGCCAGGTCTGCCACAAGTTGATCCGCTGCGACCTGGTCAAGATCCACGCGCGGATCCACCTGTCGCGCGAATGTCACACGTGTCGCGAGTGCGACAAGACGTTCGTCAGTCGCGCGTCGTACGAACATCATCTCAAGTATACGAGGGCGCATGCGCACGGAGATATACTGAAGTAAGTAGATTGCGGTTTGCGAGAGTATGCTACTTCTTCTTTGTCTGAGCGCGTTCCCGGTTGCATCCTCAGCTATGCTGCTTCGGAGTCCGGGGTGCGCTTTTCTCCTTTTTCTTCTCCAAATATAACATGCATGTCATGGTCACCCAAAGATGCCAAAGACCTTGCAAAATAGAGAAGAAATAGCCGGAACAGTTTTATTGATTTGGCTATAGTTTTATGACCGGCCGCCTGCCTGACGTCAACCCACTTTGGGAATGTATTTGTGCGAAACGTTTTACCACCGGCGGCCGCCCGACGTTAACCCTCCTTGGGAATGTAATTATAACACGAGATGTTTGTGCTAAGTCCTTTAGTCGCCTCTTACGACATCCACAGGAAGAGATAAAGTGGTCCTATTCTATTCTGCCGGGAACCACACGGCCAATTGCAGGAGTATGCTAAGTACTAACGTTTAGAAATAAGTTTAAAATAAAATAAACTCGTTAAAGCTTTTGTAAGACCTAAGAACTTCCATGCTAGTCTGGGAGAAAGGAAAAAACAGAATGTACCAGCTGCTTCTTTTCCCGCGCAGATCGTAGAAGCTGATCGAAGGAATGGGCGGGGTTCTGGATTATATCAATAGGCGATGCGGTTAGCAACCCATCACTATTATGATTTCCTTTTTCCACCTTCATGCCCACCATCACGCTAAAATTGGCCTGGGCCACAGAATAAATACTAGTACTCACGTACAGAAGTCTCGCACAGCAAAGAAATTCAAAGAAATATCTTCTCAATGTGCTTAGCGATATGATTTAATTTAGCTCACGTCAGAACTCAGCACCTTTTCGTTTAGATACCTAAACATCCATTGCAGGCTAATTTCTTATTACTCTGGACAAACGATTCGTGTAACTGAATTTACTACTCCGGAGTGGCCGCCGCGCGCGTAGTAATAATGTAAGTATATTATCGATACCTAAACGGGCAGTGACCTGGGCCTTACTGTCCTAGCCTCTGTCTGCCCCGGTAGGGATAAAGACGTGATAGTATATCTAAGAACTGATCAAGGCAAATGTAATTAGCCCAAACTCGATGGGGTTGCGTTGTTTTATTACAGGGTTTCTATAACCACCTTCCGGCTCCATCATCAGATCAGCTTCTTGTTATTGGTTTTTACAAATTTTTATTTAGCTTACCATGTATGTAGTTTGTTGTATTTTGGGTCAAATCTTACATACATACATACTATCACGCCCACAGGGGGAGGCAGAGACTATGGACCTCCACTTGCTACGATCCTGACAGACCTCTATCGCTTCATCTTCACTCATCAACCTCTTCATACATGCCCTTCGGTTACGGGTACTTCTTACCTCTCCCTTTTTCAGAACGTCAAATCAAATTCATATCTTGCAAGTTAAATTTTGGCCTCTTCCCGATTTCTGGTTGAGATGAAATTTGGTATGCTAAATTTGTGTAAAATTTGTATGTAATTTGTATATAATTGTATGTAAATTAGATGAATGCAGTATTATTATGACAAGAAGCTAATCTGACGACAGAGCCGGAAGGTAACTATAGGATACAGATACACTATCACGTCTTTATCCCTAACGGGGTAGACAGAGCCTAGGGCGGTAAAGCCCAGGCCACTTTTAGCGTAATGGTGGGCATGAAGGTGGAAAAGGGAAATCATAATAGTGATGGGTTGCTAACCGCATCGCCTATTCATATGATTCAGATTCTCGCCCATTCCCTCGATCGGCTTTTACGATCTGCACGGGAAGAGAAGCAGCTGGTACATTCTATGTTTTTTCTTTTCTCCCAGATCAGCAAAGAAGAACTATAGGAACCCTGTAATAAAACGACGCAACCCCATCGAGTTTAGGGTTATCACATTTTTGGTTTTTAAACTATCGCGCTTTGAACACATGATTTATATATACAGGGTCAAACAAAATATACTGAAACTATTTTAAGGGTGGATTCAGTCCGTGATACTGAACAACTTTCCCCAAGGAACATATATCGGAATATGAAAAATAATTTTTCGCCCCACATACAAGTCTGTATGGAAAGTCAAAAAATATTTTTCATATTAGAAATAGAAAATCTTTATTTGGAGCATAAAAATAACAAATGACATTGAACATGAAAGAAAAAACAAATAATGCTACCAAAATGGTTACTCTCAGCATTATGTCGAGGCTTTTTGCGGCCAAGACGCTGATTTTCAGAGGAACCAGTTAAGTAGGAATGGCTCTGCCTTACATTAACAACTTGAAGTACTTATAAGTAATTTACAATGCACTGTAAATAATAACGCACAGTAATAAGAAAAAAATAAAGAAAATAAATAGCTTTGCGCATCATTTGTGAAACGTATTCCTCAAACTGCAACATGCCATCCATTAACAGACCTAAATTTCTGACCTGCGTTACTACTTCCAACCGATCCTGCCCTATAAATACACGCGGGTCACGAGAAGTTACATCCTGTATTAAGGTTTCTGTACCTAATAATAAAATTTTTGACTTAGACGGGTTTAAGACAAGGTTATTTTGGTCACACCACTGAGTAATATTATTTAAATCTATGTTTAATTTATCAACGGCTTTATTCATTAAGCTGGGTTTAAATGACAGATATAACTGTAGGTCATCCGCGTATAAGTGATGCTCACAATTTTTGATTGTGTTTGTACATTCGATATATGTTCATTGGGGAAAGTTGTTCAGTAACATGGACTGAATCCACCCATAAAATAGTTTCAGTATATTTTGTTAGACGTTATATAACGGGACTTAGCACGAACCTTTTTTATTGTTTTGTCTAACGTTTCGAAGAAGAGTTACATCTTTCGCGGTCGCAGACTGACTGACGAAAGATGTAACTCTTCTTCGAAACGTTAGACAAAACAATAAAAAAAGGTTCGTGCTAAGTCCCGTTATACAAAGTGGAAGGAACATATAGGGATATACTAGATCTTTATAGTATAATGAAATTAAAATAATAGTCGAAAAACCAAAAAAAAATTTGACATTCCCATACAAATTGCCCGAGCGGCTGCACACTTTTGTATGGAAATGCTGAAATTTTTTTTTGTTCTTTGGCTGTTATTTTAATTTCATTATACTATAATGATCTATTATAGACGGTGGTTCAATTTATTACGGGTATGTCCCTTCCACGTTGTATATATATAAATTATTACATTTTTGTCTTGATAAGTTCTTAGGACTTACAATAAAAGGTTGTACGAAAAAAAAAATTCTTTTCTAAATTCGTATCTACTTTTTAATACGCTAGTTTCCAACAAGTCGAATCAGATTCTTTTTTTTAATGTCATTACAAATATTTTCCGTGGGATTTGTATGAAATATCGGATTGTGACGTTATAGATTCTTGGAGTCAAATAGTGCTCGTAATATACGTTTTTCTTCATTGATAAATCTAAAATCACGTTGAAAGTGGATGTGATCAATTACAAGTGATATTTTGTGACGTTTTATTCTCTTAACAGTACCAAATAATTTATTTCTGATCCAGGAAACTACCCAAACAAACTAGTTGCCAAGAGATGCGGTTGTACTAGATTATAGTTCAGGGCAAACTACTATTTTATCTGCCATTTACAGGCTAATAAAAAAAAATGTTTGTCCATAGACACAAATGCTCGGAGTGCGACAAAGGCTACCGGTCGCGCGGCGAGCTGCGCGACCACGTCAACTACCAACATAAGGGCAAGACTCAACATAAATGCCCCGAGTGTGGGAAGGTATAATGCCTTTTTTTACATTTCTCCTTTTTCATTGTGCGAGCATGTGTTAGAATAAGTAGAGCAAATCTGCCCTCTAAGTCCAATACTGTGTAAATGAGTTCCTTTCGGCGTTTCTACTCAGCAGTGGTCGTTGCGAAACGCTAGTATCGGTAGCTTTTCTTTGAAATAATTAATTTTACACGTAATGTATACAAAACTAATTGACGTGTAAAAATGCCTGCAAAGGCAGAAGAAGGCAAAGGCCTAATTAGTAAATAACATTTAAATGTTTTGATTTTGCCTAAAGAAAGTTGCTAACTTGCGTTATGATGAGACACTAATTTAACTCACTTTTGGGCGTTCCCGGTTGAATCTGTAGCTGTATTATTTTGGACACCGGGTTCGCTTTCCTACTTTTTTTCTCTAAAGATGAAATGCATATCAATGGTCTGGTCACCCAAGGCTGCCGATGACAATGCAAAGTCCACAAGAGCTAGAACTACACTAGAAATAGTACACTAAACAATATTGCTGTGATTTTACGACCGTTCACCGCTTGACGTCAACTCTCCATGGGAATGCCGTTGTTGTCAGAGATATTTGGGCTTAGTTCTTTATTTGCCTCTTACGACACTCGCCGAAAGAGATGTATCCTATTCTAGACAAAAAACAATACGTGACCGGTTCTTTCTTTCCCAGTATTTCACTAAATTTGTGTTGTGGTATTTTTTCCCCGTTTCCCGTAACGATAATAAGTAAACTATCATCATCATCATCTAGGTCTTTTTTAGCCTCTACTGCAGGAGCATGACCTTCTCTGTATTACAGAGCTATACTTAGCTAGGGTAACCAGAGGATTTGGCCTATACTCTCCACGCTGGCCAGACGGTTTGGAGAGGTCTCATTGATGTTTAAAAGCTTTATTTAGCGTGTGTTTTCTAAGTCGCCTTCTACGACATCCACGGAAAGACTTGGAAGTAATCTATAGTAACTACTTATTGACGTTTTGTAGGTAGTTTAGTTAGAAACATAAGTAGTAGTCTAGTAGCAATATTTTAATTCAAGTTCTTTTTATGGTCAGGCGCTAGCTACGCGTCGCTGCATCACGCGGCACGTGCGGCGCGCACACCGCGGCGTCAAGGAGAACGCGCGCGACAAGATATGCCAGCAGTGCGGAAAAGCATTTCGGGTAAGGTTTTTTACATTTTTGGTAAAGCGTTTGATAAGATACGTCACTTAGTATTTCATATTATAAGCTGCCGAAAAGATAATAAAAATGTTTTAGGATTCATAAAACGGTTTTAATGTATAGTTATTTCTATAAAAATTCGTAGATGGTTATTGTCTAACAGTTATTATTCAAAATTATTTTTGCGTTATACGGTGTTCCCCAAGGATCGCATTTAGGTCCAGCTCTTTTCATAATGATTACAAACAGTAGTAAAAGGTTGCCATTTTAACGACAGTTAAACATACTATGAAGTATTTAGTTTAAGAATCGGAAGAAATGGCGCGTGGTACCATCCTAATTGTTAATCGATCGAGGCGTGCGCAAAGCGTCTTCGTTTGGGAAAAAAATCGTTTCTATGTCTGTCCGGGTGTTCTCTTCAGGTTGTTTTCTCAACTGATTCTCGTGAAATTTTAAGAGCAGTTTCGATTATTATATGGATGTTTTTAGGAGAGAAATAAAAGTCTTGAACTAAACTTAACCTATGTTTTACTATAGTATCGTGAAGTTCCAAAAGATTTTTTATTATTTGAATGATGTTTACTTGTATTCTTAGGACAAGAAAGGTCTCCGTGAGCACGAATTCATCCACACGGGCGAGCGCCCCCTGTCGTGCGAGATCTGCGGCTGCACGTTCAGACAGAGCGCGTCTCTGTACACTCACAGGAAACGGGTCCATAAGATATACCCGCAGAAGAAAAACGTGGAATTATTCGACAATGACCATTGACCACGTATCTTAGTCAAATTATTTATATATTACGTGATTTTAGCGATTTTAATTATTTGTAATTTTAATAAAAAAGTCTGCTTTTTAATTTGGTAGTTTTACTACTCGACTGATTTAGGAGGGCAGATTTTTCATGATTTTTATATTTTTTTATTTTATTTACGTTTTTATTTTGTGGTTGCATTTCTCGCAAATATTGTTAAATATTATGATCTAGGTAAACTTAATCCTTCTCTACATGTACATATGCATTTCCCTAGTTTTTATAGAATTACTTTAGTATCGTACTACCTATTTCATCTAGGAACAATTTTTAATAAACTTTTTTTATTTAAGTATGTACTTATTGTTTTTGTCTTAAACCATCAATATTTTGATTCACTTTTTTCATCTTCACACCCATCATCGCCTTTGGGGCCTTTGGGCCTTACTCTACCTATTTCGAGATTACCCTTTTTAAGTAGGACGTTAAGTGTATCTGTCGTGGCCGGATCGTACAACTGATCATTTCATGATATGGCCGACTATTTCATGAAATTATTTCACACCATGATGTGGTCTGCCCAGATCAATTAACAATCAGCGTACGCTTGGCTACTGCATGATATGGTTGTTTGAACATATAATGCAGTAGCCAAGTCTGACTACCTATATCGTAAAATAGTTACATTATCCACCGTTAAGAGGCGCTGATATTATTTTATTTTTTATTTATTCATTTGTTAAAATTTTATTGTTCCACAATAACAATTGTTAACAATTTTATTTTTGATGCATCATTCATCATCCGAGCGTATTCCCGGTTGCATCGTCAGCGGTTACGCTTCAGAGCCCGGGGTCCGCTACCTAACCTAGGCGATTTGACGAGGTTACTGGTTTTTTACACAGAGCGACTGCCGTCTGACCTCCGCAACTCAAAGGGTAGACCAGAACCAATCCTAGGATAGGTACAAACGCTAGATGGCGTTCGGGACCAACGGCTTTACGTGCCTACCGAAGTACGGAATCATCTTTCTTTTCGGATAATCAGGTGATTCAAGCCTGCAATATCCTTAACAGACTGGAAACAACTTTTCACAAAGTATGCTTCCCAGTGGGATTTGAATCCATGACCTCCGGATCACAAGGCAAACGCCTTGACCACTGGACCGCGGAGGCAGTCAAATTTGATGCATCATTAATGTTACGATACAAAACTATCGAATTTTACGAAATTCACACAAAAAGCCTTACGAGTTTGAAACGTATTTTACAGGTTAGTTTCTCAAATAGTGTTACGAGTATTTACCCTTAAAATTCTACTAACAAGGTAAATTTATAAAGTTCTTTCTTGATTTTTTTATAAAACCTTTGATGACATGGATGCCGGCTAATGATATGGCCAAACCACAATCGTTGATTGACATATCATCAAAGTTGACGTGTAAACAATATGGTAATTTTTATGACCAGTTTGATAAAATTTTCAAATTTAAAAGAAACTATATTTTTCTTATCTATGAATAACAATTTCATTAAATGGTCATATCATGAAATAACCATTTTCATGAATCTGCTAGTTTCCAACAAGTCAAATCAGATACTTTTTTCTTAACGTCAAAACAAACATTTTCTATATGAGATTTGTATGAAATATCGGACTGTGAGTTGACGCTCTTAATATTCGTTTTCTGCATTAATAAATAAAAAATCAGGTTCAAAGTGGATGTGATCAATGACAAATGACATTATTTTGTGACGTTTCATTCTCTCAACAGTACCAAATAATTTATTTTTGATCCAGGAAACTACCGAATTGGTCGGCCACATCATGAAATTTAATCAATTCTACGATCTGGTCACGAGTGTCACGACATATTTTATTGTCGTGCATGTGACGTGCTCCAACCAAGGCTGCCTCGCTCGTGGGTAGTTACTCATTACGGATTTTATTGAGCCTTGTGACTAAGTAGAGTGTATTAAACGTAAGGGTTGCTACACACTTACTCGGTTGGCATAAATCGGCACAGCCGGGCAGTAAAATTGAATATAAGTAAATGAAGCTCTTCTTCGTCTAAGCGCGTTCCCGGTTGCATCCTTAGCTGTGCTGCTTCGGAGCCCAGGGTGCGCTTCCCGCTTTTTCTTCTCCAAATATAACATGCATTTCAATGGTCAAAGACCTTGCAAAATGGAGAAGAAATAGCCGGAACAATTTTAAATGATTTGGCTATAGTTTTACGACCGGCCGCCTGCCTGACGTCAACCCTCTTTGGGAATGTATTTGTGCGAGAAGTTTTACAACCGGCCGCCGCCCGACGTTAACCCTCCTTGGGAACGCACGAGATGTTTGTGCTTAGTCCTTTAGTCGCCTCTTACGACATCCACAGGAAGAGATGAAGTGGTCCTATTCCCGGAACTACACGGTGAATATAAGTAAATGAATGTTCGGGAAAAAAGCTTGCTTCAAGTCTGCTTTGTTGTTCGACAAATACTGCCAAACTGACAATTCCGGTCCGAATATTTATTAGGGCTGCTACACACTTCTTTGGGCATTTTAATTTTTTTTTGGAAAGCGTTATTTTGAAATCCGTCTCGAGATAAAGTGTTAATGAACAGTTGTGGGTCATTTTTTTGCCAAAATAATCAACGGTTTTAGATATTTCGACAAACAAACGTATGACATTTGTTCGACCTTACTCCGCGGCTGTATCGGTGTATGCTCTGAGTCCTTTCATTAAAAATACGAGTCGCCTTTATGGTATTTATCCGTCACTGACAATAACCTCAATGTCACCGTTTCAGCCAATCATAACTAAGAAATGAATTTTCCGCCAATCACTGAATTCACTGAATGACACTGACACTGACAAAGACTTTTATGACACTAGCGTATTTTTTAAAAAATATGTATAAGGTTTGGCCGTTTGCTTTTGTTTTGTTAAGACACGACTTTGTCTTTGACATGATATTTATAAAAAATTAACTAAGCCGTAATATGACAAAATATTCATATTAGTTTCTTGAAATTTGCTATATTTTGATATAAAAAAATAAAAATTAGTGGTTAAAAATGAACAATCCCAAGCCGCCGAACATTAATCTACATATATTCGATTTTACCACTGGGATGTGCTGATTAATCATGATCGTCATCAGGTTTTTTTTAGTCTCCACTGCAGGAGCACGACCCTCTGTACTACCAGAGCCATACTAAGGCAGAGCAGTCAGAGGATTTGGCCTACACTCTCCACGCTGGCCAGACGGGTTGGAGAAGTCCCACTGATGTTTAGAAGCTTTGTTTAGCTGGTGTTTCCTAAGTCGCCTTCTACAAAATCCACGGGAAGACTTGGAGTGGTCCACACCACACTACGACAAGTCTTATGCAATTATTTCGGTCCGAATAAGTGTGTAGCAACCCTTACTTAGTTACTGAATAAAAACCACGTAAACTACTATTCGGATTTGCCACAGGCAAGACCACAGAACAATATTACTCCGGGCAAGACAGACAATATGGACATAGAATACGAAAAAGTGAGCAAAGTCGATGACGTCGCTATCGATGAGGAAGAGGCGTTCTTGAAAGCTGTTCTTGAGACAGGTTGGTATCTATATAGGTATGTTTTACGTGTTTTCACCCAACTATAGGACTGACTCCGCGGTCCAGTGGTCAAGGCGTTTGCCTTGTGATCCGGACGTCATGGGTTCAAATCCCACTGGGAAAAGCATACTTTGTGAAAAGTTGTATCCAGTCAGTTCAGGATATTGCAGGCTGATTATCCGAAAAGATGATTCCGTGCTTCGGAAGGGCACGTAAAGCCGTTGGTCCCGAACGCCATCTAGCGTTTGTACCTATCCTAGGATTGATTCTGGTGTACCCTCTGGGTTGCGGAGGTCAGACGGCAGTCGCTCTGTGTAAAAACCAGTAACCTCGTCAAATCACCTTGGTTAGGTAGCGGACCCCGGGCTCTGAAGCGTAACCGCTGACGATGCAACCTATACGCTCGGATGATGATAATGGCGAAGCTGAAATGAGAGGGTTAGGTAGAGATATGTGTTTCGCCTCTATGTATGTATGTATGTTTATCTATTCCTCGTATCTCCAAAGATATCTATGATACCTGGACAAATGAGGTATCGTCGGAATCGTCTTGGCTCTCCGCTAGTTATAGGCTATGTGACGTCACAGTAAATCCACTGTGGCGCCCTCTATAGGCCATAGAGTAATGAACTAAAAAATAAAATAAATCGAATCATACCGAGTGCTATAAAATAGTGACGGGTATCAAATGAAAGGGCTTTTAAAAAGCACATTCCAAAAATATACAGGTACCTACATTATTGGTTGTTTCTCCCTGCTGTGCTTTTAACTGGATGTTCAGACGTCCAATTTTAACTTTTTTTTAAATATAAATATTTTATTTACCAAATGTTACAAATATTCGTCAGCAACATGCTTCGTCAAAGGTTTACAGAAATAAATCCGCCACATGCTTCGTTAAGGTGAAGAGGTAAGCAAATGACCTTGAAGTGTAAAATAAATTGTTAACTCGTAAATATGGTGATAATTTCCATATTGCTCTTCGTCATGCACTAGATATCCTTTTAAATTATTTTATGAACTGCCGTTGAAACTATTATTGGTGATCCGTCTGGCTTTAAAACTTGCCGTGGTCACTTTTGGCGGAGGCAAGTTTTAAAGCTAGACGGACTAATGTAAATACTTTCCACGGTGGTTCATAAAATAATTTAAAGTGCTATCTAGTGCATGACGAAGAGCAATATGGAAATATGTATATATATATCACCATATTTACAAGTTAACAATTTATTTCACACTTCAAGGCCATTTGCTTATCTCTTCACCTTAAATCAAATAACTATATAGGTACCTATTTCGAATTAGTCTAAAAGACCCCCACGGCTCGTACCCGGCTCAAAAGTCCCCATAATGCTCGCAGCATTTCCCCTTTGAATAGCTATAGAGAGCCTTAAATAAATAAATAAATATACTTTGCGCCAAATACGATGCCGAGCGAGTATCATTTGACCTTTCTGAAATACGATGGCCCAACTCTTTTATAAATTCCTTTGCCTCCAATCCCCAAGAGCCCGTGATCTCAAATGCTACTGGAACGAATATATAAGCTGATTTTAAACATGCATATTTACTGTGTTTTAGCCTAGCTGCGTTATCAGCTGCCGATCTCGTTGTTATTATAGTTTCTTTTAAGTGTGTTTTTATAGTTTCTTTGAAGTACTTACACATGTATCATCCCATATTAGGCATCTACCTCTCTGCCACGGTAATAAAGTTAAATCGTCTGGCCGTTTCCCATCACTACGGCTTATGCCTGAAGGTTCCAAAACGCATGGTTAGCACTTACCATCGTTTGCTTGATAATATCATTTAATGCATGATGTCTAGGATATCTCCCAACGCATCTTATGCAATTCAAGCCATGATACCCTTTGACGTCCACAACAGCCCCGCAGATGCACTGGTGCTCTTCACAAATATCACACGGCACACCCAATTCTGAGGGCTGCGGCTATTATTAACGTATTGTCGTCCATAAGGGTACCAATTTGAGGTGAAGGCAATGCATGAAGCCATGCGCCCGATTCCGTAGTCAAAACAGATTTGATCCTTGCCAAATCCGCACCTGAGCTGTTGTTTAATAAATATTCGACAGCAAGCTTAGCCAAAATATCGTCCCATTTTTTTTGTACCTGTAGCTGATCGGGAAGATTATGACCTGTACACCGGACTTTTACCTATACCTATTTATATACACCGGATTTTAACTAACTATATTTTAAGTTTACTTTGTTCTTTTTATAATTGGTGCAATAAAGAAGTTTTTATCTTATCTTAACTCTCAACCATGAAGAATTAAAACAGTAGATAAGAAGTGTCTATTGAATGTAATATTATTTACTTAGTTGGTGAATAAATACCACATTTTTTGTTAATTAGTTGATAATAAACACTCATTTTACCATTTTACCTCAGCACGGATAGACAAAGCGTATCACGAGATACTATCTATCCATTTCTTCGTCAGTTGCCTATCATATATAATTATGGCATCGTAAAGTGAAATTTATAGTCAGTGTATATTGAGAAAGCATTTTGGCTTTATCATCATATTATAATCTCCAACGATTTTCAAAACGATCAAAAGCATGTCTGTCAATCCCTTCGATCAACAATACAACTAGATATCGCGACGGCGCAAAAAATACGACTTGTCAAATAGAGCGCACTCCCGGCGGTGAGCTCGGGTGAATACCAAGCAGAAGTGGCGCCCTCAATTGAAATAAATTGTTAACTCGTAAATATGGTGAAAATTTCCATATTTCTCAATGTTAGGCACTAGACAGCCCTTCAAATTATTATTTGATGACAACGGCAGTTCATAAAGAATTTAAAGGGTTACCTAGTGCCTAAGTTCAGTCAAGGAGAAAAACACTTTATATGTAGTGTAATAATGTTGATTTCACAGTGAATGTTATTTGTTATTCAAGCGGACAGAATTTTGCTTTGATTTTGTAGGTAACGCGGTATTTTGTTGTTTTTCTTGTTGATCGAACGCATATAACATATAATCAAAATTTTATTATTTAGATGTGACCTACGAGATGTGACACAGGACCAGCAATAAAATGGATGCAGAATACAATAAAGTCAGCACGGTTGATGACGTCACTTGTGAGGAAGAGGAGTTTTCTTGGAAGCTGTTTTTAAGACAGGTTGGTACAGATACACTATCACATATTTATTCCTAACGAGGTAGACAGAATCTACCTAGGCTAATACTCCAAAGGTCACTTTCATGACGACCTCCGTGGTGTAATGATCAACACGCTAGTCCGCCAATCCGGAGGTTCTGGGTTCTACTCTATTGAAAAATCATTAACTTCGGCGTGCTATGCCCTCAGAAGTTTGCGTAATGAACTCACAATCAAACAGCTAAAGACAGTAACTATACCTACCTACTTTGCTCTGATTGAAAGTAAGGTACAGTATAGCATAAATTTTTGGGTTGGTAGTTATCTATTTAACATAAATAAAGCGTTTGTTGTACAGAAGAGTGCAGTTAGAGCTATGGTTCGCATTTTATCTCCAGAGTCATTGGTTGCTAACCGCATCGCCTATTAATATGATTCATATTCTAGCCCATCCCCTCGATCGGCTTTTGTGATTTGCTCGGGAAGAGAAGCAGCTGGTACATTGTATGTTTTTCTTTTCTCCCAGTTCAGCATGAAAGAAATGGCTCATGTTCGAACTTTTCTATTTCATTTAATTTCATTTATTCATAGAACAATATTTCCATAGATAGTATTTGAATATATAATATTTGTACCTACTTATAAACAAATAAAATTTTACAAATTACGAAAATGATTATAAACATATCGAAAATTATATAATATCATTAAATTAATTATTATAAAAAATGTGTGGTATACGCATCAGGCATTTTTTACCGATGCTGGCTAACACCATTTAAAAGTCCTCAATTGAGTAACAACACTTCTCCAATCGCAATACCCTCAACTTTCTTTTGAAAATGGAAACTTTTTATTATACATATATTAGCTACATCTATACACCTATTCATAAAGCTCCGATCTAAATTACTCGAGTTATCGTCTAAAACTTTTTTTGCATTTGACGAGTTTTTTATATTTTTTTATATTAGAGATTTGAGTCGGTTACTAAATCGAACAAACATACCTAGAAGCAACATTTATGTAGATTAGGAGAAATTCGCTCGCTTCCCTCGCTCGTTCAAAATAGTAATAATAATAGCCTATGATGCTAAATGGGGTTTTTTTTTTACTATCCTATAGTGTCCCATTGTTGGGCAATGGGGATTTACTCGAAGTTATTGTTTGCGCAGGCGTTCGTAGCTAGCAGCACTTGGGTGATGTTCTTCATGTCGGGGTTATACTTAGGCGCCCCGACTGTGTTCATCCCGCAGCTTCGGAGGGAAGCCAATTCGACGGCTGCAGTCTCTGACGAAATGGCATCTTGGATCTGTGAGTAGATTTCATCCATTCAGACTTTTTCTGACAGCTCAAATTCTACAATCTGAAATTGATTCGTTACAAAAAGTTTCAAAAGTGAAAGTTATTACTTATTTCTTCTTCTTATTTAAGAGCTTAGTGGCTCTTGTCGGTGGAGTATGCGCCAAACTTCTCGGTTCTCTGCCTTACTCTTTAGTGCTTGATACGACATGACCCCTGCTTTTTCTTTCAGTTGGTCTACATAGCTCTTTCTTGGTCGTCCTGGACCTCTTCCTTATGATATTATTACTTACTTACGAACTCTAATTTATTTAGCTCTGTCTGTCATAGCCTGTTTCCTCTGTATTTTTAAATTCCCTTAATTTTTCTCAATACTGTTATACTTACCTACTTACTCAATTATTACCTATTTAGTATCATTACAATGTCGTATTTCTCTTAGCTTCTGCTCGCGAACATTCTGCATCTATCATTTTCGCGACACTATTATGAGGATCTAAGTTAATAAATTATATATCATCATCATCATCAGGTCTTTTTTAGTCTCCACTGCAGGAGCACGACCCTCTCTGTACTACCAGAGCCATACTAAGGCAGAGAAGTCAGATGATTTGGCCTACACTCTCCACGCTGGTCAGACGGGTTGGAGAGGTCTCACTGATGTTTATAAGCTTTGTTCAGCTTGTGTTTCCTAAGTCGCCTTCTACGACATCCACGGGGAGACTTTGAGTGGTCCTATTCTACTCTGCCAGGAGCCGGTGAAATGTATTTACCTTTAGGTGAAGAATAAGTTTCGCCATGAGTGAGGATCAAACTTACTCCCCTCCTGAGCTCCCCTCTATCGTGACCGTAGCACAATTGGGTAGTTTCCTGGGTCAAAATAAATTATTTGATACTGTTAAGAGAATGAAACGTCACAAATTAATGTCACTTGTCATTGATCACATCCACTTTGAACGGGATTTTGGATTTATTACAGAAAACGGATATTAAGAGCGCTATTTGACTCCAAGAAACTATGACGTCATAGTCCAATATTTCATACAAATCTCATAGAAAATGTTTGTTTTGACGTTAAGTTAAAAGTATCTGATTTGACTTGTTGGACATTAGCGGATTAGAAGTGCACTCGTGCAAAACTTGAGGGGCGTGAGTTCGAAACTCACCGTGTCGAAAACTTTTCTTCACGTATTATTAATTTAGCTATAGATCCTGTTAATAGTGTTTATAAATCATTGTACTTTACTTTTTCAGCTGCTGGGACCAGCTACGGAGCCATCCCTTGGAATTTTATCGGTACAGCATCCCTCTCTATCATCGGGAGAAAAAACACTTATGCCTGCTATTCCGTCGCCAGTGTTATTGTAGCCATTTTCTTCTACTTCAGCCGCACCCCCACATACCTTCTCATTGCCGAAATCCTTCAGGGGCTCACTTACTCTGCCACATTGACAGTCTCTATACCCATCCTTGCAGAATACACATCACCTAAATACCGAGGAGTGTTCTTAACAATCAAAACAGCTACATTGTACTGGGGTATTTGGTCATCAAATGCTATAGGGACATTGTTTCATTGGAAATATATTTCAATATTAGCTTTATTATGTTCGTTTTATAATTTATCAGTATTTTTCTGGCCAGAGTCACCGTACTATCTAGCTTCTAAAGGAAGATTTGAGGAGTGCAAGAAAGCTCATCGGTGGGTTAAAGGTACTGGTAAATACTCTGAAGAAGAGTTACAAAACTTGCTAATGTCAAACCGTGATTTTAGTGCTAAAATAGATTTCAAGATTTCCAAATTTTTAAGGCATATATTTAAAACTCTTACCTCTGAAGAGTACTACAGGCCTTTGATGGCCATTATTTTGTGCATCACGATGTACTTTTTCTCTGGGAAAATTGTTTATACAATTTATGCCGTGGAGATTATCAAAAGGATTACTAATAGCGAGTCCGCTGCGTATACTGGCATGTTGATTTTAGACGCCGCCACAGTTTTTAGCATGTATGTCGGATGTTACTTATCAAAAATATTGAAAAGACGAACGTTATTATTTGCTTCGGCTACAGTAGCTATTTTGTTCCTTTTTACTATATCAGTTTACTTATATCTCATATATTTAGGTGTATTTAGTGAAAATAAATATGCATCAATTGCTCTTTTAGTAGGATTTTCTTTGTCAGTAAGTTGTGGGCCTGTAATTATGGCTACATCTCTATACGGAGAATTATCACCGGTAAAAGATAAAAGTCTAACAGTTTTTATATTTTCAATAGTATTTGCCTTGCTGCAATCGTTTTTATTAAAAATTTCACCATTTCTATTCCGCACGCTGAAAATGCATGGGACATTTCTGTTGTTTGCTATATCTATGTCTATTTTTATGACATTATTGTACAGATATCTCCCGGAAACAAAGGATAAAACGTTGCAACAAATAGAAGACTGTTTTAAATATAGATCGAAAGGAAATAAGAATAAAGTAACTATAAGTAACTCCATTCTTTTACGAACGAAGAATGTCTCGAACAGTCCTGATGAGTCTTCTATGGTAAAGCTCTGAGAATTGATACAGAAGCTTCTCCAAAAGCGGGACCACAGAAGTATATTTCAGTGTCACGCCACTCACTCCAACACCTTGCTCTAACACAATGATGATAAAGTCTGATTTGGTTTGACATATAAATAGGACGATATAATCTCTCATTTCAAGTACCTCTGCTATCAATCAATCAATCAACCAAGCTTGCATATAAGGGGATACTTGAATTTTTCGAGGTCCAGTGCTATTTTATGAACTACTGTTTACAGTTTAAAGTGAGAATGTTAAGCTTTTCTAGTTTAAAGTAAGAATGTTAAGCTTTTCTTAGCATTTTTGCGGAAAATGGCCACTTTTGGCAAAAATGCTAAGAAAAGCTTCACGTTCTCACTGTTTGAAGGGTTATCTAGAGCCGTATCGTAAAAAAAATTATATGATATTACCATTTCCTTATACAATTTACGTAATAAATAACTACTTAGTGCATTATAAATTGTAAGTAATACTTGAATTTTCCGGGAATTTTAAATTTTCCATTTAATTTAAACAGTGCTGCCCCCATTTTAAATAAATCATTTCAAAGAAAACGGAGACATTATTTGAAATTTTGCTACTACCAAGCCCTAGATAACCCTTTAAAGTATTTTATGAACTACTGTTTACAGTTTATAATGTGAACCCCGGAAAATTCCTAAACTTGTTAAGGCCGTACCTGAATTTTCCGGAGTCCAGTGCTGCCCCCATTTAAAATAAATAATTTCAAAGAAAACGGAGACATTTTAAAATTTTGCTTCTACCAAGCCCTAGATCACCCTTCAAAGTAATTTATGAACCAGGCACTGTTTACAGTTTAAAGTGAGAACGTTAAGCTTTACTACGCACATTTGCGAAAAACGGCCACTTTTGGCAAATGTGCGTAGTAAAGCTTAACGTTTTCATTATAAACTGTAAACTACTTTGAAGGGTAGGACTTGGTAGTAGCAAAATTTTAAATACTGTCTCCGTTTTCTTTAAAATGATTTATTTTAAATGGGGGCAGCACTAGACCCCGGAAAATTCAGGTACGGCCTTAATGTAAGGCAGATTCGAGCCATGCTTCTCAACTGGTTCCCCTAAAAACCAGTGTCTTGGCCTCAACAAGCCTCTACGTACTTACCAAATGCTGAGAGTAATCATTTTGGTAGCATATTTTGTTTTTCTTTTATATTCAATGTCATTTGTTGTATTTTTATGCTCCAAATGAAGATCTTCTATTTTTTTTTTTTTGGCAATATACGTTCAACAAAGATAAGTAAAGTATTACAATGTAAGTGTAATTTGCATTTTAATTTTATTGCATTAGGTATTTAAATTAATTGGATGTAAGTTAAGTTTTAAATAAATTGATATTTGAAAAGCAGATAGCAAAATGCCTGTTACATTTCATGAAACTCGAGAAACTCGTTTTTTTTCTTGTCATACAAATAAATTTAGTACCGTATAGCCGTGTGGCTTCCGGCCTCCGGCCTAGAGTGGGATCACTCCATATCTTTCAGTGGATGTCGTAAGAGGCGACTAAGGAGCGGAGCTCAGTTTTTTTGCGAGGCCCTTGTCCTTTGTATGTCATTCGAAAGTTCTTGTCAGGCCCTGATTAACACATTTGGCGCCAGCAGGATAACTTCGCCCCTGAATGTACCGTCCAGTTATTACGAGTGTAATTGGTTTTAGAAGTATTAAGGGTCAGCAAGTGAAAAATGCTGTGTCGTCTACGTAGGAAAATATATGACCACTTTAAGGATCCAGATTTGCTAGCTCATTCGTATATAAGGGATTACAGACGGGCCCAATACGCTTCCCTGAGGGATGCCATAACTAACCGTTAAATCTAATCTTGAATCTTCAGATCTTATCTCTATATGATTGCCTATTTTTACCCTTTGTCGCCGATCTGCCAAAAAAGCTTTTAACAGTTCTAGTGCGGTGCCTCTAATATCATTCTCGTTTAGATTTTGTATTAAAGTGGGAATAGTGACGGTGTCAAAAGCCTTTTTTATCTTTAAAAATACGGTCATACATTTATTGCCCTTTGTCCATTTCACCTACAATAAGTGATGTTAGAGCTAAATAACTAATATGGCATCTTCAGTGGATTTACCTTTCATAGAATTTTATAATAGTATGAATATACGAGTATATATGTTTAAATGTATTGTAATTTGGAATGAGAAATGCTAAAAAAACAATATACAATCTGCCTCATATTGTATCAGGTATCAGGCAGTCCGGTTCTATGTTGTTTTTTTTAATAATTAAATAGGTACCTTAAAAATCTTGTTTCTTTTTTTTGTACCAGAAAAAAAGTTAAAAATATCTTGTATGTAACTCTATTTAACTCTGGAAACCAAAAACAATTTCAAGGTTTTATTAATTATTTGCACAAGTGCTAGGTACCTACGTACAATATCAATAAGTCCTGCGTGGAAAGTACATTGGTATGTGCCACGAATTTCAGTAGTAAAATTTGTATAACAGTGATGTGTTGACGTTTGATAGATTTTTACATATCTTTTCGTTCACGATATCATTTTGTAAAACTGTGCAGCCTTACATTATAAGTAGATCTTATAATATCGGCATTTCTTGTTGTAATAGGACTATTTTTTACTTGCAAAGTAAAGTAGTATTACCAGTGTGTGTGACTAAGTAGTTGAGAAAAACGCTATATACTTATATATGTATATTGCTGCTATAAATAAAATAACCATCTAAGTATTTATCTGTCTCTAAGATTGGGATGAAATCGAGAAAATAACTACTAAGGCAGATATTTTTGTTGCAATTAAAAGGTTTTATAAATTAAATGCGTTTCAGAGCGACCGGATCGCATCGGGCCGGGCCGGACGGCATTTAACAATGCGGTAAATAAATGGAAAAATCACGCCATCTAAGAAAGCCAAAGATAATATTACCAGAGCTCTTCTCTACATGTTTTTTAAATAGATTTTTTACTAGGCGTTTTAATTTTATTTTATATTTATTCAACTATATTACAAAACCGGTCAACCGGAAATGGTGCAGAGACCAGTGAACCTAAAGTATTATACTTATAAATATATAATTATAAATTTTAATACTTACCTACCTACCCTGCCTTTCGCATGGTTGCTAGTATTTTTACTTCTACATGTCAATGATAGATTAATCCATAACTCAAAGACGCCGAAGTTCGTGCGAATGTAGAAGATAACTTTAAGTATTTGAACCACAGACCTACTACTAGACTTGCAACGATTTTGCTAGAAAGAGACTGTCAAACAGTACAACGTGAGTGTGAAAGAAACGGTGATATGTTTTTTTGTCTCTATCGGCGTGGCTGCTATAAGCTGGCCTACTGTCAAAATCTGGGCCAAACAAACCACAAAACGATCAAAGAAAGTTATTAATTTTAGGGATGTTATCATTTAAAAGGTAATTTAGGGTTTTATTTGAGCTTATTAAAAGTTAGTAACCATAGTGTGTTCTGTAACGTGTGCAAAATATGGGTGGAAGCAACAATCAAAGATAGAAAGAGATGCACTAAAGTGGCCACGCACTATGCAGGTCTAGTAGTGGTAGGTCTGTGATTTGGACCTATATTACCTACCTTCCGCAGGTTTACTAGTAATTTGTGTGCTGCCATTTCTGTGAGCAGCTGTTTTTATAATCTGTCATTATAATTTCTGTCATTATAATCGTTAAACCTGTTATTATAATTGTTAAACCGTGTTTGTGATATATCAAATAAATTATTTTTCTTTCTTTCTTTCTTTCTTTTAAGTTTTTGCTATATTTACGGGCTCTCATAGTCTGTATGTCATACAGATGGCCCGAAAATATAGAGCCCATAAATATAGCAGAAACTTAAAAGAAAGAACGTTAGTAATGATATTATCTTTGACTAGCAAACGTTATAATAAGTAATGTAATTAAATTAAAATAGTGTTCACTTTGAATATTAACAATAAAAGTTATAATATAGTACCATATAATATAGTATAATATATATACCTATATCTACTGTACGGTAAGAATGGAGTCTTGGCGATACAAAGAAGTTTTTACGGAAGAAGTAATTGAAGAGAAATTTTCTTGGAAAATATTTTTTAGACAGGTCAGTTATTTAGATACCTACTACTTACTTACAAAGTAAAAATTATTTATTGCATAACTTTGTGATAAAATTTTCCCTCACGACTTGTTCCAGTACCTTGGACTCGGAGTATGTAATCTATGACATGATACACAGGGAAGATTGGCATAACTAGTATCATTAGCAATAACTTTCACAAAAATGCATTACCAAAGAGGGTTGACATCAGGCCGGGCGGCCGATCGTAAAACCAAATCATTTAAACTGTTCAGGCTATTTCTTCTCCAGACCATTGACATGCATAATATATTTGGAGAAGAAAAAGCCGGAAAGGCCACCCCGGGCTCAGAAGCAGAACAACTCCACTGATGATGATTATGATAATATTTCCAGTTGTTCGTCTCGAGCGGAGTATGGACGCTGTTTTTCACGCTGGGCTTGTACATGGGGGCTCCTACTGTTATTATCCCGGCGCTGAGGAGGGAAGCCAACTCTTCGAACGCTGTCAGTGTCCACATGGCATCTCTGATATGTGAGTTTCCTTTTTTAGGGTTCCGTAAAATGAAAAAACGGAACCCTTATAGGATTACTCGTGCGTCTGTCTGTCCGTCCGTCTGCCACAGCCAATTTGCTCCGAATCTACTGCACCGAATCAGGTGAAATTTGGTAGAATGTTGTAATCCTATGACCCAAACACATAAGTGCAAAGTAAATAAAGATTATTTTTAAAATAAGGGTCATTATCGGGGGACAAATTAAGAAATTTAAAAAAAAAGTTTTGCAAACCTTACTGTGTCATATATCAAATGAAAGGGCTCGTTATGAGGATCTCAAATATATTTTTTTTATTATTGTAAAATGAACAGTTTTGATTTTATTCATGAAAGAAGACGAAAATTGACCATTCCCCCCCCCCCCCTGATCTCCGAAACTACTGAGCCTAAAATTTTGAACAAAATACAAAAAATAGTTCATTGCTTGTAGATTACAGGAAAACCTATAAGAATTCAATCAATTGTACGGAACCCTCTCCACGCGAGTTTAACACGCACTTGGCCGGTTTATTTCATGTTGAAGATAGTTTTTATGAACTAAGTTGAAATGATGGCGTCACAGAACACTCTAAAACATCTACAAGATGAAAATCTCCTTCTTCGATGAATGCATGAATTTATTTAATATTGGACAAAAATGAGTGTAACTACGATATAATAGAGTCCATGTAGGTAGTCCTCATTAATAGTAGGTAAAGTAAGTAAAAATAACAGACTTTATTACTTCAAATTTATTTACCAACTTCTTTTTCAGCCTCTGGCTGCAGCTACGGCGCCATTCCATGGAACTTCATCATGCCCGTACTCCTCGCGACCATCGGCCGGAAGCCCACCTCTCTCTTCATCAACGCATCGTTGGTCATCGTCGGCATCATCTTCTACTTCAGTGAAACCCCCACACAACTCCTCATCTTCGAAGTCATCAGCGGTCTGCCTCATTCTGGCACCGTAACAGTCGCCGTTATGATTTTAGCTGAATACACCTCCCCAAAATACCGAGGCATGTTTCTTATGACCAAGTCAGCTTCCTTTCATTGGGGAATATGGGTTTCCAACTTCATTGGGACGTTCTTCCATTGGAGATATATATCTGTTGTAGGATTTGTCTGTTCATTATATACTTTGTCAGCAGTTTTCTGGCCTGAATCCCCGTTTTGGCTAGCAAGTAAGGGAAGATTTAATGAGTGTAAACGAGCTCATAGATGGTTAAAAGGGAATGGCGATGCGTCTAAAAAAGAACTGCAATCTTTGCTGAATTATACGAAAGAAGATAATCGGACTACAAGTATTGAAATTGTAATAAATATCTTTAAAACTATATTTTCAAGAGATTTCTACAGACCTATCTTTGTTATAACTGTGTGTATTTGTCTGTATTTGTTTTCTGGTAAAATCGTTTGCACTATTTATGCTATAGATATCTTCAGAAGAATAACGCAAACTGACTCAGCTGCATACACGGGCATGCTCATTCTTGACGGAGCAACGGTTGTAAGCATGTATATTGGTTGCATTTTATGTAGAGTCCTTAAACGTCGAACATTATTATTGTATTCGGCGACAGCATCTATAATATTTCTATTTATTATATCATTATATTTATTTTTGGTAAAACTATCTATATTCGTTGAAAATCCCTTTGTTTCTATATCAATTTTGGCTTGTTATTCCTTTTCAGTAGGCTGTGGACCTACGATCATGGCTACTTCTTTGTATGCAGAATTGGTCCCACTAAGACACAAAAGCTTAGCTGTAGTAGTCGTATCAATAATTTTTATGTTATTATTAGCAGTATCATTACACGTTGCTCCATTCGTTTTTAAATCTTTATTGATGTATGGGACATTTTTGTTTTATGCGTTAGCCATGAGTGTTTTTGCTATTCTAGTTTTCAAATTTTTGCCAGAAACGAAAGATAAAACACTGGTTGAAATTGATGAATACTTTAAAGGAGAGGAAATGGGAGTATTGTTGAATACAAGGTCGAATAGTTAATATTATTTTATAGGGGGTTGGATACAATTTGGCTAAATAAGTAGTTCAAATGTTGCAGAAATTGAGAATTTTTGTAAGGTAGTAAATGATAATGATAAAAAGGAAATAGTTTAAAAAACATCAATTATTTATTATTATGCTATGCATATATAAGTATGAATATGTATATATATAAGTATTTTAATATCTATTGGTTATTTATAATTTATATTTTAAATTTAACTGCGCCACCTGTTATCTTACTCATATACTTCGCACTCCTTCTCTTTATGGTTGCCTGTAAGAGATTGCTTCGGCGATAAGGCCGCCTCTTGTACCTTATTTATCCGTTCCGTAACCTTTGTAATTTTTTATTGTTTTTTATTTGGTGCAATAAAGATTTTTGTATTGTATTGTATCAATTTAAAACTTTTTATAGGTATAATGAAGAGTGCTGGGTCTAGGAATAAAACTATTTAACAAACTCCCTGAAACTGTTACAAACCTAGACATGCAAAAATTAAAAAAAAAGAATAAGTTTTGATGGAAAATGTGTACTATTTATATTTCTATTTTGGAATAAAATAACCTTAATGTTCTATCCATGTTTCATATGAACTACGGTTGTTAATATAAATATTTATACATGTGACTTATTTTTTAAATTTTAGAATCAACAAGAGAATACCTGTCTTCACATTTTTTGTTAAAATATTCTTCCACTTCTTGTAAAGTTTTGTCTTTAGTTTCTGGTAAATATTTATACAAGAGTATTATCAATACAGACGACGTTACGCTATAAAATAAAGAAGCGCCGCCTATTCCTACTGATCGAAACATATAAGGAGCACACTTTAAATTTATTGCTTGTATTGATGACATTACTAGAGAAACGATGACAACTGCTAAACTTTTATATCTCAAAGGAATAAGTTCTCCATACAATGCCATAGATAACAACGCAGGACCTATACTTATAAAGATCGTAAAAACTGTCAATATGGATATAGAAATATAAATATTTTCTTTTAATATAGAAAATTTTACTAAATATAAATACAAAGACAGTATAAATAAGAAAAATATACCGATTATTGATGAAAATAAAAGTAAAAATCTTCTAGTGACATATTTAGAAATAATACTAGAAATGTACATGCTGAAAACTGTTGTTCCATCTAATATTAGCAGCCCCGTATAAGCGGCAGATTCGCTGTTACTGATCTTCTTAATGACCTCTATGGCGTAAATATTAAAGACTATTTTTCCTGAGAAGTGATACAAAACTATGGGGAGACAAGCTATAATGACTGGTTTGTAAAATTGTTTTAAAAATAAAGTTTTAAATACACGCGCAAAGATACCATTTGAAACGTTATTGATATTTGTCTGAGCTATTATCATTTTTTGTAATTCTTCTTCAGCTTTTTTTCCGCTGCCTTTTAACCATCGGTGAGCTTTCTTGCATTCCTCTACCTTCCCTTGAGTAGCCAACCAAAAGGGAGATTCTGGCCAAAAAAATACACTTAGTGAATAAATAGCACAAAAGAAACCAAGCAAGGGTATATTCCTCCAATGGAAAAACGTCCCTATAGCATTTGACATCCAAATACCCCAAGTTACAGAAGCCGCTTTTATAAATAAGAAAATTCCTCTATTCTCTGGAGAAGTATATTCTGCTATAATAACTATTGATGTAGTGAGAATGCCAGCGTAAGGTAGGCCTTGCATGAATTCGAAGATCAGTAGATGTGTAGCAGTTTGACTGCAGTAAAACATCGCAGTGACAAATACTGTCGAAGAATGAATCATGATAGATGTGGCCTTTCTCCCATAACGATAGAGGGTGATCGGGAGGAGACATTCCCAAATAAGAGATCCGCAGCTCGACATGGAAACTGGAATAAAGATATAGAGAATGCTAATATGGTAAAAAGAGGATTAAATTTCATATTTTTAATTTATCCATTGTTAACAAAATGGATTGTAGTAATGCTTTAGATTACCTAAGATCATTTGTTACGTTCCACAGGTAAAGGTACCTTGTAGACGCTGGCGCTTAAGACGTTTAGAAAAACAATTCGTTGCGTTATTTCGAGAAGTTGGACAGAAAATACTTGAGAGTTTAAGACAATACACGGAGTTCAGTGCTGCCCCCATTTGAAATAAATTATTTGTAAGGCCTAGATATCCCTTCAAACTATTTTATGAACCACTGTTTACAGTGAGAACGTTAAACTTTAGTTTGCGTTTTTGCCAAAAGTGGCCGTTTTTCGCAAAAATGCAAACTAAAGCTTAACGTTCTCACTTTAAACTGTAAACAGTGGTTCATAAAATAGTTTAAAGGGTTATCTAGGTTTTAGTAGCTTATAATTTTAAATGATATCTCCGTTTTCTTACAAACAATTCTTCTCTTTCTGACTTCCGGCCTATCTCCATCCTTCCTATACTTTCTAAAATAATAGAGCATCATGTTAATCAGTGTTTATCGTCACATTTGTCGCGTTATAATATCCTGAGCCCTTTTCAATCCGGATTTAGGGTAGGACACAGCACCACCTCTGCTCTTACAAAAATTACTGATGACATAACTACGCTTTAATATTGAAAACAGAAACCTGACACTTCTGGCATTGTTAGACTATACTAGTGCGTTTAACACTGTAGATCATGATGTTCTCCTTGATGTTATGCGTACATTACATTTTTCAGATTCTTCCTTGTCCTGGTTTCGTTCATACCTGGTAGGTCGACGTCAATTAGTGAAAATCGATGATAAGCGATCTGAGTGGTGTAATGTAACGGCCGGTGTTCCTCAGGGAGGAATTCTATCTCCGCTTCTCTTTGCTATCTTCATTAACGGAATAACGTCATCCTTATCCTCCTCTTTTCATCTGTACGCTGACGACTGACGTGACTCTTAGCACCATCAACACCGACCTTGCTGCAATAGCAGAAAGGTCTAAAAAATTCGGGCTTATGGTGAATGCGTCTAAATCTCAAGCTATTATTATAGGTAGTCAGTATTATATATCTAGACTTAAGGCGTTACAGTTACCCAATGTTTTTCTTGACAATCAAATTATTCCTTTCTCTGACAAAGTTAAGAACCTGGGTATTCTATTTGACGAGACTTTATCATGGTCTCCCCAAATTGGTAAGTTGAGCCGGAAAATTTACGATTCCATGCATTCACTAAGACGCTTACAATATTTCCTTCCTATGGACACTAAAGCACTCTTGGTTTGAACATTACTGCTGCCTCTTTTTGACTATGCTGACGTGGCATACTTGGATTTGACGGAGGAGTTACTGAGCAAGTTAGAGAGGTTGCAAAACATCTGCATTCGCTACATATTTGGCCTTAGAAAGTATGATCACATCTCTGAGTACCGCCAGATGTTGAAGTGGTTACCTATCAGACAACGCCGTCACACTCACGTTCTTTCCTTTCTCTTTAACATTCTATGTAATCCTCGCTCACCTGTTCTTCATGAAAAATTCTCCTTTAAAGTTTTTGATAGCCGTCTTCGTGCTCGTGGTCAACCACTTCTACAGATCCCTTCTCATTCCTCACAGACCTACGCGAAGTCCTTCGCTGTGCTCGCTGCGCGTTTATGGAACGCTTTACCAGTGGAGATAAGAATGTCTCAATCACTAGGCTCCTTTAAATCAAGAGTTCAGAAATTCTTTGCAGAGTCATAAATTGAGTTATATAAAATATTTATTTTTATATTATATGTAGTATAATCTTTAGGTATGTATGAAGTGTATTGGTAGTGTTTAAGCTTTAATATTATACTTGCTTTTTTCATTGCTCTGTACGTGCTTCTGCCTTCCTACTAAATTTGTAACTGTCCTCTGCCCTACTGGTCGACTGGTCCCTTCTGGGATAAGTCCACCATTTGTTAAATTACCTTCGTTATTTTATTATGTGTAACTATCTTTGATGTACAATAAAGATTTTTAAATAAATACATAAATAATTTATTTCTAATGCACTAGACTCCGTGTATCGTCTTAACTGAGGCCGAATATCAATTAAAATTTAGTTTTTTTTTTGCACAGATAAAATATTGATTTTATTTTTATTTTAAGATAATGATAGATTGTTATGCTTGTATATCTAATTGTAATGTGTAATAAATGTAATTGGTGTAAATCGTTCTTATTACAAGCCTAAGATGGGAAACTCACGAAAAACAAAAACTAAAAAACTTACATAACCACGAAGCCATTTCAATTGTGACAGCGTCTGTGGAGTTGGCTTCTCTTCTCAGCTGAGGAATGAACACGGTGGGCGCTCCGAGGTACATGCCCACCATGAAGAACATGGTCCATGCCCCGCTCGCCACGAACAGCTGAGAAGAAGGTAAACAATATAAAGTAAATATATCGATGTGGTTGGTATCTCCAGTGGAAATAAATTATTAAAGGGAAAATGCATTTTGTGTTTTCAAAGTACAATAAAGTTATTACAGACAAACAAACAAGCATCAGTAGGTAGATACTTAATTTTAAAAAATGCCTTCCTCTAATATGCCGCCAGGGTGGCCGATACCACTTCATTAGTTTTATCTGAGTAAACCACCCGGAGTGGCTAACATGGATCCAATAGCATAATTTATTTGTCACCAGGGTGGTTACCGCAACAAAAACCTACACCACAGCATAATTTATTTGTCACCAGGGTGGTTACCGCAACAAAAATAGTTGCAAATGCTACCCGCTAGTTCACCACCCCGTGGATTATGCCACTTTCGCATTTATATATGTCATCATCATCATCATCAGGTCTTTTTTAGTCTCCACTTTAGGAGCAAAACCCTCTCTGTACTACCAGAGCCATAAATTAGCAAGAGCAGTCAGAGGAGAGGAAAGGAATTTGTTAAAAACAATCGATATTAGAAGAGGAAAGATGGGTCATCCACGACACGATCAATTTATTAAAAACATAATCGAATAGAAGCAACAAGAGGAAAGGGAAGACCAAGAAGAGCTTATAGCTCGAGTAAAAGAGAAAGTTGACGCCGTGTCGTATAAAGGTCAAAAGGATAGCTTAAGAGTGGGAGACATGGAAAGTACTCTACTGACAAGAACGTAGTTCTTAAATTATAGATATAGAATTTGTCCTACACTCTCCTCGCTGGCCAGACAGGTTGGAGAGGTCTCACTGATGTTTATAAGCTTTGTCTAGCTTGTGTTTCCTAAGTCGCCTTCTACGACATCACTTTTTTACTTTGCCGGAAACCAAAGGGCGGTTTGTACGTATGTCAAATTAAATGTAAATTAAATTGTGTTCACATACCTGTCTAAAGTAGTAAATTTTCGGATTTTTGTCATCTTCACATTCTTCTATCTCACAATCTTCAGTGACTACCTGGGTGTACTGAGAGCCGTCCATTTTATAACAAGACAGTCTGCATGTTAAACATTAAAACTTTTAAGTAATAGGTTTTGATGTGACTGTCCTTGCAGTGCCGATGTTAAAATAACACTATACCTACCTACTTCAGTAAACTAATAAAACCGGTCCCGTGCAAGTCGGACTCGAGTGATGTGCCGTTCCCGTTCCCCAAATTTCCGGGAAAGTTTCCGGGAATGTTCCCAAAAAATGGAAATGTCGGGGAAAGTTGTAATTTTATTTATCAGACATATTTTTTATCACTATAAATATATTTTACTAACGTAAATGCATCACTTGATATGGGTATAATGCAAATACATATATCCAATATTCCGTAATATTCCCTAGAAATACAAATTCCCAAATTCCCGGGAGATTGGGAACGTTCCCGGGGAATTTAGGAACGTTCCCGGAAACGGCACATCACGTACATTAAAACATAAGAACATAATAACTTATGCTTATGATGATGTGAAATTCTGTCTTTGCAATGCCAATGTAAAAATTACACTATACTTACTTCAGTAAAATAATAAAGCTGGTCCAGTGCAAATCGGACTCGTACATGAAGGGTTCCGTACCTCAGTACAATGTTTTAAAACGCTGAAAAAATACGTTTCTTGTGTGACGGACGACCCCCTTAAATTTTTAACTTAATTTTATTTTTATTTATTTATTTATTTAAACTTTATTGTACAAAATACAATTTGTATAGCACAATAGGCGGACTTAATGCTAAAAGCATTATCTGACAGCCAACCTTTGGGTTGTTAGAAAACTTAAAATGGGTACAAAAGGCATTCAAATATATATTTACTTTATACATAAACTACTTTATTAATACTTACTATACTTCAACAATATAAATATCTACAAAAATATACATACATTGATACATACTATTTATATTCATCTATAAAATACACTACTAACAAATAATAGTATCTAATAAGGATATTACAAATGCAGCAATTAGGTACTTAGGTATTACACTTGATTGAACTGAGCGAGCTTGAACAACAAGGCCTTGAAGCCAGCACGACTATTAGCAGTTCTCACAGTGTCAGGAAGCGCGCTCCAAAGTCGTAACGGCGAAAGAATTAGAGAAAAACCAGTACGGTGGGAAGGAATATCTAGGGTCAATTTATTTGAAGAACGCAGGACTCTGTCATGAGTAGAACTTAGAAGTTTAAAGTCATTTTTAAGATAGTCTGGAGAAAGAGGATCGTTAAGCACATTATAAAGCTGACACAGTAAACGTATATTCCTGCGTTGGCGGATGGTGAGCCATTTAAGCTGAGAACGGTATTCTGAGATATGGTCATACTTACGCAGACAGAAAATAAATCTAATGTAGTTATTAAGCAGACGATCCAGCTTGTTCAGCTGTTCCTCAGTTATGTCCAGAAAACACACATCAGCATAATCAATAATGGGCAGTACAAGTGCTTGAGGCAACATGGTTTTAGCCCTTACAGACCCGAGCCTAAAGTCCTGAATGTACGATCACTGTTGTAACTTTTTCATATGTAAAATGACCTAGTTTATCCATTTTCGGAAACTTTTCCAGATTTTCATGACGCCATCTTGTTTTTTCGGGGGCGTACAATTGTATTATCCAGAGCCATATTCATGCGACGTATGCGACGTCACAATTGTGACGCTCACAAACGTGTCGAGCTGGGTCGAAGTTTAGAGACATCACGTCACAATTGTTTCTGGTTGGGCCCAACTTTGTTTGTAAAAATAGTTCAAAAAACATGTAATAAGAAATATATACTATATATATATATTTATATATATATGTATACATATATATATATATACTTTATATATATATATATGTATGTATGTAGAATATTCTGAATAAAAATAACACACAGACATATTAATCATTTATTAACTAATTTACGGTTTGAAATAACCATCAAAAAAATATGCTGCCTCCAGGTAAATTTCTGGCCGAGCGCAAAACAACAGCTGGACCTAATCCAAAAGTTTAATTGTAAATTTTGTTAAATAACGAACCAGAAGCCGTGACTATTAATCACGGCTTCCGGTTCGTCGTCTTCAGTTTCTCATTGGATGATGAGCTTTCTTTGTTAGGTCTGAAGACGTCCTCCATTAACGCTTTCATCCTCGACCTCTGACTCCTCCAACCAGCGGGCAATCACTTCTTTATCTATTGCGCCCCGACTTAGGGCCATTTTATGTAGTGAAATACTTAATGCAAGAAAAAATAAATTTGATAATACTATAAGTTAATATAAGTATACGAGTCGACACAATTGTGACGTCTAAATTTAAAGTGATATTTCAGCAAAAAATATTATCTGAAACAAGAAAAGGACATCATGAATACTTAGAGTAGTTATTCATTAGTAGTTTATAGCACATATTTGTCTAAAAACATTACGCAATGCGTTAAAAGGTTACTTACTCTGAGCGCGGGCGCGTGCGCGGTGTCGGAGCGCGCCTACCGCCAAATTAACGAGTCACAACTTGATTCCGCACAGGTCAATTTCTGTCGCGTTTTCGCACTAAGGAAGTTCATTGCAATCACAATTGTGCGACGCTGGGCCCGTCACCTTAGCTTTAAAGTAAATATGAAAAAAAGTGCTCTGAAATACCGTCACAATTGTGTTGGACATAAGGGTTAGTTTTGATTGGTAAGAAGTTTTTTAGACGTTGCAAATAATGAAGCGTCGCAAACACTTTTCGACTGACTTCTACAATATGGTACTTCCAGTTAAGGTTATTATATATATATATAGACCGAGATCTTTGTCTACTGGGCTAAATGGAATGATAGTACCATCGTATAATACTGGCTGAATGGTGTTCATGTCAAGTTTGCTAATTTGAATACTGCTTTCCACTAAAATAACCTGAATTTTTTATGCATTAACGCGGCCGCCAAAATTATTTGACCATTCCATAACACGGGCCAAGTTCTTATTTACAAGAGATATTGCTGTATAATATTATCGACAGTTGATTGTGTATAAAGCTGCAGATCATCGGCGTAAAAATGGTAAGAACATGTGTGCAGAACCTATTTAATAAAATAGGAGATAAAATACCGCCCTGCGGAACACCTGCCTCTAGGTCGCACCAGTCAGATGTATCCTGACCACTAAAAACCTGTTGCCGACGACCGCGAAGATAGTTGGATAACCATTCAATCACTGGAGGAGAAACGTTGCAACTGGAGAGGATAGCTAGTAAGATATCAATATCAACTGTATTAAAAGCGTTACTAAAATCAACGAGGGCTATGACGGTTACTTGCGTATTTTCCATCCCAGCCCTCATATCATCCGTGACTCTAAGCAGTGCAGTCGTTGTACTGTGTCCAGGCCTGAAGCCTGACTGATAAGTGTTGAGTAGGTTGTGATCGAGCAAATGTTTGATGAGTTGACTAAACACAAAAGCTTCCAATATTTTTGAGAGGAAGGGTAGGATTGAGATCGGACGGATATCATTCAGCCGGATAGGTTCAAGGATCTTAGGAAGAGGACGTAATTACATGTGCCAGAAGCCTAGCATAAGGAAGGGAAACAGTGTTCTGAGAGACTGTTATTAACTATGTGTGTGATGACAGCGAGAACAAAACGAAGGATAGGGATTAACATCACGCGACTAATTTGATCAGGCCCAACGGCATTTGAAGTGATGGATAGGATGGTTTTACAAATATTCTCCTCAGTAACTGCGGTAAACTCAAGTGACCTACCATCAGGGATAGGCAGTGCAAGTATGGAAGCGATAGTAGAGTTTTTGGTATGAATATTAAGAAGGGGAACTGATGTGAAATGTTTATTGAGATCATTCAAGGGAAAAGGTAGTTTAGAAGTTTTAGTAAGTAGGTACTTATGGCCACAATAAACATAATCAGTGAAAATTTCAAGTATCTAGTTAATGCCATTATAAAGATCGAGTTAAAAACGCTGAAATAAACACGTCTCTTGTGTGGTGTGACACCCTTTAATTTGTAACTTTATCTTATTTTAGTACTATTTGTTGTTAGAGCGGCCACAGTAAAGTACTTAATACATAATCAGTGAAAATTTCAAGTACCTATCTTCATTATAAAGATTAGAGTTTGAAACGCTGAAAAAAACATGTTTCTTGTGTGACGAGTGACGGATTGACGGTACCCTTTAGTTTTTTATTTTATTTTTAGCATTTGTTGCTAGCCCCTTCGGCTGTCTACGATACCAATAGCGGCTACATTTATACATACTTAATTACTTGTACAGCGTGTCGATAAGGCGTAGCGTAACTAATGAATTCTTTTTAAAATGATTAATATGTTAGTGACTATTAAATGAGTCCTTTTGCGATCGTTTGGCCTATATAATGCGGATGCTTGCTTTGGCGTAAGATCAATGCTGATTTTGATATGTGCTGTGTTTAATAGTTTAATTTACTCTATTGCTATCCGTGGAACCTTTCATTGGCTCTCCGATTTCCATTCAAATTTTTGTTTTGTATTGTAAAATCTCTTGGCTCCCCTTAAAAAACAAAAAATCTAAAATAAATAAATACTTCAAAAGTGAAACAATATCAAGTGCCTAGCTATTACGGTTCAAGAGATAGAGCTTTGTGACAGACGGATGGACATTAGACGGACAGACAGCGGAGTCTCAGTAATAGGGTCCCGTTGGCTGCCTTTGGGTACGGAACCCTAAATAATTCTATTAGTGTGTACTTTTGTACCAGTTGGTAGTATATTGTTATGCAGTTTTATTTAGTCAGCTTCTATCTCAAAAAGAAATATTGTAACAATTGAGTTGAGACAACCTTGAGTTATGACAACAAGTGTTAATCCACATATTTTGTTATTTTATTTATTCCTTTATATTTCAGGCAAGAATTACCTACTTGTCATGTGGACTTTATGGTTAGTTCACTGGCAAATTCATCCTTAAAAATGTGTTTGAGGGTGAACCATGTAAAGAAGTTAAAGCCCGTGGTACACCCCGAAATATTGAGGTATCACGGGAAGAGACTGTAGACACTACAGCCTACATCGTGAAGTTTAATTTACATCACCATTTATGCTCTTTTAGAATTATTTTCGATGTGCAGTTCATCGATTGAGTGTAAGTAAATGTCGCAGTCGGATAGTATAATCCGCTAATAAATAAAACCTCTAGCTGCTTGGCATTACATCTCGGTTTTGTTAAACAACTGAAAATCGTTTAGCTGGATTGTCTAAAATTGCGCAACGTGTTACGTTCATTTAAACCGCTAACCACGTTTCCAAACGGCTAGCGGTTTTGTCAAACAGAAGCGGTAATCCGCTGTTTGACGAAACCGTTAAAAAATCCGACTGCGACACATATGCATGTGCATATTCCTTATCATGCGATAAGGATTAGTTTTAGGGTTACCATAACGAAATATAACTGGGTGTCTATTAGAATACAGATCTTTCATCTTGACATTGAATTTTAATTTGAAAACTATTCCACGAGCACGATTTTCATTGCTATAGGTTTGCCCTAACCTAGTAAAATGAATAGAACTTTTCTAGCACTCGCCGGCCGCAGCCGCGGCACGTTCGCTTTGCTCGCTCGCCACTTTGCCACTTCATAGGCATTCTAAATTGTATATAACTTTGTTCAACAAATTTCTAGCCGCATGGATGAATACAAAACGTTCATTTCATATATACACTTGGACTATATATGTTCATTTGGCGGACGAGAGCAAATTCATTTTATTACTCGCTATATTACTTAAACTCATTTATAATTGAGTCAATTCCCAAAGAACAGACGAATCTAGTTTGGGAATTACTATAACAATTAACTATATACACCTACATTGTTTTCATGCTCTATGCAATGTAATCATTAGTTTATTGCCTGCTGTGCCGATTGGGCAATCATGATGCTTCCCACCACTCGAGACACAGGTTTATTCCTAGTTCGATGGTGGGTTGCAGAGTGATGGCCCGCTCGCAGATGATGGGTAGGATTGCTACAAAACTTTTATTTAAACATTGTAATGCTTATATTGTATACGTATGAAACCAGTCAATAAATTTATTTTTTTTACTATACTTTTATTCTATTTCGCGTATTAGGGTCCGCTGTTTAACAAAACCGAGCTGTAATGCCAAACAGCTAGAGGTTTTATCAATTAGCGGATTATACTATCCAACTGCGACATATATACTTAAATGGTGTAACAAAATATTTTTAAATTATTTAAGGGGGGAATTCAGTCAAAAGCAAAAGCAAAAAATTTAATCCAATAAAATAAACTTAGTTACTCATGTAGTTACTGTAATAAAGCGACTTGGTTTTTTGCTGACAACGGCGAGTCGAAAATTAAACAATTAATTCCGTAATAAACTTCGATCAACAATACAATTAGATACCACGTTACCTACCAAATCAAAGCAAGATTCTGCCCGCTTGAATATCAAATAACATTCACTGTGAAGTCAACCTTAAACACTGCGTGTAATGTAAAGTGCTTTTCTCCTTGACAGAACTAAACATAATCTTTCAAAACTACAAAACCGACTTCAACACCAAACTACACAACCGATTTAACAAAAAAATATTATACCACTTTTTCCAAATCGGTCCAGACGTCTTCGAGTAATCGGGGAAACATACATAAAAAGAAAAGATTCCGACGAGAACTTATTTATTTATTTATTCCATCATCATCAGATCTTTTTTAGTCTCCACTGCAGGAGCTCTCTGTACCACTAGAGCCATATATTAGCCAGAGCAGCTGGAAGAGATTTCTTATGAAATAAGCAGTACCTATGTACTCTATTTTCTTACTTTGTACGTTCCTTTGTTTGTATGTTGTGTACATGAATTTTGTAAATAAATAAATAAATAAGCAGTCAGAGGATTTGGCCTACACTCTCCACGCTGGTGTGTTTCCTGAGTCACCTTCTACGACATCCACGGGAAGACTTAAAGTGGTCCTATTCTACTCTGCCGGGAACCACACGGCTCAGCATTTATTTATTTATTAAAACTTTATTATTCCACAATTAACAATTGTACACAATTGGCGGTCTTAACGCTAAAAGCGTTCTCTCCCAGACAACCATTGGGATAACTTCCTACTTTTTGAAGTCGGTTAAAAATAAGAGCTCAACGCCGGGAGTGCGCTCTTATTTGGATGGCTCTTATGGGTCTTGGGTGTTATATATGTATTTATCATAAAATATAGTATCGTTAAGTTAGTATCCCATAACACAAGTTTAAAACTTACTTTGGGGCTAGCTTAATCAGTGTGATTTGTCCCTATATATTTATATTTATTTATTTGACGAGCCGTATTTTTAGCGCCGACCCGATATCTAGTTGTATTTTTGATCGAAGGTAATAAATGTTATTTTTCCTTTTCGTAGCTTGTAGTGCACAACAATCTACATGTGTGCTTGATGTAGCAGCTTGTTGTGGGTGTAGAGCGCGGCGCTATGCGCAAACGTAGCCGGGCATCGCGAGCAGTGCAGTGGACGCTCGCCCGTGTGCGTTCTGATGTGCGAGCGCAGGATGCACAGCGTCTGCGAACGAAGATTTTTTTTATAGAATGAAATCCGTTTTTCCATCATCATCATCCGAACATATTACCGGTTGCATTTAGAGCCCGGGGTCCGCTACCTACCCTAGGTGATTTGACGAGGTAGTTTTTACACCGAGCGACTGCCGTCTGACCTCCGCAACCCAAAGGGTACACCAGAACCAATCTTAGGATAGGTTCAAATAAACGCTAGATGGCGTTTGGGACCCCTAGCTTTACGTGCCTTACGAAACATGGAATTATCTTTGTATTCGGATAATCTGGTGATTCAAGCCTCAATATACCTGACTGCAAACAACTTTTCACAAAGTATGCTTTCCAGTGAGATTTGAACCCACAACTTCCGGATCACAAAGCAAACGCCTTGACCCAGTGGTCACTCCGTGATCCAGTGACCACGGAGGCAGTCCATAAAATTAGATACAAGTACTCAAATTAAATAATGAAATAAGAAATGGTGAAAAAATACCACGTGAGCAGGACTTGAACCCGCGACCTTGGTCTTAATACGACTATGCTCTCACCAACTGAGCCATCACGTATTCAACCCCGCACGCCGAATCTTGCCACCATTTGATATTCCTATAACACGCTTGCGTCACCTAACACTAATACCCACTATTACAAGTAATGTATATTAAAATGAATGCCTAAAAAACCCTATAAAAATATTAGATACAAGTGTTGGCCACTAGCAACATCCTACTAATATTACTAAAGATCTAATATTAAATATATTATACGCACTACACTACCTACTAGGTGGCGCGTAGGCGACCATGAGTTTCTTTCGGGGTTTCTTCTTAGCAGTGGTCGTTGCGAAACGCTAGTATCTAAAATTATTTAAAAAGTGCCCGCAATGGCCTATTTACTGAATAAATATTTGTTTTTTTTTTATTTATTTTTTTTACACAATACATTTAATACATTAATGTTTAGTCCATTTACAATGCCATCATAATCTCTTTTGAGATTTACCGTGCATCGGAAATTGCCATGTTAATTTGCGATTATACATATATTATAAACACTATATAAAAAATAATAAAACTAAGATATTTTACACCACCAACAAACCTAAATGATATGCATTACAACAACGGAGGTGTTATTATAAAACCCTTTTTGTTGACGAAGCCCGGTGCCGGTGATTTAAAAGTAGTAGTTTGATATACGAGTAATGTTTGCAAATAAAAATGGCCGGATAATAATATTGTAATTCTTTTTGTAAGAAAGTAAATACCGTGAATCCTCTACCGCAATGATCGCAGATCTTGTTCCGCGGCGGCCGAATCTTTTCGTGGACGAAATTGGTGTGTTTCTTCAGAGCTGCCTTGTTCATGAAAACCTGCATTTTATAAAAATACTATGGTTAATCGTAGCTTTCAGTGTGCATATTCTTCACCACCGCCCGAAGACATGAAATTGTAGTCTCTCAACTATATAATTTAATACTTCGTGTACGTAACGCACTAAATACACTCTTGTTATACAGGCTCTTTTGAACCACCAGCCAAATTTTTAGATCAAGTTCTGTCCATGATACTGCACTACTATACATGAATACAATCAACAAAAAACTAAAATAAAAATTCGTCTTTCCATACAAATCAGCGCTCAGCCAAACTGATTTTGTATGGGAGGACGAAATTTTTTTATCTATTTATTCAGTATCATGCATGGACTGAACTTGCTCCGAAAATTTGGCTGGTGTTTAAAAAGTCACCCTGTATAGTCATTTGCATATTCGGCGCCAAACGTTACGGAAAATATGGTTAAATTCAATAAAAATAAACACTTTCATTTACATTATCATCACGGGCTCACGCACGGCTTACTTGTCAACAATAGCACTATAACCCACAGAAATCAACTTGGCACCTGCGAGGTATATGCCCTGTGAGCGAGGCAAAGAACAATAATGTACCTTATGTACCTTCCGAGCGAGGTGCCTAATTAACTTTTCCGGATTATAGGCGCCAGCGTCGAGATGCGCGCGCATTCGTTCGGCTAGTAAGTAACCCTGTTTTTAGAGCGAGACGCCAAATTGCGGGAGACGCTGAGTGTCCCTTCTGTATGTAATACTCTTACTGTCTTCTGTGCCGGGACCTCCGGTGTGACAGCCTGGCATGATGACCACTAGGACACAGATGTCGTCAAAGAATATAAATATTTCCATGTCATCATTATTGTCTCTTGTATAGTATCGTAGATGTTACCACAGCTATAACTATAGGACACTAAAGGTACCTTAGAGCATTTCCCGCATTCGAAGGTATTCTTCCCGAGATGAATGAAGTCAATGTGCTCTAAAAGCGCGGTCTTAGTTCGGAACAGGCTTCCGCACTCGTCACACGTCACCCTGAAACGTTTTAAAAGTTTGAACTTGTTGGTTCACAAATAAGACTTTTTAGACCTGTGGTTTTTAAAGGAAGACCATAGGTTATCAAGTCATAAAAGGTTAAGACTTATTAGTTCTCAAAAAAGACCTGTTGGACCTGTGGTTCTTAAGGAAGGTCAAAGGTTTTCAAGTAATGTCAGTGGTTTATTTATTTAGGTATTTAAATTTATTGCACACAATCTTTAATTTTATTGATTACATATGTAATTCATTACCTACTACACCTACGTAAGACCAGTGGTTTTAAGCAAGATTTAGACTGATTGGTTCCCAAAAAAGACATGTTGTGGTTCTCAAGAAAGACCAAAGGTTCTCAACGATATCAGTGGTTTATTTATTTAAGTTTATTGCACACAATCTTACATATGATTGATTACATATGTAATTTATTCCAGTGGTTTTAAGAATCGTTACTGTTTCTCAAAAAATAAATCAAGATTGTTATGCTCACTATCTAGTTGCTTTTTACCCATTGGAGACAAGGCCCGCTAAGTTCTCAGAAGAGAACCAATCTTTGAAACTAAGAGTTGATATTTTTGATAATTTGATAACTAACTGACTGCACCAGAAGTAGATTTTTTACTTCTCTCCGTCATATGCGGAATGGGTATTTAGATGATGCATCAGATTGCTCTCCGTGTTGAAATGTTTCTTGCACAGTGTACAATATGCGTTGGTGTTTGTGTGTGCCGAGCGATGTCAAGCTAAAGTGAGCCCTATCCAATAGAAATAAAGCCTTACTTGTTGGAATCTCCCACGTGTGCCGAATGTGTGTTCAGATGATGCGTCAGATTGCTCTCCGTGTTGAAATGTTTCTTACACAGTGTACAATATGCGTTGGTGCTCGTGTGAGCGGAGGCGATGTGCGCCACAAGCCCGGAGTTGGAGTTGTACACTTTGTTGCATGTGACGCAGGAGAAGATACGGCTAGACTGCTTGTGGACAGTGCTGCAGAATAATGGTCTGTTAATGGTATCCTGATGGAGGGTGACTTAAATGCTAACATCTCTGCAAACATGGCTCATGAAGGCACAAGGTTTGAATTTGCCCCAGCTTATTCCCCCCATTTCAATGGGATTGCTGAAGCTGCAATCCGTAGCACTAAAACCATTTTAAGAAAGCTACAAAAGGGGCACATCGAGGATTCGCTGGCATGATATATATGTAAACTCAATAAACCATGGCCAGGATTGCACTGGACAGAGAAGCTTGGAAGGACATGAGGGAGACCTTAAGACTGCTTATCCTAGACAGAATCAGACTTTTCCATAAAAACGTAGTCTAACTTAAAACGTCACAAAATAATGTCACTAGTCATTTTGAACGTGATTTTTGATTTATTAATACAGAAAAACTGATATTAAAGAAATTGATGTCACAGATTGGTATTTCATGCAAAGCAGATTGTTTCTTTTGACTTTAAGAAAAAAGAATCTCATTTGACTTGTTGAAAATTAGCGGATTGACAAACAAACATAACATAATAAGAGCTAGTGAAATTAAAGGGGACTCACTACATGTGTACGCGAAGCCCTGTCGCATTGACGAAGGAGCTGGTGCATAACTTGCATTGCTGCTTCGGCTTGTGCTTGTCTCGGTGGTAGCGGTAACTTCGGTGCGAACTAGAAAAGAGGATAGAATCAAGTTTTGCAATCCTATTTACACGACTGTCCAGAAAAAGGAGTGTAATGTTTTTAGGGTTCATGTATGTGCTATGAGAGACAAGAATGGAAGGAACTCCACCGACAAGAGCGTCGCTCTTAAATGTGAATAAATGGACAAACATTAATCAGGACCCCCATACAATAAAACGTACGGTAACGGATACTGACGGTATCCACGAAAAATCAGAGATGGCGCTTGTTTCTACGTAGAAAATGAATGCTTATACGCATAAGTTAAGCGGCACCACTACGAAACTACCTTCTTTCGAACTAGTAGCTCCATTTAGCTAGATAGCCACAATATACTGTGCTTTAGCTACAACATTTAAACTAAAAATTGATAACGCTTCAAAGTATGAAGGTTGTCAGTTTTCTAGTATTTGTTCGTCTATTTATACATGTTTTTTTTATAGTGTCGTAAGCTATAATTTTTATTTTTTTGAAAATTTAAGTGTCTTTTTTATACAGGGTAACTTTTTAACCACCAGCCAAATTTTGTACTACTTGCTATAAAAAAATATTGAAAATTGTTCGTCCTCCCATACGAAATCCCTTTGGCTGTGCGCATATTTGTAAGAAGGCAAAAACTTTTTTTTTTGTTTTACTTTAATTTCGTTAATTGTTTTTATGGAAATTAGTACCTACAGTATAATGGACTGAACGCTCCAAAAAATTTCTTATGAAATAAGCAGTAAGTAACTATTTTCTCAATTTTTTTAATCTGTGTCTGTCTTCATCATCATCACTATATTTAAGAATAGTGCTTGTCGGTAAAGTATTTTCCATGTCTCCCGATCCTCAGCCAAATGCTTAACCTCCCTATACGACACGACTTTTGCCTTTTCTTTTACTTCATCCATGAACGCCCTTCTTGGCCTTCCTTTTCCTCTCCTTGCCTCGATCTTTCCTTCCATAATATTTTTGATGAAATTATCGTCTCATACTCGTATAAGGTGTCCAAACATTTTTCCCCTTCTTACATCGATTGTCTTCATTAACGTTCTTTTTTCCTTGACACATTCCAGAACCTCTGTATTAGTGTTTGTCTTGTGTATACATTTTTGTAAATAAATAAATGACTCACGCGGTAGTATACCCGCAGTCTCGACATGTATAGCTAGCATCGATAGCCCCGTGCTGCTCATTGTAGTGCGTCACCACCGAGTATACGTTATTGTTGCGTTTGCCGCACGCGCAGCATTCGTATCTGCAATTAGATATAAATCATCATCAGCGGCCCTTAACGTCTAATACAAGTTTATTTGTCAGACAAATCAAAAAACCCCTGACTTTCAAGCGTGCACCCCCAATAATTTTTGAACGGCTGAACCGATTTTCATCAAACATAGCTAAGAACCATCTCGACAGACAAGGCTTAGATTATAGGGAAATATCCTTGACAAAGCCCAGAGGAATAGCTTGTTAAAGTGGCAGTGGGCGAAACACATAGCGTAACGAATGTACTCATTGTTAAATTTATTTTTTGATCAAGTTCTCAGTTGAGATCCATCAACAGGTATTATGGTTCTCAACAGAGAACATGCTTCCGGTGTATCCTCAGATGAGAAACATTTCGAGAGAGAATACACCGGAATCAACTCTGACTTATTGATATTATGATGTAGAGTGAACCAGCTGCTTTTCTTCTCGCACAGATCGCAAAGCCAATCGAAGTAATGGGCGAAAATGAGAAATGCGGCTAGCAAGTTACATTTATCGTAAATGGCCAACAATGTTGTCAACTTCAAGCTGCCTTAAGGCAGATACGTAGCTTGTTGGCTACCATCTTATTGCTTCCGCTATGCCACCGAGCTCCCCATAGTAGATCAGGGGCCTCTTCTATAGAATTTGCTACAGGTCCCGCGCTTGCTAAATTTGACGCTGGGCCCTGGGCTCTGTCTTTCCCGTTAGGGATAAAGACGTGATAATGTATATGTAGGTATCTATTAATGTCTCACCTTTTATAATGTCTCTTTACATGCTCTTTATAAGAATTATCCGATCCCAACACGGATTTGCAGATGTTGCAAACGAAATTCTTCTTTTTCTGTTAAAAACAGAAAAATAAAGATATTTAAAACATCTTACAAATAACAAACCCTTGACTGACTGATTTGGGTCATGTTCAAATCTAAAAATTCTATTAGCAGAATCTCCACTCCTAACTACCAATTTTCCTGAAGCTCTGATGATAAATACTCTCATAGGAGATTCAAGGCTGCCTGACCAGGAGAGGATCTAGCTAGAGCCCCCTGGCGTGGCTTTCAGATAAGACTTGTTGATCTGTTACCTACTTACCTACCTGTGACGTGTCGTGTTTAGGTAAACACGACACGTACGTAGGTACGTACTTAATAAATAATACAAGTTCAGTGGCCCGGCGGGAGTGCGCATTACTAGCGCTTTCGCAAGTAAAGCGGCACCGGGCGTGGTCCGCACTTGGATGGGTGACCACATGTGGCATAAAAATTTCTTGAGCTCCTCCGTGCTTCGGAAGGCACGTATAAGCCGTTGGTCCCGGCTGTCATCATTGTATGGCAGTCGTCAAGCTATGTCAGATGCCTTTAGGCAGCTCGAAAAATTTGACAACAGTGTTGGTCACTTACATACACGATAAACAAACAAACAACAATAAGAGTTATTCCATATAATAGTTCCATTTTCAAGTTTCAAGTTATCGTCGAACAAACATACGTACATACATTGGATTGTTCCAGTAGACTCGGAGAACTCCGCTCGATCGTTCAATAGGACTGAGTAAGAAAAATTGTATTTTATTTAGTCCGTCAGTTAGATTATCCAGATATAATGGACCAATATGTTTTGGTTTATCAAAGTAGTGAAAATTCACAAATATACAGCAGAGTGGGGGTGATTGACGTCACCGCCAAGTGAAAATTTTACTTGATCGTGACGTCATGCGGAATTTTCATAAATGCGCGGTATCTTTGTAATTATTTGCAAATTGAAAAAAGAAAAAACACGAACACAATATTTTTTAATGATCTACGAGTGAGTACCTGATGAGATAAAATTATTTTCTAAATGTAAATATTACCTGTCCATGTCTCTTTTCAATATGGTCCTTTAAATTAATGTCATGGTCAAACCCCGTGATGCAATCCTCACACCTATACGGCAGTTTCAAAAAGCTCGCTTTGTTCCTATCCCTTTCCCTCTCACTCAGCATCTCCCCTTCACTCAGATGGACCACCCGAATTTTGCCGTCGTATTTTTCTTCTAGTTTACTCTTCTTCTTTACTGGTGGCGTTTTGGTTATGCTTTTGCGCTTGGGGCGGGTTGGAACAGCTACACAATAAAAAAAAAGAAATAAAAATTATTTTCTATTTAAAGTCAGTTCGGTCCTGCCCTATTTTTGAAACGCGGAGGTTTATATTAGGCACGCAATTTTACATATTATGTTGTGATAACATTGTATTAGGCATAATATCTTTGTAAACTGACAAAGCCCTTCTGGCGCGTAGGCGACGAATACTGTGTAAATGAGTTTCTTTCGGCGTTTCTTCTCAGCAGTGGTCGTTGCGAAACGCTAGTATTGGTAGCTTTTAAACAAAGAAAAAAATAATTTAGATATAAATAAACATTATACGTAATGTAAGTACACTATAATTATTGACGTGTAAAAGTGCCTGCAAAGGCCTAATTACTGAATAAATCTTTGATTTTGATTTTTTGATTTATTATTTATTGTTTTAATGGGCGAATGTCTTAGCTTAGTAATGTAGGTAGTAACTCAAAATAAGAGAGAGAAGGAGAGAAATTCTTACACGCAATTTCCTTCTTAATCTCCGACAGCGGTACGTCAACGTCTGAATCGTGTTCTATCTTCACCTCCGTGACAAACTCTTCGAAAGTAAAGTCCTCGTCAGGTGCATCCTCCTTTATAGGCTCTGTACTGTCCGTCGTGTCTATGGTCGAGGTCTGCAGGTGGCTTTTGTTTGGTGAGGAGTCTAACTCTAAGGACTGAAAATAGGTTTTTTAATTCGTTTTTGTAGTCCGGCAAAAGCCGCCGAGTACGCTGCAGCGGCGAAAACCACTACAATCCTCTAGGGTTACTCCAAAAGCGGTACACAAGACGTACGTATTCGTAACTGCGTATCTGCGTTTCAGTGTCAAGCAACATTGAACGTTAACACATAAATGATGAAGTCTAATTTGGTTTGACATAAAAATAGGACGTCACTATCGGACGAGTATCGTATTATTTTATGGAGTAACCCCCCTGGGCTCTATAGCAGCACAACTAATTATAAAAAAATACTCGAAAACGCGTTAAAATGAGAAGAATATTGAAATTTAAGAAAAAACCGTAGTAGATTCATAGATTCAGTATACAGTGCCGGTTTTAGCTCTACAAGCGCCCCGGGCGAGATTATCCCCCCCCCCCTCCCCCCCCAAACTGCAATTCAGACTCTTGACTTAGGCTTCAATCTTATAGAATTTATTTCTGCCGACGGGGTGAGGGATGCAAGTACGATATAGGATTCTTCAAATTTGCCGCCCCATTGTAAACGAAGAGAAGGGGTGCATACAAATAAGAGTCTAGGAGTTGGTGACATTAACCAGCCGCTATTTATATATTTATTATTACCTGTGATTTACCGCCAAAGGGGCGACAGGGGGCGTTTTTGGACAAGGCCTTGTCCAAAAACGCCCCCTGTCGCCCCTTTGTATCTGGCGCCCTGGGCGGTCGCCCAACCGCGCCCTACCCTAACGCCGCTACTGAGTATATTGACTTTTGCACACCGGTGATGGTAAACATGATTGGACGAAACGGAATGTGTATATCTTGTAACACATGTTTGGCAAATAAATTTATATTTATCTTTAAAAACTTTTTGTTCAGAGCCAATTGCGAGCTGTGAACTCACTTCGCCTTAGTAATTAAACCGGTCAAGTGTGAGCTAAACTCGCGTGAAAAGGGTTCTATATTTATAGGTTTTCCTAGGTTTTAAAGAAGTATTCAGTAAATTATAGCTGTAGCGCATCAGGGATGTTTGCAGACGCGCATACTGACTGTTTTCATGCTTCTATGCGCAAGCGCGCCGCGTCCCTGGTGCGCAGGGTGCGGGCCAGCTCCAATACTGTCCTGGCGGCGATAGCTGAGAGAGAGAGGATTGTCCTTACTTGAGACACTGCAGTGACAAACACATACCGTGCTGCCCATTTAAGAGGCAATTCTAAATCATTTTAAAGTACCTAATAATTGTTAATATTTTTTTTTTCTTGACATTTAAAATTGTATGTGTGTTTTGTGTATTTTATTGTATTAATTTTCGAGCGACTGACATTTTAATTATTTAAATTGTATTATGGGTCAAATAGTTACCTGAAATAAATGTATTTTATTATTTTATTTTTATTATAGCTACTATGTATTTTTTTTTTCAATATTTTAGGCCCAGTAGTTTCGACTTTGTTTTCAAATATAAGTTTTAATGAAGAAAAACATTCCTCATTAACACTTACATTTCAAATGTTACTTAAACTCAATCTTCATGTTGCTAAATGTTGCTTCACAAACAGTAACGAAAGTGTGAAATGCGAATGAACGAATGAGTGCACCGCAAACAAATAAATTTACCTGGTCATTGAGACAGGCGAAGCTTTGTTCAGTTTGCCGTCTGAACACCTCAATTTTCTTCAAAAGGTGATGGCAATAAGTACACACTAACAGCTCAGCAAATTCCATCTGAAAAAGTTTTTATAACATTATTTTGTTCGGGAAGAAGTGTTCTAATGTGATTCTATTTTTAAATTTTGGTATTTGTTCATAAAGTCAATATAAAATCGTCTTAAAGTTTATAATTTTACGACATGAGATTAGATAAATATTATTTTTTAACGAGCAAGCGAAGCGAGCGAGCGCGCATACATACCCACACATATCCACATCTCAATCTACATATACATTGATATACAAGGTTATTTTTGATTAAGTACATACAAATATTTTAAGTGCTGACTCAGTCCATCATTTTGAACATGTTTTACCAAAAGATGGTTAACAATATCAAAATACTACTTCGATTGTATTCTCGCGATGGCTGATCCACGCGTCAACTCGTGAACGGGTGCTGCCTGTAGGGACAGGTCAGCTAGGCTCCGTTTTTAGGGTTCCGTACCCAAAGGCAGTAGCGGCGTTAGGGTAGGGCGCGGTTGGGCGACCGCCTAGGGCGCCAGATACAAAGGGGCGACGGGGGGCGTTTTTGGGCAAGGCCCCCCCTTGTCACAGGTAATAATAAATATATGAATAGCGGCTGACTCCTAGACTCTTATTTGTATGCACCCCCCCCCCCCCCCTCCCTCTTTTCGTTTACAATGGGGCGGCAAATTTGAAGAATCCTATACCGTACTTGCACCCCCACCTTCCCCCGTCGGCAGAATCCCAGATCCCTCCGGATCACAAGGCAGACGCCTTGACCACTGGACCACGGAGGCAGTCATATTACTGTGGCCGCTATAACAACAAATACTAAAAATAAAAAAAAGTTGAAAATTAAAGGGGGTCGTCAGTCGTCATACAAAAAACGTGTTTTTTTCAGCGTTTTAAAACATTGTACAACAGAGTCCGACTCGCACTTGCCCGTTTATTTAAGACTACTTAGTGTTACTTATTTCTGTAAACTGGATTTGGCACTCGTTCGCAAACTTAGCGGCTACGCTTCAGAGCCCGGGGTCTGCTAACTAACCTAGGCGATTCGACGAGGTTACTGGTTTTTACACAGAGCGACTACCGTCTGACCTTCGCAACCCAAAGGGTAGACCAGAACCGATGCTAGAAACAAACGCTAGATGGTGTTCGGGACCAACAGCTTTACGTGCCTTCCGAAGCACGGAATCATCTTTATTTTCGGATAATCAGGTGATTCAAGCCTGCAGGATATTGCAGGCTTGAATCACCTGATTATCCGAAACCAGACTGCATGGAAACAACTTTTCACAAAGTATGCTTCTCAGTGGGAATTGAACCTACGACCTCCGGATCACAAAGCAAACGCCACTGGACCACTGGACCACGGAGGCAGTGCGTAAAAGTGCCTGCGAAGGCACTTCAGAGAATAAATATTTGATTTTTGATTCTTATTTCCCATACAAATCGAAGTAGTCACGTGATTTGTATTAAAATTTTTTTCGTATTTCGATATACATTTATTGGGAAAAGTTGTTCAAATAGATAAGACTATCTGTGAGAACTTCGCTCGTTCCAGTCGCTCGTTCAATTAACAGGTAACATTTTTATTTTTCAGAAAAATATAACAATTTGGTAATTTATTTATTGAACATCAATATATTTTGTCTGCATGCTTGTTCTATGGCTAGGTACTTCAATACCCATTTTAAATACATGTGTGAAATAAGACATATCGATAGTGTTTAAAATAAACATTGTCTTGGCAGCATTGACTTAGGTATATACAGAACAATTTTACTCCTAGCAAAGCTTATATATTACTTTGGCAGCCATCTTGTAACCAGATGCCAATCTTTGACATCATCACTATAAATCTGATTTTTCCATAAATACACACAAAAGTGGCTTGAAATGTATGAATTTCTGAAACTACGTAACATTATGTATTTATTTCTGTAGTAACTTACCTTAATTTTAAGGAAATATTCGAAAAAACTGGCATGTTTACAATTTGACAAATTAACAAACGGGCCATTTCGAGATAAACAAGAAATGCAAACATTTCTAGATTGTAATCTTTTGAATAATTCTGTATCTCGAATGTAGTTTGAATCACCCTGAAGTTGATATTGAGACATTGTTAAATTCAAGAACATTAAAACATTTCGGAAACTGTAGCCAATGCAAACAAGCAAGCAAATGAGATTAGGATTCGTTATACGTACTAGGAGTATCGAAGTTAAAAATGTTATAATATATTTAAACTGATGGTTAAGGAAGGAGTATTTCAAGACTCGTGCGTGTGAATTACATAAAAGCACATGAAAATGTTTATGTAAGTAGATCTCCTTTCCATACGAAAACAGTTTTAAATAAAAATAAAAAAAATATATTTTTTGTAATCTAAAACGTAAAATGCTTGAAATGGGTTAGTACAACGTTTTGTTATGAGCCTGAGAAACCTATGTTGTGTGTAATGTAATGTGTAATGTTTAAATATACTAAATATTGAATACGAAAATTTTTCTATTTCTATTTACATTTATCCATAAAATTAATAAATAGTACAATTAGAAGCTAAGCTATTCAAATAAAGTCACAAAGGGAGCTTGCTGAAAAGTATTCCAAAAATCGATAGTATAAACAAAACAAAACGCTCTTGCTTGACATTTGACACTGACATTTGTTTAGCATCCAAAGAGGCTTTGACGCTTTGTTTGATATGTTTTTATTTGTTTAAAATAAAAGAATATAAATTAAAACAATGAATTGATGAACAAAAGTAATAATAGTTAATTAAGATAAGTACAATCTAAGTCTAATAAAATGTCTGCAATGTCTGTATGTTGTGGCTGCTTAAATAGCTGCCGTAAACTAGCGGGCATTGAAGAGTTTTGGAAAAAGCATTATTTCTCGCAAATAATCAATGAATTGAAGGTAAGGAACTATAGGAAAACATAAAGTTTAACGTGATTATCTTTAAACAACACGCTCGTGACGTAACGATTTTGTTTTCCTTTGAAATCAAGCCGAATTAATGACGATGTCTTTTTCCTAAGTTTTGAAGCTTTGCACCTTACTGTTATACAACCTCCAAGTACATTGGTTGCCTGGAAAATATGCTATAAGGCAGCCTTATGCCTTGTGTTTTTGTGATCTTTTTTATATTATAACTATTATAATTAATTCATATTCTATATTACCTATATTATGGTTCAAAATTGATTGAAATATCAATAATCTAAGGTAATAAGTTAATTATTGTCTCCACTGTAGGAGCACGATCCTCTTTGTACTACCAGAGCCATATATTAGCCAGAGCAGTCATAGGATTTGGCCTACACTCCACGCTGCCAGTCGAGTTGGAGAGGTCTTACTGATATTTATAACCTTTGTTTAGCTTGTGTTTCCTAAGTCGCCTTCTACGACATCCACTGGAAGACTTGAAGTGGTCCTAGTCTACTCTGCCGGAAACCACACGGCTAACTATAGAAAGTATTTCTTGCTAATACACAGATGTATGGATGCACAGATGTTTCCCAAAAGCCATTTTCATATAAAAATAATGTTATCTACTCTTAGTACGCGTCCACGGACACGCGGCGCGTCGTGCGATGCGTGCCGCCAGAAAGGCCCCTGGGCGCACCGCCGAAAAATTGCCATACCGCGTCGCACGACGCGCCGCGTGTCCGTAGACGCGGTCCAAGTTTGATTTGCATTTATAATAATTTAACTGCACAGATGCCGTTCCAGCTGAGCGAGCCTCCCCAGCTGTGCTACGAGTGCGACGCCCTGCTGGCCAAGTGTATTAAATTCCAGAATCGAGTCAGACATTCTTACACCGTTTTATGTGACTACTCCCTGAAGGTATGCTCATCAACGTCTTCTTAGGAAATAAAGACAAAAATTAATGACACACTATATTTTCTTTCAAGTTCATTTATTATATTTTATTTCTAGATAATAATTCTTTTCCAAATTGAAAATATGTGATGAAAAAACCCACCACGAGTGGGATTTGAACCCACGACCCTCACGTTAACGCCGCAAGTGCACTACCTATTGTGCTATCATGTAATTTTTTATCACATATTTTCAATTTGGATAAATATCCGAGCATTATATTAAATTTGGTTTGTGTTAATATTGGTAAAAATTTAATATTCCAGAACATCAGCACAATAGACCCAAAACCACCCATACTCACAATAAACCACAATATCTACGACATCTCTCTACTCCCTGACTCAAACATCGAAGAAGAGACAGTAGAAGTCGTTAAACAAGAGATCCAAATACCAAAACTAGAAATAGATCTAAAAGTAGAAGACAATACATCAATATATTCTGAAAATAATGACGGTGAAACTCTAGAGTTGAAAAACGAAGATCGTTCATTGATTACAAAAAAGAAGAGAAAAGCTAGAGTTAAAAAGAAAAAGAAAAAGAGAGAAAATGAGATGTATAGAGAAGTTGAGTTGAGTGGGGAAGAGTTGAAGGAAGAAAGAAGACTGTTGGCGTTGTCGGATGAGTTCGTGAATGCGATGTTTCGATGTGAGCGGTGTGTGGTGTCATTCCCTAATGCAGACGATTTAAAGGATCATGTGCAGCTTAAACATGAATTGGTAAATAAATACTTTTCAACTATCGCATTGCATTATTATTAAATTAATGCATACGGGAATTAACGCGAAATGTACCTTTTTTTTATATTTATTTTGCTGACGTTTTGCTGATGTTTCACCGATAGTGGTCCCAGCTTGACTGAAGCAGCGATGACGCCTACGCCTCCCCCTGCCCGGTGTGATCTTCGTCCTCCGTCATATTGTTCATTCTCCAAGTACCGCCACATACTACACTCACAGTGTCCCTATTCCACCTCACCAAATCACCAAATCGGCCATTGCAGAACATCTACTCGAAGCAGGCGCTAATCACTGGATTGAATTTCATCGTACGCAAGTCCTCGCTGGCGATTGCCACTATCGCACTAGGATGGTACGTGAGGCGATTGAAATTAAGAAACATCCTAACAATTTCAACCGAGAAGATGGCCTTAAATTGTCAGCAGTGTGGAATCCAGTGATTAACAAAACACAACCCCGGTTTGGTGCACAATCGGTTAACCACCAGAATACGGTTGCGTTACGGAAAAGGGAACAGCCTTTCGTACCTTCTAAAGCATGGATAATCAGGTGATTCAAGACTGCATTATCCTAATCAGACTGGAAACAACTTTTCACAAAGTATGCGGGAAGCATACTTTGTCAAGTGGGATTTGAATCCACGACCTCTAGATCACAAGGCAAACCACTGGACCTTGAATATATTTTATGAATAAGAGGGCAGTGTGCAGGTTTCGTTACGACGTTTTTTTGTGTGTTCACAGCACGCTTCCCTCCACAAATGCGACGTCTGCGAGCGATCGTTCAGCTCCGAAGTGTCCTACAACTACCACACAAACAAACACACGCGACGGTACGAGTGCAATGTGTGTGTAAACAGATTCCACAGCAAGAGGGCGGCAATCAAACATTACGACCAGACGCACTGTTGTGGGTACGTATAGACTATGGGCACAGACAGTAAGCGTATACAGAACGGAATCTCCTAAGGTCCCGCGCAATATGCGTCTCCGCACCTCTCACCCGCTCTAGCCTTGTCTCAAGGACGGGGGAGACGTGCGGGGACGGGGAACAGGGACGCATACTGCGCGTACCTTAGGATGGGCGCCAGTCCATTTGCTGAAACTCAGATGCTTATTTTATACAGGCTGACTTTTAAACCACCAGCCAAATTTTTGGAGCAAGTTCAGTTCATGATATTGAACTACTTTCCATAAAAGAAGTTATTAAAAATCGATGAAAATTTTTCTTCCTCCCATAGAAAATCCGTTTGACTGACCATTTGATTTGTATGAAAAGGCGAATTTTTATTTTAGTTTTTCGTTAATTGTTTTTATGGAAAGTAGTTCAGTATCATGGATTGAACTTGCTCCAGAAATTTGGCTGGTGGTTTGAAAGTCAGCCTGTATACAATGCTGGTTTTCTATTGAGATAATTTTGACGGAGCATTTTAAAACAGGCAATGTATGTGAATTTAGCATAGTCGACCCCAGTCGTTTTAAAATGCTCCGCCCCTCACTCGCCTCCGCCAACCAAGTCTTACCCCCCCCCCCCCCCCCCCCCTCCCCCCTTTGTCACGCCGTCATGCCAAATGCGACAGTAAGTGTTAGAGAAATCACTTCTTTAACGCTGAATTTATTCATACGAGTATATTCCTTAACGCACTCCATTCACCTTTCCTTTGGCCTTCCTCTATTCCTGTATCAAGTAACGTAAAATTAATTTTTTTTGCGTAACTAATTTAACTGATAACCTCCCCGTGGCATATTCGTTAACACGCTAATCGCTCGGAGGTTCTGGGTTCGAACCCCAGCCTGGGCAAGTTGGAAAATGGCCTTTTTAAAATTGTCTTGGGTCTTGGTTGTTTATCTATTATGTATTTTTATAAAATATATTGTTGAGTTAGTACCCCATAACACAAGTTTGAACTTTGGTCTTAAAATAAATTTATTTATTTATTTAACATTGATTTATTTCAGACCAGACATTCCGTACAAAACATCACAAGTGGACAAAGATGGCGTAGCAGACGACAGGTGAGCCTTGCTGCCTTCCACTTGGACCCTATAGTGATATACAACGTGGAAGGGACATACCCGTAATAAATGGAACCACGGTCTATATTAGATCAGATCACTAAAGTATCATCATCACCATCAGGTCTTTTCTAGTCTCCACTGCAGGAGCACGACCCTCTCTATACTGCCAGAGCCATATATTAGCCAGAGCAGTCAGAGGATTTGGCCTACACTCTCCACGCTGGCCAGACGGGTTGGAGAGGTCTCACTGATGTTTATAAGCTTTGTTCAGCTTGTGTTTCCTAAGTCGTCTTCTACGACATCCACGGGGAGACTGCCGGAAACCACACGACAAAAACGACACTAAAGTATAATAAAATTAAAGTGAAAATGTAGCCTGTTTTCTGCTTAACTCGGCAAAATTTTAATAACATTGTCTAATGACAGTGACTTTTCTATTTAGTATCGACACACTCGTCCTGGCGTGTCGCATTAAAAAATACGCCACTACGTTTCAAACACAGACCTACCACTACTAGACTTGCAACGATATTGCTAGAAAGAGACTGTCAAATACAGTACAACGTGAGTGTGAAAGAAACGCTGATATGTTTTTTGTCTCTATTGGCGTGGCTGCTATAAGCTGGCCTACTGTCAAAATCTGGGCCAAACAAACCACAAAACGATCGAAGAAAGTTATTGATTATAGGGATTTTATCATTTAAAAAGTGATTTAGGGTTTTATTTGAGCTTATTATAAGTTAGTAACCATGGTGTGTTCTGTGACGTGTGCAAAATATGGGTGGAGGCAACAATCAAAGATAGAAAGAGGTGCACTAAGGTGGCCACGCACTATGCAGGTCTAGTAATTGTAGGTCTGTGTTTTAAAATCAAGTTGCACTTTTGACATTTCATGAATCTATATACCTCCAATATCTGTGCATAAAATTATAGCCTAAGTTAAGTACTGTTTATTTTATTTACCAGTATAAGTCAAGAAACGTTCCCATGTGAATTCTGTCACAAGACGTTCAGATGGAAAACGTCGCTTCGGAAACATTTAGAAACGCACAAAATTGAGACGGGACAGAAGAGGAAGCCTTATTGCGAGCCCTGCAGGTTTGTTTGTTTTCCGTGTGTGTCAGTGGCCAACACTGTTGTCAGGACTTTATAGCATTTTTAGACCAGAGACACTGGTATGACACTCCATTGATTCAGAGTAACATATATACCTACTACTACTACAAACGAAACAATTTATCTGTACACACGTCGATGTGTGAGTTTTATACTTAGGGTCGCTCCGCAGAATTTTTTTAATACTTACCTACTAACGAGTTCGACATATTTACGATTATATTTTTCCATACCGGAAGATTTGCGAACACTATGACGTAAAAAATATTCTGTTTTATATGTATTAAATGTTACAGAAAAGTCGGAAACAGCTACGTAATACCACTTCACAAATATTTTTCATTATGTCCATTGTCCATTTCACCTATAGTTCACTTTACTGATTATTATTGAGTCATTTATATTGTGACGCACTAATTTCACTAATTCACTATTGTAATATAGTAATTTGCATATTCGACGCAAAACTATACGGTAATTATACGAATAAATTCAATAAAAATAAACAAATGTTTATCACGCTTACACTCAGCATGTCAAGTTGTCATTGTCAACAATGGCATTTAGCACTATAACCCGCGGAAATTTAGTTGGCATCTGCGTGTATGTGATTACCTGTGAGCGAGGAGCCTATGTAACATTACCGGATTGCTTATTAGCAATCCGGTAATGTTACAATCTCGCTCTTGTGTATCTCCCGCCAATGCGAGAGAGCGAGAAGGGTATATATATCAAGATGGTTGCTGGGTAATAACGTGAAATTATATTGTTGCTTTGCTTACCTGTTTTCATAATTTGGAAATGTATGAAATATACGTTCTTTAGAGTATTGGGTGGATAAACAATTATTATACGCGCACCTTCTCACCATGATGGTTACTATTGGTTGACAGTTCTCAAGACAACAAAGTGCGGGGGAGAGGTGCGGGGACGCCAATTTGCGGGAGACGCTGTGAGATACCATTCTGTTTGACTCTTATGTATTCTGTGCCAGAGACCAGATTTTTTTATTTTTAAGTTCAAAATTTTGTTTCTTTTTTTAATGTGTGTTACATTACACCCACATAAACTTTCCAATCGACCCAAAGGTTTGACTGTTAGAGAATGTTTTTAGCTTTAAGTCCGCCTGTTGTACTATTACATTTCTATGTGTGTACAATAAAGTGTAAATAAATAAATAAAATGGTGTCTGTCTGGTTATAATCGTGTAAGTCTATCTTGTGTTTGCAATAAAAAAAGAATAATTTAAAAAAATCTTGTATTTTCAGATTATCATTCACGACGACTGCCAACCTTCAAAAACACGTCAAGACTAGTTCCAAACACCAAATACGGTTAAAATTAAGGTAAGTTGGTAGCACCATTACAAAGATCAAAGAAAAAATATAGTTTTAAACACTAAAACCCGACGACGGGCAGATTCTTGCTTAAAACATAGATAGATAGATAAATTTTATTCAGAGGAAAAACACATTTTACAAATTATATACATATATGTATGTATGTAAGGAAAAATATTTCCATGTTCAATAAAGTAAGTGATTTTACAGATAGAAATTTACGTAATAAGAATGACTTAGTTAGCCCGTATTACAGGCTGAATACAGTCAGTAAGTCTTTTATGGGGAAGTGTATACTTTTTTATAATAAATTGTCAGAATCGGTCCTTGATATGCCAGACAGAAAATTCAAAGCTTATGTAAAGAAAGTACTTTGTGAGAAGGCTTATTATAGGACCGATGACTATCTTAAAGACAAAAAGGTCTGGCTTGAGCTTGGCGCGGGTCCCTCTTAAAGGTTTGTATACTTAGACATGTCATAATTTAGGTACATTGGTACATACTAAATTTACAAATTGACATTATTTTAAATTTCGTAATTCTTATAATTCAATTTAATTATGACATAATAAACAATGTAATCTCTGTCCATCTATATAACTAATTTTAAGTTTTTAGTTTGTTAGTTGACGTCTTTGGAGAAAACGTGCAGTGCAGTTTGTTGCCGCTTCTTCTGCACTTGCGCCTAGGAAGCGGCGTAAACTTAGCTTTAAGTAACGATTTGACGTCAACATTTGTGCAAAACAAAACAAAGTGACTATTATTAAGAGATATTATAAATATCCTATGATAATAAAGATATTTTGAATTTTGAAATTTTATAAAAATACAGAATAAGTAAAAATAAAACCGGCCAAGTCCAGGGGGAGGGGGGGGGGGGGTGCGGCCCTCTCACTTACCGAACGAAGCATAGAAGCGGTAAAGCTACTACTCAGACGTCTATATTCTGTGAGAGTGTGGTACTTCCCCGGACGAGCCGGCCCATTCATGCTACCGGCAAAACTGAGTGTTGCCGGTAGCGGGGCTCTACCACAACTACAATTAGGATTACACATCAGTTTTCCCACAATTTAAATTCAACAAATTGTACATGGTCTAAGAAAATATGTTAAAACTATTTAAAGGCTAAATTCAGTCCATGATATGAGGATGTATGCTAATGCTAAAAAACAACATATGACATCGCTTAGCCAAGCGTATTCCCATACGCTTGGCTAAGCGATGTCATATGGTGTTTTTTAGCATTTCTCATTCCAAATTATATTTAAACATATAAGTTAGTTGTATATATTTTTGATTTAATCCTTTACTTGTATAAAATCCTTTAATTTGATACATTTGAGTTTGCGTTTTTGCCAAAAGTGGCCGTTTTTCGCAAAAATGCAAACTAAAGCTTAACGTTCTCACTTTAAACTGTAAACAGTGGTTCATAAAATAGTTTGAAGGGTTTTCTAGGTTTTAGTAGCTTAAAATTTTAAATGATATCTCCGTTTCCTTACAAATAATTTATTTAAAATGGGGGCAGCACTGGACACCGTGTATCATCTTAAGTTAAAATCCATCAAGCCGTTTAGGGTGTAGTGTGCCAAAGAAATTTACTTACACACATACATACACTTGAAAAACATAACCCTCCTTCTGGCGCAGTCAGGTAAAAAAACAAAATATAATCCCACTCATGTTGTATCAGGCAGTCGGGTATTTTGTGTTTTTTTTTTATAATAATTAAACAATGACATCGATAAAAGCCTTAGGAAAAGGTTGGAAACCATACCTCGGGCTCCAAAGCAACACAGCTGAGGATACAATCTGGAACGCGTTCTACATCTATTTGGATTCAGTTGAAAACTTGAAATCTGATAGATGTAAGGTACTAATAAATGTCAATAGATGGTGCTACTGGTAAAATTGAAACGCGCTATGGTTTTTTTTTCAAGGTGTGTATAGTCCAAACGATGACCTGTTTACGATTGCCGTCGCGTAACGGTGTTGCCATACTCGGTCTTCGTTTAGATCGAGAATTTTTGTAGTACCGACACCTTTTAGTGTTGGTCAAATCAAAATTAACTAAATAAATTATCGATCGATACCTCACCCTTGCGGCTAAAAACTCTCGTTTTTTTGCTTGATATTAATAACGGCAACAGGTATACCTAGACACTTGAAATATTCACAGAATATTTAGTTGTATATTCACTTAAAAAAAAAAAAATTCAATTACAAAAATATAAATATTTAAGGGGGGCTCCCATACATCACGCCAAATCTCAAAAATCACGTTTGTTGTATGGGAGTAATAAAACGCCCCCCTTTAATATTTATTTTATTCTGTTTTTAGTATTTGTTGTAATAGCGGCAATAGAAATATATCATTTGTCAAAATGACAACTGTCTAGCTATCACGGTTCATGAGATACAGCCTGGTGACCGGTCGACCCGAGGTCCGGAACCCATCATGTACGAGTCCGACTCGCACTTGACCGGTTTTTTGTATGGGGATATCAGTCCTTTTGCATTTGTTCCACATTTGTTCGTCCATAGTGATACTGAATCACTTTCTCCTAGGAACATACATCGTGTTAATGAAAGAACGCAAAACCTCTCAGATGGTACCTCAGCCCATGTAACTGAACAACTTTTGTTCAACAACTTTCACGAAATCAAAAAAAAATCGGATTTTCTTACAAATTGACTCGATCAGCTCATCAGTTCGTATAAAAATTCAAATTATTTTTCTTTAGTTTCGTGAAAGTTGTTGAACAAAAGTTGTTCAGTTACATGGGCTGAGGTACCATCTGAGAGGTTTTGCGTTCCTTCATTAACACGATGTATAGGTAATCATCATCAGGTCTTTTTTAGTCTCCACTGCAGGAGCACGACCCACTCTGTGCTACAGAGCCATATTTAGCCAGAGTAGCCAGAAGATTTGGCCTACACTCTCCACGCTAGCCAGACGGGTTAGAGAGGTCTCACTGATGTTTATAAGCTTTGTTTAGCTTGTGTTCTTCTACGAAATCCACGGGAAGACTTGGAGCGGTCCTATTCTACTCTGCCGGGAACCACACGGCAAGGCAAGGCAATCCGCTATATGACAACAAGTCAAATCATACACTTTTTTCTAAACGTCAAAACAAACTATTTCTATAGGATTTTGTATGAAAACAAAACCATGACGTCATAATTTTTTCTGCAATAAAAAATCTAAAATCATGTTGAAAATGGATATGATCAATGACAAGTGACACTATTTTGTGGCGTTTTATTGTCTTGGTAGTGCCAAATAAAATTTATTTTCGACCCAGTCATTTATCCTATTGTATTTTTTTATAGCTTTTATTAGCCAAAATTTTTTCAGAACTTCCGAATTAGCGGTCTAGCGTGTTAAGGTGAAGATATAGGCAAATGGCCAAGAAGTGTGAAATAAATGGTTAACTCGTACATGTGGTGATAATTTCCATATTGCTCTTCGTCATGCACTAGATAGCCCTTTAAATTATTTTATGAACTGCCGTTGAAACTATTAATGGTGATCCGTCTAGCTTTAAAACTTGCCGTGGCCACTTTTGGCGGAGGCAAGTTTTAAAGCTATACGGACTAATGTAAATACTTTCAACGGTGGTTCATAAAATAATTTAAAGGGCTATCTAGTGCATGACGAAGAGCAATATGGAAATTATCTCCATATTTACGAGCTAACAATTTATTTCAAATGAGGGCGCTACTTCAAGGCCATTTGCCTATATCTTCACCTTAACCTTACGCCACGGGAGGTCGTCAATTTTATAAATAATGACTATTGTGATGTTATACTACTTGAAGAGAAATGAAATGAATGCCTTTATTGAGATAAAACATTTCTTTACATACATACATACATACTATCACGCCTGTTTCCCACAGGGGTAGGCAGAGACTATGGACACAGGCCGGAATCTCCTAAGGTCTCCTCCCGTCCCCGCACCTATCCCCCGTTTTCGCCTCGATTACTCACGTTGGCCGTCAAGAACAAAGGGAGAGGTGCGGGTGCGGGGAACGGGGACGCATATTGCGCGTATCTTAGGAGATTCCCTTCTGTTTACTCTTACTGTATTCTGTGCTATGGACCTCCACTTGCTACGATCCTGGCATACCTTTTTCGCTTCACCTACACTCATCATCCTCTTCATATCCTCATTCATCATGCCCTTCGGTTACGGGTACTTCTTACCTCTCCCTTTTTCAGAACGTCTGCAATCTGATCGCAGAACGTTCGCCGAGGTCGACCCTGCCCGCTCTTTCTTTCCCACTTGCCTTATAAATATTTTTTGTTAATCTATTTTCTTCCATCCTTTCTACATGCCCAAACCATCTTAACCCTAGAAAGATAACCTACATCGCAGAGGCGCCCGCGCAATAAACTTATTGCTGTGTCTTTAACTATCGCGCGAATCTGTTTGTGCGTTTCGGCCAACTCAGTCGTCGGTCTTATCTGTCGCGGGACGGCTGTTTCATAGTGGTAAGTACTACGGTTTATTAGTTATGAGTTTCACGTGCGCTCGCGAGGCGTATAGTTATATTTTGTGTAACTTTTGACGATTCATTTTGTTCTTTATATTTTGATGTATAAAGCGTATTATTGTTTTTTTTTAGGCGAAATACATAGTTAACAATATGACTACTAGACGGCCTTTAGAAGACGAAGAAATTTGTCGAATGACAGAGAAGAGGAAAGTGAAGATGATATATACGAAGTATGTATATCACGTCTAACAAAATATACTAAAACTATTTTAAGAGTGGATTCATTCTATGATACTGAACAACTTTCCCCAGGGAACATATATCGAAATATGAAAAATAATTTTTGGCTTTCCATACAAACTCGGATCAGCTGATCGGTCAACTTGTTCCCATACAAGTTGACCGATCATGTCAAATATTATTTTTCATATTTCGATAGATGTTCCTTGGGGAAAGTTGTTCAGTATCATGGACTGAATCCACCCCTAAAATAGTTTGAGTATATTTTGTCAGACCCAGTATATGTAGGAAGCAATATCGAAACTGAACCTACTTCCAAACTCTACCCTCCAGGCTCCTACAGGTGGAGAAGAACCTCCGTTCAAAAAAAGGCGTTACTGTAACTTCTGCACATAAAAAAAAAGGATGTCCAAAATGTCTTGTGCGACGTGCAAAAGTGCAGTCTATGGCGAACATAAAGCTCACGTTTGCCACAAATGTCTTCAAATTTAGTTTATTATTTTTTATTATAATTTTTAGAACTGATAATATTGTTAGCCACTTAATTGTTTAAAATATCTAGTAAATTTTTGTGATAATTTCCTAGATTTGTTCCTTTCAACAGAAGACTGTTGATTTTTGTTGCAAGTTTTGTAATTTTAGTTTAAAAATATTAAAAATATACATAATTATAAAAACAATACATTTTATTTATACACATATTATATTATTTTTAAATATCTAAATAATTTATAGAAATTTTAACCGTAAAATATTAAAAATTGCATTAGAAGTTTGTGCGCTTCTGAAGCGTATGGTTATCTTTCACGTATGGTAAAATATGGTTATCTTTCTAGGGTTAACATCCCTTGCTCTACAGTGACAAAACACTACAAAACATTTCTTTAAATACTAAAATATAATACATTCTGAGTGGGGGGTCATCATAACATAGAAGTTGTCGTATGAGACAATGTTTACATTTGTAACTAGACTCTATTCAGTAGCGGCGTTAAGGTAGGGCGCGGTTGGGCGACCGCCCAGGGCGCCAGATACAAAGGGGCTATAGGGGGCGTTTTTGGGGAAGGGGGGGTCACAGATAATAATAAATATATAAATAGCGGCTGGTTAATGGCGGCAACTCCTAGACTCTTATTTGTATGCAATCCCCCTCCCCCCTCCCTCCCTTCGTTTACAATGGGGCGGCAAATTTGAAGAATCCTATATCGTACTTGCACCCCTCCCCCCCGTCGGCAGAAATAAATCCTTTAAGATTGAAGCCTAAGTCAGAGTCTGAATTGCAGTTTGGGGGGGGGGGGGGGGGAAGGGGGTTCGGGAAAATCTCGCCCGGGGCGCTGGTAGAGCTAAAACCGGCACTGACTCTATTGTTTATATTATTCAATTCTAGGAACGATCTCTTTGAACTATACCTACCGAGATAATATCATAACATTTAATTTGATATGGATCATGTTACTTATTTATTTATTTATTTTATTTATTTAACTTTATTACAAACGTAATAGGCGGACTTAAAGCCTTAGGCTTTTATCTACCAGTCAACCCACGGGTGATGCCGAGAAAAAGAAAATTTTAGAAGGAGGTTATATATATATAGAACTTATTTCTTAGTACTGTTATTGTTTATCCCATCCCATCCCAACTAATATTATAAATGCGAAAGTGGTTTGTATATTTGTTTGTTTGTTACCTCTTCACGCTTTATCTACTGAATCAATATTCATGAAAATTCGTATACACATAGTTAGGAGTACTGAGAAGGACATAGGGTACCTTTCATCTCGGAAAAAAGTAATGTTCCCGTGGGAAACGCGAGCGAAGCCGCGAGCAAAAGCTAGTTGTTTATAAGTTCCTTTGTTACATGATATGTACCTATCCACTACACTTAATTAATAATTAATTAATTAACAATTAAATAATTTCTGTTATTCCTAAAGGTTGACTGGTAGAGAATGCATAAGCGTTAGGTTCACCTTTTGTACCATTTTGGTCAATAAAGATTTTAATAAATAAATAAATACACTTTTAATTCCGCAGAAAGCTTCAAGAAACCATGCCAGAAGATTCCACGACGACGGAGACTCAAGCTTTGGAGCAAATCAAGACGGCGGTGTCCCGTGCGATGCAGCAGTTCCCGTGTCCGCAGTGCGACAAGAGGTTCCAGTGGAGGGGCAACCTGGCCAGACACCTACACAGCCACGCTGCTAGGTAACCATCATCATCCGAGCGTATGCCCGGTTGCATCCTCAGCTGTGCTGCTTCGGAGTCCGGGGTGCTTTTTCCCGCTTTTTCTTTTCCAAATATAATATGCATGTCAAATGGTCACCCAAGGATGCCAAAGACCTTGTGTTGAAGAAGAAATAGCCGGAAGAGTTTAAAGACTTGGCTCTAGTTTTACGACAGGCCGCCTGCCTGACGTCAACCCTCTTGGGGAATGTATTTGTGCGAAAAGTTTTACAACCGGCCGCCGCGCGACGTTCCTTGGGAATGCAATTGTAGCACGAGATGTTTGTGCTTAATTCCTTTAGTCGCCTCTTACGACATCCACAGGAAGAGATGGAGTGGCCCTATTCTAACCCGTAACCACAAGGTGAACCACATTGTTCAACATAGACTATAGAGCAGACAATTATAATCAGACGACTGACTGCCATACTATTTTTACGTAGTAATATATTAAATTCTCCATCGAAATGATTGTAAAGGTACACCGTTAAAATTGAACTAGCTGACACTCCGTAATCCGGTTTCCGCGAAGGGTACCCGCGACGGGGGCCGTCGCGTCGCGGCCACGCGCTCGTTATAAAATGACTTTATAAACACTGTCCAAATTTTTGGAGCAAGTTCAGTCCATGATACTGAACTACTTTCCTATAAAAAAAAAATTTTGTCTAAGCGCTGAGTTGTATGGGAGGACGAAAAATTTTTATTGATTTTTAATAACTTTTTTGTAGAAAGTACTTAGTTTACTGTCATGGACTGATCTTGCTCCAAAAATTTGGACAGTGTTTATATATCTATCTGTCTGTATTCGATTAACTCTGAAATTTTTGGCTCGATTTTGATGCAAATGTTTCAAACTTGCAGAGTATTTTTCGGGAATGCTAACATGTACATAACCGTGCAAAGACCGGGCCGCTAGTTATTTTTCAACACACTAGCTCGTAAAGTGGATCTAATTTCACCGGTTTTAGATATATAAAGCAGCTCAAAAAACACGCGTGTGTTATAAACGTAAATAGTGAAGTTATTTCTATAACCGCACTATTTTCTATTTATATGTTTCAAATTTTTTTTTTTCATATACGCAGTGCGCCGAGCTGATTTTAAAAAGAAAAAGGGCGGGAAACCAACAGTGTGCATCACAGTTTTATGGTTGAGTTTATTTAATCTGTGTATGGCTTGTTTATTTTTCCTCGCAAAAGTGTAGAAAAACGTCGTACGATATACGTGCGTTTGGTTAAACACACTCGGCTCTATTACGCCCTCACCTTCGGCTCGGACTGAAACTCCGCCTCGTGTGTTATAACCACCATAACGCACTTATATCGTAATGTACTATTATAATATGATCTTGTTGACAGAGCCAACGGCGAGCTGGTGTGCGGCCCGTGCAACCGCAGCTTCTCCTCCATAGCCACCTTCAAGCAGCACATGAAGATCAGCAAGAAACACGTCAGCGAGAACGATTTCAAGTAAGTGAAAGTCGGCAACTTTGTTTGTGGACCTAAAGGGGATGTTTCACAGCAGGCTGTCATGAACACTTCCCCAAAAATCAGAAAAAATATCAAAAGCCGATTAAGACCTTCATATTATAATTGTTTTTTCGTGATCTTGATAGTGTACAAAAATACATTAAAAAACGATTATTATCGTATAATGGTGATACTGAGATGGCGCCCACATACGTACGCAACCTGATTTAAACTTCACGCTCAGTTACTGTCAATGTCAGGTCAGTTGACATAATGGGTGTCAGCCATTTTGGCGGAACTCACCTAACCTTAATTACGATATTTTGATTCGAATGTACCATAGAAAGGCTCCGAATTTATCGGATTTACTTATAAATGTAAATTTCAGGTAGGTGTTTAGTGACCTAGCCGGCTCCCCATACATTTGTGCAACAACTCTTCTGACATTATTTTCATCACAAATATTCGGTGGCGCCACCTTTCTGGTTTACAAACTTAATGGGACATATTACGCAATACTCGGCGCAGAGGGCGCTATTGGCATATTGATTAAGGCTGGGCCTGATGTGAATAGTCTAAGTTTTGCTCCCGCTTCCACGCACACAAATTTACTCTAGCCAAAGCGAGACAGCGAGACCATGCGGGGTGAAAAGATCATGGCATGTCAATGAGGCTGGTTTTGAGGTTTTTTTCGTTTTACTAAGATAGATGAAGAAATAAAATTAGATTTGATAGTTTCGAAAGACGAAACAATATTCTTATCTCGAAACGAATTTCGAGATAAGAAATATTATTCTTTTACCGAAACCAATTTCGAAAGAAGAAAAAAAATTCTTATTTAGAAACCGGTTTCGAACTTTGGTTTCGGAAGTGGCCGAAGGGGAATATTTAAGGGTTATTTAACAAGTAAGACATATTATGACTGCCTTATGTTTAATACAATTATAATCCAAAGTAACAAGGGCTAATTTATTGTATTTCTTGAATCTTTTCCGTTTTAGTATAATTCTGAGGTGATTTGGAGGCACTTTAGCAATTTTTTTCCATCGAGAAAATTTTAAGCAATCGTGTTTTCAAAACATATTATGATATAGTGTTAGTCCTGAACTTTGCTGTGTTTTTATTTCGAAGTGAGTATTTCGTTAATATTGATTATATTTAAGATTGCTCTAAGAACTTTAGGGTAGTATGGGCTCTTAAACAAAAAGCGATTGGCTGCTCTTGCTGGTAGCTCTGGTAGTACAGAGAGGGTCGTGCAGGTCGTGCTCCTGCAGTGGAGACTAATAAACGGGCAAGTGCGAGTCGGACTCGTACATGAAGGGTTCCGTACCACCCGTACAATGTTTTAAAACGCTGAAGAAACACGTTTCTTGTTTCACGACCCCCTTAAATTTTTAACTTTTTCTTATTTTTAGTATTTGTTGTTATAGCGGCCACAGTAATACATAATCGGTAAAAATTTCAGGTGTCCAGCTATTACGGTTCAAGAGATAGAGCCATGTGACAGACGGACAGACAGCGGAGTCTCAGTAATTGGGTCCCGTTTGCACCCTTCGGGTACGGAACCCCAGCAAAGACCTGATGAGTGTGTGTATATGTTGTCAGGTACATGTGCAGTGACTGCGGCAAGCGGTTCGCGAACAAAACGCGGCTGAAGGACCACATCGACTGGGAGCATCTCAAGAACTTCACACACACGTGCTCTGTTTGTCAAAAGGTGAGGCCATCATCGTCATCCTCCCGTATCCCCGGTTGCATCCTCAGCGGTGCTGCTGCAGAGCCCGGGGTCCGCTCCCTACCCTAGGGGATGTGATGAGGTTACTGGTTTCACACAGAGCGACTGCCGTCTCACCTCCGCAACACAAAGGGGAGACCAGAACCAAGCCTAGGATAGGTTTAAGCAAACGCTAGATGGCGTTGGGGATCCACAGCTTTACGTGCCTTCCGAAGCACGGAATCATCTTTCTTTTCAGATAATCAGGTGATTCAAGCCTGCAATATCTAATTATTATATATATATATTTATGTATATATCCTAATCCTAACTAATATTATAAATGCGAAAGTGAGTTTGTATATTTGTTTGTTTGTTTGTTACCTCTTCACGCTTTATCTACTGAACCAATCTTGAAAATTCGCATACACATAGTTAGGAGTACTGAGAAGGACATAGGATATCCCGGAAAAATATAATGTTTCCGTGGGATACGCGAGCGAAGCCGCGGGGAAAAGTTAGTATGTATATATGTATATATATATATATATATATATATATATATATATATATATATATATATATATATATATATATATATATATATATATATATATATATATATATATATATATAGCAGAATAGGTTATTTGCAGACATGTTATAAACAAACAAATTTATGACGGGGGATTAAAATAAAACCTCAATTCAACTTCTTACTATGTAATCTAGTGTCCATTATCATAAAACACCAATATGGAATGATACAAAGTTCGATGCAAGTGGATAAATAAAAGTTTGTTAACGCGACATAATCTCAATGGCGGCGTAGCGGTTTCTCTCGGCCTTCATTTGATTCACGTAAATTGTCCATCTTGCCGAAAGGCGGGCGTCGAAATAACTATATGGGAACCAAGCTGAAGATATGCTTTATTTTTCCTAACCATTTGCAGTCCAAAATCATAAGCGATGTCTCCGATATCTCTCGATGAAAACAGCTTTTTCTCGGAAGGCTGTAAAGAATTCCGCATTAAATCTCCAATCTTACGTCTTGCGCCGCAGCATTGATGAATACAAATCGTTTATGCCATTCTGCGTAAGAGGTGTCAATTATTTAACGCTGTATTACGAAACCGAGCTGTAATGCCAAACAGCTAGAGGTTTGGTGAATTAGCGGATATATCTGTATACATACCAGTGTGTTGACTGGTAGATAAAGCCTATCACTTTAAGTGAAAAATAGCCTTTTTCATTGTCTGTTTGTTTTTAAAATTGGGTGTTGGCTGTTTATCTATATTTTTATAGGGTTTTTAGGCATTCAAGATGCAGTACTAAAGTACTCAAATTGAATAATGAAATAAGAAATTATCAGTTGGTTAGAGCATGGTCGTATTGAGTCCAAGGTCGCAGGTTCAAGTCCTGCTCACTTGGAATTTTTTCACTATTTCTTATTTCATTATTTAATTTGAGTGTTTATTTATATGTATTTATCATAAAATATAGTATCGTTGTAAATATAATATCTCTCTGTACTACCAGAGCCATATATTAGCCAGAGCAGTCAGAAGATTTGACCTACACTCTCCACGCTGGCCAGATGAGTTGGAGAGGTCTCATTGATATTTATAAGCTTTGTTCAGCTTGTGTTTCCTAAGTCGCCTTCTACGACATCCACGGAAAGACTTGAAGTGGTCCTATTCTACTCTGCCGGGAACCAGCTTTAAGTGGATAGTGAGAACTTCGCTCATCCGTCCAATAATTTATTGGTACTTTGTCAGGTATTCAAGAGCCACACGTCCCTGTACCTGCACAGGCAAGTGGTGCACAAGAAAGATGGCGTCGACCACCTGTGCGACCACTGCGGGAAGTCTTTTCCGGTGAGTGAAGTGTACTAATATAATAAAATAAAAAATTGGAGAACGCAATATTAAAACTAGTAGTTCATCCCAAAACTCGCGAACCCCATGTCTCGGCAGCCACCTGGCTCACGTTCATGTTGTTAAAAATGCTATTGGTTAGGTACATCATACCAAACGAAGTTTAAAACAAATAAAAAAATATAATCGCAGAAAAATAATTTCCATTACTTCTACCGCCGTTGGGCACGATCAAATTAGTCGCGTGATGATAATCCACTAATACGTACACTATGTCCTTCCTATTATCACACATATAATTAATTACAGCCTTTTACAAGTCCCATCGAAATATAATTCTCTAGTATCGTAAATAATCCCGAAAAATCATTCCACGCGATATGTACCGCGGCGGGCGGGGCTTAAAATATGAACAGCGCGGCGCGACAGTTCGCCGTGACACTCGAGTCGTGCGGTTGCGTCGCAAGAAGTTTCCTTTGAGAATATTGCTGTGTTTTTGCGATAATCGATTCATTAAAAATGCCGTCATGTACCGTGAAGTGGTGTAGAAGATATACAGACATGAAATTAGTTATTCAAAGAAAAGTAACACGTAAACAAGCTTATTTATTTTAGCGTAGCGTACTGCAGATCCGCGCGTTGTACCTCACCGCTCGTTGCGTTGACTGCCCCACCCGACCGACGACGACGCGTGACCTTGTCGCGACCAATCGCATGCATCTTTGTCTATATGTGCGTTCGAGTGTTTCGTTGTAATTACTGTTCGTTTGTTTGCGTAAATGGAATCAGAATCGAAGCGGTGAATGAAGCGAAGAATTATTGTTCGTAGGTTCGTCCCCTTCCTAATATTTCTAATCCTGTCCGATTAAATGATATCCGTCCCTTCTCAATTCTCCCTTTTCTATCCAAAGTGTTAGAGGCAATGGCATTAGAACAACTTTCTAAACACATCAATGATAACAATTTAATGAATGGTTATCAATCAGGTTTTAGACCTGGCCATAGTACATCCACAGCCCTGCTGAAAGTTACTGATGATATAAGGGCTGGAATGGAAAACAAGAAAGTGACTGTTATATCACTGATTGATTTTACCAATGCTTTTAACACAGTCGATATTGATATTCTATTGGCTATTCTCTCCCATAACAATGCTGACTCCTCGGTGATCAATTGGTTTTCTAGTTATCATCGTGGTCGTCGGCAGCAAATTCGCAACGATCAGGATTCGTCCGATTGGTGTGAACTTAAAGCTGGCGTTCCACAAGGCGGTATATTGTCTCCAATTTTATTTTCTTTGTTTATAAATCTTCTTTTAAACTGTCTCACTTGTTCATACCATCTATATGCAGACGACTTGCAGCTTTATGCGCAAACCGACGCGGATAATGTGAATACAGAGATTTCACTATTGAACGACAATCTTACAAAAGTCATGATCTGGTCCAACGACTTTGGGGTGCGGGTGAATCCTCAAAAATGTCAGGCCATAATTGTTGGTAGCAGGAGGCAAATAAATACCATAGACATGAGTATAGTGACGCCTATTACATTTGATGGTTGCAATGTCCCATTTAGTACCAAGGTTAAAAATCTTGGCCTCTGGATTGACCACACTTTGTCTTGGAGCACTCACATCGCAGAAAAGTGTTTGCATACAAATGTCATACAAACGGCCCCCCTTTGTTACTTGGCGCAGCCAGAGGAAAAACGCCGAATACAGAGCCCCCCGCGAGGCCGCAGGTCGATCTGCGTGGTGAAGCCAAAGGCCGAGTTAGAGTTGTTTTTGGAATCCAAGATGGAGTCTGGATTTCGGTAAAAAAAATTTTTTTCGTTTGTAACGCCAAAAATTTTGTATACTAGGGTAAAGCACCCCGCGGAACTCGAAACTGAAATCAGATTTTGGATCCAAGATGGCCGCCCCTCCCCCATCTATCTATCTATTTATATCATCTATCAATATATATCTATCTATATCTACCTATATCTATCTATCTATATCTATCTATCTATCTATAGATAGTGACGATCGTGAATATTATTGTATTGACATGAAAATATTTACTAACTACCGCACTGTCACTGCGAGTGCAGTGGGTACATGCCCGCGCCGCCCGCGCGACGCATCAGTGCGGCTCGGGATGTCTTCGTGTAAGCGTCGCGAGGCACATTCGCCAGGCCAGTAGCTGACTTTTTACGCGAGGTAATACCTTAAATAATACTTATTTCAGAACCACGCGAAACTGCGCAGCCATATCACAGCGCTTCATAGCGGCGCGGCGCCCTACCGCTGCAACTCGTGTCCTGCCAGGTTCAGTTGGCACAGTTGTCTGTCCAGACATGTGAGAAGAGCTCATCCCAGGAGAAAGCGAGACGAATGAGGACCTTATTTTTGTCGAGATTCAGTGCGGTTTATAATTTATAACAAATGTCAATAAGGATCAATTTTGCATATCACAGTTGTCTGTCCAGACACGTTAGAAGCTCATCCCAGGAGGAAGCGAGACGTATGACCCTGTCTAGATTCAGTGTGTTTTATTTACCGACTTCAAAAAAGGAGTAGCTGCTCAATTCGATTGTTACAACGTGTAAGAAAAAGAGGGTATCAACCCGAAAGGATGTTAACGTACTAACCAATGTGAACAACTTTTACTATGGGACCATCCGTGAAATCGCGAAAAAAAAATCTGCAGCTCCATACATTTTGGCACGGTAGGTATGCAGTTGCAGATTTTATTTCGCGATTTCCGCGATGGTCCCATAGTAAAAGTTGTTTACATTGGTTAGTACGTTAACACCCTTTCGGGTTGATACCCCTTTTGATGTTACACGTTGTATGTTGTATATGTTTTATAGTGTTGCAAATGTCAAAAAGGATCAATTTTTAATTCAGTCAAACATCCCTTTCTATGGGAAAAACTAGTCGAGTAAAGCATTTTCAAACTTATGGACAACTAAGATTTACTTTATTTTGCATAGTGTAGCATATGCCTTTAAGGGTGAAAATTGTATTTGCATGTTAAAGTATTTCTACAATATACATAATAAATACTTAAGTATAATTTTAATAAGGTTTTATTTAAAGTATAATTTAGCTTTGTCTGACCGATACTCATAGATATAAGTAGTGCGTATAATATACGTAAGTCCTAAATTAATATCGTAAAGTGTACATATTATATGTTTGTCGTATGTCGGTATATAAAAAAAAAACATATTTTGGTATGAAATAAACGTCTTTTGCATTTCATATATTTTTGCTTTTTATTTAACTACCTGTTTGTAAACCTTCCCGGACATGTTAGTGTGAACCGCATCAATATCGGCCTAGTAGTTTCAGCGATCAGTGTGCCGACAGATAGACAGATGTACGCGCCTTGGCCTTCATTTTACCCGAATACGACGAAGCAAGCAAGGTTATGAATTTTGTCGGTATGTGTGTTCATCTGTTCCCTCGTATCTTCAAAGCTATCCATGATACCTTGACAAATGAGATATCGTCGGAATCGTCTTGGCTCTCCGCTGGTTATAGGCTATGTGACGTCACAGTAAATCCACTGTGGCACTATAGGCCATAGAGTAATGAACTAAAAAATAAAATAAATTGAACCATACCGTGTGGGGGGGGGGGGGGGGTATCCAATGAAAGGGCTTAAAAAGCATATTTAAAAAATATTCATTGCTGTAGCTCCCCGCTGTGCTTGCATATAGTGGATATATACAACGTGGAAGGGACATACCCGTAATAAATCAAACCACGGTGTATTAATTTTATTATTATATCTATTATTAATAGTATAATTTTATTATACTATAATGGTCTAGTGACCATTATAGTATAATAAAATTAAAATAACAGCCAAAAAACAAAAATAATTTTCGCATTTCCATACAAGTTGTGTGCGGCCGCCCGGGCGATTTGTATGGGAATGTCGATATTTTTTTTGGTTTTTTGACTGTTATTTTTATTTCATTATACTTTAGTCATCTAGTATAGCCTGTGGTTCGATTTATTACGGGTATGTCCCTTCCACTTTGTATACAGATATATATATATATATATATACTTTTTAACAAGAATTTTCCCGTAATTGGGTTTTAGTTTTTAAAACTATATCTTGTACTAAACAAGCGTCCCGCCTCGGCTTCGCGCGTGTCTATCTATCGAGTGATGAAAACCGCATTACAATTCATTTCGTAGTTTGAAAGATCTAAGCGTAAATATTTTTCGCAGGGATTGTTTTTAAGATAAAATATAGTTATAGTTAAAAAGTCAGCCTGTATAACCTATAGGTGAAAGGATTTGTAAAATCGATTCAGTAATGAGATAGTAAAGCAAGCGGTAACGCAAGGTCGCGACCACCACGACGACTATAAAGACGTGACGTATTTTTAGGGTTCCGTACCCAAAGGGTGCAAACGGGACCCTATTACTGAGACTCCGCTGTCTGTCCGTCTGAAAGGTCTGACGCGACTGTCCGCGACGGTGCGCGGTGCAATGGGATCAATGCCTTGGCATACTAAATTTTTATTTCAACTTTATTGCACCAAAACATAATGATACAGAGTACAGGTGGTGCCATACTTTTAGATCGCTCTGAAGTTGCCTCACTCAGGTTACAAACAGGGACAGAATATTTACCACAATAATATTTTTTTCAGAATGATTGCAAGAATGTCGATATGATATATACTCGTATACACAATAAACAAAAATAAAGCAAATTCTATCTGCTATGGGTATTTTACTACTGCGACGCGAATCACCTCAACTTCAGAGCGATCTAGAAGTTTGGCGCGACCTGTAGATAGATTTAAGAAAACAGATGATAAAAGGCCTTCAGAAGAAGAAAGAATCAGACTAATAAAACACTTTTCCTTTGATATAGCCACGCTATGCATAATGCATTGCCCAGGGGCCCCCACAATGGCTAATCCGGCCCTGAACCGGAAAGTGGCTTTTAACTTGCAAAATTTGAACCAAAAATAAAACAAGTTGAATAATAGCTTGTAAAAAATGCTTCGTTCTGGGTTCGATCCCCAGCCAGGGCAAGTTGGAAAATGGCCTTTTTTAAATTGTCCTGGGTCTTAGGTGTTTATCTATATATGTATTTATTATAAAATATAGCATCGTTGAGTTAGTATCCCATAACACAAGTTTAAAACTTACTTTGGGGCTAGCTCAATCAGTGTGATTTGTCCTTAAAAAAAAAAGAAAACTGTTGATCAACTTATTGTATCAAAGGCGTAAATTATTTTTCATATTTCGTAGATGTTTTTTGGTGCAAATTGTACAGTATTAAAGAATGATAGTATCAACATATTTTCATAGATATAAGATAGGACGCACAGACCATGGGTCAATATAGACACAGCCTCTGTATGAATCTGCGTGTGCGTGTCGATCTGACGTCAAATTGACTTCATTTAGGATTGTCACTTTTAGTCAGCGTATGTCAATTCATTAGATCGGACATTGAGCTCTCTACTGTAAAATACTTAAATATGCCGTTTTAAGCCGTATCTCGTCACTCGTTGAAAAACGTTAAAGGAAGTAATAAAAAAGATTCTTTCCGTTTGTAAGTAAATTTCTTATTAAATATTGTATTGAAAATTGGCACGCCGGATTTTCATACAATTTGAAGGACTTTCTTTATCTAGTAGTAGTACCTAGTAGTATATACAGATCTGTGATAAGACGTCATGCAACAGGAGCTGAAAAGCAACGTGAATAGAATATAGGTAGGTACTACCTACTTGTAATAAATAATACTCATTGTTTATTTCCTCAATAAACTTCTCGGGCTATAAAATATAATAGGTTTTATTTATTTTTATATTGGTTTGCAACATTTTGTTATTATGATTTATAATGGTCACAGTTTTGTGAGAAAATGTTAGTGCTGATATTATTTTTACAAATCTTAGGTAAATATCGAATTTAAATACTACTGATGAGTAATATTCTAAGTTAAATAACTTGGCGTCTGTCTGTCTGTTTTAGCCTTTAATTAAAGGTCACCTTTAATTAAGAAGGTACCGTGGGTCACATATAATAGTATATTTTACTATTGGCCTATTGGTACTATTATATTATACTATTGGTGGTACCTATGCTCCTTTATGTTATCAGAGCAATCATATATGGTAAAATATATTGACCAATATTGTCAAGAAAATTATATGGCTTATTGTACGTTCCTACATAGGTCATCACATCATACGTTTCTCTGGAGGCCGGCCGCATACTTCATTGGCACCACCTCAATGACGTTATATACAGTAACTCGTATTTACTAGCTGTACAATCTACAACTATAAATTTAAAATTATTAAAAATATTTTTATTACATTAATGTACCTAACAAAAAATTTATGCTTTTCGCAATTTTTCCTTTATCTGTGCTATAAGACGTTGCTTCGTACCAAATTTCAAGATCCTGAGTTCACGGGAAGTACCCTGTAGGTTTTGATTCCCTGCGAGTGTCGAGAGTTTGCGGCATAAACGGCTGTATCTTTTGATTGCGTTGGCTTAGAAGTTTAATTTTTTCACAGCTCCAAGGCACAGTAGACTTGAGTATTTGATATAAATTTTAGCTTGATACCTCCACGCGTTCCTGAGAAAAAGGTCTTGACAGACAGACGGACAACAAAGTGATCCTATAAGGGTTCCGTTTTTTTCTTTTGAGCTCTGGAACCCTAAAAACGGAACCCTTATAGGATCACTCACTTGTCTATCTGTCGTTCGTCTATCACAGGCAATTTGCTATGAAACCACTGTACCGATTGTGACCCAAAGACGAACGTATAACGTAAATAAATAAATTTCAATGTAGTTATGGAGGCCAATTATGGAGGATAAATTATTATTTTGGAAGTTATTTAAGAAAGTAGGCAAAAAGCAGCTCTTATCTCTGAAACCGCTAAGCCTATACCTTAGAAAAAAGACCTTACCTATCTGAGGAAAACCTAAAAAAAAAAAAAAAAAACATTTAATGGTAATTATTTTTAAAATTATTTAATAAAATAGGTGAAGTTGATCACCCCGACCACTTATCAGAACATATTTTTTGACCTATAGAGTACGGAATCCTCTTTACGTGAATTTAACTCGCACTTGACCGGTTTATATATATTTAAAGCTATCACAAGCAAATTGAAGTATGGAACTTAGATAACTAAAGTGAGGAACCCTCTTTACACGTAGTTCTCCCGGTCAAGTGCAAGTTAAACTCGCACCTGACCGGTTTTATTTCTCATTCAAGTATATTAAGTACCTTTTACAATTTCAGGATCTTTGTCGATAGATCCGAGGGCTGTACAAGTGAACCTAGAAACATCCTTTGTATTTCGTCAGAAAGACATCAATAAACAAAACACGGTGATTAACGGACTAAAAGCGTTACTAGTCGGCTTAGAAAAACATTTCCGGTCACGGAAATCTGACACACCCGTATACAGATCCCAAAATTCAGACGGAGAACTTACCATATTCTTCAGAGATTTAGGGCAACAATTAGTCGAGCAAAATGACGATTATCTGAGAAATTTCACTAAAGTTTTAATAAAAGTAACTGAAGATTATCACAAACGATCCAAGTTCAATTCCATGTTCGATGATGAGGGAGTGAAGAATTATGTACTTAATAACAATCTTAATAGATGGATTCACTTTTCGCCAGACATTATAAGATCAAACATACAATATGCTCTTGACACTGACGACACAATTTTCCACAAAGTAGTTCAATTCGCTGATCGATTGTACAACGAAACAGATAGAGCGCCGTTGGCAGAAATTGCTAGAGATCTGGCTGGAGCTAATAAAAAACGGAAGAATATTGCCAAAGTAATCAAGGGAGCCTTTAATTTTATCATCTTCAAAAAAATACATAGTCTAAGCGGTGACAAAAAAGATCTTTTGAGAAAAGCGTTGAGGAAATTGGTTTATGGTTATAATAAACTAGATGAAGAATTCGATGAACGTCAACTTAATTCTAACATCAAAATTAAAGTTGATAGTAAAGGAATATCAGCAAAAATAACAAAACCGTCTAAAGCTGAGACAGAGGTAAATGAACCTGCTAAAGACGAGAAAGAAAAACTTTCGGAAGTAAAAGAAAGGGCTCAAGAAGCAAAAGAAAAAGTGTTAGAGATAAATGAAACAGCAAAAGACGTGAAAGCGGTTAGTTCAGAAGTTGGTGAGTTCCCTGTTAAAAACGAGAAAGACAGCCATTCAGAAATCTTTTTACGGGCTGAAGAAAAGGACGAAACACATTTAGAAATAAATGAACAAGCTGCCGATGTAAAAGACAAATCAGAAAAAGAAAGCGTTTCAGAAATAAATGAACATAATAATGATGAGAAAGACAAACTACCGGGAAAATATGAACATTTTAAAGACAACAAAGAAAAATCTTCAGAAATAAATAAACAGGCTGAACTTGAGAAACAAAAACCACAAGCAACAAATCAAGAGAAGTCTGGAAATAAAAGCGAAGAAAACTTAAAACCTAAGGGGGAAGCACTGTTGACTCAAATCCAAAAAGAAGTCAGGAGGAAGACCGCACGCTAATTAAATAAAAAATATTTGGGCATTTTATACTTTTTCTATTTTCTGAACAAGACCCCAGCCTCATTCATGAACCCTAAAAACATTACATACACTCCTTTTTAGGGACACTAAAAAAGATTTTGTGTTACCTACTGCTTTGCTTTTATTTACCCGCAGCTGATTTGAGTAAAAATTAATTAATCCTGTAGGTATTATACATAGAAATATTATTTTTGTAGTACATTTTTATCATCATTCACATTCTAGAATTTTTAATTTACCAAGAGCATTTGATTATGTTTTTATCATGAATGCTTTTAGAAAGTTGAGATTTCTGTTATATAACATTTTAGCTGTATAAAAAGTATTATGCTTCCTTTTATGAATCATTTATTATTATAATCATAAATTATGAAAAAAAAATATTATTCTATACAAAATTACGTAATTTGAGTTCGGTGTGCCTCAGGGATGTATAGACGGACCTTCCCTATTTCATTATTTCCTCAGTAAAAAAAAACAATTATAATTTCCAGCAAGAGCCGCCAACCAAAGCGAGAGCCAAACACCGATGGCTCTTATTCTACGGAGTCTAAAGTGCTCAAAGTCTTAGTCAAATTTTTTTATTCAATGTGAGATAAAAATATCACTTATTGAAGGTCATTATTTTTAATATTTTTTTGTGCCTATGCTACAGATACTAGCGTTTCGCAACGACCACTGCTGAGAAGAAAGGCCGAAAGGAACTCATTTACACAGTATTGGTCGCCTACGCGCCGTAAGGGCTTTGTCAATTTACAAAGATCCCTGTCTCTACCCTGGGTCATCATCCTCTCCACCCTGGCTTATTACATTGGCAGAAAGAAGACATTTATTATAGTTTGCCTAAACTCGATTAAGATAATCTATCTCACATTCTACTTTAGTGAAATTGTGAACCTCTTGCTTTTTGCTTGCATGCTTCCAATTTGACATCATCAATACTAATAGTAACCGAGTATACAGCTCCTAAATATCGTGGGTTATTTTTAAATATTAAATCAGCAACCATATTTTGGGGTATCGTCGCTTAAGTAACAATACCGCGTAAGTCAAAAAAATGACACATGACGTTTTATATGTCATTGGATAGATATTTTCGACGCACTGACGTTACTCTCCTTAAAACTTTTCAAATTTGACTTATGCGGTATTGTTACCAAAGCGACGGTATGTGGATTGCCAATGCCATCGGATCTTTCTTTGACTGGAGATATAAGTATAGCATTAATTGGATTGGTGTGTTCTTTTTATACTTTAATGTTTTTGCCTGGCCATTTTGGCTAGCAATGAAAAATAGACATTGTGAATGTAAAAATCTTATCGATGTATAAAGGGAAAAGGTGAAAATTCTTTAAAAGAATTAAAAATATTGTTACAAAATGAAAGATACGACAAAAAGGATAATTTATTGTATAAAAGAAACTTTCCTCCTTTACTTAAACTATAACAAGCCCAGAGTATTACAAGCCAATCGGTTTGACCATAATCATAATGGCACAATTAAGTTTATCAGGTGTTTATGCTTAACAAATGATCAATCGGATAACAGATAGTGAGTCAGCCGCTTACATAGGAATGCTAATTCTACTCGTAGACATTAAGCATGTATTTTGGCTGTTATCAAAATTTGACACAAGAAGAACTTTGTTATTTACATCTGCAACTATTGCATCTTCGTTCTTGGTAATACTGTCCTTTTACTTGTATTTAGTTCGTACGTCTGTATTAGAAGATAATAATGTTGTATCTGTATCGTTACTGTCAGGATTTACTGTCCCTGTTAGTTGTGGACCTGTAATATTGTCTTCCTGTTTATTCGGAGACTTGATTCCGATTGAATATAAGAGTATATCCGCTATAACGATAGCGATCTTATTTAAAGTCTTGGCTCCGACGGTGCATTTTTAGGGTTCCGTACATAAAATGGAAAAACGGAACCCTTATAGGATCACTCGTGCGTCTGTCTGTCCGTCCGTCTGTCACAGCCAATTTGCTCCGAATCTACTGGACCGAATCAGGTGAAATTTGGTAGAATGTTGTAATCCTATGACTCAAACACATATGTGCAAAGTAAATAAATATTTTTTTAAAATAAGGGTCATTTTCGGGGGACAAATTAGGAAATAAAAAAAAATTGCAAACCTTACTGTGTCATATATCAAATGAAAGGGCTCGTTATGAGGATCTCAAATATATATTTTTTATTATTGTAAAATAAATAGTTTGATTTTATTCATGAAAGAAGACGAAAATTGACCATTCCCCCCCCCTGATTTCTGAAACTACTAAGCCTAAAATTTTGAAAAAAATACAAAATAAAGTTTGTGCTTGCACGTGATGTAATTGACCCAGGGGGAAGGACGCGGGGTGCGGCGGCGGCGCGGTGAGCGAGCAGCGGCGCGGCGAGCTAGCGGCGACGCTGCTGCGTGGTGGCGCGGCAGTGGCGTTGCGTGGTGGTGTGGCGTGCAGCACCCTTAACTGGCACGGGACAGCGAGTGCAGCGGCGGCGTAACTGTGTGCTGCGGCGGCGGGTGCAGCAGCAGCGTGGCAGCGTGCGGCGGCAGAGAGTGCAGCGGCGGCGTAACTGTATGCTGCGGCAGCGTGGCGGCGCTCAGAGTGGACGACTTGAGTGGACTGTATATGGGGGTCGGGCCAGCAGGCTTGTGAGGGAGGCAGAAGGCCTAGCTCAGGTGTTCAATAGTCTTAAGGTATATATTTAAATAAATATAATCCAGAGTGGATTATATTTATTGCACATTCACATTAAAATCACAAGTAATCACAGATTTTAAAGTCAATAGAAAAAATTATGTAAAAAATAAAAGAAAACAAAAACATAAACCTTCAGGGATTTTCTTTACTTGAAATAAAATCACTCAACTTATTTCACCACTTTATTACATCACTATAACTACTTATTATCACTATGACTGTTCACTATGACTACTTGTTATAACTGTTCACTATTACTATTCACTACTACTATTCACTACTTGTTATCACTGGACTGCTTGAGGTAAACTGAATGCCTCCATACAAACCGTGACTTGATTTATACAGTTTTGGGCTCTCTAGATTGTAGAATTCAGCAAAAATCAAGCCAATTATAATATTCGAATTATTTCACATATTAAAAACTTACTGCGTTCACCATTAAATTTTTGCACACGGTTCTGTTTTCTCTATTTCCTTTTCTGTCTCATTAGTGCATCTCTTTCTAGTGAAATCTACAGTTCTCATCGGTTTGTACTATGAAGGCAGTCAATTATTTACATTTTTTTAATTCTCAGTCATGTGTTTCATCTTTATACAAGTCTGATTTTCAAAATATAATCAGTAATTATCGAGTTATTTACAAAAGACCATCTAACGGTTCTCGTTATGGTATTGCTTTTAAGTTTGCAGTCAGTTTTTTACAGAAAATGTCTAGTGGCTCTCGTTATGGTCATGCCTATGAAACTTAGGACATTGCACATATTTGATAAAAAAATTCAATAAAACGCCATCTAGTCACGAATCAGCTGACCTACCTCCTAATGCGTGTTATAGAATAGGAATATCAAATGGTGGAGAAATTCGCCATATGAAATAGAACACGTGATAGCTCAGTTGATGAGGGCATGGTTAAATTAAGAGCAACGTTGCTAGTTCAAGTCCCATTCACGCAGTATAGTTTTTACACCATTTTTTTATTTGATAGGAATATTAAATTATGGATAAATTCGACATACGCGGTTAATCATTTAATAGCTCAGTTGTTTAGGCGATTGAAAATAGTCGTATTTGAACCGAGATCGCGAGTTCAAGTCCCAGCTCACGGAGTAATTTTTTCACCGTTTTATTTCATACTAGCTGTGCCCGCGACTTCATTCGCGTGGTTGTCGGAACGTAATGTTATATAGCCTAAAGCCTTCCTCTATAAATGGACTACCCAACAGAAAAAGAATTTTTCAAATCGGACCATTAGTTCCTGAGATTAGCGCGTTTAAACAAACAAACAAACTCTTCCGCTTTATAATATTATAGTATAGATATTAGTATAGATTTTAGTCCTTTCGGGTTGCGAAAGCATGTTACCAGATGGCGCCATTGGTTTGATCTAATGTTAAAGCTACAGTTTCTTATCTATTTCAGTATATACAATATTAATCTATGGTTATGGTATTGCTTTTCAGTTTGCAATCAATATTGCTATCTCTTTCTTACAATACATATAATACCATAACGTAACTTAGAAATTAGGGGAATGAAACAAACTAGATCATTATACATACATTTCAGCTTAATTAATGCCCTATCTAATAAAAAAGTATTTATTTCCATAAAACTTAACTAACTATATACCATAACTTACAACTATCTTAAGGGATTTTAACTACGGAAAAATTTATCTTATAAAAACTTATCTATACAATTTTTCCGAACTAAAATCATCCTTATTTTCATATCATTCTTGTACGTCGCTGACAAAGTTCATTACTTGTAGATTACAGGAAAACCTATAAGAATTCAATCAATTGTACGGAACCCTCTCCACGCGAGTTTAACTCGCACTTGGCCGGTTTATTATTCTACGGATTAGGGTCCTTTATTTGTACGATATTTTTATATTTTAGGTTGCCAGAGACGAAAGATTAATCTTTGGATGAAATATGTGAGATTTTTGTAAAGAATAAAAGTGACTGTAGGATCTAAGTGGATTTTGAGCCATTTTTAACCCTAACCGTTTAAACCTGGTTAAATTTAGGCTATGCTTTAAAGTAAGACGGTTTAGGTCCAAACCCCGGTTTAGTGGTTGGTTAATTAAACCTGGTCTAACAAAATAAACTATTTCAAGGGTAGATTCAGTCCATGATACTGAACAACTTTCCGCAAGTAACGTAACATAAATATCGAAATATGAAAAATAATTGTTGGCTTCCCGTACAAGTTGCCCGATCAGCTGATCCGAGTTTGGATCGAAAGGCTAAAATTATATTTCATATTTCGATAATGCTAAAATTCTGTTAAAATTAATTCTGTTTTTATGATTAGAAAGTTTAGTTTCATGAATTTGTCCTGTGACGGCAGCGATTTGGCCTCAATTTTTTATATAATTTAATATAAGTTTTTAAATATTTTTAGTTTAGTTAGTTTTAATTTAGGTTATATTTTAGTTTGTTTAGTTTTAATTTAGTTACTTGTTAGTTTTACGTTGTACGTTTAGGTTGTCACTATTTTAATATGTTTTTACGAAATAAAGAAATAGTTTCATGAATTTAATTTAAGTATTGTAATAAAATTTAATTTAATAAACGAAATAAAATTCGAATAAACTTTATAATATTTTATGAACTTAAAATCAACGGGGCCGTATGCCTATTTGCCTCCTTAAATGAATAATTTACAAAAAAAATTTTTGGTTCTTACAAGCTTTTCTTCTTCGTATAAGCGCGTTCCCGGTTGCATCCTCAACTGTGCTGCTTCGGAGCCCGGGGTTCGCTTTCCCGCTTTTTCTTCTCCAAATATATAATATGCACGTCAATGGTCACCCAAGGATGCCAGACCTTGCAAAATGGTGAAGAAATAGCCGGAACAGTTTAAATGATTTGGCTATAGATTACGACCGGCCGCCTGCCTGACGTCAACCCTCTGTAATGGGAATGCAATTGTAGTACGAGATGTTTGGGCTTAGTCCTTTAGTCGCCTCTTACGACATCCACGACTATTCTAACCAGGAACCACACGGGTCTTACAAGCTTTTATTGTAACTTATCAAGTCAAACGTAACTAATAAGCCCAAACTCGATGGGGTTGCGTCGTTTTATTATACTTACGTCGTACAGGATTCCTATAGCCACCTTCCGACTCCATCATCAGATCAGCTTCTTGTCATTATAGTATTGCATTGTCATCTGATTTACATACAAGCATACAAAATTTTATCTCAACCAGAAACCAGGAAGTGGAACTTGCAAGATTTGACCCAAATAAACCGGGCAAGTGCGAGTCGGACTTGTACATGAAGGGTTCCGTTTTTCCTTACAATGTTTTAAAACGCTGAAAAAACATTACTCTTGTATGACGACACCCTTTAATTTTTAACTTATTCTTATTTTTACTATTTGTTGTTATAGCGGCCATTGTTATAGGTACATAATCGGTGAAAATTTCAAGTCTTCTTCTTGGCGTGTCGGTTCAAGAGATAGAGCTCTGTGACAGATAGCGGGGGGACAGACGGACAGACAGCGAAGTCTCAGTAATAGGGTCCCGTTTGCACCCTTTGGGTACGGAACCCTAAAATCAACAAACAGGATAATCTACTTGTAAAAAGACAGATACACGTGTCGAGGGTGATTAAATTAACAATAACTATAAATAGGCAATTAACGTCACAGTTCATTAAATATTGAGTCAATATGGCCATCATGTAATAAAAAACATAGTAAGTTGTGGAAAAACTTGTAACTTTAATAGAACCTTAGCAATAAATTTGTAATAATTTATGATCTGCTATATCCAACTAGCATAGCAAATGTTGAGGAAAAGTTCTCAAAAATTAATATTTTAATTTGAGTCTTTATCCCTAACGGGGCAGACAGAGCATTTTGGGTCTTGCGGCTCTAAGCAGACAGAGCCCAGAGCCGCAAGACTCAAAGGCCACTTTTAGCGTGATGGTGTGCGAGAAGGTGGAAAAAGGAATCAAATAGAAATGGGTTGCTAAGCACACTGCCTTTAAGCATTTTCGCCCATTCCCTATATCGGCTTTTACCATCTGCGGGGAAGAGAAGCGAGAGAGGAGCGAGGAGAGGGAACATAACATAATATTTAATATAATAATTAATTATGCACTAAAATGAAAGAAGTCAAATTTATTATTGCTAAATATGAACTTACTCCTGACACATTCACATTTGTGACGTTCCACGGCTAAAGATACCTTATGGACGCTGGCACTTACGACATTGTGTTTATTTAAGATAAGTAAATTGTACTAATTGTTTTTCTAAACGTCTTAAGCGCCAGCCAGGGCTTGTTAACGATACCAAATTCACACTAAAAGTAACATTAAATAACGTTATTTTCATACAGGTATTAGTGGTAACGTTTAAGGGGTATCGATAATACAGTTATAAAACGTTATAATAGCGTTATCAATTAACGATATAAGTAACGATACTTTTTTCAATACTTGTAAAATATTATATAAATATTATACAAGAGTATAACATCGCGCTGGAAATCGAACCCAAGGTAGCACAGACTATCACGACATCCGTATAGCTCTAGTAGCCTACTAGACAAACTCATCAATTTATTCTGTCAAATATAGAAAAGACATACAGTGTTAACAATAACTTTTACCGTTAATATCATTGGTAACGTTATCTGATTTATAGGTAAATGGTTGAAAAAATACCATTACCCAGCATAACGTTATCTTTGCTAATAACGTTAACGCCGTTTGACAGAATTAACGTTACCAGATTTTTAACGGTATTCCAAGCCCTGGCGCCAACGTCCCCAAGGTACTTTTACCCGTGGAACCTCACATTAATAACTTAGTTACATAGGTACCTATATCTACAGACATCACAGAATATTATTGCTACAGATTTTCATCATACAGATGACAGAAGGCTATCTTCGATAAATAATACATGTACTTAGTACAAAATTAAAATTTGACGTATGTTAATTGTTAATGATCAGAACAAAATATTGTCAATAATTTAGCATGAGTAGTTATTAAGTTTTTCACTAGATGGCGTTATGCAAAGTTAAAACGCGATATGGTTTCTTTTGTTATAATAGTCTAGTGATTTTCATACATCAGTGCATTGGGATCAAAATTGTATTAGTACCACTCGTCAATTTGTGTTGTGTATGAACCAGAAATATATACAGTCTACTCGGATCAGTCAGAACCTGTGGTTTCATTTTCGAACCCTTGTTCACACCAGTACAACGGAAGGTCAAAAGGATAGCGCTCTCAACTGTTGTGCTGTCCATTAATAAACGTAAGTATACTCTCCTATAGTTAATTTAACTTAATTGATATTTTTATAAGGGTAGTATTTAAACGCAAATCAAAATTACTGATTGCACAGCAAAATACTCAACTGAAAATATTACTAAACAAACTGCAATTTATATTTGTGGCGCAGTAAAATGGATAGAACTTTCCTAGCACTCGCCGGCCGCTGCCGCGGCACGCTCGCTTCGCTCGCTCGGCTCGTGCGTGTGTTGGTCGCAGTTCTAACATAACCTAACCTATAGGTTTGCCCTAACCTAATAAATTTGATGTGCAGTCAGTATTTATTTGCTGTGCAATCAGTACTTATGATAAGATTGTTGATTTATTTGATGTAAAAAAGTATATAAATGATGAGATTAAATTGATGGGTGATTATTTATTAGATGTGCAATTAATAATATCCCTTTTTATAATAAATAATGTATGTACTTTATCTCAAAGCCCGGTCCAGTGGCTCCATAATTTAAATTAATTATTATATAATATATATACAAAAGACAACAAGTCACACTGGTTGAGCTAGCCCCACAGTAAGTCTAAACTTGTGATATATCATACTAAATCAACAATACAATATATTATAATAAATACATATACAGGGTGACTTTTTATTAACCGGCAAAACTTTGGAGCAAGTTCAGTGCATGATACTGAACTACTTTCTATAAAAAAAATAATTAAAAATCGATAAAAATTTTCGTCCTTCCAATCAAAATCCGTTTGACTGAGCGCTGATTTGTATGGGAGGACGAAATTTTTTTATCGATTCTTAATAAAAAAAATATAGAAAGTAGTTCAGTATCATGGACTGAACTTGCTCTAAAAGTTTTGTGGGTTAATAAAAACCTGTATAGATTAGCACCCAAGACAAATTAAATAGGACAGTTTTAAAAATATCATCTTGCCCTGGCTGGGGATCAAACCCAGAACCTACGGAGTTGCGGACTAGCGTGTCTTCATTTATAAAAATCTGACCGAATGACTAGATGAACATTTAAAATACTTTATGAACTACTGTTGAAAATATTACTTACTTGCTTGTAGTAGTGGCACAGAATACAGTAAGAGTATTACATACAGAACGGAATCTCCTAAGGTACGCGCAATATGGGACCCCGTTCCCCGTCCCCGCACCTCTCCGCCGTTCTTGTGCCGGCGTGTGCTGCCGTGAACACGTCAATGGATGTGTGTTCGCCCGCTCTCGCCCCTCGACAAGGCGAGAACGGGGAAGAGGTGCGGGGACAGGGAACGGGGATGCATATTGCGCGGGACCTTAGGAGATTCCGTTCTGGATAAAACTAATAGCAAGACTTACTAGTAGATTTAATGGGTAAAAGATCGATCTTCTGACCTGTAGCTCTTATTAAGAGTTATTTTCTTAAATATAGGTAGCTAGAAGGTGCATATTCTAACTGAATATTAATTGTTTTGAGGAATTCAGCAATAGAAAGAGACTATTTGGCATATTATATAAATTATTTCATTAATTTAGCCGTTTCTTCAGTTTTTGTAACAAGATCATCTTTAAAGTAGTTTTCTATTTCTTGTAACGTCTTGTCTTTGGTCTCAGGCAGATACAAATACAACAAATAAGTGTACACAGCCACAGATACACCGTAAAACAGAAATGCGCCGTGGAAACCAAACGTTCTGAAAATCATCGGACTTAATTTCAAAAGGGTTGATGAGTAAATATTAAATGTAAAAGCTGTCACTATCATCGCTGAACTTTTATACTTTAAAGGCATTATCTCCCCAAATATCGATGTGGCGAAAATTATAGGACCACAACTTAAACAAACGTTAAATGCAGCTAATAACAACAAAGACAGTAACTTACTTTCAGTTATAACAGATAACTTAACTAAATACAAATATAAAGAGATGATTATTAAGAAAAAAGCACCAAGAAATGATGACGTTAAATATAAAGTTCTCCTTTTCAGAAATTTGGATAATGCTGACCCGAAATACATACTAAAAACTGTTACCCCATCTAAAATAAGCATTCCAGAATACGCTGTGCTCTCGCTTAATGTCATTTTCTTAATGATTTCTATCGCGTACATGCTGCAAACAAATTTACCAGAAAAATGAAATTGCGTCATCATCAATACAGATAGAAGCACAGGTTTGTAAAACTCCTTTTTCTTAACCATTTCTACAAATCCGATCTCTTTCTCCTTTTTACTCTGTTCTTTTATCAATTCTTCTAATTCTCTTTCTGATTCTAAACTCACTCCTTTTAGCAATCTGTGTGAAGTTCTACATTCTTCAAATCTCCCTCTACTGGCGTACCATATCGGTGATTCGGGCCAGAAGAAAGCAGTTAATGGGTAAATTGAACATATAAATCCAAAAACAGCAATGAATTTCCAATGATAAAACGTACCTATAGCGTTAGACACCCAAATACCCCAAAACACCGATGCAGACTTTATTGTAAGGAATAATCCTCGATATTTCGGTGACGTATATTCACTGACGATTATGACAGATATAGTCAAGGAGCAGGCTTGTATAACTCCTAATAAAATTTCACCGACTAGCAACTGTGTGATGTTTTGACTGGTGTAGAAGACGACGAAGGCGACGACCACGGTGGCGGACACTATGAGGAAGGGGATTCTTCGACCGACGTACTTTGTGAGGATGGAGAGGAAGATTATCCAAGGTAGCGCGCTGTAGCCTAAGACGGAGGCTGGAAAGAGAAACGGGAAGATCATTGGGGAAGATTAAGTTTGCAATAAGCACAGGAGACAGGTAGACTTAAACTTAAAGTAAGTATACGAAGTGGAGAAGAAATAGCTGGAACAGTTTAAATGATTTGGCTATAGTTTTACGACCGGCCGCCTGCCTGACGTCAACTCTCCTTGGGAATGCAATTGTAGCACGAGATATTTGTGCTTAGTCCTATTCAAACCCGGAAGCCACACGGCACGGCACTAATTTCGAGGTTTACTACCCTTTCGTTATACCGAGAGTAATAATTTTTTATTAATTGACATTGACGTGCCTAACATTATATATGTACATTATCCTACATACATACATATACATACATACACAATACTACATATCCATACAGAAATACATAACAAAAAATTCAAAAAAATCAAGATAATGATTAGTTCCGCCGCAACAAATTAACAAAAAGGTGCGTGTGGAATTTTCTTTTAAAAAGGTACCTATTTGGGATACTTTTCATGTATTCGGGCATGCCAAATTCGTAGAGTAAGACATAGAATTTGAACGAAAAAATAGAAAATGACGACAAAGAGTATGACTAAGCTACTGAGCGAAGCTCACGGTCTACCTATAGCTATATGTTGTATTAGGGAAAGCCTGTAAAACGAGCTATATTAGAAATATATAAAATAAATACCTAAAGAAACACTTACATAGCCAAGAAGACATGTCATCCGTGAGTACGAAGGTCGAGTTCGGTTCCCGCCTGATCTGCGGCAGGAAGACAGTCGGGGCGCCCAGGGACATGCCCCCCATGAAGTAGACACACCATACCGCGCTCGATATGAATATCTGGGAAAATCAACATGTATTTTTTTACGAAAACATTAAATATTTTTGTGGTGCGACATTTTTTCTTTTTGTGATTTAAGAATTTGTTCTTGTCAGTGGAGTTAAGTGGAGATGCCTCCATAACTTTTTTAATTTTTAGGGTTTCGTACCCAAAGGGTGCCAACGGGACCCTATTACTGAGACCCTGCTGCTTATAGCTAAACACAAAAAAAAACTAGAAAAAAAAAGTTGAAAATTAAAGGGGGTCGTCATACAAAAAACGTGTTTTTTTTAGCGTTTTTAACTCGATCTGTCACAGGATTCTATCTCTTGAACCGTAATAGCTAGACACCTGAAATTTTTACCGATTATGTATTACTATGACCACTATAACAACAAATACTAAAAATAAGATAAAGTTAATAATTAAAGGGGGTCGTCATACAAGAAACGTGTTTCTTAAAACCGAAAAAGTGTTGCAATCACGTAAAAAACCGTTCGATAGCTACGATGCCACAGACAGACAGACCGTCATTAGCGTCAAACTTATAACAGCCCCCTTTTTTTCTCGGGGGTTAAAAATCGTTTGCGGCGGTTGGTCTGTCCCTTATAATAAGATGGAGTAAGTCTACTAGGTAATATGAACAATAAAAGCAACTGACCTGTCTTAAGAATGACCTCCAGTCGAATTTCTGATCCATTTTATCAATCACAACAAAACTAATACTCAGAGATCTTATTTTTCACTTGAACTTAGTTTATTTTTATATTCATTTTTTGTACATCTGTATACCTACTTAGTTTAATAAGATCTTTTTCACAGTAACTACATAAATAAAAAATAATAATATCAAACAATTTTCTTTTGCACTAACGTTGTAGAAAATAATTATAGGAACAATCAATGCGTGTGTTAAAAACTTAATGACAACAAATAAAAAATATGATGAATTAAAAATAATTCTTTTGCGCGCAAAATGTGTAAATTACTTCTAAAAATTCTACAGGTTTTTTTAGAGCCACTTGATATTTTTTTTATAAAATAAAGCATGAAGAAATATTTTGTTTTTATTACTAAAGTAGGTTGGAAGGTACCAACTAGAAGAAAACTGGGAATTATTTTATAATATAAAAACTTAATGACAACAAATAAAAAATATGATGAATTAAAAATAATTCTTTTGCGCGCAAAATGTGTAAATTACTTCTAAAAATTCTACAGGTTTTTTTAGAGCCACTTGATATTTTTTTTATAAAATAAAGCATGAAGAAATATTTTGTTTTTATTAATAAAGTAGGTTGGAAGGTACCAACTAGAAGAAAATTGGGAATTATTTTATAATATAAAAACTTAATGACAACAAATAAAAAATATGATGAATTAAAAATAATTCTTTTGCGCGCAAAATGTGTAAATTACTTCTAAAAATTCTACAGGTTTTTTTAGAGCCACTTGATATTTTTTTATAAAATAAAGTATAAAGAAATATTTTGTTTTTTTTAATAAAGTAAATTGGAAGGTACCAACTAGAAGAAAACTGGTGACAGACTGATACCAATAGAAGACTGACATATATTGAAGTATAAAACACGTTGTGTACACGGAGTATCATAATAAACTGGCAAGTGCGAGTCGGGCTCGTACACGAAGGGTTCCGTACCACCGTAGAATGTTTAAAAACGCTGAAGAAACACGTTTCTTGTATGACGACACCCTTTAATTTTTAACTTTTTCTCATTTTTAGTATTTTTTGTTATAGCGGCCATAATAATACATAATCTGTGAAAATTTCAAGTACCTAGTTAATGCCATCATAAAGATCTAGTTAAAAACGCTGAAAAAACACATTTTTTGTATGACGACCCCTTTAATTTTCAACTTTTTTTATTTTTAGTATTTGTTGTTATAGCGGCCACAGTAATACATAATCGGTGAAAATTTTAAGTGTCTAGCTATTACGGTTCAAGAGATAGAGCCCTGTGACAGACGGACAGACAGCGGAGTCTCAGTAATAGGGTCCCGTTTGCACCCTTCGGGTACGGAACCCTAAAAATGGCGACCATTATTGGACATTTATCCTATATAAAATATAAGATGATCATGTACAGTCAGTAAAGAAACTTAATTGTTGGTTTTGTACCAGCGTTTTCCCTACAGCCCGTAGACCCGGGCCTAGGGTAAACAGAATATTAGGGGTGCAAACCAGGTCCCCCGATCCGATTTAAAATACTAATTATAGTTCTCCGAGTATGGTTTACAAGAACTCGCGAATTGTAAGAAAGATGATGGCGTACTGACTAAGAATTAAGGGCCTATACATATATGTACTCGTACCTCACAGTTCTTAGAACGATCTTCAGTATTATCAATATTAACAAAATACTTATTTTGAAATAAAAATACAGCAAAGATATTCAAGAAATACAATAAATTAGCCCTTGTAAGTAACTTTGGATTAGCCGTGTGGTTTCCGGCAGAGTAGAATAGGACCACTCCAAGTCTTCCTGTGGATGTCGTAGAAAGCGACATAGGGAACACAAGCTGAACAAAGCTTATAAACATCAATGAGACCACTTTAACCCGTCTGGCCAGCGTGCGTGGAGAATGTAGACCAAATCCTTTCATGCCAAGCCTTAGTATGGCTCTTGCAGTACAGAGAGGTTCGTGCTTATGCAGGGGAGACTATAAAAGACCTGATGATTATGATTCTTTGTAAAAGGAAAAACCTTAAAAAACTACACACGCGTAAACCATTGGCATTGGCAAGGCATTTGCGCCGCCCCGCCGCGCCGCCCACGTGGCTCGGCTGTTTCGTTTCGCCTAGAGTAGGTAAATTTGTGTGCCGGAAGTGGGAGCTGTGGCGGGAGCAAAACTTAGACTCTGGCGTAGAGTCCGTTTTACTTTGGAACAATAGTTTTAAAATAAATAAATAAAATAATGTAGTTACCTATATATTTTGAAATGTGCTTTTTAAGCACATTTCAAACCACACCACACGGTAGTATTTGACATATTTTATTTATTAGTTTAGTTTAGCCATAGTGGATTTACTGTGTCTTAACCAAAGATAATATAATTACTAAGCAGCGGGGTGTTCCTACGTTGCCCTCTCTTGCTCTCGCCGGCTAGCAGACATAGTCCTGGAGCCTTTTAATTTAAAGTGCCTCACCAGATTATGTACAATGAAACTTCTTCTTTTAAGAATAGAGGAGGAAAAACGATTAAAAAAGCTTGCAAATGTAAGGGGTAAAGGGTTTAAATAGGAAGGGGTTAATACACTACGATGGGGCTTATGGGTAAAGGATATTATGGGTCTTTCTACTTTCTTTCAAGCATTGGTAGGTTGGTTTCAAAACTCTTAAATCGGTAAATTATCGGTTATTTCGTGGTTGTAAGGGCTCGCGAGGTCTATTGTTTTCACAGAACCACTAGTGTATTTTATTTACCAAATGTTACAAATATTCATCAGCAACATGCTTCGTCAAAAAAGTACAAATCCTATATCAGCAACATGCTTCGTCGGAGGTATACAGAAATAAATCCGCAACATGCTTCGTCAAATCAAATAATTAATACATATTTCGAATTAGTCTAAAAGACCAACACAGTTCGTACCCGGCCCAAAGGTCCGTTATATGGTGTTCTGTATGTAAGGGCGGCGAAAATAATCTTTGCCTGGAGGGCCGGAGCGGCTAAATAGCTAGATCGGGCACTGATTATGTACGTATTAAAATTACATCATTTGTTGCGCTGTATAACCGGTATTTTACGGTTATAAATACAACTACGCAATAAAATTTAACCTGTTTCAATTGATAATTTTGGACAATCATTCATTATTACCCGACTGCACCAGGAGAAGGATTATGTTTTTAGAGTGTATGTATGTATATTTATTTGGCACGCTCGGCAGTCTAAGGCGCAAGCTAGACAGAAACGGCGCGGCCGCGGCGCGCTTGCTGCGCGCCTCTTCTATCTGTTTTGCACGACGTCCTTTTTCTACATTTTGTATGAAAGAAAGAACATTGGAAAGGCGTCGAGGCAGCACGACGGTTGCAACGACGCGGCGGGCGCGCCGCGTGTGCACCGCACCGAAAGCGCACCCCCGTCGTGAGCGCGCCTCTAGCGAGCTAGCGCACCCTGGCGCACCCGATGCGGGTCGCTTGCGCACCAGTGGCGAGCCCGATGGGTGTCGGTAGAGCGTAAGCGGCGCGCCACGTCGCCGCTTGTGTCTGGCTTGCGCCTAACGACTTGATGAATTTTATCTTGAGATGTGTCGTTAGGTTTTCACTGGATATATTAAAAATTTGATTGCAGACATTCTTAAAAAAGGAGAGGTCAGAAGTACCAGTAACCGGCGGGTATGCATGAAGAGGTGTATATCAATAGAACAGCTGGAACAGTCTAAAGATTTCTAAGTAATTATTTTGAAAAATAATTTTTAGTAGTTTAATTACTTACCTATAACAATTTTTCAAAAAGTACTCACAATAAATAAAATTAATAAAATAAATAAAATAAATAAAATAAATAAAATAAATAAAATAAATAAAATAAATAAAATAAATAAAATAAATAAAATAAATAAAATAAATAAAATAAATAAAATAAATAAAATAAATAAAATAAATAAAATAAATAAAATAAATAAAATAAATAAAATAAATAAAATAAATAAAATAAATAAAATAAATAAAATAAATAAAATAAATAAAATAAATAAAATAAATAAAATAAATAAAATAAATAAAATAAAGCTACAAGCTACAGAGGCCCATATCTTATTTTAAGTTACATCTGTCTCCTCGCACTATACAAGTGTATTCAACATGTAGTTCATTGTGTTTAATATAGAGGGCTGTTTGATAAGTACCCGTTTTCTAAATATATTAATATCACTGGCCGCAAATAAGTATACCACCTTTTTAAGCGATTTTTCAGAAGCGGGAAAATTAAAAAAAAATGGCATTCTTTTGTTTTTTTTTTTCATTTGACAACGATTCAGTGAAGGCGTGAACTTAAAATTGTTAAAATGGAGAAAGAACAGTATCGGTCTGTAATTAGATTCTTATTTTTGGAAGGAAAAACATGTAATGAAATAAAAGTAAGAATGCAAGCGGTTTACCATGAATGTGCTCCTTCTATGACAACCGTCAGATATTGGTATAACGAGTTTAAGCGGGGGAGAACAACCGTCTTTGATGAGGATCGCCTAGGCCGGCCAGTTGAGGTGACTACAGACGATATGGTTAAGAAAATTGAAAATATCGTTTTAGCCGACCGCCGAATTAAACTTCGAGAAATCGTAGATGCTGTAAATGTTTCAATCGAGAGGGTACATCACATATTAGAAGAAAAATTGGGTATGAAGAAAGTATCGGCGAGGTGGGTGCCGCGTTTACTCACGGAGGAGCAAAAACGGAACCGACTGACTACTTCGGAGCAGTGTTTGGCCGTGTTCAAACGTAACCCGAAGGAGTTTCTGCGTCGTTTCGTGACCGTGGTCGAAATGTGGGTCCACCACTACACCCCGGAAATGAAATAGCAGTCGAAGCAGTGGATTTTACCGGGTGAACCTGCTTCAAAGAAAGCAAAAACCGTCCCATCGGCTGGAAAGGTCATGGCGACCGTTTTTTGGGATTCGCAGGGTATTATACATATTGACTATTTAGAAAAGGGAAAAACAATAACAGGGCAGTACTATGCCAATTTATTGGATGAATTTGACGCCGTGTTGAAGGACAAACGACCCCATTTAAAAAAGAAAAAAGTACTGTTTCATCACGACAACGCCCCGGCTCATTCGTCCAGAGTTGTGACGGCTAAATTAGCACAGTTACGCTACGAAATATTGTCTCACCCCCTGTATTCTCCAGATTTGGCCCCATGCAATTTCTTTTTGTTTCCCAACCTAAAAAAATGGCTCGGTGGCAAGCGATTTGGATCAAATGACGAAGTCATTGCCGCCACAGAGGCCTGTACGAGCTACGCTGTACATAACCGATTGACCTAGAAGCAGAAATGCTGACAGGCGCGCCGATGGGCCGCCGTCGCGTTGTAATTTACTTCAGTACCATTAAAATAGTCTCGAAATCAAGTCGTTTTATCATTATCAATCATCACGGTATTCAAACCCTATCAGTATCAATTTTTATATCATTTCTAATATCAATATATCATTATTGTACGGTCCCGGATCGTACATTGGTCCTTCGAAAAAACAAAAAAGGGATCACGGTGCGTGTTATACGTGTCAGACTGATACGTGTCGGACTAAAACCAGTGTCGGACTTTGAACGCGCGCGCGACCCCGAACCAGCAGCGAGGAAACACAGTAAGCAGCCGTGTGCCAAGCTATCGAAGCAGCAGCAGAAAATCATAGCTGATCAAGTAAGATCTTTCCTTTTTATCATAATGGAAGGTTTACTAGCAACCCAGTCCCAAATTATCACGGGCATGGATCAGATCTTGACCAATTTCAAAAAAGATAGTGCTGAGCGCAAAACTAAAGATTACATTTTGAGACGTTTAGACACTTTGGATTCCTATTGGCAAGAATTTCAAGTAAACCATATTAAGTTGTGTGAGTTTGGTGATAAAACTGGTGATTATTTTGTTGGTGATCATTACAACAAAAGTAAGGAATTTTATCAATCAGCTCGTGAATACATTATACAAAAATCTGCACCAATTTTAAATCCAAGCACACCTGTATCAAGCATATCGAGCCCTGCAAATATCAGTAGCAATGTTGCTCAAAAACCTATTTTAAGACCAGCCACTCCTTTAGCATCAACGTCTAGCACAGCGGACATCATCAACGCTGCAGAAGACAGCTCCAGGGATTTCAAGGCGTCTTCGGTAAGCAATATTTTTAAGATGGTTTCTCACGGTACGAACAGCCATTTAGATGAGTTACTAAGAAAACAATCTAGCAATTTCAAAGCATTTTCACGTACGGTTTCTAGCATAAACATTGATTTAATCATGGAGCAATGGGAGTTCCAAGATGTATTAAAAACCCTGGAGTCTAGGTGGTCAGTCATCGACAATCTTCATTGGGAATTGGATAGTCAACTCAACGGAGAAAACGAACTCTACGAGCAGACATTCTCAGCAAATGAAGCAACGTATCATCGAATGAAAAAACTTATCAACAACAAACTGTGGTCAGTGTCTCATCGTGAAAAATACACCCCTAAGGTAGAGGTTTCCGTTTTCCACGGTACGTACAATAGCTGGGTTTCATTTAAGGATCTCTTTACAGAGACTATACATAATAACCCGTCACTCTCGAGCGCGCAGAAGATGCAGTTCTTAAAGTCTAAAGTTAAGGGTGAAGCGGAACGTCTGATTCAGCATCTTCCGATCAGCTCAGAAAACTACGCAGTATGCTGGGAAATTTTGAACCACCGTTATAATAACGTCAAGCTAATTTTTTCATCTCACGCTAATATGTTAATGAATCTCCCAGTGATGCAGCAACCCACAGTAAATCATATAAAACGCATTCATGACACTACTCTAGAAAGTTTAAATGCAATCAAAAACTTAGGCGTGGATGTGACAACATGGGATCCATTATTGGTTCACATTTTGACGCAAAAATTGGACACGGACACACACAACGACTACTTATCATCTCTCAAGAAGCCTAGGGAACTTCCCAGTTTGCAAGATTTCCTGAACTTCCTCGAGGGCAAGTTTACCAGCATGGAGGCTTCGAGACGTAAGCAAGAAAACATATCTAATCATAATAAATCATCTCATCATCAAACGGGATCATATCAAAATCCTAAACCAAATAACCAAAATTATAAATCAAATCATTTAAAACAATCTTTTTCCAGCAATAAAGTAATGACGCAATATGTCGGTAACAAAAATATGTCGGTTACTAGGCCAAACAAAATATGTCCAAACTGCAAAAAAGATCACATATTGTTTAATTGCGCGCAGTTCGTTGACATGTCACCTAAAAACAAACTTCAACTTATCAAAAAACTAAAGATTTGCGAAAACTGCCTTTATGATCATTACGGTAAAACTTGTTTTTCTACTAGCCGATGCCGTGAGTGCAATGGATTTCACAATTCTATTTTGCACGATGCATTTGTGCAAACGTCAACATCGAACAACAGCTCAAGTCATTCACCCGAGTCAGGTCAACAATCACGATCATCTAATACTTTCGTATCTCAGCAAGAAGACTGTCCAGAGATTCTATTAGCAACAGCATTGATTTGGGTTCGGATGTCAGATGGTAGCTACGCGGCCCTTAGAGCTCTTTTAGACCAAGGGTCGCAGACAAATCTCATCACCGAGAAAGCTGCACAGATGTTAAACTTACCTAGACAGCAATTCAAGGGTGTCATTACGGGGGTAGGAGTTAGAGAAAATAACTGCAAAGGGATGCTTAACATCAAATGTATGTCAATGGTTAATTCATACTCATTCGACACGGAAGTTTTTATCATGAATCATGTTACAAGAAATCTGCCAAACATTTCTTTCCATAAACCACAATGGACTAACTTAGAAAAAATACAACTTGCCGATCCCGAGTTTTATCGCAGTCGCCCTATAGACTTACTTTTAGGGGCGGAAGTCTTTTCGAACATATTGTTAGACGGAGTAATCAGATTTGATCGATACATATCCCCCATCGCACAGCAAACTCGCCTTGGGTGGATTTTAAGCGGTGGTGTAAAGACCCTACAATGCAACGTCGTACAAATTGATATAAAACAATTTCAAAAGTTCTGGGAGGTCGAGGATATCTCTTTGGAATCATCATTATCAGATGGAGACAAGGAATGTATTACATTTTATCAAAATACAACACGGCGTTTGGAGAATGGTCGATACGAGGTCAGGATTCCTCTTAAACCAGCATTTGAGCAACATTTAGGTGATTCAAAATCAAAAGCAATAGCGCAATTTGGACAACTGGAAAAAAGGCTTATTAAAAAAGAAAAATTATCTACTCAATATAAATTATTCATGGAAGAATATAGGTCATTAGGACACATGAAACCAGCTGACTGTAATCAGAAACCTGAGTCATTCTTACCACATCACGGAGTAATTCGCGAGGATTCTACTACTACAAAATTACGAGTTGTATTTAACGCTTCCGCGAAAACATCATCAGGATTGAGTCTCAATGACCTCATGTACACGGGTCCTAATCTTCAACAGGACCTGCAGTCATTGATACTAAGCTGGAGGCAGCATCAGTTCGCCTTTTCAGTTGACGTCGAGAAAATGTTTCGGCAAATCATGGTTAACGAGTTAGACCAAAAATTACAGAAAATCATATGGCGAGATCATCCAAATCAAGCACTCCGAGAATATCAACTTACAACAGTCACGTATGGCACGAAAGCCGCGCCGTTCTTAGCAATGATGACATTGAGACAATTAGCGGCTGACGAACGAGAAAAATATCCTGAAGCAGCAGATGCCATCCAGAGATCATTTTATATGGATGATCTTTTGCATGGTACAGGAGATATTTTATCATGTAAACAATTACAACATGATTTAATCGATTTATTGCAGTCCGGAGGCTTTAAACTACATAAGTGGGCTTCGAATAACAAAAACCTGCTAAGAGAAAACGTTGACGGTAAACAAGACGACAAAGAATTTAAACATGTCGAGGCAACCAAAACTTTAGGTTTACGTTGGAATCCCGATCAAGATACGTTATCATTTAGCTTAAAAATAGATTCATTAAAAAGAAATACAAAGCGGACTGTACTATCGGAAATATCAAAGGTGTTCGACCCGCTGGGTTGGATTACTCCCGTTACAACTAAACTAAAGATTATGTTTCAAACTATTCTAACATTAAACCTCGGATGGGACGACGAAATTCCCGAAATCAATCAATTAGAATGGAACATAATAAAGGCCGACATTTTAAATATCATAAATCAATTTAAAATACCGCGTTGGTTAGGTACGGAGCCGATCAGCGATATCGAGTTACACGGGTTTAGTGACTCATCAATGAAAGCGTACGCCTGTGTGATATATTGTAAGTTATCAAAACAAAATCAAACAAGCATAATATTGGTAGCTGGAAAATCGAGACTGATACCAACTAGCCAAAAATTATCTCTGCCGAAATTAGAATTGTGCGGAACATTTTTATTATCAAAACTAATGGCAAAGGTAAAGTCAAGTTTACCAAAGTACAAAATTAAAACATACGGTTGGGTAGACTCCACTGCTGTTTTGGGTTGGCTGCACGGCGATCCCCGGAGGTGGAAAACCTTTGTCTCAAACAGAGTACAACAAATCTGTGAAGTTATGCCATCAGAGTGTTGGCGATACGTCAAATCGGAAGAAAACCCGGCTGACTGCGCGAGTCGTGGTCTGACAGCATCTCAATTATTGAATCATCCTTTGTGGTGGCAAGGTCCAGTATGGTTGCCCTCTTACAAACATGAAGGAAGTAAGCGAATCACCTATACAACCGTAGAGGAAATGAAGCCAATAAAACACGTCAATATCGCTATTCAACAAAACAAAGGCGAGGACGTAATCCCTGAACTATTAAGAGATTATAGTTCATTTCCAAAAATAGTAAGGATACTAGCATGGGTTTACCGATTTATTTACAACACAAAAAAGCAATCATCAAGAAACAAACAGAAGATAGATAAGGAAGGATATATTACTCTCTCGGAACAAAGGAGGGTAAAATCAAAAATCATTAATCATACACAACAGGAGCATTTTTTAGAAGAATTAAATCAATTAAAATCAAAGCAGTTAGTTAGTCACAAAAGCAAGTTGCAAAACCTCAACCCATTTTTGGATAAAGAAGGTCTCCTTCGAGTTGGAGGACGGTTGAGGCATGCACGTATCAGCTATGAAATGCAGCATCCCATCATCTTACCGAACAACGGTCGCCTGACGGAGCTTATCATAGATCATTTTCATCAACTTACCTTTCATGGTGGACCCCGCCTCACACTTGCCTTTATCAGGCAAAAATATTGGATTCTCGGAGGGAATAGGGCTACAAAAAAGCAAATATTTCGCTGTGTAACTTGCAGAAAGCATAACCCCTTAAAACAAAGTCAAATAATGGCTGACTTACCAGAATCAAGATCTAATCAATCTCGTCCGTTCTCCCACGTCGGAATTGATTATAGCGGACACATTTTTCTGAAAATAAACAAGGGTCGAGGAGTCAAAACCACAAAAGGCTATGTAGCTGTATTTGTTTGCATGGCTACAAAGGCGGTTCATCTAGAAGTGGTATCAGACCTCACTACATCAGCATTTATCGCAGCCCTTCGTAGAATGATCGCACGAAGAGGAAAGCCCACTCAAATATATAGTGACAATGGTAGCAACTTCGTCGGGGCAGATAGAGCATTAAAAATGGAATATCAACAACTGCAACAAATATTTAGCAACGATTTTCTAGCAGAGATATCAGAAATGGAAATCAAATGGAGTTTTAATGCTGGCGCCTGGCCATCGGCGGGAGGCCTATGGGAAAGTGTTGTAAAAAGCTTCAAATTTCACTTAAAGAGAGTGATAGGCGAGCAAAAACTTACCTATGAAGAACTCAGCACCGTACTAACGCAAATTGAGGGATGTCTAAATTCGCGACCTCTTTGTCCTTTATCCGAAGATCCTGAAGATCTGGACTTCCTGACACTCTCTCATTTCCTGACGGGAGGGTCTGCACTCACTTTGTTCGATACAGAAAAGGACATGAGGACAAGATGGCACTTATCACAACAAATCTTTAGGGATATTTGGAAACGGTGGCGTTCAGAATATCTTACTCAATTATCGGCCAGAAGTAAATGGAAGCAAAGTCGTAGCAATATTAGACTTAATGATGTAGTAATAATTCACGATGATAATTTACCTCCAGGAAAGTGGGCCATGGGAAGAGTGATCGAGTTATATCCAGGATCAGATGGACAAGTCCGTGTCGTTTCTTTGAAAACAAAGAACGGAGTAATAAGGAGGCCCATCATCAAACTATCAATTCTACCAGTACACGCTGAAGCTTTAGAAGATCAAGCAGGAAATAATCACAAATCACATATCATTCAGGAAGTTGAGCAATCAGATGCTGCCGTATCAAACAAACCTAAGAGAGAAAGACGTAAACCATTTAGTTTCGTTTCCTTGGTAACATCGTTTCTATTTTTTCTATCAATATTATCAAACACTGAAGCGACCTTGAATATCACGAACTTTAGAAAAAATCAAGGTCTCTACTTCGATAAGTTAGCAAACATGCAAGCTATACGAGACGAATGGAAACTTGTAACTTATTACAATATGCAGCCTTATTGGGAAGGAATAAGTGCGCTCAACAAGTATACTCAATCGCTGAATCAAACTTGTAAAACAATCAAAACAAGCGTTCATTGCGATGTAATTCTACTCCAGTTACATCACGGGGCTAATGAACTTGAATACTACAATCATATGTTGCTCGGTCAGCAATACGCGGCGCAGACGACGTCCAGACTACGACGCGGCCTTATCGACGGGGTTGGCTACGTTGCTAACAGTCTATTCGGAGTGTTAGATCAGCGATTCGCAGAAAAGTACGAAAAGGACATTTCGCTCTTACGGAATAATCAGATAAAACTCATGACATTCTGGAAAAATCAAACGTCTGTAGTGGAGGCAGAATATAACTTTCTAAAACGAACAGAAGAGTCCATGACAAAGCAACATAAGCTTATCCATCAACACATCAATGATATAGAGCAAGCTGTCAATACACTACAGAATCAAGATCAGAAAAAATCTTTGGTAAACGAATTTACATTAGCATCAATCATAGCAAGCAACCTACTTGGAAGTCTGAAGACCATACAGGGATTCATATTGGATACCGTAACCGACATCTATCATGGTCGATTTAACCCACACCTCTTCAGACCAGAACAGTTGCAGAATGAATTGAGTACCATAGCAAGTCATCTAGCATCAGATGTCTCCCTTCCCATACAGAACATATATACTGACCTCAGTAAAATCTATAAATTGCTTAAAGTCAAGGCACGCATGTTACAATCGTATTTAATATTCGAAATAACATTACCACTTATCAGCCGTGACTCCTTTGAAATCTTCAAAGTTATATCAATCCCTGAAATAAAAAACGACCAGATGACTAAGATCAAACCTATATCAGATTTCATCGCTATTAGTTTAAGGAAAAATATGTATATCACTATGACTGAAGGAGATATACGATCATGTTTCATGTTAGAACCGTACTTATGCTACATAAAAAATCCGATATATCACCTTAAGTCAGATCAAGACTTGTGCGAAAAGAAAGGATCAGAATGTGAAACCATTATCAGCAAATGTGAAAACAGCTGGTTTGAAAGCAACACCATCAACAATTATATTTATTTTTGTTGCAATCAGTGTCCGGTGCGTTCAATATGTGACGATCAAGTTACAGCGCAGATATTATCACATACTGGTTTAGTTACCACCGATAATGGTTGCGAGTTGAAGACTGATACCTTCTCAATATTCTCACGACATAAACATACGAGTGAGTTACAAATTACACCAGATCTTTACACACCAGTTGTCTCACCTATAAACCATATTATTAATATCACCATTCCACGCAACTCACACAACTTCGAGTGGAATACCTCAATCTACGATGATCAGAAATTAGCAGAAATTGGAGAAAACATCAAATTCTTGAAAGATCATCCTCCGGCACTATCAGATGGTATTTCAACTCACGACGTGCACCACTATGCATTGATCTATGCTATAGTAGGTGTGCTGCTGTTATTCGGACTGGTATACGTGTCACACCGGACTCGCTGTAGCTGGCGAGTGTCGGCGGGACCCTCAGCGTTGGCGCGCCCGCCAGTGGCGGCGTGCCCCCGTGCAGCAGAGCAAGCGCCCGTGGCGGCTGAAACGCTCAGCCCACCCGCGCCTGCACCCCGGGCCCGCGCATCAAGCCTTGGAGATAGTGTGTTGTATCAGTGCGTAAATGAAAAATCAAAAACAGCGAGTGCGCGAGTGTTAAACAAAAATACGTCCCCACTTTTTCAAAACAGATTTAGTGCTTTGAACATTGCCGATCAATAGACTCGAACTATATTTATTTTCCAATTACTACTCACAAAGTTATTTATTTAGTCTAAGAACTATAATCAAATCATTTTTATTAACTATTATTTTTTGTTGATAATATTAACAATATTTAGATTTGAATCAATGTTATTTATCTTTATCATTTGTTAATATTTGTGCCTGCCTGCTCCCTGTTGCCCCGGAGCATGTACGAGCTACGCTGTACATAACCGATTGACCTAGAAGCAGAAATGCTGACAGGCGCGCCGATGGGCCGCCGTCGCGTTGTAATTTACTTCAGTACCATTAAAATAGTCTCGAAATCAAGTCGTTTTATCATTATCAATCATCACGGTATTCAAACCCTATCAGTATCAATTTTTATATCATTTCTAATATCAATATATCATTATTGTACGGTCCCGGATCGTACAGAGGCCTATTTTAATGACTTTCCAAAATCATACTTTTTGGATGGTTTATTGAAGCTTAAGTATAGGTGGAACAAATGTATAGAGTTAAAAGGTGACTACGTAGAAATATAAATGCATATATACAAAAAAAAATGTTTTTTTTTTCCATAAACGGGTACTTATCAAACAGCCTAGGTACACTTCGGTATCCATTCTTCCATCTATCACTTTCAAGATTCCATTGGTGTTGTGTGTGTGGTGTCCACGCTTTCTTCACCATGGAAGCAGACTTTTTGCGCATGATGGCATAAAAATCATCTATGCCAGCATCCGCAAACATGCCTGATGAACTACAAAGTCGTGGGAGCCCCAACAGAGCCCTGAATGTGTTATTATATTGAATCCTCAGAGCACTGTAGACTTTGGCAGTGTAGTTGGTCCATAGTGCACACGTGTAAAAGCTTTGGCAATATGCTTGAAACAATGTTTTTTTAACTTCTGCGTTGCAACGAATAAATCTATGAGCCAACATATTTCCCCTTACCGACAGTGCTCTGCGTTCTCTTTCAATGTCCAAATTATCCTTCATATTTTCTGATAAGATATGCCCTAAATACTTAAACTGTGCAACACGTTTCAAAGGTACTCCATTCAGCATCAGTGGTGGAATATTAGATGGTTCTTTAATATTGCCTTTAAACAACATGAACTCACTTTTGCACTCATTATATTTTAAACCATGCTGCACAGCGCAAGTGTCACAAACTTGAAGTAGCTTTCTCAATCCACCCGGTGAAGGAGAAAGCAAAATCATATCATCGGCATAATTTATGTTGTTTAATGAAACACCATCGATCCTGCAACCAACATCCATATTGCTCAGTTCACAAATTGGTATTCACTGTAGGTTCACAGCTCACAATATTGTGAGCTGTGAACCTACAGTGCCATAAGGGAGTCCCCACACTGATCGACGCGGAATCGGCTTAAGCCGAGAGCGTATCACTTACGTAGGGACTTATCACCACAAAAGGGACTCGGCTTAACGCCAATCGTCCGTCGCGACGGCTGATCACAGGCAACCGGTCGCCGACTCCTCCGTTTTTGGCGCCGTTCAGCTACCTTCGGAGAGGAAAACATACGAGCGGAACAGTTCGGGAGCCGTTTGGCTGCCTTCGGAGATGAAATCGTGCGAGCGGATCATATCAACGCCGTTACGGCCGTCTTCGACGCCGATCGTTTGCCGCCGGAGACGAAATTCTACAAACGACTGCTGTAGACGCGTCGACGTGAGTGTTCGGCTACTTTCGGCGGCATACGGATACGATCAAATAACCGGCAAACTGCTCGTTTTGCCGCCGCCCGAAGTCGCGTTGCGTATCGTCCGCACCGAGCCGATATGAATAGCATTTAGCGACGCCCTTATTCTATTGACATAAAGATTTTTCTGACCGGCTAAAGCCGATTCCGCGTCGTTCAGTGTGGGGACTCCCTAAGACGCAACTTTTTTGTCTGAATAATTTTTTCATCCGATAAACTTCAAGGGATCATCATTATGTATGCAAAGATATGTAAAGATAGACTCGCGAGGTCTACATCTCACAGTCACTATGTGTACAACAAAGTTCTTAATTAAAAAAAAATATCTCCTGCTACGATTTATAAATATAGGATAAACAGAGATAGAGATCCTATAAAACCATCTTAAAACCTAATTACAAAATATTTTGATAGGCCTTACCTTATCTCTTCCTGGATTAGAGAGATATCTCAGAAAGATTGTAGTGTTTGTAGTACAACTTTAAAAGTGCTCTACGGAAATATATAGTATATAATAGTTAAACAAACTAACTGCAAATACCTCTAATTTTTTTTTCAACTACTAGGTAGTACTGAAATAAAATGTATGGGAACACTTCGGATTTTTTGGAGGATTCTATGTACGAGTAATTATACAACGAAGTAGTGTTCTCTTTTTTAGTAAAATGTATACAGGCTGACTTTTAAACACTGTCCAAATTTTTGGAGCAAGTTTAATCCATTATATCGAACTACTTTCTATAAAAAAATTTATTAATTTCAATTTTTAATTTTATTTATTTATTCAGATTATTAAAGGTTCAGGTTATTAAAAATCGATAAAAATGTTTGTCCTCCCATACAAATCAGCGCTCAGACAGACGGATTTTGTATGGGAAGACAAAATTTTTTTATCGATTTTTAATTACGTACATACTTTTTTTGTAGAAAATAGTTCAGTATTATGGACTGAACTTGCTCCAAAAATTTGGACAGTTTTAAAAAGTCACCTGTATATTGTAAGAAAATGGCTAAAATATCATTTTGAGCATAAAAACTCCACTTACACGCGCGCATCGCCCGTGTGTCTATTGTACCGGCGTCTCCAAATATATAAAGTACTCTTTGGCTATACGGACGTCTCGCTCTCCCTTAGGTACTATAATAAAAAAATATGACTGAAACCTGAAACAAATGGTTTCAATGTGTGCGAGCATTTCTAGCTGGTGTAAGCCTCTTAAATTTGAGTTTTCGTCATCTTTTATCGGATTGACGCAATCCGTTTCTTGCGATTGCATCGCAAATATTTAGTTAGTGAAAATTTATGTTTTGATTAGATAATGAAGGTTCATTACCGCATTATACTTGCTGGTTATTTAATCTATCAACCAAATTTGGAGCAAGTTCAGTATACCTACGACAGCGAACTACTTTCCTTAAAAATATTAAAAAATACTTAGGTAAGTACGGAGAAAAATAATAAATAAATACATAAATAAATAGGGACAAATCACACTGACTGAGTTAGCCCAAAGTAAGTTCGAGACTTGTGTTATGGGGTACTAACTCAACGATACTATATTTTTAAACCAAATATCTACATATAAAGATAAACAACCAAGACCCAGGTCAATCTGAAAAAGATCATTTTCCATCTTGAACCTGACCGCCTATCAAATATCAGCGTAATGTCACTTACTTAGGCGATTATTCCACTGCACCGCGCACGGTCGCGGAGCGCGGTTTCTAAATACTGACGCTCCCGCGCCGTGACGCGTTTTCAGTGGGTGAGAGTAGGCGTGTTTTCTATACAAACTGAGCTACAGGTTGCGCCAAACTTCTAGTTCGCTCTAAAGTTGAGACGATTCGCGTTGCAGTAGTAAAATACAGATACCCATAACAGATAGTATTTGCTTTATTTTTGTTTATTGTGTATATAAGTATATCATATCTACATTCATACAATAATTCTAAAAAAAATATTGTTGTGGTAAATATTCTGTCCCTGTTTGTAACCTGAGTGAGGCAACTTCAGAGCCAACTAGAAGTTTGGCGAGATCTGTACTTGCATACAATGTTAATAATCTGCCGTGCCGCGTGGCGCCGCACTCCGCAACGGTGCGCGGTGCAGTGGGATCACCGCCTTAGGTACATAATACCTTACTATACTTACTTTAATGCCACCGTGTGGTTCCCGGCAGAGTAGAATAGGACCACTCCAAGTCTACTCGTGGATGTCGTAGAAGGCGACTTAGGAAACACAAGCTAAACAAAGCTTATAAACATCAGTGAGACCTCTACAACCCGTCTGGCCCGCGTGGAGTGTAGGCACGTGTAGGCCAAATCCTCTGACTGCTCTGGCTAATATATGGCTCTGGTAGTACAGAGGGTCGTGCTCCTGCAGTGGAGACTAAAAAGACCTGAAAATGATGATACTTACTTTGAGTACTTTGTAGGTTCTAGGTGTGATCCCCAGCCAGGGCTAGTTGGAAAATGGCCTTTATGAAATGGTTCTGGGTTCTGCGTCTTACGAGTATATACCGTCCATACCGCGTCTTGGGTATTTATCATAAAATATTACTATTTTTATTTTATTTTATTTCGGAAAACTTACAGCTATTTTCTTATCTATGTAAACATAAATATTACTATATTTTATGTTTTTAGTAGTATCTTTGAATTAGTATTCCATAACACATGATTAAAATCTTACTTTGGGCACAGAAGACGTAACGTACCTACGTAACATACGTAAGAGTATTACATACTTTGGGCCTAAGTCATTAAGTGTGATTTGTCCCTTTATTTATTTTCATTTGTATCTCCTCTGGATTCGCGGGTCCTTTAACCCCGGTCCTTTTTTAGGCTGTCGAGGGATACAGATCCAACTCGTAGAGGTCCTTTGGAGAAGTTGATGTAGTTTGGCGCTCTCGCCAAAACCCTTACCATTCTTGGATATACCAATAAAAGATATGCCCTTAAACATTATTTATTTTATTGTTATTTATAAGAACTAAGAAAACAAAAACCCGACAGCCTGATACAACTTGAGCAAGATTATACTTATGTTATTTTTAACATTTCTCATTCCAAATTACATTTATACTTAAATAAGTAACTTTTATAATCCTTATATAAAATCCTTTCTTTTGCCCCACACAATGGGTATTAAATTTTAAAAAAATAAGACATCATTTGGCGCCAAAATCCGTCATTTTGTTTTTTTTTCAAATTTTTGATAAACTAAGATAAAATTAATCAAGGCGTTTAGGCTGCAGAACGTACGAAACTTACATACAAATCTACATACATACATTCGAAAAACATAACCCTCCTTCTGGCGCAGTCGGGTAAAAGAATATAGGTAGACCTGTCGGTATATCGAATAAAGCGTCCTTGACATTCAAGCGAACTAGAATTTAGAGGCATCAGATTATTAAACCGGTTATTTATAAATGAGGATATAATTATATGTCGCAGTTGGATAGTAGGTATAATCCGCTAATTTATAAAACTTCTAGCTGATTGGCATTAGAGCTCGGTTTTGTTAAACAACTGAAAATCATTCAGCTAAATTGTCTAACATTGCGCAACGGGTTACATTCATCTAAATAAATATATAAATATATAGGGACAAATCACACTGATTAAGCTAGCCCCAAAGTAAAAAAACTTAATCTTGTGTTTTAGGATACTAATTCAACGAACTTTGGAAATGCATCTTCCAGCACCGGAGCTCCCAGGAGGCGAAGTGACTGATCGGTTATAATTTTAATGTTACGGGCCAAGACATTAAATTTAGAATTTATTTCATTGCGCATTTCTTCAGACAGACTGTCGCTGATATACAGCTGGCACTTCGAAAAGTTTAGTTCCAAACCAATTTCATTGAACGATTTTATTATGTTTTCTAGATCCGATAAAACTGATGTAGCATCTCCACCTAGGGTTCCGTCGTGTAGGTACCATACGTTGAATTTAGATGCCAAATTTTTGATGTGAGGGTGTATCGCCAACCTAAAAATTGCTGGTCCGAGAGGGTCGCCCTGTTGACAGCCGACTGCTGATTCTTTAACTTGACCATTATAAACCAAATTACTCGGCTTGCTGTAACATTGCCACAAATAAACAAAAATGAGGTATTTGGCTTTTTACCTCGGACAGCAGAGCGCCTCTGTCCAGAGAGTTAAAAGCGTTCTTAACATCTACCTTCAGCAACACCTCGCTTCCGCCGTATTTGAGGAAGGTCCATAGTGCGTGAACGGCAGCCTCACAACCTCCCTGGGTTCCAAATCCTAGTTGTGTAGGTTGAAACTATTGCCACAGAATACAGTAAGAGTAAAAAGAACGGAATCTCCTAAGGTAGGTACGCGCAATATGCGTCCCCGTTCCCCGCACCCGCACCTCTCCCCCGGTTCTTGTGGGCCAACTTATGTCATCAAGGCGAAACGGGAGATAATATATATATATAATATATATATATATATATAATATTTATATATTATCTCCCGTTTCGCCTACTATATATATATATATATATATATAACGCCACGCCACTATTATATATACATACCTATATGATAGTGTGTATGAAGTACTTATTATTTTTGATGTAAGTATATAGGTATTTATAGCTTTTGCGCCGCACAATTTCCTCTGCTTATCCCTATGGTTGACTGGGAGGAAATACTCTTAGCATTAAGCCGCCATTTCTTAAAAGTATATTTTTACTTTGGACAATAAAGTTTGATAAATAAATAAATTACCAAATATGATGCTATGATGCACTATATATGTTCGTTCAAGTTCATATTTTGTCTGTAAAAACGATTATATTGCCTAAATATAGGGTACTATGTCTGCAATTTCTTCGAAATAAAAAAAAATGCCGTAATCTGGTATGTCGTTATAAAATAAAAGCTACGTTTGTATGGAAGTCTGATTCTGTTTAGGGTAAGGCGACTCTTAAGTGTAATAATGAAACCACGACAATTTCTCTCTATTATTTATTGCACAGTACAAAATCAGTCCCTACGAGATCACTTAACTAAACTAAATTACCGTACCATCAAGTCAATAAATACGCTTCCTTTATTTAATTCTCTTTATATTATTTCATAATACAGTATTTAATTAAATATACACGGTCTAATAGAATATACTGAAACTATTCTAAGAGTGGATTCAGTCCAGGATACTGAACGACTTTCCCCAAGGAACATATATCAAAATATGAAAAATAAATTTTGCCCTGCCATACAAATTGACCGATCAGCTGATCCAAATTTCTATGGAAAGCTTTTTTTAGGGCTCCGTACCTCAAAAGGAAAAAACGGAACCCTTATAGGATCACTTTGTTGGTCGTCTGTCTGTCAAGACCTTTTTCCCAGGAACGCGTGGAGGTATCAAGCTAAAATTCATATCAAATACTCAAGTCTAATGTGCCTTGGAGCTGTGAAAAACTCAAACTTCTAAGCCAACGCAATCAAAAGATACAGCCGTTTATGTCGCAAACTCTCGACACTCGCAGGGAATCAAAGCCTACAGGGTACTTCCCGAGAACTCAGAATCTTGAAATTTGGTATGAAGCAACGTCTTATAGCACAGATAAAGGAAAAATTGCGATAAGCATAAAATTTAGTTACATCATATAATTTTTTAATAATTTTAAACTTACTTATATTCCTACAGATTGACTCGCACTTGGCCGGTTTTTTTAATGTTATAAAGAATGTTCCTTGGGGAAAGTTGTTCAGAATCACGGACTCATTCTACCTTTAAAATAGTTTTAGTATATTTTGTTAGACTTTATACATCGTGTTAATGAAAGAACGCAAAACCTCTCAGAGGGTACCTCAGCCCATGAAACTGAACAACTTTTGTTCTACAACATTTCCAAACTGCCTAAAATAAAATTTGGATTTTTATACAAATTGACTCGATCAGCTGATCAATTTATATAATTTTTATTTTTTTTGCTTTCCTGATATTTGTAGAACAAAAGTTGTTCAGTTTAATGGGCTGAGGTACCTTTCGAGATGTTTGGCGTTAGTTCATTAACACGTTGTATATGTTACAGCTAAAAATGGATGTGAACATAAACCTAGAATTAGCCGGCTAAACTTGGGTCAGGTTAAACATCAGGTTAAACATAAGTTTAGCCGGCTAATCAAACTTTAGCGGCTAATCACTATATATTAATAATAGTTCACACCCATCTTTAGGTGTAACATATACAGGCTGACTTTTTAACCACCAGCCAAAGTTTCAGAGCAAGTTCAGTCCATGATACTGAACTACTTTCTGTATCAACTGATTTTGTATAGGACGAAAAATTTTTATCTATTTTCAATACATTTTTTTTAGAAAGTAGTTCAGTATCATGGACTGAAATTGCTCCAAAAATTTGGCTGGTGGATAAAAAGTCACCCTGTATACATATTAGAATAATATTACAAATTATTATTTTAATTACAAGTAGAAGATAGTGTTCAGTTTTCATAACGTGAAATTCTCAAACTGACTTTTCTCTTATCATCGTGTCGATGTGTTTTTAAACTTCTCAAAGTGACTAGATGAGAAACATTCTAATGCCAACGTTTTTCAAGGTCCCTTAAGGGTTGGGCTACATCTGGCGGCAAGGAACACCACTTTTCTATGCTGCTTTTCTTTCGCTCAGAACCGTCATTTGCTAGAGCGAAAAACGTGGAACAAGATTCAGCGGCATAAAATCCTAAAGATTTTTATGTAAATTTTTTGTGGAACAAACTGTAAGTAGTAGTTTAATAACAGTGATTTTTCAAAAACACGCACAGTATTGCAAATTCTGAACTGTGCGGAGGCAAGTTTTAAAGCTATACGGACTAAAATGTAAATACTTTCAACGGTGGTTCATAAAATAATTTAAAGGGCTATCTACTGCCTAACATTGAGAAATATGGAAATTTTCACCACATTTACTAGTTAAGGGTCGGCACCATGTAAACTGGGTTTGCGCGGGCAACAAGTTTGTACAGAAAGCGTTTGATTTAAGTCAAATAATGTATACACATAGATAGAGGAAGAGTTGGGACAGTAGACGAAAAAAAGGATTTTTTAAAATATTTTGTAGTTTTCCTAAAAACAAGCATTGAATTTACCCAAAAACATGCAAAACGCACTTTGCGCGGGCAATAGTTATGGCTTAAGTAGAAAAGACCACTAAGAAAATTACATACCTAGTTATAGGTGAATAGACTAGCCAGTAGACGAAAACCGTATTTTTTTAATTTTCATTCAGAAAGAGTAAGATAATTGTAAAGAAACCTGAAAGAAATATTTTAGAAAATCTTGCTACAAACTGGCTTGTTTTTCTGCGTAAAGAAATATTCTAACAAGGGATTGCATATATTTTATAAAAATAAAGGCTATTTTGAAACATTATTCTTAATATTTGCTTACAATGCAATCACGCAATAATAAAAAAAATAATTTTAAAAATTGGATGTTTTGCAACGTTTTTGACAGAATTCTCTGAAAAGGCGACCATGTTTCTTCCATACAAATTCAGTTGCCCGCCGGGCGTTCAGGAAGGAGGCCGTGTCGAATTTTTCAAAAAAATCCATTTTCGAATTACGTAAAATTGCATTACAGTTTAAAATATTTCAATAAAAAACTATGTACAAACTGCCAAATGATGTCATACTTTTGCTACACTATTGTACAGTTTTGACATTTTGTTGACGTTCAAGCAAAGATGTAATGCTATCGCAGATACATCGCACATTTTTTTTTTAATTTTATTGAAAATTAAGTCAATGAAAAAAATAATTTGGTTATATTTATTACCTATATTTTTTAATTGGCGATTAGGGTAAAAATCTGATTGGAACTTTCTCGGGTCGCGGAATCATATTTACTGTTTTTGTAATAAAAGGTGCTGTTTAATTAGGGTTTTACAATTATTTTAAGGGGTGATTCAGTCTGAAATTTTGAACAACTTTTCCCCATGAATGTATATCAAAATACGAATTGACATTATGCGTAATATATCGAACCACAGGCTATACTAGATCTATACTTGGCTAGGCAGGCAGGCTATAGTCGGCTATTTATCTATACTAATATTATAAAGAGGAAAGATTTGGTTGTTTGTTTGTTTGCATTACATGGCTCCGAAACTACTGGACCGATTTAAAAAAAACTTTCACGGTTGGAAAGGTACACTCCCCGAGTGACATAGGCTTTGTGTGTACCAAGGGCGAAGACGGGGTGGACTGCTAGTATAGTATAATGATATTAAAACAGTCAAAAAACAAAAAAAAATCTGCATTTTCATACAAAAGTGTGCAGCCGCCCGGGAAATTTGTATAGGAACCGATTTTTTTGGTTTTTTACTGTTTTTAGGGTTTCGCTTGTCTGTCTGTCCGTAAGTCACAGCCAATTTGCTACGAAACAAAATTCAAATGTGTATATTTTCTGTCAGTGGAACACAAAACGTGTAGTTTTCCAAGTCACCGCTCGCGTAAAATACTATTTGATTGTATTTTTGAAAACGTCCTGTCAGCGATAAGTAATATTGATTTACGCAGAAATATCATAAATTTGTCTATGGTTCCCTAAAATTTCAACTTAACCAAAATAAACCGGCCACGTGCCGTGACGGGCCACGTGCAGTGTAGGGTTCCGTAGTCAGTACCTACTTGTTTTATGTAACTAACAACTGCCTAACTTTAGGTCTGAATTCAGTCCATAATACTGAACAACTTTCACCAAGGAACAAACGAAATACAAAAAATATTTTTGATCTCTTACACACAAGATTTGGCAAAATGTAATATTTATGTAATATATGTATGGAATATGTAAGGACAAATCACACTTATTAAGCTAGCCCCAAAGTAAGTTTTAAACTTGTATTATATATGGGATACTAACTCAATGATACTATATTTTATGATAAATACATACATAGATAAACACCCAAGACCCAGGACAATTTGAAAAAGACCATTTTCTAACTTGCCCTGGCTGGGGCTCGAACCCAGAACCTCCGGATTAGTGGTCTAGCGTGTTAACAATTACGCCACGGAGGTCGAATGGAAAGCAAACCTTTTCTTTTCATATTTAATTATGTGTTCCTTAGGAAAAGTTGTTCAGTATCATGAACTGAATCCACCTTAAATTAGTTTTAGTACAGGGAGACGTTATATACTACAGCCGTGAATTTTTTTAAGTGTCCATATACAACCGTTTAACTGACAAAGAGGGAAGACACATGATTCTACAAAAATTTGCAATCAAAAACCAAATATTTCACAAACGGATTGCTAAAACGAAAAAGGGTGTTCATAATCTTACAATATTTTTGAAAGACCTATTCAACGACGTCTCACACCACACATTTTTTTTTTCAAGTTTTTATTACCACATATCCACGCCCATGCCCAATTACAGCTTTCTAGTACTAATAGTCTATGAGTAAAACTGGGGACAGACAGACAGACATGACGAAACTATAAGGGTTTCATGTTTACTACGGAACCCTAAAAAGCTGCGTGAAACGAAACAGATTCTCTATTCTAAGGGTTCTTTGTTATTTGCGCTTTAACAAATTTCAAAATACGAGTAATCAAAACCACTTGTGCAAATATTTCGCTCCACTTCGCATACGATAAATTCAAAAATTGATGGATGAATGACCGTGCTTTTACAGGTTAAGCAACTTCTAGCTTGGTCACAGTTAGGATGGGTAACCGTGCAATCTTAATGTTGTCCAAGTCAAATGTTGAGTTTCTTATGAATAAATTTCAGTTTTGTCTACCTACATAACTTGGCAGCTATTTAAATATCAATTGTTTTGTCGGGATTTGAACTTGGCATTTTTACATTTATGTTTTTGATGGGATAAAATAAACATCCAAGAACCAGGACAAATTAAAAAAGGTTATTTACCAACTTGCCCTGGCTGGGAATCGAACCCAGAACCTCCGAGTGACGGACTAGCGTGTTAGGGATCGCCACGGAGGTCGACTAATAAATTGAAAAAGTAATAAATTTTACGCAAGATTCGAATAACTATAACTTGGATTTTTTAGAAAGTGCTATATGAATTTCACATATATTTAAACTCGCTTTTTAAATAAACGTCTTCCATTACGCACACTACTGTATTTTTGACTTTACTTTTTCTACTAATAGCCTGTCTACTAAAGTGTTAAGTACATTATAATGACGTCTGCCAAGGCCTTAATTCAGAAATAATAATTCAAACAAAATAATTCTTTGATTTGAAAATTTTAATAAGTATCGCGGACTGGAAGTCTTGACGAAAAAAAAAAGTAAGCTGTATACTAATTCTACGTTACAATTTATGATTACCTACATCTATTGTCCCGTTTACACATTATTAACTCTATGTAACTTCATCTTGACATTTTTATCCCCCTAGCGGGAAAATTTTGCATATTTCAGAGCCAAATCCGACCACGTGGCTTTATGCATACGGTCCTTAACAATTTATTTTAAACGAGGGCGCCACTTCAAGGTCATTTGCTTCTAACTTCACCTTAATAGGTATGTTTCTGACATGATTTTTATAATATTTTCTCATTTCCGTCTGTTTCTATCGGCGGTCTGGACACGACGGTTTCAAAAATACAAAGCAATGCGTCGGAACGCGGGCGAAAACTACACGTTTTGCTTTTCACTGACTCCCTCATTGAAAAATAGCACTCCTGATTTAACTTTTTGGTATCTAGCGGATTTCTTTACATATTATACCTATCGCTGGTATAGTAGGCGGGTCGGTAGGAGTCTATAGGTATGTCCACGTCTGTGCATCGGTTCGCGTCGGCCGCGATAACGACGGCAGTCTCCTTCGGGAGCTCGAGGATGGCGGGCCGCGACTTGCCCACTGCTGGGACACTTGGCGGCTGGCTGCTTCGCTGGCGCGACTTCATGTTCAGATGTACCTGGTTATTAATTACATGCGTATTGTGATAGTCGATTGTGCTACAAGGCGTAAATAATAACTAATCATTCATTCATTCATTACCAGGTCCTTTTTAGTCTCCACTGCAGGAGCACGACCCTCTCTGTACTACCAGAGCAGTCAGAGGATTTAGCCTACACTCTCCACGCTGGCCAGACGGGTTGGAGAGGTCTCATTGATGTTTATAAGCTTTGTTCAGCTTGTGTTTCCTAAGTCGCCTTCTACGACATCCACGGGGAGACTTGGAAATAATAACTATTAATACTTTATTATACAACGTGGAAGGCACATACCCGTGATAAATCGAACCCCTGTCTATACAAGATCATTATAGTATAAAGAAATTAAAACAACTGCCTTAAAACAAAAACAAAAATTCCGCATTTCTGTACAAATTTGAATGAGTCGACTTTTTTTTTATTTTTTATTTTTGACTGTTATTTTAATTTTATTGTACTTTAGTGATCTAGTATAGCCCGCGGTTCGATTTATTACGGCTATGTCCCTTCCACTTTGTATATTTATAATAACTATTAAAACTTGTAACACTTTTACTGTAATCCTTTTAAGGCGAGGGCGCTACTTTAATAAAGAAACGGGGAGGTGATGTATATCGCCGAAAGTAAAAATATTACCGTACACCGAGTAGCACACTAATTTGCAAAAAATAAATAAACAAAAATTTGCAAATCTACACCACCATCATCATTTTGAACAACTTTTCCTAATAAATGTATATCAAAATAAGATCGAAAAGAAAAGTTCACTTCCGATAGTAACTAGATCACGCGACTATTTCGATTTGTATACGAAGTGAAATATTTTTTTCATATTTCTATATACATTAATTAGGAAAAAATATCCAAAACGATGGAGTGAATCACCTCTTAAAATATACTTAAAAAAACGCTTGTATACCTATAATAAAAAAAAAGTAAAGCACCTATTATCTCATCAGAAAGCCGTGTGGTTTCCGACAGCGTAGAATAGGACAAAGAGTTCCTGTGGATGTCGTAGAAGGCGACTTAGGGAACACAAGCTGAACATAGCTTATAAACATCAGTGAGACCTCTCCAACCCGTCTGGCCAGCGTGGAGAGTGTAGGCCAAATTCTCTGACTGCTCTGGCTAGTATATTGTTCTGGTAGTACAGAGACTCCTGCTCCTGCAGTGGGGCAAATTAAATAAAACCCCCGACTGTCAAGAACGCCATCTAGTGATGAGTAGCGGAACTACCGATACGACTTGATATCCGTAGCGCCATCTATTATTTGGTAGGTCTGTGGGGTTAACGCTTGAAGATCAGGGCTTTCTCTAGCCCTGATCTTCAAGCGTTAACCCCACAGACCTACCACTACTAGACTTGCAACGATATTGCTAGATAGAAACTGTCAAATACAGTACAACGTGAGTGTGAAAGAAACGCTGATATGTTTTTTGTCTCTATCGTCGTGGCTGCTATAAGCTGGCCTACTGCCAAAATCTGGGCCAAACAAACCACAAAACGATCGAAGAAAGTTATTAATTTTAGGGATTTTATAATTTAAAAGGTGATTTAGGGTTTTATTTGAGCTTATTATAGGTTGCTGACCATAGTGTGTTCTGTGACGCGTGCAAAATATGGGTGGATGCAACAATCAAAGATAGAAAGAGATGCACTAAAGTGGCCACGCACTATGCAGGTCTAGTGGTAGGTCTGTGGTTAACCCCCAATAACGTATAAACGGCTGAACCGATTTTCATCAAAGATAACTAAGAACCACCGCAAGGGAACTTGCTTTCACGTAAAAAAACCACATCGAAATCAGTCCACCCGTTCGAGCGCTACGATGCCACAGACAGGCAGACAGACATTAGCGTCAAACTTATAACACCCCTTTTTTTGTCGGGGGTTAAAACAAAGACCTGATTATGATGATGGTGAGTACATACCTGTCTGTTGTGTTTGTAGAGGTTGGACTGCTGCGAGAACATCGTGGGACAGAATTCACAGATGAAGGGACGCTCGCCTGTGTGCGTCCGAATGTGGGACTCCAGTTGGACTTTGGTCTGCAACCAAGATTAATTTTCTACATACATACAATCACATCTTTAAATCTAACGGGGCAGACAGAGCATATTGGTTCTTGCGGCTCTAAGAAGACGGGCGACTTTAAAGATGGGCGGGAAGATGGAAAATAAACGGGCAAGTGCGAGTCGGACTCGTACATGAAGGGTTCCGTACCACCGTACAATGTTTTCAAACGCTAAAGAACACGTTTCTTGTATGACGACCCCCTCTAATTTTTAACTTTATCTTATTTTTAGTATTAGTTGTTATAGCGGCCATAGTAATACATAATCTGTGAAAATTTTAAGTATCTAGTTAATGCCGTTATAAAGATCTTTTTAAAAATGCTGAAAAAAACACGTTTTTGGTATGACAACCCCCTTTAATTTTTAACTTTTTTTATTTTTAGTATTTGTTGTTATAGCGGCCACAGTAATACATAATCGGTGAAAATTTCAAGTGTCTTGCTATCACAGTTCAAAAGATAGAGCCCTGTGACAGACGGACAGACAGCGGAGTCTCAGTAATAGGGTCCCGTTTGCACCCTTCGGGTACGGAACCCTAAAAATTATTTAAAATAGTGATGGGTTGCTAGCCGCATCGCCTATTGATATGATTCGCATTTTCGCCCATTCCCTCGATCGGCTTCTACGATCTGCGCGGAAAGAAAAGTAGCTGGTACATTCTAAGTCTTTTCTCTTCTCCCAGACCAGCATAGAAGTAATTAAGTATTGTCACAGGTATGGCACTTCATAGAAACGGAGTATCAATTATGCCTACACTACTACAAACCAAACCATACATCCGTGCACACGTCAATGCGTGTGTGTTCGCCCGCTCTCGCCTGAGACAAGGAGGACGGAGGAGAGGGGCGGGGACGGGGGACGGGGACGCATGTTGCAAGGGACCGTAAGAGATTCCGTTCTGTATGAAATAGTCTTATTAATTCTGTGGTTTTGTGTAATACTTACAGGGAATCCTTTTCCGCAGAGATGACACATTTTGTTGTTGGGTCTACCTCTGTGTACGTTCCGTATGTGCTGGTCCAATCCGACGCGATTTTTAGAAGGCTGACAACAGAAATGCCTTTTTTAATTAATATGCGACAGTGAAGGGGATAAAAGGTAGAAGAGGTCCAGGACGACCAAGAAAGAGCTATGTAGACCAACTGAAAGAAAAGCAGGGGTCATGCTAACTGGCTAACTGGAAAAAACATACCAGATATGTTTGTAATAAGCTAAGCTAAAGCTTATGTAAAGAAAGTACTTTGTGAGAAGGCTTATTATAGGACCGATGACTATCTTAAAGACAAAAAGGTCTGGCTTGAGCTTGGCGCGGGTCCCTCTTAAAGGTTTGTATACTTAGACATGTCATAATTTAGGTACATTGGTACATACTAAATTTACAAATTGACATTATTTTAAATTTCGTAATTCTTATAATTCAATTTAATTATGACATAATAAACAATGTAATCTCTGTCCATCTATATAACTAATTTTAAGTTTTTAGTTTGTTAGTTGACGTTGAAGAAGAGGGCGCCACCTCTGCCGATGTTATATCGGCTCTGTGTAAATAATCATTTATAAAATAGAAAATAACAGTTAATTGCAAAAATTTCGGAAATACAGGCTCAAAATAATACAATAATTAAGTGAAAGTGTTGTCTTCGAGAAATCACGAAAAAAAGGACGAAAATAAGTGCAACTAGAAGACGAATTGTTTTCTCCATTATGAAGTTGAAAGTGCAGGCGAAGCAAAAATAAAGGGATAATTGGATCGCTGAACTACCATTGTCTTTTACTAGAGCATACGGGGAACCAAGGAATAACCAAAATACAAGGTACCAAATATTGTTCTCTAATAATAAATCAAAATTGCAATATCATCATTGAAGATACAACACCATCTACTGAGATCTAATAAAACCACCCACCACTGCACAAGTATGCACAGCGCCATCTAACGTCGCCCGCAAACACCACTAAAAAATACTACAAGCAAGACTTATAAAGAAGCACATTAAAACAAAGCAACAGCACGATCAACTTGCACAACAAACAGCACTATAAACATTGAGTTAATCTAAAAGATTAATCAGGTCACCGCTAGAGGGTGCATTTACTACGATATAAACTAACGAAAACATAACGATGACAACAAAAAATAAAAAATGTGCAGGATGCCAACAAGAAATTACAAACAAAGAGTACTTGGACTGTATATTATGTAGTGAACGGTACGACCTAGAGTGTGCAAATGTATCCAGCAAGCGATTTTACAACACAATGTCAAAAGAGCATAAGCAAGGATGGCGTTGCCAAGCATGTATTTGTAAAATACCAAAAGGAGACAACTCTAACACCCCTGTACGCCATCGCGAACATCATGAAGAGCATGTCTCATGTACCACACCTGAAAGTAGTAACATAACAACACGGAAAAAAAAGACCTTAACAACAAATGACTCGATAAGTTCGGAGGACATAAGCATCCTAGGAGATACTCCTATTAACGAAAACTCTAGCAACAAATCAGAATTAACCCTAGAAAATATAAGCTACCTAATAACTACACAGTTAAAAGAAAATAATAAATCATTAATTAAGGACTTGCAGAGCACGATTGCATCAGAAGTAAACAAGGCTATCTTAAAATTAAGAGAAGAAATAAAACAAGATACTACATCATTATGCAAACAAAACGACCAAAGGAAAAAAGAAATAGAAGAAATTAACACCAACATAGAGACGCTCAGAAAAGAAAATGAAAAATTAATTAGAGAAATAAAAGAAATTGAAATTAAAGTTAGAAGCCCAAGAACGAACGAATTACCAGCTATAATACCCGATAACAACAATAATAAAAAAATTGTTCTGTATGGTCTTCACGAATACAAAGAATCTGAATATGACCTACACGGCAGAGTAGCTAAGGCATTTCGAGAAATCCTAAACGTTGACATACTTGGCTATATTGAGGAAACCCACCGAATAGGAAAATTCAATAACAACAGACACCGCCCCCTAATAATTGAACTGATAAGCAAAAAGATGACAAACTATATTTTAAATAATAGCCACTGTTTCCGAGGAACTGGCCTCTCAATTTCTAAGCTTATGGAAGGAAAAGCATTAAAAGAAATAAAATTACTACGAGAGGAAATGTTTAAGGCACGAAATAGAGGGCAGTATGCTGTTATAAAAAACAATAAGCTGTATGTTGAAGGAAGAAAAATAGAGCTGAGCGAAGTAGAGATTAACAGGGAACCAAGCACGATTAGCACGATTAGACCGACAATATCTGGCAAAAATAATTCCTTTCGTAGAAAAACAGCATCTTAATATCCTTTTCCAAAACTTCCAAAGTATTGGTAACAAAAAACACTTACTGGAAGCTTTCATAAACCAAAACCCTATTTATAAAGCCATCTGCATGTCGGAAACGTGGTTAACTGAAAAAAAAATTAACTTAATGAATTTTGGTGGTTACAAAATTGCAGCATCATACTGCCGGAAGAACAAAGAAGGTGGAGGAGTTTGCATCCTATTACAAGACCAAATAGAATCTAGAGAGAGGAGCGACATTACCAATATGTCTACTGAATACAATTTAGAATTATGTGCTACGGAATTACCAAAAGAAAATATCTTACTGATTTCTTTATATTGGAATGGAAAAAGGGCTGACATTTTTATAGAAAAATTAGAAAAAATATTAGATTATATAAATAAAAAATATCCCATACATAACATAATCATAGGCGGTGACTTTAATATGAATACTTTAAAAAACAAGCCAAAAACAAAGCAATTTTTAAACCTTATGACAGAATATAGATTTGCACAGCACATAAATGAACCTACACACTTTACCAAGACATCCGCAACATGTATAGATTTAATATTTACAAATTTCAATAATGTACAAACAAAAGTAGAGAAACTAGGGTTTTCAGCGCATGCCGCCACGACTATTAGCTTCAAAACAAAACAAAATATAAAAAAATCTACGTGGTATACTGAAAAAAGAATATTCAACAATTCGAATATAAATTCCTTTAAATTAAAACTAAAAGAAATAAAATGGTGCGAACTCCTATCTCAACACAAAAATATAAATAAAAACTACGAAATTTTCCATAACAAAATGATACATATTTTGGATCAATGCATACCAAAACAAAAATTTAAAATAAAAAACAAATCATCTAAAAAGCACTGGCTAACTGTAGGAATAAAAAAGTCGTGTAAAAATAAAAGATTATTAAAACTTCTTAACTTAAGAACAAATAATGAAATACTAAATAATTATTATAAAAAATATGAACATACGTTAAAGAAAACAGTATCTATCTCAAAAAAAATGTACTATAAAAAACGAATAAAGAATTCAACAAATAAAGTAAAAACTATGTGGAGTGTTGTCAATGAGTGTACAAATAATAAACCAATTAAGGAAAAAAATAATATGGAACTGCATTATAACAAAACAGTTATCAGGGACCCAGTAGAATTAGCTAATAAATTTAATGATTTCTTTGCCAATATCGGCGGAAAACAAACGGGAATAAATACGTCATGCCCTGTGAATTGCCCTTCGGAAAATAGCATATTCATTCGCCCTGTTGATACCAAAGAGATACATAACACTATCAGAAACTTAAAAAACAAAAGAAGCCACGGTATAGATGAACTGCCCCCAAATTTGTTCAGGGAATGTGCGGAAGAACTCTCTTTACCATTTACTATACTTATAAACCAGTCATTAAATGAAGGAACTTTCCCCGATCTGCTGAAAATTACTATCATAAAACCTATTCACAAAAAAAATGAAAAAACAGATATAAACAATTACCGCCCCATAGCACTGCTACCAACAGCTTCTAAAATTTTTGAAAAAGTTATGGCTGACCGCGTTTATAGCTTCTGTGAAAAATATAAACTTTTTGATGAATGCCAGAATGGATTCCGAAAAAACCGTTCAACAATATTGGCAGTCTTCAAATACGTCCAAGAAGCTTTAAAAACGTTAGATAGAGGTTTATATGGCATCGGATTGCTGCTAGATATGACGAAAGCATACGACAAGGTCCAATATGATATCTTACTAAAAAAACTGTATGGCATCGGAATTAGAGGAATCGCACATAAATGGTTTAGTTCATATCTCAAAGACAGGAAACAATTTGTGGAAATCGAGTATTTTAATCACGAAACTAACACAGTTCAAATAATTCGTTCAAACTGTAAGTCAGTCGTTTCTTCTATACCCCAAGGAAGTGTCCTTGGATGTCTATTATTCCTCATATACATCAATGACCTCCCGAAAATAATGAAAGAACATTGTGTCCTATTTGCCGATGACATCTCGATCTTAACGTCCGCTCACAATAATAAAAATTTGCATGAACAACTTACTGACATACTCATGAGAACATCTAACTGGCTAAAAGAACACAACTTAGAAATAAATTATTTAAAAACAAAATTAATGGTCTTCCACCCGTACCAAAAACCACCATTAGAGGTTAAAATGTGCTTCAATGGGATCAACTTAGAGACAGTTAATGAATTTACTCTGCTAGGCATTGACATAGATAGCCACATAAATTGGAAACCCCACATACAAAAACTATGCGCGAAATTATCTAAGTTTGCGTATGCGCTTAGAGAAGTAAAAAAATCCACAGACATTGAAACAGCTATTGTCACTTACTACGCCTACGCCTACTCATGGCTAAGTTATGGTACACTTTTGTGGGGCAACGGAACTGATTGCGATAGAGTACTCACCATACAAAAAAGATTATTGCGTATAATAGTAAATATAAAAAAAAGAGACAGCTGCAAACCTTATTTTAAAAAACTCAAAATTTTAACTTTGCCATGCATCTACATTCTTCAAGCATGCAAATTTGTCCGAAAATATCCTGAATTTTTCAAAAAACGAAAAGACTTACATACAAAATATACACTTAGACACCAAAATAGGCTACAACTACCCACTTCCCGTCTCGAGCTCCACTCATCTAGCCCTCTAGTTATGTCTATTAAGATATACGAAAAACTCCCAACCGCCATCAAAAATATAGAAAATAATAAAACGTTTCTGCACCAACTCAAAGAGCTATTGACTGATAAAAGCTATTACACAATCAAAGAATATTTGGAAGACAAAATTACACCGTAAAGCCAATATATCAAATTAAAAACAACTCCTGACATTTTTATAAATTTTGACATCTTTAACTTATTATTAAAAAACAAACTTGTAATGCGTCGTATGAAATATAATTTGCATGAATATTAATACCTAATAATTATACATAAATTTGACAAAAATGTGGCCCTTCTCCCATTGCAGCGCCCGCCAGGGTCCTTAATTGCGACTTACTTTATTAAATAAACACCTGTATGATACATTAAGGAAGCAATAAATGATTTGATTTGATTTGATTTGACGTCTTTGGAGAAAACGTGCAGTGCAGTTTGTTGCCGCTTCTTCTGCACTTGCGCCTAGGAAGCGGCGTAAACTTAGCTTTAAGTAACGATTTGACGTCAACATTTGTGCAAAACAAAACAAAGTGACTATTATTAAGAGATATTATAAATATCCTATGATAATAAAGATATTTTGAATTGAATTGAATTGAATTAAGAAGTATCTTAGCAAAATTTTCTATAATAAAATATCAAGAACCGTACCAAACACTTTTGATGCTTTATATAAATCTTTAGCAGAATCAATTATTTCGTATGGGTTGTCAAGCTATGGCAGAACAAACAAAACCAACATTGATCAAATTTATCCACTGCAACTACGTATTTTGAAAAAAATAGTACCCAAAAATATAAAAGTAAAATATAATAACGAATATTATAAACTATTTTCTATTTGTAAAATTATACCTGTTAATGAAAAAATTAAACTTACGTTACTAGAAGAATTCTTTAATGAAAAAATACAAAATAAAAAGAAGACCCACCATCATAAGATGACACGTAGAATACTAGAGGATAAACTTATACTTCCGAATTATAATAACTTACACGGGAAAAGGACCTTACAGTATATGGTACCCGATCTTATAAATAAATTACCAAAAGAATTAAAAACACAAATAAATAAGAAAAACATTAAATTTAAGTTAAAAAAATACTTTATACAAAATATACGTTCTTAAATATTTTGTAAAAAATATCCCCCTTTAAATTTATGAACATTATAATTTTTTTAGAACTTTAGAACACATATACGATTTTACATGGAGGTACACTAAACATACCACACATTTCAACTTCTCAATCGATTTAGACAAAAAGTATCATCCCATATCTAAGTTGTTTACGAGTTAACTTAACCGGTTCTGTCGTTCGCGCTCGATGCAGGTAAAGTACCTACTTTTAAATCACCGGCACCGGGCGTCGTCAACAAAAAGGGTTTTATAATAACACCTCAGTTGTTGTAATGCATATCATTCCGGTTTGTTTGTGGTGTAAAATATCTTAGTTTTATTATTTTTTATATAGTGTATAATCGCAAATTAACATGGCAATTTCCGATGCACGGTAAATCTCAAAAGAGATTATGATGGCATTGTAAATGGACTAAACATTAATGTATTAAATGTGTTGTGTAAATAAATAAATATAAAAATAAATGTCATATCAAGAGAGTAAGGCAGAGAACCGAGAAGTTTGGCGCACACCACACTCCACCGACAAGAGCCACTAAGCTCTTAAATAAGAAGAAGAAAGTGAAGGGGATCTGAATAAGATATGATATTGAAGCAAAATATGACGTAGTAAGATTTAAATCACTCTTACCACGTCATATTTTGATTTAAATCAATCTTACTACGTCATATTTAGCTTTTCCCAAATCGATTACAATCGAAATCACTGTACAATATCGCACTTTGCTACGATTTTTACACATCGGTGACGTCACAAGCCCCCACTCTGGAACTTGGATACACTGAAAGATATGGGTACATTATCTTTGAATAATCTATATAGAATAACTAACGGACTAATTAGAATAATACTTTTCTGACCCAGTCATCATCCCTATTCGATTTTACCGCCCGGCTGTGCCGATTATGTGTATAGCGACCCTTAGCAGTACTCACCTTGCGACAAATGTGGCACTGGTACGTTTTATGCAGATGTTTCTCCTCGATATGATCCCGAAGTTTGGTTTTATCCGCGAATCGTTTGTTACAATGGTCACATACGTATCTGTTGAACAATAGTATATTATATAATTCGTGAATAAAGGACGGATTTAATAAAAACATATGTCGTCCTCCCATACAAAATCCATTTGGCTGAGCGCCGATTTTTATGGAAAGCTAATTTTTTTTCTTTTTTTTTTTTTTTAAGTTTATTGCAAACAATCTCATATTTGATTGATTACAATGGGTCAAACTTAACGCTATGCATTATCTACCAGTATGTAGTTCAGTATCGCGTACTGAACTTGCTCCAAAAACATTGCCGGTGTTTAATAAGTAACCCTGTAAAGAAAAATACCCAAAACCAAGGACAATTTGAAAATGAATGAAACTTACTTCAGTTGGTCCTGCGCTACATGTTTGAGACTATTCTTCATATGCCTTTTATACGAACACACAGACGAAAAATTTATTTTACACTCCGAACAGTAAGCCGCCGCAGACTGCGCGGGTTTGCTCTGAAAGACAAATGATAATTTTTAATTAAAAAAAAAAAAAAACATTTTTTGTACAAGCTTTTATTGTAAGACTGGTCTTGTCAACACAAAACAATCGTTTCATTACAGAGCTATGGCCACCTTCCAGCTCCATCATCAGATCGGCTCCAAGTCATCATAATATTGCATTGTCACGCGATATACATATGCGTGCAAAATTTCAGCTCAATCGATTGAAGATATCTGCTTCAAAATTGAGTGGCAAGATTCCACCCGAACCAACATAGTTACATACATACATACATACATACATACATTGCAAGTTAAATAAAAGCTTGTATAAAAACGTTTGACATTGGAAATGTCTTTTCATTCGCTCTGGTGTAGGCTCCGATTTCACGAAAAAGTGCGATCCCCATATATCTCGGAGAGTTGTGAAGATATGATATATTCCCATCAGGCTAGATAGAGGTCACATGCACTCAAATTTCTAATAAAAAAAATATTTAAATAATCATGCAAGTGCGGGTTGGACTCGTACATGAAGGGTTCCGTACCACCGTACAATGTTTTAAAACTATGACGAAACACGTTTCTTGTATGAAATCCCCTTTAATTTTTAATTTTATCTTATTTTTAGTATTTGCTGTTACAGCGGCCATAGCAATACATAATCTGTGAAAATTTCAAGTATCTAGGTAATGCCATTATAAAGATCTAGTTAATAACGCTGAAAAAACACGTTTTTTGTATGACGACCCCCTTTAATTTTTAACTTTTTTTTATTTTTAGTATTTGCTGTTATAGCGGCCACAGTAATACATAATCGGTGAAAATTTTAAGTGTCTAGCTATAACGGTTCAAGAGATAGAGCCCTGTGACAGACGGACAGACAGCGGAGTCTCAGTAATAGGGTCCCGTTTGCACCCTTCGGGTACGGAACCCTAAAAAGGCTCAACGCGTATTTACGAGAGCTGTAAGGTGCAAAAAGAATTATTCGAGAAAGTCAAAAACTAAAAAAGTTATGGCCGAAACAGTGAAAAAAAAAATTTATTTTGGCGCTCGATATTTTGGAAACGAAGAATGATATCAACATTTTGAGAAAATTTTCTCTGGACAATTTAGTCCGTAGGCCAGAGAGAGCGACGGAACGCTTCAGCACCGGCCGTGCTGCAGCGTCCCGTCGCTCTCTCTCGCTCTAGCAAATACTGTTCTGAGCAACAGAAAAGGATAGCAGCATAGGAAAGTGCTGTTCCGAGCTGACAGATGAGATCCAACTCTTAGTTTCATTATAATTTAGTAATCTAGTCTAGCTCGTGGTTCGATGTATTACGGATATGTCCCTTCCACGTTGTATACATCTAACCCGAGCCAAGAAGTTATGTTGAAACTCTTAGAAAAACTATTGTAAAATCCTAATCCTAACTAATATTATAAATGCGAAAGTGAGTTTGTATATTTGTTTGTTTGTTACCTCTTCACGCTTTATCTACTGAACCAATCTTCTTGAAAATTCGCATTCACATAGTTAGGAGTACTGAGAAGGCCATAGGATAGGCCATTTCATCCCGGAAAATATAATGTTCCCGTGGGATACGCCGTGGGGTGCGAAGCCGCGGGTAAAAGCTAGTTTTATATATTTTCTGCGTAAAACAATATAAACTACGCTGACGCGACGGTTTCAGCTATATGCGAGCGGTGACTTGGAAAACTACACGTTTTATGTTTCGCTGACTTCCTCAATGAACAATAACACTCCTGGATCTTAAATATAGAAAGACAGAGGTAACAACCCGGGGATTACCTGGTCATGTTTCTCCAGGTGCCTCTTGAGACTGGCCTTCCATCGGAACACTTTGTTGCATATCGTGCACGGGAACGAGTTGTGCAGCTGGTGGACCACGCTGGGAATAAACCATGTGTTAAATGTTGGCTCTGGAAGTACAGAGACGGTCGTGTCGTGGAAACTAAAAACTAGATATACGGGAAAGTTCATACTATGAAGTAGATTTGAATTATCCAATTACCTTTTTAAAAGTGCCCCCAAGGCCTGGGGCTCGAAACTATGACCACACGATACTTTATCTAAAAACCACAAGCTTTGGGGGCATTCTTACAAAGGCTATTATATACAACTTGGAGGGAACATACCCGTAATAAATCGAACCACGGACTATACTAGATCACTTAAGTATAATGAAATTAAAATAACAGTAAAAAAAAAAACTTTTCTATACAAATCGTCCGGTTGGCTAGCACACTTATGTATGCTGTATGGAAATGACGATTTTTTAATTTTTTTTGGCAGTTATTTTAATTTCATTATACTATAATGATCTAATATAGACCGTGTTCCAATTTATGACGGGGATGATCCTTCCACATTGTATAACGTATAACAGAATATACTGAAACTATCTTATGGGTGAATTCGGTCCGTGATATTGAACAACTTTCCTCCATACAAACTCTGATCAGCTGTTCGATCAACTTGTATGGGACGCCAAATACTATTTTTCATATTTCGATATGAAATCTCTCAGTATCATGGACTGAATCCCCCCTTAAAAAAGTTTCAGTTCATTTTGTTGACCTTGTATATAACGTCCATACAAACTCGGATCAGCTGATCGGTCAACCTGTATTTGCAGGTTGACAGATCAGCTGATCAGAGTTTGTATGGAAAGCTAAAACATATTTTTCGTATTTCTATAAATGATCCATGGGGAAAGTTGTTCAGCCAGTATGTTTAAATAATTTACGAAACCCCTTTAAATAATTTCAGTATATTATATTTTGTTAGAGCCCGCATATAAAAGTTAATATATCAAGGTTCAAGTTTCAAGCCGTGTGGTTCCCGGCCGAGTAGAATAGGACCACTCCAAGTCTTTCTGTGGATGTCGTAAAAGGCGACTTCGGAAACACAAGCTGAACAAAGCTTATACACATCAATGAGACCTCTCCAACCGTCTGGCCAGCGTGGAGAGTGTAGGCCAAATCCTCTGACTGCTCTGGCTAATATATGGCTCTGGCAGTACATAGAGGGTCGTGCTCCTGCAGTGGAGACTAAAAAAGACCTGATCATCGTATCCACGTTCAAGCTGCTAGTTATCAACGAGCTATGGAGCGAAGCATATTGCAAGAGATGTGCCAGAAATGGGACAACAGATGGTGAATAAAATGCACTTACAGTCTATGGTTCAAAAGGCCAGCTCTGTGAGTGAACGTCTTCTCGCACTCGGGGCACTGCACGCGGGCCTTGTGTGTGTCTTTGTGGTAGCGGTGCATATCTATGGAACTAAAAGTGAAGGTTCGGCAGATACAAAAAAACGATTAAAAACTAATAAAAAAATGAGTAGGTCCTAAGATAGATCCTTGAGGCACTCCTTTTTTTACTGTTGGAGATATGGATCTGAGAATGTAACTCTATGGTTTTCGGCCTAAAATCCATTCCTCTGGATGACTTTTTTTAGTAGAATAGACTTTCTTACTTTATTAACCTCTCAGTAAGGAACCGGCCCCATGGGGCCGGTAGCCTGTGTCACTCCCCGTTTACAGATACACTATCACGTCTTTATCCCTAACGGGGTAAACAGAGCCAAGAGCGGTAAAGCCCAGGCCACTTTTAGCGTAATGGTGGGCATGAAGGTGGAAAAGGGAAATCATAATAGTGATGGGTTGCTAACCGCATCGCCTATTCATATGATTTAGATTCTCGCCCATTCCCTCGATCGGCTTTTACGATCTGCACGGGAAGAGAAGCAGCTGGTACATTCTATGTTTTTTCTTTTCTCCCAGACCAGCAAAGAAGACTCAATCCCCGTTTATGTATCGAAAATGTACCTACATTATTACTATGCGCGCAGGCGGCCCCTCTGGGTGGTAAATTCAGTTATACGAATCCTTTGTCCAGAGTAATAATAATGAAATTGGCTAGCAATGGATGTCCAGGTATCTAAACGAAAAGGTGCTGAGTTCTGACGTGAGCTAAATTAAACCATATGGCTAGCCACATTGAATAGATATTTCTTTGAATTTCTTGGCTGAGTGAGACTTCCGTTAGTATTTGTATTTAGTCTGTGGTGGAACACAGACGAATCTCAACCATTTTACATTGACATAAAAATATTGGTTCCTTGCCAAAAATATGACCTACGAAGGAGGGATTAATATTATTATCTACTAGTAGTAAGTCAAAAGCATCTTTTAGTTCACATATTTCCTATGCATCTTTGGATCATTTATCAAGCCCGGATCTAGGGAGGGGCAAACCTGGGCACGAGTTGTAGGGGTCGGCCAAATCGACGAATATTTACACCAAACTTAAAGACCCCTATTCGCAGTCCCCCGTTTGCCTAAATAACTGGTCATGGGGCGGCATTTATATTGACCCTCGTAGAAAGTCTACACTCCTATTTGCAACCGCTCCACCCCTTCCAAGAAATAACTGGGGCGCCATATTTGAATTTTGCCGTCCCCCCCACCTCCTAAAAAAAGTTTAGATCCCGCAGTCATTAACTAAGAGCCTTATTTGCGTACAGGCATTGTAAGTCGTTCTGGGAAAGTAAATATTCCCCTAGACGAAGGCTTCACACAAAAAGTAAAATTGGATCAAAAAATGTAGATACTCACTTGGAAACATGTGAACACAGCGAACACGAGTATTGCTTCAGAGATATTTGATGTGCGGAGTAGTAGTGCTGTTCCATCACTTTTATGTCTAACGCGCGCTTTTGACATATGCCGCACTCATATCTGAAAAGAAAAAACAATTCAGCGCGATTTTTTTTTTATGTCAGGACGGCAAACGAGCAAGCGGGTCACCTGATGGTAAGTGATCACCGCTGCCCATGGACAACTGCAACACCAGGGGTGTAACGAAAGCGTTACCGGCCTTTCAGGGCCATCCCCAGAGGGGGGAGGGAGAGGGGGGGGGGGGAGGCTCCGGCTCTCTCACTCACCGAACGAAGCATAGAAGCGGTGGAGCTACTGCTCAGACGTCGATTTTCTGTGAGAGTGTGGTACTTCCCCGGACGAGCCGGCCCATTCGTGCTACCAGCAAAACAGAGTTTTGCTGGTAGAGTGGCTCTACCACACCAAAATTACATTACATGCGATTTACATACGGCGGCAAATTCGTACGGAATTTGAGGAAAACTGACGCCTCCGTGGTCCGTTGATCAAGGCGTTTGCCTTGTGATTAAGTCGTGAGTTGAAATCCCATTGGGAACTACACTTTGTGAAAAGTTGCTTCCCGTCTGGTTAGGATATTGCAGGCTTGAATCACCTGAAGATGACTCCATGCTTCGGAAGGCAAAGCTGTGGGTCCCGAACGCCATCTAGCGTTAGTTTAAACCTATCCTAGGATTGGTTCTGGTCTCCCCTTTGGGTTGCGGAGGTCAGACGACAGTCGCTCTGTGTGAAACCATTAACCTCGTCACATCACCTAGGGTAGGAAGCGGACCCCGGGCTCTGAAGCAACACCGCTGAGATGCAGCCGGGAATACCCTCTTTGCGAATGCATTCCACAGCTGAGTACAAAATAAAGTAGGTTACTGACCTCCTCATATGTCTCCTGTAATGCGTTTGGAACGATTCCACCGTTGGGAACACCGATTGACAGATAACACAGCTGTACTTCCCATTGTCCTGAAAAAAAAAGGGATTTTTACAAACGGGCGCAAAATGCGAGTCATGTTTGTTAGCAACCCATCATTATTTTGATTCTTTTTGCCATCTCCTCGCTTGCCATCTCACTAAAAGTGGCCTTTGGGTGTCGCGGCCCTGGGCTCCATCTGCTTAGAGCCGCAAGACTTAATGCTCTGTCCGCCCCGTTGGGAATAAAGACGTGACAGTTTATAGTATTTTTAATAAATTCCTTTAACTGTTTATTCCCCGACAAAAATAAAGGGTCATATAAGTTTGACGCTAGTGTCGGTCTGTCTGTCTGTGGCATCGTAGCGCTCGAACGGATGGACCGATTTCGATGCGGTTTTTTTGAAAGCAACTTTCCTTGCGGTGGTTCTCAGCTGTGTTTGATGAAAATCGGTTCAGCCGTTTAAAAGTTATTGGGGGTTAACGCTTGAAAGTCAGGACCTTCTCTAGCAAATATATAGATGGCGCTATGTGATGAACATCACCTGAGACCCTTAGGGTTGGATCTCATCTGTCAGCACGGAACAGCACTTTTCTATGCTGCTATCCTTTTCTGTCGCTCAGACCAGTAATTTGCTAGAGCGAGAGAGAGCGACGGAACGCTGCAGCACGGCCGGTGCTGAAGCGTTCCGTCGCTCTCTTAATAGACAATGATATAATATTTCCCACATTAAATTGAACCATAAGCAACCCAATGAAAAAAATATACCCACGATGCCTGTCGGTCGTGGTCGGGTTACCCACTGACACTGACTGGCACTTTATTTTTGGGCATTTTCATTTTTAGTGATTATTTATTTATTTACCAATTTATGTACACGGACAATATACAAAGTGGAAGGGACATACCCGTAATAAATCGAACCACGGGCTGTGCTAGATGACTAAAGTATAATGAAATTAAAATAACTGTAACAACCAAAAAAAAAATCGACATTCCGATACAAATCGCCCGGGCGGCCGCACACTTTTGTATGGATATGCCGAAAATAATTTTTGCTTTTGGCTGTTATTTTAATTTTATTATACTATAATGGTCTAGTATAGACCGTGGTTTGATTTATTACGGGTATGTCCCTACCACGTTGTATACAGAGAATACATAAACAAAAAGTTGTAAAAAGTACATTAATAATGTAAATCTAAAAACTGACAGGTTATTGCTTGGTGGCCATGTGCGTAGTATAGCTGCTTTTATAATTGAACCCTACAAGGCAGCTGTCACATCTGTGCTCCGCAACTCTCTTTCTTGGCCTCTTCTCTCCGCTAACATATGCTCGTATGACAGCTCGAAGCATGTATTACGATTCATACAAGCGAAGCAATATTTATGCCTACTACTACAACCGAAACTTTACATCCGTGCACACGTCAATGTGTGAGTTACAGTGTTCAAAGCCATCAAACGCACCCGAGAATGGAGAAGCAGTGCAACGACGCCATATACTCTTATCAATTCTATTACAATAGGATAGTTTAACACTATTTGAGAATTATTTACAACAATTCGTTTTGGCCATTTTTATTTTAGGGCCTTTGTATTTTTGGCCATTTTTATTTTTGGGCATCTTTAGGGCATTATTATTTTTTGGGCATTTTTATTTTTAGACATTTTTACATCTGATCAATAGTAGTATAAATCTAAAAAACTTACAGGTGAATGCTTGGTGGCCATGTGCGTAGTATAGCTGCTTTTATAATTGAACCCTACAAGGCAGCTGTCACATCTGTGCTCCGCTCGCACGTAACTCTCTTTCTTCGCCTCTCTCTCCCTCTCCGCTAACATCTGTTCGTACGACAGCTCGATGGTGACGATCTCGTTTGGTTTGCGGTTCAGGTCAAATGTCACTGGCCTTTCTTTTCTGACCTGCAATAATATCACAGAATATATGTGACGCAACCTCTTTGTTGTAGATTTGAACAAGTTTTCGTTTTGAGAAAAAAGAAACAAGGTTATGTCAGGTTGTCATTGTGAATAAAAAGCAAATATTTTATTGAGTTTTTGGCGGGAAGTCAAGGGGTTCGGTTGGAGTTTGCTTTAAATTATTTCACAAATTGATTTAGTGGACTTTATAATATGAAATTGGTGTTGTTTGGTGCTATAAATGCTCATGACATGAACAATGTGTGAAATAGTTAAAGTGGACAGTCATAGTACGGCTGGTACGGCTGTAGTAATATTTATTTTGCGGACTGTGTGGGCGTCTTCGGGCGTCGTCCGCCACTCAGTCGTCTATGTAAACCAGTGGACTTGTATAGATTTGTCGCCAGAAGCTCCCTTGCAGCAGTCAAAGGCCTACACCACCCTTTGATTGTCTTGTTAGGATTAGGAATAAAGAACAAAATTAAAGATAGGCTCTAAAGGACTTGTATCCAGAGCCGTAAAATTATTTAATAAAAAAAAATATTTTTCATCTCATCTATTCGAAAAACGATGATTTTATCCCAAATTTTAGGGGCTAAAGTCACTGGTAATTCTCTTAACACTGAAAAGTAAAAAGTAAATTCCCTAGACGTTAAAACACATTTGAAAACCGAACATGAATGTAGAATCAAAAATAATATTGGCAGTCAGTAAAAAAAAAGAATTTAGTTTTAAAATTATAAAATATAGGCAACGAGGTCTAATTTTTTAAAATTGGAATACAACACGTTTTACATGGATGACTGTAGGCCAAAATTTTTTGGTTCTCTTGCGTCAAAATAATAATTTATTAAAACCAATAAAAAAGCGCAATTGTTGTCTTTGATTTAAATAGTAATTTTATTAAGGAACTAGGTATTAGGTTATTTTTACTTAAACTATTTTAAATGTGAGTAATTTCTTGATGAGGCCGATAGTAAGTAAATATGAAGTTTACGTATAATAGCCTAGGTATACATATTTAAATATATCAAGAATTACACACAAGGAAAAAGTAATAAAACGATTCTAATGACTGAAAAATGTATAAGCTATACCACGACGCCGCAGGCCGAGCTGCGTGGCGAGGCCGTAGGCCGAGCCACTCCCACCAAGCGGTGCGCGTTTTTTTTAAATTTTTCATGATGGCCGCCTATACTCGACTGCTTCCGATTTGACTGAAATTCAAAATGCAAGAGTGTTTTGGATCGCGAAAACAGAATCTGACATTTTTTTGGAATCCAAGATGGCGTCTGGATTTTAGAATTTTTTAACTTTATTCGTTCATTACGTCCTCCTGGAACATCAAAGGGGTCTGAAATTTTGTATGCTGGGGTAAAGCACCCCGCGGAACTCAAAACTGCAAACAAGTTTTGATTCCAAGATTTTGCCGCCCACACATTTTTTGATGTTGCCATTACTGACTGCAGTGTTTTACCCATTTTCCCAACTGGACATGTACTTTAGCCAACTTCTACAGCTGCACGAAAAACCGCGGGCTGCACGAAAAACCGCGGGCTGCTTGCAGCCCGCGCAGCGCCCGAAAAGCTAGTTATAGATATATATTTGCTTTTTCTTTTCATAGATTGAGATGAAAAGAAGAATGTGCTACACGGCGTACGGTAATAGTTTTATCTCAGACATTTTACTTGAATCCCTCGCTTCACTCAGGATCCTATAGTAGAATCCCACGCTACGCTCGTTTATTTATTCTATTGTGGAATCCTTCGTTTCGCTCTGGATTCAAAGTAGCGCCCTCGCGTTAAAACTATTACCTTTACGCCTTGTAGCACAATCTACTATTATTAGTGATGATTGAAATATGACCTAAAGACTTACTTGCATTTTATATTTCCTCTTCTTCTTCACGGTGCTTTTATCCTTCTCGACCTCAACGAGCAGAGACTGTATTTGTTCTTCAATATACTTCTCATTGTCTGACGCTGGCCCGTCAGAGTGGGTGTCAGCTAATTGTATATCTTCATCTGGGAGAAATATTACTACGTCTTTATAACATACGGGGTGGACATAACTTAATTGTGAGGATACGTTCAAGCCAAGCCGAACATTACCCATCTCTCACGTGGAAGAGAGACGGAAGGGAATTTGATATTTTCCGTCTTGGAAAATATCACGTATTTTTTTTATCAGTAAGATCCATGGTTTATCTACCAGCTGTAACTTCGTGCAAAATAAGACACCTACCTTTACACCTTCATCGAATAGTTGCACCTCTAAATCAAACATTCCTGTGCCCCCCCTCCACCCCCCTAGTGTACTGGGCAAAAGCAAGATACTGTTAATCATGCGTTACTCTATTAGGGGGCGGCAAACTAAAACATTCCTTATCATTATTTGACTTCGGAACCGCCCCGCCCAAGGAAGGGACATACCCGTAATAAATTGAATTACGGTCTTAGACCATTATAGTATAATAAAATTAAAATAACAGCCAAAAAACAATTATATTTTTCGGAATTTGCATACAATAGTGTGCGGCCGCCCGGGCAATTTGTATGAGAATGTCGAATTTTTTTCTTATTTTTTGACTCTTACTAAATTTCATTATACTTTAGTCATCTAGTATAGCCCGTGGTTCGATTTATTACGGGTATGTCCCTTCCACTTATATCATATCGACAAACTTGCAATAATTCTGAAAAAAATATTATTGTGGTAAATATTCTGTCCCTGTTTGTAACTTGAGTGAGGCATCTTCAGAGCGATCTAGAAGTTTGGCGCGACCTGTACAGGCTGTAATGAAGAGCAAAAAGATGTCTCACCCTGATCTTCATTCTTCAACTCTTCTTTTACATAAACGTCTTCATCATCTCCACAATCGGTTAGCTTCCTATTCTTCCCTTGTATGTCGCCACTTATTATTGCTTCTGGATTCAGTGGGTTAGCTTCGATTTCTACTTCCACTTCTGCAAGACATACATATATTTCAAAATAAATGTGAGCAAACACATCTGTCAGCACAGAACAGCACTTTCCAATGCTGCTATCCTTTTCTGTCGCTCAGAACCGTAATTTGTTAGAGCAAGAGAGAGAGCGACGGACCGCTCTGCAACCGTAACAGAACACAAAATTATAAGAATAAAGAAAGACTTATTGTTTGAAAGATAAATTCCCAATAATTAATAAATGTAAAAAAAAATTGGAAGTATGCCAAAATTCTATAGAACGAAGTATGCTACGGGTGAGACTGAGAGTTAAAGTCAAAATCTCAAATCTTAAAAAACTAACAAATAGTAAAAAAATCTCAAAAATAGTAAGCAAACTCAAATGGCGATGGACAGGACATATGGTGAGAGACAAGTGGAGTCAACGTATGATGTGGTGGTATCCAAGGGATAGAAAACGGAAAAGAGGACGACTGTTTAAGAGATGGTCAGATGACATCAGGGAGGTGACAGGTGGCATTTATACCAGAACGGCAACGAATAGGGAGGAGTGGCAACACTTGGGAGGAGCCCTTTGCCAATAGGGGCACACAGACGGGAGACGAGTGAAAAGACAAAGTGAAAATGTAACATTATGTATCTCTTCTGAATAAAGGCTATTATTATTATATTATATAATATGGCATAGATGGCATAGACATGACACTGATGAATAGCCGCATGCAAAGAGATCAAATGTTTTTATAAAAAATTTTAAATAATTTGGTAGACTCTCCCGTCCCCGGATTGGCTCGCGTAATCATCAGTTATTTGTTTTACCAAATACTAAAACGAATTATGCAAGTAATATGTTTTTGAGAAGAGCTTGCAATTGTTACAATACATTGATTCAAGAACATGACCCCTTCGTTCACTCACCTGCCTCATTTAGAAATGGGCTAGGGAGAATAATATCAACAAAAATTCTATAAAATGTATCGCTTTATTATCTATTACCATTTGTTTTTGTTTGACTCCACAGATTTACTGTTTTCCAAATTGTATCACTGGGTGATATTATTTGTATTCTTTTTTGTAGTCTCTGTAACATACACTGCTCAAAACATTATGAGTTAGTTATAAGTGGAAACTTTGCTGATGTATGTTTAAGTTAATATGTGAAATCTAACTGTACAAGGCTACTGTTTGTTTCCCAAATAAATAAAAATAAAAATAAAATAAAATATATAATTAATAAATTGCTAACATACTAACTAATAAGCGCGCGGCCGAGAAGTTGGAAAAAGGAATCAAATTAGTGATGGATTGCTAACCGCATCGCCTATTAACATGATTCGCATTTTCGCGTCCCACGATCATCTTTTACGACCTTCGCGGGACGAGAAGCAGCTGTTACATTCTATTTTCTTTTTTAATAGCAGAATAAGTGAACAAAACCTCACCATTAAACTCGTATTCATTTTTAAACTCCTGCTTCACGGAAACCTCTTCGTCTACATCTGTGTCCGCATCAGTGGGCACTGTGGATGCTATGTCTACGGGGTCTAGAGTGTGTACGCGAAGCTTCGGAGGCCGCGTCACGTCGCTCAGGAGGAATTCCGTCAGGGTCTGGAATAGCATGAAAAAAGAAAATAAAAATTGAAAATATGTGACAAACTTGACAACTGTCAACTAGCAACACCAATATATTTTTTGCATACTCTTTGATCTAAACTGCTTCGTGTGTTTCTGCAACCAGTTATATCATGCCATAGACCTGGAATTTCTTTTTTAACCCCCGACAAAAAAGAGGAATGTTTAAAAAGTTTGACTAATGTCTATCTGTTTGTGGCATCGTAGCGCTCAAACAGATGGACCTATTTCGATGCGGTTAATTTTACGTGAACGTGTACTCGCCACCAACAGAATGGAGGATTGAGAATTCTCTAAATTCTTTTTTTAATGTCAGTCGGAAGAAAGGTACCATGCATGCCAAATAAATCTATAATAAACTAGCTGACCCGGCAAACGTTGTTTTGCCATATAAAGACTACCCCTAACATTTAGGGGGATGAAAAATAGATGTTGGCCGATTCTCATAGATACCGGATAAGCACAAAAAATTTCATCAAAATCGGTCAAGCCGTTTCGGAGGAGTATGGCAACGAAAACTGTGATACGAGAATTTTATATATTAGATAAAAGGTGTGTAAATTGTGGTACGCTGGTCATGTTTGGATATTAGTTATTCTGAGACACTAGGCGTGACGTGGGACTAGACGTAATAGGACACTGGACACTTTAGCACATTGGACATTGTAGAAGACTAAAATATATCACAATGGCCTATGCTGCTGTATCCGCAACATCGGCTGTCGTTCTCGCGACACGTGTTTCACCTCTATACAAGGCATCTTCAGTCACAAAACCAGCTGTTGATCATTCGGCGGTCAAAAGGCACATGTTAAAAAAACCGGCCAAGTGCGAGTGGGATGCGCACGAATTGTTTCGGTCCATTACCTATTAAACAACATAGAACATTAGACACCAAAAAAATCACGTTTGTTGTATGGGATATTATTAACTACATATTTTATTTTAATTATTTATTTTTAAAGTGAATATACAACTAAATATTCTGTGAATATTTGAAGCATCTACGTGTTGCTGTTTTTGATGTCAAGCAAAAAAATGCCAAAAAATTCACATTCGTTGTATGGGAGTTCCCCTTAAATATTAACTTTATTCTGTTTTTAGCATTTGTTGTTATAGCGGCAACAGAAATAAATTATCTGTGAAAATTTCAACTGTATAGCTATCACAGTTCATGAGATACAGCCTGGTGACAGACAGAAGACGGATGGACAGACAGTAGTCTTAGTAATAGAACAGAAGACAGTAAAAGTATACAGAACAGAATCTCCTAAGGCACGCGCAATATGCGTCCCCGTTCCCCGCCCCCGCACCTCTCCACGTTCTTAGCGGCTGCGTGCGCTGTGCAGTGTGTGTTCACCCGCTCTCGCCCCTCGACAAGGCGAGAACGGGGTAGAGGTGTGGGACGGGGAACAGGGACGCATATTGCAAGGGACCCTAGGAGATTCTGTTCTATATACTCTTACTGTCTTCTGTGGTAATAGGGTCCCATGCTTGCCCTTTGCGTACGGAATCCTAAAAAAGATTTTCTTTTCTCTTAAACCAGCATGGGGAAATCTCACAGTAGTTTTATTTGATGGGATAAACATGTGTTAGCGCATGGAGGCTGATGAAACTGCGAGTCATCTCCTCATCGAGTGCGGTGGCGTCGCACACATAAGAAGAGGGTTCCTGGAACATCAAGGAACCGTGGAGGAAGCCGTGAGGGCGCCGGGGAGCGTTCTCGGATTCCTGCAGGAGCTGGGCTGGTTTGAAAACTGATAACTACGCCGGCTCCACACGCAAAACGGGTTCAGCGCAATGGACCAAATTGCGGAAAAGAAGTCCTCGGGAGAAGTAAGTAAACATGTGTTAGCATCTCACCTCGCTGGTGTAGGCCTGCAGTATCCTGTAGCAATCCTGCACCTGATCTCGGAAAGATACAACTCTTCGGAGAAGTGAGGAGCATTCCAAGCAGAGCCTCACGCATTTTATTGGTGTGTTGTACAGCTGGAATTGTAATACAGATACACTATCACGTCTTTATCCCTAACGGGGCAGACAGAGCCTAGGGCGGCAAGACCCAGGCCACTTTTTGGCGTGATGGTGGGCATGAAGGTGGAAAAAGGAAATTGTAATAGTGGTGGTTTGCTAATCAGAAAGAAATAGTAATGTTTATTGAAAATCATTAAAAATCAAATGAAAATTATGATTTATTTTATTAACCTCTCGAGACCCATGTTTTTACAAGCTTTTATTTAGCTTGCACTGTTTTTGGATTATTTGTTTGGGGACACAAGACAGTAAGAGTATAAAGAATGGAATCTCCTAAGGACCCGTGCAATATTCATCCCCGTTCCCCGTCCCCGCACCTCTCCCCCGTTCTCGCCTTGCCGAGGGGTGAAATCGGACGAACACACACTGCACAGGGCACGCGGCTGCAAAAGAATGGGGGAGAGGTGCGGGGACAGGGAACAGGGGCGCATATTGCGCGTACCTTAGGAGATTTCATTCTGTATACTCTTACTGTCTTCTGTGGTTTGTGTCAAATCTTGAAAGTTAAATTTGAGCTACTTCCCAGTTTCCGGCTGAGATGAAAGTTTGTATGCTAATGTAAATCAGACGACAATGAAATATTATTATAACAAGAAGCTGATCTGATGATGGAACCAGAAGGTAGCTATAGGAACCCTGTAGTAAAACGACGCAACCCTATCGAGTGGGGGCGTATAACTATTGTCTTTAATCAGTACTTAGGCTTCACGATAAAAGCTTTTGATTTCATTTTTCGATAAACTTATTTTGTAATGCATTTTTTGTTCACAATACACGATTTACCGGTATTTCCTTAATAATATCCAGATAGCATTGCTTGAGTTTCTCTTCTCTGATAGGCCGCAGGGCCCGGCCGAAGCAAAGGCAGCCCATACATATCAACTTGTAGGGAGATTCTATGTTACTCTCACCATCCATTTTTCGAGTTTTAGATATAAATAGTCATACTTTAAATACTGCTACACTTACTAAATAATACGTTTAGAAATAAATTATATATATTCTGTATAAATAAAAGAGATTTTCACACAATAATTATAAAAGTTGGTTAGCTGGCAACCAGATAATACAAAAAATAATGATTTTGGCTATTTCACAACATCATTGAATTAAACTATATTGTTCACTAGTCAAGCATTATAACTGCTTCCAAAAACGTAATTCAGATTCCTTATTTAGTCACATTTAAAAGAATTCTTCACTTATTTATCCAAAACAAAAACAACAATTCATATGAAGATTTTGACAGACGAGTTTTTTTTTTATTATATAATTTTACGGCTCTGGATACAAGTCCTTTAGAGCCTATCTTTAATTTTGTTCTTTATTCCTAATCCTAACCTAACCTAATCCTAACAAGACAATCAAAGGGTGGTGTAGGCCTTTGACTACTGCAAAGGAGCTTCTGGCGACAAATCTATACGAGTCCACTGGTTAACATAGACGATTGAGTGGCGGACGACGCCCGAAGACGCCCACACAGTCCGCAAAATAAATATCACTACAGCCGTACTATGACTGTCCACTTTAACTATTTCACACATTGTTCATGTCATGAGCATTTATAAAACCAAACAACACCAATTTCATATTATAAAGTCCACTAAAATCAATTTGTAAAATAATTTAAAGCAAACCCCAACCGAACCCCTTGACTTCCCGCCAAAAACTCCTGACAGACGAGTTTTTGACACTAGTGATGGACATGTATACTAAATCGATCTATAAAAATAAAAACCGGTTTTTTGAGTCGAACTATTTTACATTCTAGGGTTCGTGTATGGAGTTAAGTATTGCCTTTTCCTTGCTATAAAAACCTACCATCTGAGTTAATTTACTTTGTTAATTCACAAAACACATGTTTGATTTGTAGTTTAATATTTTCTAAGGTATAATGTGTCATACATTTTATAAATTTACTCAAATATTTATCTTGGAACTTGAGAAATAAACTAAAACAAAACTACTACATTTTTGGGTATCGTAACACCGGGTAAAGCAGCCATTTTGTGGTGTCGTAGCCGTCTTGATCATTCTGCATCGAAATTTGTCTATTTTACATGGAAGTATTACTTTTTGTTGTGGTTTGATAACCAATCAAAACATTATACAAATTCGACCAATTATTTTTATAAACGATTTAAAATGGAGCAAGACGTGGATAATGATTACAAAACCGTGTGCAGTGCATGTCTGAGTAGCGATAGGGATTTGTATTCAATTAATAACTTCCAGCAGATTTACCAAATGTTTCGGCTGATTATGTACGATTTCGCGGGTGATCGGGTGAGTTTTGAAAGTTGATAAACTTTTTATAGCATGTAAAATGCATTTTATAAAGTTAGGTACATAAATAGGTCGGCCGTCTTTAATACGGGTCATTGCACTTCTACAATGAACTAGTTTATTAGAGTAAGTTATAGCTAGGTATGTAAAATGTATAGGTACAAACGAACAACAGTAACCGAAAACGCTAAAATGAGAGAGAAAGAGTTACAAACAAACAAGAATTTAGACATTAAAATTAAGTACTTTATTTCTAGACTAAATTAGCAAACCGCTAGTATACTATGTTTAAATATCGTATTAAATAAATACTATATTTATACATACAACATTATTATATACATACGTACCAGCCTAGCCATAAATATTGTAAAAAAGAAAAAGAAAAAATTTCTATTGCAAATAACATTTATTACTTTTACAATGCGTTAGTTTAATACATAAATATGTATAAAAACTACCTGTTTTCTCTTTTCCTCTCCTGGTTCTGGAAGAGAGATTTCTTATGAAGTCACACAATAGGTTCTTACTATGATTGTTTCTGTTGTGTACATGAGTTTTGTTAATAAATAAATAAAATTCCTATTGCTTTGTCATCAGCTTGGTGATACCCTGTGTGACATGGAGCAACTGATATGCTGGGAGTGCTTGGCAGTGATGAAAAGGCTCGCCCGTTTCAAGAGACAGGTGCACAATGCGCAAGAGCATTTAAGAGTGCTCGCCATGAGCCGCTCGCAAGAGGTAACTATTTCGCAATGAGTTAAGCTAATTTTAGTGCGGCTAGAGTCTAGAGTGAACCGAGATAGCGAGCACTATTAAGCTGTTCCTCCGAACTAAGAACAAAGAGGACTACACCAAGCTGATCGCATACCTTCACTAATTGGAGAGGCACCATAAGAAGAAGTAAAGTCTAGACTGAATAACGGCTGTTTAACCCTTTACCCTACATGGTATAGGGTAATACTTAGGTAAAGAAAAATAATACTTGTCAATAGGAATATAGGACACGTGAAATGGTTTGGCTGAGTGATGACCATAAGCTGGTAGTCTAGAGAGACTAGTCCCCTAACTCCTTACGACCCACGATGACGTAGACGCTCGTCCAAGTTTTACCAGAGTAAAAAGTATCATAGATTATGTAACTGCATTTATGACTCCTTGTGGCTCATATCAATTTAAAGAAATGCCTTTTGGCCTAACTTCTCATTCTATGTTTATCCATAAGTTTTTAATTTTGTGTGTTCATACCTTCTGTTACTAGTCACAGACTCTTCTAGCTGTCTATATGTAGATTAACTTAGCTCAACAACAGCCATCTAGCTCCAACAACAGTTTTTTTTTTTTAGCTGTCCATGTCCCAATGTTGGACAAAAGCCTCCCCTCTTTATTTTCATCTTTATTTCTTCCCAACAACATTTATGACCATTTTATTATTTCACAGAGTATGGATCACACCTACATGTCGCAGTCTCTCTCCTCTCTTGAGATGACTACAAAAGTGGACTACGACAAGATTTACGTAGACTACTACCCACAGGACTGGCCGGAGACATTCAGCCTGTCTATAATGACTGCCGAGGAGGTTAAAAATGAACACTACGATGTGGCGCAAGCTGTGAGGGACAATATACATCTGGATATTGATGACCATATGTTGGAAGGTAAGTGTTTTTTAGATATTTATGTCAAAAGAACAAAACATTTTTTATTGTCATATTTATACCTTTGTGATTACTTTAGAAAATGACTCCATGTGCCAATAGGGCGTTTGACTGTGTTTATTCTTGGACAGTAAAAAGAAATCTTTTTTCGAAATCAGTAAGAAAATTGGTTATTTAATGAAGCAGCAAATAGCATTTCAAGTATTGTTATGAAGAAAAGTGGGAGCGTGGTGGGGACATCTCTTTCGTACGCGCGAAACCTAATAAGGATTTAAAAAAATCGGGTCAAATTCCATATTCTAAATAATAAACGGGCAAGTGCGAGTCGGACTCGTACATGAAGGGTTTCGAACCACTGTACAATGTTTTAAAACGCTGAAGAAACACGTTTCTCGTATGACGACCCCCTTTAATTATGAACTTTATCTTATTTTTAGTATTTGTTGTTATAGCGGCCATAGTAATACATAATCTGTGAAAATTTCAAGTACCTAGTTAATGCCATTATAAAATCTAGTTAAGAACTCTGAAAAAACACATTTTTTGTATGACGACCCCCTTCAAGTTTCAACTTTTTTTTTATTTTTAGTATTTGTTATAGCAGCCACAGTAATACATAATTGGTGAAAATTTCAAGTGTCTAGCTATTACGGTTCAAGAGATAGAGCCCTGTAACAGACGGACAGAAAGACAGACAGACAGTCTCAGTAATAGGGTTCCGTTTACACCCTTTGGGTACGGAACCCTAAAAATGAAAAAATAATCTATATTGGTCCAAAGAGGTCGTGTGGTTCCCGGCAGAGTAGAATAGGACCACTCCCGAGTCTTCCCGTGGATGTCGTAGAAGGCGACTTAGGAAACACAAACTGAACAAAGCTTATAAACGTCAATGAGACCTCTCCACCTGTCTGGCCAGCGTGGAGAGTGTAGGCTAAATCCTCTGACTGCTCTGGCTAATATGGCTCTAGTAGTAAAGACAGGGTCCTGCTACTGCAGTGGAGACAAAATAAAAAGAAGACTTGATAATGTTTGGTCCAAATACACTCCCCTGTGATACACCTCTACTGTAATTTTGTGTATTTGTTACCTGAATGTTGTTTCAGTGCCTGAAATAGTCCTAGAGAACCCTGTGACGGGGGTGATGTCACACATCGTGGTGGAGACCGATGCGATGGTCTCACGGAGCTCTTGCGTTCAACAGTCTAACAACATGCTTACTGTCGAGTAAGTACATATACATACTTACTATCACGACTTTATCGTTAAGACGATACACGGAGTCCAGTGCTGCCTCCATTTGAAATAAATTATTCATAAGGAAACGGAGATATCATAGATAACCCTTCAAACTATTTTATGAACCACTGTGTACAGTTTAAAGTGAGAACGCTTAGCTGTAGTTTGCATTTTTGCCACTTTTGGAAAAAATGCAAACTAAAGCTTAACATTGGTTCATAAAATAGTTTGAAGGAATATCTAGGTTTTACTAGCTTAAAATTTTAAATGATATCTCAGTTTCCTTACAAATAATTTATTTCAAATGGGGGCAGCACTGGACTCCGTGTATCGTCTTAACAGGGCAGACAAAGCATTTTGGTTCTTGCAGCTCTAAATAGACAGAACCCAGGGCAATACATAAACTTTTTTTTTCTTCCTGTGGATGTCGTTAGCCGTGTGGCTCCTGGCAGAGTAGAATAGGACCACTCCAAGTCTCCCCGTGGATGTCGTAGAAGCGGACTTAGGAAACACAAGCTGAACAAAGCTTATAAACGTCAGTGAGACCTTTCCAACTCGTCTGGCCAGCGTGGATCATCAGGTCTTTTTCAGTCTCCACTGCGGGAGCACGACCCTCTCTGTACTGCCAGAGCCATATGTTAGCCAGAGCAGTCAGACGATTTGGCCTACACTCTCCACGCTGGCCAGACAGGTTGGACCCCTCCAACTAGCGTGTCCAGCCAGTGGCCAGCGTGGAGACCCCTCTCACTGATGTTTATAAGCTTTGTTCAGCTTGTGTTTCCTAAGTCGCCTTCTACGACATCCACAGGAAGACTTGGAGTGGTCCTATTCTACTCTGCCGGGAACCACACGGCTTGGAAGATCCAGATCAGCCTGGAAGAAATGAATGTTGATATTTATTGTGACAGCCCGCTGACAGCCCCAGAAATAGGCACCATGATAACCGTGCTGCCCAAGATGCCCACCATCAAGCAGGAGACGGTCAGCAAGGGAGGATATACCACGGAGTATCTCACACAAGCGCAGATGCTGACAGCCAGGTAAGGTGTTACATTAAGGCTTGTAACTGCGTTACGCGGACGAACGCACGGCTCCATACTTTATAATATTAGATAAATATCTAAGACCCAGGTCAATCTGAAAAAGATCATTTTCTATCTTGACCTGACCGGGGATCGAACCCAGGACCTCCGGTGTGATAGCCTGGCATAACCAATAGGCCACAGAGGTTGTTAACTATTTTTGTTCAGTTTTTAAAATATTCTTTCAGAGAGGAAGCAAGACAGAAGATCACATATGCAAGTTCTGTATACAAATGTGAACTGTGCATCATAGGTTTCTACACGCAACAGCAAGTCAAAGACCATTTTATATCGGCGCACAGAGCGGTGAGTTTTTTTTTAATCGACATTAAAAAAGGAGGAGTATGTTCCCCGATTATACCAAGACGCCTGGACCTATTTGGAAGTTCTTTTTTGTTTGAAAGGGTATATATTCCAGTTGTGTGGTTTGTTTTTTAAATGCGTGTGCGTCGGACTCGTACATGAAGGGTTCTGTATCACCGTACAATGTTTTAAAACGCTGAAGAAACAAGTTTCTTGTATTATTGTTTTTTGTATGAGAAAATTTCAAGCATCTAGCTATTACGGTTCAAGAGATGGAGCCCTGTGACAGACGGACAGACAGATAGGGTCCCGTTTGCACCCTTTGGGTACGGAACCCTAAAAATATGTTGTAGTTGTTAGTTTTCAAGTATTGAAGTTGGTTTTTTATTTTAAAAAAAGTATCAATAGAATTATTCACTTCGTTTTTCTTATGGAAATACGTATCCATCGCATTGTCTAGCCCAAAATTTAACTCCGTAGTGAACTACCGATACGACTTGATATCCGTATCAAGTCGTATCCGAGGTAGTTCCGCTACTCATCGCTAGATGGCGTTCTTGACAGTCGGGGGCTTTTTAGGGTTCCGAACCCAAAGGGCTTTGAAAAAATCTTTGGGGCCAGCTTAATCAGTGTGATTTGTCATTTAAAAAAAAGACTGCAAACGGGACCCTGTTGTGTTACTGAAACTCCGCTGTCTGTCCGTTTGTCACAGGGCTCTATCTCTTGACCCGTAACAGTTGGACACTTGAAATGTTCACTGACTATTTATGTATTACTGTGGCCGCTATATAAAAAATACTAAAAATAAGAAAAAGTTAAAAATTAAAGGGGGTCCTCATATAAGAAACGTGTTGTTTCAGCGTTTTTAACTCGATCTTTATAATGTCATCTAGATACTTGACATTTTCACAGATTATGTATTACTCTGGCCACTATAACAACAAAACTAAAAATAAGATAAAGTTAAAAATTAGAGGGGGTCGTCATATAAGAAACGTGTTTCTTCAGCGTTTCAAAACATTGTACGGAAGTACGGAACCCTTAATGTACAAGTCCGACTCACACTTGGCCAGTTTATTTTAATTTGCCTAGCAAATAAACTTGTACTTTACAGAAACCCGGCAAGTCCGCATGCAAGATCTGCTACGTGTACATAGAGGACTCGGAGCTGGCGTCGCACACAGACGCGCACTACCTGCGGCACACGTGCTGCGCGTGCGCGCACCGCGAGCACAGCGCGCGGCTCATGCAGCTGCATGTGGAGGCGCACGCGCGGGGGAAGGACTGCGTCAACGCGGGCAGCTTGGGGAAGGTACGGTTGAGGTTGTTTCTTAAGGTGGACAGTTAGTAGTATTACTGTATGTTCTAAACGGGTAACTTACGTGAAAAGTAAGCTACTGGCATAGAAGACAGTAAGAGTATACAGAACGGAATCTCTTGCGGTCCTTTGCAATATGCGTCCCCGCACCTCTCCCCCGCTCTCGCCTTGTCTCAGGGTGAGAGCGGGCGAACACACACGCATTGCCGTGTGCACGGCGGCACAAGAACGGGGGCGAGGACGGGGAACGGGGACGCATATTGCGCGCACCTTAGGAGATTCCGTTCTGTATACTCTTACTGTATTCTGTGCTACTGGCTGTCATGTTTCGACCTCATCCAGAGGCCTTCCTCAGGACGAATGTTACTCGCGACGCCTATAAGAAGACCGTGTGCCCGCTGCTCTCGCAGTGACAGTGCGGTGGTTGGTGGGGGACGCTTCTGCGTCGCCGACTCCCGTGGGGATAGGAGGGGTAGGAGCCACATTTTCATCGAGTTAGTAGTAGGTAGTCCAGGGCGGTATATTTTAGGGACGGGGGAGGGGGCAAGATCTGCTACGTGTACAAAGAAGATGCAGGACTGGCATCACATACTACCTCCGTCACACATGCAGCGTGTACTCTTTACGTGCCTTTAATATGTAGATGACCCCCTTATTAGGGGAAACCTTTAGTCACAGAAAGAGTATTACATACAGAACGGAATCTCCTAAGGTCCCGCGCACTATGCGTCTCCGTTCTCGCCTTGTCGCGGGGCGAGAGCGGCGGCCGTGTGCACGGCGGCACAAGGTCGGGGGAGAGGGGCGGGGGCGGGGGACGGGGACTCATATTGCAAGGGACCGCAGGAGATTCCGTTCTGTATGTAATACCCTTACTGTCTTCTGTGCCTTAGTCTTAGACTGATAGGCTGTAAAGAACAATGATATTTTTGTCCAGAGTCGCAAGAAAAAGCCAGAGAAAGAGAAGCCGCCGCCCAAGCCGGGCGACCTCCGCAAGTTGCTGTCCAAAACCACCATAGAGGGCTACCAGTGCTTGGAGTGTGATATGTTTTTCAAGTAAGTAATCCTACTCACAACAAAACAAACTACGGCAGCAAAACATTGTAAAAATTTTCTAGTCACCAATTTATTTATTTATTTTTCCTCATCCCGTGGATGTCGTAGAAGGCGAAACACTTAATAGGTTTAGCTTCAACAAAGCTTGGACATCAGCGAGACCTCGACAAACCCTCTGGCCACGTGGAGTGGAGAGTGTAGGCTAAATCCACTTACTTCTCTGACCTGATGATGAATCCTGTGAGAGGCGCTTAAAGACGTACTAAAAATACACTACATTCATATAATCTTCAACAGCTGGCCTACCCTTCCCCTACCCCCTCCCCTCGCCCTATCCTATCCGCTACCACAGGTATGGCACTTCATAGAAGCGTAGTATCAGTTATTACACTACTACAAACGAAACTATACATCCGTGCACACTTCAATGCGTGTGTGTTCGCCCGCTCTCGTCCTGAGACAAGGGAGGACAGGGAACGGGGACGCATATTGCAAGGAACTGCAGGAGATTCCGTTCTGTATGAAATATTCTTATTAATTTTTGTGCCGCTAGTACCAGATTGTCCAAGTCAAATTTGAACTTTACTTTTTCTGTTCCCGGTATTTTTTTCACGAATCCTGCATAAATGTCGTTTTCGTACGCATTCACTCCTTGTTAATAATTATGTTCGCTTGAAAATCAAAAATGTGGAGAAGGGAATATGTAATAAAAAAATTGGATTGAGTAATAATAAACCGGCCAAGTGCGAGTTAAACTCGCGTGGAGAGGGTTCCGTACAATTGATTGAATTCTTATAGGTTTTCCTGTAATTTACAAGCAATGAACTTAATATATTTTATATTTTTTTCAATATTTTTGGCTCAGTAGTTTCGGAGATCAGGGGATGGTTAATTTTCGTCTTCTTTCATGAATAAAAACAAAACTATTCATTTTACAATAATAACGAAATATATTAATATATATATATATATATATATATTAATATATATATATATATATATATATATATATATATATATATATATATATTTGAGATCCTCATAACAAGCCCTTTCATTTGATATGTGACACAGTAAGGTTTGCAAAACTTTTTTTTTTAATTTCCTAAATTGTCCCCAGAAAATGACCCTTATTTAAAAAAATATTTATTTTCTTTGCACATACTCGTATGTGTTTGGGTCATAGGATTACAACATTCTACCAAATTTCACCTGATTCGGTCGAGTAGAATCGGAGCAAATTGGCTGTGACAGAGGGACGGACAGACAGACGTACGAGTGGTCCTATAAGGGTTCCGTTTTTTCATTTTTTGTACGGAACCCTAAAAAGGTATAATAGTATTCTTCAGGAGCGCCATATTACATCAACTTTTCCAAAGGGACTCTGCGTGTTAGATAATCCGTAAGGACCGTGATGAAAAGACCCATGATTCCAAAAGGAGATACAAATCTTTTAAACAATATTTTTTTCAGGAATTCTAGAGCACGCAAGAACCACGTCGCCCGCTACCACAGAGAAGGGTTGCAGTGCGACCACTGCAAGAAACGATTTGTGAATAGGACCACCCTAGCTACGCATTTGAGGTACATATTTTTCTCAATGTTATAAGTACATACCTACATCCTCACTGATCCCAAAATGCAGGGATAAAGACGTGATTGTTTATGCAAAGAGAAAGAAAGGTGTCTTCTTATAGAGATAGTCTGGTTATAACCAATATTTTGTCTCTTTCCCTCTTATCGGCATTTACTGTTGCTAGAATGAGACTTCGCTAAACGTCAAAAGTAAAAATGTAGCGTGTTTTTTCTGCATAATACGACAAATTTAAATAACCTTGTCTTATGACGTTTAGGCACAGAATAAATAATACTAACGTACAGAAGTCTCACTCAGCAAAGAAATTCAAAGAATTATCTACTCAATGTGGCTAGCGATATGGTTTAATTTAGCTCACGTCAGAACTCAGCACCTTATTGTTTAGATACCTAGACATTCATTGCAAGCCAATTTCATCCTTATGACTCTGGACAAACGATTCGTATAACTGAATTTACCACCCGGAGGGGCCGCCTGCGCGCATAGTAATAATGTAGGTACATTTTCGATACCTAAACGGGGAGTGACACAGGCCTGGTTTAAGTGACTTTTCTATTTAGGATAGTAGTTATACAGGTCCTGGCGTATGGCGTTAAAAAATACGCCACTACGTTTTAAAACAGATTCCACTTTTGACACTTCGTCGCTCGTCGAAAATCTACATACATCCAATGAGTTTATCTATTTAAAATCCCCCCCCCTTTTATTTCAGACTGCACGAAGGTCCTCTACCCAGAGAAGAATGCCCCATCTGTCACAAGATGGTGCGCGTGATACAGCTGAAGTACCACATCCAGCGGCACCAGAACAAGGCCCGCTACGAGTGTGCGGAGTGCAGGAAGGTGTTCTCTCATCTCGCGACGTACCAGGTACAGCCTCCCCCCCTTTATATCAGTATGGCCCATCTCTCACAAGATGGTGGTGATGGGCTTCACAATTAAAAGCTCATATTTTTGTTCTTTTTAAAAAATTTACTTTTTTTTTTTCTAGGCACATCTTAAGTACAGCAGAGCGCATGCAAGCGATCAAGTTTTCAAGTGAGTATAATTTTTTTCTTTACTTATTTGCTAGAAAAATTTAAAAACTTCAATAGTTCACCCCCAATAACTTTTGAATGGCTGGATTTATTTTCATCAAATATAAAATTAAAAACCATCTCGACAGACAAGGTTTTGAACTACGAACAATAATTCTCTAGAAATCTAACATTCCTACATTTACCGCTTCGATTCTGATTCTATTTACGCAAACAAACTAACAGTAATTACAACGAAACACTCAAACACACACATAGATAAAGATGCATACGATTGGTCGCGACAAGGTCACGCACGCGTCATTGCCGCGTCACGGTCGAGTAGCCGGCTTAGGGACCGATTGTTAAAATGTTTATTTACTTACGAAAGGCGAGTCCTGTGTTTTTCATGTCTGTATGGCTTCTACACCACTTCACGGCACATGACGGCATTTGTAATGAATCGATTATCGCAAAAACACAGCAATATTCTCAAAGGAAACTTCTTGCGACGCAACCGCACGACTCGAGTGTCACGGCGAACTGTCGCGCCGCGCGGTTCATATTTTAAGCCCCGCCCGCCGCTGTACATATCGCGTGGAATGAATTTTCGGGATTAGTTAGGCTTCTAGAGAATTATATTTCGATGGTTTTCAATAAAAAAAAACCATCGAAATCGGTCTATTCGTTTGGATGCTACAATGCAGTGCCCCCCCCCCCCCCCCCCAAACTGCAATTCAGACTCTGACTAAGAGTCTGGGAGTTGCCGCCATTAAGCAGCCGCTATTTATATATTTATTATTACCTGTGACCCCCCTTGCCCAAAAACGCTCCCGGTCGCCCCTTTGTATCTGGCGCCCTGGGCGGTCGCCCAACTGCGCCCTACTCTAACGCCGCTACTGCTACGATGCCACACAGAGACACGTCTAATGTTCGCCGGGGGTTCAGAAAGAATGTTTTGCGTGAATTTCCGCATATAACATTTAATAACAATGATGTTGTGTTCAGGTTCCCGTGTCCGATGTGCAATAAAGGGTATCCGACCAAAGAGACCATGCAGGACCACTTCAACTACCAGCACCTGGGGAAGACTTCGCACAAATGTCCCGTCTGTGATAAGGTAAAAGGGTCATCATCCTCCCGTGTTCCCGATGTCATCCTCAGCGGTGTTACTTCAGAGCCCGGGCTCCGCTACCTACCCTAGGGGATCTGACGAGATTACTGGATTTACGTCACCAATCAAAAATAGTCATGCGTCATTTTGAGATCCCTTTAACATGTGTACTGTCACAATTGACATGACCCCACTTCCCCCTTAACTGTAACGTAATATGCGAAAACATACTACGGAGGGACTTTCCAAGCCACGTTCCCTAAAAATTACATAGATGGCGCTGTGCAACGCTGCAACCAAATATTGTAGCCAAGTCGTCGAGAGTGCAGCATAAACGGAATCCAAGTATAGTAGCCAGGTCTTCATATAAAGCGGTAATCAGAATCCAAAGAAAGAGGTCCAAAGTCAATAGAAATAAAAGATTATCACGCACAATACAACAACAGAAACTATCGAAAGAACAGCAAAACAAGGAATACCATAGATGGCACACGAAAATAGAAATGTCAGTGATATTTTTTTTACTTTGTTACCCTTTGGCCAGGCTAAGGTTCATAATCATACTGCAGCGTTGCACAGCGCCATCTATGTGATTCTTAAGGAATGTGGCCTTGGAAAACCCCTATTTGAAACAAAAAAAACAGATATCAGACACATCGTTGACACGTCAAGCTTGTGGGAGGGGGGGGGGGGGTAAAAATAATCTTTGATTTATATAATTGGGATATTACTTTAACCATTCCAAAACTCATCCTAGCTTTGACAAATGAGGTATCGTGGGAATCGTCTTGGCTGTCCGCTGGGTATAGGCTATGTGACGTCACAGTAAATCCACTGTGGCGCCCTCTACAGGCCATAGAGTAATGAACTGAAAACTTAAATAAATCATGTGGGGTATCAAATGAAAGGGCTTACTTAGCATATTTTAAATATACAACGTGGAAGGGACATACCCGTAATAAATCGAACCACGGTCTATACGAGATCATTATAGTATAATGAAAACCCTTCAGGATCCGGGAGGGAGGATAGCGAGCGCGTCATAATTCCGCCCGTTTTTTGCCTCCCGGCGCCATCCCGGCGAGCCCACATGATAAACTAGTTATAAAAACTTAACTACTCGACCGATTTGCGTTCTGTAATCGTAGTTTTTGACGTAGATAACACAATATATAACCTATCCGAATTAGACATAAAATAGACAAATAGATTATTTTTTTAAGATTTAAAAAAAAAAAAAAGTTTTTTTTTCAAATTTTTTATCCTTTTTTCGGATCGATTTTGAGGCTAGAAGATCTTTCCCGGCACTAAGCAAGAACTATATTTTGCATAATAACTCTTTTTGATACTAGTTTCAAATAAATATCAACCAAAAAATCGAAATGAAATCAACAATGTCGAACTGACAGTGGACAACGTCGACATCACGACTGATTTTGTCACAGTCTCAAACGCTTGAGATATGAATGTCGGGATTTATTTCACAGTTTATATCACGAAGGGCCGATTGCCATACTAAAAGAGACTCCAAACGTGTGTAACAAAGTTTAAAATCGATTGCAGTACGATGATTCAAATCCGCACCATTGGCCATTGACTGATGCAAACTTTTAAGCTTTTGCCTTGGTGCGGATTTGCATCATTGGCCGGTCAAGGGGTTAAAATAACAGCCAAAGAACAAAAAAAATTTTTTGCAATTCCATACAAAAGTGTGCAGCCGCTCGGGCAATTTGTATGGGAATGTCAAATTTTTTTTTGGATTTTCGACTTTATTTTAATTGCATTAAACTATAATGATCTAGTATAGCCCGTGGTTTGATTTATTACAGGTATGTCCCTTCCACTTTGTATACTGGCTGAATTTTTAACCACTAGCCAAAATTTTGGAACAAGTCAGCAATCAGACTATGATAACGAAAAACTAAAATGAAAATTCGCCTTCCCATTCAAATCAGCGCTCAGCCAAACGGATTTTGTATGGGAGGACTAAAAATTTTCATCGATTTCTTATAACTTGTTTTATAGAAAGTAGTCTAGTTTTAATTTTTTAACCCTTTAACCGCGTACGTCGGATTAGTCCGACAAACATTTTCGTGCCCATTTCGCGAGCGTCGGATTTATCCGACCAAAAACGAGGAATTGTGAATCAATTCCTCGCGCTGGGAGCACGACAACTGGTATAAAGTCTCGCGGTGAAAGGGTTGAACTTCACTTTGTTATACTTTCAGCCAATCGCGTCTCGAGCTAATGTGGAGAAACACATAATGCGAGTGCACGGAGAGAAGAAGGATAAACCAAGGAACCATGTGTGCAACACTTGCGGAAAGTCCTTCACGGTCAGATTTATGTTTTAAATGACATCTTTTATTTGAAACGGGTCCCTATAATGCAAGCCAAATACGACATATTACCAGGCCTGTGTCACTCCCCGTTTATGTATCGAAAATGTAAATCCGGTATGTAAACTCCGGGTGGTAAATTCAGTTATACGAATCGTTTGTCCAGAGTAATAAGAATGAAATTGGCTTGCAATGGATGCCTAGGTATCTATACGAAAAGGTGATGAGTTCTGACGTGAGCTAAATTAAACCATATCGCTAGCCACATTGAGTAGATATTTCTTTGAATTTCTTTGCTGAGTGAGACTTCTGTACGTTAGTATTATTTATTCTGTGATATTACACAAAACTCGTTATATAAACAATATAGCGCGACGAACCGATAGCCAATGGGGCAAAAAGGTTCTCGAATGGCGACCACGTACCGGCAAGTGAAGCGTAGGACACCCATCACAAGGTGGTTAGACGACCTCACCAAGGTCGCTGGCTGAAGGCCGCTCTAGATCGATCATTTTGGAAATCCCTGAGAGAGGCCTATGTCCAGCAGTGCACATTAAGCGGCTGAAACGATGACGGCACTAGCAGTACTAGCACAGTCAGTAAACAATCTGCTGTCATTCTACACGCCATATTTATTCGGCATTTCTATACAAAAATGTGCAGCCGTCCGGGCGTCCGCACAATGTTATTTTAATTTCATTATACTACAGTGATCTAGTATAGCCCGTGGTTTATTACGCATATATCTATTATACGTTGTATATACAGGTTGATTTTGAAACGCGTTACTGAGCTATATTGAAATCTTTGAATCAGAATCACTATTATAGGACACAAAATAGCAAGAAAAAGTTTTCTTTTTTTTACAATTTTTCATTAGGAAAAATCCCCACATTTGCAATATATGGCTAACGTATTATTATTAGTGTCAATGACCTCGCTGTCGCACGATTCCTCCGTATGCCCGCCCCGCACCCTTCCCGCGATCACATGGCGGTCGGTATCACTGCGATTGGGAATTTGCCGTGCAACTTTGAGGGCTTTTATCTTTGGTTTTTATTATGAAACAAGGTAATTGTAAGAGAACATGTATATATTATATAGCGCATAGAATACTTTCCTTGAGTATAGCTCAGAGGGTCAAAATCATACTGTATAACTTGTAAAAAATTATACTGAAACTATTTTAAGGGTAGATTCAGTTAATGATACTGAACAACTTTCCCCAAGGAACATACATTGAAATATGATTTTTTTTTTCTTTCCATTCAGCTGATCGGTCAACTTGTATGGGAGGCCAAAAATTATATTTCATATTTCGATACATGTTCCTTGGGGAAAGTTGTTCAGTATCGTGGACTGAATTCAGCCTTAAAATATTTTCAGTATATTGTGTTGGACCCTGTATAGTGAAGTTATGCAAATCCCAACTTCCCAACTAATATTATAAATACGAAAGTAAGTTTGTATGTTTTTTTGTTTGTTACCTCTTCACGCTTTATCTACTGAACCAATCTTCTTGAAAAGTCGCATATTCATAGTTAGGAGTACTGAGAAGGATATGGGTAGCTTTCATTCCGGAAAAAAGTAATGTCCCCGTGGGATAAGCCGCGGGCAAAAGCCAGTAATTAATAAATCAGATTTTGTTATATATTTTTTCAGGATAAAAAAGCGCTATCCCAGCACGAGGTGATCCACTCAGGCGAGCGCCCCCTAGTGTGCGAAATCTGCAACCAAACGTTCAAACAGAAAGCGTCGCTATACACGCACAGGAAGAGGGTGCACAAGGTGTTCCCGTCCAAACGGGTGGTGGAGTTCATGGACACGAAGGACCCGTTGTCGGGATAGTAGACGTGAGAGAGTCTTAAGAATTACCTTACCCTAGACTTTCCCATACAAACGTAGTCTACGTTTTATTTTAAAACGACATGTCAGATTTCGTTAAATGTTTATAACTTTAAAGAAATTGCATATATCTAGGGTTATAATTGGTTTTCACAGTCAAAATATAAACTTGAAAGAAAATATAAGGGTGTAATAGATTTCCATATTGACGGTCAAAAATGATATAATACACTATATTCTCTTTCAAGTTCATATTGTGACTGTAATAAACAATTATAACCCTAGATATATGCAATTCCTTTAAAGTTACAAATTTTTACCGAAATCTGACATGTCGTTTCACAATAAAACGTAGACTACGTTTGTATGGGAAACTCTGATTCTGTCTAGGGTAAGGGCTCTTAAGGCTTGAAACCACGTTAAGCGGACGCCGCGAGTACGCGGGCGGTCCCCGCCAGCTACGGAGTGACAGCTAGTTCAATTGTAACGGGGTACATTCACAGTCGTGTCGATGGAGAATTTAATATATTACTACGTACAAATATGTATGGCATTCGGTCGTCTGATTATAATTGGGTATTTTGGTGGGTCAAAAATAAATTATTTGGTCCTGTTAATAGGAATAATGCCACTTGTCATTGATCACATCCACTTTGAAAGTGATTTTAGATTTATTAATGCAGAAAAACGGATATTAGGAGCGCTATTTGACTCCAAGGAACTATGACGTCATAAGTTGATATTTCTTACAAATCCCATAGAAAATGTTTGTTTTTGACGTTAAGAAAAAAGTGTCTGATTTGACTTGTTGCCAAAATAGCGTATTATCTGCCCTAGTCTTTGCTGGACAAGTCCGAACGTATCTAGACCGGTTCGGTTTTACAGCTAGACGGACTAATGTAATACTTTCAATAGTGGTTCATAAAATAATTTAAAAGGCAATTATTATTAAATTATTATTAGGGCTAGTGCCTAACATTGTGAAATATGGTTTTCACCATATTTACGAGTTAACAATTTATTTCAATGAGGGCGCCACTTCTGCTTGATATTCACCTTAAGACGATACACGGAGTCCAGTGCTGCCCCCATTTAAAATAAATTATTTGTAAGGAAACGGAGATATCATTTAAAATTCTAAGCTACTAAAACCTAGATAACCCTTGAAACTATTTTATGAACTACTGTTTACAGTTTAAAGTGAGAACGTTAAGCTTTAGTTTGCGTTTTTGCCGATTCGCAAAAATGCAAATATTTTAAATGGGGTATCGTCCTAAAATAGTTTCAGTATATTTTTTAAATCCTGTTGAAGAGTTATAGGGAAAAAACCTAGTTAAAATAGGTTTCGCAAACGGTGCGTTAGGCACTTTTTGAGATGGGAAAAAACCATTGAACTCACGACACTGTTACGTAACCGACACCACCTTGTTCAAGTTTTCACTTCTGTCGGCACTCCCGAAGTGCCACTGTTTTTTTATACACCCTTATTTTTGAATTAGTACACAAACTAAGGGGTGATTCAGTCCATCATTATGAACAACTTTACCCAATAAATGTATATCGAAATACGAAAAAAAAACTTCACTTTTCATACAAAACGAAGTAATCACGTGATCCAGTTACTGTGGGAAGTGAATTTTTTTTTTCGAATTCCGATATTCAATTATTAGGAAAAGTTTTTCATAATGGATGGACTGAATCACCCCTTAAAGTTTGTGTACTAATTTATAAATAAGTGTGTATATGAGAGTATGGGTCGACAACCAAGTTTTTCGACTATGGGGGTTTGATTGGAACGAATGCACCGAACAGTGTCTTTGCTATATTGTAAATATTATAATATTGGTACTCGTAATTCTAACATTGTTTAAATATTGTATTATGGGATCTTTCAAGTATCACGTAAGCAGAATTAGAGCATTTTCAACCCTGAATATCCTGTATTATTTCTAGATGTCGCTACTATCTCGCTCGCTGGCCATACAAAGGATGCTGGGTACTTAGGGTGACGGTATCCACGAAAAAGCGGCCAAGTGCGAGTCGGACTCGCCCATGAAGGGTTCCGTAGCAGCAAGTTACATAATATAAAAATTCTAAAGGTAAATTGCGGTTTACGGTTTATGACGTATTAAAAAAAACTACTTATTAGATCTCGTTCAAACCAATTTTCGGTGGAAGTTTGCATGGTAATGTACATCATATATTTTTTTCAGTTTTAACATTCTCTTATTTTAGAAGTTACAGGGGGGGGTCACACATTTTACCACTTTGGAAGTGTCTCTCGCGCAAACTATTCAGTTTAGAAAAAAATGATATTAGAAACCTCAATATCATTTTTGAAGACCTATCTATAGATACCGCACACGTATGGGTTTGATAAAAAAAAATTTTGAGTTTCAGTTCTAAGGGATCCTTTAACAATTACGTGATCATTTTTGGCCGTTTTTTGGGTTCCGTAGCCAAATGGCAAAAAACAGAACCATTATGGATTCGTCATGTCTGTCTGTCTGTCCGTCCGTATGACACTGCCACTTTTTTCCCAAACTATAAGAACTATACTGATGAAACTTGGTAAGACTGTAGAAACTTGGTAAGTAGATGTATTCTGTGAACCGCATTAAGATTTCCACACAAAAATAGAAAAAAAAAACAAAAGTTTATAGAACCTCAATTTTTTTTTCACACCCATCCCTGTGGGGTATCTATGGATAGGTCTTCAAAAATGATATTGAAGTTTCTGATATAATTTTTTCTAAACTGAATAGTTTTCGCGAAAGACACTTCCAAAGTGGTAAAATGTGTGTCCCCTGTAACTTTTAAAATAAGAAAATGATAAAACTAAAAAAATATATCATGTACCTACATTACCATGCACTTCCACCGAAAATTGGTTTGAACGAGATCTAGTAAGTAGTTTTTTTTTAATACGTCATAAATCGTAAACAAAAAAAAATACACTATTATTAAAACATCGATCAAAGTTACAACTACAAGAACTTTTATATTATGTTACTTGCTGCTACGGAATCCTTCATGGGCGAGTCCGACTCGCACTTGGCCGCTTTTATTTTATTCTGCCATATAATTTGTGCGCGATGTAACCAGTACCATGGACTGAATTTTCTGTAAAAATCGCGCTTTGAAAAACCTCTGTTCATTTTATCGATGACAAATATACATAACATATTTGTACAAATGTATAAATACAATATACGGCCAAATTGTACACATTAATTTAAAGTATTATTTGTATTAAGGGATTGATTGATTAGATATATTTTATTTACGAATAAAAGTACTTTTTAACATTTTTTTTTTACCTCTGGGCAATGGCTTCCCCATCTTTACCTCCACGCTTCGTTGGTTTTCTGAAGGGCCGTTCTACTGAGGTTCTACTCATATCTTCTTCACTTAGTAGTTTTTACTCTTAAGACGATACACGGAGTCCAGTGCTGCCCCCATTTGAAACAAATTACTTGTAAGGAAACAGAGATATCATTTAAAATTTTGAGCTAGTAAAACCTAGATAACCCTACAAACTATTTTATGACTTGCCAAAAGTGGCAAGTAAATGCAAACTAAAGCTTAACGTTCTCACTTTAAACTGTAAACAGTGGTTAATAAAATAGTTTGAAGGGTTATCTAGGTTTTGCTAGCTTAAAATTTTAAATGATATCTCCGTTTCTTTACAAATAATTTATTTCCAATGGGGGCAGCACTGGACTCCGTGTATCGTCTTAAACACAGCGGCGGCCTTAATCATTGCGAGGCCCCGAACTTCACTTTTTTGCGAGGCCCTGATTAACACATTTGGCGCCAGTAGGCTAATCATATTTATCAGAAAAAGGTAGACTATTTCGTCGGGGGGAAATATACATTACGAGTATGTAAGTGCACACAGAGTAAAACAATTTTTTTTATTTTTTATAAATATTTTAATAAAAAATCGATAACGTTTACAAATCAGATAATAGTCGTATAATAAATATAAACTCACTAATATTCTTATATAACATACATTAAATGCAAAATCGTGGTTTGTCGTTTATTTCCACTTGTTTTTGATGTGGTAGAAATACGAGCAGTTATTAAGGCACTACTAACTTCAGTGGCGCCGTCATTAAAATTAATTATATTCTCGAAAACGAGGATGAAAATCTAAAGCTTTATGTTACCGACGCGTGACATAGGTTTCCTCGGTTCATTCGTTTAAATGGTTTGCAGTACCCACAAGCTATATTGGAGACTACAATAGAAGAAAATAATAAATACAGGCAGTAGCGGCGTTAGGGTTGGGCGCGGTTGGGTGACCGCCCAGGGCGCCATATACAAAGGGGCGACAGGGGGCGTTTTTGGGTAAGGGGGACCACAGGTAATATTAAATATATAAATAGCCGCTGGTTAATGGCGGCAACTCCTAGACTCTGATTTGTATGCACCTCCCTCCCTCCCCCCCTTCGTTTGCAAAGGGGCGGCAAATTTGAAGACTCCTATAGTCTGAATTGCAGTTTGGGGGGAGGCCCGCGCCACCCGGGGCGCTGGCAGAACCGGCACTGAATACAGGGTTACTTTTTAAACACCGGCAACATTTTTGGAACAAGTTCAGTCCGTGATACTGAACTATTTTCCTCAAAAACAATTATCAAAAATCGATAAAAAAAATTCGTCCTCCCATACAAAATCCATTTGGCTGAGCGCCGATTTTTATGGGTAGCCGAAATTATTTTTTCGTTTTTCGATAATTGTTTTTGAAATGAAAGAATTGAAAAAAGAATTAATTTTATGTAAAGTGGTTTAGTACCACGGACTGAACTTGTTCCAAAAATGTTGCCGATCGATGTTTTAAAAGTAACCCATATATCAAAATTGACGTAATATTTGGGCGGCCGTAAGCTGTGTAAAAAATATATTTTTAAAACCATTCCAAAAAATATTTTAAATGATGGCGCCACCACCGTAAGAGCTAACCTTAAATATAGGTACAGTGAAACCGTAATATGTTAAGGCACATTAGATATTGCTTGTTGTACATGTTATCACTGATTACAACAAATTTGTACATTCATTCGTTACATAAATCGTTTTTAGGGTTCAATACCCAAATGGTGCCAATGCGACCCTATTACTGAGATTGCGCTGTAAGTCACAGGGATCTCACTTGAAATTTTCACCAATTATTATTACTGTGGCCGCTATAACAACGAATATTAAAAATAAGATAGTTACAAAAATTAAAGGGGGTCATCATACAAGAAACGTGTTTTTTCAGCGTTTCAAAACATTGTACGGAGGTACGGAACCCTTCATGTACGAGTCCGACTTGCACTTGACCGGTTTTCTTGGTACATTTATGGTCGTCATACAAGAAACGTGTTATTTTCAGCGCTTCAAAACACTGTACGGAGGTACGGAATCCTCCATGTACAAGTCCGACTTGCACTTGACCGGTTTTCTTTGTACATTTAATAGTGACTACATGTAGTTACTAGTCACATCACGTACATTTAATAGGATGGACTCAGCTATCCTGAGCTTATATTACAGTAGTTTAGTAGTTAAACTACTAAAAGTCGACTTGACTGCCTCAGTGGTCCGGTGGACAAGGCGTTTGCTTTGTGATCCGAAGATCATGGGTTCAAATCCCGCTGGGAAGCATACTTAGTGAAAAGCTAGTTAGGATATTGCAGGCTTGAATCAATTATCTGATTATCCGAAAAGAAAGATCATTCCGTGCTTCGGAAGGCACGCAAAGCTGTGGGTCCCGAATGCCATCTAGCGTTTGTAACCTATCCTAGGATTGGTTCTGGTCTACCCTTTGGGATGCGTAGGTGATGCAGTCGCTGTGTGTAAAACCCAGTAACTTTGTCAAATCACCTAGGTTAGGTAGCAGACCCCGGGCCCCGGGATCTGAAGCGTTACCGCTGAGGATGCGACCGGGAATACGCTCGGATGATGATAAATGACTTTTAGTAGTAAGAACTGATGTAGGTACATTATGTAATGCAAAAAATGGATTGAACTGAATAGTTCTGAATTTTAAGATTGATGGATTGATAAAGCAACCTTGGGCGTGGTTCATTCTTGGATTGGTGACCACAGCTAACAAAATATCTCGAGCACCTATGTACTATCGTTATATGTAACTCCTACTATAATCATAAAATTACACTTCCATTTGAATACAATCATAATACATATTACAAAATTTATACTAAGCACTACTCATACATTTGTTTTGAACAATACGTTAGTAAGATACACCTTAAAAGTAGTGACATAAAAGCACCTAGAGGAGCTTTTAAAGCCTTTTTGTATGACCCTTAGGCATTGTCGGTTCGGTATTATATATTGAACAACAAAGCCGACCCGAATCAATTATATCTAGTGTTCTCAAGGACTATAGGCTTTTAGCCCTAAATTTAAGCCTGTCGGTCCTGTTTCGGGCTATGCCATTTTAAATAGCCCATGAGCCTAAAAAGCCTTTTATGCGACTGTAGGGTCTTTTCAAGTACTAGGCTTATGTTTAAACTAAATCTATTTTCGAGACTCAGCCTAAGTAAGCCATAATTATTTTGCATTTACATTTTTGAAAAAAGAAAAGAAAAATTAATATTTTACTTGTATCGCTAAAACAACAAACCAAAAGCCTAAAAAGACTTTCTTGGCCTATTCGACAGGCTTAGCCTAAAGGACAAAGCCTTTATAGGCTTTTAGCCCTTTAATCAAGAGTCTAGCCTTAAAAAAAGCCTATAGTCCTCGAAAACAGTAGATTATATCCGCTTTTCCCCCGAACATTCATCTACATTGTATATTCGAGTTTACCGCCCGCAGGTGAATATAGAAGCAAATGGCGTTGAAGTGGCGCCCTCATTTGAAATAAATTATTAACTCGTAAATATGGAGATAATTTCCATATTGCTCTTCGTCATGCACTAGATAGCCCTTTAAATTATTTTATGAACCACCGTTGAAAGTATTTACATTAGTCCGTCTAGCTTTAAAACTTGCCTCCGCCAAAAGTGGCCACGGCAAGTTTTAAAGCTAGACGGATCACCAATAACAGTTTTAACGGCAGTTCATAAAATTATTTAAAGGGCTATCTAGTGCATGACGAAGAGAAATATGGAAATGATTACCATATTTACGAGTTAACTATTTATTTCACACTTCAAGGCCATTTGCTTATATATTCACCTCCGAAAATGTGTGCAGCAACCCTTAGGTATTTGAAACACTAAAGTACAATAGGTTTGTTTTTGTTAAACTACAAATATTATTAATTCTCTCAAATAATACTTAGTTTAAAATTTTTGACACCCTTATGCTAGGGCCACACTAACGAGAACCGTCATTGATGCCCATGATCGCGATAAATATTGCGTTAATTATTAACGCGCAAAATGGAGTGGCCACACATGGCGGTCAACGGTCAACTTCAATGCCAATTCTTGTCGTGTTCTATTCAAGCAGGATGGACAGTGAGGCTACTACACATGTGTAATTTTTAATTACTTTTATGAATATGTTTGAACATGATAATGTTCAAATCAATGCGATAGAATGAAGAAAAAAAGGAAGATGGTGGATGTCCAAATCTACAGGAGATATTGATGTACCGCCACTCGAACTAACATCAAACGGCAATGTGAATGCCGTTGTAAAGTTATCGCGACAAGTCGTGGCTACACTAATGTTAAACGTCCATCATTGCGATAAATAACGGCGTTTAGTGTGGCCCTAGCACTACAGAGAGACATTATATCACCAAACACAATTTGAACACACAAAAAAATCGTACAGTGCAATATGTACACATGATACACATTACAAATTGTCTACAATTTTATATAAATCATTAAAAAATTACGTCTACTTGAACTGATGTCTCATATTTTAATTAGAATTTTCAATGGATCCCATGTACTACCTAATACAATCAAGTAAATACTTTGGTCAATTCCATAAAATACAATATTAATATGTAACTTCCTCTGTTCAAAATTATTTTACCTCTGGTTAAATGTTGACTGTCAACGTGTCAACTACCCCGTGTGGTTCCGGCCTAGAATAGGACCACTCCATCTCTTCTTGTGGATGTCGTAAGAGGCGACTAAAGGACTAAGTACAAAATTCTCGTGCTACAATTGCATTCCCAAGGAGGGTTAACTTCGGGAGGCGGCCGGTTATAAAACATTTCGCACAAATACATTCCCAAAGAGGGTTGACGTCAGGCAGGCCGCCGGTCGTAAAACTATAGCTATATAACTATAGTTCCGGCTATTTCTTCTCAAATTCGCAAGGTCTTTGGCATCCATGGATGAATATTGACATGCATGTTATATTTGGAGAAGAAAAAGAGGGAAAGCACACCCTGGGCTCCAAAGCAGCACAGCTGAGGATGCAAGCGGAAACGCGCTTAGAGTCACCTAAGCGCGTTTCCGAAGAAGAAGAGTTGCCTGTCAACTCTATAAGAGATAAAATAAGTCCGAATGGGTAGTGGGTAAACTCATATCACAACATTTGTACACAAAATCAGTAATTAGTTGTACTTTGACTGCAATTTGGGCAGTTTTTAGATTGCAATTCAAACTGAGCGATGCGTTTCTGTAAATGCATAATTGTTGCATCTTTCTGCTTTATTTTCATCTTTAACGTAGTTATTGAGTCTTCTAACGCTCCGTACACAGCTTGGACCTCTGGCTGGTACGTAAACACCTGAGGAGGCTCATCTAGACAGAAAAACTCTCGTATCACGGGATGATTCGGTAACTTCTTTAATAATTCGTTAACAAAAATCTGTAATCCACGAACTCTCTCTTCTAAAAATGCAGGCTCGAAGTTATCTCTAAACCATCTCTTGCCGGGTAACGGCAGCAACATATGAGGCAGTTCTGCTTTCAGTCTAGAATATAACCTAACAAAATCCGTATACCTTCGGAAAACAAGCCAAGATTGGTCCCGTTTGTCATCTTCGACTTTGAGCTTGTAAATTGTGAACTTTGCCCGTTCCTCCATGACTTCGTAACCAACTATTGGTATTTGTAATGATTCAAACTTTTTTATTTCTGCGCTGTGTAAGCTTATATCTATATTGCTTATGCTATTTTGTACTTTGCTTAAATTCTTATTTGTGTTTGCTCTGTATGCTTCAGTAATGTTGCCCATGCTTTTATAGTGGCTCCGTGACTGTATTGGTCTCCGTGGCTCAGCTTCGTTGTCTGATACAGCTGTTTCAGCATACCTTGTTTTGTAGAAGTTGTTGAATTTCCCTATCGGGTCGTTGTGTTGCTGTTCGTCACTGGATGAAGACACATCGTTATTCATTTCATCACGCCTCATACTGGTCCCATTCTTAGACCCTGTTTCTGGTTTTTGTACTACCTCCATTTTGTACTATGTTGACACAGCTGTAATATAAAAACAATGGTCTCATTACGTGGAAATACTTTATGAAAAAGTCCAATATCTGCTTGAAAATAATTAATATAAATAATATATTTTTTATTTTCAATAATATTTTTTTTTACACAAGCACCCATTTAACTGGACAAGGTACTAAGAAACAGTGCCATAGGACAAGGTACTAAGAAACAGTGCCATAACAAGGACAGTGCCAGCAGTGCCAGTCGCAGTTTTACCACGCGCCGGGCACTATAATAGGCTTGTTACGAAACTGCTGGGAAACCCTCCTGCTAATAATGGAAAACGATAAATAAATTGCCTATGTCTCATGCCCCTGGAAAAAGGCCTCCCCTTTATTTTTAAAATAATGACAGGATGATGGGATGACCTTTAATAATGAGGATCAATCAGTAAACAGAAAAATCCAATTTTGACTAGTAATTCGCATGCCTCGTGATTTTCTTAGTATGGCACTTTTTGAATTTTTAAAATCCGTTCAGAAATGCAGAAGTTATTCAACATTTCATTGACCGCGATTTCAAAACACGCGTCTGCCGACTGAAAGTAACGATGACGTCACTAACTCCAAGCGACACGCCGTCCGCGCGCCATCGCATTCGTTTAGTACAGATATTCGTGGTTAGTGGTGGACACTGTTGGTTTTTTGCATTGTTTCTGGGACTGTAATAATAATAATAATATTCGTTTATTTCGGTCACACATACAACCATATCATTGTTAGTAACAAAGCTTACAGTCTAGTGTTAGTAATGAGTGCGTTCATACAAATAATTCATAATAAAATATTTCATAATAAATAAATAATTCACATTAATTAATACTTATATTAATATTTAATTATCTAATTTAAATATCTGGTGTGCACACCCCCGGGGATCCCAACTACGTCACAATGCAGACGCGTCCAATGCCATTGGATTGGACACTCCGGCTTATCAGTGATGACTTTCAGAATGCTATTATGGCTCCCGCGCATTCTGCGCCTCAAGGAAGCAGTTCTTTTCCATAATATGGCAAAAAAATCGTCGGTACGCGCCTCAGCAAACATTCCTGACGCGCTACAGAATCGCGGGAGCCCCATCAGCATCCTAAAAGCAACATTATATTGTATACGGAGTACGTTGTAGGCCCTCTGCGTATATCTAACCCACAGGCTGCAGGTATAAAAAGACTGGCAATATGCCTTAAAAAGAGTAATTTTTACCTCTTTTGTACATTTTGAAAACCTGCGGGCCAACATATTACATCGGACCGACAACGCCCTTCGTTCTCTCTCGATATCCTCATCATCAGACAAATCATCGGTGAGAATATGTCCTAGGTACTTGAATTTGGTTACCAAATTCAGACGTTTGCCTTTAAGGTACATGGGCGGGATTACACGAGGTACCCTGAATACCATAACTTCGCTCTTGCGCACATTGTACACCAACCCATGTGACCTCGCGTACCTCTCACACACACCCAGTAATTCCTGCAAAGCGTCTGGAGAAGGAGCCAATAAAATCATGTCATCAGCAATAATGAGCAACAAATTGAAAGATGGGTTTGAAAAATGATTACCCATAAATCGGTATTTTATATAATTTTCCTTGTAATTTTCCACCTATAAAATAGTTTACATTATGTTGATTGATACTAGAGCTACATAACTAAAATTTAATAATATTATCTAATCTTTTTAGCAAAGTTCTGACTATGCGTAGATTAGGATACGGAATACGTGTAAAATAAAAGTCAAGTGTGAGTCTGACTTGTACATGAAGGGTTTCGTACTTTGGTTACGTAGGTACCTATGTACAATGTTTTAAACCCCTGAAAAATAGACGTCTCTTGTATGATGACCCTCTTTTAATTTTAACTTTGTTTTATTTTTACCCGACTGCGGCAAAGCCCAAAGGAGGGTTATGTGTTTGACCTGTATGTATGTCCGACTCTATGTTCCTCCGTTACTACTTACTAAATGGCTGAACCAATTTTAATTAATTATACGCGGTAAGATTCGTCTTAACAACTAGTGTCATAGGTAATAGGCTATATTAAAATTATTGGAAATCAAAATGGCGGATTTCAGGCGCCAAATTGCGCAGCACGAAAAATCTTTTCTTTTCAAAACCTATCGAGTGGGATATCAAATTAAAGAATTTTATTCAAGGATTACAAAAATATACATACTATCACGCCTGTTTCCCACAGGGGTAGGCAGAGACTATGGACTTCAACTTGCTACGATCCTGACAGACCTCTTTATAAAAATATATACAACTTATATCTTAAAATGAAATTCGGAATGAGAAATGCTAAAAACAACATGCATAACCATGCATTTGCATGGTAATGTACATCATACATATTTTTTTGTATTATCATTCTCTTATTTTAGAAGTTACAGGGGGGGGGACACATTTTACCATTTTAGAAGTGTCTCTCGCGCAAACTATTCAGTTTAGAAAAAAATTATATTAGAAACCGCAATATCATTTTTAATGACTTATCCATAGATCCCACACATATAGGTTTGATGAAAAAATTTTTTTTTAGTTTCAGTTCTAAGTATGGGGAACCCCCAAAATTTATTGTTTTTTTTTTCTATTTTTGTGTGAAAATCTTAATGCGGTTCACAGAATACATCTACTTACCTAGTTTCAATAGTATAGTTCTTATAGTTTCGGAAAAAAGTGGCTGTGACAGACAGATAGACATGACGAATCTATAAGGTTCCGATTTTTGCCATTTGGCTACGGAACCGTAAAAAGTACCTACTCTTGCTTGCTAGCGGATGTCTCTTTATAACACTGATCTACTTTTTTATAGTTTTTTGGTCCTTCGGAACACGAAAAAAATAGTTTGGAGTACCTACTATTAGTTGTAGGTATACTCTTGCTGTTGCACTATGGCACAATCACCATACAATATTTATTGGATATTTCCAATAAATTGATTCCAATAATTGAGAAGTGATTGTTGACACCATAACTCAATAATAAATCCACAACAAAACAAAAGAGGCCAAACACGACGCGGCGTTTTTTGAACTGCCGCAGTATAATCGCTGTATCTTCCTCATTTTTGGTCGGATTTGGATATTTCTTTCACTGTATGTTATGGTTTTCTTCATTTTATCAGTCTACATACTTAACAAAAAACGTGATGGATCCTCATTATAGATGGTATACAAACCATTCATATTGGAATTGAATAGACAGAGAACAGAAAAACTAAAAAATAACACACATATTATCTAATATTTATTCCGGGTTAGACAGTGCCTAGGTCATGGTAAAAAAGGGAATCTAAACAGAAACGTTACTATCACAACAAACTCGTTTTTTTAAACGAATAATCCTTATCTATTATTTATTTAACAAAAACAATGAAAGGGCCCACGCGGCACGACAGTACACGAAAGATTAAGGCATGTACACTGGATTTCCTAATAAGATCAAGTTTAACCTTCACACCTATTTATTGCAATGATTCTGCACTACAGTACTTACTTCAAGAGTGTAACCCTACTAGTTGCACAATTTAATGCAGCTTATGACGACACTAGACCACAATACTGCTAATCGTAGCACCACACAATAACACAATAGATATTTTGATACAGTTTTTGAAACACATATCACAAATGCTCTTGGTTTATTTTAAAAAGTTTTAGCACCGTATGAGCATCGTCGAAGATATGACCCAACTGTGGTAAGATGTTGAGCAAAATTTGACGATACTCACGAGCTTTAAACTATATATTTAAATTTCTCTGTGCTCATGAGCTTTGAGCGGAAAAGTTGATAAAAATCAACAATAAACACGTAAAATGAACAAGGAAAAGTGAAACTTGGTGGGTGACAGATGACAGCAAAAATGCAAAATAGACAACTTGACATTGACTTGAATTGACAGTTATTTTTTTGCGGAATCATTGATTCGTTTTGTTTTTACATAGGGCTGCCGCCTTATTTTTGTAACACAATACAGAAATTTATAAAATTGTATGACAGTGACATTGACAGTTTTCAAGCTCTTTGTTATTGTTTCTTTCTTGCTTTTCACTAAAATTAAAAAGATATTACGTACTCTTTTCACAAGCTTTTCCTATTGTTTTCCTGTGAAAGGGCTTTTTCATTTCTCATTATCTTCATAGTTTTTCTGCGAAAGAAAGGTAAACACTTGAATAATTTGATCTGCTCAAATTGATTTATTTACGACTCCTCTAGTACTCTTCTCAAAACTATGAGTGAACTAACAACAATAGCTACTATAAAATGCAAACAGCAAGTTGTGCGTGCTGTGCGGTTCAATGTAGACGGCACATACTGTCTCACATGCGGCGCAGACAAGAAAATAAAGCTTTGGAACCCACATCGGCAACTTCTCTTGAAAACCTATGGTGGACATGCTAACGAAGTGCTTGACGCATCAGGATCCTGTGATAGTAGTCACATTATTTCAGGAAGTGTTGATAAATCTGTCATTTTGTGGGACGTCACTACAGGGCAGCCTGTGCGACGATATCGAGGGCAAGCAGGGTCAGTAACCTGTGTAAAATTCAATGAAGAATCAACAATGGCAGTGTCTGGCTCCATAGACAATACTGTTGCTTTTTGGGACGTTGTGAGCCGAAGACAAGAGCCTGTTCAAGTCCTAAAAGATGCCAAAGACACTATAACATCTATACAAGTTACGAACTATGAAATTTTAACTTGTTCTGTAGATTGCCATGTCCGATTATATGATTTGCGTGTTGGCAAGATGATTTCAGATTACATTGGGCAAGTTGTTACTTACGGAAGCATGACACACGATGGCCAGTGCTACATACTCAGTTGTTCAGATGGAACGATAAAATTATTTGATAAAGACTCTGGAGAATTGTTAAATACATTTAAAGGCCACGAGAGCAAAGACTACTTGTTACAAAATGCTGTCAATGAGAAAGATAGCCACATAATATCAGGTTCAGCCACAGGGGAGGTATTTTATTGGGATTTAATATCAAGTTCATGTACGCAGAAGTTGGTACATACAAAGAATAAGCCAGTAGTGACTCTGAGTCATCATCCAACCGAGAACTGCCTTTTGTCAGCTTGTGAAGATGAGATTAAGCTATGGGGTATCCCAAGTATGGAGGAGTAAATGTCAAAGAAAGAAAATTGAAGTACTTAATCAAGTTTTTTCTTCTATAAAGAATGAAAAAAAAGACAAAAACGAAAAAAGACAAGAAATATTTATTTGGATGACCATCCAAATACATAACTGAAAATAACTGTACCTACCGCAATGGCTAAAAAAAGAATGTTACAATACAAATAAAAAGATGCATTCAGTGTACTTAATAAAAGCTTTTCTTTCATAATAAAAGTCTGGCCATTGAAAGCTGTCCATTAAAAAAAATTTAAAATTACAGGAATAAAATTTTAAATATTTAAAAAACTAAAAAGTACATAAGTATACATTCTGTTTACAAAGAGTGAAAAAAAACTAGATTTTTTTAAATTGGCCGCGGTTTTTCATGAACAGCTTGTATGGCTGAGCTGAGTGGCAATGGCAAATTAACCATATTATATAAAAATATATTTTCTTTTATTTTGTGTCGTGCCGGTCGTGCAGTCGTGCGTCGTGCGACTCGTGCATGACGTCCTCCTGCCTAGGACCCATTATTAACATTTGGTTAGTGAGTTAGCGTTTCAAAAATGGTACTCCTGGACAAAGTGGCTTTTTTCGCATCGCACCGCACTAGAGACGGGCGCCTTCCCGGTAAAAACCCGGCTTTAGGAAATATTCCCATTTTTACCCACCCAATTTTCATTTCTTCCGGGAAGAAATAGGAACCTTTATTATTCACTCCCAGAAATTAAAAAAAATATAATTTCATGTAATTTTGGTAATAAACTTATAAGCGTCAAATGCGACGTTAAAGTATATGACAACGTCATACTTAATTCAATTCAATTCATGTATTGCATTTCATAATGTACATCAGTTCTAACTACTTAAAGTCACTGTATTAAAATAGCACACTATGAACCCTGTCGGGTATTGCAAAACAAAATTTGGAACGACAAGCGAGTTTTATGACATGCAGTTAATTTATGAATATAAGCCTTACCTAAGTGTTTACCAAATAGATTCTTTTTTAATTTATTGATTTATTGTCAACAAGATCGTTAATTAAAGTAAATTAATGTAAGAAAAAAAAAGTAATGTCAATGAATGTCAATGTTTATTTAGTACCTACCTATAGTTTATAATGTCAATTTCATACATACTATCATCTATTTCATACATACAACTTATCATACACTAGCTGTGCCCGCGACTTCGTTCGCGTGGTTGTTGGAACGTAATGTTATATAGCCTAAAGCCTTCCTCTATAAATGGACTACCCAACAAAAAAATAATTTTTCAAATCGGACCATTAGTTCCTGAGATTAGCGCGTTTAAACAAACAAACAAACAAAAAAGTGTTATTATTGTGTAACTAAATACTATCCTAAAACAAATAAAGTACCAACTATATAGAAAACAACTACAAAATGAAACTGTGTTTAAAAAGTAATAATACGATGATAATTATATCGCATAAACAAATTAGCGCTGCATTCAACCGTTCAGTAGGGAGCCGACCGCGCGAGTGTGCCGCGCGGCATGGTATCTCGTTGAGCTACACCCCTCCCGGCTTGCCCGCAAGCACCAACTCTCTCCCGCCGCACCGGCCAGCGCAGAGAGCGAGTTGGTTTTGTTTCGGAGTTATTTATCATTGTAATCTTTAAAGTTTTTTGTTGAAATTAAGTTATGTTAAAGACAATTTTATTCACAATGAAGTACTCTTAACCAACAACATATTTATTTGAATAAAGCTTAATATTATTATGTTGATACATTATGTTGATACAACTTAAACAAATTATTTCGACCAAATTAGGTACCATAAAAACGGTTTTTGTGAGTTAATCTTAAAAGATAGACATATACTATCGCGGACTGTTTTTTAGATCATTAAAAGAGCTATTATTCTTTAATACATATTTTTTGTGTATCTTGAACCGTTTTCACGGCGCACGCAACGGAAGGCTTCAAAGATGAAACAATTTCTCCCGTTTTTCACACATTTACCACTATATCTTTGCTCCTATTGGTCGTAGCGTGATGTTATATAGCCTATAGCCTTCCTCGATAACTGGACTATCCAACACAAAAAGAATTATTCAATTCGAACCAGTAGTTTCGGAGATTAGCGCGTTCAAACAAACAAACAAACAAACAAACTCTTCAGCTTTATAATATTAGTATAGATTGAAAGTAGGCTTCTTTGATTTATTATATTTTTTTTGCTGGGAGGTGTGTAAAGACGAAATTATATATTAAAATAAGTAAAAAGACATTAATTGCGATGTCAACATATGTATGAGCAACCTCGGTAAGTCCTAAAATAAAAATTATTCGTATTGACGAGTTCTTCGAACCCTCATAATTTTTGTATAACATTTCACACAAAATAGCATCCCGGATATTTACACCCAATATACCAGTTGTATGGGAACATACGAATTTACAGGCAAAAATTTTAATTTTTTGCTGGCATATGTTTGTAGACCTAATTTTATATCAAAATAAGCAAACAGACATCAAATGAGATTGTATCTTTATACTTATTTAATTTGGATATTTTAGTGATCTTACTCTTTGTCATTTATTAATTGAGATACTTATATTAATTTATTTATACATAAGATGACAACCTTTTCATACATTTCTACAGATAAATTAGACGACTCGCACTCATTTATTAATAAATATCCCAATCTGCCCACTCAAACGGGTTGATAGGTTGATGGTATAATATCCGGGTATATGGATGGCTCTAGTTATACGCACTGCAGATTATATTAATAGTTGATACTTATGAGTATGTCGTAATATTTTTATAAGGTACATCATGAGCAAATTTTATTAAAAATACGTATAAACAAATGTCTAATGGATCCAGGCTCTGTCTACTATAAAGAAGTGATAATGCATCTGTATCAAACCAATGTTATATTAGATTAGAGTCGTGCTTACTTAGTGATACAGGATACTGTGTACATTTATTTGATTGTACTTAATGTAATTCTACTAACTATAAGCTGTGATTAAAATTTTTTATTCTTTGATATACGTGATTTTAACAAAAATCATTATTTTATTTATATTCTAACGATATGTAACTGAAGATAACTGCTGAATCAAAATATAATAGTTATATTGTAGGAAATTTTACAAAACCAATTTCTTCCCGGTATTTATTAAAAATACCCGGTATAAATGGGTATTTATTCATTTTTACCTTTCCTTCCCTTTCCTCCCAATTTTACCCTTCCTGAATTTCTTCCCGCCGCCCATTTCTACACCGCACCCACTTTTTTTTTGTAAGCTCGTAATATTATTTTCTGGCAGCACAGGATGTTGAAGTGAAGACGCTTTGGATTTAAAAAAATTGATGGAGAGAGAACTGTCAGCACTGTCAGGTCAAATGTCAAATTATCAAATAGCGTCATTCCGTCATAAACCGCGCTTCAATATATTTTTTAATTTTCATTAAAATAAATACATTTCTTGATTGAATAAAAATCTCATGTTGTTAACAAAATGGGTGCTAAAACCCCCACGAAGCTAAAGCTTCGGCGCCCTACGTACAAGTGTGATATTTGTCAAAGAAAGTTGTTGAGCGCTCAAGCTTTGAAGACTCACCAGTATTGTGTACACAAAATTCAGAATTCTAGCGTTAAACCTGTAAAACCTAAAGCTAAGAAAGTGGAGAAACCAGTGATCAAACCCAAGCCGATAACCAAAGTTGATAATGAAGAGGAAGAAAAGGACTTATCGTCAGGGAATGTGTCCGACGTCCGAAAGATTGAGTTTGAGTGCCCTGTGTGCAATATAATGTTTCCTGCGTACTTTTCAGCGTACAGGCACATCCAAAAGTGGCATAATGTCAATTTTAGAGGGCAGAAAGTGTAAGTAACTTGTAAAATTGTTAAATTGTTAACAAAATGTCTCTATGGACTATTGATATATAGGATATATTGGTCATGTAAGGAAGGTCTAATGCATTGACCTACTTGGAACTTCCTTAGTATTGCCTTGCACAAATACTTAAATATAATACCAATATAATTGTACAATCTTTAACAATTCTTTTTCCTGTTGGCCAATGTTATATTTATATAGCTGCACTGGTCCTATTCCAGGCCTGGCAAATTGGTTATATCTGTTTGAAGTATACTTGTTGTCACTAGACTACATCCGTCTTATTGTTAAATAATTAATATTGGAGGTATATACATAGATCCTGCGATGAAGTGTCAAAAGTGAAGCCTCCCAAAAAAAATAGATTTATCAACTACTTTCTAGTTATCCTAATTTAGTTCATTTAGCGTGGTCACTAGGGTTGCCAACTCTCCTAATTAATTTCTAGGGATTTAATGGAAAAAAAATAGGAACAGGCAAAATAAAATAGTGACTTCTCAAAAAAAAAACATTTTTTTATGATAGTTACTCTCACTTTAACGAGCTAATTCTCTGGGCTATATCAGAGACTTGTTTTCTCAACCTCAACTCAATTTCCGAACGAAAAAAAAAATTGAATTTTCATTGATCAAATTGATCGAATCAAATTATATGAAAATCCGAATTTTATTTTCCCATTTTGGGAATGTTATAGAACAAGAGTTGTTCAGTTTCATGGTAAGTTACAACCTGAGAGGTTTTGCGTTATTTCATTAACTCGTATTTAAATATATTACTATAAATGTTTCCAGCGAGTCTAACGCTGTGGACCTTATCAAGCCTTTTCGGGTAGAAATGTGCGTCAAATGCAACAAGCGAGTGCGAGCCAGTGAGATGCATTCCTGCTTTGAGATGCCAGTTCTGACTGAGAGTGGCTACGGCGATGAGTTCATGTGCACCGGCTGCCAGCAGAAGTTCAGCAGCATGCAGCTGTTTGACCTGCACGTCTCATGTTTGCACTCAGAGGGCGTTGAGAGCATGTTCTTCCCCAACATGAATGGTGAGTGCCAAGGTCTTCTTGACTGGTCTACCCGACTATGGCAAAGCCAAACGGAATGGTAATGATTTTAGCAGTCTATGTATGTATGTATGTGGATATCTTTGTGTGTTCCACTGTAGCATCCAAACTACTTATCTAATTTTCACAAATGAGATGTCAATCGATTCGTAATTATCGTCTGGGTGACATAGGCTACATTTTGTATGCAAAAAATTCATATAATGAAAGTTACATAAAAAAAAATTGTAAAATATTTTTTTTTGTTTCGATATCAAATTGGGTATCAAATGAAAGGTCTTTAATTAGCACATTTTAAAAATATACATGGCTGCTGAATTGGATATAATACAATAAAAAAAATATTTAACCAAATTACATTTATCAAATAATTCCCGTAGTCGGGTATTAGTTTTTTTTTACGTAAATCTTGTTTTATTTATGGCTTCATTGTTTACGAGACAATGATTTTGCCAATGTGAAAGTTGAGGACGACACGATAATATATGATGAGAAATTTAACTTGATTGAGAATTGATTGGTCAATCGCTACCAAAGAGCAAAGAGCAACCTAAAACAAACAAACATGTGAAATTAGTAGACTAACTATATTATTAAGACTGTAAGAAAGTAAGACCACATCAATCAAGAATATGTGGATGGGGAAGAGTAGAAGAGCAGGGGCTTAATAAATATCTTTATAAAAATATATTCCTCTAAATGGAAAGTGGAAGCCCGGTAAGCCCAAAAGAGGTTGGCGGATAAACTTGGCTCCTACTACAGGTATTAGGCCTCGAAGACCCACAATCGAAATAGTTGAAGTGCTGGAAGGTGGCCTTTGTCCTGCCGTGAGACAGTACAGTTCAGGTTGTCCAGTGAACTCATTTATGGAAATTATTGATGTCTGTGGTGGTGCTGTGCAACAGACTGTCTCTAAAAATAGTGTTTGTGCTTTTTTTTAGTAATAATAATATAGTTAAAAAATATATATATATTTTAATCTAATTTACAGAATTCCTAACGTGGAAACTGCATATGCAGACAAAGACCAACATGAACTATCTGATCCTCGGTAAGTGCAACACGAAGCAGACGTACCGCTGCACCCACCTGCCCCCCACCGAGACAATGGGCCACAACAGCATCTCCCACATCTGCCCATCCAGCATCGTAGTCCAAGAGTTCACCAAAGGAATCCAAGTACATTTCTACAAAAAACATCAAGGTCACCAAGTCCCTGATTACTCATGCCCAGATAAATACAAAAAGTATTTAATAACATCGCTCATGCAAGATAAAGGAGGTGAATCATATGACGTAACGTACGATGAGAAAGACATGTACTGTCAATTCAAAATACTCCTTGAAAGTATTATCATTGAAGCGGCTAAAGTTAAAGTTTCTGATTTAAAACTTATGTTGGAAAAGGCACTAGAAATGACGGCCATTTTGAATAATTATGACGAAGATGACGATACAGTTACGAGTTCAAGTAAACAGAATCTCCGTGACGATGACATATCAAAAGCGTTAAACAGTTTAAATAAAAGAAAAGCTAATATCGATCATGTTGATCCAAATAAACATAATTCGACACCTAAAATTGTTAACGCTTTTTCAATGGCCAGTAACAAACAAGAGAAAAAAGTAACAGTGAAAAAAGTTGATCCAGGGAAGAAAGTTGAAGAACCAGTGAGAAGAGTAGAGGAGGTTAAAAAACAGGAACTACCATCACCAAGGATATTAAGGAACAGCCAGATACAGTCACCAACATTCAATGATACATATCAAGACTTTGTTAAAAAGAACTTTAAGCAAGCAGGGGGGGACGATGCTGTTAATGTTACAACTTTTAGCAGAAGCCCTAGAAAGAGGCAAAGTTCGTTACCTAAACCAGCAGAAAAAACAAAAAAATCATTCGAAGAAAAAGGAGTGAGAGTTAGGCCCTTAAGCAAGTTAATTGAACCTTGTGAAATCGAGAAGGAATTAGAGAAAGACTTTATCGAAGTCCCACTCCCTACCGTAATCGATAAAAACCTTAATACTGTTGACCCTAATCTGTCTAAAATAGGTGCAGGTGTCACCGTTAAAAGAATACTTCCCAAAGAGAACAAAGGGCTTCAAGAAAATCCTAAAGATTCTAAAGTAGACATGGATACTCCTAAAGTGAACGTTAAAGTTAAAGGTCCCGCCATAAAGAAAGACTTCATCCCAAGAGTAAAAGATACAAAGCCTAAGAAACAAGTAATGAAGACTAAAATAGGACAGTTCAAACAAAGCATATCCCCTAAAACCAGTATTTCACCCAAACCCAGTATATCGCCGAAGAAACCTGACTCAAACAGGAGTTTTGATAGGATCAAACCAGATATCGAGTATGAAGTGATGGAACAAGAAAATGATTGTAATATACTAATTCTGAAGATATAAATTAATACCAGAGCTTGTATCAATGTTTTCGGCTTCTGTGGAGCTTACTCAAATGTCAATCCTTTAAGTATAACGTAAGCACCAAACACCAACTTTTGATTTGCTTATTTTTGATGACAGGACTTCCATTTCTATCAATGCTTACGTAAGAATAGGGGGGAGGGGGAGAATAGAGATTTGCTGGCTTTTGCTAACAAGGGGGCGGGGGGTTCTTAATGGTTCAAATTCTGCTTAAGGTGAATATCAAGCAGAATTGGCGCCCTCATTTGAAATTAATTTTTAACTCATAATATGGTAAAAATTTTTATATTTCTCAATGTCAGGGACTAGATAGCCCTTTAAATTATTTTATGAACCACCATTGAAAGTACATATTACATTAGTCCGTCTAGCTTTAAAACTTGCCTCCGCCATAAGTGGCCACTTTTTAAAGCGGAAGCGGGTTTTACGGCTAGACGGATCACCAATAATAGTTTTAACAGCAGTTCATAAAATAATTTAAAGGGCTATCTAGTGCGTAACATTGAGAAATATGGAAATGTTTACCATATTTACGAGATAACAATTTATTTCAAATGAGGGCGCCACTTCTGCTTGGTATTCACCTTAAGTAATACTTGAACGATCTCGTATTACAAAACGCGGAGGGAATTTGGCCACCTAAAGGCAGTTAAATCTAGTTATTTCTGATGGTGTTTGTTTAACCGTCCCAAAAATCAGATGTTTTGAAATGCCATCCGGGTCTTGTAAGATTTTTACAAGCGCAAGTCACGTAACTTAGTTCTTAAGTAAGTCTGCTTTTTGAAGTAAATAAGAATACTGCAAGGTACGGACGGACTGCAGTTATGTCCTTTAAAGTATGAGAAATAGTGCTAAAAGATGTACAAGTGTGTGAATTGGTGTCTTAAAAGAAATATTAGTGGAGTGTATTTCATTTGCAATATGTGACAAAAAAAATAAACGGGCAAGTGCGAGTCGGACTCCTACATGAAGGGTTCTGTACAACCGAACAATGTTTTAAAACGCTGAAGAAACGTTTCTTGTATGACGACCCCCTTTAATTTTTATCTTTATTTTATTTTTAGTATTTGTTGTTATTGTGGTCATAGTAATACATAATTGGTGAAAATTTCAAGTATCTAATTAATGCCATTTTAAAGATCAAGTTAAAATCGCTGAAAAAAACACGTTTCTTGTATGACGACCCCCTTTAATTTTTAACAATATTTAATTTTTAGTATTTGTTGTTATAGCCGCCACAGTAATATATAATCGGCGACAATTTCAAGTGTTTAGCTATTACGGTTCAAGAGATAGAGCCCTGTGACTGACGGACAGACAGACAGACGGACAGACAGCGGAGTCTCAGTAATAGGGTCCCGTTTGCACCCTTTGGGTACGGAACCCTAAAAAATTATGATTAATGTAAATTGAACACTTTGAAAACACTTGTGATTGTGTCTATGACTTTGTGCATTGGGCTGTTGCCAGATATATTGGAGGTATACAGATTCAGCGATGAAGCGTCAAAAGTGTAACCTGTTTTGAAACGTTTTGCGAAGTCTCGTTCTAGCAACAGTAAATGTCGATAAGAGGGAAAGAGACAAAAAATAGGTTTTAACCAGATTATCTCTATATGAAAGTAGTTTTTGTTTACTTTTTGACTGTTGCATACAATCCGCTAGTTTCCAACAAGTCAAAACAGATACTTTTTTCTAAACGTCAAAATAAACATTTTCTACGGGATTTGTATGAAATAGCAAATCGTGACGTCATAGTTTCTTGGAGTTAAATAGCGCTCTAAATATCAGTTTTTGTGCATTAATAAATCTTAAATCACGTTAAAAGTGGATATGACAAGTGACATTTTTTGTGTTGTTTTATTATCTTAAAAGTACAAAATAATTTATTTTTGACCTGGGAAACTAACCAATTAAATTAAAACAATAGATTATTTGTATGGCTGACGTTTCGTTTATACCACGCAAGTTGTATTTTTAACCGACTTCATAAAAGGACGAGGTTATCAATTCGAGTATTTTTTTGTATGTTTGTTACGCGATATCTTCACCAATTGTGAACCGATTTTGATGATTCTTTTTTTATTTGAAAGCCTTTACTTCCAAGTTGGTCCCATTTTAATTTGGTGAAGATATGATGAAAAACTTTGGAGATATTAAAGAAACTCCTAAAAAATTAAAGACTGTTGTTTTTTTTGTTAAAAATTTAATTATATTGATGCTTCAATTTAATTGTATGTAACAGGAAATAAACTTGCACTGTGGAAATTTTACACCAACTCGACGCCGAAACACTTAGACTTATGATGCTATCCTTTTCCGTTGCTCAGAACCGTCATTTGCTAGAGCGAGAGAGAGCGACGGAACGCGTAAAGCATTCAAATATGAGCTTTATATAATGTTCTATATGGTGGTATTTCCAATAAAAAATATTGAAAATAGTCATCGGCTACGCGTGGTCCATCCACCAATCACCAATTAAAAACAAATTGTAGATTCTACCGTAAGGGTTACAATATAAAGTTCACTTTTCATTGCACAACGCATTGAAAAGTCAGACCTTCAAAAAAAATTATTAATTTATCACATTTAGGATTTTGTAACTGAAAAACGTGTCCATAAGAAAAATTAAGAAATCATGAGTTGGCTATGTATACATATAAATACAGGGTCTAAAAAAATATACTGAAACTATTCAGTCCATGACACTGAACAACTTACCCCAAGGAACATGTATCCAAATATGAAAAATGTTTTCTGGCCTCAAGTTGATCAATCAGTTGATCCAAGTTTGTATGGCAAGCCAAAGAAATATTTTTTATATTTCGATTTATTGTTCCTTGGTTCCCCAATTCAATTCAATGGACTTCACCCTTATAATATTTTCAGTTTATTTTCTTAGACGTCATAGTATAGGTGTATTGATAAATGTTGAAAGTAAGTAAAATGTAATTATATTAAAGTGGCATGAAGTAGCCTGTTTATTATGTAATACTGTAATTATTATTTATACATTTCATAGACTGAATTTGCCCTTAAATATTTGTCTGTAAGACCTTATACAAACTACAATCATTTTACTTTCATGTATTTTTTAACCCCCGATGCAAAAAAAGTTTGAAGTGTCCGTGTGTTGTGTCAATCAGTGGCATCGTAGCTCCTTAACGAATGGATCGATAATGATGTTTTTTTTTTGTTTGGAAGCTGACATGACATGATCGAGATGATTCTTGGCTATAGATGTGTCGGGGGTTACTTAATTTTATTTTAATTCTTGTTTTTATTTTTATTTTTATTTTTGCGCGTGGTCCTTTGCTAAAAGAGTATTTCATTTATTTATTTTGTACGATATGAACCGATGAGTGTAATAGTTGAAACGAAAGAGGTTTGTCTGGATCGTAGCGAGTGGAGAGGTCCATAGTCTCTGCCTACCCCTGTGGGAAACAGGCGTGATATGTATAACTTTTGGTACAGTAAATAAGGATGTGGACCGGGTCCGAATTTTTTTATTTCATTTAGTCCGTCAGTTAAATTATTCAGAAATAATGTACCCATATTTTTCGGATTATCAAAGTTGTGAAAATTTACAAAAATACAGCGCGTCGAAGTTTTGGAGTGGGGTGATTGACGTCACCGTCAAGTGATTATCGCACTTGATCGTGATGTCATGCGGAACTCAAAAGTGCTGTATCTTTGTAATTATTTGCTAATCAGAAAAAAAGAAAAATGCGATGACGACGACGAATATATATTTTTAATAATGATGAGCTAAACATTTTTTTTTGTCCACATCCATATTGTGTGTGTGCCCGAAACTATGCTACATTAAGTTGGTAAACTCATCTGTGTAAAATAAGCATGTTTGTAATTTACATTTTATTTAAGTTAGACAGACATTTGTTGTATTGTTTTCTCATCATTTGTACCAATATAACACATGTGTATAAACAAATCCATGAATATCTACTTTGTTCTTAATTAAAAAAAAAAATTGGTTCTTTCCTACGAACAATAATTCTCTAGAAATATAACGCTCCTACACTCACCGCTTCGATTCTGATTCCATTTACGCAAACAAACTAACAGTAATTACAACGAAACACTCAAACACACACATAGACAAAGATGCATGCGATTGGTCGCGACAAGGTCACGCACGCGTCATCGTCGCATCGGTCGAGCAGCCGGCTGCCACGAGCCGGCTACTCGACCGACGCAACGAGCGGTGAGGTGTCAACAGATGTCAAGTATGGATTATTAAAATGTTTATTTACTTACATATGAAAGGCGAGTCCTCTGTTTTTCATGTCAGTATGGCTTCTACACCATATCGCGTGGAATGATTTTTCGGGATTAGTTAGGCTTCTAGAGAATTATGTTTCGATGGTTCTTTTTTTAAAAAGGACGTGAAATGGTTGCTCCAGGGATTCCCAACCTTGAAGTAATATTTCAATGCAATTTTTTTTGAAAGCCCTATTTTTAAAACACTCACTAATCGAATAGTTTTTTCTTCATTCAGTGACTTCGCGTTTCAAAAATACGGCACCCGGTGTTGCAACTTGCACGTTTGCAAATTTTTTATTTTATTTTAGGATGAATTAGCATAGCATTTGTTTTCATTAATATTGTAAATATATACTAGGGAGTGGTTGAATGAGAAAATGTGAATTGTAAAAGGAGTATGTATGTACTGGTATTTTGTACCGATTATGTGTAGATAGTTTTAAATAAATGCCTTAAAATAATTGTTTGTTTGTTTATCCTTTTTATTGCACATTTAAATACAAGCAATTTACAAATAATATGCATTACAAAATCTATATCTATTATAAACATACATATAGATACGTATAATATATATATATATATTATACGAAAATTTTACAATGATTCGTCAGACCATTGATCAATTTATATTTATGTATATACATAAATATATATATATATACATAAATATAAATTGATCAATGGTCTGACGAATCATTGTAAAATTTTCCTCGAGATTTAATTGATGATTGTTTTACTATTTTTAAATTACAGTACACCACTTTATGCGGAGTATCATTTATGCGTGCACTACTACAAACGAAATTATACATCCCTGCACCACACACACGTCAATGCGTTGTGTTCGCCCCAGAGATATGTCGCCCCAGGTTCGCCCAGTTTGTACAGACATTTCTTCGCTGATTTTTTCTCAGTGACTTTGGTTTATTAATGTAGACACGGCTCTTTAATAACCCCACAAAAAGGAGTCTGTTGGGGATAAATCTGGACTCCTAGGTGGCCATGAGATGTCGCCTCTCCTGGAAATCAGCTTTTCCGGAAACATTTTTTGACGACCGGCAGAGACCGTTGGATGTGTGCTAGCAGGTGGCTCCATCTTGCTGAACACGGACCACGTGTGATGTGACGAATTACGATACGATTGTAGCCATCAAATTCCTGTAACTGTATCAAGAACTCCCGTAGCATCAGTGGCGGACACATTTGCCGCCATTAGGCTAATCATATTTCGCCGCCCCTCTACCATCCACACTTTCTTTTTTGCCGCCTTTAACCAGCCGCCCCTTATGGATCATTACCTTGCCGCCCGGGGCTTGGGCCCAGGCTTCCCACCCCCCTAGATCCGGGGCTGTGGAAGGAGTGGGAATTTTCCGCGCACCCCTAGGCACCTTGCCTAGTTTAGCGGAAAATCCGCCTCTGCGTAACATTTTCACATACTCAGCAGAGTTAACAGTAAGTAGGTAGGCAACTGTACGGCCACGAGAATCTTCAAAAAATTATTTTCTTCGTAGCGCAGCCCGCAGCCCATAACAGTGAAAGTGAACGTTGTATCAATACAGCGATGTAAAACAGCTGGCAGATGAGAGAGACAAATGGAAGTTTCATACTCCACCGACAAGAGCATAGCTCTTAAATATATATAGATATAGCCCATACAGTTACTTTAAGCAAGTGAAGTGAAAAAAACAAATCCCATCATTTACTACAGTCGGTTAAATCGAGGTTACTATGGCTTTATTCAAAATATACCTTTGAAAATAATTTAAAAAAATTGGTTTCACTGAACTGTCAGTTAGTGACAGTTCTGTCATAAGTCATATCAAATTCAAAAGTTTCAAGTTCAAAACTCAACGGAAATACAATAGGTACAATACATAAATCTTTATTTTATTGTATGTTATGAGTTTTTGTTTCTATTAATTTTTAAGTACTGTGCATGCTTGCTTATGTGTAAAAAGTGTGCAAAATGCAGGCGGCATCTACATCTAAATCTAGTAAGTATTTTATTTTTATCTATTGTTATTTGTCACATAACTAGGTATTGTTGTGATAATTAATTTGTGTTAACTTCATGATTAAAAATATCGATAATCATTAAATTCATCATTCGTCTTAATCAATCAATCAAATCATTCCTAAGCCGTACTCAAATAAGCCTAAATATATGTAAGTCAATGCCTAAATCTGTGGCCTAAATGTAACAAAATTTTCCTATGATTTTCTCAATAAAATTTTTACAATTACTGCTTTGTAGTTTGTAAGCTCGTAAGTAATTGTTATTTGAAGTAAAGTAGTATTCAGAAATTGCCCACTAGGTACCTACTTCAAGGAGCCAATTCGCTGGGATATGTCAGTAATTTTGTTCTACGAATTTTCTCATTTCTGATTCGATCATGTAGAGGAACACCGAGCCCTCTCCATAGCGCGATGAGCGACCTTAAGCCTTTATAAGAGACCCACATGAGGTACTGAGGTATTTTGGACGAGAAGACACTGCACAGAAACCTTTCAACTATTTGTTTCTGTGCATACGCTAGAAATATATATTGTGTTAATTAAATAATGCAAAACCCCTCAGATGGTACCTCAGCCAATGAAACTGAACAACTTTTGCTCAACAACTTTCACAAAACTAAAAAAAAAATTTAATTTTCATATACTTATCAGCTGTACGAGTCAATTTGTATGAACCTCAGATTTCTTTTTTTTGGGTTTCGTGAAAGTTGGTCAGTTTCATCGGCTGAGGTACCATCTGAGAGGTTTTGCGTCATTTAATTAACACAATGTATATGTCAATGTTTCTGTGTACCAAGCTTATACAAATTTTTGCATGATTATGGTGGAAAAAATATTCACACAACAAAAATATACATACACTATCACGTCTAAGCAGACAGAACCCAGGCCTCAAGATCAAAGATTAGCATGATGGGTGGGCAATGTGAAAAAAAGGATCAAAATAGTGATGGGTCGCTCCCCGCATTGCCCATGAATTGATTCGTATTTTCGCTTATTCCCTCAATCGACTTTAACGATCTACGCAAGAAGAGAAGCAGCTGGTACCTTTTCTTTTCTACCAGACTAGCATGGCAGATAATAAAAAAATTTTTTTTAGTCTTGCTTGCTGCTGGTCAATAGCCTCCCTTCTTTCCTTATTAGGATTATAATTTCTTCATATTATTTTCAGAAGTATTAGAGCTTCAAAAAATAATGAGCCGCATGTCAATGGAGGGGTGCTGCTATATGGCTCTCCCGGAGTTCGGGATCCGATGGCAGTACGTCTCCAGAGCTGTTAGAAATGCTCGGCTGCCGATGACCCCTGCAAGTGTGGCGAAGGTGCTGTGCCGGCATGTCGCCAAGTCTCTGCCGGTAGAGGAGGTAGAGGAGATTGTAGCCAGGCTTAGGCTAAAGTGTAAGTATCCTTCTAATATTATAAATGTGAAATTACCGTACAGAGATGACTTCTGTGGCCTAGTGATCAACATGCCAGACACCAGAGGTTCCTAGTTGGATCCTGGTCAGGTCAAGATGGAAAATGTGGTGAAACCACCCGTGTGGTTCTGGGTTAGAATAGGACCACTCCGTCTCTTCCTGTGGATGTCGTAAGAGGCGACTAAAGGTCTAAGCACAATCATCTCGTGCTACAATTGCATTCCCAAGGAGGGTTTACGTCGGGCGGCGGCCGGTTGTAAAACTTTTCGCACAAATACATTCCCAAAGAGGGTTGACGTCAGGCAGGCGGCCGGTTGTAAAACTATAGCCAAATCATTGAAAGTGTTCCGGCGATTTCTTCTGCATTTTACAAGGTCTTTGGCATCCTTGGGTGACCATTGACATGAATATTATATTTGGAGAAGAAAAAGCGGGAAAGCGCACCCTGGGCTTTGAAGCAGCACAGCTGAGGATGCAACTGGGAATGCGCTCAGACGAAGAGAATAGGTCAAGATGGAAAATGATCTTTTTCAGATTGACCTGGGTCTTGGATGTTTATCTATTTAAGTATTTGTTATATAATAAAGAATCGTTGAGTTGGTATCCTATAACACAAGTCTCGAACTTACTTTGGGGCTAGCTCAATCTGTGTAATTGGTCTGTATATACCTACATTAATTCAGAATGTACGGTTATCAAGGTGACAAGGCTCCACTTGATGCGGTCCTGACAGACTTCTCTCCCTTCATCTACATTCATCACTCCCTCCATACATGCCTGCCGGTTACGGGTACTTCTGACCTATCCTTTTCTAAGAATGACTGCAATCTGGCCTGCTCCTTCACTCACATTTGCTTCAAAGACCTTTTTATTTTATTTTATTTAGGGCCCTCGCCCACGACGTCTCTTTGCGCGATGCCGTCAGCAACATGACGAAAACCAAAGCTGCACATTTTTACTTTCTCAGTAACAGAGTGGCCAATAACTGGAATAGACTACCAGAAGAAGTGGTCACTGCGCCTTCCATAAGTGCATTTAAAAATAGACTTGACAAGTGGTTAAGCACAAATAAAGTGTCGTTAATAAATCAATTAACTGTGAAAAGACTCTATGGACTCTCAACACTGTGTGAAATAGACATATAAGCTCTTAGCTGCTTGCCTATAATAAATAAAATAAATAAATAAATCTTTTGAAGCAGGAATGCTTGATAAAATGAACGGGGCGCGACTGCTCGAGCCGGCCCGAGCCGCCGCAATAAAGTTTATAATGTCTTGTTATTAAACTGCTGGTCGCGTCGCTGCGAATTCAGTGTAGGGCGCGTATGACCCTGATAGTACTTATAGAGCGATCTTAAATATTATCAATATTAAAGAAATACGAAATAAAAACCAGCAATGTTCTGGGCTAACTCTAGTCATTATATGTTTCAATAACAAATTTTCTCGATAGAAATAAATTGCGAAGTTGCCTCCAAATCACCTCCGAATTATACTAAAACGGCCAGTATCCAAGAAATACAATAAATTAGTCCTGGTAACTTTGTATAATAATTGTATCACTACACTACATAGTATAAAACAAAGTCGCTTTCCACTGTCTGTCCCTATGTATGCTTAGATCTTTAAAACTGCGCAACGGATTTTGATGCGGTTTTTATTTAATAGATAAAGTGATTTATGAGAAAGGTTTATATGTATAATACATACCCGTGCGAAGCCGGGGCGGGCCGCTAGTTAAACATAAGACAGTCATGTTTTATTTTTTAAATAAGGCGATTCACCTACTGGCAGCGCGCCGCCGCGGTGCGGCCGCGAACCGGCAGATTCCGCGCGCGGCGACGGAGGCGCAGATCTGCCTCGACGGCCCTGCGCCAAATATTCACTTCAGTCGATTGTCGTGGAGAATAGATACCGAACTCATTCAAAAAAGCATCTTGAATGAGTGCCGTAGAGTTATTTTTTCTTTGTCCTTTATACATAAAAACACGCGCGGCACTGGGGAGCAATGTGTTAAGCACCGCGCCCCCGCGCGGACGGGCAGAATCAGCGCGCGGGTTCAGTGGGTTCAACCCAAGCGTGTTTTCAATACAAATTGATATACAATACATAAATAATTGCATACACTGTTAAAATCTGCCGTACCGCGCTCGGCGACGGTGCGTGGTGCAGTGGGATCACCGCCTAACTCTTAAATATTCGTTACAAAACGAGTCTTAAAAAAAACAGAAACGCGTAATCCAACTTCATTGACCCGCCGCGTTGTTTCCGTCCCCACAAAGCTCGCTGTCTCGCTTCGGCTAGAGTAAATTTGTGTGCGTGGAAGCGGAAGCAAAATTTAGATCAAAATTAAACAGCTATGTGAAACTTTCAGTGGCAGCCAGCCAGAGCCGCACATGGCATGTCATAGATCTGTCGGAGAAGACAACTGAGGACTCCACGACTATGTTGATACATACGCTGCCGAGAAGGGTGACGCAGGCTCTGCGGGGCCGGGGCAGGAACATGAGACCTGAGGTATGATATTTAGATTTCATCTCTTTTGTGAATGTCTTCAGAGGCGACTAAAGGGCTAAGCTCATTTCTTGCATCAACTGAATTCCCAATCGTCAGTTATTTAACAATTCTGCTGGTGTTTTCCTAGTAAGACTGAATTGGGCGTTGTTCGCAAGCCATACAATATCTTCTGAAGTCTTGTTGACCATGGAAGATGTTTCATCTTCTTTAACTTCAATTTAATTTTTATTTATTTATTTTCGGAATTACAGAAATAAATATCGAATACATCACTGAGTAGCCATTTACAAATCTTCACTAATATATAAGGTACATTTAAAGCTAGTTTTAACTGAAATTAAGACTCATTACAGATGACTTTAGGTGAGTATCTAGCTATCTAAAAATAAGTATCCATTTGATGTATTTCATTGATATATATATTTTTATGTTGGCTGAAATAGTGTTTGGTTAACTTGTTATAATGGCACATTGCCATACCATATAAGCCGTGTGGTTCCCGGCAGAGTAGAATAGGACCACTCCAAGTCTTTCTGTGGATGTCGTAGAAGGCGAGGAAACACAAGGGATAAGTCCGCCGTTGTATGTCAACTTTTCTGTTTTATATCTGCTTCTCTTTTGTGTACAATAAAGCTTTATAAACAAACAAACAAGCTAAACAAAGCTTATAAACAATAATGAGACCTCTCCGACCCGTCTGGCCAGCGTGGAGTGTAGGCCAAATCCTCTGACTGATCTGGCTAATGTATGGCTCTAGCAGTAGCAGAGAGGGTCGTGCTCCTGCAGTGAATACTAAAAAAGACCTGATTATGATGATGATGAATGGCATTTGGCAAAACAAGTCAATATCAGTAGAAAATGTATTAGTATTACGAGAAGCTCTCGACAGGAAAGCATTTTGCCTATAATTAGTATTATGGTTTGAACCGTTCTTTCTGCTAGTCCATTTGTTGCTGGGTGATATGGAGGTACACACATGTGTTTAATGCCATTTTGTTTAAAGTATTGACATTTTTCCTGCGATAAAAAAGCTCTGCCGTTATCACTCACTATATAGATTTTTTTATGCCACCTCCGGTCACTCATCCAAGTGCTGACCACGCCCGGGGTTCAAAGGTCTCCCTCCCCCATATCCTTCCACTAATCCCGACATTTATTTAATATGTCGTCATTCATTCATCATTCATTCGTCGTTTGACCGCCGAACGATCAACATCTAGTTTTGTTTGAGGATGCCTGTAGAGTAGAGGTGGAACACGTGTCGCGAGTACGATAGTTAAATAGTGGCGAAAGTACACAAAATAATCGAAATCAAGTGCCATGTAACTTTGACTTCCTTAAGGTAACGCCTGAATCCATTAACTATTTATTTAATAACTAGCTTTTGCCCGCGGCTTCGCTCGCGCATCCCAAATCCCACGGTAACATTACTTTTTTCCAGCATGAAGGGTACCCTATATCCTTCTCAGTACTCCTAACTATGTGTATGCGAATTTTCATGAAGATTAGTTCAGTAGATAAAGTGTGAAGAGGTTACAAACAAACAAATATACAAACTCACTTTCGCATTTATAATATTAGTTGGGATGGGATTGGAATTTATTAATCTATCTATTTTTCATTTCAGGTGCAATCGGTACTCTTAGGCGATTTGATGTACATCAGCATCCAGATGGTCTCCGACAGCAAGTCTGGCTCCGTCCTGTTCGCAGCCACTCCCCCGGGGCAGCCGGTAGCGTTGGTCAGCTCGCTGGGAGCGAGTTCCCTCATAAAGGGTCTTGTTGAAGGTACGAACGAACAGGCTTTAAATTCTCTTCTCTATTTCTTATTATTCTTCTCATCAGTATGCTTATCAAGTAGTGTGGACCACTGATTGCTAATAAGGGTCGACCCACACCTACCACAACCACACCACGTCGCAACGACAAAATGGTGGTCAAGCATTGGTTACGAGTGAACAGTTTCGCTGCAGTTCCTTGCAGTTGCGTTGTGATCCACCGGTCAATCACGTGGTCGATAATGATGGCAAAATGTGGTTCGTGTAAAATGTACTATTCATTTTCATTACAAAATATGCGCCAGCCCACGTGTTGTGGTTGTGGCACAGAATACATAAGAGTTCAAACAGAATGGTAACCGTCATGAGCAGAATTAATTTAATACTTACCAACTAACAGGTAAGTATTAAATTAATTCTGCGATGCGACCCTGAGTATAATTTTCACACATTGACGTGTGTACAGATATATTATTATTTCGTTTGTATGAATGTACCAGCTGCTTTTCTTCCCGCTCAGATCGTAAATGCCGATCGAGGGAATGGGCGAAAATGCGGATCATGTTAATAGGCGAGCGGCTACCAACCCATCACTATTTTGATTTTTTTTTTCCACCATCGCGCCAATAGTGGCTTTTGGGTTTTGCGGCCTCTGCTTAGAGCCGCAACCAAAATGCTGTCTGCCCCATTAGATACAAAGACGTAATAGTATACAGGCTGACTTTTTATCCACCTGCTAAATTTTTATAGCAAGTTCAGTCCATGATACTGAACTACTTTCTATAAAAAAAGTTATAAAATTTTTTTATCGACTTAATTTTTTTCATATTTTGATATGAATATGTTCCTTGGAGAAAGTCGTTCAGTATCATGGACTGAATTCACCCTTAAAATAGTTTTAGTATATTTTGTTAGATATTATATATTGATATTTATTTTATTTCGGTTTCTCAAGTACTGCTTTTACCAAACAAGTCATCTTTTTTCAGGCCTCGGCTACAAGAAATACGAAAACGCCAGCCTCTACGGACGGGACATCCATTCCCTGCTCCGGATCCACGACCGATGCTGGAACGAGAACGCAGACCATCTCACCCAAATACCGGACTACCAACCAACCCCCATCATCACCACATCGGGCATAGACTATACAAATAAGACATATGACAGTGAATACATAGACAACCTCCTCGGTCCAGACCCACCGCTGTTGACCGATCTGCATATAAGAACAACTAAAACCTTCTTCGATCCGTCAAGATTGAATAAACAGATGAATTTGACGGTGAGCTTGAAGAGTGAGGATATAGCGAAGTCATTGAAGTCCTGGGTGATGAAGAGTGCGTTGGCTCCAACATCAGAATTCTTCATGATCTTCCACCAGATTAAGTCGAATAAGGTCACTTACTGTAATGAGGATTCTGATTGAGAGTCTAGTTTTTTGATTCTATGTAATTCTCAAGGTTTTATTTAGACCCCCTCGCCCACGACGACTTTTTGACGCAAACCTGAGTTTGGGCTTATTAAATTTGACTTGATTAGGTAGTACTTAGGCATCACAATAAAAGATTTTTTTAAAACTTATTTACTAGACAGCTGTAGAGATGTATTTTTCAAATGAACTTTATCCATAAGGCTCAATTTACATTGCCGCGGAATCGAACCGAAGTTTAAGAAATTCAAATTCAAATAACTTCTATAATCTAGGAGAATACAGTGCAAATTAGCATGAAGAAACTTTCTTCCAAAAACGGCACATAGCTAAATGTTCGCAGTGTCAAGCAACATTGAGCGCTATGGTGTAACGATAAGCCTTGATTTGGCTTGGAGTCCGCTAGATGCCATGAGTCAAATCAGATACTTTTTTTAAATGTCAAAACAAACTATTTCTATGGGATTTGTATGTAATACTGAACCGTGACGTCATATATATTTAGAGTCAAATAGCGCTCTTAATGTCAGTTTTTCCTTATTAAAAAAATCTAAAAGCATGTTGAAAATGTTAGGTATATGACAAGTGTCAATGACAAGTGACACTTTTTGTGACATTTTATTCTCATAACAATACCAATTTATTTTTGACCCAGTCATCTACCCCATTGTAATACGATGATCAGCACCGTAGCATGGCACCGTTGATAAACCCAGATAAGCGTTTTTTGCTAGAGCGAGAGAAAGCAACGGAACGCTTCAGCAGGGCTACGTTTCAGTGTTAAAACGTTCCGTCGCTCTCTCTCGCTCTAGCAAATGACGCTTCTGAGCGACAGAAAAGGATAGCAGCATAGGGAAGTCTGTTCCATGCTGATAGATGTGTCCCAACCCTAAAGTTAATATCGCGCGACGGGCGAGTGCCATCCCGCTCGTTATTATTACGTAGAGCGAGATAGTGAGATGATTACGCTCGATGAACACTGTCGCCGGTGAATGCTACGGGGGCTGGTGACGATTCGTTCGGACCAAAGAGCTAGTCAGTGGCGTAGCGTGGGCTTTCGCCGCCCGGGGCCGACCGGAAATTTGCCGGCCACACACCACCTCCAGGCTAATTTGTCGCCAGTTTTACTGGCGACGGGGGGGGGGGGGGTGGTGCAAATAAGAATATCTAAATTTGCCGCCTTTCACCTAATTTTTAATATTGCCGCCCTATTATTTAATAATTATATTGCGCCGCTTAAATTGCCGATTTTTTGGCGACGGGGGGAGGGATGCTAGGAGTCTTTGAATTTGCCGCCGCCCCCCTTTTATATGCCGCCCGGGGCCATGCCCCTCCTGGAGCCCGCCCCCCTACTGGAGCTAGTAATGTTTTGATTCAGACGTTAGAATTATTTTTCAGAGTATAGCCATGGACATAATACCAACAGGCTAGAAAAAAAAAAGCCATGGACAAACAAATACAAAAGGACTGACAACCTTCATACTTTGAAGCGTAATTCGAGTTTTAGTTTAAATGTTGTAACTAGATGGAGCTACTAATTCCAAAGAAGGTAGTTCCATAGTGGTGCCGCTCGATTTCAGAAAGATGGCGGTATAAGCGTTCATTTTCTACGAACAAACAATCGCCATCTCCGATTTTTCGTGGATACCGTCAGCCGTAGGCGCATCCTTTGGGTGGGTCTCATTATTTCCACTGTGAATAACCATTCACGGTTATTCTGATAATACATGTATCACTATTTCCATTGCGTTTTAAAATCGCGTCGCCGACTTCACGGTCGCTTATCAGCCGCCACAAATTGCTTTTGGGAATTCCTCCCCAAATATTTTGAAGGTTTTTGGTTTGCTGTTGTAAATAAAATTACTGTCGTTGCCACTACCAAGCCTAATTATTTATTAAAATTACACAGTCAACACATACATTTTGAACTGTCCTAAAACAGGCTTGGTATTTTTTTTTGCATTGAAGAGATTTTTTGACAATTCTATGCGTTTTCATAAATCGCTTATAATGGTAATACTGAGACGGTTTGTTAGAGAAATCGGGTATCACTATTTCCATTCGATGTTTTTCACGTCAATAGCTATTGTGAGACGGATTTGCATAAATCTGGCAGTATCAGAATTTCCATTCCAATGGAAAATGGAAATAATGAGACCCACCCCATCCTTTGGCTAGCCGGCGAGATAGTAGCGACATCTAGAAATAATACTTACAGCATTTTGGCTTACTAGCTGAGTATGCTTTTTTGTATTGGGTTGTCAGACCTGTTGTATTTTTTTGTCCATGCACAGAAGACAGTAAGAGTAGGTATTACATATAGAACGGAATCTCCTAAGCGCAATATCCGTCTCCGTTCCCCGTCCCCACACCTCAACCACATTGTGCCGTCGTGCACACGTCAATGCTTGTGTGTTCGCCCGCTGTCGCCCTGAGACAAGGCGAGAGCGGGGGAGAGGGACTGGGGACGAGGACGCATATTGCGCATACCTTAGGAGATTCCGTTCTGTATGTAATCTTACTGTCTTCTGTGTGCATGGTAAAGCTTGTATTTTGAGATATTGTAAGGAAATAGATGTAAATAAAATGAGTGCATCCATAAAACGCATTTTATTCAAATCACAATCAAAACAGGCTCTCGGCCGTTGTACACACTTAGGCTTGGCCGAAATTTTCTTAATTTTACTTCTCGTTGAGATGTATCTGGTATTTTTCTTTCTGTTAATTTGCGACGGATATATATAAAACAAAACAACTAGATTACACGTCGCCTACAAAATCAAAGCAAAATTCTGTCCGTTTGAATATCAAATAATTTTCACTGAAGTCGACCTTATTGCATTACGTATAACGTGTTTTTCTCCTCGACTGAACCCGTCGCGGGCGTCCGTTTGACGTGGTTTCAAGCCTAATAATCTTTGCACAAGTAATATTTTTATATGGCAAACGATATCGTACCTTTACAAAAACCAAGTATTATGAAAAGTTGCACAAGTAATATTTTTAATTGGCAAACGATATCGTATCTTCCACAAAAACCAAGTATTATGAAAAGTTTTAAAAAATTATCTCGGTTCAGATTTCATTTAAATATTTGACAAACTAATGAAAATACCAAATACATCCGACCCAGCTTATTTCTATTAGATTTATGAAGTACGGCAAGAGATACTACCTATGAATTCACCTATCTAGACCTTTAGTGCTAAAATTGTAAATAAATTGAGCTTTCCACTACTGAACGGTCAGGAAATACATTATTTTTGAAAAATATTCAATTTTGCCCAAAACGATTATCTTTTTTAATTAACTTATATTTATGAAATGTGGGTAAATGTGAACAGAGGTAAATGGAAACGTAGGAATATTATGTTTCGCCTATTTTTAGTGGTGTTTTTTTGTTAACCTTGGTTGTATGGGACAACCAAGGTTGTCCTTTGGACACAAGGACACATTAAAAAGGTCTCCCCTCCTCCATCCTCCAATGTATAATATAAGTATCCAAAGTTTTCGACTGCTTGCCCACACTCATGGCTAATGATATTGCTGTGATTTTTAATAAATTAGATATATAAAAAATATATTAACAACTATTTTACAATTTATTAACTATTAATTCCGAAAAGAGGATTCCGTCCTTTGGAAGGCACGTAAAGCAGTTGGTCCCGAACGCCATCACAGGTCAGACGGCAGTCGCTCTGTGTAAAAACCAGTGATTCCGTCAAATCACCTAGGTTAGGTAGCGGACCCCGCTCTGAAGCGTTACCGCTGAGGATGCAACCGGGAATACGGGGGGATGATGAGTGTTCATCACATTTACCCACATTAACCATGCCTTCTTATGTTTAAAAACTATTTAATTTAGACTAGAATACAAACAAACTCAACATAAAATATTGGCTAGTTATGCGTTATAAATCGGTGTAAAACCAATAATGGGGGTTTTAATTACTCTAGCAATTAGAGACACCATACGTCAGGACATTTGTCAACTGACAGTGCATTCATATCATTTTTTAAAATCCACATTGCAGTTTGAAAGAAAACAAATGTTCAATCAAACAGATAAATATAGATTTAATTATTACACTATTGACTACAGAGAAGAATTTATACGTTTGACAGTTGTTATTTCGAGATGCCTCGACTTTTATGTTTTTTTCACTATTTTAGCGTCCTTATAATACTTTTGTATCTCAATATTTAAAAAAATAGATATGAATGAAAGGGAAGACGGAACTAATTTCAGGAATTCGGACACATTTTTAAAGCATTCTCACCGTTAAGCTGGCTACACACGACATAATTTGACATAAAATCTGCAGTGCAGCACCAGATTATTACTGCAGAATGTATGCCAGACTGTGTCGTGTATAGGCACCTTTAGGGCGTCAGCTACGTTATGCTGTCTACACACCGCGGCCGCCGGCCCGCCGGCACGTACCCGGCGGGACAGTGCCGGCGGGGTGACCCGGCGGCTTTAGAGTTTGTGAGCCGGACAAGTTAGCCGGCGGCACGACAGTCGCGGCATGGAGTATTTATAAATTCAGATAGCCAAGCCTTGAAAGCCGGCGGGCAACTGAATGAACGGAGGCGTGCCGCCGGCAAAAACGCGCGGGCGCAAGCCGCCGGCAAGATCGATTCAAATAAGGCCGCCGGCCTTGCCCGGCTTTGGTGTGTAAAGAATAGCAATATTAAATGGCTGAAACACGTAGAAATTGATAAAAATAGCATATTTGACGAGATGCATCCATAAATCGACTAGCGCAACCACCACTTACACTTACAAAACTTAAACTTAACTGACAGATCTTATTTAATAAACTAATTAATAACTTAAAAATACCTCAATTCCATAACAAAAAACATAAAATATTGTATTTAAATATACGACTTGGTTTCATCATCATCCAATAGGCAGTTTGATGTAGAAGCCTACACACAAGATAACCCACTGAAGTTGTAAATATTCAAATATGAAACTATGAATACAGAGTGACTTTCCACCAGCCACGAGCCAAATTTTTGTAGCAAGTTAAGTTCATGATCAACTTGTATATTTGAACACTTGTGTATGCTTAGAGCCGCAAAACCCAAAATGCTCCGTCTGCCCCGTTAGGGATGACAACGTGAGAGTGTATTAGCATATTTTTACTGTATTGCAGATATATCTTGTAAGACAGACACACTTATCTCAACAGCTGACCCTTAAGTCACTTGCAGTGAATGTAAAACCAAGTCAAACTAACAACTATTAAATAATAAATGAACTTGTTTTCTTAATAAGGAACAAGGAATATAATTAATTAATTAATTAATTTTACAGAACACAGAGGCTTATTTATGTATTAACAATAAATGTATTAAAGCACAGAGCACGCTGGATGCGGAAACGGCGTGATATTTGTATGAAAAGCTGAAAAGTTGAGAGGTTATGGTAATCACTTACCATCAGCACAGAATACAGTAAGAATATTACATACAGAACGGAATCTCTTAAGGTACGCGCAATATCCGTCCCCGTTCCCCGTCCCTCTCCCCCGTCCTTGTGCCGTCGTGCACACGGCAATGTGTGTGTTCGCCCGCTCTCGCCCCGAGACAAGAGGGAACGGGGGACAGGTGCGGGGACGCATACTCGTATTGCGCGGAACCTTAGGAGATTCTGTATGTAATACTCTTACTGTCATCTGTGCCATCAGGCCTTTTTATTGTCTACTTAGTTATACAGGGTATAACAAAATATACTGAAACTATTTTAATTAAGATTCTGATTCAGTCCATTATACTGAGCAATTTTCTCCAAGGAATTTGCTTTGATTGTACCTTAATAAATAAAATAAAAATAAACATATGTTTATTGAAATATGAAAAACAGTTTTATCTTTCAACTTAAATGGGAGGCCAAAAAAATTTTTCGTAGTCTGCCCCCATATATTTTTATTGGGAAAAGTTGTTCAATATAATGGATTGAATTTATCTAATAATAGTTTCAATTTATATCGTTAGATTATGGTTAGACCTTATATAACGTCTAACAAAATATAGTGAAACTATTTTAAAGGTGAATTCAGTCCATGATACTGAACAACTTTCCGCAAGGAACATATATCGAAATATTAAAAATATTTTTTTGGTTTCCATACAAACTCGGATCAGCTGATCGGTCAACTTGTATGGGAGGTCAAAAATTATTTTTCATATTTCGGTATATGTTCCTTGGGGAAAGTTGTTCAATATCAAGGACTGAATCCCCCCTTAAAATAGTTTCAGCATATTTTGTTTGACCCTGTATAAAAAAGTGACATTAAAGTGGCCGCGTCGTTTAGCATGTTTGACTTTATATTATCAAATTCTATAAGTCAAAAGCGCAAGAAAGCCTCTTTATATACAAAAGCACATATTGAATCAATAATTAAAGTAATACACTTATGGCAAAACGCATTGCACCAGAACCGATGACACGAAACAGAGATCAATTCGATGGATTTTAGACCTTTACTCCAAAAACGACATACATCACGATACGTAGCGACGTTGTTGCCGTGACTCAATTGAGCGCCACAAAATAGGGATGTGGACTGGGACTGGGTCCGAAACAAATTATTTAATCCCTCTGTTAGATTATCCAAAAATAATGGACCCATATTTTTCGGTTTATCAAAGTAGTGAAAATTCACAAACATACAGCGCGTAAAAGTTTCGTAGTGGGGGCGAATGACGTCACCGTAAAGTGAAAATCTTACTTGATCGTGACGTCGTGCGGAATTTAAATGCGCTGTATCTTTGTAATCATTTGCTGATCAGAAAAAAGAAAACACACGTATACAATGTTTCTTAATAATCTACCTGATGACTTGATGAGCTAAAAATATGTTTTTAGTCCACATCCGTATTATGATAAAGTCTAATTTGGTTTGACTTTGAAAAAGGACAACATTATCGGACTATAGTGTTATTTTTATGGAGTAAAGGTCCAGTTATACAGAGTGATGGAACAGACTGTAAAGTGTGTTCATTTTAGATATATTTTTTATAAAATATGCTTTTCCAACATTTGAACACCTTGTATGTTTATTAGGCTGAAGCAAATACAGCGTGATTCTAAGCAAGCTATCGTCTCATTTACTTTATGTATGATTTAATGTGATATTAGACAGATTTAAGGCGGAGGTGTGAAGAAATGGCGCCCTCAATTGAAATAAATTGTTTAATCGTAAACAAGATGGCAATTGACATTTTGCTAACCATGAGGCATTAGATAGCCCTTTACATTATTTTGTAGTCCGTGTTGCTTTTAAACGAGTTTCGGCCAAAAGCGGCCATTTTTCAAAATATATTTCAAAGGAGGGCGCCACGTATGTAACCACCCACCTTGCGCCTTCATAAATTTACTGAATGGCAAATATCATGTTTTATCACGTTAATAGCAATATTGACGCGTTACATATTGCACTTTGCACTGTTAAGTGCTTGTCATGGCATACATCTATATTCCTACTCAATCACAGCAAAGCAAAATAAGATAGCAACATTTTTGGTCCGGGGTCATTACCAGTTTTAATATTTTTTTGCTGACGTTTCGATAGGGTTACATCTCACACCGACTACCAACGAGTCACTGCGAAACCACGGTCGGTTGAACATGAACGAAACGTAAGCAAAAAATAAATTAACAAGTAATTATTAAAAAAAGCAAAAACCCCGACTGCTAACATATATATATATATATATATATATATATTTGTAATCCTTGTATAAAATCCTTTAGTTTGATACTTTGAATTAAAAAAATTTTGAAGACATAATTTGGCGTGAAAATCCACCATTTTGGGATAATTAAATTTTTGATATACCCAGTGTCACTTTCAGAGTTAGGACAAATTTAACGACACCTTTCAAGCAAAAATCCACCAAGCCGTTTAGGCTGTAGAGCGTGCCAAAGAAATTTACATACATATATATATACATACACTCGAAAAACATAACCCTCCTTATGGCGCAGTCGCGTAAAAAGGAATGTTTCGCGAGGCGCTGTAGGTTCACAGCTCACATTATTTTGTATTTTTGAAAAAAATTACATTGAAAACTTCAGGTACGTTTCTAATTTTTTCTATCGAGCCAAAAGTTTTTTGGATACTGAGTGTTTTTGTAGAAAAGCAATAAGATTTCTATGTAAAGTTTTTGAAAAATAAATTGTACCTAGTAGTTTGACGACCTCCATTCGTGGCGTAATGGTTACAGGTTTAAAACTTACTTTGGGGCTAGCTTAATTAGTGTGATTTGTCCTTATATATTTATTATTATTTATACGCTAGACCGCTAATCCGGATGTTCGGGGCTCGATCCCCAGCCAGGGCAAGTTGGAAAATGGCCTTTTTCAAATTGTCCTGGGTCTTGGGTGTTTATCTATATATGTATTTATCATAAAATATAATATCTTTGAGTTAGTATCCCATAACACAAGTTTAAAACTTTTCTTGGGGCTATGTTAATCAGTGCGATTTGTCCATTTTAGGTATATAATTATTAGTTTTAATGTCTTAATCTAAAAAAGTAAATAAATTCAAAAACAATATTGTAAGCTGTGGACCTAACGCGCCTTAATTCCCGTGTGAGGCCGTGTGCAATAATTTAGTACCGGATATAATAATATGGCTATGGGCTTTCATATGTTTATTTTTTGCTGTGTATGAGCTGTCGTTTGATGTATGACAGACGATATTCCAAAATGACTAGCTCATTTTAAATGGCATTGCAAGTAGAACAGACTAGCGCTAAATATATTGGGACAAGTTTTTTTTTAATTTTCGATACTTATGCAACTATTCTTATATCCTTTCGAGAACTCTCGCTTTTAGCAAAATATAAACTCGCGTATTTTTTTTATTTAGAAACATTTCAATGTAATTACTTGACTCATTGATATTTCAAGGTCGGTCCACTAAAACGTACATCTCTTTTTTCTTACGATAGACTGAATTTGCCCTTAATATGTATCTATCAATAAGTGTAACACTCAGTGGGCCAGCACCATTATCTACCCCAATAAAAGAGCGCAAGTCTGCTATGAAAAATGCTTACAGCATTCAAAAAGGCATTTTATGTCGACTTAAAAATTTAAAAATATAGCAAATTAACGTCAAACGTCTTTTTTAATATTTTAAAAACATTCATCGATATTCTTATTCTATGGCGTCGATGGTACAAGCAGCAATCTAGAAGACATTTAAGTATAAATTGATTTTATTTATTCTTTATATTTAGCAACTAGCCTGTTTCAATAAAGTTTTCGAGACAAGTAACAAGTACCAGAACTTGGTCAAATCCCTAAATCGCTGCTGGTAAGATTGACGCGTCTTGAATTTGGACATATAACCATGTACAAAATACAAAATTACATTTCTAAATCCACGAACACTACAATTTAATTAAAATATAACTTATTAAATAATTTATAGATCAAAAATATTTATATAATAACTAGATTAAAATAACTAGAAGCACCACATTTAAAACAATTAAAAAAAAAACAGAATACCTCAGATCGGTATTAAAACTTTTCGTTATTGCAGCTCCCTAACCAGATTAAATTTTTTAAAATCCACAACATCTCCCTACCGTAGGGGCTCTTCCGAAACTCTTATTATTATAAGACGACTAAAATTTAATTTACTAAAGAGATTTTTAAATAGAATTTTGTACTCAAAACGGCCGAAACATTCTCTCTTTCTACTCCCGCCATAGAGAAGACGATTTGACAGCTGTCAGCTGTCAAAAGATATTGTCTATGGCAAGACTTCCATTCTAACCTACAATCACATAATGCCTTCGATCACAGATATTTGACCCTGCCTTAGACAAATTACTATTGTCGTGGTATCAAATCGTAGTCAAAATATTATGGAAATATTTTCAAGCATATTTTTATGTTTTTAAAAATTAATATCTATTTTGAACCTATATGATATAATGTATTTTTCCAACAAAAATGTATGTAAATCTAAAAACGGTAAAAGAAAACTTTTTAGTACGATAATGTGAAACAGTTTTATGAAAAACCAAAATTATACCAATCTTTTTATACCAAGACAATAGTACATTTTCATACGACACACCTATCCATCCACGCTTATTTAAATTTGGTGCCAAAATTATCACCCAATCAAATATAAATCTATACTATAATAATAGGACGCGACCAGCGCTTAATCGAACCAGATATGGAGACCCCCGTCAGCCCTGATAAATGTAAACAGGGGAACAGTGAACATAAAGTTTTGATTAATATATGTCTACTGGTTGACTGGTAAGTTTACCAGAGTACCTTCCTAAACGACTAATGGAGAGTCATCCGCTACTCAGCAGAAATTGGGGTAGACCCAAGCTCCGATAGTTAGACAATAGGCGTACCAAGAGGATCTAGGGGACACAAACCTCCTTAAAAAAAAGGGACTGTGCGGTCCTTTCATCTAGTTAGGTCTAGTTGCATTAAAAATAAACTTTTATATACCCTTCCAAAATTGAACTATAAAATATTTATTACAATTTTTATATCGGTTTATGACTAACAAACATTTAAAAAATACAACCTTATTTTAAAGTCGGTTAAAGACACACTAAACGAGTCCAAATGGCCTCCACTGCCAGTCAACTTTTAATCATCTAGACTAATTGGCTCAAGCGAACCAATTGCTTGGTGCGATAAGGTGAGTTTCTAAGAAACCGAACATATTATTTGTTTACAAGCAAAACTTACGACGTCTGTTACTATGTGAACTACGTCAGATGCCTTTAGGCAGCTCTAAAAAGTGACACTAGTGTTAGCTTTTAACGATTATCTGATAATACACCAGTATTTTATAGACCATATAGTTATAAGGTTATAATAGGAGTTATAAGGAAAGAGAAACTGTTTAGGGCGTAATTAATGAGTTTTTGCAAAACAATATAATCGAAGAGTCCACCTCATCATATTCAATTCCTATTTTGTTGGTCTAAAAAAAACAGGTGGTCAGCGCTTATGTGTTGACTACCGAAGGAAGCTAAAATTTAAAAATCCCAAATCCCTCTTTCCCCCTGTTTACATTTACCCCATATTGGCCATACAACACTGTCATCTGGTTTGCTTATACTATAGCCACGAATCTAACACCTGCAGTTGACATCTGCAAACGATTCCGAGTGAAAGGTAGATACCCTGTAGCATCGTTTCCTCTCACTCTTAAGCTTTGGTTTCCTCCAATAGCGGTGCTGCTACATGACAGTCGTAATAGAGCAATGAATGACGTCACTAATGCCTAGACTTTTTTAAACATTGGTGTTGCCATTTTACAGCTGTCTTTACGAAGCCGAAAATGATGGCATCGCTTTTGGAGTAAACAAAAGATTAAGAGCGGTCCACACGGGCGCCGCGGCGTCGCAACGCAAAAATTTCGGCGCATTGCCGGCCACACAGATGCTGCGTCATCGCAACGTCGTTACAAGTAGTGTTGTACCGTTGGAAATATTCGAAATTCATGGGAAAATTTCCCATTGTAAATCACGGAAACATTGGGAATATTCCCAATGTTTCAGTAAATATTCCCACTATGTCCGTAAATATTCCCAATATTTCCGTAAGTAACAATTCCCCTAAATTTCCATTTTTAGGAATATTGCCAGGAATGTTTACGCGATTATTCCTAAAGATTCCAGGGACGGGGCATCTCACTATGACAACGTACATAGTCGTAATGAGTAGTACACCCCTTCCGCTTCATCTGCAGTCAGTTGTGCGTGCGTTGTGTCGACGCAACGCATATGTGCACACTATGTATAACGACGCAGCGACAGCGCTACATCGACGCAACGCGCCGTGTGGACGTCGCTCTAAACACGTTTGCAGGTTCCTTAGGAGTGTAAATTGTAGATATTACCATAGGCAAGTTGTATCCGGTTGCGCGCCGCTCGGTTTTGGTCTCTTAGTACACCTTGTGCGTCATGGCCATGTGACGTCTGAAAAAAAAATTAAATGTAAGTATCGTATTTTTTGGCGGGAAATCAAAAGTTTAAGTTGGGGTTTGCTTTAAATTATTTAGCGAATGATTTTAGTGGACTTTATAATGTGAAATTGGTGTAGTTTGCTGTTATAAATGCTCATGAACAATATGTGAAATAGTTAAAGTGGTCAGTCATAGTATGGCTGTAGTGATATTTGTTAAGCGGACTGTGTGGGGCCCGTCTTAATAAGGCGCTTTCCGCCACTCAATCAAAAAATAATCATTAATATTTTTTATAACAAAAAACCGACTTCAACACCAGAAATTTTCTAGTTATTTTTGTTTAAAAACCACACATGAGCGATTTAAAAAAAAGCCTCCTCCTTTTCAAAGTCGGTTAAAAATACAAATACAACCTCCTTTTTCGAAGTCGGTCAAAAATAGAAATTCCTTTTTCAAAGTCGGTTAAAATAAAACCTTGTTCGAAGTCGGTTAAGAATAGAACCTCCTCCTTTTCAAAATCGTTTCAAAATATAACCTCTTTTTTTTCGAAGTCAGTTAAAAATAAAACCTCCTTTTTGAAGTCAGTTAAAAATAGAACCTCCTCCTTTTCAAAGTCGTTTAAAAATAGGACCTCCTCCTTTTCGAAGTCAATCAAAACTAGAATCTCTTTTTTCAAGGTCGGTTAAAAATAGAACCTCTTCTTTCAGTTATCGTTTGTTATAGTTATAAAAGTTTATAAAATTAATTTTTTTTGTATAGTCTGCATAATAAAATATAATTATACGCATAAATTAGATAAGGCTCAACATGACCTTTCATTATTCATTATCTTTAAATGGTATGCTGATTTGATCCGTTGGTTGGGGACCTAGTGATCTGTAATACAGGTTATCCTACTTCAGACACCAGCTCCTCACACACAGATTACTATTTGTTATGTTAAGTTACTACGAGGGCCACACCGAAAAGATCGGGAATAGAATACTTAGGAATAAATTAGAGTAAAACCTTTTTGTGTTTGAAATGTAGTATTATTTCGAACACAATTCCATTTTTGAATTTTAAATACAGTAAAAAAGAAAAGAGTATTGACCATTTGAATTTGACAAGTCGGTGAGAAAAATGGAGCTTACGAACACTTTCGTGCAATAATTTTTCATAAATTTCGTCGAGGTTTATCTCAAGAACAATGTCTCGCCGAGCTTGTTTCTATTTATGAACTTGAAGCACCTAGTAAAACAACTATATATCGTTGGTATTATGAGTTACGTCGTGGACGTTCCTCTCTTACCACAGTCCCTTCTACTGGTCGGCCAAAAACAGCGGTAACACAAGATAACATCGATGCTGTACGCCAATTAATAAAAAGCAGATAGACATGTGACATACGAGCAGATTCGGGTTTCTCTCAGCATTGGTATGACAGCCATTCAGACCATTTTACATGATGAACTGGGTGTCAAAAAGTTAATTTCACGCTGGGTGCCCCACCGTTTGACCGAGAAACAAAAGTCGGCTCGTGTTAATTGGTGTCGGTCTGCTCTGCAACGGTTCAATAGAGGGAGCTCAAATGCAGTTTACAATATCGTCTCTGGGGATGAATCGTGGATTTATTCATATAAGCCCGAAAGAAAACATCAATCGGCAGTTTGGGTCTTCGAGGGTGAGGTCAAGCCAACAAAAGTTATTCGTTCACGCAGCGTGTCGAAAAAAATGGTCGCTTCGTTTGTATCGAAAACTGGTCATGTGGCTACGATTCCTTTACAAGAACGAAGGACGGTTACTGCTGATTGGTACACAACAGTTTGTTTGCCGGAAGTCATAAGAGAACTTTGTAAAATTAATCCGAATCGTCGTATAATCCTTCACCACGATAATACGAGCTTACATACCGCACGCAAAAAAAGCGCGTTTTTAAATCTGGAAAACGTGGAGTTGATGGACCATCCTCCGTATAGCCCTGACTGGGCCCTAATGATTATTTTACATTCCCAAGAGTTAAAGATACGCTACGTGGTCAACGGTTTCACGGCCCAGAAGAGAGGGTCGGAGCTTACAAATCAGCTGTTTTGACTGTATCCACTTCAGACTGGAATTACTGTTTCAATAATTGGTTTGATCGAATGCAAAAGTGCATTGACTGTCACGGAGAATACTTCGAAAAACAATAAAAGTAAACATTATTATATTACCTATCTTTGTACTGTTTTCTATTCCCGATCTTTTCGGTGTGGCCCTCATACTACATTTGTATTAAAAATATGTATAAGGTTTATGTTGTGAGGAGAAATAAATAATTTATTTATTTTCAGTCTTTTAAAAATAGAACCTATTTTTCGAAGTCAGTTAATAATAAAACCTCCTTTTTCGAAGTCGGTTAAAAATATAACCTTTTTAAAGTCGTTTAAAAATAGAACCTTCTCTTTTTCGAAGTCGGTTAAAAATAGAACCTCTTTTTAGAAGTCTTTCAAAGTCAGTTAAATCTTTAAAAGTGAAACCCCTCTTTTATCGTATTCGGTTAAAAATAGAACCTAATCCTATAAGAGTCAGTATAGAACCTCTTCCTTTTCGACGTCGGTTAAAATAAAACCTCTTCTATTCAAAGTCAATTAAAAATAGGACCTTTTTCGAAGTTGATTCCTTTTTTGCCTCCTAGTTATCTATTTTTATCAACTTATATATAGAACTTCCACATTTTTTGAAGTCGGTTAAAAACTAGAACCAACTCCCTGAAGAAGGTTAAAAACAGAACCTTCTTTAACGAAGTCGGTTAAAAATACATAGGCAAAACTCAGAATTCAATCTAGCAACACTGCGCGCGGCGACGTTATGCAGTGCCGTCATCCGGATACGCCGCCAGTCAGTCAGTGATCAGTCAATCAGTGTCGGCCCACGTATCCGCGGCGACGTCCGTCATGGCGGACCGTCCGTTCATCGACAGGGAGAAGCTGATAGACTTGGTACGCGAACATCCCGTATTGTGGGATAAGAACTTACCGGAATACAAACAAAAACCATTGAGGGACAGGGCATGGCGCGACATTTGCTGCATTTTGAACGAAAACTTCACAACTTTGAGTAGAACCAAAAGGACTGATTATCGTAAGTAATTTGGTGTTACATTAATACAAAGTAAGAGCATTACAATCGTATTTTTGATAAAATGTAATATACGTTTACTTGTTATTTGCAAAAATGAGGTTATGTTTTGTTGAACGAAAGCGGTAAACTTGTCAATAATGTCAATGTCAAATACGTTGCGCGCGAAATTCAAAATTAGAAAACCATGAATTATTTTATCCAACTTACGCAGAAGGAGAGTATGTAATGTATTTCTAGTTTCCTAAAAATCGGTAGAGTAAAAGAGACATATTTAGGTTGTAAACAGTACACCGCGATTATTTTCGCCCATTTCCTCGATTGGCTTTTGCGGGAACAGAAACAGCTGGTACAATTTAAGTTTTTTCTTTCCTCCCAGACTAGCATGGTAGAAAATGTTGAAATTGAAAGTAGGAAATGGTATTTTGTTTAATGTAATTTCAATACAATCTGCAAATATTATTTTTTATTTTGATCTATAGAGAGGGCAAGTTGGTAAATGGCCTTTCTCAAATTGTTCTGGGTCTTGGGTGTTTATCTATACAGTACAGATTGATTTTGCAAACCTAGCTATATTGAAATGTTGGAATCAGTGGCGTAGCGTGCCTTGGCGGGGCCCCGTATAAACATTTGTTTGCATAAAATTAAAAGAAATAAATAAATAAATATATAATAAATAAATATATAATGACAAATCACACTGATTAAGCTAGCCCCAAAGTAAGTTTTTTAAACTTGTGTTATGGGATACTAACTCAACGACACTATATTTTATGATAAATACATATATAGATAAACACCCAGACCCAGGAAAATATGAAAAAGACGAACCCAGAACCTCCGGATTAGCGGTCTAGCGTGTCAACCATTACGCCACGGAGGTCGTCATATTAATTTAATAATATTTATTTATTATAATTATCTATCTGTCACTTTGAGTTAGTACCCATAACATAATACAAGTTGAAAACTTACTTTGGGGCTAGCTTAATCAGTGTTATTTGTTCCTATATATTTATTTATAATTTTTTATCATTTATTTATATAATAAATTATCGCATCGTTGATTTAGTATCCCATAATACAAGTTTAAACCCTTTCGGTGGATGATGACCACGGCTAGCTAAATCAGTGTGATTTGTCCTTGCTTATTTTTTATTTATTTATTATTTATTTTTTTATTTCTAGAATTAAGGGTCGCCAAAACATGGACCAGAACAAGAGACTCCTGGGTGAGAACAATCAATCCTAAAAACAAAAAACAATCCATGCCGTACGCTCATCACAAACGAATGCTCTTTTTACTAGACATAGTAACCGACAACCTTAAAACCGTGAACCAGAGCGACTTTATCGAACCTATAGAGTACCTTGTCAGCGAGAGCGAGGAAGAACACAAAAGCGAGAATGAGACAGAAACAGATGAAGATGTGAAACCAAAGAGGATTAAAACAAGCAGTTTACACGAAGAAGTAACATCTAAAAGGAAGAACCGTGATAATCATGACACCGGTGAAGAGATGGTATCGTATGCTTCAACTTATGCACCGTTTCTGTATGAAGACAGACATTTTTGTTTCTTTCAGAGCATACAGCCGACTTTAGCGTTGCTAGATGATGATAAGGTGCTGGAGTTTCAGTCCGGTGTGATCAGTTTGCTGCAGCGAATTAAGGGCACAGATAGCTTAAGTTTTGATTAAAAAGGAACAATTTAAGGTGTTAACTGAAGAGGTGCTGGATGGACCGGCAGGAATATGCATTACTATAGCTACTAATTGCTATAATATAGCTAATTGGTGAACACAAGTGGAATCTTGTTTTTTAAGAGCCCATATGACCCTATTAGTACTTAGAGCGATCTTAAATATTATCAATACGAGTCGTAATAGTAACGAAATACTCAGCTTGAAATAAAAAACACAGCAAAGTTCAGGACTAACTATATACATTGTCCGTCTTATTATAAAAACAGGACTAACTTTGTAACTAGGTTTTAAACCATTACCCACCTAAATCAAGTTGACATCTAGTAATATCACACTACCTCACCTGTCAATGTCAACTTGATTTGTGCGGATAATGGTTTAAACCTAGTAACAAAGTTAGTCCTGTTTTTATAATAAGTCGGTATATGTTTCAAAACACGATTGCTTAACATTTTCTCGATAGAAAACACTGCGAAGTAGCCTACAAATCACCTCAGAATTATACTATTATACTGGGTAACTTTTTTTCCAACCATTTACCGATAAACTCAGATAAAGTTACCAATGATATTAACAGTATAACGTATTGTTAAAACCACGGGTTAAGACTTTATTTCTTTTCGATATTTGACAGAATAAATTGATGAGAGTTTGTCTAGTAGGCTATTAGAGCTACACGGATGTCGTGATAGTCTGTGCTACCTCGGGTTCGATTCTCAGCGCGATGTATGTAATACACTTGTATAATATTTATATAATATTTTACAAGTATTGAAAAAGGTATCGTTACTTATATCGTTAATTGATAACGTTTTATAACTGTATTATCGATACCCCTTATAACGTTACCAGTAATACCTGTATGAAAATAACGTTATTTAACATTGCTTTTAGTGTGAATTTGGTACCGTTTACAAGCCCTGCTCTCAGGTAAACTCAGTCCATGAAACTGAAAAACTTTTGTTCTACAACATTCCCAAAATGCCAAAAATAAAATTCGGGTTTTTATATAAATTTACTTACTATGATCAGCTAATCAGTTTGAATGGAAATTCAAATATATTTTTTTTTGGGTTTCGTGAAAGTTGTAGAACAAAAGTTGTTCAGTTTCATGGATACAAACGATGCTGAGTACTTAGGCTGACAGCATCCACAAAAAATCAGAGATGACGCTAGTTTGTTCGTAAAAAAATACGCTTATACCGCCATCTTTCTGAAATTAATTAAGCTTGCGGTGATACAATATCAGCACCGGGTAACAGTTCCGGATGCAGTATTTTTTGTACCATGTCCAGTTATTTCTGGCGACGGGAGGGTGGTGGGAAGGGGATCTATCTCCCCCCCCCCCCCCCCTACCTACTACGAGTTCCTCTCTCTCGCTCGCTCAAGACAAAAAACAAACTCACCTCAAGCCCCGGTCGCCACGGAAAGCCGCGCCGCACATGCTACAGTTCTTCCACTCCCACGTCTGCGAGCTCTCTTTCCCTGTCTTGTCTATGGTCTCTTTCTTATCTATGGTCTTCTTGTCTACGTCTTTGCTTGTCTCTATGCTCTCGAGCACGACAATCGGCTGCTTCTCTACGAATTCAATGAGTGATGCTTCTGGCTTTTGCGGCGTGTCTTTTTGCCCGAGTGGTTCAGAGGGAGTGTGCTTTTCTTTCTTCTCTTGTTTCGGTTTGAGATCTGTTAACGAATAATATGGTAAGTGTTGGTAAGTCACTATGACAAAGTCATAGAACAAAAGTTGTTAGTCTTGTCTCTCGTCCAGTCTCTCTCCAGTGACCCTGTATAGCTACCTTTAGTGACGATTACGATGTTGGGCACACCCATCACCCCGGCCTCGTCGTCCGCCTTCGCGTCCACGTCCAGCATCCTGCTGAGAGGGAGCGCTTCGTCGCTGGACCCGTCCGACTCGCGGGCAGCGCTGGGCTGGCGTTTCTTCACTCGCTTTCTGAATCTAAGACAAGTAGAAAATTTAATCAACGTGAGGAAGTATTTATTTGTTTAAATTATAGACGAGCAGCTATACCTACAGGTTTGTACGGAACCCTCGGTGCGCGAGTCCGACTCGCACTTGGCCGGTTTTTTTTAAAGAATGTCTGCAATCTGGTCACAGTATGTTCGTCGGGGGCGACCCTGACCTACACTCCACTCACATTTTTTTTTTTTTCCCGTACAACGAAAAGTGAATTTAAAAAAAATTATTGGACTAACCCCAACGTGTGGGGTATCGTTGAAAAGGTCTTTTAAAATGCAACAAAAACTGCTCTTAAACTGTGTAGATCAAACCCCCCAGTCTTGAGATAATCTAATACAAAGTTAAAATTTGAGGTCCCCCCCCACCGTAACTTTTGAAATATTACTAAAATAATTCTGAAAAAAATGTGGTATATACCTCAAAGTATGTACTTTCAATTAAAACTATAGCGGTCTCGGTATCACAGATAGTAATTTTTTAATACGTCATAAATCGTAAACCGCAATTTACCTTTAGAACTTTTATATTATTTTATTTATTTATTTATTTACCAATTTATGTACACGGACAATATATACAGAGAATACATAAACAAAAAGTTGTACAAAGGCACTACTTATCTCAAAAGAGATCTCTTCCAGTAGGCCCGTTAGAGGAGATGATCATATATGAAAGGCATACAGGCGTGTTCGTTAAATAAAAGAAGAAGAAATTAACATACTATGAAACTACAGATAAACATACATATACATATGTTACATACATACTTATATAAATACATATGTCTATTTAGAAATGAATATACTTAAATTTTGTAATATATAATATATATATATAATAATAGCAATTAGGTAATATATAATATATAAACTACAACTATAATGATTCCGATAAATAATAATCTTTTACTCGTCTTTTAAACACAGAGATCGATTTAGATTCGCGTATAGAAGGTGGTAATGAGTTCCATAGTCTTATTATCAATTATGTTACTTGGTGCTACGAAACCCTTCATGGGCGAGTCCGACACGCACTTGGCCGCTTTTTTAACCTATATTGTGGTTTTTGCAGCCGTTAAATGCGCAACCAGGCATTTTTATGGCATTTACAAGTATGAAACAAAAACGAATGAACTTTTCCGCGGACCGAGGACGACTAAGTCGCATTGCCCCCGAACTGACTATATCGGGTCAACGAGTTGGTGCCATTTCTTCGCGCGGTTGGCCTGTTCCTAACACTAGTCAATAGTAAGTCAATGGCACGTGCACTATTTATTTTGATATTTTTTTACTAACATAGGCTAATAAAGATATACTGATGGAACCAACCTCTTCTTAGGCCGCTTGTGAAGCACCATCGGCTTCTTCACCTTCTGCTCCTCATTATTATTGATGTTGATGTACTTCTCCACTTTCTCCGCTGACCGTTCCTGCTCCACATCCGTACTGCTGGATATTGAGCTCTTGTCGCAGGCGAACAAGTCTGTCTCGTTGCTGAGTTCGTTGCTGTCTATTTGGTCACTGGATGAAGAGAAAATAATAATTTAGGCGCAGGTTTAGGCTTTACATGTAAAGTTTAACAAATAACTTAATGGACCTCGCCATACTGTGGAAATATCGGAACTACGTTGTCCAAATTAGGGGTTGGTACACATCCGGCTGCACGTAACAACACTGTCCTATGCTGCTATAATTTTCTGTGGCTCAGAATCGTCATTTGCTAGAGCGAGAAAGAGATGCGGAATGCGGCGGAATCAGCAATTCGCGTTCTGGCGCTGCCGGCTTTTCGTGTTGTCGGCCGCATCGCCGATTCCGCCGCATTCCGGCTCTCTTTCTCGCTCTTTCCGGACAGCCAGATGTGTGCCAACCCTAAGGGGCATTTTTTTTAACCACATTTACCGCCTATTATGTATTCAAATAGCAATCTTTTTTTATTATACTATCTTATTATTGGGGCCACTGCATTTGCCGAAATTCAGATGCTGATTGGAATGTCATATTAAACATTGCTGGTTTTGTAATGGTAATGATCTAATGATACAATTTTGACCGAGCAACGTAAAACAGGCAATTTATTTGAAATCTATAAATTATGAAGTGACTAAAATGTAGGTAGTGTAATATATGTAATTATGTACAATATTAAAAGCAATAAATAAATTGAAATGAATCAGCATCTTAAATTCAGCATAGTGGACTAAGACCATAATTTCGAGGCTTCAGTTCACTTAAATTGGAGTGACCAGGTTGACCAGACTTCGCTTAAATAACATGTAACATCTGTGCAACATCGCAGTAGCTTTAGAAAAAGTAGATGTCTTTTGCCATGTGTGACAGTGGATTGCTAAACATTAAGTTTAGCTGTTCAATATATCACGCTTGGTCACAGTGGGGGTAGGGTGAGATAAGGTGTTTGTCACATAGGGGAATTTACTATGGATGGAGGACCTGGCCCGACGGAGTGATGGCAGGTGGAGCAAGGCACTCACCGAATGGTGGCCCAGAACGGGTGAGAGGCAACAGACGTCCGCCTATGCAATGGGTTGACGATATAATCAGAGTCGCGGGTGGCACCTGGATGAGAGCAGCACAGGAACGAGATGGGTGTCGTTGACGAAGAGAGGTCTATGCTGAGCAGTGGGCGAAAGAAGGGCTGGGATGATGATGGTGGACCTTACGGGGGACCCCTAAGGTCTGTATCTGTCCGTATCATCATTCCTCCCGGGGCGTAAAATATATTTAAAAATAGGTCACGTAGTATGGGTATGTCCCTTATACTAGTACTGGTAGTCTGCTAAAAATCTGTCACGTGAATTATTGTTTGTAGCACGTAGGGTGGTATACTGGTCACATTCTAGCAAGACATGAGTCAAGTCCTTAATCTTATCACAATAATAAATAGTAATCTAAAAATATTTTTTAAAAATTTTGATATACAAATAAGGCTGTATATACAAGATCAACCTTGCCTCAACAAACATTGGTATTGTCTTTATAAATTTGGCCTTCAGGTTATATTGCCACACCTGGAATAATGTTTGCTAATGGATTGAAATGACAAAATATTACTATGTATTTCTATTCATAATTCATTGAGACTTAGTTTAAAGCCCACACAAACAATATAGAAAATCTTCGATCAAAATCAAAGCAAAATTGTGTATTGTGTCCGTTTGAATATCCAATAACATTCACTGGGAAGTCAACCTTAATAGATTACTTATAAAGTGTTTTTCTCCTTGATTGTCTAAACAAAATAAGAGCTTACAGGGTCAGCGCAAAAAATATGGCTCAACAAATAAGAGCCCACTCCCGGCAGTGAGCTCTTGTTTTGTTTAGTTCAGTCAAGGAGAAAAACACTTTAAACATAGTGTAATAAGGTAGACTTCACAGTTAATGTTAATTGATATTCATGCGGACAGAATTTTGATTTGATTTTGTAGGTAACACATTACCTGGTTGTTTTGTTGATCAGAGCTTTTATGAAATTGTTACTCTTGGTCTGAGTCCAGACCCAGGACAGTTTGAAAAAGACCATCTTCCCCTGGCTGGGGATTGAACCCACAACCTCCAGAGTGGCGTTCTAGCATGATAACCATTGCACCACAGAGGTTGTCTAAGATAACCAAAAATCTATTGATGGTATTGTCTCCAACATATCTTTAAGTGCTATGTCACATCACATGCTAATTCAATTAACGAGTAAACCTCTGCATCTGACAAATTAGCTTCGATGTTAAATGTAAATGGGTTTCTTATCCCAGCTGTTGTTGCAGGTTGATTGGAAGAAATGAGAAACACTACCTTAGTACCAAGAGAACTTACTATAGGGCTTACTCTATGAGTCATTATTCATTTCACCACCCTCATACTAATAAGAATCTGATAGGAATTTATATTACTTACTAATCTCACATTTTTTGGGATTAAAAACTTTTCTGTTAAAACATTACATTGGTACACCTATAAATTTTAATAACCTTGATTGATTTTTCAATTCTTATTTCTTTGTGGAAATATTAATGCTACAAACAAACCTCTGGTCAGAGATCTCGCTTTGGGCAGCAGTTTCAAGTTTCTTGATTTGGAAAGTTATGTCGATTCTCTTGTAAATCTCTTCGGTTATATTCCGACATTTCTCATACTTTGAATTCACTCCTTCACTGTTCAAAGACCACAGTGGCCTTGTGTTTTCTATTGCCGACATTTTTTAGTTTTAAAATTTTACGTTTATCAGTTTTTATCGCCTATTTCCCGCCATGCGGAGCTTCTGATTGTCCACGACTATTGAGCAATAAGCCATGTCTGCACTAGCAGTAAGGTTGCGAAACACTACAGTGATTATCACTAGAAAATGGACTACAAAACCTCAAATGACTGGTTTTTACACACAATTCTTCGAATAAGACACCAAATTCACCAATTAGATTTGGTTTACGCCAGTAACTACGGCAAAACCCCGCAAAAACCACTATTTTCCAACAAAGGATCGTCAATCAACAATTTTATGGCACTATAAAAGTCAGGGCTTTGGATTGCGAGTGAATTACAGTAGATATATCTAGGACTAGACAAGATTATGGTTGTAGCACTTTCCCTTTATAAGTTTTTAACAATAATTAAACAAATACCTAACAATAAAAATAAATAAAACTATTGTTGCCTTTGCGGCTTTTTTGGATTTTTTGACATTTTCAATTAGTGTTGCTTCCCTAATTGCTCATAAATTCATAATTTTAAAAATAATGCTTTCAAAGACAATTTGATAGGGATTTGATAAGAAATTGTTGGTAGGTAACAAAAAGGGTTATCAATGTTATCTTAATAATTTAAAAAAAATGTTCTTAAGTTAGGTAGTTCATTTTAAATTTACATGATACAAAATAAAACATGAAAATGCAATAAAACCATAGTAAATAAATTAAAAATATTTTTATAATGGCAATTTTTATGTCATCTGAGTTGCCACAACATAAATACTTGTACCCGACTTGTCAGATTTAAATTCGTATATTCCGCTCAGATTCCGCTAGATGACATTATGTCAAATCCATGTCAAATCAGACACTTTTTAGGGTTCTGTAGACCACAAGGAACCCTTATAGTTTCGTCGTGTCCGTCTGTCTGTCCGTCCGGGCTCGTACTCCGCCGCTACTGGACCGATTGTCACGAAAATTGGTGGAGAGATAGATATTGAAGTTCCAAAAGCTTGTTTTCAAAATTATTAAAAAATGTTTTTTCCCAGCCTGTATTTAAAAAATTTAATTGGACTAACCCCGTCGTGTGGGGTATCGTTGAAAAGGTCTTTCAAAATGGAACAATAACTGCTTTGGAACTATGTAGATCAAACCCCCCAGTCTTGAGATAATATAATACAAAGTTAAAATTTGAGGTGTCCCCCCCACCGTAACTTTTGAAATATTACTAAAATAATTCTGAAAAAAATGTGGTATATACCTCAAAGTATGTACTTTCAATCAAAACTATAGCGGTCTCGGTATCAATGATAGTTATTTTTTAATACGTCATAAATCGTTAACCGCAATTTACCTTCAGAACTTTTATATTATGTTACTTGCTGCTACGGAACCCTTTATGAGCGAGTCCGACTCGCACTTGGCCGCTTTTTTCTAAATGTCAAAACAAACAATTTCTATGGGATTTTTATGAAATACAAAACCTTGACGTCATAGATATTTTAAATCAAATAGCGCTCCTAATATCAGTTTTTCTGCATTAAAAATCTTAAATCATAGTGAAAATATACATGATGAGATGAATGACAAGTTAGTGACACTATTTTATGACTTTATTTCTTATAACAAGAACAGTACCAAATAATTTACTTTTGACGCAATCATTTACCTATTTGTCAAATCAAAAGTCATAATTAAATTAGTTTAAAGGAACAAATAAAATATTACTCGGTGGGGAGGTGACTCAACACACATAGTGAATGAAAGTGTTAACTATGGTCTTAGATAAATGATCTAAGACTATGGTACCATACCAACCATAGAAAGTGGCCGCTAGACAATTATTGCCTAGATCAGTGGCTCAATTAAATATATCGGCATTCTCACTGAATTCATTCATTGTGAATATGTCATCATACTCGTATCAATTATTTTATGTGAGCCTTAGATCATTTAATACTATTAATAATAATACTAAATAAATATATTACTACTAATATTAAATGATCTAAGATGTGAGCAGATAATGTACCATAATTCCTTTGAAATTGGGAAATCATAAATTTGTAATAAGCAACACTATAAAACACAATTTCCCGCCAAAACGACCAATGACTAACCAAACGCCATTTTTTTTGTTTTGGTCGATGTAAACTGGAGAAAGTGATGTAAAATGTAGTTTTAATTCCATAAATATGCGTGTTATTTATAAAATTTTACAGAGTAAAGTGCTGTGCTTTATATTATGAAAAGTGCGATTTATCTAAGCTGAAATGTCTGTGAAAAAGGGTGCAACAAAATCGAAACTCGTAGCCAAGCTTGTGACTGAAGAAAAAGGGCCTTGTGCGTTTTGTCAGCGCGACGTGGACGATGAATTAATTTACGGCAAACTTTATGCTATTGGCAGCATAAAATGCCATTATTTTTGTGTTGTAAGTTTTCATAATCGCACACCTATTTCAGTTGCTACCTACATTTAGTTTTGATAACGAGAAAGAAACATTCGATGTAGGTACCCATCAACAAGATCACCCGTTATTATATATCACTGGGCTGCTTACCATATTAAAACTCTCAATACATGCACTAAAAATGGTATTTTTGATGTACCTAATTTACTTTTAACTAAACATGTGAACATTTCCGCTTTCCCTGATGTTACTTTTACAAATTGTTTAGATACAACTATTTTGGCCAAGACATTAACTTATTTTTCAGCTTCTATCATGTTGCTTGGTGCAAAAGGGGAGGGATGAAGATGGATTGTTTGGATTCCTGTACCCTGATATCTTGGTTGAAATTCAGAGGAGTAAAAAACATGTGAGTATGCCAAAAGGTACATTATTGCTCTTTGGAGTATGCCGTGAATGAAGCATGTTAATAAATAAGGTTTTATTTTAAACACATACTTCGTACCTTTATCAGACTTAATAGATACTGAATTGGGTCACAGTCTTGAATTTCTTGTACACTGATTGTGTGAAATTTAGAAGTGAAATTTAGAATACATATATGTATTCTAAATTTTAGCTCATTTCATTACATTTTCATTTCATTACTCAGACTTCATACTAATAAGACTTCATACTTGTCATTACATTTACATATATGTAAATGTAATGACAAGTCAGTCTGATAACCTCCCAGCTCTGGAGTTAGCCATGAAACCTCAGTATTAACATTTGACTGCTAAAAATGCACTGTGTTTTAGCAGTTAATAAAGCAGTCAACATTTTAAAGTAGGAATACCTATCCTTGGGCTTATTTGATGTGTTGTTGTTATTGTGTGTCTTTGTTGGTACAAATAAAGCATTTACTTATTGTTGTCTGTACTTGACAAGTACTTTAGTCTCACAATTAAAGCTCACACATTGCTAGAGCTTTTGTGAGTTAGGCAACCCCGGTCATGGTCCTCAGTTGGATAGGTAACACAAGTGGCATAGAATTTTCTTGAGCTCATAGTACTTAGGAAGGGAAATAAAGCCGTTGATCCTAGCTGTCATCATTATATGGAAGTTGTCAAGCTTTGTCAGATGCCTTTAGGCAGCTTGACAAATCTGACACCAGTGCTGGCCACTTACATATGAAAAACAAACAATAAAAGCTTTATTTGTTTCGCTATAGCATTATTATCAAGGAATTACATTTCCAGAAATGTTCATACTGCAACAAAGAGGGTGCTACGCTGGGATGTACTGTCAGCCAATGTCGAAAACAGTTTCACCTGCCGTGTGGGAGGGAAAAAAATGCTGTGTCCTTGTTCTTTGGCTCTTACAAGTAAGTGCATTTAAAGAACTGTATTAATCAGAGATAAAATTTTTATCTCTGTTTGATCTACAGAAGGAATGATTTTGTTTCTCTGAGCTTTAAAGGTTGAATCTCATCTATCAGCAGGGAACAGCTCATTCCTATGCTGCTATCTTTTTCTGTCACTCAGAAGCGTCATTTGCTAGAGCGAGAGAGAGCGACGGAACGCTTCAGCACCGGCCTTGCAGCAGCATTCCGTCTCTCTCTCTCGCTCTAGAAAATTACTGTTATGAGCGCAGAAAAGGATAGCAGCATAGGAATGTGCTGTTGCGTGCTGATAGATGAGATCCAACCTTTACTCATGTATGGTAATTCTCAACTTCCAACTCTTGCTTCTGGAGAAGGTAAACATTACATTGGTGAAGGAGAACATCACATAGTAAGGAAATCTGCACACTAATTCACTGTCACAATTTTGTAATAATGTTAGTCCCGTAATATGAATAAGTCATTGTGACTGCGAAAGTCTAAAATCAGTTATCCACAGTAACGGGAATGGTTACGCTGTTAGGAGAATAAGACAATTGACAGATGTAGCAACTGCTAGACAAGTGTACTTTAGTTACTTTCACAGTCTAATGTCTTACGGGATATTTCTATGGGGGAGTGCAGCGACATTCAGACTATTTTTCTTTTACAAAAAAGAGCAATTCTTACGGTTTAGGATCGAGAGACTCACTTAGGGAATTATTCAAGGAAATAGGTATACTTACATTTGCATCACAATTCATATTTGAAAATATAATGTATGTAAGGGAAAAAAATTTCCATGTTCAATAAAGTAAGTGATTTTACAGATAGAAATTTACGTAATAAGAATAACTTAGTTAGCCCGTATTTCAGGCTGAATACAGTCAGTATGTCTTTTTTGGGGAAGTGTATACTTTTTTATAATAAATTGTCAGAATCGGTCCTTGATATGCCAGACAGAAAATTCAAAGCTTATGTAAAGAAAGTACTTTGTGAGAAGGCTTATTATAGGACCGATGACTATCTTAAAGACAAAAAGGTCTGGCTTGAGCTTGGCGCGGGTCCCTCTTAAAGGTTTGTATACTTAGACATGTCATAATTTAGGTACATTGGTACATACTAAATTTACAAATTGACATTATTTTAAATTTCGTAATTCTTATAATTCAATTTAATTATGACATATTAAACAATGTAATCTCTGTCCATCTATATAACTAATTTTAAGTTTTTAGTTTGTTAGTTGACGTCTTTGGAGAAAACGTGCAGTGCAGTTTGTTGCCGCTTCTTCTGCACTTGCGCCTAGGAAGCGGCGTAAACTTAGCTGTAAGTAACGATTTGACGTCAACATTTGTGCAAAACAAAACAAAGTGACTATTATTAAGAGATATTATAAATATCCTATGATAATAAAGATATTTTGAATTGAATTGAATTGGTCCTATTCTGGACTAAAAACCACTTGGCGCTAGATTTTTATTTAGATATCCTGCAAAATTAATTATTTTAAAACTTCTCTCTTCTTTGTCTAAGCGCGTTCCCGGTTGCATCCTCAGCTGTGCTGCTTCGGAGTCCGGGGTGCGCTTTCTCGCTTTTACTTCTCCAAATATAACGTGCATGTCAATGGTCACCCAAGGATGCCAAAGACCTTGCAAAATGGAGAATAAATAGCCGAAACAGTTAAAATGATTTGGCTATAGTTACGACCGGCCGCCTGCCTGACGTCAACCCTCTTTGGGAATGTATTTGTGCGAAAAGTTTTACAATCGGCCGCCGCCCGACGTTAACCCTCCTTGGGAATGCAACTGTAGCACGAGATATTTGTGCTTAGTCCTTTAGTTGCCTCTCACGACATCCACAGGAAGAAATGGAGTGGTCCTATTCTAACACGGAACCAAACGGGTAAATTATTTTTAAAACTTATACCACTATATCAAATTGATAAAACATTTTCCTTACTTCTTACTTCTCCCGAGGACTTCTTTTCCGCAATTTGGTCCATTGCGCTGAATCCGTTTTGCGTGTGGAGCCGGCGCCGTTATCAGTTTTCAAACCAGCCCAGCTCCTGCAGGAATCCGAGAACGCTCCCCGGCGCCCTCAGGGCTTCCTCCACGGTTCCTTGATGTTCCAGGAACCCTCTTCTTATGTATGCGATGCCATCGCACTCGATGAGGAGATGGCTCGCAGTTTCATCAGCCTCCATGCAAGCTCTGCCCAGAGGGCTATCAGTGATACCTAGGGTGTAAAGGTGTTTGTTTAGTGCAATATGGTCATATTATTGGTCATCATTACTGGTCAGTAATGATGTCAACCATACGGCGTAGATTCCTCCGGGGTAGTGCTAACAGGCGTCGGGATAGGCGACTATCCTATTGGGGTAGTGCCTCCCTAGCCTGCCGACATGTCCGGAGGGATTGCCATGATTGATTTTGTTCTTCGCTAATGCGATTTCTGATCCAGGTGCGAACCTGCGTGAAGGGGATCGGAGCCATAGGAAGAGGTCCCAACGGTGACTAAACGGTGAAACATTTTCCTTATAGATCTTTCTGTCAGATCCACACTCCGAAACAAAAGATAGCTGAGAATGTAATGGCCAAGGCTAAAGTGCGGATGCAGGCTGACCGGAAAAGGATGAAGATGCTGAAAGAGGGGCTAGTTGTAGAGGGGAGCCCAACTGGTATGATATTTTATTCTCATAAACAAATTTACATTTCACTTACATGAGACACACACTAGTCACAGATGACAGTAAGATTATTACATACAGAACGGAATCTCCTAAGGTCCCGCGCAATATGCATCCCCGTTCCCCGTCCCCGCACCGCTCCCCCGTCCTTTCTTGTCTCAGGGGAGAGCGGGCGAACACACGCATTGCCGTGTGCACGGCGGCACAAGAACGAGGGATAGGTGCGGGGAAGCATATTGCGCGTACCTTCGGAGACTGTTCTGTATGTAATACTCTTACTGTCTTCTGTGCTATATGTGTAACAAGCTTATTTGCTAACCAAAATAAAAAAACCCCGACTGTCAAGAACGCCATCTAGTGATGAATAGCGGAACTACCGATACGACTTGTGCCATCTATTATTTGCTATAGAAAGCCCTGACTTTCAAGCGTTAACGCCCAATAACTTTTAAAAGGCTAAAGCGATTTTTATCAAACATAGCTTAGAACCACCGCATGGAACTTGCTTTTACGTCAAAAAAAAACGCATCAAATTCGGTCCATCCGTTCGAGCGCTACGATGCCACAGATAGACAGAAAGAAATTTGCTTCAAACTTATAACACTCTTTTTTTTGGGGGTTAAAAACACGTACAAGTTCCGAAAATTGTTTATATCTAGGCATATATCTGGTTTGTTATATTTAGCCTAGATTTTCTTATTTTGCAGAAAATATAGACCCTGAATCGGTGTGCGTGATCTGCTACGAGCCTGTGCAGGCGTACCCAACGATCCAAACGTTTTGGCCTCCGTGCTGCGCTAGGGATGCTTGGTTTCATAGGACGTGCTTGCAGGTATGGTGACGCATTTTAAAGGAATGGAAAACGGGTACTTACCACATTAGAACGCTCCGGCAAAGCTGGTTCACTTGCCCCTTGTCTTGGTGTCATCTACAATAGACATATTACATCACTCAAAATTTCGACTTTTTGAACACCGCCCACCACCGATCCTTAAGAGGGCGCCTGATGCTGATAATCTAAATTTTGCTCCCGCTTCCACGCACACAAATTTACTCTAGCCGAAGCGAGACAGCAAGCCGTGCGCGGATGGAAGAAACTGGTTTACGCGTTTCTAGTTTTTGAGGTTTTTTTCGGTTAACAAAGAATATTTAGGAGTTATTTAAAAAGTAAGACATATGATAACTGCCTTATGTTATAATTCAAAGTTACAAGGGCTAATTTATTGTATTCTTGAATACTATTCTTGAATTCGTATTATCTTGAATACCAGCCGTTTTAGTATAATTCGAAGGTGATTTGGAGGCAACTTTGGTTTTTTTTCGATCGAGAAAATTTTAATCAATTGTGTTTTTGAAACATACAGGGTGACTTTTTAAACACTGTCCAAATTTTTGGAGCAAGTTCAGTACATGATACTGAAATACTTTCTATAAAAAAAGTTATTAAAAATTGATAAAAAATTTTCGTCCCCACATACAATAAGCGCTCAGACAGAAGGATTTTGTATGGGAGGACGAAAAATTTTTAATGACTAGTTAGTCCTGAACTTTGCTTTGTTTTTATTTCAAAGTGATAATTTCGTTAATGTTTAAAATCGCTCTAAGTGCTATCAGGGTCATGCGCGCTCTTAAACAAGTACGTTACGTTTGGCATTGGTTGCAACAGGTACAATACCTGGCACATAAGTTGAACCAAAATGGCGGTCACTGCGCACACTTTTGCCTCTAACCTGCGCAGCACCGCCATTTTGGTTCAACTTATGTGCCGGGCATTGTACATTTCATTTATCACTGGTAGATCTCCTTCGCTTCGAAGTAGTGTCCGACCGAAAGTTCGGTTTCGGTCGAATTTCGGCACAAAAACGGGTTTCGGTTTCGGCGGCAAGCTCGCCGAAACTACGTCCGAAACCGAAACTGCATTCGGGAGTTCTCGTGCTGTTCTCGGTTATGATCGGCGCGGTAAATTTGTACCTTATTTATTTATAAGTTCCGTAAACTTTGTAATTTTTTTATTGTTTTTTATTTGGTGCAATAAAGATTTTTGTATTGTATTGTATTGTATTGTAAATTCCATCCAAGCGACGAAGACATTTTGCGCAATTAATATTAGGTCCTTACATATGAAATTGCCGATTTTCAATACTGGCTACTTTAAAAACAAATATCTTGCGTTTCATTAGGAATTCCAAATTCAAATTTATTTCGAAATAAAGCCAGAAAAATATTGTTTTAAAATTCGTATTTCATTTGTTTTAACATCATTTGTTTGAGTTTTGACATTGCTATAACAACAACTATGGACAAATTGAAAATTTGCGGTATTTACGAATACGAGTTCCACCGTGGCACCAGTGCTGCAGAAACGACTCGAAGAATTAACGACGTGTATGGACCAGGCACCGCTAACTAACGAACAGTGCGTTTTTGGTTTCAACGTTTCCGTTCTGGAAATTTCGATTTACACAATGAGCCTCGTGGATGACTCAAGTGAATAACGAAGAATTGAAGGCGATAGTGGAAGCGGATCCATCTCAAACCACTTCTGAAATAGCAGCAGCCTTCGGCGTAAGTGACAAAACGATACTTATCCACTTGCGCCAAATCGGAAAAATTAAAAAACTCGAAAAGTGGGTACCGCACGAATTGACTGAAGCAAACCAACAAACACGCGTTGCTTGCTGCGTTTCTTTGCTTAATCGCCGCAATAATGAGGGGATTTTGAACCGTATCGTGACTTGTGATGAGAAATGGATCCTGTACGACAATCGGAAGCGATCATCACAATGGCTTGACCCTGGAGAACCGGCAAAACCTTGCCCTAAGCGAAAACTGACCAAAAAGAAGATTCTGGTTAGTGTTTGGTGGACCAGTGCTGGTGTTATCCACTACAGCTTCTTGAGATCAGGCCAGACGATTACTGCAGACTTGTATTGCCAACAATTGCAAACAATGATGGAAAAGCTCGCCATTAAACAACCGAGACTGATGAATTGCTCTAGCCCACTGGTCCTTCAGGATAACGCTAGACCACACACTGCACATCAAACGATCGCCAAGTTAGAGGAGCTGCGACTGGAACCTCTGCGTCACCCACCATGCTCTCCAGATCTTGCCCCAACCGATTACCACTTTTTTCAAAATTTGGATAACTTTTTACAAGGAAAAAATTTCAAATCTGATGAGGCAGTCAAAACCGCCTTCAACCAGTTCATATACTCTCGCTCCCAGGATTTTTTTTCCAAAGGTATCAATGATCTGCTTATAAAATGGCGGAAGTGTATCGATAACAACGGCGCATACTTCGATTGATTAAATAATAATTTCATTAAAAAAAACTTGTTTCACTTTTTTGATACTGAACGGCAATTTCATATGTAAGGACCTAATATTTTTTTCTTAAATGGGGGGTTGTTATGTTGATTATCAATAAGTATAAATTTCGAACACTGCATAGCTATGTGATTTAAAGATGAAAAAATAAAGCTGACTGATTATAATAACGTTTTCTTTATGTTTCCCTCAAAACATGATCCTTGTAAGGAAGTTTCGGTTTTGGCCAAAACTGAGACAGTTTTATTTGTTTATTTATAAAATCTTTATTGAACACAAAGGTACAAAAGGTGGACTTAACGCTAACGCATTCTCTACCAGTCAACCTTTTAACCAGAAAAATCTATTTTATTGCGTTGCCGAAATTCGGTTTCGGTTTCGGTCGGACACTTCTTCGAAGTGATCGCTTTGGTAGCCCGTATCGAACTGGCGTGGCGCACATTCGGTCCCCTTTTTACATGCGCCGGTAAGGAGGTCTACACTATTGTCGAATAATCTCCTCACTTGACGAATGTGTTGTTTCGATGTTGACTATTTTGTTTCCCCTTTTCCATCTTCACGCCCACTACGCTCTGTCAAACCCGTAAGGGATGAAGATGTGATAATGCATGTACTTATCTGTATTTTTTTCCAGCGCATGGCTCTCAGTGCTGGTATGCACTACTTAAAATGTCCGCTGTGCAATGATAAGGATAATTTCTACGACGCTGTCGTCAGTCAAGGCTACTATGTGCCAGACAGGTATGTCTAACCATCATTTACAATCGGAGATTTGAACCCTTACGGCCAAAAACAATACTATCTTATGATACTAACTTAAATGTAATGTCATGGAACTAACTTAAGGCGAAGATATAGGCAAATGGCCTTGAAGTGTGAAATAAATTGTTAACTCGTAAATATGGTGATAATTTCCATATTTCTCTACGTCATGCACTAGATAGCCCTTTAAATTATTTTATGAACTGCCGTTAAAACTATTATTGGTGATCCGTCTAGCTTTAAAACTTGCCGTGGCCACTTTTGGCGGAGGCAAGTTTTAAAGCTAGACGGACTAATGTAAATACTTTCAACGGTGGTTTATAAAATAATTTAAAGGGCTATCTAGTGCATGACGAAGAGTAATATGGAAATTATCTCCATATTTACGAGTTAACAATTTATTTCAAATGAGGGCGCCACTTCAAGGTCATTTGCCTATATCTTCACCTTAAATGTCACCAATCAGTGGCGCGTCCAAGGTTTTGGTTTGGGAGGGACTAGAACCCAATTTTCAAAGCACACTAAGGCAGCAAGGCAAGCACCATTCATTCATAATTTTTTTTTAATGGAGTGAGTTGGATGCTTTTAGCTTGAACCCCTTAGTGGGGACTAAGGGGCTAATTCCGCTACTGTTACTAATTGTCATGCAATATTCAAAGAAACAAGATTTTTCAAAATAGGTGTGTTATATAAACGTTTAACAAAATATACTAAAAACTATTTCAAGGGTGAACGAATTCAGTCCATGATATTTGATTTAGATAGATAGATTGAACAACTTTCCGCAAGAAACAATATAGTCTAGTCTAGTCTCAAGGTCAACAAAATAGTTGACCGATCAGCTGATCCAAGTTTGTATGGAAAGCAAAAAAATATTAATAAAATATTTCGATATGGGAAAATTTAAATGGGAGAATTTAATATGAACTGTTTTCATGTGACGACATATATTTGCAATGATGATTATGTCGTTGTAAATAATTTCAGAGACGCGGCGTGGGAGTTAGAACAGAATGCGTTTGCGGACATCTACGAGAGACCCCTCCACTGTGATATGGAAGAGTGCCAGTGTCCCATGGGCAGGGAGCATGACTCAGACTCCGGGTAAGAATATACCTACATATGTCCTTACCACAAACCTACCACTACTAGACTTGCAACGATATTGCTACACAAGAGGTCCTTGTGAGGAGTCTGGTGTCTGTACTAGGCGTGAGCCTGTACGACAGATCACCAGGCCCCCAAAGGCCAAATAGAAGTCCAATTTACTTCCTGGCAGTAATAACGTTTACATTGACTTTTATAAATTTACAATATAATACCCCACGAGCATCAGTAACAGTTTTTAAAAGAATATATCATCTCATAACATCTTACATCCTAATTTTATATTTTTTAATATTAAATAAAATAAATAATTGAGTATTGTTTTTTTATAGTATGTGGGACATAAAGCTGTGCTTGCTGTGCGGCAGCAGCGGCGCGCACGCGCAGTGTCTGTGCGCGGCGGGCTGCGCGCGCCTCGTGTGCGCGCTGTGCCGCGCCGCCAACACCGACGTTGACACCCTCGCCGACACCATACAAGCTGGTGAGCTAATTGGGATGATGACTGGCTCAGAAAAGTATTATTCCAATTAGTCCGTTGTTAGATTATCCAAAAATAATGTACCCATATTTTTCAGATTATCAAAAAAGTGAAAATTCACAAAGATACAGAGTATCTGAGTTCCAGAGTGGGGGCTTGTGACGTCACCGCTGTGTAAAAATCGTACGAATCCATGACGTTATGTGATGTTTAAATGCGCTGTATCTTGGTCATTGATTGTTTCTCAGGGAAAAGAAAAAAATATGTATGTAGAATATTTTTTAATAATCTAACCGATGGGCCAGTAACAAATTTTCAGTCATCATGCCTATTGGGTATATCCCATTCGTCCCCAGTGAGGACGTACACACTGGGGACAAATAGGACAATTTTTAGTTTTGTGAGTTGATTGTCACCATCCCCAATGGGGACGAATGGGAATGACTATTATTTCACAGTTCCATTCGCAACCACGAATGGGACAGACTTCCATAAAAATTCTCATTTGAGCCCAATGGTGACAAATGGAACGGATATTATTTCGTCCCCAGTTATGTTAAATAGAATAGGATAGATTGAAAAAGGAGGGCTTTATGTATTATTGAAATAAAAGTTACATGCATGTCAAATCTTTCATATTGTTATAACTCTTATGCCTTTTGACGAAAATTGGCACACAGGTTCCTTGATTTATTTAAATTCTTTAGTCGATCGCGATTTTTGATTGGGGTAGAAAGTTTTCAATTAGTAGCGTAATAAACTCCATCTTTCGCGCTTTGTCGCGCGAGTACCTTCGTATTCGAGTTCATCGGGGTCACGCAGCCGTTTTGATAAGACGAGCGTAACTACGTGGTCTCGATCGAAAATCGTTTTCGCAACTTTTTAGGGTTCCGTAGCCAAATGGATATAAACGAAACCCTTATGGATCATGTCTGTCTGTCTGTCTGTCCGTCCGTCCGTCCGTATGTCACAGCCACTTTTTTCCGAAACTATAAGAACTATTCTGTTGAAACTTGGTAAGTAGATGGAGGTTCCCCATACTTAGAACTGAAACTCAAATTTATTTATTTTTTCATCAAACCCGTATGTGTGTGTATCTATGGATAGGTCTAAAAATGATATTGAGGTTTCTAATATCATTTTTTTCTAAACTGAATAGATTGCGCGAGAGACACTTCCAAAGTGGTAAAATGTGTGCCCCCCCCCCCCCCCTGTAACTTCTAAAATAAGAGAAGAGGAACTAAAAAAAATATATGATGTACATTACCATGCAAACTTACACCGAAAATTGGTTTGAACGAGATCTAGTAAGTAGTTTTTTTTAAAAATAGGTACGTCATAAATCGTAAACCGCAATTTACCTTTATAACTGGCTGCTACGGAACCCTTTACCGACTCGCACTTGTCCGTTTTTTTTATCTTATGTCGTACACACATTTGGATTACGTTTAGGGAGGAATTTATTTACTATACGATTTTATTTCCAAAATCAAAGAAATTTCATCGTGTTTAATAATGAGTTGTTTCCAGTGATGGCGACGGAGCAGCAGCAGAGAGAGTTGGCGAGCAGAGCCGAGCGGCGGCCGCTCATGCCGAGCCGGATGTCGCTGCGGCGCACGAAGCAGCGCGCGGCGCACGACAGGTGAGGTTGTTGACTGACGGCCTCCGTGGCGTAATGGTTAACACGCTACACCGCTGATCCGGTGGGTCTGGGTTCGATCCCCAGCCAGGGCAAGTTGGAAAATGGCCTTTTCCAAGTTGTCCTGGGTCTTCGGTGTTTATCTATACAGCGTGTTAATGAACTAACGCAAAACCTCTCAGATGGTACCTCAGTCCATGAAACTGAACAACTTTTGTCCTACAACATTTCCAAAATGCCAAAAATAACGTCCCGAACGCGTTAGCGTTTGTTTACCTAACCTAGGATTCTGGTCTATCCTTTTTGTTGCGGAGGTCAGACGGCAGTCGCTCTGTGTGAAACCAGTAACCTCGTCACACCCTCTAGGGTGGTAGCGGACCCCGGGCTCTGAAGCAACACCGGTGAGGATTGATGATTATGACTGCCAGATTTTATTCAAGCTAAGTCCAGGGCTGAACCTTAGCACGTATTATCTTAAAGCATTTTTATTTGTTGTTGTTGCAGTGCCGGCAGTTCAAAAACTCAAGACACTGCAACTACGGAAAGACAAGCACTAGGTAAGTTTAAATTAATTGGTTCATCATCTAAACGCGTTCCCGGTTGCATCCTCAGCTGTGCTTCTTCGGAGCCCGGGGTGCGCTTTTTCGCTTTTTTCTCCAAATATAATATGCATGTCAATGGTCACCCAAGGATGCCAAAGACCTTGCGAAATGGAGAAGAAATAGCGGAACAGTTTAAATGATTTGGCAATAGTTTTACGACCGGCCGCCTGCCTGACGTCAACCCTTTTTGGGAATTTATTTCTGCGAAAAGTTTTACAACCGGCCGCCGCCCGACGTTAACCCTCCTTGGGAATGCAAATGTAGCACGAGATGTTTGTGCTTAGTCCTTTAGTCGCCTCTTACGACATCCACAGGAAGAGATGGAGTGGTCCTATTCTAACCCGGAACCACACGGGTGGTTGTCGTGAAATTGGTTTATCATCACTTGAGTGGTTATTACATTGACAGCCTCTGCGTAATAGCTGACACGCTAGTCCGGAGGTTCTGGGTTCAATCCCCAGCCAGGGCAAGTTAGAAAATGGTTTTTGTCAAATTGTCCTGGGTCTTAGGTGTTTATCTATAAAGGTTCTAACAAAATATACTGTAACTATTTAAGGCTGAATTCAGTTCATGATACTGAATAACTTTCCCCAAGAAACATATATCGAAATATGAATAATTATTTTTGGCCTTTGTATTATGGAAAGCAAAAAAATATTGTTCATATTTCGATATGTTCATTGTGGAAAGTTTTTCAGTATCACTTACCCTTAGACCGTACCTGAATTTTCCGGGGTCCAGTGCTGCCTCCAATAAAAATAAATCATTTAAAAAAAAACGGAGACATAATTTAAAATTTTGCTACTACCAAGTCCTAGATAACCCTTCAAAGTATTTTATGAACTGCTGTTTACAGTTTTTAATGAAAACGTTAAGCTTTACTACGCACATTAGCCAAATGTGGCCGCTTTTCGCAAATGTGCGTAGTAAAGCTTATCGTTCACACTTTAAACTGTAAACAGTAGTTCATAAAATACTTTGAAAGGTTATCTAGGATTTGGTAGTAGAAAATTTTTAAATAATGTCTCCGTTTTCTTTAAAATGATTTATTTTAAATGTGGGCAGCACTGGACCCCGAAAAATTAGGTACGGCCTTAAATATATTAAAACTATTTTAAGGCCGTACCTAAATTTTCCGGGGCCCAGTGCTGCCCACATTTAAAATAAATGTGGGCTATATAAATATAAAACGGCCACTTTTAGCAAATGTGCGTAGTAAAGCTTAACGTTCTTATTATAAACTGTAAACAGTAGTTCATAAAATACTTTGAAAGGTTATCTAGGATTTGGTAGTAGCAAAATTTTAAATAATGTCTCCGTTTTCTTTGAAATGATTTATTTTAAATGTGGGCAGCACTGGACCCCGGAAAATTTAGGTACGGCCTTAAATAACGGCCGCTTCCGATCGGTCGTTTTGGAAATCCTTGGGGGAGGCCTATGTCCAGCAGTGGACTTCCTGTGGCTGATATGATGATATTAAGTAACGCATATCTGTTTACAGATACGGCTACAAGTCGCGAAGATCTCAACCTAAAGCCACCAAAGCGTCCTTCAGACAGGAGCCACATACTAAAAGACATACAGAACAACCAGGTCTTAAAAGACATACGGACCAAGCTGACGTCACCACACAAGGCACTGGACTTGCTGTACGAGAAGATATCAGCGTACGAAGTGGACAAGACGCTGTTGGAAGAAGTTAAAGAGACGTTCAGGAAACCTAAGCCGCTGAGTGTTAAGAGGAAGATTGTGGAGTGAGTAGTTCTTTTTTACCCGACTGCGCCAGAAGGAGGGTTATGTTTTTCGAGCATATATGCGCTATAAAGTAATACACTTACACGTATTTATCCGTAACGGGGCAGGCAGAGCCTGGGGCAGTAAGGCCTAGGCCACTTTTAGCATGATGGTGGGTATGAAGGTGGAATAAAACCGGCCAAGTGCGAGTTAAACTCGCGTGGAGAGGGTTCCGTACACTTGATTGAATTCTTATAGGTGTTCCTGTAATCTTCAACCAATGAACTATAATTTGTATTTTTTTTTTAAATATGGAGATCAGGGGGGGGGGGGATGGTAAATTTTCGTCTTTCATGAATAAAATCAAAACTATTTATTTTATAATTATAACAAAAATATATTTGAGATCCTCATAACGAGCCCTTCCATTTGATATATGACACAGAAAGGTTTGCAAAACTTTTTTTTTAAATTTCCTAATCTATCCCCCGAAAAGGACCCTTATTTAAAAAAAAAATTTATTTACTTGGCACATATGTGTTTGGGTCATAGGATTACAGCATTCTACCAAATTTCACCTGATTCGGTCCAGTAGATTCAAATTGGCTGTGACAGACGGACGGACAGACAGACGCACGAGTGATCCTATAAGGGTTCCGTTTTTTTTTTTTTTGTATGGAACCCTAAAAAGGAAATCATAATAGTGATGGGTTGCCAACCACATCGCCTATTGATTCAGATGCTCGCCCATTCCCTCGATCGGCTTTTACGATCTGCGTGCCATAAAGTAATGAACTTGAAAAATAATATTAATTCAATCGTGTCATTTCATGTTTGGTATCAAGGAGGGGATTAATAGGGATGTAGACTGGGTCCGAATTGTATTTTATTTAGTCAGTATCCAAAAATAATGCGACCAATATTTTTCGGTTTATCAAAGTAGTGCAAATCCACAAAGATACAGCGCGTCGAAGTTTCGGAGTGGGGGTGATTGACGTCACCGTCAAGTGTAATCTTACTGGATCTTTGTAATTATTTGCTAATCAGAAAAAAGAAAAAATATGTATACCTACAATATTTTTTAATAATCTACCTGATAAGCTAAAAATATTTTTTTAGTCGTCCACATTTGCATTACTTGCACATCCCATAAAAATATATACATAACACACCCATGCTGCATCCTGCTATGCTTGCATTAGCTGGATAAACATCATTTTTAACCGACTTCAAAAAAGGAGGAGGTTATCAATTCGTATGTTTTTTTTTAAATGTATGTTTGTTACGCGATATCTTCGCCAATTGTGAACCGATTTTGATAATTATTTTTTTATTCGAAAGCTCTTACTACCAAATTGGTCCCAGTTTAATTTGGTGAAGATATGATGAAGAACTTTGGAGATATGGAAGAAACTCCTAAAGAAAAATTGAAGTCGGTTGTTTTTTTTTTTTTTAAATTATTAGCAAGAATTTTCCCGTAGTCGGGTTTTCGTTTTTTTAAACTTTATCATAGATACTATACTATAATACTAGCCGTAACTATATCTTGTGTGTTATGAGAGCGGGGATTTCAAATCACCTATGGTAGCTAGCGGACCCCGGGCTCTGTTCAGTGTTACCGCTAGATGAGCAACCGGGATTACGGGAGGATGATGATGATGAGAGTGGGGATTTCTAACAAGTTTTTTTTTACTTAAAAGAATTTCCCAATCGCCATCCAGAATTTAGTAAGTAATTCTGTTAGTGAATAAATTATTTCAATTTTATTTTTTTAAATATCTTGTTTATTATTACAGTAACCTCCTTGACAACATCCTCGGCAATTTGACGAAGGATAAGTCAAAAAGCAAGGACCCCGTCAGAGTGTGGTGCTCGCCAAAGAAATGTGCAGACATTACGTCAGATATCGAGGTAGGTACTCAGTGAATACCCCTATTTTGGTGACCATTGGGCAGCCTTTCGATGCACCCCTAGGATAAAAAGGGGTGGTAGATACCACACTGCCTAAGGGTTGGATCTCATCTATTAGCACGGAACAGCACTTTTTTATGCTGCTTTCCTTTTCTGTCGCTCAGAGCAGTAATTTGCTAGAGCGAGAGAGAGCGACGGGACGCTGCAGCACGGCCGGTGCTGAGAGATAAGATCCAACCCTAAGCCGGCCAGGAATACATTTATTTATTATTTTTTATTAGAGATTTGAGTGCGTTTCACCTCTATCTAGCCTAATGGGAAGCTAAGATGAGGTCTAAGGTGTAACACGCAGACTCAAAAAATGCCTATCCTATATGTATGGGGAAACATCGACACAGGGAGGGCATTACATACATACATGCATACACTAATCATGTCTTTGCCTGTCCCTTATAGGGCAGACAGAGTATCTTGGGTGTTGCGGCGGTCAGGGCCACAAGACTCAAGGGGCACTTTTGATAGCCGCATCGCTTATCAACATGATTCGTCGCATTTCCACCTATACAAAAATAATGCACTTGACTAAAATAAGATTTAAAAAAATATATTTTTAAGAACAAGCTTTTATCTAAAACAATTAACTAAACTTATTTACAATTCATAAACTTAGCTGTAAGTAACGATTTGACGTCAACATTTGTGCAAAACAAAGTGACTATTATTAAGAGATATTATAAATATCCTATGATAATAAAGTTGAATTGAATAAAAAGTTTAAAGTGCTCCTCAAGACGATTCAATTGAGCCCAAACTCGGTGGTGATATGTTGTTTTATCACACAGATGCCGGGGCCACCTTCTGGCTTTATCATGATATCAGGTCAATAGTACAATAATATTGCATTGTCACCCAACTTACATAAGGATGTGTAGTTTAAGCTCAATCAAATGGGAAGTGGGTCTAATTTAGCTTGTGAGATGTGATTACGGACACACAGACAACGGGACAGGTGACACTAAATAAAATCTTGTAATATATACTTCTGTCTTCTTTACAATTTTTTTTTGACGTGACAACGTCTTAAATTAGGTTGCGGCTGGGAGTCACTTATGAAAAAGTGTAACGCTCGGTAACGTTACGATGAGTCACCGAACGAGAGAGAGGCCCGCCGAATGCCTTGCGTCTCTCTCCCACTCAACTATGATCGGTCTGCCGCGCGCGTTGTCACGTAAAATCTTCGCCCGTAAAACCGACTTTACAGGCAACCATTTTTTCACTTTTAGAAGTTTGGGAGGATTAACTATTATTTGTTTAATTCAACAGGAAGTCAACTCTAGTGGATTGGCAAAAGAAGCAATCAAAAGTCCTTACAAGTCTCCTAAAAATTCGCCTCTCAAAATAATACTGGTTCCTCGTACGTCGCCTAAAATCAATGCAATTAAGAAAAATGAAACTACTAACGAAGAAAGAATTGAAGATAAAGTAAGTATTTGTAATTCTCCTGACAAAGAAAATTATAATGGTAACAAAAATGACGTAGTGGCTGAAAATAATGAAGCAAAAATCGAAAACAATACATCGGATGATGAATCATCACGTTCTACTTTCCAACTACCGCCGGAGTTCGTCGCAGACAACAGCAATGACAGTCTACCAATCTTCGAAACGCCCAGACTCAAAACAGTCGACATCCAAAAAGATTCAAGCCTCGAAATATCCGAAAACGACAAAGTGGTGAACGTCAATGTCGTAAAAATGGAAGAGACTTCGCCCAGCAATGATTTTATTAAAAATTTGAACATCAAAAGTCCTGTGAAAAGTGAGAAGTGTGCCTTTAAATTTAGTCCGCTGGATGATGAGACTTTAGAAAAGGATGATATTGGTTTTGATCTAGACAGTTTCAAAAATCGATATTTAAATGAAGTTGCCAGGGATTTGAAATTTCAAAATGCAAAACGATCTATAGACTTGGCGATGGAAGCGTCTAGTGGACGTAAAAGGTCTATTGAAGATAGTAAAGATAAAAAGAAAGAAGAAGAGAAAGAAAGACCTAAAAAGAAAAGAAAAATGAATAAATTAAGAAAGAAGAATCTCAAGCGAGGTAAAGAAGGTTTGAAGAAAAAGTCTAAATACAAATCAAAAAGCACAGACATAGAAGTAAGCAATGGTGATGAGAACTTAAAACTATCTTTACAACGCGAGAGAAAGAAAAAGAGGACTAAGGTTTCATTGAAAAACAAAGAAATTAAAGTGAAAATCCAGTGGAAGAAGAAAAGATTACAAGTGCAAATATCAGAGTCAAAAGTGAAGAAAGTAAAAAAGGAGATAATTCAGAAACCTAGTCCGTCATTAAAACAATATGTGTTGAAATACCAAGATATGAGTGAGCCGGTGTTGGAGAAGCCACAGTTTGATGTGACTCCGTTAAAAAGGAAGTATGTGAAGCAGGAGAAATCACCGGATAATTTGAAGCAGACATCCATTAAGAGCTTTTTCAAACATCAACATCCTAAAAATGAGTGAAGGCCTTATTTGTGATAAAGATGTCCCACCTTATATTTTATGAAGTTTTAAAAGTGTCCATACGGACATTAATTTAAATAGATTGTTTTGTAAAAGTCAGAATGGCTGTATTGTAACTGCTACCTGTGCCGCTACTTTGTTATTTCGTAAATAAAAATGGACGAAAAAACAACATGTATGCATCCAAAGATGTGAATGGGATTAGAAAGATGTGCTGGGCAAAAGTCAATTTATAAAACTCAAATATAATGCTTAACATTTTTTTAGAATCTTTTTGCGAGTTTAAAAATGATTATCGCGAATGTTTTAAATAATTTTATAAACTTTAAAAGATTTGGTAATGCCTATATAAAATTTGTTTTGAATTTCGCGGCTTTTTTGCCTGTGTTGCTACGTGATAAAGAAACTACTAATTTGGTAGTTTTTGTAACTCATTGATGTTAATAAACTTTTTTTTATAATAAAACGATTCAGCTAGGATTTTGCTTGCTATAACAAAAACGTAGTATTATTTAATTTTATATACGTATATAAATATACGCATGTAACACAATTTAATTTTACACTTGTTACTTGCCGAATATTAACTATTTATAGTTAAGTAAGGTGATTTATAAATTGTTAGAATTAAAATGATAAAGGTATTCTTTTTATTAGCATGTCGATGTTCATATCATGACATAATTAAATATACAGCATAATTATAATATAGCATTTTGCATTATATTCTATTTATTCATTTTGTAGTGACTAAATAAAAATTCTAATATCCGTTTAAAAATAAAATGCCAACAGCGTTATCGTGTATAATTTTTTAAAGCTAGTTATTACTGTATCATTTATAAGTAATTAAAAGTAAACAGCATCACACTAATCTTTGTTTTATTACGGCATCCCCTGGTAATCACTGAGATCAATATGTATGAGTCGCTTTATGTACGAGTCGGACTCGTACATAAAGCGTTCCGTACCACCGTCCGTTTTAAAATGCTGAAGAAACACGTTTCTTGTATGACGACCCCCTTTAATTTTTAACTTTATTTTATTTTTAGTATTTGTTGTTATTGTGGTCATAGTAATACATAATTGGTGAAAATTTCAAGTATCTAGTTAATGCCATTATGAAGATCAAGTTAAAAACGCTGAAAAAAACACGTTTCTTGTATGACGACCCCCTTTAATTTTTAACTATTTTTTATTTTTAGTATTTCTTGTTATATCCGCCACAGTAATACATAATCGGTGAAAATTTCAAGTGTCTAGGTATTACGGTTCAAGAGAGCCCTGTGACTGACGGACAGACAGCGGAGTCTCAGTAATAGGGTCCCGTTTGCACCCTTCGGGTACGGAACCCTAAAAATACCTGGCTGCGTAATACAACAGCTATATGCCTGCGATGCAACTACTGGGATGGGTTATATTATGTTGACCTGTCATTATTTAGCATTTCTCATTCCAAATTACATTTAAACATATATTCGTAAGTAGTATATATTTTTGTTACCATTTAAAAAAAAATATTTCGGTCAAAAATCCGCCATTTTGTTTTTATTTTTAATATTCCCAGTGTCACGCACGACTAACGATCCTTACCCTTTCATGTAAAAATCCGTCAAGCTGTTACGACTACAGAGAGCATGCTAAAGAAATATACATACATAAACTCGAAAAACAAAACCCTCCTTTTGGCGCAGTTGGGTAAAAAGGTTAATCTTAATAGGGTCAGGTCAGGTAGGTCACTCACCGAGACGTGTGTCGCGTACTTTTATATGTTGCGATGCTAATGATGCGAATGCGATACAAATACAATACAGTCCGAGTAACTTTGATCGGAGCTTTATGAAATTGGGTAGGCATGTAGATGTAGCGGTCAAGGGATACTTATTAAGGCGTGATAGGTTCACAACCCGCAATACTGTGCGTGTTTTTGAAAAATCACTATAATTAAATTAACAGTTTATACCTCAAATCTGTTAGACGGTTCGTGATGACTCTCGAAAACAACTTATACACATGACTCAGAAGTGTGATGGGCCTATAGTTTTTCAAGAGAGTGTTGTCACCCTTTTTAAAGAACAGAACCACCACACCCCTGTTCCACGCCTCTGGTGTCACTCCCTCGAGTAGAACGGAATTAAAGAGCCTTTGAAGGACTTTCAGTACCGGCGTTCTGCCCGCTTTTAAAAGCTCTGCTGTGATTCCGTCCTCGCCCGGCGCCTTGTTGTTTTTAAGCTGTTTGAGAGCCATTCTAATCTCGTACAGACTGATGTCCGGGATATCTTCGGTATAGTGTCGGGTTAACTTGGCTCTTGGATCTTTTGCCGTATTTATGTTAGGTTTTGCAACGGATGTATATAACTGCCCATAGAACCTCTCGATCTCTCCCAGAACCCCCTCTCCCGTCGACACAACGCTTCCGCCCTCCGTCTTCAGCTTAGTCAATCGGCTCTGCCCAGTAGACATAGCCCTTGCAAACACTTACAAACCTTTGTTTTGTTCTATCGTCTCCTTAATACATTTAGTATTAAAGGAGCGAATGTCGTGTCGCAAGGACTTTTGAATTTGTCGGTTAAGGCTTTCTTTTAGGGCGGGACTTAAAGTACTTAGATCCCACTGCTTGGACAGTTTCTATAAACCCGTTGCTTATCTCGTCCACTGAAACGCAATCCTGGAGAAGTTAAAAGCGATTGGAGAGTTCAACTTGAAAGCTTTCGGGGTTTTGGATCTGGCTCAGCGATGGTCGGAGCGTAGACTTCATAAGCCTTGACCTTTCAAGTCGGAGGTCGATATTCAAGATGCCTCTTACAATTCGGTGATCGCTGCCGGTTTTTATCATATTGATCACAGAGACATCATCAAATATATGCCGGTTTTTATCATATTGATCACAGAGACATCATCAAATATATGCCTGTTCGCTGTCAGGAAGAAGTCTACCTCGTTCTTGACTGGGGGCTGGTTATTCTTACTAGGACCCATCCAGGTCCACTTCCTCTGTGGCGGCTTCTTGAAGAAAGAGTTCATCGCAAAGAGTCTTTATTTATTTATTTAACTTTATACACAAATACAAGTGTAATGGCGGACTTAAAGCCTAAGGCCTTATCTACCAGTCAACCAACCGGGTGATGTTGAGAAAGACACGGGTAGTGCCAAAACTCAAAAAGAAATAATGAGAAATGAACCAAGTATACTTAAATATGTAATAATAAACATAAATTACATACAAATAATACACACTATTATTATACTAAGATATACTACTCACATATACTACATACACTAAGAACTATCTGACAGTTGTTTAAGAAATTGTGCATTCCCCTGTTTTTTAAATGAAAAGCGGGTTTTAGCCTTGCGAACATTAACTGGTAAGGCGTTCCAGAGCTTTATAGCGTGGACAATAAACGAATGTGAATAGAACCCACTCCGGTGAGCTGGTATAGAAAGGCTGAGGTGTCACCCATAAACTGAAAGTTAGACTTGAGGTATGCAGGAGTAGCGGGTTCAAATAGAATGGAAAAGAGGGTTGTGAGGATGTGCAAATTACGACGTTGACGAATTGGTAACCAATTAAGTTGGGAGCGGTAAAACGACACATGATCATATTTACGAAGACCAAAGATATACCGAAGACAATTATTGAGAAGACGGTCAAGTTTGTTCAGCATATCAGCTGTCAAGTCCGAGTAGCACACATCAGCATAATCTATGATTGGCAGGATCAATGTGTTCACTAGCATTGTTTTAGTGTCACTGGGGAGAATTTTTTTTAACTTATAGAGAGTTCTTAGGGCACCCGTAACCTTTTTGGAGACTTCTATGACTCCCACTTCCTCCAGAAAATCAGCCAGCCTGTCATTGCGCTTACCATATCCAAATCGCCCCACCCTGATCTCTCCATCGCGTCCCTTGCCCAGTTTTGCGTTAAAGTCCCACATAATAACCGTGAAATGGGTTTTGGAGGCGTGTATAGCTCTACTAATGTCCTCATACACTACCTCAACCTCCGTATCTGAGTGTGTTCCAGCCGGCATGTATACTTGTATGACCTTCAACTAGTATCTTTTGGATACTCTGAGTATTAGGTATATTACCCTGCTGGAAACACTGTCGATGGTCACTACGTTATTTATGAGGGACCTTGAACGAGAAACCCGACACCATGCTGGGACTTCTTTTCGTCTCCCTCCCGGTGATAGAGTAGGTTACCGGACTCTAAGGTTGTCGTGCCCTCACCCTCTCTTCGGACTTCAGACAACCCCACTATGTCCCCCCGTAACCTACTCATCTCCTCTTCCACCTCAGCCAGTTTCTCGTCTGTCCTCAAAGTGCAGACGTTGTGTGTTACCAGGGCCAGTTTTCGCCGGTGGTGGTAGCCGGATCCCATCCGAGGATTCTTAGCACCCCCTGCCCTGCCGTTACCATGACCGCTACCGGAGTCAGGAATAGTAGGGCTGCCGGGTACTGGGGGCCTGGTCGTATTTTGTACCTTTAAAGGTACCTTATGGACTATAGCGCTTAGGACCAGGGATGCATCGATACGCCTTTTTTCCGATACGATACCGATACCGATACTCCTATAAAAATATCGGCGATACCGATACCGATACGCTTAAAAAAAATATAAAAATGGAAAATTAAAAAAAAAAAAATGTATTTCATATAAAAATACAGACTTAGAATGCCATTATTAGTTATTAAAATTAATAATTAGAATTAAGGTGTTAGTATTAAAATTAACATTATTAAAGTTTTTGTTTAAAAAACAAAGTATTCTCAAGTTATGCGGGGAAAGGCGATTTGGCAAGATTGTTTGAATGAGACCTGCAGTAGAAAATAGTCTCTCAGATGCGACAGAACTCATTTAAAAACTAAAGTATTTCTGTGCCATTTTTTTTTAAGTTTGGTTATAAGATAAGATTGCGCCAGAAAACAAACGGATCTGCATCTCTCGATATATTAGGAGACCTTAGGTATCTTTCGACTTATTCTTTGAGAGAATTACAGCTCAGAGTGGACAGGGGCTCATCTTCCTCGGGCTCTCTAATAAGATTTTCATAAATGCTCCAAAAACGGATTCATCTTAGAACTTGTACTAGGTATAGAGGTATAGGTGTGTCTGAAATAATTTTAGATGAAGAAGAAGAAACTAATTTTTGCAGAGCCACATCGAGATTAAGTAGCTCTTCAAGACGCTTTTTTGCCATAGAAGTAGTAAATTGTAATTGAAATATTCGTGCTTTGTAACGAGGATCAATCGTTGTAGGTAAGTAATATATTTCTTTATTTTCCAAACTATCAAATAGACGAACAGCAAACGCGTTTACGTTACCTTCTTGAAGCGCAAAATTTAAAAAGTATCGTTGTATCGGCAATAAAAATATCGCCGATGCCGATATATCGGGAAATCCGAAGTATCGCCGATATATCGGCATCGGTATCGGATGCATCCCTACTTAGGACGTTTAGAAAAAACAATTAATACAATTAACTTAGCTTGAATAAACACAATGTCGTAAGTGCCACTGTCCATAAGGTACCTTTACCCATGGAACGTCACTATGTCCTAAAGGCAAATAATGTGTTAGATCGCTTCATACATTTTGGGCCCTCATTGTTGCACTACGTGTCGCAGCAAGTATTTTTACGTCATTTTGTAGGAAAAAATCCTTAGATTACAAAAATATTTTTTTTAGATTTTATGGACGTTTTTACACTATATAAAAAGTATTTACTTTTTCTACATTGGGGAATAGCAGTGACGTTATCTGGCAACAATGGCAACTCGCTGAGTAATGCGGGTAATGCATCTTTGACGGTGCGTTTTGTTCACTACAGTTGTTCACTGAAATATATTTTTTTACAATACGATAAAGTGTATGGTATAAAATCTCATAAAAATACTATAAAAACAAATCAACAACTTCACATCTTGCATCATGCATTTATATCAAGTGATTTGCTGTCAAGAGGTTTGGTGACAGACAGTAAAACAAAACGCGATTGACAAATGACCGAACATGAATGATTCATATTGTATACGAAACTGTAGCTTTAACATGAGTTCAAACCAGTGGCGCCATCTGGTAGCAGTTTTACAACACCAAAGGAATAAAAGAACTTGGACTTGAACTCGCGATCTCGGTTCAAAATCGACCACGTGCTAAACAACTGAGCTATTAAGTGATTAACCTCTAACCATTTGATATTCCTATTCTATAACACGCATTAAGAGTTAGGTCAGAACTTGTTGACTAGATGGCGTGTTATTGAATTTGTTTATCAAAATTCTGCTATGTTCTAAGTTTCATAGGCATGGAATGATTAATGACATCTCGTTCGTTCAGTAAGTATGGCGGTATAAAAAATGGATTAAAATATGGGAAATTATAAAAAACCCAAGTATAGAAAACGTAAAGATTGTGTAGTTTTTTAATTGTAAAATATGTTTGAATAAAATGTTATTACCAATAGAGAGTATGCATGCATTTTTTTTATACTTTTAATAGATAGTCCTCGTCGAGGAATAGCCGCAAAAAATAAATCAGTGCCGAAAAACCTGTATATGGTGTAGAAAATAAATATTGAAAATAGCAAGTAGATTATAACAACTAAAACACGCCATTTTAAAATATGACGTTAAAGTCTGCAATATCCGCTAGTGACAGAAGCTGTCAACGCAGGTTTTTCTTTTTTGGGTACTTTCGATATTATCAGCCAGTGATGTTTGTTAAACCTCTATATAAAAGTACATACATTTCGAATGTCATCGATAGTCAAACTACATGGACGGACAGTCCTACCGAACGCACCCGAACTTGTCATTTCCCTTTTGTGAACTTTGTCGTCATTTCCCTTATGTTTGTCAAGAGTTCCCGCGCAATATTTGCATATTTTCAATAATTTATTTCTAATCCAAATAAGAGTCAGTAAGAAAAATAATTAACTAGGCGTGGTAACGTATTAATAGAAATTGTAAAATAAAAATATGAGCCGGATTGGTAGTACATGCATATTCCTTATTATAGTGCTATGCTTGATTAAGTTTTAGGCTGCACATTTTGCGACATGACACAGCAACAAAGAGGGCCCAAATGAGAACAGACTCTTTAGAGGATGTTTGTGATTTTTTTCTATCGAGTCAAAAATGCTCAATCGTGTTTTCCATATTGTGGGTGTCTGTGGAAAATATGTAAAATTCAAACATACCTGAGCGATGCAGGCGGGCCGGTAGTTATGAATAATAAATATAAAATATTCTTATTTAATTTATCTTGCGTTAGTTTGCTTGCACCAATAATTGGGATTTGTATTTTTAGACGGACGTACGGATGACTCAAACATTTTAAATTCTACCAAAACGTAGTAGTATTTATTTGTTTTTTAACTGGTAACACTGATACGGATTGTTTACAACGCGAACGAACAAAAACAACTTCAAATCTGGTTTCAGTTGTAGGCTTCAGTTATTTTCATAGCTTACGTAGGTACCACTTACGTACCTACTTACATTTTAAAAGTTAGAGACGCGTTATTATTAGAGGAACATATGGAAAGTGCATAAACAATACCTACGGAATTTAAGATTTAGAAAGTAAACAAAAAGTTTTAATCCTTTGTTGTGCCTTTGTTCAAAGTAGGCGTTGTTGCCGTTCCTACATACAATTTTTCTAATAGGAAATTCCTCTTGATTAAGTGTTAATCAGGGGTTTAGATCGTTGTTCCTGAGTACCGTGTTATTATTTCAAACGATTAATCTTAAAGTTATGCTTGAACTGATTGAAATGTGTGATTTTGAACGTTATATAGTGTCTGACGCAATAGCAATTTGGCAACAGCGCACGGAGTCGGACTAAATTCAAAGTTACTGATGTATTAGCAAAACCAATCAAATACCCTACATTTTTGACACATTTTCGTCTTTTTATGAGGTAAGTTATTTTTTGATTACTTTTACATTATGAAAATATTATATTACATCGATTTAAAAATAAAAAAAGGAAGTGTAATTGTCATTTCGATTTTCCCGCGCATGACGTAATTTCAAAGCTGCGGCAGCCATCTTTTTTTGAACGGACAACCAGTCTTCTGTCAAGCGCTTTAGAATTTGTTCGTACGGGGTGTGAAACAAAAATTTATAGCTCATAAGGAGGTTTTCTCGTCAAAAACCGCCACGGAAGCATCCGGGTAAGTGAGAAACCACAGTTGCACTTTAATTTTCCACTTCTGATTACATTTTCTGTAGTAAATCCATCTTTGCCTGGCATTCTAACCTAGCTTTGTTCGAAGCCAGTTTTAGGTCAGTCAGTGTCATCTTATGGCGAAAACTTCTATTTGCTCGTATATATTTGCATATTTTGCCGTCTGGCACCTTTTACGTCGGTGAAATCCTTGTTTATCAAGTGTTGTAAGCTGTAGAAAGTTGAGGGATACTGGGCCTCCAATACTTGTACCTATAATTATGCTCCAAATTAGTTTGAGAGGCCCATAAAGGTATCATCGTAGACATTTATTCTCGAATTACAGGGTGTAGTTACTACCTGCATTGTTTTTAGAAATACTTTTGTAGTCTTCTGACTGTACAAGTCTGGACTTGTTTGCAAAGTTGCATAATATTTACTCTCTATTTAACTTTCAAAATTGTGGTAGAATAATCTAGAAAACAGTGAGTACTCTGTAATATTGCAACATTGTGGTTGAAGACTTTGTCAACGACTCTCAATATATCATACTTATTTGTATCTCAATTTCTAAAATTTTAAGATTCTTATTGGACTACGAAACTATGTATCATGAAAAAATAATTGTAAAATTTAACATGATAAGGTGACTGAATAGAGTAAATGACTTCAAAGCCTGGAGTTGTCTTTGTCTTCATTTTCCATTTAGCAGTTTTTTGCTTTTTTGAGTTAGGCTAGCTTTATGCTGCCTGGACGCACTTGCTGAGACACCCCGAGACAGGGGGAGAATGAGTGTGTACATGTTTCATCTACCAGTCAATCTACTGTACTGGTGATGCGGAATATAAGGAAACTTTAGTAGGAGGCCTGAATTATGTTATTTACTTACCATTAACTTAAAAAACCAAATAATAATAATTGATCAAAACTACTCAACCATCAATATTCCGCCATAAAAGGCAGATTTAAGTGAGTCACGAATTAATAATTTTATTAGTCATATTTAAGAAAAGTTGTATCATTAAAAAATAGAATTGGATTAGTCATTACACATAAGTAGGAAAATGTACCTACATGTTCAATAAAATCACATGAAATATGTATAGTTAATGTTGAACAAACTAACTCACTTTATAGATATTTTGAATCCTTTTTTCTTGCCTACTGTCACGCCAAAAGTGGCCTTTGGGGTCCGTTTATCCTATTTATATTGATGATAGAGACATGATAGTGTGTTTACAATCATTTGAATGTTCAAGTAGACTGAGAACTTTACTTTCTTAATAAATTACTTCTACCACGTTTAAATTTTCAGTAACATTGATTTTCTTTATTTGAAAAATCAAAGAAAAACTGATATTGTAAATCCAAGTCCACATGGTTTTCACAGATTACATATGTACAATATGTTTCGTCATTTCTGATAAGTCCGTATTTAGGCCACTGATAACATTAACCTCATTTGAGTTATGCTTTTTAGTTTCTCTATTTAAATATTTTACTGCAATGACAGCCATGTTAAATTACCATTTCAACTACTAATAAAGTGGACGGAATATTTTACTTGGGGTTATTTTGTTATTGAAAATTATTATACTTAAAAAAACATCTCTTGATATATTTTTTTTCCATAATCATAGGTACAAACAGACACACTCTCTCTCTCTCTCATCTCAGTCTTTACCCAGTTGCATCCTCAGCTGTAATTCTGTGAAGCCCCGGGTCCGTTTTCCGCCCAAACAGACTGATGATATTTTATAAATGATGCAACAATCTGAAATAAAATTTATTTATATACATTTATTAATTGGGTATAGATTACATGTGGCTTTCGCAATACGACAGCACCTGCCATGCTGAAGCGTTCCGTCGCTCTCTCTCGCTCTAGAAAATGCTGCTTCTGAGCGATAGAAAAGGATAGCAGCATAGGAAAGTGCTGTTCCGTTTTGTACGCTTATGTAGAACTGTGGTTCCGTGCCGACAGATGTGTCCCAACCCTTAGAGTTTCTACAGATATTTTATGTATTAGGAATAAGTGCATGCAAACCCAGTGTAATCTGCTAGTTTAAAATAATTATACCCCAAACAAGGACTAACCTAGTTTAGCATTTGGCAGCAATTTAACAATATATACATCGAGTTGGTCCTTCAAGCCAGATTCCGTTAGCGACTATAATTCATGCGCAGTCTGTGGCACAGTTGAATTGTTTGCAGGCCCCATTGTTCACCAGATGTGCCCTCGTTTACTCTTTGCTATTACAACTATAAAGCTTCTGTTATTTGGGAGTAACTAGTAATTTTTTACTAGAAAAAATCTAACTTTAGTAACTCCTTCCTACGTTCAGTATAGTCGAAATTGCAAATCAGTCTTTTTGAGTAGTAGGTCATAGTTTTACAGTAGCTGCACTGTTCTCCAACAGCACCCTTACTTAGTATCTAGAACTTAGACCTAGGATGTCATGTCCTTTGAATTGCTTATTATACAAAGCCTAAAGTGCCTAAAACAGCAGATTTCCCACATCGGCCACGAGGAAAGATAAATGATTAGTTAAAAAAAAATTTGGAATACAGGAAGGACATATGGGTATCTGACTTAAATAGTTTATCACCACTTAATTTATGCTATATTCTTAATGCTGATGTAGGAGAAAAGCTAGAATGTACCAGCTGCTTCTCTTCCCACGCAGATTGTAAAAGCCGATCGAGAGAATGGGCGAGAATCAAGAATCATTTATTTGCATTATACAATAGATGCTAATAGGCGATATGGCTAGCAACTCATCACTAATTTGATTCCCTTTTTCCATCGTTACGTCCGTCATCACGCTAAGCATGGCCTTTGGGTCGTACGGCCCTAGGCTCAGTCTACCCCGTTAAGGAGAACAACATAAATAAGGGAAGAAATTTACTGTAGCGTTATATGTATATAGACGGATTTCACTGAAATGCACTAAGCCAGGGGCACAGAAGACAGTAAGAGTAATACATACAGAACGTAATCTCTTAAGGTCCCGTGTAATATGCGTCCCCGTTTCACATCCCCGCACCTCTTCCATGTTCTCACCTTGTCGAGGGGCAAGAGCGGGCGAACACACACCCATTGACGTGTGCACGGCGGCACAAGAACGGGGGAGAGGCGCCAAGCACCTCATATTGCGCGTACCTTCGAAGATTCCGTTGTCTACTGTATGTAATACTCTTACAGTCTTCTGTGCCAGGGGAGTGTCGGTTATTGCATGGATATAAGAGCTCGCGAGTCTACTGTTCCCACAGAAGAACCACAATGTATAAATTACTTTATAAGCCGCACAGACAGCTTCGCTCACCTTAAGAGGATTGTGTAGTGCCGATACGCATCGCGACTAGGTATTTACAAATATTCTATCTGTTTCACGCCGCTCTGCCTGCGACCCGTATCGTGCGATAGAGAGAGTTGCAAGTCCTATCGCCTACTTTTTCCGTCTGAAATATTGTTTCGGGCGACACCGTTTCCACCCCCCTAAACCTTTACGAAATGACGCAATTGTGGTGTCATTCAATTAAGTACACCTTAATCTAGGGCTGTACGGTTTCTTATTTTAGTAATTCGGTTAAGTTTAACTTAAATAAATTAAAACGCTCGAGGTAGTTTTATAGTAAAAAATATGGATATTGAGATGCTAATAACTTTTGTTATAAGCAATATTTCTTTAAAATAAAAACGTACGGCCCTACTTATCCAATATATCAACAACATGTAAATAAAATTTATCAAAATTGGACTATTTTTAAAGGGAGAGAAACGTTATCGCTTTTTGTATGAAAATTTCCAGCTACACAATCCTCTTAAGGACATATGATGGCGCAGTTTGATTGTATTATCAATCCACCTGTTGCTACCCTCGGTAAACATAGTGCGCAATCAATTGTTTCACAGTTATCGTCCTCATAATGATTCAATTGTAAGCCAAGCGACCTCCATATTGATATTTGCAAGCTCTGCAACGCAGTTGCGGTGCCACCTTTGCAAATAGTGGCAATTGCGTCGTAGTAAAACTATGTACTTGACAACAATGAAAAAAATCATGACGTAGTAGGTAGTTTATTAGCGTGAAGAACAGGGCGGCAAGGCCCAGGCCACTTTTAGCGTGATGGTGGGCATGAAGGTGGAAAAAGGATAGTGATGGGTTGCTAACCGCATCGCCTATTGATATGATTCAGATTCTTGCCCATTCTCTCGATCGGCTTTTACGATCTGCGCGTGAATAGAAGCAGCTGGTACATTCTATGTTTTTCTTTTCTCCCAGACCAGCATAAAGAAAGAAGAAATAATAAACATGATTCTTTTAACTGGATTTCACCGGTTTAGATAAAATCCGTTCCGATAAGCCGATAGCTATTCATATTCTACACGCGTTCTGCACAAGCCTATCATGTAGGTACGTGCGATATATGTTTAACCGACTTCAAAAAGGGAGGAGGTTATCAATTCGACTGTTTATTTTTTATGTGTGTTACGCGATATCTTCGCCAATTGTGAACCTATTTTGATGATTCTCTTTTTATTTGAAAGCCTTTACTACCAAGTTGGTCCCATTTTATTTTGGTGAAGATATGATGAAGATCTTTGGAGATATGGGAGAAAATCCTAAAAAAAATAAGCCGGTTTTTTTTTGTTAAAAATTTATTATCAGATGCCTATTGTATTGTACTATGACTGTTATAGGACGTGAAGATGGAAAAGCGAACCAAAATGTGGGTTTCTAGCCGCAGGCCGAGGGGGTCGGTGGCCCGTTGGGAGAACGCAAAGCGCTAGGAAGTTAAGCAATCCCGGGCGTGGTCCGCACTTGGATGGGTGACTACAAGTCTCCGATAAGGCATGTAAAGCCGTTGGTCCCGGTCGTCATCATAGTATGGCTACTTCCTATGCTGCTATCCTTTTCTGTCGTTCAGAAGCGTCTTTCGCAAGAGCGAGAAAGAGCGGAACGCTCCAGCACCGGCCATGCTAAAGCGTTCCGTCGCTCTCTGTCGCTCTAGCAAATTACTGTTCCTGAGGGACAGAAAAGGATAGCAGCATAGTAAAGTGCTGAAAGATGTGGCCCAACCCTTAGACGCCTTTAGGCAGCTTGAAAGAATCAGACACCACTCTTGGCCACGCGAAAAACAAAACCAACAAGCCACAAGTTCGAAAAGCCTTAACTAGTGACTAAATTTATCAGACATGAATTTTGGCCCACATTAACTTGCTACTGGGCATCCCTTTTCATGTCTTATGCTTTTAATTCCAATTCAACTACACAAAAAGTTGCAGGTTTAATATGCGCATACGCATATTTTATTTGCACTACATCAGTAACCCAAAGGTTTCATCAATTTAAAATCAAAACCTCTATCTGCGTTCCTGCGTGCGCGTTTTTGTAATAAGCCTTGGGGTGGTGACGTCATGCAGTGTCGTATGTACGCCAGGTGTTAAATTCGAGTATGGAGTTGGCGAGGTTTTTTGTACAGCGATGGGATGGTGTAATCTTACATGAAACAAGATACATATGACAGAATATGTATTTATTATTTCGCTTAAAGAGTACTTTCCTTGAATGAGTACTAGTACCTATTCTGTGCTTGAATAAAATAAAATATAGCTACGAGGTTCAAAATTACCCTGCTACTCTACGGATAATCTAGATTATACGTAGTATAATATAGTACGCCGTTTGGTTCCCGGTAGAGTAGAATAGGACTACTTCAAGTCTTCCCGTGGATGTCGTAGAAGGCAACTTAGTGAATACAAGCTAAACAATGCTTATAAAAATCAATGAGACCTCTCCAACCCGTCTGGCCAGCGTGGAGAGTGTAGGCCGAATTCTCTGACTGCTCTGGCTAATATATGGCTCGGTAGTACAGAGACGATCGTGCTCCTGCAGTGGAGACTAGAAAAGACCTGATGATGATGATACGCAGGGTGATTTTCGATTACTCGAATTGAACATCTGGCGTACATACGAAAGTCAATTCTTCATTCTATTTACACATTTGACTTTTGGTGTATGCGGATGACATGTCGTAGCTATTACCAATATTACCAGACTATCGCACCTTATTGAGCATGACTTCTGAGACTCCAAGAGCACAGTCGTTATGTAACCGAGACGATAAGCTGACAAAAAGCGGACCACCTTGATTTTTTGCGAATAACTGCCACAGTATATCGGGTACATTGATACAAGACTTGTTTTGCGGAAGAATCACGCCCAGTCCTTATGTCTACCGATCTTAAGGCATTTGGGCCATATTAGACTATTACTAGCATGTTGGTCTCATTGCTGGGCAAACCCCCATTATTTCATTCCATTCAGCACCCACTTATTTTTCCCGACATTCTGCCAGTCGAATAAAAAAAAATTCTAGTTCGTCCCGTCATCTTGTTCTAGGTCTAACCTACATGGCGCCCGTCTAGACGGGGAAAATTCTCAAACATTTTTAAAGTAATTATAAAATATATCATCATCATCCCAGCCCTTCTTCCGCCCACTGCTGAGCATAGGCCTCTCTTCGTCGACGCCACCCATCTCGGTCCTGTGCTGCTCTCATCCAGGTAAAAAATATAATAAAATATATATCTTATTATATTGGAATAAAGCAATAAATAAAAATAAAAGAAATAAATATTATTTAAATGTGAATCCGCTGAAAACGCATGTGTTCAACTCGAATGAGTAAACATGCCAAGACCTCAGAATACATAAGAGTGAAACCAAGACATAAATCTCAAAAATATCCAAATTTTTCAGAATATTTCTAGATAGGTATTGCTGATTTCTACGATCCGTCTAGCATTATTTCTGGATGAAGTTTCATAAAAAACAAGTTGACAAGTTTTGATTTGCCAACTTTCTATTCGTTAGCCTCTTCGTCATCCGTTTGAAGATCCATCAATTTTTTTATAATCTTACAATAGAAAATTCTTCTATGTTATTTTTAGCGGTGATTATGTACGCTACGATAGTCTTACCTTCACTAACTCACTGTCAAGTTCATTATCTGACTGGTGATATTTTGTAAAACATCTGGGATTGTTTACATAATATTCATTAATGTATCTATTCATTTGTTAACCTGCACTTTTGGTCACTTTGGTCAACCATTAATGCTGAAGACCGTGCGAATTGGAGAAGAAATCAAAATCAAAAATTTATTCAGTAATTAGGCCGTTGCAGGCACTTTTACACGTCAATAAAATTATAGTATACATTATGTGTATTTTTTTCTTTTATCAAAAGCTATAAAATTATAGTATACATTATGTGTATTTTTTTCTTATATCAAAAGCTACCGATACTAGCGTTTCGCAACGACCACTGCTGAGAAGAAACGCCGAAAGAAACTCATTTACACAGTATTGGTCGCCTACGCGCCAGAAGGGCTTTGTCCGTTTACAAAGATATTATGCCTAATACAATGTTAACTTATCACAACATAATATGTAAAGCTTGTAAACGAGTGCCAAATCCAATTTACAGAAATAAGTTACACTGAGTAGTCTTAAAAAACGGAGCCGAGCTGACCAGTCCCTACTGGCGGCACCCGTTCAGGAGTTGACGCGTGGCCGAAAGAAGAAAGCCGGTACCATCAAAACTTCTTCAAAATCCCAACTTCTGTCGTCTTCTATTGTACGCCTAATGCTATTGAAGATGTCTAGATGCCATGAACACTTTCTATCAGGTGTGCCATTACATAAGAGGCTTGTCCAAATGACACCATAGCAACGGCTCGACCTTGTTTGGCCACAAACGCAATTCGCATCACAATGCGACTTATCGTTTTCAATCACTCCCGTAAATTTACGTCGTGCGCGTTGATGAGTTCAGTTACAGTGAAGGTTTAGTTAGACGATCTAGATTTTTCAAACATATTACGTTATGGCATAAAAATATTGCCTTTATAAATAAGTACAGCGTATTTTATATAATATCAGGCCTGTGTCACTCCCCGTTTAGGCATCGAAAATGTATCTACATTATTACTATTATCCGGGTGGTAAATTCAGTTATACGAATCGTTTGTCTAGAGTCATAAGTATCTAAACAAAGAGGTGCTTAGTTCTGACGTGAGCTAAATTAAACCGTATCACTAACAACATTGAGTAGATATTTCTTTAAATTTCTTTGCTGAGTGTGACTTCTTTACGGAGTATTAGTATCTATTCTGTGATAATATCTTATTAAACCCCGTCTGCTAACGTTTCACTGTATTTTCTCCATCCATCATTTGTCTGGAAGAAATCGCTTTTTGCGATAAGACCGCCTATTGTACATTGATTCAGTGCTCTTCATCACTGTCGTTTCGAGGCCCTTCGTCATTGTCATTACAAGGTTCCTCATCTCTGCAACCACTGCGTGCAATCATAACCTGTTTCCGATATCGTATGCGCTAAATCAGTCCTGGGTTCCTTTTTTACAGCCTATGTCAGTCCATTGCTGGACTAAAGACCTCTTCCAATAAAGGGAGGATTTGCCCATAATCACCACGTTGGGCAGACGGGTTGGTTATCGCAGAAGACGACTTGATTTATTGTCCTATATCTCCTGGGTGGGGCAGAGGGCCGCTACATTACATTTCCATCTCGTTCTTTCTTGAGCAACGCGCTTCACTTCAGGCCAAGATAACCCGATTGTCTTCATTTCCTCTGCTCCCGACCGTCGCGAAGTCTGCTTTGGTCGACCATGATTCCTCTTTCCCTAAGGAGTGCGTTCTAGTGCCTGACTCGTAATGTGAGTGGGATCGCTCCTGAGCGTTTGGCCAATTCATGTCCATTCATGGCTGATTGCAGAAGTTGGTAGGTATAAAGTCTTTGCACAGAAGAAGTTGCGTCTCGTTCTCAGTCACGTATACCTCCCTTAATAGCTTCTTACGACATCCAACAGAGAGAAAAGGGGTGAAAAATTGTATTCTACTCTGCCGTCACCACCACACAACCTGAATTCCTAAATTCGAGAGTGGCACAAAATACATTGCAGTGTTATTTTTAGTGTTTATAAATTGACTACGCATTCAAAAGCGATAGCTTGCAAAAGCGGGTCATAATAATCAATTGTGTTGTCATTCGTATTCGGCGTCGATTGTTGGGTCAAGGGAAGGCCCCTAAATTGAAGAAGCCACTTTGTAGAACATTTTACTGACTGTTTTAAATGTTCTTTTTATGGCCTGTAAACTTGTTCCGTGTGTGCCTTTGGCCAGAAATGGTGTCTGTTTTCTCGTGCTGCCTAAATATTCTTGACCTTTTTTTAGTCTGAGTAAATCTTATAATAAATTGATAACCACTGCGACTTAGACTTGTACGTACCCTGCGCAGCTGTATATTCTGTAGTCTGTTAGTTTCCAACAAGTCTAACCAGAAACTTTTTTTCTTAACGTCAAAACAAACATTTTCCATGGAATTTGTATGAAATGTCGGTCTTTTACGTCATAGTTTCTTGGTGTCAAATTCTGCATTAATAAATCTAAAATCAGGTTCAAAATAGATGTATGATGTATTAGATGATCAATGACAAGTATCAGTACAAAATTATTTATTTTTAACCCAGTCCGTATCCCTATTGAATCCAATCTACTGTTTAGTCTAACCATTGCCACATATTAATAAATAGCCATTGCGTCTAGGATTTCCAAGGCCATTTTTATTCCATCTTTCTTGCCAAGTATTATAAAAGATCTAGTAGTACAGTATTTACTTTGTTTTATTAATTACCAGTATTTTGTAATCTATACTAATATTATAAAGCGGAAGAGTTTGTTTGTTTGTTTAAACGCGCTAATCTCAGGAACTAATGGTCCGATTTGAAAAATTCTTTTTTTGTTGGGTAGTCCATTTATAGAGGAAGGCTTTAGGCTATATAACATTACGTTCCGATAACCACGCGAACGAAGTCGCGGGCACAGCTAGTACTTAATATTATTAAAACACGTGGATTCGTCATTGTGAGTTAGTAATCTTAATCAGTCACCATCATCATTAACAAATATTTTTAGAAGCAAGCATTCGTTTACCATACCCTGTTGAGGGATGACGTCATGACCGTCGGATACTTACGCCACAATCGAATCACCTAGATCGACGCGGGCTAAAAAAGCTCTGGGCAAGCGTCCATGGCTTTGACTCGTACGCGAGCACCTGTTGTTTACAAACCGAGGTTATTTCTTAGGGTTACATAATTTTTTACTAGGTAGTGAAGAAAGAGCTAGTATTGTTTTGCGCTTTCCCTTTTCGTATCTCACTAAATGAGTGATATCTATCTTTCCTTTCAAATTACCAAAATGTTGCGTTTATTCACTTGCTTTGCTTAGCACATCGGTGCTTCCAAGAGCATTTAAAGCTGTGAGTTCCGCTGGTTAGATGGCAGTTGATGAGCTTTGTCAGGTGTTTTTAGGCAGGTTTTAAATTGGACATCTCAATCGGCTTTTACGATCTGGGCGAGTAGAGAAGCATAATAGGTTAGGTATATAAAGTTTGTTACCAGTAGCAGGACACGCCTTATAAGGTTTAATTATTCTCGGCTTATTATTATTCAAGGGCTTTGTTACTTGGCCATTTGAGAGGCTGGTGTTAGGTGAAGACAGTGAACGTGTGAACATTTGTCTTATACCAAATAAAAGGCAAAATTACATAGTGATTTCATCATAAAATCGTCACTTTTCGGGATTGACAACAAAATAAGCGATTTCATCATAAACCATTAGGTAATAAATAGGTCACTATACGTATTTTGCATGTACCTATTTCTATTTTTGTTACAAAATTTAAGGAAAACACAATTAAATTGGAAAATTTAATAACAAAATTTTAGTCGATTTCTGTCCATGATATCGCTACGTGACCTAATACCCTGCGCGCGCGCACTACGCGTCACGCGTACCCCTATGACCTTGTATGGAGGCTGCGAAACGAGTGGGCGATGCGGCGTAATTTTAAAACGAACTTTGATTTTTGTTAGCTCGTTTGTGTTGCTTTGGAATATAACTAAATAGGAGGAAGGTCCTATCTAATTTTTGTCTGTCTTAATAAGAATGGTATGAGATTATTTGTCGGTTTGTTCGAAAATATTGCTCATAAAATTTTATCATATTTGAATGTACTTAAAAGGTTCTCCATACAAATTGTCCTGTCGCCTGTTTAGGTGAAAATACCATAATTTTGTCGAGATCCAATGCTTTGTCTCATACAAACTTCCTTATTATATATTTTGTATGCTGTTTTTGATGCAACGCTTTCCCAATCACAGAACACCTTCTGAATCGCCATAAAAATTATAATAAACACGTGATTTTAAATCCAATTTACGTTTATAGTTATGAGTGTTTCACTCGCGCGATGCTTGTGACGTCTTGCGACCTCCAGTAACCTCACGAGGCTTCGCTTCTGACGAGAGCTGATTAACCTTGCTGAGGCTTTGCCTAAGCGGTGTGGAATAGCGGATTTAGAAGTGTCCATATACATAAATGAATGAATTAAACCGTTTTGCAAGGTTTGATTTTACTTGCGACGTTTATACATTTATTTAGTACATACCTGATTTATAGGTGATTGTAATTTTAACATCTAAACTGTGTGCCATTTTCAAACGCAAAGAAATGATTAAATTCCATTACAAATACAAAAAAATAACGTTATAAAAAAGGTTAATGAAAATTTCAAGACACTATTTAATTCCTGAAAGTATGATAGCCCAACATAATAACTAAAGAATAAAAGATCTTGTGTTCTGTGATTAAGAAGACGCGACTTTTTGGCGACGTAATCCCAAGAAAAAAGCTCAACATTTCCGTTATTCTGGTCAAGGCGACGTACCCGGTTATTTTTAACTGTCACAGAGTAAACTTGATGCGGTGATACTGGGTGATACTTATACAAATTAACTGGCGTTTATCAAATTGTTCCAGAAAATATTTCGAGAACAGGGTCTGGTTTATATATTGGTGCATTCGAGTTAATGAGTGTGCCTTTCGGTCGAGATGATGGAGATCTCTTATTTTAGGACAAATATGTGGATTAATGTGCGGCATGTTAGTTGGCTAAATGGATTCAAAACTAGCACGTTCGTGAACACTATTGGCTATAGACGTAAGAACAATGCAGACTTGCCCAGGAATGTGTTAGCAGACTAAGGATTCATCATAGGTAGGTTTTAGTCATGGTCTGGTAATCTTTAAGCCATTTTGGCTAGACAAGAAGGACCAAAAGGCAAAACAGTATCCTGCCTCCGCAGCATGGCAGCGTTGATAAACCCAAATAAAGTTTATTTCTATGCTCGTTTTCATGACGTAGAGCGAGATGGTGATAGATGATAGCGCTTGATAAACGCTGTCGCTGGTGCCATGCTAATGGGGCTGTTTGAAATGAATCTATTTGAAAATTAATATTCATCATGAACAATTTATGATGGAAGACGACATTATATCCGTAAGTCTATAAAATTTTGCGTGAAAACGTAAATTTGTTATTCTAATAGAAATTAGACAAGAGTAGATCTGCAAAAACGTGTCAAATTGCTGCTAGAAACGTCACTGCGTGTACAAACAATAGGTGGCTGAAGACATAAGAATTCTATTGTTCGTTTGGATCTTGTTACGCCTTTCACGTTGCATTGGCGTTTAGGACATCACGTCACGTTTAATTTTGTTAGTGGTTAAAACGGTCCTTTCTTCCAAGACATTTTCTACATTTCCTCTATTACCTGTAGCCTGCCGTACCTGATTTTTCCGGGGTCCAGTGCTGCCCCCATTTGAAATAAATCATTAGTAAAGTTTAACGTTCTTACTTTAATCTGTAAACAGTAGTTCATAAAATACTTTGGAAGGTTATCTAGAACTTGGTAGTAGCAAAATTTTAAATGATGTCTCCGTTATCTTTGAAATGATTTATTTTAAATGGGGGCAGCACTGGACCCCGGAAAATTTAGGTACGGCCTTAACTTGTCACGGATGGAATGCGTTATCTTTGACCTTCATCTGTTTCTAAAAAATTTAATCTCTGTCATTTTGTTTCCGAATTTGTTTATTCTAGATCCCGATGCCGTCTATCCACTTTGACTGTTAATAATTTCTGTTTCTTATTACACACGTTAAAGACTACGTTAAAATCCATTTCAGCCCCTTCGACTTCGATTAGATTTAGATTTCATCTGAAGTCGACATGTACCCGGCTAGAAACATATAAATGCTATAAACGCATAAATGCTATAAACGCATAAATGCTATAAACGCACGCATGATATCAAGTGGAACAAACTTTATCATCTCCGCCAGACAGCCGGTTTTTCTATCAACGATATTTGCTCAGATATTTGATTAAAAACGATGTCACTTGAACCTGATAAAACGCTTAATGGTATAAATGATATAATGTTTATTCTACATATGTTATTATACTTGGCTTTATCGGTTAAAAATTCACAATTAAAAAAAAATCATGGTAACTTTTATTCGTTTAAAATTTTGTCCAAAATATTTTCTCTAAAGTCTGTCATTGTTTTAATTCATAAAGACTCAGTGTGGTCATCTTAGCCCAATATTTATGTCACATTAATTGATACATTCAAAAAGGCGCCCAACGGGACGCCCACAAGGGCGTCCAAACAAAATGGCTTCAGTTGGCATTTAGTTTCTGAGACATACAATAGTCTTGTAAAATTGGATGATAAAGTTGCATTTCGCGATTTCATTTGATATTTCTAAGTACCAAACTTTTTCAGAGTTTCAGCTTCAAATGTGATAAAAAATGTGCCAGTTTTGAATATTTTTTCTAATCCTTTTTATCAATTTGACTATTCTAGAAACCGAAACTAGTCCTAACTCAATCAATACCCTGTTTCTGGACCCTTTCTACTTGCCCTATGATAATTTAAACGAATTTTCGTGACCCAAGTAAAAATTAACACGCATAAGCATGGCAAGAGGTGATTTCACGCTGCTGGCTTCTTCACTAGAAACAATAATCTATACTAATATTATAAAGCGGAAGAGTTTGTTTGTTTGTTTGTTTGTTTAAACGCGCTAATCTCAGGAACTAATGGTCCGATTTGAAAAATTATTTTTTTGTTGGGTAGTCCATTTATAGAGGAAGGCTTTAGGCTATATAACATTACGTTCCGACAACCACGCGAACGAAGTCGCGGGCACAGCTAGTTTTTTTATATTGTTTGTTTGCATGCGAAGCAAGCCGTTAGCAACTAAATCAAATTGATATTCTGCCCCAAATAGCCTTTCCCACCGCCCGACTTTCCCGCCAATAATCGCCAGAAATAGACATTCGAAATTAGAACGCTCCGCCATCTTTGTTCTAACGGAAATCGTCTAAAGAGCGTATGGTAATTTACTTGACCGTTTTGTTAACTTCACTGTTATAATAATGACGCTTTGTGGTTTAGACTTTTGGAATCTGAAGCTTTTTTTTGGAGTTTTTGGCGGGAAGTCAATGGGTTCGGTTGGGGTTTACTTTAAATTATTTTGCAAATTGATTTTGGTTGACTTTATAAAATAAAAATGGGGTAGTTTGATGTTATAAAACTTGCTTATGCTTATGCTCATAAAAATCATCATCAGCCGAGGTATTCCCGGTTGCGTCTTCAGCGGTAATGCTTCAGAGCCCGGGATCCGCTACCTAACCTAGGTGATTTGACGAGGTTTCTGGTTTTGTTTGGTTTGGATTATGCTCATGAACAATATGTAAAATAGTTAATGTGAACAGTCATAGTACGGCCGTAGTGATATTTGTTTAGCGGACTGTGTGGGCGTCTTCAGGCGTCGTCCGCCACTCAATTGGATATGAAAACCATTGGTTTCGTATAGATTTGTCGCCAGAAGCTCCCTTGAAGCAATCAAAGGCCTTCTCCAACCTTTGATTGTACCTTGTTTAAAGAAGCAACAAAACTAAAGCTCTAAAGGACTTGTATTCAGGGCCGTAAAATAAATTAAAAAAATAAGAATCGGGTAATGAAGTTATGACTTTTCATAACGAACTTGCAATTCGGGTCAATTTTAAAATCGTACTTTCAAATTAAAGTGACCTTTGTCGTTAGGTTTAGGAAGTATGTTTCGCAGTTTACATATTATATGCATTATGTCCTTGCTTTTGTAGTTAAATATACCCAACAAGGTTGCGAGTTTCGGTTACGATAACTCCATCCGTATTTACATTTTCAGAGTGTAAAGTTCATTCAGGTTTATCATTATTCTGTTCGTTGTATGTTTCTTTAGGCAAAGTAGAAACGGTCTGACATTGATTGAAAACTTACACATATTTTCAGCCGTTTTCATAATGCCTTTTATCAGGCCTGTGTCACTCCCCGTTTAGGTATCGAAAATATACCTACATTATTGGCGACCTCCGTGGCGTAATGGTTAACACGCTAGACCGCTAATCCGGAGGTTCTGGGTTCGATCCCCAGCCAGGGCAAGTTGGAAAATGGCCTTTTTCAAATTGTCCTGGGTCTTGGGTGTTTATCTATATGTATTTGTCATAAAATATAGTATCGTTAAGTTAGAATCCCATAACACAAGTTTAAAAACTTACTTTGGGGCTAGCTTAATCAGTGTAATTTGTCCGTATATATTTATTTATTTATTATTACTCAGAGCGCGGCGGCCCCTCCAAGTGGTGAATTTAGTTATACGAATCGTTTGTCCAGAGTAATAAGAATGTAATTGGCCTGCAATTGATGTCTAGGTGTCCAAACGAAAAGGGGCTGAGTTCTGACGTGAGCTAAATTAAACCATATCGCTAACCACATTGAGTAGATATTTCTTTGAATTTAATTGCTGAGTGAGACTTCTGTACGTAGTACTAGTATCCTATTCTGTGCTTTTATTTAGGTTGCCCTGTTTGTTATTCTGATTGAGACAAAATTTTGTATGCTAATGTGAATCAGATGACAATACAATGTTATTACGACAAGAAGCTGATCTGATGATGGAGCCGGAAGGTGGCTTTAGGAACCCTGTAATAAAATGACGCAACCCCATCGAGTTATTGGGCTTATTACATTTGACTTGATCGTTCTTAGATCTTACGATACAAGTTTGCACGAAAAAAAAACTCATTTGTCCTGTCAGACTTAATGCTACAATCTAGCAAAACAGAATTGTTGCGTAAGAATGTTCGAGCTCCTGTCATATATAACAAATTACCTAAACAACTAAAATTGACTAAAAGTACAAGACACTTTAAAAAGACCCTCCATGATCTACTAGCTCAGAAATGTTACTACAAATTGAATAACTTTTTGAATGACAAGCAATCAAAATAATGTTTTTTTTATAATTATTATTTTTATTCTATCTTTATATTTAAACTAGCAGTCCACCCCGGCTTCGCCCGTGGTACACACATAGCCTATGTCACTCGGGAATAGTGTAGCTTTCCAACGGTGAAATAATTTTTTAAATCGGCCCAGTACTTTTTGAGCCTATTCATTACAAACATACAAACATACAAAAATAGGTACAAATCTTTCCTCTTTATAATATTAGTATAGATAGTATAGATTGTCATCTTTTGTAACTTGTTTCCACAAAGAAGTTTAAAGTTTGACTTAATTTGAAGTCGAACATGAGTCCCATCATTTGGAAAAGTTATGTAAAGAGTTTCTCTCTCACTTAAAAGTATTTGGCCCTTCATTTCAACCTTATTGTCATGTTGTATATTGAAGAAGAGATCTTATTGATATGCGATAAACGGGTAAATCACGTAAGAAGTCAGCTACTGGCCGAATGTTTAGATCTAACCGGAGGCCTTCCTCAGTGCGAATGTGACTCGCGACGCGTACAAAAAGACGTGTTGAGCGCTCGAGTCGGTTTAATGTTTGTCTCACGTTGGTAACCAGAAGAAGAGGTCATTGAGATCAACAACATAATAGTTTGTTGAAGGAAAGTTGGCAATTGTTACACATTATGTGTGAAATTGCTTCACAACGCCCACAGCGTAACTGGTAATTGTTAATACGTGTTTACGCAACTTCCCAAAGTATTTTGCTAACATTCAGACACCTAAAACGAATGGAAAAATTGATAATAACTGTATAACGAGGCCTGTGTCACTCCCCATTTAGGTATCAACAAAAATATACCTACATTATTACTAATCGCGCGGCGGCCCCTCGGAGTAAATTCAGATATACGAATCGTTTATCCAGCGTAATAAGAATGAAGTTGGCCTGCAATGGATGTCTAGGTATCAAAACGAAAAGGTGTTGAGTTCAGACGTGAGCTAAATTAAACCATATCGCTAACCACATTGAGTAGATATTTCTTTGAATTTCATTGCTGAGTGAGACTTCTATACGTGAGTACTAACTAGTTCTTATTCTGTGGTATAACGAGCCAAATATATTTGCGTCATGCGTCCGTCATCATTATTTCTGACATCATACGCTTTCAGTGCTAATGTCGTGATCCAAAAAATGGAAAATTTATATGAGTCAAGAAGCAATTTTTTACCCGACTACGGCGCCAAAAGGAATCCTACTATCCCGTATACGGATCTAGACGAATATTTCAATTCAACATGTACCAGCAACTTCTCTTCTCGCGCAGGTCGTAAAAGCCGATCGAGGGAATGGGCGTAAATGCGAATCATGTTAGTATACAATAACAGCAACCCATCACTATTTTGACTCCTTTTTAGGGTTTCGTACCCAAAGGGTGCAAATGGGACCCTATTACTGAGACTCCGCTCTGTCTGTCCGTCTGTCACAGGGCTCTATCTCTTGAAACGTAATAGCTAGATACTTGAAATTTTCACTGATTATGTATTACTGTGGCCGCTATAACTACAAATACTAAAGGATGAAGTTAAAAATTAAAGGGGGTCGTCATACAAGAAACGTGTTTCTTCAGCGTTTTAAAACCATTGTACGGAGGTACGGAACCCTTCATGTACGAGTCCGACTCGCACTTGCCCGTTTATTCTATTGTCTCGACCACCTTCACGCTAAACCGTGGCCAATTAGACCCACAATGCTCCATCTGACCCATTGGGGATTTACTCCCTGCAAACCGTTTACCCAGGTGCACAGCTTGTTCGTTCACTTGTCCCCTCCAAAATTGTGCTCCCGGCTGTACTAATATTTCTGTGCTTCGGGGTCATATGGCAGAACGCTGTTTGTAAACTAAGGGGACGTTGAACCCGCGCTGATTATTCAGATATAGTTTTAGCGGCTCATTATAAAATGCGGACCAGTAAAGGGGTGTTATAAGTTTGACGCTAATGCCTGTCTGTCTGTCTGTGGCATCGTAAGGGTTTTTTTTACGTGAAAGCAAGTTCGCATGCGGTGGTTCTTATCTATGTTTGATGAAAATCGGTTTAGCCGTTTAAAAGTTATCGGGGGTTAACGCTTAAAAGTCAGGGCTTTCTCTAGCAAATAATAGATGGCGCTACGGATATAGTTCCGCTACTGATCACTAGATGGCGTTCGACAGTCAGGGGTTTTTTTTAATTTTCCTAGCAAAACTTGTACCGTGTCATTTTAAAAAAAGGTATACCCCAATATGTCACTTTCTCTTTGGTCACTGTCAACATCATTTGGGTGAATGATGGTTTAAACCAGAGGTTCTCAAACTTATTTCGTCTACCGCCCACTTTGGTCCTTGACGGGTTCAGTCTATCTCTGTCATAAGCTCTATGTGCGACAGAGACCAGAATACGACGCGTGATGCCGTGTCTGTCGCACGTAGTTTGTGAAAACTTTTTCAATTATTTTACCTTTTAATCGCAAAGTTCTGGGTATAAAACAAATCTACGTCTTATTTTTTTTATGATGAATCAAAGATTTATTGGCTTTAAAGTCAACGATCTGCTATGTTATCGTACTATTTTGATAAGAATTTAATATCGGAAAAGGTATATTTTTTGTTGGGCAAATGCCTCCCCACAAGACTAATTACGTACCTACGTCCCTTAAAAAACATATGTCCATTATTTCAATTGGCAACATCTCGCACTAAAAACGTTAAACAAGTAATTTTTTTATCCCTAACGGGGTGAACAGGGGGGTTACTCCATAAAACAATACAAACAATACGATAGTCCGCTATTTCTATGTCAAACCAAATTAGACTTTATCATTATGTATTAACGCTCAATATTGCTTGACACTAAAAACGCGGATACGCAGTTACGTGCGTCTTGCGTATCGCTCGGAGTAAGTAACCCTATTGTACTATGGCCGTACGACCCAAGAGCGATGGTGGGGATAAATGTGAAAAATGAGAATCTAAATAGTGATAGGTTGTTACCCGCATCGCCTATTAACATGATTCAAATTTTCGCCCATTGCCTCGACCGGCTTTTAAGATCTGCACTGGAAGAAAAGCAGCTTGTATATTCTAAGTTTTTTCTTTTCTACCAGACCAGCATGAAAGAGTAAGAAATGTGAAACCGTACTTCGTATATAAACATAAAAACGCAAATAACACGTGATGCGCAAGCGCCAATCTCGGTGCAGAAGGAATTCAGAGACGTCGCTATGCGTACGATGTATCAGTGAAAGTTGTTGTAAAATATGGACGACAGCCGCCATGCGGCGCTGGTTATACTTATAATACAGTGGAGCAGTAAAAGCAGTAGCTATTAAACTAGTGGTTTTAGAACAGTAGACCTTGTGAGCTCTTATAACTATGCAGTTACCGACATTTTCCCCTGGCTTAGCAAAGCCATTTTAGTGATATCCGTCCATATATAACGCTACAGTAAACTTCCCATCAGGGCTTGTTAACGATACCAAATTAACACTAAAAGTAACGTTAAATAACGTTATTTTCATACAGGTATTACTGGTAACGTTATAAGGGGTATCGATAATACAGTTATAATAACGTTATCAATTAACGATATAAGTAACGATACTTTTATCAATACTTTCTTCAACAACTTTTATGAAATCCAGAAAAAAATCGGATTTTTCATACAAATTGACTCGATCAGCTGATCAGTTTGTACGAAAATTCAATTTTTTTTTAGTTTCGTGAAAGTTGTTTAACAAAAGTTGTTCAGTTACATGGGCTGAGGTACTATCTGAGAGGTTTTGCGTTTTTTCATTAACACGATGTATAGATGTGGGTGGGGTCAGCCTTCTAGTATATGTGCATCTCTACATCACAAAAATGTTAGTTGCAGCTTATTTCCTATCGTGTACTGTTCACTTCATTCAGTCGGCAGTCGCACCTTCAGTTCCTATTTTATAATCATGCTTACATTATCTCGTAATCGACATAAATACAGCTGTTTTCGAATTCACATATAGCCAAGTCAACGAACCGATTACGCGTGCTCTACTTGCGCGTGTCGGGTCAGTACATAGATAACGTTAAATTATATTACAAATTAACACTTCTTCAGGAATGTAGTAATTCGTAGTTACGTGTCTGGTCTGGACCTGACAAGGTTTACATAAAATATTTTCTGTCAAAAGTGGCCGTTTTCCACAAAAATGCTAAGAAAAGCTTAACGTTCTCACTTTAAACTGTAAACAGTAGTTCATAAAATAGTTTGAAGGGTTATCTAGAGCCGTATGGTACAAAATTTTTAACAATATCTTTGTTTCCTTTCAAATAATTTATTTCAAATGCACTGGAACCCGAAAAATTCATGTATCTCCTAAAAAAAAACACGAATTACGTTATGTTAGCTAGTTTTCATTTCTGTACGTACTTATTTGTAAGTTGCCTGAAATTAAGGCTATCGGAATAACGAACTTTCTGATAATACAATACGGTTTTGCTGATAATCGCGTGACGATCACAACGACATTGTTGTTGTTTACATAAGTACTGTTGCATTGTTAACTCAGTAGAGAGTGGTAACTAAGTTGACTTGAAATAATGGAACTATAATTTTTTTAATCTGTGTTATGGGCGGTGTCCCAAAATGTCCAGGGATTGATGGAGTTACAATACAACAGAAGCCTTAAAAATAGGGAGACGCATATTAAGTAATATTCCATTAAAAAAATCTGTGCAAATCTATGTTATGTTATACAGGACATTTTTTGTCGTTTCAACATAATTTTGGGACATAAATGGCTAAGAAAAAAAAGAGTAATGGGCGGTATCAAAGTTAACTTCGTACTTGATTTACTCTGCAGTATCACACGAGTGGTCTGTGATCATCACACCACTGTAACTTCATACTTTCTGAGCAAAACTGTCACACAACCATAGATACCTACAACGCTCGTTCATATGCTTCTGTGTATAAGTAGAGGCAGGCCTGTGTCACTCCCCGTTTAGGTATCAAAAATGTACCTACATTATTACTATGCGCGCAGGCGGCCCCTCCGGGTAGTAAATTCAATTATACGAATCGTATACGTACAGAGTAATAAGAATGAAATTGGCTTGCAATGGATGTCTAGGTATCTTTACGAATAGATGCCGAGTTCTGACGTGAGCTAAATTAAACCATATCGCTAGCCACATTGAGTAGATATTTCTTTGAATTTCTTTGCTGCGTGAGACTTCTGTACGTTAGTATTATTTATTCTGTGGTAGAGGGTAGGGCTACCGTAGATCGACACATTTTTACACGACTTTCTTATCCTGTCATTATTGTATGACACTTCTCAAAATATGTTGGATTTATAGCGATAAAGCTTATGAAGCCTCTCCATAAATTGTACCGATCTGCGGGGGACAGGACACTGAGAAACGTAGTCTGGGAGGGGGTGAGGTTCCGTTCTGTACGTCAGTACGTCTGTTAGTACTTATACAGGGTGACTTTTTATCCACCAGCCAAATTTTTGGAGCAAGTTCAGTCCATGATACTAAACTGCTTTCTATAAAAAAATGTATTGAAAATAGATAAAAATTTTTCGTCCTCCCATACAAGATCAGTTGGCCTGAGCGCCGATCTGTATGGGAAGGCGAATTTTTTTTATTGTTTTTCGTTAGTTGTTTTTATGGAAAGTATTTTAGTATCATGGACTGAATTTGCTCCAAAACTTTGGCTAGTGGTTAAAAAGTCAGCCTGTATACAACGTGGAAGGGACACCCGTAATAAATCAAACCACGGTCTATACCAGACCATTATAGTATAATAACATTAAAATAACAACCAAAAAACAAAAATATTTTTTGGCATTTCCATACAAAAGCGTGCGGCCGTCCGGGCGATATGTATGGGAATGTGGAATTTTTTTTTGGTTTTTTGTCTTATTTTAATTTCATTATACTTTAGTCATCTAGCATAGCCCGTGGTTCGATTTATTACGGGTATGTCCCTTCCACTTTGTATATGACTACACTAACAACAATAAACAACAATCTTTATTGACCACAATGGCATAAAAGGTAAACTAACTTAGTTGGCAACCTTTTTATATGATTAAAAATTGTGTACATTATTCAACAAGATCTAGATCTAACCAAAAATAACATAAGAATGTCCCGTTAATTTTGTAATTCTAAATACATTCTCACTTTCTATGCGCTGTAGAATCAGTTAACATAATATTATGATTTAGTTGCATCATAGGTTCGTTGCCCTTATCACATACAACATACTAATAAACGGGTGTTGCAGAGTTTTTTAGGTGCGTATTCTAAATATATGTTGTTTTTATCGTGGCGGCCGTAGGCGTAGTCATAGTTATTTGTATTTGCCCCTGTGGATATTTCTGGAGCAATAAACTTCAGTGAAATGAAAATATAAATATATATACAATGGTAGATCAATTTGCCGCGTTCTTCCCGGCAGATTATTCTAGAATAAAGGAAGGAAAGCCGGTTAGAACAGAAGTGGTTAGCCCCCTAAATAAGTGAGACCGAGTTTTTTTGATATCTTGCGAGGCAGTAGTTAGTTCTCAGTGTGACGCTCCATAATTTGAAACGTTTTAACCCTAAAAGGTGGATTTTTTTTTGACGTCAAATGTAGTGTTCAAAATATTCTCAACGCAAATTTCGACGTTATCAAATCTTTATTGATATTTGTTTGCACAAGTGCGTATTGTACTGACGTTGGTATTATCAACTGATATTTAGATAAACGGTTTATCTTAATATCAGTTGATAATAGTAAGAGTAATGATTTTGGTTTATCATAAACCGCAATCATTACTCTTCCTATATTTATTTATGCGAACTTTGGACTAGATTCCATCAGAATATTAATGAATTTTCTTACAGAGCATAAGTGTCTATTAATATGCGTAACATAGTCTGTGTGATTATTATTGATGCATTGAATGCATTAAAAAATATTGTTAAATTCACTCGTCACTTGATAAAGGTATAAACAAACAAAACAATGATCGCAAATATCGTAATAACAACTGGCATGCTTCAAAACGTGCCTTTTCGAAGATACGGACGGGCACATGTAGTATTTCGTAATCAATATTCGTAATAAAGATACCATATGCCATAAATCAACTTCTTCGCAAATCTTAAACAGTTGTCAGTTGGATATAGTCCAAACAGACAGTCACTGTGAAATAGTCCGAATATTTTATCAGTGCAATAAGTAAACTAGATAAATCTCTATAATTTACAAATATGAATGTGAAAAAGTGCGCGAACTGTTTTTTATTGTTCGTACATGTAAGTAAAACGCTTGTGTAATCATATTTGCTGCTTACACGTACACATAACAGAGTTGTTTGTGCGTTATCGTCGAATCTTCGTGAATGTCAAAGCGGCGACCTTCTGATATTTATATTTTTCACTCTATCTGGTTTGTTTATATTGCCGCAAATTAAAGGTATTTATTCTAATAAAAAAGCATGACACTGACTGGTCTACCCAATTTGGGATTTATTAAGATGTTTGGGAGTGGAAGGTTTTTTTGAATATACAATGCCATATATGTCAATTTGTAATAATAATTTACAGGTATCTAACTACTGCTAAACATTTAATTGTTATTATATCCCTGTCAAGCGACCCGTCTCACTTGCTGTGAGGAACCCTCGGAGGTTCACATAAAAATAGTATAAAGGGTGCTCCACCCAGTGTATACTAAGGGTCAAGGGATAGACCGTGGCATTTATCAAAGTTTCTCCTAGACTTTAGTGTCGTTGTGCCTTGTCTTGCGAGCGCAACGTACTAGGCCTACAGCTGTGTTCAACCACTGCTGTACTTGTATCTGACTCTTGCGAAGAGGCGCAAAAGCGGCTGGGCAATCGTCTTTCAACAAGGCATTGCACCCGGTAGCTTGACGAGCTAATCCCAAAGAATCCTAACTCCTAGACTTAATTCATCACTTTACCCTAATCCAATTTACCAAATATAACCTAGCCAAAGTCCTTAATCGATTTTATTTCCTAGTTATCTTATTCCAAAGATATTATTTCGGTTTTCTGATAAAGAATCTCGACAATTTTCACCAAATCCAAAAAAATCCTGAAGTTTACCAGAAACCTTAACTTCGTCTACCTAGACGACGTTATCCCCGCTCACCGCCCTCAACTTGTCACCGCTCAGAGGCTTAGGCTGCTGTGTGCTGACCAAGCGTCCTCTTGTCAGGTACTAGGGCCTCCGCGCCCGGTCGCTCAAACCGTCGGGTCGACGAGCCGTGGGGGGATCGGCGCGGGCATATACAACGACGATTAGCCGCTGCTTGCTCCTGTGCACACACTTTGGTGAGTCAAAATGTTATACTATGTATGTAGATAACAGAAATAGTAGATATACATTGATAGCGATCAAAGAAGAACAGTCAAAGATCACAGAGATTCTAAATAAGTGATCGAAGGCTCTTTTATTGCTGTGGCGTGCATTCCCTTTGCTAAACGCCACGTTTTAAACACTTAATATTTATTCTATAAAATTGACTATCAGATTACATGTCCGTCTTTTACGAGCTAGCTGTATGTTACTAACAAAATGGTAATTTAATAGCAGAGGCCTATGATCATTGGGGTACTTATTAACATGCCGTCCAATTTTATTTTTAACAAATTTTTGTAGTAGGACTTTGAGAGACAGGAATGTTTAAAGATTGCTGGTGTTTACAGGTGCCGATTCACTCACCGCTCGCATAGCCCGATCATGTTGAGAACGGGCGCGAGGCACCCGGATGCTGACGAGAATGCAGCCGTCGCATCCACGTCGCGAGACGACGACACGCAGCTGTACGCTACGCTCAATGAGTACCTGCAGCTGGAGCAGAAGTTCCAGCCCAGATTGTGCCTGCCCGCCGACTCGGAGGTGAGTTTCTAGATAGTCTCTTAAATGCCTCTCTAGTAAAACATTTATTGCCTTTGCCATTTTACCTACAATGAGTGATGTTAGAGCTAATATGGCATCTTCAGTGGATTTGCCTTGACGGAAGTTAAATTGTGACTTTGAAAGAATATTAAACTTATTGAAGTAGTCGGGCATTTAAAAGTTTTTCTATAATTTTAGAAATTACAGGTTGAATGGAGATTGATTCGATCGTTTCGGTTCCCTTAATTACATAGTCTTAGTACAATATCTGCAGTCAGAACTAAGATCAAATTTACTTCTTCAAAGTACGAGTAACATTTGAATTTATTACTACTGAGAGATAGTTCGGTACATACTGAAGATATCGATTCCTAAACATCTAAGTAATCTTATTTACATGAAATCGTATAAATTCTCAATTGATTACACATTATTTATTTATACAACCAAACGGCAAATTCATAAATGCGTAGTAGTATCCACGACCAACTTCAATATTACCCAAAACGCACGCGGTCGCGGCCACAGCAACTATGTTATCAACTTTATGACATTGAAATAAGGTTTAAATGAAACGCGCACAAGGTGAAACTCCATATACGGACGGTTGTCATATTTGCATATGGCGAAGGCCGCGATTCGCCTCGATACGATAGGGAATTTAAGTGAAACATGTTTGTATTGTTATTTGGAGTGTTGAATATTGAATATTAAATTAATGCATATGGGAATTTTAGTGGTGTGATACCCGGCAGAGTAGAATAGATCCACTCACAAGTCTCCGTGAATGTTGAAGAAGGAGACTTAGGAAACACAAGCTGAACAAAGCTTACAAACATCAGTTAGACCTCTCCAACCTGTCTGGCCAGCGTGGAGAATGTAGGCCAAATCCTCTGACTGCTCTGGCTAATATATGGTTCTGGTAGTACAGAGGGTAGTGTGCTCCTACAGTGGGGACTAAACAAGACCTGATCATCATGATGATGACCGGGATTGAGCTATTTTAGTTGCCCGTGTAAGATCCATTTATAGTTTTCAACAGCGTTATCATAACTGTTTGTTCTTTCAGAATGGTGAGACAACAACCCGCGCGCGCGATGGTGCAGCTCACGTTCTGCGCTGCCTCAAGGTGTGGTACGACCTGCCTGCCGACGTGCTCATCAACGCCATCAATCTGTTTGACAGGTGAGTTCTACGGCACAGCTGCCTTGGGGGGACGATGTATCAGAAGTTGTTTGCGACAGCCATGAATTTGCAAATTGTATTTTTTTGCTGATCTTATCAATGTATATAAATAAAGGTACTTATATGTGGATGCTCCAGTAAATGGCAACCTCAAGAGCTCTTTCGTTGGCTGCGACTATATTAGGTCCTCCAAAGTGCAGATGTTTGTGCACATAGGACACAAAAGTAAGTGCGCCATTTTTTGTGGAAAGGCCCGGCAGATTATTCGCTCAAATACAAATACATACATACCATCACGCCTGTTTCCCACAGGGGTAGGCAGAGACTATGGACCTCCACTTGCTACGATCCAAATAGACTTCTTTCGCTTCATCTACACTCATCAACCTCATCAGGTGGATTATAAAAAAATATGTGTATTGTATAGGTACGTTTTTTTTTGACGGTGACGTCATTCACCGAATCCGAATCTTTAACGCGCTGTATCTTTATGAGTTTTCACTACTTTGATAAACCGAAAACTATTGGTCCATTATTATTGCATAATCTAACTGATGGACACACCTGTGTGGTTCCGGGTTAGAATGGGACCACTCCATCTCTTCCTGTGGATGTCGTAAGAAGCGACTAAACGATTAAGCACAAACATCTCGTGCTACAATTGCATTCCCAAGGAGGGTTGACGTCGGGTGGCAGCCGGTTGTAAAACGTTTAGCACAAATTCATTCCCAAAGAGGGTTGACGAAAGGCAGGCGGCCGGTCGTAAAACTACAGCCAAACCGTTTTTAACTGTTCCAGCTATTTCTTCTCCACTTCGGAAGGTCTTTGGCATCCTTGGGTGACCATTGATATGTATGTTATATTTGGAGAAAAAAAAGCGGGAAAGCGCACCCTGGGCTCCGAAGCAGCACAGCTGAGGATGCAACCGGGAACGCGCTTAGATGAAGTAGAAGAATCTGACTGACGGACTCAATAAAATTCAATTTTTCGGACCCCGTCCACATACCTATGTCTTACAGCGGTCCACCTGGGTTCGTTGATGTTGCATAAATACCAAAATGTGATATTGCTTTTCAGGTTCCTGACAAAAATGAAGGTCCGTCCGTGCCACGTCCCCTGCATCACTGTCTCCTGCATGAACATCGCCATCGAACAGCACGCCGAAGACACCAGGACACCCAGAAATGTGTCCGTGGAAGAGCTTGGTGAGTACACTTGGCACATTGGCCGGTGATATTATTTATTTTATTTTATTGCAAATATAATAGGCAGACTTTAAAGGCAAACGGTTTTAACACCCTGTATGCCTTTCTTATATCTCCTCTCACAGGCCTATTGGAAGAAATCACTTTTGACATGACGATGCCACTAGCGGTAAAGTAGTAATAAAATGTTATTTTGCCGACAACAGTTTATTAGTAAGCTTTGCTAAAGTATATCTAGTACCGGCAAAGATACAAGACTTTCTAGAAAATGTTTGTTTTGACGTTAGAAACAAGTTTATTTGCTAGGTTAATGAAAAAGACCCCCGACTGTCAAGAACGCCATCTAGTGATGAGTAGCGGAACTACCGACTTGATATCCGTAGCGCCATCTATTATTTGCTAGAGAAAGCCCTGACTTTCAAGCGTTATCCCACAATAACTTAAACGGCTTAACCGATTTTTATCAAACAGCCAAAAACTATCGCAAGGGAACTTGCTTTCACGTTAAAAAAAATGCATCGAAATCGGTCCATTAGTTCAAGCGCTACGATGTCAAAGACAGACCGACAGACATTAGCGTCAAACAGGCTGCGTTTCCACTGAAGCGGAGCGGAGCAGAGAGGAGCTTAGCGGTGCATGTGTATGTATTGACCAATCACAATGCTCGAAATCTCCGCTCCGCTTCAATGGAAACAGTGGAGCGGAGCAGAGCGGATTCTAATATAAAATTAAGAGCATGCGTGGTTCGGGCGGACTGAATGGAGGCCTCAGCTCAACCCCAGCGGAGCGGGGCGGTGCGAGGAGGAGCGGGACGGGACGGGGCGGTGCGGTGCGGAGTAGAGGGAATTCGAAAATAAGTTGAAAATTCCCCTTGCCCGGAATGGTATTTTATATGTTGTTGAATCCAAAATTTGTGTTTTTTCTTTGAATCTAAAAAGGTCGAAATAGTCAAGCCACTTCATCTGATTCGTTATCTTGATCTTTCAAAGGTATAAAAGAATTGCTCTCTTCTTTTTTAAAGACAACATGGCGTGCGGTCTGTCTGAGAAATTGACTGTAACTGATATGCACCGGTTTTGTTTTTACTCCGCTCCACTCGGTTTCGCTCCACTCCACCCTTCTTCGCTTCATTCCTCGCTTCACTCTACTCCGCTCCGCTTCAGGGGAAACACTCACCTCTTTTGACGTCTCTTCTCCTTTCCTCTCCGCTACGCTCCGCTTCAGTGGAAACACTCACCTCTTTTGACGTCTCTTCTCCTCTCCTCTCCGCTACGCTCCGCTTCAGTGGAAACGCAGCCTTATAACACCCCTCCTTTTTGTCGGGGGTTTGTTTGTTTTTCGTGTATGTATAAGTGACCAACACTCGTGCTAGAATTTTCAAGCTGCCTAAAGGCAGCATCGGGGGTTTAAAAGCGTCTAATTAGACTTGCCATCTAGCGGATTGGTAAATAATGAAATAAATGGTTGCAGTGTCGATCTCGCAGTCTGCGTGCACGGCGGGCGACGTGGTGCGCATGTCGCGCGTCATCGGGGACAAGCTGGCGCTGGCGGCGCGCCTGCGGGCCGTGACGGCGCTGCACTGGCTGCGGCTGCTGCGCCGCGTCGTGGGCGGCGCCGCGCGCCAGCTGCGCGTGCCGCTGCCCGCCATGCAGGTACGGCATACAGGACAACTACCAGTACTCACGTACACAGGTCTCACTCAACGAACAAATTCAAACAAATATCTACTCGTAGATTCTACTAGTAGATTCCGTTCTGTATGTAATACTTTTACTGTCTTCTGTGCTAGTATTCCCGAGGACTCGCTAGCGGGCCGGGTTAACGGGGAGGGCAACGGCCACGTATAGTAAAGTCCATAGGTTAGCCATTTACAAGAAATTTTGGAGAAAAAATAAGTATTTTTCGTACGGTTTTGTGTTCTATTTTTGAAATTTACCTTTGGATAATTTTGAAATATATTGTGTTTTAGGAGAGTGAGCTGGTGAACCAACTGGAGATCTGCGCGTGCGACGCCAGCTGCGCGAACGCGCGCGTCAGCGAACTCGCCTTGGTCATCGTGTACCAGAAACTAGGTAAGCAAAAAAAATTACGCTTTTATCCCTAAGGTATTTTTTCTTTTAATCAAAATTTTTGGATCTTTTAACAATTTATTTATGTAATAATTAAAAAAAGTTTTTCTTATCATACATAACTTCATTTTTAAAAGAATCAGCTGTCAAAAAAATATTACAAGTACCAGCTAAGATATCGCGGTACGGACTGGACACTGAATGAACTGAAGCGGTTTTAAAGCAACTGAGAATTTATAGTGATCAATGCTCATAATGCTTTCACTAAGTATGACCTGGATACGCATTTTTGGAAGCGGGAATCACTTAACGATTGACTTGCGCGCGAGCGTTTCAAAAAAAGCGCATTATTTAAATGCGTAGTGGTCTTAAGGCCGTACCTGAATTTTCCAAGGTCCAGTGCTGCCCCCATTTAAAATAAATCATTTCAAAGAAAACGGAGACATCATTTAAAATTTTGCAACTACCAAGTCCTAGATAACCCTTCAAAGTATTTTATGAACAACTGTTTACAGTTTAAAGTGAGAACGTTAAGCTTTACTACGTACGCGAAAAACGGCCACTTTTGGCTAATGTGCGTAGTAAAGCTTAACGTTCTCATTTACGTTTTCTTTAAAATGATTTATTTTAAATGGGGGCAGCACTGGACCCCGGAAAATTTAGGTACGGCCTTAACCACTCGTACTCAGCGAAACCTTTGAGTTGTTTATCTTGAAGAATATTTTTTAGTATAAGTATAATAAGTTTTCTGCGTATTTTGACATTTGTAGCGTACACATTTTAAAGAAACCTTCGTGATATTTGTCATGGAGAATCCATGAATCCATTTTTTTTTATTTACCTTGAAGTTTTAAGAAAACCATTGACATATTTTGTAATTTTCGCTTATCGATGACGCGACGGTTTTAAAAATACGATGCAATGCGACGGAACGCGAGCGGTGGCTTGGAATACTACTCGTTTTATGTTTTGCTGACTCCCTCGTTCAAAAACAGCATTCCTGTGACTTCGATCCGTAAAATGTAAAGTGTACCTTCCAGAACAACAGCTGGTGGAGTGGTCCCGCCGCGTGTCCGCGGAGGGCGGCAGCACGGAGCAGGCCTACTACCTGCACGAGTTTGCGGCGCAGCTTCAAGCGCACTGCCAAGTGAGTACAAACATATCAAACACAATAGAATACTTTATTATTTTTACACAAGACAGTTCTGTCTTGTATACAACTTAAATAAATAAGAAAAAAAATAATTCACCTAGTATATACATAGTTTGTTATCGTGTAGAATATAGTTATAAATTTAATTGTTAATTTCTCGCCACTAACAGAGATATATGGTAGGCTGGAGGGGAGGCCTTTGCCCAACAATGGGACAATATAGGCTAGTAAAAAAAAAAAATATCAAGAAATATAAGGTTTTATATTTTTATTTTATTTAAGTGGCCATGACTAGTGTCAGATTTTTTAACTGCCGTACCATGATATAGGGACCAACGGACGTTACATACAAAAAGTGCGAGTCAAAATATATATATATTTTTGTTTCGATACTGATTGGGGTATCATAATATGAAAGGTCTTAATTCGCACATTTCAAAAATATATACATTGTTAGCCGTAAATGGTTGCCGAGTTTGGATTAGTTGGATAAACTTTTCAGCAAGAATTTTTCCATTTTCCCAGTCCGCGAAACAAATATCACTACAGCCGTACTATGACTGTCCACTTTAACTATTTTACATATTGTTCATGAGCATGAGCATTTATAATATAACATCAAACAACACCAATTTCATATTATAAATCCACTAAAATCAATTTGCAAAATAATGTAAAGAAAACCCCAACCGAACTCCTTGACTTCCCGCCAAAAACTCCTTATAATATGTTGTTTTAACAATAAGTGTTTGTGGTACAGATGTCGGAAGCGTCCCTGCTGCAGACCCGGCACACGGTGCTGGCGGTGCTGGCGCGCTACGAGGCGCGCGCCGCCGCGCCCACGCGGCAGCGCCTCGTGTGGCGGCTCTCCGAGCGCACGCTCAAGGTATGCCCACTTATACAACACGCTCTAAGGTTCTCTTACTGTCTTCTGTGCAGGGCTTGTTAACGATACCAAATTCACACTAAAACTAACGTTAAATAACGTTATTTTCATACAAGTATTAATTACTGGTAACATTATAAGGGGTATCGATAATACAGTTATAAAACGTTATAATACGGTATCAATTAACGATATAAGTAACGAAACTTTTTTCAATACTTGTAAAATATTATACAAGACGTGTATTACATCGCGCTGGGAATCGAACCCGAGGTAGCACAGACTATCACGACATCCGTGTAGCTCTAGTAGCCTACTAGACAAACTCATCAATTTATTCTGTCAATATCGAAAAGAAATACAGTCTTAACAATACCTTTTACCGTTAATATCATTGATAACGTATATACTTCGTTAAGAAAAGCACTTAAAATCGTATTTCTATGCCATAGAGTCCATGGAATTTGTATGAAATTACAATTCGTAATGTTTCTTCTAGTAGTATTTTGTATAATAATATAAAATCACCCAGTGTCAATATTTTTTGTGTAGTTTAATTAGAATAAATGGTAATCGCTTGTGTCCCCCCCCCGCAGGTGCTCCGGCCCACGGACCGGCTGACGTCTCTGCTGCCCACCATCGAGGAGCAGCAACACCTGGCACAAGATAAGGCGCCAAGAAACAGGTAATAAGCTCTTACGGCGTAGACAGGACCTTCACTGACAAGTTGTTTTAATTTCATCGGTGCGATGAAAGAAGGGCCTTACTCAGATCTAGTAGCGCCCTTAGAGCTTTGTTAAAGCCTATTATAATGTTACGAATGTTAGTTTGAAGTTTTCATCGCCAAAAAAGAATTCGTATGAGGGTTTTTATTCGCTACAAAACCCAAGGTTGTGTGATAAAACTTTATTTGAAAGTGTTAATGACTAAATTTTCCATCTTGGGCATTTTAATTCTAGGCAACGTAATAACTTTCAGCTAGTACACTTAATTCATAGAACATTTAGAAATTTTGACTAATTCATTTCTTTTGTGATCTCAGTATTTAATGTTATTTATTTAAATTTGTAGATCTGGCAGCGAGAGCAGCGAAAGCGAAGAGACGTCGGACTGGCCGCGCAGCCCCGTGCTGCCCGTCTACTGCGACAACTAGCGCCGCTACTGGCTGAAAAACACGCCGCCTTTGCATCACACCGGCAGAAACCTTGGCGGTATGTCGTACTTCCTGTGCCTCGTAAACCGGGAAACGTTGGCTGTATGAAGTTACTTCCTTTGCCTCTGACATCGAAAGAAATCAAGGCTGTATGGCGTACGACAGGAAAATTGGCAGGATGACGAACTTCCCTTGCTTCGAGTGTGAAGAAAAGGCGACATAATCTTATTTCTATGGCCAATAAGATGTTGTTAAAGTAAAATTTTCAATCTGTAAAATAATATTCCAATTTCAAATATCCCAAGAAAACTGGCCAGTACTATTTTAGTACATAGTTTTTCTAATTTGTGGCCAGTATCAGTCGTATGATTTTAATCTTACGGCTCAGGCTTCTAGGTATTTTAGCGTATCGTTTTACAGATTGTAAATGTAGGCAGCTAATGCAGGCGCGGTCAGGATGTTGGCTTGTATGTGAGTGTGTGTGTGTGATCCCAATTTTGAATCGTCAAAACACCGTGATCCATGTAGTAGCGTAGCGTGTAGTCGAACTTCCGAATGATTTATTCCCGATATATATCATTATAAATTATTTATATTTATTGAAAATGTTTCCAATATGGTTATTTAAAAAATAATCGTTTACTTATGATTTTGTCTGCATTTTTTTTTATACTTAAGTATGAAAACTAGAAAGTTATCAAAACAATGTTTTCATGTTAATAACTCTGATTTAATATATCGGTGAAAAATCATTTGGAAAATAGACGATGGTGCATCGCCGTCTGTGAGTCGAAGTAAGATAGTTGTATAAAAGTTTGGTGCAATCTGAAAATGGTCGAACCACTTAAAATGAAAGGAGTATTATAATAGCTTAATATATCGTTTCTGCTGATCGCACGGGGGGCATTTCGCAAATATATATATATTTAAATTAGAAGATATACACGTCTCTGGCAACTGTGTACAGAGATTTTTTTATTAGATAACTGTACAGATATTTTATCAATTCGCAAATGTTTGCAGTAAGTTTAGTCGGTGATATTGTTTGCATTTCCCAAGAAATATACAAGAGATGAATTCTTATGTACGAGAAGTCGTGGAATTTACTTTCGTTCAGAAGTTATTGTAATTTGGATCAAATATTGAACTTTCTTTAATAATTGGGCATTGGTAAAAATATCCGATATTTTAATTGTAATTTATAATTTCACACTTAGGTTTTTTTTGCCAGAAAGGTGCAATACAGCTTTAAGCTACCGTTTGGGTTTATTCGAGTTTACGCGCATGCCCTTCGGATCGGTCGGCCTGTAGCCGGGCGCGACGCCGCTTCTTCCTCGGACAGTTGCCGAAGCTTTACTACGATACGTTAATTTTAAGAGAAGGCACAGAAGGAGCAAGCGACGCCGCGCCAATAGATTTCGTACTGTGATTTTTACAAAAGAAAACGTTACAAAAAAAAAAATATTCCATATTTCCTAGTTTTAAGTCTTCTTGGGTGTATGTACGTCTGATTTTTGTAAAATAATAGTTGTTTGAAAATATTTTTACGTGATCGGGCCTAATGTTTTTTTTTTATATAACCCTAGACTAAGCCAAGGTTTTGCGTAAAAAGATTTTGTTTTAACGATTGTTTTTACTGAAATTAGATTTGTGCCAAGTGCGAGTGGTCAATTTTAACGCTGTAAATTGAAAAAAAAAAGAATATATTCCACCGAAGTTTTTTTTTTACAATAATATTTGAAATAAGTATTATAATGTTTTATTAATTAATATATTATCAAATTCTTCTGACTAACTCTTTTTTATAGAGTTTGAGGCGTCAAAATTTATCACAATTAAGTACATGATAATTATTATAAAAATAAATAAAATGTTGGCATTATTTTTTTCATTAATTATTATTTCTTAGTGTAATAGTAATATAATGTTCGATACTTATTTCTTAATTGTATCTAGGTATAAATTAATAAACGACAAAAAAAATACAAATCTTGAAAAAAACCGAAAAAAATGATCTCAGGTACGTCATAGTAGAAAAAATGTAGGAAAAAAGCGACAAAAAATAATTTTCATTGAACTCTGAAATAATATTTTTAAATGTATGGCGTGTATATGGTGTGTGAATTTGCATTTTTGTATCCGCTTCTCGACGTCTTGTGTAGGATTGAAGTGAGAGAGCATTTCTTTATGTATTTCCAATTCACACAGAATGTGGTCTCTTTTCTATGTAGTGAATTGTTTGTGTAAATTATGCTGGGGCGGTTGGAACGTGAGAAAGTGGTACAAGTTCCCAAGAGCGTACAATGTAGCCGTTAGCGGTAAGAGCTTTCGAAACTGTAGTCTCAAACCAGTTACGAATGAAGAATAAGTCATGTTTCTTTGTTCGAAACTGGTTTCGATCTAGGAATTAGTGTAGCCAGCTTCAGTGAAACCCCCGCGACATTCAGTATGTCCGCACACGACTCTGTGATATCGTACCGTATAAAATTGGCGCATATTTTGAGATCCATTTTGTACAATGCCGTTTACAATCTCTTTCATTCAAACTCGACAATTCGGTTTCCTTAACCGGTCATATTTTTACAAAATTTGACATCATTTTTACTAGCTAAATATTCGAGATTTTTATCTTCGATCAACAATACGTCTAGATAACGCTTTACCTACGAAATCAAAGCAAAATTCTGTCTGCTTGAATATCAAATAACATCCACTGTAAAACGAACGTTATCACCCTACATATATAGTGTTTTTCTCCTTAACTGAAGTAAACAAAATATGTGCTCACCGTCGCGAGTGCGCTGTTATTTGACGAGCCGTATTTTTTGCGCCGAACCGATATCTAGGCGTATTATTGATCGAAGATCAGTGTGCAGTTTTTACAGCAACTTTCGTCCGTGATACTGAATTACTTTCTCCAAAAAATATGGTAAAGTACGTATTAAATATGTCTTTACCACTTGTGGGGAAGACTCTTAAGAGGAGATCGGTGGCCCGTTGGGAGTACGCTTTGAGGCACCACTACGAATCTACCTTCTTACCAACTAGTAGCTCCATCTAGCTGCAACATACTAAAAATCGAATTACGCTTCAAAGTGTGAAGATCGTCAATCCTCTAGTATTTGTTCGTCTAGATATATCATACAAAACTTGCTGCAAAAACTGAAAAAAGTCTTGCTACTATATATATCAGTGTAAATATCAATATCTCGTACATATCCTAAGAATTGTCGAGAGCATTTACATCGTTTGTCGTGCGTGAGACGCGGCCAGTGTTGTGACGTCATAGTTGTACCTCTACCCTTTGATACAAGCAAATTTGTTAGGTTTTTTGCTTGTGTGACGGTGTTTTGTTTGTTAATATAACAATGTATGCAAATTTTGTTCTAGAAATGTTTGTATGGCAGATTTCAGTGTCAATTTTGATGTACAAAAGAGGGATTTCAAAAACATCTAAGATAATTTCCAATCACCTTTTCATCCGACAGCTAAAGAAGGGTGAACTTTTTAATGCAAATAAAGGACGTTTTCATGTTGTGACTTTTGAAAAGCCCTCGCTACACTTAATATTTACACTAAAATCCGCTTCTGTCCAGTGTAGTAGTTGTAATAACAATGTTGTATGGATCAGTAGGTATGTTGTTATTGGTTGTAAACCGGTATATGGATGTTGTACGAAACGTGACGTCACAGCGCGTTGCGTGGAATCTGAAAACTCGAATTAATGAGAGAATAAACGTTGGACTCTTTATTTGTTGCCTTTTATTTATCACGTAACGCCCCCTTTCCACAATGTGCATTCAGACGATACACGTAGTCCAGTGCTGCCCTCATTTGAAATAAATTATTTATAAAGAAACGGAGATATCATTTAAAAATTTAAGCTACTAAAACCTAGATAACCCTTCAAACTATTTTATGAACCACTGTTTACAGTTTAAAGTAAGAATGTTAAGCTTTAGTTTGCGTTTTTGCCAGAAGTGGCCGTTTTTCGCAAAAATGCAAACTAAAGCTTAACGTTCGCACTTTAAACTATAAACAGTGGTTCATAAAATAGAAGGGTTATCTAGGTTTTAGTAGCTTAAAATTTTAAATATCTCCGTTTCCGTACAAATAATTTATTTCAAATGGGGGCGGCACTGGACACCGTGTATCGTCTAAAAATACTGGGTGGCGCAAAAGTACTGGCACTAAAGAAAATACTTTTATTTTTTTTATATGATATTTTCTGTCATTCTGTTGTTGAAAATTGTGTAGTGAACAACTGTAAAATACACTGAAAATAAACATGGACCGTTTTACTCCCCAAGAACGTGGAATAATTGTGAGTGAGGGACGGAGGGACGCTTTTCCAGGCCGAGTTATCTCTCGTTTTGGCGATTTGCCTTGGCCTGCAAGATCACCCGATCTGACCAGTCCAGACTTCTTTCTTTGGGGTTTTTTGAAATCTCGGGTGTATGTGAACAAGCCACAGACTCTCGCAGCTCTAAAAGAAAACATTCGTCAAGAAATAACGAACATATCGCAGGAAGTGTTACGACAAGTTATGCAAAATGTCATAAATAGGGCTCAAATGTGTATCAACTCTGGAGGTCACCATTTAAAAGACATCATCTTTAAATCCTAATGGTACGAAATTTAATGGCACAAATATACATTTAAAAAAACCTAAATCTAGTTTTCTAATTTAGAAAAAATGTTATAGCTGAACCAAATAGGGTCTTTACTTTTGCGCCACCCAGTATTATATCTAAAAACCAAAACATAAATTATTCCGCACTATAGGACTGTCTTCCCACCAAGGTTGGATCTACCCGTCGTTTCAAGGGTCACATGTCACTAGGGCTGTCAAGCATTACTCTTTGAGAGCTACAGCTCAAACAGTGAAGTACTTGACGGGAATACAGCGTGTTCTATAGGCGTTAAGTGCCGTTGAAAACACACTGGTACTCATCGGGAAAAATGTTAGTTGCAATGAGTAACACTGAAACTCATTAGTAAGATGTTGAGTAAGGGTTGGATCTCATCTATCAGCATGGAACAGCACTTTCCTATGCTGCTATCCTTTTCTGACGCTCAGAACAGTCATTTGCTAGAGCGAGAGAGAGCGACGGAACGCTGCAGCACGGCCGGTGCTGAAGCGTTCCGTCGCTTTCTCTTGCTCTAGCAAATGACGCTTGTGAGCGGCAGAAAAGGATAGCAGCATAGGAAAGTGCTGTTCCGTGCTGATCGATGAGATCCAACCCTAACTGTGTTACTCATCGGGAACAAACGCAATCTTTTGGCCTCGTGTCCACGTATGCATCCGGTTGGCGCCGTCGCCGGCGACGTGGACACACCTCTTATGGCTTCTTACACCAAGGACCTACGTTACAGCAAAAGTCACTGTAGAGACTTTTAAGTAGACTAAATTTTCAATTAAATGAGAATAATTTGGGTTTAGTAGGCCAGTTAGTTTTAAGATATGGCTATTTAAAATTTAGCAAAATTTCAAAAAAACGGAAGTATTACAACTTTTTTTAGTTTTCAACAATTTTGACTCGGAGTTGGGTTTATAGCAAAAGTTACTTTATTAATTCTTCAAGTCCACTAAATTTCCAACAAAATGAGACCAATTATGTCAACAACCTAATAGTTCCTGAGACAGCTGTTCAAAGCTGTTGAGGTAAGTAAACAATTAAACATAGTAATCCATGGAATTGGTACTTTTATTCCTTACTTAAAAATTAGGTACTTTTGTTTTTTTTTATAGGTTGGTAGTGATTAGATGGGCCGTAACGTATGTCCTTAGTGGTAAAAATTGTCCAAAACCGAAAAAACTCCTAAAATTTAATGAATTTTCCATTAGTTAACTGTGAACCGAAAGGCTTTCGAGTTGGAAAACTTGGATTTGTCATTACCCATTTCATCACTACCATAAAAAAAATCAGAACTACATTTGATGTAAGGCAACACCTTGTTTGATACGATTTCCATGTACTATTAAGGAAACTCGGGATCTTAACATTTTTTCGGGACAAGGTACGTCCACTCCAATCAGTTCAGCCGTTGTGCGATTGAGTATCAAATGTGTAGGAATTTTCAATTTATCAATAAAAATCAAGCATTTCGTGATTTCATCTTTGGTCATTTTGAACCATACGCAGTGCAAGATGCGCAAGTTGCGTCGCGTTACGCGCCTACATGGCATTTTATAAAATACTACCCACCGGTCACACCACGCGCAAGTTGCGCGGGTGGAAATTGTATGAACGACGCAAGTTACGACTTGCTCTGTGTGTGGTTCGACCCTAAATATAAAATAAAAGACGCAAGAACGTTACAACAATTTTATTCTCGTCAAAATAGATTGCGAAACATTGTGAATATCCAAATACAATCTTATTTACACTGGTGATTCAAAATGGCATAATTTCTCAAATCAAAACTAACCTAGGCGAGATCTAAAGCGAAACAAACAAAACTGATAGGGTTGATGTCATTATCAAAGGTCGTTATTCTACTGTGTTTATGGTTGTCGCGGGCCATTAGATAATAGTTAGTTAGGCCGTACCTAAATTTTCCGGGGTCCAGTGCTGCCCCCATTTAAATTAAATCATTTCAAAGAAAACGGAGACATCATTTAAAATTTTGCTACTACTAAAAACTGCGAAAAACGGTTCGCAAATGTGCGTAGTAAAGCTTAACGTTAAAGTGAGAACAGTTTACAGCCCAAAATAGTTTGAAGGTTTATCTGGGACTTGGTAGTAGCAAAATTTTAAATGATGTCTCCGTTTTCTTAAAAATGATTTATTTTAAATGGGGGCAGCACTGGACCCCGGAAAGTTCAGGTACGGCCTTATGGAAAAACAGTTGTACATTTCTTTAGGCCAGGATTTCGTCACAGGTTAGTTTTTGTCGACTTTATAAACATGAAAACATTAAAGTATACCGCCGCACCATCAAAGTATCTGAGAAATTATAAGTTAAGACAGAAAATATAACTCACTGTATTTTAACTTACGCGGAACATAAAATTCTGATGTTATGCAGGGGACTTCAGTTGCGTAATATGCTGGTGTGGCGCCATACAAAGCATCTGCTATTATAACCAATCTGAGCTGCAAAACTTAATAACTAACAAACTTAAGGTGAAGATATAGGCAAATGGCCTTGAAGTGTGAAATAAATTGTTAACTCGTAATATGGTGATAATTTCCATATTGCTCTTCGTCATGCACTAGATAGCCCTTTAAATTATTTTATGAACTGCCGTTGAAACTATTATTAGTGATCCGTCTAGCTTTAAAACTTGCCTCCGCCAAAAGTCGCCACGGCAAGTTTTAAAGCTAGACGGACTAATGTAAATATTTACAACGGTGGTTCATAAAATAATTTAAAGGGCTATCTAGTGCATGACGAAGAGCAATATGGAAATTATCTCCATATTAACGGTTAACAATTTATTTCAAATGAGGGCGCCACTTCAAGGCCATTTGCCTATACCTTCAACTTAACTTCAGACTTCTGTACCTAAATAACGGTTAATACCTTTTTGAATCTGCAACCTCGCAGCGCACTACGTTTTTGGTATTTTTTTGTCTTAAAAAACCTTGCATTTCTATTTGGTTTTTGATGTTTTTTTGCAGAGTTTAGCGCCGCTACTATTGTCTGCCATCTTAGTTTTAGGGTAACTATCCAAAAATATAATAAAACTAAGATTTCGGTCGTATATTGAGCACATAACGCTTTTAAACGCAATTTCGATAGCACCGCTCCTTAAACTATGTTAACTTAAAATATAATTATTTTTCATGAAAACTACTTTTAAAAATAATGTACGATGATATTTACAAGACAAATAGAACCAATCATAAGCTTTAAAATTATGTTCTTAAATTCTACTTTTGCAAAACATTTATTTGATAAGTTTAAAATTATTTTCTTTTTGACTTTTGAAATCCAAGATGGCTACGTTCAGAATTAAATCTGTAATAGTCTTTTTTTCTTTTTAAATGAAAGGATAACACTTGTGTTTACCTATACATTACAAACATCTGTTGAAAAACTTAAAATAAACAGTTTCAGATCAAAAAATATGAAAGAGATCATGAAAATTATGATGACGATCAAACAATGGATAAGAAATAAATGTAACATTGTCGGAGAGATCCAAAACGCGAATTTGGTAAATACAAAATAAACTTACATGTAACTTACAAGCGATTGTGTGTCGTATTCATTATGTTATAAGGTGGAACTTTTTGTTCATGTTTCTAATCTCAAAGGAAGTACTTCTATGTACTTATATTCATACACGATTGTTATTTTCTTTTGTGTATTCATAAAAATAGCAGAACAAACATTTAAAAGATAATTTGATTATGTTTAAAATGTTAGTAGATTCCAGGCACTTCATTCTTAGACTAAGGTAAAAAACGACTTTAAAATTTCTCACAAAACATTATTTTCCAACTTAACAGCACAGCTAAGGATGCAACCGGGAACGCTCCTGGTTGCATCCTTAGCTGTGCTGCTTCGGAGCCCAGGAAGCGCGTTACCGCTTTTTTTTCTCCAAATATAATATGCATGTCAAAGACCATGTTAAATCGAGAAAAAATAGCCGAACAGTTTATGACATTATATTATCTTTTACATTATATCTCAAAAACATACTTCTTTAGTAAATTAAATACTATTATGATCACACTTTTCTAATAAAACAACGATATTGTGACTTATCTTCTACCACATAAGAAAAAATACAAGAACATTAACAAAAAATTAAAAATACAAGAAGATTGACCAACACAGTAACGGAAATTAAAGAAAATTTCATTTTGAAAGAATACTCATTACAAAAATAAAAACCTGAGAGCAAATAGTGTTAATTTGTATATTTTTCACTAAAAATTGCTATGTGTTGGTCAGACTTAATAATAAGACCAAAAAAAAGTTACGACATATACAGGTACAGTTACCCAGAAATATCGGGTTAGCACTACTAGTTCTACTAAAAGTCAGTAGAATCACGGACGAATAATACGATCTGTCAACCTTCATACCTTGAAGTGTAATTCCATTTTTAGTTTAAATGTTGTAGTCAGATGGAGCTACTAATTCAAAAGAAGGTAGTTTCGTAGTGGTGCCGCTTAAATTCGGAAAGATGGCTGTATAAGCGTTTATTTTCTACGAACAAGCGCTATCTCTGGTTTTTCGTGGACACCGTCAGCCTAACTACCCAGCGTCCTTTGTATGGCTAGCGGGCGAGATAGTAGCGAAATCTAGAAATAATACAGGATTTTACGATTTAGTATCCCATACAAGTTTAAATCTTACGCCCGAACAACATCTAGCGTTTGTTTAAACCTATCCTAGGATTGGTTCTAGTCTACCCTTTGGTTGCGGAGGTCAGGCGGCAGTCGCTCTGTATAAAAACCAGTAACCTCGTCAGATCACCTAGGGTAGGTAGCGGACCCCGGACTCTGAAACGTTACCGCTGCGGATGCAACCGGGAATACGGGAGGATGATGACAAGTTTAAAACTTCTTTAGGGCTAGCTCAAGCTGTGTGATTTGTTCTTTAGTAAAACTTGTTCGACGAAACCTTATATGTTTTAAATTAATTTGACTTTGGGCAAGAAAATCGTATAAAAACATTATGCAAAATGATTAAAACTAAACACAACCGAATGAACGCGTTTGTAAAGAGAAATACTAAAATAATAAACTGATAGTTATACAAAGTGGAAGGGACATCCCCGTTATAAACCGAACCACGGGCTATACTAGATCGTTATAGTATAACGAAATTAAAATAACAGTCAAAAAACCAACAAAAAAATTGACATTCCCAATGCTGAAGTTTTTTTGTTCTTCGGCTGTTTTTAATTTCATTATACTATAATGATTTAGTATAGACCGTGGTTCGATTTATTACGGGGATGTCCCTTCCACGTTGTATTACTAGTGCAGGATGACATTTTAACCACCAGACAAATTTTTGGAGCAGTTCAGTTCATGATACTGAACTACTTTCTATAAAAATATATATTGAGAATCGATAAAAAAGTTTCGTCCATCTATACAAAATCCGTTTGGCTGAGCGTTGATTTGAATGCGAATTTTTTTTGGTCTCGTTAATTGTTTTTATAGAAGGTAGTTCAGTATCATGGACTGAACTTGCACCAAAAAATGGTCTGGTGGTTAAAATGTCATCCATATACAACGAGTTGTTGACGTACCCGTAATAAATCGAACCACGGGCTGTACTAGATCACTGTAGTATGACATTCAAATAACAGTAAAGTTAAAAAAATTCGGCATTTCCATACAAAAGTATGCAGCCGCCCGGGCAATGTGTGGGTATAGCAAATTTTTTTGGAATTTTACTGTTATTTTAATACAATTATACATAGTGAACTAGTATAGCTCGTGGTTCGATTTATTACGCATACATTGTATGTCAACATACTTAAACTATTTTCATAGATTATGAATCTCCTTACCCTAGACTTTCCCATACAAACGTAGTCTACGTTTTCACTACGTTTGGTTTTCACAGTCAAAATATGAACTTCAAAGAAAATATAAAATGGTATAAAAGTTTTCCATAGTAATGGTCAAAAATGATATAATGCACTATATTCTCTTTCAAGGTCATATTTTGACTGTGAAAACCAATTATAACCCTAGATATGTGCAATTCTTTAAAGTTACAAATTTTTACCGAAATCTGTCATGTCATTTCAAAATAAAACGTAGACTACGTTTGTATGGGAAACTCTGTCTAGGGTAAGGGGACTCTTAAATGTAGGCAGGCACTATAACGTAAACACCAAATGATATAAAAAAGTAATGTTATTCTTGGTCGTCAGACCTGGTAAAACCCAACCACTGAGTTCAAAGACCACGCCATTTTGCGGAAAATTTTGGTACTAAATTAAGTATGGCCGCCCATAAGTGCCCATAACACATTAAAAAACTACGGTGGCGCCATCATTCTGGTCTAAAAATCTTGTGGTTTGAAGTTTTACCTCATTTTAATAGTTCAATCTAAAAATACGGCCAGGCACTTCAGTTAACAAATTACACACTTATTAAAATAACATTAATAGTCCATTTTCATTTGTAACTTCCCAGTTTTTGGGGCTTCCCCCCCCTTTTTCATATCAAATGTCTAAGACGCTACCGAAATAGTGGGAAAAGCTTATCCTTCGTCAATTTTACTTCTTTGTCTTCATTCACAAGGTCCTGGGTTCGATCCCCAGCCAGGGCAAGTTAAAAAATGGCCTTTTTCAAATTGGGTATTCTGTCTTGGGTATTTATCATTATAAAAATATAGTATCGTTGAGTTAGTATCCCATAACACAAGTTTTACTTACTTTGGGGCTAGGTCAATCAGTAAGATTTGTCCTTATATATTTATTTATTATTATTTAACAAACCATGGAATCAGCTAGAGTAGTTAATCCCACCCTAGAATCACCAATCCCATTAACAATCAACAAAACATAAATCCACCCAAATTCACTGCAATTTCGCCACTATTACCACTGCGTAAAGTTGCACGAAGGGTAACTTAAATTATTGTTAACCGTAACGAAGAGCTCACTGTACATTTTCCCTAGAGAACGAACTCCATCACTAAAGCCCAAGCTCCACTCAAGATGTGCGAGGCTGTGTTTTAAAAACTAACGACATTTCGTTAATGCATCGAAATAGACACATATAAGCAAAATTATTTAAAAATATACTTAATGAATTCAGGTGTTACTTTGCGGAAGTCATAGTTACATGCTATTTGATCCTGACTGTGCTTTCGCGACCAATTTAAAATTTACTGTTTTTACCCGACTGCGGCAAAGCCAAGAGGAAGGGTAATGGTTTTAGCAGTCTATGTTTGTTGATATCCATGTGTTCCACCGTAGCATCCGAGCCTCTTGTCCAATTTTCACAAATGAGATGTCAATCGATTGTCACTATTGTCCGGGTGATGTTGGCTACAATTTGTATGCAACGAATGTTACAGCGTGGGCTTTAAAGCCGGCAACAGGAAACAGGCTTCAAATTAGACGAATAGAATTCTTGCAGCAACATTCAATACCTGATGATAAATTTTATCCAATAGAACATATTTCGCAAAACTCAGGTAGATGGCGGCAGTAGCACGTACAATACAGTAAACCATCTGCAGGGCCCGATCTAGCTATTGAGCCGCTCCGGGCAAAGATCATTTTCACCGCCCCTTACATACAGAAAACCATATAACGGACCTTTGGGCCGGGTACGAACCGTGGGGGTCTTTTAGACTAATTCGAAATATGTATATAGTTATTTGATTAGACAAAGCATGTTGCTGATATACATTTGTACTTTTTTGACGAAGCATGTTGCTGATGAATATTCGTAATATTTAGTAAATAAAATACATAAGTACAAAAAAGAAGTAAATGCCCGGCTTGCCCCTTAGATCGGGCTTTGACCATCTGCTGTCATTCTAAATGTCACTTTTTTCGCAACAAATATTTTTTATAATTATAAACGCATTTAATTTTAATAGTTTTATGATTATTCACTCATTTAAAACCTGTGCTGTAGTGTTATGGCTTTCTACGGCCTTTTGAATACGAAAGAGTACATCAAACTCGCAATAGATTTGTAAAATTATATAGGTATTAGGCTGATACCCAGAGATATGGGCTGATACCTATATAATTTTGTTTGATGTACTTATCACTGTCATACATTTGTTTACGGTCTGCGCTAATGCTGCACTCTGGCGGCAGAACGTTGCAGTAATATCTCGTGACGTGTGAAGTGACGAGTTCTAGTTGCGGCATTTCTTGAGGAATTCGAAGACCTCGTGGGGGTGGTTCTGGCGGAGCGGGGAGCGGGTGGCTTCGCGGGCAAACTCCAGGGGCGTTTTAGAGCTGGGAACAAAATATTGATTTTATTTCATTTGTTAGGAAGATTGTCGAATACAACAACAGAAGCACAACATTTTAAAAACATGAAGTCATTTAAAAATCTCCACTTATAATAAACACGGCCGGTGCTGAAGCGTTCCGTCGCCCTCTCTCGCTCTAGCAAATGACGCTTCTGAGCGGCAGAAAAGGATAGCAGCATAGGAAAGTGCTGTTCCGTGCTGATAGATGAGATCCAACCCTTAAGACGATACACGGTGTCCAGTGCTGCCCCCATTTAAAATAAATTATTTGTAAGGAAACGGAGATATTATTTGAAATTTTAAGCTACTAAAACCTAGATAACCCTTCAAACTATTTTATGAACCACTGTTTACAGTTTAAAGTGCGAACGTTAAGCTTTAGTTTGCATTTTTGCGAAAAACGGCCACTTCTGGCAAAAACGCAAACTAAAGCTTAACGTTCTCACTTTAAACTGTAAACAGTGGTTCATAAAATAGTTTGAAGGGTTATCTAGGTTTTACTAGCTTAAAATTTTAAATGATATCTCCGTTACCTTACAAATAATTTATTTTAAATGGGGGCAGCACTGGACTTCGTGTCTCGTCTTAATGATGTTCTCTGTATCTAAAGAGCTAGTCATGTACCTTTAAGTGTATCATTCCAATATTCCTGTTTTTACGGCAACTCCCGTGAGACTGATCATTCCTATAAAACCGAAAGGAGTCGTTATTGAGTTGACATCGAGCGACGCCCCATCCCTCCAAATAAAATATGATGACTTAGTTAAATCCTAGTGTTTGTCTTCTCATGACCAGAAATGTCTTACATGAACCGAACCATGGGACCATCGAAATATAACCTCTAGAAGCCTAACTAATCCCGAAAAATCATTCCACGCGATATGCACAGTGGCGGGCGGGGCTTAAAATATGAACCGCGCGGCGCGACAGTTCGCCGTGACACTCGAGTCGTGCGGTTGCGTCGCAAGAAGTTTCCTTTGAGAATATTGCTGTGTTTTTGCGATAATCGATTCATTAAAAATGCCGTCATGTGCCGTGAAGTGGTGTAGAAGCCATACAGACATGAAAAACACAGGACTCGCCTTTCATATGTAAGTAAATAAACATTTTAATAATCGGCCCCTGAGCCGGCTACCCGACCGGTCGGGTCGCGTCGGTCGGGTAGCTTGACCGACGCGGCGATGACGCGTGCGTGACCTTGTCGCGACCAATGCATGCATCTTTGTCTATGTGTGCGTTCGAGTGTTTCGTTGTAATTACTGTTTGTTTGCGTAAATGGAATCAGAATCGAAGCGGTGAATGTAGGAGCGTTAGATTTCAAGAGATTATATTTCGATGCATGGGACCAGTTTTTTGACGGGGGGAATGCCTCAAAAAACTGGTCTGGGCACGCATTTGGAAGGTACTCACCACATGTTGGGCAGGTGCGCGAGCTTCTTCCAGCTCTTGCGGTCCACGTGCCGGAACAGCAGCATGACGAGGTGCAGCTCGCAGCTCGCGGAGTTCACCGCCAGGTGGAGCGCGGTGTCGCCGCTCTTCATGTTCTGGAACGAGGGGCAACGATGAACAAAAGTTTCACTTTCCAAATAATTTATCATCATCATGATCAGGGCTTTTTTAGTCTCCACTGCAGGAACACGACCCTCCCTGTACTACCAGAGCCATATATTAGCCAGAGCAGTCAGATGAGGCCTACACTCTCCACGCTGGCCAGACGGGTTAGAGAGGTCTCATTGATGTTTATCTTGTGATTTGAAGATTTGTTCAGCTTGTGTTTCCTAAGTCGCCTTCTACGACATCCACGGGAAACGTAAACGTAATCTCAAGAGGTATTTACTTAAAAAGCAATGTAACACATAATAAGCTGTACTGTGCTAACAACCATGCGTATTTATTCACCTATTATCTACCTACGCAACTCTTGCTATAATTGATACTGCTTGAAAAGACTGGTCAACATAGCTATTTATTTTTCTTATTACAGTGCGTTATTATTTACAGTACATTGTAAATTACTAATAAGTACTCCAAGTTCTTAATGTAAGGCAGAGCCATTCCTACTCAACTGGTTCCTCTGAAAATCAGCGTCTTGGCCGCAAAAAGCCTCGACATAATGCTGAGAGTAACCATTTTGGTAGCATTATTTGTTTTTTCTTTCATGTTCAATGTCATTTGTTATTTTTATCCTCCAAATAAAGATTTTCTATTTCTATTTTCTAAATGTCATTCTACTGCCGGGAACCACACGGCATGGTATATTTACTCACCCCCTTCCAGATGTCAGCTCGGGCGTGTTCCAGCAGAACATGTACGGTGTGCAGTTTGGGAGCGGAGGCGCTGTGCTCGATGCAAGCCACGTGCAAGGCTGACAGACCTAGGACAATATGGGGTAAATGTAAACATAGGGTAAAAGGGAACATTTGACTTCTTAGCCAATAGACAATATGCATGTGATTCAGAAACGAACAAAAAAAATGATGTGTATACTTCATTGCTAAAGAAAAATACCCATATATATATCTTTTCAATTTAACGTGTTTCCATTGAGAAATTAAATATTTAAAAGCTGTATTTTTAAAATTCCCTCGCAAATTTCCGAAACGCCACGTGACGTCACGAAACACTGTCAAACTTAATTTTCTAAATAGTCTGTGCTGTCAATCACAAATTAAAAAGAAGAAGACTATCTGTCACTGTCAATAAGTCATTTGTAATTTGCAGTGTTACCAGATTGGGTATTTTTTTCGCAATTCTGGGTAAAAATGGGAAATTTTAGAGAAAAAAAAATAAAACTTTTGGAGAATTTTGGGTATTTTTTTTCTTAAATAATATCAATTTGTTTAATTAATTACGGTAGGTAGTACATTATCTTATAGTAGCAGGCAGCTAGTCTACTACCTATTAAATTATAAATAATTGAAGTAGGTACTTACAATACTACTGTGTAGTTTTGCAAAGGATGACACTACTCATTTTGCTCACAATATGTATTTTTTGTTCACAAAAGGTATGTACAGTTGCAATTGAATGGTATAATCCGCTAATTTACTAAACCTCTAGCTGTTTGGCATTACAGCTCGGATTTGTAAAACAGCGAACCCTAATACGCGGAATGATTCCTTACATTTGCATCTTTGGGCATATGAAAATATATTTTGTCAGGTGCAGTTACGATGTTATTTTTGCACATAGGAACCATACAATATTTATAATAAGATTTTGTGCGCCCTTCCATTTGTAATGAATTGATATTAAAAGCTTTAATCACTCACTTATAATCACAAATTAGATAGTATTACTTATAAAATAAAACTGTGAATCCAAAACTTCTTTGTTTTGTTGATAATATTTTGAATTTGTAATTTGCACTTGACTGACACTGACATATAAGTGTATCTATGACATTGACAATGCACGGTGACGTCACAGAAAAAAGCGCAAAATGGCACCGCGTTTATAGTCGTCCAAAAATAATAGTAATTTTAATTATTTTTTTAAGCTTATTTAATAATATTCTGTAAGTGTTATATTTTTTTCCGGTTATATAATAACTTATAGAATCGTTTAAAAAAATAAAAAATTAACATGAATATACCCTATTAAGGTGAATATATAAGCAAATGGCCTTGAAGTGTGAAATAAATTGTTAACTCGTAAATATGGTAATATATATATATATTTCCATATTGCTCTTCGTCATGCACCAGATAGAACTTCAAATTATTTTATGAACCACCGTTGAAAGTATTTTCTTTAGTCCGTCTAGCTTTAAAACTTGCCTCCGCCAAAAGTGGCCACGGCAAGTTTTAAAGTTAGACAGATCACCAATAATAGTTTCAACGCCAGTTCATAAAATAATTTAAAAGGATATCTAGTGCATGACGAAGGGTAATATGGAAACTAATAACATATTTACGAGTTAAAAATTTATTTCACACTTCAAGGCCATTTGCTTTTATATTTACCTTAAGTAAAAGTGTTTCTTTGGCTCTGCCATGCAGGTTTGGGTGAAAATAAAAAACTTAGAATATACCAACTGCTTCTTTTTCCGCGCAGATCGTAGGAGCAGGAGAAGGAAGGAGAAAATGCGAATCATGTTAATAGGCGATGCGGCTGCAAGCCAACACAATTTTGATTCATTTTCCACCATCACGTCAAAAGTACCTTTTGTCACAGTCAGAGACAGAGCCCCTGGGCTCTGTCTGCTTGGAGCCGCAAAATACCACGTGAGCAGGACTTAAACCCGCGACCTTGAAATACGACCATGCTCTAACCACTGAGCTATCACGTGTTCAACCCCGCGCGCCTAATCTCTTAACCATTTGACCATTTTTTCACCATTTTTTATTTAATTTGAGTATTTTAGTACTGTTCAGATTATTTCAGTAGAATTTACAGTCCAGTCGCACAATCCAGCGCTGGAATGGACAATACTACCACGGGTAGGTGTACCGTTTCTGTTAGTAAAGCCTAGATTTAGGATCTAGGAAGATAGATGAGATAAAAGAAAGACCAGATATCGGCAAATGAGATAGGTATAATGAACAACTATTACATTACATTAGTTACAAAGATTCACAACGAACACTACGATTCAAAAAGAACACTAGGTACAGATTAGGTAGTCAGGGTCGTGAGTTATAGGCACTAGATCAGTTGAGTAGCCCTTCTAGGTAGAAGAACTACTTAGCTTCAGATGCTGCCGAAGACGAAGAGGACGAGCACCGGCCGCCGCGCCTTATATATGGGCATGGGCCTCCCCGCTGCGCCTAAGAGGGGCGGAGGAGTGCTGGAGCCCGCGCGATGTCACATAGGTATATCACTATGTACACAGTTCATTAACTCGAATTACCTACGGTCATTTAGATGGACTTTTCTATTTATAAATTGATATAATTTACGAGTAGGTATAGTTATATTAGTATTGTTTGTTTTTTTATTCATTAACTTATGTTTATTCCTAATACAATTATTGAGAAATATGTAGAAATTCTCTTTTAGACATATTTAGGCATTTACAATATGATACAAGTCAATATATTATTTAAGGAAAAAACATAGTATATTTTTCATTCATAACGATTGCTTATATAGAATCACAATGAGAAAGGAAAACGTTCCCTTTTACGTCAAAAACAGGAATTATCATCACAATAACAAATGATTCACATACTGAATCATATAAACTACCTATTTTTTATGTTTTCATAACTCTACCATCGGTGAGCAAGGGGAAGGAACAGTCATAAATTGATGATAGCTGTATAAAGCTATAATATGTACGTACGTATGTTAAATTATATTCTTCACAAATGAGGGCAACATCGCGATAATTAAAATTACCCATTATTCTATGATAAAGTGTTTGTTTGTGATAAACAAAAAAAACAAAATTCTGCGTCAAAACGAAGCAGCGAATTAACGTAATTTGACTTGAGGCTTTAGGAACTAACATATCAGTTTAGTTATCATTAATACTAGAATGTTTACAGGTTCCCTGGGGATAGTCAAAGTATATCGCATGCGATTAGTGTTTGGATAATGCCAGCTGTACACACTCGCCGAGAGCCCGTCGCTGAGAGTTTCAGCTGAGAAGGCTCTCAACATCAGCATACCTGCAATGTAATTGTACACGCTCGCGAGAGCCAACGAGACTTGAACGAGACCCTTTGACTCAAGCGCGAAAACCGACAAGCGACCGAGACGAGGCGTAGGCGAGGCATGTACACACTTTTTTACTTTAAAATTAAGCATATATAACAACAGCAAACAGCCAACCCATTATTATAAAAAGAAAAGTATGGATTATATCCGGCTTTCACCGAAAGTGGTCACGAAACGTCAGCAAAATAAATAAAGTATGTTTCGCGTTAATTCCCGTATGCATTAATTTAATAATAATAAAACGCGATACTTTAAAAGAATTAATAAAAGTATGGTTTAAATCATGGTTTTCCATCAAATTAGATTTTTGGATTTATACTAATAGAAATTTGTTCTGTTTTTACATTTCTCTGTTTGTATAATACATTTAGATACTAAATAATTAAATGATCCCGCAACTATAATAAATAAATAAAAAGTAAATAAATAATGAAAAATAAATAAATACCTGCGATTACTGACTAAGTACGGCACGTGTTTTCCAGGAAACGATAAAAGATCTTTAGAATTGTACATACCTTAACAACAAAAACAACTTAACATGCAGAATCTAGACACTAGGCCTTGATTTAATGACTAATAATTAACCGACTAACTTAATAACAAGATATAAGTAGTTCTTAAAACTATAACCCGACTACGGAAAAAATCATATTGAAAAGTACATTTATTCAGTTAATGCAAGCACAGCAGCGAGAAAGAGGTAATAATGTATATATTTTTAAAATATGCTTTTCAAGCCCTTTCATTTGATACAAGGTGTGATTAGATTTATTTAATTTTTTAGTTCATTACTCAATGGCCTATAGGGGGCGCCACAGTGGATTTACTGTGACGTCACATAACCTATAACCAGCGAACAGCCAAGACAATTCCGACGATACCTCATTTGTCAAGGTATCATGGATAGCTTTGAAGATACGAGGAACAGATGGACATACATACATACAATACAATAGAATACCCTTTATTGCACAAAAGAAAAATACAGGACATAATAAATAAATTATTCTTTATTATTCTAAAAAATTTTAGATTACCTACCAAACATACAAAAATAAATCAGCAACAAGCTTCGTCAAAAAGTGTACAAAAGGTATCCACAACATGCTTCGTCAAAAGTTGTACTTACCTAGTTACAAATAAATATCCGCAACATGCTTCGTCAAAACATAATTATCTTAAAAACTAGGAAATAAAAGGCGGCTTTATCGCTAAGCAATACATACGTCATAGCGGTGAAACGCATAACCCTCCTAATATTAATAATGTTTAGCTTTCCATACAAACTACTATCATCTGATTGGTCAATTTGTATGTGAAGCCAACAATTATTTTTCATATTTCGAGATATGTTCCTTGGGGAAAGTTGTTCAGTATCGTGGACTGAATTCACCTTTTAAATAGTTTCAGTACATTTTGTTAGACCCAGTAGAAGTATGTTTTATAATGAATTAAATATCGTGTTATATTTAACGTCACTTATGCTCGTATTACCCCTCTTCAGGGTTTAGGGTCTAAAAAGTTTATTTGGTAGGAAAACTTGCTTACACGTAAAAAAATCGCAATTAAAATGTGTACCCGTTCGAGCGCTACGATGCCAGAAAGACAGACAGACATTAGCGTCAAACTTATAACACCCTTCTCCTTTCCTTTTTGTCGGGGGTTAAAAAGCGGCTTTGCAAAGTTTTATCTAGTAGCAAAGTCGGTTATATAACTTTATCCTCGGGCCTTTATATTCAATACAGCAATCCCTGCTTGGAAACTCATACATATTTAATTTATATCTCAAAGTACATAAACCAGTTGGTTTAATGACACCTTCTAAAGGAAACTTGTCACAGTCGTTGGCAACAATTTACTTCCAATACGAGTTTATAACGCAAGTGCTAAATATTTGCTTTATACAAATAGTTGTAATTGTAAAAAGGGCAAATGGAAACACTAGTTGTGTAGGGTCCCCCCTTCCCAGCTGGTTACCCCTTTAATTTTCAACATTTATATTTTTAGTTTTGATGTTATAGTGGCCACAGTAATACATAATCGGTGAGAACGGCAAGTGTCTAACTATTACGGTTCAAGAGATAGAGCCCTGTGACGGACGGACAGACAGCGGAGTCTCAGTAACAGGGTCTCGCTTGCACCCTTTGGGTATGGAACCCTAAGAAATGAATATTTTTTTTCTTTAATTGCTTTTTAGGGTTCTGTACAAAAAATAAAAAAACGGAACCCTTATAGGATCACTCGCGCGTCTGTCTGTCCGTCCGTCTGTCACAGCCAATTTGCTCCGAATATACTAGACCGAATCCTGATTCGGTCCCATACCGAATTTCACCTGTGAAATTTGGTAGGATGGTATAATCCTATGACCCAAACACAGATGTGCAAAGGAAATAAATATTTTTTTTTTAATAAGGGTCTTTTTCGGGGGACAAATTAGGAAATTAAAAAAAAAGTTTTGCTAACCTTACTGTGTAATTATCAAATGAAAGGGCTCGTTATAAGGACCATAAGGAATATATTTTTGTTATTATTGTAAAATAAATAGTTTTGATTTTATTTATGAAAGAAGACGAAAATTTACCACCCCCCCTTGATCTCCGAAACGACTGAGCCTAAAATTTTGAAAAAAAAACAAAAATTCTGTTTATTGCTTGTAGATTACAGGAAAACCTATAAGAATTCAATCAATTGTACGGAACCCTCTCCACGCGAGTTTAACTCGCACTTGGCCGATTTTTTTTTCTAGCACCCATCATTGGGTGACCAATGCTAGCATCGCTTACCATCAGCGTTGACGTGCTCCAGTCTGAACAACGGCCTCTCTCCGTCCTTAGCGGTCGTCAGCTCGCCCAGGACGTCGGCGTGGGTGTCCCCAGCCCGGGCGCACGCTATCACGAGAGTGTCTCCTTGGGAATCCACCTAGAAACAACAAGTAATTATTTAAAAAAAACACCCGACTGCCAACATATAAGTTGTATATATTTTTGTAATTCTTGTATAAAATCCTTTAATTTTATTGATTTGGCGCGAAAATCCGCTATGTTGAATTATTTCGATTTTTTATATATGTACCCAGTGTCACTCTCAGAGTTAGGACAAGTCTTAAGCTAAAATCCAGCAAGCCGTTTAGGCTGTAGAGTGTGCCAAATAAATTTACATACAAACATACATAGACTCGAAAACCATAACCCTCCTTCTGGCGCAGTCGGGTAAAAAAGATACTTATTCAACTTCGTGTTTTGCACTTTGAATCGGATTTAGGGCTTTAAATCATGGCAATCCCTCCGGACATGTCGGCAGGCTAAGGAGGCGCTACCCCAATGGGATAGTCGCTTGTCCCGACGCCTGTTAGCACTGCCCTGGAGGAACCTACGCCGTATGGTTGACATCATTACTGGTCACTAAATAAACACCTTTACACCCTAGGTATTACAGACAGTCCTCTGTGCAGTGCCTGCGTGGAAGCTGATAAAACTGCGAGCCATCTTCTCCTCGAGTGCGATGGCGTCGCACATTAAGAAGAAGCCTAGGTTCCTAGAGCTGTCAGAGCACCTGCGAGGGTGCTAAGCGTCCTGCAGGAGCTGGGCTAATTTGAAAGCTGAGGCCGGCGCCGGGTCCCCACGCAAAACGGGTTCAGAGCAATAAACCAAATTGCGGAAAAATGTCCTCGAGGGAAGTAAGAAGTAAGTACGCTCGGATGATGAGTGAGAAGGCTTACCTCGTGGAACACCGACTCCCTGTCGCCAACCAAGCTCGGGTCACTCTGGATTGCAGTCCTCACGCACTGCACCAGGTACCGTGTGAAGATGGGGCGCCGGAAGCAGCGTAGTGCAGCCGAGGCCAAGAGGTTCAGACCTAGAAGCGAATAATATACTTAATAAAATAAAAAAAATAACCATTTAAGTATTGCAAAAAAAGGTACTCTCTCTTGGTATTTAAGTCTGTATATTATACAATGTGTATGATGTATACAGACTTAAATAATGGTAGTGGTAAATGAAATTAAAAGGTGATAGTGGCACGATGGAGGGGAACCAGACGAATTGACGGCACCAGAGCCAAACTAGGTCGAACCTGTATTTTGGAGGGCTGCCCATCCACCATCCATCTACCTACAAATGTGGTGGTCCCCCACCATCCCGCAACAACTCGCACATTGGTAGATACCTTAATATAATATATGAGCCGTATATATTTGCGCCTCTTGCCGTGGAGACCTTGGGGCCTTGGGGTGCGGATGCCCGTCAGTTATATAAGGAAATTTCCGCACGCTTAATCGATGCCTTAGGGGATCCAAGGGCTGGCGCGCATTTAGGCCAAAGGCTGAGCCTGGCCATTCAACGTGGGCATGCCGCCAGCCTCTTGGGTACCCTACCCTGCGAGCGCAGCGATTTTGATTCCATTTTTTATATTATTTAAGTATTTTTATTTAGTTTAGTTTTATATACGTATGTAGTTATAGATTAATTTTAGTTTAATGTTGTTATTTTTGGATACCTTAATTCTTGAAGCTACAAACTGGAAACACTTATTTCCCAAACTAGATGTTGTTTTTTGGGAATAAGACAGAGGTAATATAAAATTAAGTCTCAAGCTAGGCACACTTAAATCTAAAATTAACTACATACCTATGTTTTAAATGTATGATAAAACTATGGTTAGGTTCTAAAAAACCGGCCAAGTGCGAGTTAAACTCGCGTGGAGAGGGTTCCGTACAATCAATTGAATTCTTATAGGTTTTCCTGTAATTTACAAGTAATGAACTATATTTCGTATTTTTTTCAAAATTTTAGCTCAGAAGTTTCGGAGATCAGGGGGGGGGGGGGGGGGAATGGTCAATTTTCGTCTTCTTTCATGAATAAAATCAAAACTATTTATTTTATAATTAACGATCCCTTCCATTCGATATATGACAACGTAAGGTTTGCAAAACTTTTTTTTTCAGTTTCCTAATCTATCCCCCAAAAAGGACCCTTATTTTATAAAAAAAAAAAATTACGTTTACATTTTAATAATGTGTTTGGGATATACGATTACACCATCCTACCAAATTTCACCTGATTCGGTCCAGTAGATTCGGAGCAAATTGGCTGTGACAGACGGACGGACAGACAGATGCACGAGTGATCCTATAAGGGTTCCGTTTTTTCATTTTTTGTATGGAACCCTAAAAACGAGTTAGTATGTATCGAAGTAGATACTTAAGTGTGGAACTATATTACATTACCACACATGCAATGAACTAATGATGATAACAAAGGCCAATTAAACCGTCCTAGAATAGGACCACTCCACCTCTTCCTGTAGATGACGTAAGAGGCGACTAAAAGAGCACAAACATCTCGTGCCATCAGAGCCCTGGGTCACGCTAAACAAGATATGATGTGAGGTCTTTCCCTGGCGAGAAGATGGCTATATTTCCGTGTAACTTTAGCCGACTTACCGAAGTCGCCGACGAACAGCGCCGGTTTTTGCGCCATCACCTTCTCGCAGACCAGGCAGAAGAGCGCGTGTTGCAGATCTTCCAGGTCAGAGCCCTGGGACAGGCTCAAGAGGATGTGCTGGAGGACGCTGCAAATAATTAATATACAACGTGTTATTAAGTTATGTTTGTGAGCTACGAATAATAATTCCTAGAAACGTAAATAATCCCAAAAAATCATTCCATGCGATACGATATGAACCGCGCGGCGCGACAGTTCGCCATGATACTCGAGTCGTGCGGTTGCGTCGCAAAAAGTTTCCTTTGGGAATATTGCTGTGTTTTTGCGATTATCGATTCATTAAAAATGCCGTCATGTGCCATACATACATGAAAAACACAGGACTCGCCTTTCATATATAAGTAAATTTATAAACATTTTAATAATCGGCCCCTGAGCCGGCTACCCGACCGACACGGTCGGGAACCCGGTTCAGGGAGGCGGCTGCTTGATTGACGGAGCGATGACGCGTGCGTGACCTTTTCGCGACCAATCGCATGCATTTTTGTCTATGTGTGCGTTTGAGTGTTTCGTTGTAATTACTGTTTGTTTGCGTAAATTACAGCCAGCTTGACTGAAGCAGCGATGACGCCTACGCCTCCCCCTGCCCGGTGTGATCTTCGTCCACCGTCATATTGTTCATTCTCCAAGTACCGTCACACACTACACTACAAAAAGGTACGTTTCGCGTTAATTCCCGTATGCATTAATTTAATAATAATGCAACGCGATAGTTAAGTATTTACAAAACGTGTAGTTTTCCAACTCACCACTCGCGTTCCGACGCGTTGCATCGTATTTTTGAAACCATCGTGTGACCGATAAGTAATATTGTGTTACGCAGAAAATATCATAAATTTGTCAATGGTTTTCTAAACATTTAAACAAAAATAAAAAAAGCAACGTGAAACGGAACTGATACTTCTTCTTTAACATTTGTACGCTACAAATGTCAAAATTACGAGTGGTTAAGACCACTCGTTGCAAATCCTTCGCATACGATCAATTCAAAAATGCGCCCGTTTGGAAACACTCACGCAAATCATTCGTAATGTGAGTCCCTGAATGAAAAATAGCACTCCTGTTCTAATACATATTGAAAGATTTTATTTATCTAGTATATACAGATCTGTGGTTGCACTATTGCCATCAGTACATTTAGTACGTTATATTTTTCTCCTACAAAAAATCGGTTACCGATTATCGGATGTGGGCGGGCAGCCTTAGCAATACCTACTATAAGGTCAATAACCGCTTTAAAAACCGAATAAAAACTTAGCTCATAAAAAAAAACAAAAAAGCCACTTAGACTGTTTTTAACGCACGATCGGATAAAAATACTAAAATTGGCCTTCGAGTGGCAAAAAATTGTATGAAATCTATCTATCTATATATATATAAAAGCGAAAATCACTCACTCATCACGAAATCTCGAAAACTACTTAGCCAATGAAGATGAAATTTGGTAGGAAGGTAGATTGTGAGTAGGAGACGTCCGCTAAGGATTTTTGGAAATTTCAACCGTAAGGGGGAGAAATAGGGGTTGGCAGTTTGTATGAAACTTCGTAATTTTTAAAGTTGGACGCATGGAATTTTGAATGTATTTTAGTAGTTAGTAGGAAATAACAGTAAATTTATTAGATTTTGAAAATTACATCCCTATTGGGGTGAAATAGGGGTTGCAAGTTTGTATGAATCTTCGTCACTTTTGAAGCGAGGCACATGGCATTTTTGATTTAGTGGTTAGTAAAAAATAATAATCCATTAATTGGATTTAATAACTTGCAACCCCAGTTTAAAAAAAACAAATCTAATTTGTGTAGTATACATACGCGGGCGAAGCCGCGGGCAAAAGCTAGTTCAATTATAAATGTTATTTCATGTAATTCAAGTTAATTGCTTTCTATCCGCTGTAAAAATTAAAAAAATGCACTTCTTAAATTTTTGTTCTCAGTATAACGCTGCCGAATTACGGAGCACTTCTTTTTTTGTAAATTGCATAAAAGAGTCGGTGCCACATCGCGTCGGTCATCCTAACTCTTCAAACTATTTTATGAACATGTTTACAGTTTAAAGTGAGAACGTGAAGCTTTTCTTAACACATTTTCGAAAAGGCCACTTTTGGAAAATGTTCGAAGAAAACGTTCTTACTTTAAACTGTAAACAGTAGTTCATGAAATTGTTTGAAGGGTTATCTAGTACACACTGGCGACAAAATTTTAAACGATATCTCTGTTTCCTTTTCAAATAAGTAATTTATTTCATCTCATTTCATTTCATTTTTTTACGTAAGTTCCTCGATAGCTCAAAGACGTCTGGAATGATTTGGAATATGCTTTTTTGTTTGAAATGGTATATTTTTCAGGTGGTCCCATAGATATTTTATTAAAATCGGTTGGTGTGGTTATTGTTTTTAAAAGAAAATAACTTGAAAAAAACAATTGTTTGAATATTTAGCTTTGATGGCATTGAAGTCGGTTTTTTGTTTTGACAAAATATCAATAATAATTATTACGGGTATCTTGTAAGTAGGTACTTAAAGATGGAATGAAAGTGATAGGTTCACAGACCGTGGATCAAGATAGACACAGCCTCTGTATGAATTTGCATGTCGATCTGACTTCAAATTAACTTCATTTAGGATCCTCACTTTTAGTCCGTGTATGTCAATTCGTTAGATCGGACATCGAGCTCTCTACTGTAAAATACCTAAATCTGCCGTTTTGAGCCGTAGAAACTCGTCGAAAAACGTTGGAGGGAGTAATAAAAAAGAATTTGTATTTGTATTGAAAATTGGCACGCCAGGTTTTCATACAAATTGAAGGACTTTCTTTATCTAGAAGTATATACAGATCAGTGGATAGCACAGACCTACCACTACTAGACTTGCAACGATATTGCTAGGAAGAGACTGTCACATACAGTACAACGTGAGTGTGAAAGAAACGCTGATATGTTTTTTGTCTCTATCGTCGTGGCTGCTATAAGCTGGCCTACTGTCAAAATCTGGGCCAAACAAACCACAAAACGATCGAAGAAAGTTATTAATTTTAGGGATTTTATTATTTAAAAGGTTACTTAGGGTTTTATTTGAGCTTATTATTTTGTTAAGTTAGTAACCATAGTGTGTTCTCTGACGTGTGCATAATATGGGTGGAGGCAACAATCAAAGATAAAAAGAGATTTATTTTATTTTATTTATTTATCAACACACAAAACAGATTACAATTATGTATGATTATTGTATAAGCTTGTAAAAAGTAATGTTCTTAATTATAATCCAACATATGTGTGCCTATTAGCTTCGAAACATAAGAGTAACTTAAATGATACTAGAGGGAACTTAAAACTTAGGTACGTTGCTATTATGTGTGAATATTTGAATAAGTATATACATACATATATTTAACTTATCACTACTATTAAATTAACTACAAAACTTTCCAATATAATGTTATGTTAGACAAATATAATTGTACGTATTTGTCTCCGGAACTGAGGCAGACTTAGGTGGAATATGTCAATATCTCTGTTAGAAGCAAGAACTACATTATGCTGGCGGGCCATTCGAACTATGGGATTATAAAAAGACGTATTGTTAAGAAATACTTGGAGGGCAAAAATATTATAATTGCGATTTCGGGACCTAAAAGGGAAGGGAAGAAAGCAAGTTGGACGAGTCCAAGAGACTGTGAACGATTTTATACAACACTTTATGGTCGTTGGCGAGGCGTCGTTTAGCTAAGGAGTTCATGTGGAAGTATTTAAGATTAGTGCATCTCTTGTGAGTGGATAGGTACTAGCCAGTCGGCCATTAGGATTCCCCATTTCATTGATCGTCTTCTACGACCTACTACTGGGGAAGCAGTTTCTGTATAAACTTATTACGTTTTTTAACCTACTTCAAAAATGGAAGAGGTTATCAATTCAACCCGTATATATTTTTTTTGGACGTATGTTACACGATATCTTTGCCAATTGTGAACCAATTTCGATGACTCTTTTTTAATTGAAAGCCTTTACTACCAAGTTAGTCTCATATTAACTTGGTGCAGACATGATGAAAAACTCCTTAAAGATATGAAACCGGTTGTTTTTTTTTTTTTTGTAAAAAAAAAATATTGTGGTAAAGGCACTAGTGATAAAAGTATTACTACAAATAATAAAATTGAATGCCTTAATTTTCCTCATAATAATATAGGTAATATACTTATCATTGGTACCCATAATACCTACTTATATAAGGTAACTAGGTTTTAAATGCGTATAATAATATATTTATTATCATAACCTAAATTGGCTTAGGTATGTTATTTAATATATTATCGTTAGGTTTTTGCAAATAATATTTAAAAATTACTAATGAGGCAAATGACATTATTAACCTCAGTTTTTACCTCACTACTGCGCCAAAGGAGGAGGGTTATGTGTTTCGTCGCTATGTATGTAAGTATGTCCATTTGTTCCCTCATATCTTCCATGATATCCATATCCATATATCCGTATACCTATACACAAATGATGTAGGTATTTTTGGATCGTCTTGGCCCTCTGCTGATTATAAGCTATGTGACGTCATGGTACTCATGGTAAATTCAATGTGACGCCCGCTAAAGGCCATGTAATGAACTAAAAAATAAAATTAATCGTACCATACCATGTTGGGTATCAAATAAAAGGGCTTAATTAGCACACTTTAAAAAATATATACATTACTAGCTGTTTCTGCCTGCTGTGCTTGTATTAACTGGATAAACGTACTATTCAGCAAGAAATTTCCCAAAGTCTAGTTTTAGTTTTTAGGGTTCCGTACCCGAAGGGTGCAAACGGGACCCTGTTACTGAGACTCCGCTGTCTGTCCGCCTGTCACAGGGCTCTATATGTTGAACCGTAATAGCTAGACACTTTAAATTTTCACAGATTATTTATTGCTATGGCCGCTATAACAACAAATACTAAAAATAAGATAATGTTAAAAATTAAAGGGGGTCGTCATACAAGAAACGTGTTTTTTCAGCGTTTTTAACTTGATCTTTATAATGGCATTAACTAGATATTTGAAATTTACACAGATTATCTATTACTATGGCTACTATAACAACAAATACTAAAAATAAGATAAAGTTAAAAATTAAAGGGGGTCGTCATATAAGAAACGTTTTCTTCAGCGTTTTAAAACATTGTATGGAGGTACGGAACCCTTCATGTACGAGTTCGACTCACACTTGCCCGTTTATTTAACTTTAAATTTAACTGTATCTTGTAATACTCGATATACATTTAACCATAACTTGTTCAATCTTTATTTAATAATAATTCAATTCAATTAAATTCAAAATATCTTTATTATCATAGGATATTTATAATATCTCTTAATAATAGTCACTTTGTTTTGTTTTGCACAAATGTTGACGTCAAATCGTTACTTAAAGCTAAGTTTACGCCGCTTCCTAGGCGCAAGTGCAGAAGAAGCGGCAACAAACTGCACTGCACGTTTTCTCCAAAGACGTCAACTAACAAACTAAAAACTTAAAATTAGTTATATAGATGGACAGAGATTACATTGTTTATTATTATATATATAATTAAATTGAATTATAAGAATTACGAAATTTTAAATAATGTCAATTTGTAAATTTAGTATGTACCAATGTACCTAAATTATGACATGTCTAAGTATACAAACCTTTAAGAGGGACCCGCGCCAAGCTCAAGCCAGACCTTTTTGTCTTTAAGATAGTCATCGGTCCTATAATAAGCCTTCTCACAGAGTACTTTCTTTACATAAGCTTTGAATTTTATTACATACCTACATGTGATACCGACGCATTTTTGCAAGCTTTTTGACGCAACCCCATCGAGTTTGGGCTTAGTACAATTGTCTTGATAAGTTCTTAGGCCATTTAAATTAAAATCGACTTTTAATTTGGGGCTAGCTAAATCAGTGTGATTTGTCCCTATAAAAAAAAAGTGGCCAAGTGCGAGTCGGACTCGCCCATGAAGGGTTCCGTAGCAGCAAGTAACATAATATAAAAGTTCTAAAGGTAAATTGCAGTTTACGATTTATGACGTATTAAAAAATAACTATGTATGATACTGAGACCGCTACAGTTTTAATTGAAAGTACATACTTTGAGGTATATACCATTTACCATTTTTTTCAGAATTATTTTAGTAATATTTCAAAAGTTACGGTGGCGGACACCTCAAATTTTAACTTTGTATTAAATTATCTCAAGACTGGGGGGTTTTATCTACATAGTTTCAGAGCAGTTATTGTTGCATTTTAAAAGAACTTTTTAACGATACCCCACACGTTGCGGTTAGTCCAATTTAATTTTTTAAATTCACTTTTCGTTGTATGGGTCGGAGGGCTGAATAAAAAAACCATTTTTTCATAATTTTAAAAACAAACTTTTGGAACTTCAATATCTATCTCTCCATCAATTTTCGTGATAATCGGTGCAGTAGCGGCGGAGGAAACTATTAAGGGTTCCTTGTGGACTACGGAACCCTAAAAAATCTGTACTACACTTCTCAATAGTGGGTAGTAAAGTAATGAAGAAATACGCATGCGTAATGCTTATGTAATATGTGATGAGGAAATTCGTCGGGGAGATTCGAACTCACGGTGCACTCACAGTACAAATGTGAGGGGCGTGAGTTCGAATCTCACTCGTGGATGGCGAAATTTTTCATCACATATTTTTAATTCAGATATTGTTCCGAGTATTGTATTGTATATACAACCAGGCCTGTGTTACTCCCCGTGTAGGTATCAAAAATATACCTACGCGCGGCGGCCTTCTCGGGTGGCTAATTCAGTCGGGGCTGACGTGCGAGCAGTGACGCACGCGCGAGCTTTGTTCGTCGCCTAGGTACTTCACCGATCCGGCCGTTTTAAAAATACTGCGCAGTTTTTAACTGTTTAAACAAGGATTGCGATCTAAATTTAACTTTTTTTTAGACTTCCTAAGGACGCTGAAAGGTAAGATCTACTTTAAAGTGGTTATTATTATTATGTTGTCATTCATGATAGGTACACTAAGTAGGTTTAATACCTAGGACCTAGGTACCTACTCGTACTTAGGTTACGAAAATAAGTAGGAACGTAGTAGATATAAGTATATTATTATTCTTTCGAATTTCTGATGTTTGGTTTGAGATTGACGATCTGTTTCGTTATAAGTAGGTACCTACCTAACCCACCTACTTAGGAACTTTTCTGTTCGCTAGAAAAATAATTATGAAAGTTACAGAAATGGTATGAACCTACTAAGTACATCCTATAGAATTCGGTATCTACTTTAAAGAATTTATTTTAGTATCATCGTTTGGTAGTAAACTAAAATGAATGAAATATAATATTCATTCATTTTAGTTTACTACCAAACGATGATACATACATACATACTACGAGTATCACGTCTTTATCCCTAATGGGGCAGATAGAGCATTTTAAGTGTTGCGGCTCTAAGCAATCAGAGCCCAGGGCCGCAATACTCAAAGGCAACTAACTTTTAGCGTGATGGTGGGCGAAAAGGTGGAAAAAGGAATCAAAATAGTGATGGGTTGCTAGCCGCATCGCCTATTAACATGATTTGCATTTTCGCCTATTCCTTCGATCGGCTTCTACGATTTGCGCGGGGAGAGAAGCAGCTATGACCTCCGTGGTGTAATAGTCAACAGGCTAGTCCGCCAATCTGGAGGTTCTGGGTTCGATCCCCAGCCAGGGCAAGTTCGAAAATGGCCATTTTCAAATTGTCCTGGGTCTTGGATGTTTATCTATATATGTATTTTTTATAAAATATAGTATCGTTGAGTTAGTATCCCATAACACAAGTTTAAACTTACTTTAGGGATAGCTCAATCGGTGTGATTTGTCCTTACATATTTATATTTAAGTTTTATTCTTGTTTCCCAGACCAGCATGGAAGACCGATATACGGTGCGGTAATGGCGATAGTAGCTTCTTGCAGTAGTCAACCCTAGCGCGTCGCTCGCTGAGTCTATTTTAGTCGGCTTTTTGTGTATTATAAACCGTTTGTCCAGAGTCATAAGGATAAAATTGGCTTGCAATGGATTTTTGTAGGTGTCTAAACGAAAAGGAGCTGCGTTTTGACGCGAGCTAAATTAAACCATATTGTTAACCACTGTGAGTTGCTATTTCTTTACAACAAATTGTCTCGATCACCTGATCAGTTTGTAAGAAAATTCATTTTTTTTTTTTAGTTTCGTGATAGTTGTTGAACAAAAGTTGTTCAGTTACAGGGCTAAGGTACCATCTGAGAGGTTTTGCGTTCTTTACTTAACACGATGTATATACTCTGGGGCTAAAAAGCTATAGAAGAAATATAAACAGACTTACCCATAAGCACTTTTGAGCTCCATACCCGCCACCTTGTAGCATAAACTCGCCCTTTCTTCTTTCTTAATCTTCTGCATATACTCCTGGAAGATCTGCTTGCACCCCTTCCTATTAACTTGACAGCATTCCTTCTTGCTAAACCCATTTGACAGCTCCTTCTGTAGATCTTTATACTGCTTCATGTGTTTCTTAATAGACCCAGTAGATGCTGTTCTATCCCTTTTAATTTCAGTCATTTCATTGTCATTCCCGGAAACAGATATTGGGCATTCAAAATCGAAGTTTGATGGACTGGTCAATGTTGGTATATCTTGATATATTTCGCCATCGCTAATGTCAATGGGAGAGGATCTCTCAGGGGATAAAAACAAAGAAGCTTGACTGTCAGACATAGGACTCGCTACTTCCATAGAATGTGGAGGAGTAGGGTAAGGAAATTTATTGTAATCAATGTAATCATTAGACTTATTATGGTCAGTTAGGTCAGTATTATTCTGATTGTTATCAATAATATCGTTAGACATAATCAAAATGTTTTCATAGTTATTTAAATCAACAATATCATTCTCTGTATTCAGATGGTTCAAATAATTGAATTCTTCAATGGGATTCGGGGTCGGTTCGGTGGGTACACTAACATTGTAGTTAAATTCAGGAATTTCTTGCGTGTCGCAAAATTCGTTTAGGTTTAGTTCGTTTTCTAGACCATATTTATCGATGATTTCGTTGACGGCGTCGAAGAGCCATTCTTGGCCGTTCTCGTGCTGTGACTGTTGTGTGGTCTCCTGTACTTGTTTCAGAGCAATCTCGATCTCTGACAGGTTGTCGGTGGGTCTGATTGGGGTGGGGTTCTCGATGACTTGGCCGCCAGAGAAGATTTGCTTGTTGACTTGATGGATCTGAAAGAAAAAGAAATACTTTTACATCTAAACGTAATTCAGGGTAAATTTTAAAAATCCTAGCCATTACTAGATGTGTGTCGTAATGCTTTATGCACAGATGAATATATTATGTAGCAAGTTAGCTATATGTTAGATGCTTTTTCCAAATTGTCTTGGTTCTTGGGTGTTTCATCATTAGGTCTTTTGAAGTCTCCAATGCAGGAGCACGACCCTCTGTACTACCTTCCAGAGCTATACTTGGCCAGAGCAGCCAGAGGATTAGGGCAACACTCTCCACGCGGGCAAGACGGGTTGAAGAGGTATCATTGTAAGCTTTGCTTAGCTTGTGTTTCCTAAGTCGCCTTCTACGACATCCACGGGAAACTTGGAGTGATCCTATTCTACTCTGCCGGAAACCACACGGCTTGGGTGTTTCTGTTTATCTATATATTTCCCCCAATCAATCGCGATCGACAAAAGAAATTAAATAAATCAAGGAACTTGTGTTCCAATTTTTGTCAAAATCGGTTGTAAAATGCGACTTGCAGGCCAGAACAGACAGACGGACAGAAGCATTGATTCCAATCTTGAAACTGAGACGCTTCACTCGTTCGGGCAACTTTGTACGAATCATCCGATACTTACGCTATCGCACCAACTTTGCATTCTAATGTCACCTGATGTTTATATCTTTTATATAATGACGTCATGCGAGCGGAAACCTCGCCCATGATACTAAGGAAGTGTGAGGAAGGAATATATAAGTTAGTGGCGTGGCTAGCACGGGTGACACCCGGTGCTGTAGTATAATACCCGCACCGCACCCTAACAGTAGGTACCGGATGTACTTTTTATAGGAGGAGCAAAATTTATATGCCGTCTCATGTCGCCTCTGCTTATTTTATTTTAATGAAATTCACATAACAAATTGTCACCAAAGTTATACATTTAAATATTATAGCAAGGCAACAACTCAAAAAATGTGTATACAGCTAGTTTAAATTTAAAAACAGTTGAGAGCTAAGTTTAAAAAATGGAGGTTTTGGCGGGAAGTCAAGGGGTTCGGTTAGGGTTTTCTTTAAATCATTTTGCAAATTGATTTTAGTGGACTTTATAATATGAAATTGGTGTTGTTTGGTGTTATAAATGCTCATGCTCATGAACAATATGTGAAATAGTTAAAGTGGACAATCATAGTACGGCTGTAGTGATATTTGTTTCGCGGACTGTGGGCGTCTTCAGGCGTCGTCCGCCACTCAGTCGGCTATGAAAACCAGTAGACTCGTATAGATTTGTCACCAGAAGCTCCCTGAAAGCAATCAAGGGCCTACACCAACCTTTGATTGTAACTTGTTAGGAAAAAAGAATTTCCCACGTTTTATTAACTTGTTCCTGGCTAAATACGCAGTAGCGTCAAGCCATTAATTAAAAAAAAAAAGTTTAAAAAATATTTATAGGACAGTACAATTGCTGTCAAAAGTCTTAATAGACGATAGCAGAACTCTCCATAAACATTACCAAGAAAGTTACCGAGTGCGATTTCACAGTGACACCTACAGTAGCACAGTACAAGTAAAACATAAACACTATTTTTAAACTGTCAGATATCTAAAATCTGACGAATTTTGTTTTTGAAGGAGTACAGCTTACCAGGTGTCACCCTGTGCCCCTCTATAATAGTTACGACATCGCCAGTTTTTAGGGTTCCGTACCCAAAGGGTGCAAAGGGGGCCTTATTACTGAGACTCCACTGTCTGCCGTCTGTCCGTTCGTCACAGGGCTCTATCTCTTGAACCGTAATAACTAGACACTTGAAATTTTCACCACAGTAATAACTGTGGCCGCTATAATAAATACTAAAAATAAAAAAGTTAAAAATTAAAGGGGGTCGTCATACAAGTAACGTGTTTCTTCAGCGTTTTAAAACATTGTACGGTGGTACGGAACCCTTCATGTAAGAGTCCGACTCGCACTTGCCCGTTTATTTTTCTTCTTTTCCGAAGACGTTGAAACAACTCAGAAGTTCGATGGCGTAGCAGAGTTCACATTGTAAGTGCTTACACATGCAAAGCAACTAAAGGGTATTTCAATTGGATTTGTTTTCGAAATTACGCATGAATCAAGAATCAAATATTTAGTAATTAGGCCTTTGCAAGCACTCGATAAGTCAAATCAGACACGTTTTTTCTAAACGTCAAAACAATCATTTTCTATGGAATTTGTATGAAAAACAAAACCACGAGGTCATAGTTTTTTTACGTCAAATAGCGGTCTAAATATCAGTTTCTATGCATTAATAAATCTAAAATCATGTTGAAAATGGATATAATCAATGACAGTCATACTTTTGTGTCGTTTTATTAGGGTTCCGTATAAAAAATTAAAAAACGGAACCCATAAAGGATCACTCGTGCGTCTGTCTGTCCGTCCGTCTGTCACAGCCAATTTTCTCCGAATCTACTGGATCGAATCAGGTCAAATTTGGTAGGACGGCGTAATCATATGACCCAAATACATATGTGCAAAGTAAATAAATATTATTTTAAAATAAGGGTCATTTTCGGGGGAAAAATTAGGATTAAAAAAAATAGTTTTGCAAAACTTACTATGTCATATGAAACGAAATATTACCATATCAAATGAAAGGGCTTGTTATAAGGATCTCAAATATATTTTTGTTGTTATTGTAAAATAAAAAGTTTTGATTTTATTCAAGAAAGAAGACGAAAATTTACCATCCCCCCCCCCTGATCTCCGAAAGTACTAAGCCTAAAATTTTGAAAAAATACAAATTACACGCTCTCTCTCCTCTCCACGCAAGCTTAACTCGCACTTGGCCGGTTTATAATTTATTTTTGACCCAGTCATCTACCCAATTATTAACATTTTGCAATGTTATGCCAGTCTATATAAAACATCCTTATATATATATATAGGGATATATCATATCAGCCACAGGAAGTCCACTGCTGGACATAGGCCTCCCCCAAGGATTTCCATAACGACCGATCGGAAGCGGTACATCCTTATATACATACATATAATAAAGGAACATTTCTTCAAAACTGAAATACGTACAGAAAACGAAAAATATCACAAAAAACACTAGATCTAAAAAGAAAAAACTATTATTACTTCCTTCATTTAACAACTTGTACGGTAACCGATGTTTAGAATATGTATTACCCATACGAGTACCACAATCAATCAACGAACTACCTCTGGAGAATTAAGAAAAATAATTACTATCAAGAACATCAAGTAACGATTGCACTTCATACTAATAACATTCAGCTATTAACACCTGTACTCACCATAGTATATAATATGGTACTCTCTTTCCGTGATTGCCCTAAACTACGTCACAAATGTGACGAAAAGTGTTACCACTGATTTTTCTTTTCTGTAAATTTAAGGACTTCCTCAAAGTATATATATATAGTGTGACACATCTGTATAATTTTTAGTAAATTTATTTATTACATTATAAGCTCATGATTGGTTAGAAATTACAAAATGCACTTTGCTCGGGTAATTTAATCACATATAGTACAGTGGCAACACTCCCAACTAATGATGTATTCTTGTTTTAATCGCGAAAGAGAGTACCATATCTTATTATACAATGGTATCACTTTATTCACGTATTGCACGCACGCATTTGCATCGGCGTGCGGATGGAAACTGCAACTTGTCCATATCGGGTGCAATACTTTAATAACTGATCTAAGTTATTATTTGGTTACCCACCAAAATTTAGTAAAATGCATAGCAACCTACCTACATGCCTCATGCCTAACTATTAATGTACGAGTATGTACTTTTTTGTGTGTAAATAATTTTTTTGAAAGTTGGTTGCGCGTATAATATATGTCCCTACAAAGGAGGAATGGAAAGAAGAGCTTCGACCTTCAAATCGAGATTGCTTGCCCTGGTACACGGATGGCTCAAAGACCAACCATGGAACAGGAGCGGACATCTTTTCACAGGACAGACAACTGTATTAGAGCATGGGACTGTATGCTACCGTTTTTCAAGCTGAAATATATGCCGTCACTGTATGTGCTACGAGTAAAATAAATTTAAAAGGAGGCTTAAGGAACCACCAAATGTATATTCTAACGGACAGCCAGGCAATTTTCGCGGCCCTTAGTTCTAGCAGGATCGGCTCTAGACTGGTCTGGGATGGTGTGCGTGCCCTAAATCAGCTGGGCAGGCACAAAAAGCTGGTGCTGGTCTGGGTGCCAGGTCATGTTGGCATCGAGGGAAACGAGAAAGCTGATGAGCTGACAAGGGAAGGGTCGAGTGATATGCCTACGAACCCTTCTTAGGCCTATCATATGGAATGGTTACAAATACCATAAACACCAATGTCAAAATGAGACACAAGGCTGAATGGAGTAACATAAGTGGACACACCCACACTAAAGAGACAATTGGCGAGGATTTTGCCAACTGACACAAGAGGTTAAATAAAAACAGAAAACAGACAAGAACTCTATTGGGAGCATTGACCACAATCG